>CM017576.2:8650000-11100000 GCA_007844105.2 Rhamnella rubrinervis | reverse complement strand
TATGTAAATGCCTATATAAAGGCATGAGATCTCTGTATAATTTTAAGGTGAGCAAGAGAAACTAGAGTCTTTATAACTCTCTCTCTAAACTTCTTTCTGCATATAGTGGCTGCCTCTTGTGGACGTAGACAAATTGTCAAACCACGTAAATTCTGTGTGTTTGTTATTATTTTCTTGTTTATCTTTCAATTTCTGGGTAGTTAGCACAACAAATTGGTATTAGAGCTAAGGTTTTACTTGAAACAGAGTAATTTTTACTGCTCCAGAAATTAAAAGTGCTCAAAATTGTGTTTTGAATATACCGTTTGAAAGAGCATGTTTGAGCGAGAAAACCCTATAAAAATCGGGTTGAAAAGCTGCTGAAATTGGGCTAAAAAAATTTCCTGCGCGCATCTGGAGGAAGAAGATGACATTGTTCATCCGAGCCAAGCCGAACCGTCCAGGTGAGTCGAACTGTTGAGCCGCACCAAGCCAAACTGCATTGGACTTGATCTTAAAGCAGAATATTCTTCAAAATATTCTAACAATATATTCCCTGAATATTCTCCCTCATATTTTTTAAATATTCTTCAGCATATTTCCTAAATATTCTCCAGTATATTCCTGAAATATTCCCCAGCACATATTCCTGGTATATTCTTAGATTTATATATAATTGTTTCTTAGCCATTTTTAGTCTGTTTTTTTACAAAATTGGACCCGTTTCTAATAGTTGAATTATTTTGCATTCAATGAAGGTATTTCCAATGGCTGAAACTGAGCAACCTTAGTTCAGAAACATTAACAAATCATCCACAAGTGCCACTATTCAAAGACCTATGTTGTTTAATGTAAGGTTTGAAGTGGAAAAAATTGATGGCACCAATAACTTTGGTATGTGGCAATGTGAAATTTTGGACCTACTATTCTGAGAAGGATCACATATTTCCTTACAAGCTAAACCCAATAATATATTTGATAAAGATTGGGATTACATAAATCGTCAGGCTTGTGGTACAATTTGACTGTGCTTAGCCAAAGATCAGAAATACTTTGTCATGAAGAAGACAAGAACAACAAATCTCTGGAAACAGTTAGAGAACAAGTACATGACAAAAAGTGTAGGCAATCGGATCTACTTGAAGCAGAAACTTATTCGTTTCCAATACAAGAAAGGTACCTATATTATTAAGCATTTAAATAATTTCAATAAAATTTTTACTGGTTTACAGAATTTAGAAGTTGAAATTATAAAAGAACATAAAGCTTTGTTGTTATTAAATTCCGTACCTGAAAGCTATGAGCATTTAACCACTACTTTGCTATATGGAAAAGATGATATTAAATTTGTAGATGTTTCTAATGATTTAGTAAATAATGAGTATCAGAAGAAGGATCAAATTGATCACAGAAAAACAACACTAGAAGCTCTGACTATAGCAAGAGGGAGGATAAGCAACAAAAAATCTGAAGGATTTAGAGGGCTGAACAGATCCCGTTCAAAGTCAAGAGGAGTATCATTAAGAAAAAAATCTTGCCAAGGATGAATGAGCCTATTGTCAATATAAAGGGCACTGAAAAAATGATTGTCCAAATAGGAAGAAATCAACTACAAATATTACACAAAAAACAAATGAAGAGGAATCAGCTTTTCTAGTTTCATCATCAGACGACCCTTCTGATAGATGAATTTTGGATTCCGGATGTTCCTAGCATATGTTTCCAAACAGGTAATGGTTCTCAAACTTCCAAAAGCTTGATGGTGGAGTTGTATTTATGGGCAAATGATAATACCTGTCATACAAAAGGTATTAGAATAGTTCATTTGAAGATGCGTGACGGTACAATCAGATGACTCAATGACGTTAGATATGTTCCAGATTTGAAAAAGCATCTCATATATCTGAGAGTTTTAGACTCTAATGGTTACAAGGTGACCATTAAAAATGGAGTTATGAAGGTTGTTCGAGGTGCATTTTTAGCAATGAAAGGTAATTTGAAGAATAATCTGTATTTCTTAGATAGACAGACAGTTACAGGAAGTGCAACAATATCCAACAATTCTGAAGATGATGAAATATCCAGCAGTGTAGCAATATCCAGCAATTAATTTTCTACAAAGTATTTTACTTTCCAACAAAGTGGTATCCGAGTTAGAGATTTGTGCTAAAAATTAAACACAAATTTATAAAAGACTCTCATATAACTCTCTTAAACTCAACTCAATTCACTCTAACTTGATGCTTACAACTCAAATGGGAAAGGGTATTTATACATAAACTAAACCAACCACAACCACATAATTAAAATAATATAAATAATTATAAACCACATAATTCTTTATTTAAACTCACATACTTCACCAAACACACTACCTTCACCTAATTTAGAAGTTTCTCCTTAATGGGTTGGGTTTCTTGATTTTGGGTTTAAATGAATTTCTTGATGTTATTGGGTTTGAAACATGTTTATATATATATATATATATATATATATATATATATTTTCAACACTCCCCCTTAAACTTATTTTATAACACCGAGCAAATTTCTGAACTTTGCAAAGTCTTCAAACTTGAGTGGCTTAGTGAAAATATCAGCGATTTGATATTGAGACTTCACATACTCCACATGTATATCCCTTCTTGTGATGCACTCCCTTATGTAGTAGTAATGGGTATCAATGTGCTTGCTTCGATCGGATCTCATTGCTTTGATCTTAAGTCTGCTTTCTTTTTTAACAGCGGATTTGAATTTCTTGAATACTTCAAAAACTTCCGATTTTGGTTTCAAGAAATACACCCAATTTTTTTTGAAAAATCATCTATAAAGAGAATGAAATAATTAATGTTACCGAGAGAATTTGGCTTGATTGGACTACACACATCGGTATGAATGAGCTCAAGTGGCTTCATGGCTCTTGATTTTAATTTCTTTGGAAAACTTTTTCTAAATTATTTTCCAAGTAGACAACTTTCACAAATCTAATCAGGATGATTAATATGAGGTAACCCTCTCACCAATTCCTTTTTGGATAGTAGCTCCAAGCTTCCAAAATTGAGATGCCCAAATCGAAGATGCCACAACCATGATGCATCTTTATAGCAAGCTTTCAAATATTTTGCAACATCATTTTGAATGTTGATCATGAACATTCTATTCTCCGTCATCGGCACTTTAGCAATGAAATTAATTTTATCATCTTTTATTGAAAGATTATGATCTTTCATATGAATATCATAACCTTTCTTTAATAATTACCCTAAGCTTAGTATGTTACTTTTCATATCAGGCACATAGTAAACATTTGAAATTAACTGATGACTTTCATCTTTTGAACAAATGAGGATGTTATCTTTTCTTTTCACCAATATTTTAGAATCATCCCCAAATGAGACATTGCTGGTAACTGATTCATCTAACTTTACGAACATGTCTTTTCTTCCACACATATGATTTCTTGCACTGGTGTTGAGATACCATGAGTTTACTTGGCCACCATCATTCTCCTTTTGTGCTAGAAGAAGAGTCCCTTTCTCATCATTTTTCTCCTCCATGAAGTTGATCTTCTCATACACCTTGTTGTTGGGAGCTCTACATTCCGCAGCATAATGTCCATATTTTTGACAATTGTAACATTGAATTTGAGATTTGTTATACATTGAGTTAGAGGTGCCTTATCCTCGACCTCTTGATGAGCTCTTTCCTTTCTCATAGTTATTGTTGGAAGTATTGTTATTCTAACCTTGGTCACGACCGTAGCTTCTACCTCGTCCACGGCCTCTACCTTTGCGTCGACCATATTGATTGCCTTGGCTTTCATTTTTCTCTTTGAGTTGAGTCTTGAGGAGTTGTTTGGTGGTCCCTTGTTTCTTCTTGTTGAGACCTTCAATTTGGTGTGCTATACCAAAAATAGAACCATTCTTGACGTGGCACGAAGCATGCTCAAGTGTAAAAAATTGCCTAAGGAGTTTTGGACAAAAGCTGTAGCAACTGCGGTTTACCTTTTAAATCGATCTACAACAAGAAGTGTGTGGGGAAAAACATTGCAAAAAGCATGGAGCGGAAGAAATCCCGGCATTTCCCATCTAAAAGTTTTTGGAAGTATTGCTCATGTTTATGTGCCTGATGAAAGAAGAACCAAGCTAGATGATAAAAGCAAAGGTTTTATCTTCATCGGCTATGACTCAAGTTTAAAAGGCTACAAACTATATAATCCAAACGACAAGAGAGGTTCAACAAGAATATACTACTCCACCATATTCAACAACTGTTGATGATGAAGATTCACCACCGTCTTTCTTAAGAGAAAGACATGAACGCATAAGAAGTCTCCAAGATCTTTACGAGGTGACTGAAAGGTTAGAAAATCTCACACTTTTCTGTCTTTTTTGCTGATTGTGAACTAATGAGTTTTGAAGAAGCTACACAAGAAAAGAAATGGAGAGACGTAATGGATGAGGAAATCAAGGCTATTGAGAAGAGTGACACTTGGAAACTCACTTCACTTCCTAAAGGGCATAAGGCGATTGGTGTCAAATAGGTGTACAAGATAAAGAGAAACATCAAAGGAGAAATAGACAGACATAACGTAAGACTTGTTGCAAAGGGCTATAGTAAAAAAGTTAGAATTGATTATGATGAGTTATTTGCTCATGTTGCTCGCTTAGAGACTATTAGACTAATAATTTCCTTGGTAGCTCAAAATAAGTGGAAGATCTATCAAATGGATGTAAAATCTACCTTTCTAAATGGAGTCCTTGAAGAAGAGGTGTATATTCAACAACCATCTTGTTATGAAACAGTTGGTCAAGAAGGTAAAGTTCTAAAGTTGAAGAAGGCTTTTTACGGGTTAAAGCAAGCACCAAGGGCATGGAACTGCCGGATTGATAAGTACTTCTATGAAAATAGTTTCATCAAGTGTTCTTATGAGCATTCTCTCTACGTCAAAGTTAAAGATGGAGACATTCTAATTATGTGCTTATATGTGGATGATTTGATCTTCACTGGCAATAATCCAAGTCTGTTTGAAGAATTCAAGAAAGTGATAGCTCAAGAGTTTGAAATAACTGATATTGATTTGACGACATACTACCTTGGAATTGAAGTCAAGTAAAAGGAGGACGGTATCTTCATTTCCCAAGAAAGCTAGCAAAAGAGATACTCAAAAGGTTCAAGATGAATGATTGCAATCTAATCAACACTCCAATAGAATGTGGAACAAAATTATCAAAATATGAAGATGATGCAAAAGTTGATCCAACATTTTTTAAGAGTTTGGTTGGAAGTCTCCGTTATTTAACCTATTCAAAACTTGACATTCTTTATGCAGTTGGATTGGTTAGTTGATATTTGGAGAATCCAACAACCACTCATTTTAAAGCAGCAAAGAGAATTCTTCATTATTTAAAAGGTACATTCATTTTTGGCTTGTTTTACTCAGTTTCTAATGATTACAAGCTTGTTGGATACAGCGATAGTGACTGGAGTGGAGACATAGATGATCATAAAAGTACTACTGGATTTGTACTATTCATGGGTGACACTACTTTTACTTGGATGCCAAAGAAGCAACCAATTGTCACACTATCCACATGTGAAGCTGAATATGTAGCTGCTATCTCTTGTGTATGTCATGCAATTTGGATCAGAAATTTATTAACCGAGCTGGGCTTACCTCAAGAAGAGCCAACGAAGATTTTTGTTGACAATAAATCTACAATAGCTTTGGCAAAGAATCCGGTGTTCCACGATCAAAGCAAGCCCATTGATACCCATTACCACTACATAAGAGAGCGCATTACAAGAAAGGATATACAAGTGGAGTACATGAATTTTCAAGATCAAATCGCTGATATTTTCACTAAGCCACTCAAGTTTGAAGACTTTGCAAAACCCATTAAGGAGAAACTTCTAAATTAGGTGAAGTTAGTGTGTTTGGTGAAATATGTGAGTTTAAATAAAGAATTATGTGGTTTATAATTATTTGTATTATTTTAATTATATGGTTGTGGTTGATTTAGTTCATGTATAAATACCCCTTCCCATTTGAGTTGTAAGCATCAAGTTAGAGTGAATTGAGTTGAGTTGAAGAAAGTTGTTTGAGAGTCTTTCATAAATTTGTATTTAATTTTTCTACAAAGTATTTTATTTTCCAACATTATGAAGCTTGTTGTAGCGCCTTACAATTGACGAGAGGTTCTTTAACCAAGTACCTTAAACCAATTTCTGAACTTGAAATGCGAACATATTTTCAAGCATGAACTCGTTTTGCTGGAAAAGAAACTAGTGAGGTAAATAAACTACATGCATCATTGAAACATTTCCTTTTGCTTTATATTAGTAATATATGTGTGGGTTATCTTTTAGGAGGTTTTGTGAATTGCATGATAAAGTAACCAAAGGTAAAGTTAAGTTGTTGAAGGACAAGTTTTGGATGTTCTTAAAACCCTATAGATCACACATACTTAGTTTTTTAATTCTTACAATCGAGATTTTTTATGAATAAAAAAAGGGGCATTGATGTGGATCTCATCGGTCTAGGATTCTATTTGTGGATAGGGCTACTCCAGCTTTACAACTCGATAGGATTCTAGTGTAGCTGACTTATACTTCTAACAGATCCCCTCCACCTGGCACACTAAATAAGACTAAGTATACCTGGAGCAATAATAGAGCTTGTCAAGATTCAAATCACAAATCTCGTAAATGAATATGATAGAATGATCGGCTTACTTTTTGCTAGATCACACCCCAAGTGCTGGATAAGTCGTTGTAATTTCATTTGATTGTCCTTTAAGCTCTCAATTTATTTTAAACCATGAAAATATTTTTATATTGACTTTGTCTACTTGCTTGAAGTAAGCGTCATTATCACATAGTGCTTTATGACGAAGAAATATCAAAACCAAAACCTTTTCTTTTTCTTATATCACTGATTATACGAAAAGGCTCCCATTTCCATTTCTTCATTTTAATTTCATGTACTATCTGCTCCTCTTTTACCAAGCATCTCTCTTTTTTTGCTTTCACCATTCTCATTTTTTTCTACTAGTGGGTCACCTTTCCCTTCAAATATCAAATGGGTATCTTAGTTGAGAAGTCATCAAATTGGTTTCTGATCATTTGGATATATATAAATCATATCCCTATATTTTGCCACACACACACTAACATAATTTAGAATTGTGCTTCGCAATAAACACACAAAGAAGAATGGCAACATCCAACACCGAGTCTAGTACCATGAGTTTAAAGCTTCTTTTGGATAAGAAAAGCGACACCGTTTTATTTGCTTAAGCCGGGAAAGAGTTTGTTGATTTCCTCTTCACTCTCATGTCATGGCCTGTAGGAACAGTAATTAGACTGCTGTCAAGCAATGACATGGTGGGTTCACTTGGCAAAGTTTACCAAAGCATTGAAAATATCAGCAACACTTACATTCAACCAAATATTGACAAAAGAATCTTGTTGAACCCCAAGATAGCAGCTGTTCATAACAATTGGGGTGTAGTCCCTCTCTTGCTATCCAACAACGGGGAGGTACTTCAAGCCCATAAAACAATGTACATTTGTTCGGGGTTGGCCAATCGGCCGTCTACTGTGACCTTTTCTAATAATGGGTACCACCGATATGTGGCTCAGGATTCTACAGCCACATGCCCTCAGTGCAGCAACAGAATGTCTTTCAAGATGAGCATTATTGCAGGCAATAATAAGAAAGGATATGGTTGGACATCCACGTCCTGCTTCGGTGAAGGAGATGGAGGGTTTGTGAAGGGCGTCATCACTTATATGGTGATGGATTATTTGGAGGTGACACCAATTTCTACCATTTCAAGTGTAGCTTTGCTTAACAAGCTAAATGTTAAGGAAATTGGTGCTGTTCAGGAGATGAGGGTCTCCACTGGCATGGATGAGGTATGTAAGTATATGTATATGTTTGTATAAAACATATACTTTCCTTATTAATTTAATTAATTAGTTTTATATAACTGAAAGAGTTTTAGGTAGTTGATTTGAGTTGGTGAGAATTAAAGAAATAAACTAATATACATTAATATTTGTTAAAGAAGAAAAAAAAGAAAAGGAAATTAATAATGCAATTATTATTAGAATATATATTTTCTTTTTAAAATTGTTGAGTGTGACTCAATTAATTAGGTCTAATATATATTGAAAAATATGTTGGTATTCATATATATATAGGACTGGTCTTGACTATAGGCAGAGCATGCAACCTCATAAGGCCCCCCAATAGTAAGGGCCCCATCCAAATTTTTTTAATATATATGATATATTTATAAAATATATTTAATATAATTAAATAATTAAAATTAAATATTTTAATAATACTCTGTGGTCCTACATATATTTAAAATTAATAAATCAGCTTTTAGATTATTATTTTTATAATTTTTTTCATATTTTTATTGAATATAAATTATTATTTATATTTGTTATAGAGAACCGTATTTCTTTGAAAATGCATCCCCTCGGAATGCACTCCTCAGCCAAACTGTCCGAGAGGTGCATTCCATATGTAGGGGAATGCAACCCTCGGCCAAATTGCCTGAGGGTGCATTGCATGTATAGGGGAATGCACCCCTTGGCCAAAAGGCCGAGATCCTCAGCAGTTTAACTGAGAGGTGCATTCTATGTGTAGGGGAATGCAACCTTCGGCCAAACTGTGAAGGCCCTCGGCAATTTGGCTAATGATTGCATTCCATGTGTAAGGGAATGCACCCCTCTACCAAAAGGCCGAGACCCTTAGTAGTTTGGTCAAGAGTGCATTCTGTGTGTGAGGGTTGGGAATGTACCTCTCGGCCAAACGGTTGAGGCTCTCGATAGTTTGGCTGAGGTCCTCGGTAGTTTGGCTAAGACCCTCAGTTGTTTAGCTGATAGGTGCATTTTATGTGTAGGAGAATGCAACCATTGGCAAAATGGCTGAGGGCGTTGGCCGAGGGGTGCCTTCCGAAGGGTAAAATGTTAGGTCGATCCTGTATATATATATAAATGTTGTAATTGATGGATGTATCATTGCAGTCAAAGATGTTTCTCACCGATGTCTTCCTGGGAGGGTAGCAGCTTAATGAAGGACAATGTATAATCCTATGTATCATTGAGACTTCTCTAGTTTTTTATTTTTTGGGTGACTAATAAATTGAGACTTCTATGTTTGTTTATGAGCTATAGTTATTTATAAAATTACTATCATTAGTCAATTTCTAATGGTGAGTTAAAAGAGAAAGTTTGTACTTTTAATACTTTCTTTTTTTCTTTTAATATTTAGTTTGGGCTTATTTTGAGGTTAACGTGTTTATTTTTGTTTGTCTACTATAAAGAAAAAATAACAACTTGGTAATCATTTTTGTTTTTGTTTTTTGAATAAAAAAATAAAAAATTTATTTGATAATCATCCTCCTTTTTTGTTTTTTTAAGTTTGTATTTCTTTTAAACATACATATATTAATGACGGTTATAATTTTAACCCACTAAAACTTAAAACTTTTAATGACAATCAATTGCGGCTAAACAAAAGTCCAAAAAGCATTTTTGTAGAAAAAAAAAAAGAAGGAAAAGTTCTAAATGAGTTTTTATTTTTGGGTTTTTTTTTAAAAAAATCAAAAATAAAAAATAAAAAATAAAAAATAAAAAATAAAAAACGATTAGATTACTAAATATGCGCTTAGTAATTTGTGATAAAGTTTGAGCTTTAATAGGTCATTGTACTATTGTAGAAATCTAATTGATATAATTATTGGATGAAGGAAAAAAAAAAGTTCAAATATAAAAAAGAATTTTTTATTTTCGTTATATTTTTCTTTTTTTTTAAAGAAAAAAAACAAGTTATTTATACATGATCAGTAAAACTCTAAAACTCATGTGTTTAAAAACATATTTGTTTAAATTTTTTAAAATTCATCCATTTATTGATCCAATCCGTTTTGTGATGAAGCTAATTAAGCTTTTAATATTGCTCAAAATTTGATAATTTAGAACTTTTAAAATTACATGACATAATTACTGTTTCACTCAAACATCCGACCTCTCTCTTTATGTGATGAGTTGTCGTTTTACACCAAAATTAAATAACTAAAATTACCAAGTATGTAGTAATGGTAAGTCCAGATTAAATCCACAGGAACTGATCCAACAGACAATCTAAGCTCTATTCTAATTAATCAATTAAAATAGTAGAAATAAAATGGGCAGGGGGGTTTCAGATGCAGATATTTTAATTTAGCAAATAAAATAAATCAAGATGAATAATCAATTGGACACAATTTCGGCTACAGAGTAATTTAATATTATTAATCGCATGTGATCATTGGCAAAAAGAAATCAAATTAATTATCAATTAATCCTTTAGCTTTGGCATCAATAGAGAGTGCGACTGATCTATCGTAATCTTTCCTTAGGTGTTAAACAAACCATAAACGTTCGTGATTAATTCTTAACTTCAAATTATTCATAATCAACATGAACCAAATTAATTTAGAATTGCATTACGATCTAAAAAGATGACCACAATTAGACAAACTCTACAAACATTGTAGAATTTTAATCTAAACTATATTCCTCAAATTGCTACAGATAATAAAACCAAAGTACGGGTCAAATTTAATTTAGCAAGCATTCAATTACAAATAATAATATCAGATCCAGAACACCATCATAGATAATTGAAATTATTCAAGAACATAAAAGAATATAGATGAAAGAATTAATTAGAGAATTAATAATTTAAGTCTTATACATGAACAATTAATTATCAAAATTACCTGAAAAAAGAAGTTTAGCAACTTATAATCTTCAGAGCTGTAAACAATAACCAAAAGTTGCTAATAGGTTTGTCGTCATTCCGCTAAACCTCGCAGACATGTCTATTTATAACAAAATTCTAACCCTACTTCTTTAAACTTAAAACATAGAAAATTACAAAATTGCCTCTGCTAACTACTGCACCAAGTTAGACACTTGACACAGGACCTGACTTAACACCTGATATACTCAGGTTTGCTCACTCAGTTCTCGTGCGCATGTACAGCTCTACAATGCATGTCAGGTGCCTGACTTGGAATTTATCATTGCACCTGACATGTGCTGGGCTCGTGGAAATTGGGCTTCTCCATGTTAGCATGTTAGGCCCAATGTCAGAGGCCTGACATTGTCTTTGACTTGACCATCTTGAATAATTCTTCATGATTTCCAACAAGTCTTCATAGCTACTCACTTTTAGTTGAGGGTATAAATGTGTATGCACCTCAATCCACTTCACCAAATTCATCAACCGACAAGAATAATACCCTTGCACTTAAATTTTCCACAATCTCTATGGTGAATAGCCCACAAATTCCCCAAAATGTCATATCACAAATGCTCTACTAGGCCTAAAGCAGGTAATGTAGATAGATAGCAAGGCCAAGGGCTAAATAATATAGGTTATTATCATAAAGAATAAGAGTCATATGGACTCAAAGGGGCTATCAAAGGATATATATACAGGTTGGCTATTCAGGCTAAGTGGTTAGTAAAAAATAAAAGTACCTTTATCATTTTTATGCATGAATGTAGCAATGAAGTCTCAATAAGTACATCAAATCAAGTTCTAGAGTAACATAATCTACACAAATATCACTCACAATAATAATGAGAATTCTATTAGGCTCAAAAGCTCACTTAGGCTACAGTTACCAAACTAACTCTTTCTATCAAACTCAACTAGCTACTATGTCCAATAGAAATGCATCAAGTTACCTCAACTAAACATGTTTTTCATATGATTTTTCCTTAAACACTTTCATAGTTAAGATATGCAAGAAAGGAAGACATTGAAAATATACCCATATAATAGTGACAAAGTAGTGCACATCAATAGAATTAAACAGAAAATGAAAAACACCAAATAGAATAAAACAAAAGAAAATAGAATGACCATCCCCCTACCTAAATCACAACGTCCTCACTGTGTAAAAAAAAAACCAAAAATAGAAAAGAAATGAAAAAAAAGTTAAGCCCTAGCAGAAAATCATAACAGAATCAAGAATGTAGTGGAAATTGATCGAGAATAGCGCAAATCTACTAAAGCTGCTTAGCTTAGAGCTGTAGCTGGGCCTCCATAAGTTCTAGTCGAGTCGCTAAACCAATGTAAATATCTTCAATACAGTACAAGGCAGAAACAACTGAAGAGCCTTGAGGAAGATGTACAGGCACACTATCGAAGTGGTAGGCATCGCAAAAGAAATAGAGCCTCCAAATGCTCCCCTTCATCATCCTCGTCAGCTACTAGAGCATTACGGCCATCAGTAACCTCTCCCACACATAAAGGATGACAAACTAAGTTGTGCCAAACCCCACACACATATCCCATCCTATAAAGATTAGCATCAGTAAGCATATTTGTAACTCCAGGTACAACAATATCTTTGCTGGTCACATCTATTCCAAAGAACTCAAAGACCCTGGAAAGTAAAATTGGATAGCATAGTGATCTTGCTCCTTTATTCAACCGAACAGTACTCCGAATCTAGAAAAGAACAACTAAGGCAAAGGGGACACCCTCAACTCTCTACAAACCATGTAACATCTTGTCTAGCAAATAGATATCAGAACAATGAACTTCATTCAAACTGCTCACCCTACGAGGCACATTGGAGTTATATAGATAAACCAACAAGTGTTTTAGAATGAGTAAGTTAGGAGTACAAAACACCATGTCACCAGTTCGGTCGTTCCTCGTTGGAGAATAATGGAGTTGAGCAAGAGCCTCATGTAACTTGTACTATCGTTCGGATAACATTGCACCCTTAAAGAACTCAATAGAAGGGCCTTTATCACTAATTCCCATAATGCATGTTAGAAGAGCCAGTCAAGCTCAATTCGATAACCCTTAAGAAAAGTTACAACTTTTTGAACCATAGTATCATCCTTGTCTTCCATATTCACATAAAACTCGTGAACAAGAGAAGGATAAAACTTGCCCTTAAAACTCAACATAGGATCCCAACCTAATATAGCAAAAGCACAGCGAATACCAAAAGCATTGGCAATCTCATCAGAAATAGTTTTCGCAACTACAACTAAATTGCTCTTCTTCTCCTTAAACCACTGAGCATTCTCTCTAGAAGTGAACCTTTCTCGATTCCAAACCGATCGAGCAAGACAATTTTGAAAAGAGGAAGCACCCTGCTTTGTAGCTTGAATTGTCCGTCTGCTTCGACTCATAGTTGAACATAATAGCCCAATCAATATGTACCAAAAGCACAAGAGAAAAATAGAAATCTCACAACCATCAGTTGCACAAAAATAACAATTCCACAGTCGAGAATACAATTATAATTTGAAACCTAAATCAAGTCTACAACAAAGAATTTACACTTCCAATGGCAAGAACAAAAATACCCAAGCGTCAAACGCGTCCTACTAAACCCACAACCAAATCCACAAGCAAAAAGGCACCTTTCAACCCCAAATTCACCTCAATAACGTAGAAGATAAAAAGTCCAACCTCGAAATACAAATCCACTTAGCGGTACAATCAAATGAGTGTGAAATCTATGAGAAATTAAGTTACCAAGTAATTCCAAACAATTCCAAAGTTGATGCCATGTGCTATCCTGATTGCGAACTCGTCCACCCATTTCGAACAAGAAAGAAACCCGATGTACTGTCAAATATTATGCCGTTGGAATTCTCGAGTGTGAACTGGTGAAGGGGAAGTAGATTGTGTAAAGGAGAAGAATGACAATGGAAAGAAAGAAAAGAAAGATGGGCATGTCTATTTAAATGGGTTGTGGTTGTGTCCACAGTATTTTAATTTTTTTTTTCCAAAGTGAAACGACATTGTCTAGATGGTCGATAATGATAGGCGATGTGTCAGGTGCATAGATAGGCACCTAAGATGTCCTAAGTATGTGCTCCTCTAACCTCATCTGACATCTCAAAAGGTATATCCATTGTTATTAAATAATTAATCAAATCAGCATACCAAGGAACCATACATTTGATAGCATATAAATGCTCATCCAGAAACAACTCGTGAAGTGGTAATAGCTTTTCTTCACGTACTAGTCTACTTAAGTGATCCACTACTAAATTTTTTGCTCATTTCTTATCTTTAAGAACTAAATCGAATTCCTGTAGTAATAATGCCCAATGAATAAGTCACGGTTTGGTTTCCTTCTTATGAAATAAATACTTTAGAGCTGCATGATCAGAAAACATAACCACTTAGTTCTAGAGTTATTGTACTGGGTCTCATTCAATGTCCTCGATGCATAGTAAATCACATAAGTTTGGTTTTTATTTCATTGACTAAGGACTGCTCCTACTGTGTAGTTGCTCCTTCTTAGTTGATCTCGAAGGATAAATTCCAATTCGGTGGCTGAATAATTGGTGGAGAAGTGAAAGTGGTTTTTAGCTTTTCAAAAGCATCTTTGCATTTGTTATCAAAGTTGAACTCAACATCTTGGTAAAGCAAATTTGATAGGGGCAAAACAATCTTTGAGAAATCCCTAATGAACCGCCTATGAAAAGCTACATGAGCAAGAAAAGAACACACTTCCCGCATATTTATGGGTAATCAAATTAACGTTAGCCTTATCAACTTTAGTGCCTTTACTAGAGATTATATATTACAAAATAATGCCTTTATCAACCATAAAGTGACATTTTTCAAATATTTTTCAAAATTAAACACTAGATTAGTTTTAATGCAACGATCCAAAACACAAGCTTATCTAAGCATGCGTCAAAAGGATCATAAAAAACAATGAAATCATACATAAATACCTCAATGTATTTTTCAATATAATCAGAGAAAATACTCATCATGCATCGTTGGAACGTTGCTGGAGCAGTGCATAATCTAAAAGGCATTCTTAAATAGGCAAATGTGCTGAATGGACATGTGAACGTTGTCTTTTCTTGATTCTCAGTAGCGATGACTATTTGATTATGCCTCGAATATCCATAAAGGAAACAATAATGAGACCTACCAGCAAAACATTCCAATATTTGATCAATGAAAGGAAAGGGAATGTGATCCTTCCTTGTTGCTGTGTTCAGCTTGCGATAGTCAATACAGAAACGCCATCCATTTTGTACCCTTGTCGAAATAAGCTCGTTATCTTGATTTCTCACCACCATAATACTCCACTTCTTAGGAACCACTTGAACTGAGCTTACTCATTTATTATTGGAGAGAGGGTAAATAATTCTAACTAAAATTAGCTTCAAAATCTCTTTTTTAACTACATCATGTTGGGATTTAGCCTTCTCTAAGCGTCTTTAATTGGTTTTGCATCATCTTCAAGCAAAATTCGATACATACAAACAGATGGACTAATTCTCTTAATGTCTGTCATAGTGCACCCAATAGCTTTTTTATGATCTCTTAAGATTCTAATTAAGTTATCCTCTTGAACTGAAGTCAAACCACTAACTATGATGGCTGGTAGCGTCTCATTGTCCCCTAAGTATACATACTTTAAATGCTCAGGTAAAAACTTTAATTCCAATACTGGTACTTGCACTATAGGAGGTAGCAACTTTATGTTAGAAATTTCTAATTCAATCGGAGCACACACATACATTCCAGGAGTTGGTTGAAGAGAATGGAGTGCCATCACAGTTTCTCCAATCTCTTCACTCCATTGATAAGTTCCTTACAACATGGATTGAGTCACCCGTGTTGGATTACCGACTCTAACTGATCTCCACCACTAATCTAAAAAATATCATGCACCTCATCAATTATATCAATAGAACACATAGAATTATTAGTCTTAGCGGTCTTCAAGGAAGGTCTTCCTAAAATGATTGGGGAGGAATTTGAAGAATGATCGTACTCTATGTTTAAGATATAGAAATCAGTAGGAAACACTGTCTCCTTAACCTACACCAAAACATTTTCAACTACCCCTTCATGGTAGGCAATAGATTGATCCGCTAGTTAGATAATAACTCATATTTCTTTCAATGAACCTAAATTCAAAGAAGAATAAAGTGAATACGATATTATATTAGTGGAAGCTATTAAATCTAACATGGTATGTTCCACTTTAGTATTGCCAATTACACAAGGTATAGTGAATAAATCTGGGTGTTTACATTTTCATGGTAGCTTTCTTTGGAGTACTACAGAAACGTTTTCACTCATGCTCATTTTCTCATCCCCTTGTAATTTCTTCTTATTAGTGCATAATTCCTTAAGGAACCTAGCATAGCGAGAAACTTGCCGAGTTGCATCAACAGTATGTTTACCTCTATCTTCCGAAAAGTATCAAGAAGCTCTTTCTCCTATTCTTCTTCCTTGTTCTTGTTTAACTTACTAGGAAAAGGTGGATGGGCAAATTTAGAAGTATTAATGAAAGATTTAGAATTTACCATTAGAGATGGCTGGACTTCAATTTCTTCCTCCAACTGTGGCTTTTTAGATTCCATTTTTGGTTCCCTCTTAGGTATTTCAACCTCTTTACCATTCTGTAATGTCATTGCCTTTGTTTCTTCTCTAATTTGTCTATTCTCTAAGATTAATTGGTTAAGATGGAAACTTCTTAGAAGTTTGAGCCTCAAGGTTGTTCATTGACGTAGCCCCCTGATTCATTTAACTCACTAAATAATGAATACTTGCTCTTGTTTCCTAGTGAAATTGTTGAGTGTTAATAGCAAGAGCTTTAACAATATCTTCTAAAGAAATATTTGATTTAGAAGTCTCAGTTTGTTGTGGTGGCCTTGGCTGATAGGTTGCTAATACCAATTTGGTACCAGATTATTTCCATAACAAAAATTAGGATGACCCTTCTATCCTGGATTATATGTATTAGAATGAGGATCATATTTTTGCTATGGTTGTCTTTGAAATCCACCAATCACATTGGGTTGTTATGTAGTATCTTCTTCTTGCAATATAGGGCACATATCAGTGGCAAATACCACACGCCTTATCTGCTTAAGTTTAGGCTTGTCCTACAACCAATTGTCTCACAAGAGAAGTTAAATTAGAAATTTATTGTTTTAATTGAGATGTACTTACCTGATGAACCTTTTTCAATGAAAGTGTTGTCCGTGTGTCAAACTGTTGGGAATTCGCAATCATGATAGAGGGAATCTGTCTTACTTTATCAGGAGTTTGATCTACCAAAGCACCTCCACTAGTGGCATCCACCATACTTCTATCAATATGCGATAATCCTTCATAGAAATATTAAATTAGAAGTTGGTTACTGATCTGGTGGTGTGGACCGCTAGCACAAAGTTTCTTAAAGCGCTCCCAATATTCGTACAAAGATTCTCCATCATACTGACAGATGCCACAAATCTCCTTCTTTATATTGGCAGCATTAGATGTAGGAAAATATTTTTTCAAAAATAATCTCTTCATCTCATTCCGTGAATTGATAGATCTTGAAGGCAAGTAGTACAACCAATCTTTTACAGAGTCAACAAGCAAGAACGGAAAAGCCCTTAACTTAATTTGTTCCTCCATTATTCCTTGTGGCTTCATGGTAGAACAAACCATGTGAAATTCTTTAAGATGCTTATGAGGGTTTTCCCTTGCAAGGCTATGAAAGGTAGGCAAAGGATGAATTAATCCAGATTTTAATTCAAATGCAGCAGTTAAATCAGAAAATTCAATACAAAGTGGCTGAGAATTTAAATCAGGAGCAGCCAACTCCTTTAATGTCCTGTTGTTGTTCATGTTATTAATTGGTTTTGGCTTATCTTCTAAATTAGATTCTCTACTTTGGACCCAACGCTGAAGAGTAGTCGAAGGTAAGCTAGCAGCTATTTGTCAAAGAGTCTTCTTTCTCAACGTACATGTAGTTCTCTCTGTCTCTGGATTGTATTGTAGTTCTTCTTGATTAGTCAACCTAGTCATAAACTTGAATATAACACAAACTTAAAACTAAAATAGAAATTAGAAAATCAAATTAGAGCATAATCCCCGATAATGGCATCAAAATTTTGATGAGTTGTCGTCTTACATCAAAATTAAATAACTAAGATTACCAAGTATGTAGTAATGGTAAGTCCATATCATATCCAAAGGGACTGGTCTAATAGACAATCTGAGCTCTATTCTAATTAATCAATTAAAACAGTAGAAATTAAATGGGAAGGTTTTTGAGATGTACATATTTTGATTTAGCAAACAAAATAAATCAAAGTAAAACAAGATGAATAATCAATCAGACACAATCTCGATTCAAGGTAATTTAATATTATTAATCGCATGTGATCATTGACAAAAAAAGCTTAAATTAATTATCAATTAATATTTTAACTTTGGCGTCAATAGACCATATGACTGATCTATCGCAATCTTTCCTTAGGTGTTAAACAAACAACAAATGTTCATGCTTAATTCCTAACTTTTAATTATTCAGAATCAACGTGAATCAAATTAATTTAGAATTGTATTACGATCTAAAAAGATGGCCAAAATTAGACAAACCCTACAAAGATTGCATAATTTTAATCTAAACTATATTTCTCAAATTGTTATAGATAATAAAACTAGAGTACTACTTAGATTTTATTTAGCAAGCACTCAATTACAAGTAATAATATTGGATCCAAAATATCATCACAGATAATTGAAATTATTCAAGAACATAGAAGAATTTAGACGAAAGAATTAATTGAATTAATTAGAGAATTATTAATTCAGGTCTCACACATGAATAATTAGTAATAAAAATTAACTCCTACCTGAGAAAAGAAATTTAGCAACTCATAATCCTCAGAGCCGTAAACAATAATTGAAAATTGCTAATAGGTATGTCGACGTCCTTCTAAACCGTGCAGACACTTCTATTTATAACAAAATCCTAACCATATTTCTTTAAACTTAAAAAATTAAAAATTATAAAATTGCCCCTGCTAACAGTTGCACTAAGTCAAGTGTCTGACACAAGACCTGACTTGGCACCTGACACGCTCAAGTTTGCTTGTTCAGTTCTCATGCACACGTACAACTCTAGAATGCATGTCAAACTCCTGAGTTAGAACCTGTTATTACACCTGACATGTGCTGGGCTCGTGAAAATTGGGCTTCTCCATGTTAGCATGTCAGACCCAATGTCAGAGGCCTGACATTGCACTTGACTTGACCATCTTGAACATTTCTTCATGATTTCCAACAATTGTTCACAGCTACTCAAGTATTACCTTACATACCAAATAAATTATCATCAACTCAATTCTAGAAATTAAAACACACAAAAATTACACATTAAATTAAATAAAGATAAAAGTAGAAACCCATCACTCTCTCTCTCTCTCTCTCTCTATATATATATACAAAAGACAAGAGACCAATTTCAAACTATTAGAACAAATGTACGGCAATAGCAACTATGGCAAACCTTAACCCTAAACATGTGGTAGCAACTGGTTTGATTATAATGGCAGAGGTTGTAGTTCACATGTGAATGAGGAACTAGGAGGCAAATGTCCGTTTTACTACAACTTTATGTTAAAATATGTGACATGCAATATTAATGTAGGCCCGACTCATGAGAATGGAGGTGGTAGATCTTCTACTGCCAAATCTGTTCATCGAGGAGGATATGTGAAAGGAGATATGGTCACTTATATGATAATGGATTATTTGAAAGCGAAGCCTATGATGTCCATTATTTCAAGCATAAACATGCTTAACAATTTCAATGTTAAAGACATTGGTGATCTTGAGGAGAAGATGAATTCCATTGGCCACAAAGAGGTATATCTGTTTATATATATATATATATATATAGGATATATATTAAGCTTTTTCATTATGTAATTATTATTGTATTTTTGCTATTGATATAGGGCACAAAGTTGTTGAAGGCTTCGTTGGAGACTAAGACTGTACTTACCAATGTATTCATGATAAAGCAAAGTATAGATGAAGCTTTAGCAATCCCAGCTGAAGAAGAGGTGAAGCATAGTACTAGTGATGCTCTACCCCTCCCTGATGAAGAAGATGTGAAGCAACATACTGATACTTCAGCCAGTATTCTAGAAGCAAAATATGTTTTGCTTAATACTAATGTTTGTGGCATGACAATATCCTAGTTTTCAAAATTGACAATGGCAATACTATTAGTATTGCTAATAATAATAAGAGGTCCAATGTGTCCAAATGATATTTTATGCACTCGACTTTCATAAAAGTTATTTGGTTTGTCTTTGATTTTGGTTTATGGTTTTACATTTGTATTGTTATTGTTCTCTTTAAGATCCTTTAGCATTGGTCCCTCAACTGATATTGATGGATAATCTTTCTTTAAATTAATATTATTCAAATCATGAAACAAAACATATGATCATCACATAATGACTTTTTGTTAATGCATTTATGAAGTAGATTGCAATAGAGCTTTTAGAAGATCTGGAAGCGAGAATTTCAACTCAATATGTAAGTTTCTAAATCAAATATTATAGGACAAAAACATTCTTTATCATTAATCAAATGTTTCTTTTCCATTATATATATACAATATAAAGCCTTGCCCAAACAAAGACCCAAGGCCACCTTCTTGGCTATTCGACCAGGCACCTTTATACATATAATTTGCATGTTAATTTACTAACTAGGCGTCTTCGAATATCTAAAAGTATATTTTCTATTCATTATATATTCTTGTTAAGATTTCTTTTAGTATTATTGCATAGCACCCGCTTACCTAAGCCAAGGTTCCCGAGTAAGGTGTAGTTATCATGTAAATTATTTTTTTATTTTTTCCGAGCAAGGTGTAGTTATCTTGCACAAAACCACGATAATATTAAAATCTTCCTTTACTCTTTGAGATCATTTTTATAAACCACACTTTAAAATCGTAATACTTTAAAATAAGTCAAAGTATACACACCTACACCGTAAATTAAAAGTATTTAACGAAATATAAAGTATCCTTACCTAAAATTTAATAAAAGAAAACTACGGAAGAACACTATACTACGTCATACCTCCCCAGATCCACACCACCACCAAGCCCTATTGCTAAGTCTTAGATTTAACTGCCACACATGACAAACAAATATGAGTGATAAACACTCAGTAGGCAACCCAAATGAATATGTCAATGCAATGTCATGTAGTGTAACAACCATACACTTCAAATCATCATTTTCCCTCTTTATTTTATAACTAAATAACTCACTCTTTCTTTCCGCGTTTCCTGTGGCCACACAAAATACCATGGCCATCCATGGTATGCGGTTGAATCACCGTTCCAGAGCGATCCACCTTCATGTGTGGTCAGTAACTCAAAGAGCTATTAAAATAGGGTTTAAGACCACACACCTTCATTTGTACAACCATTTTGAAAACACAAACTCTCAAGGGGAAATCCATCATTTCACATAATATAATATAACCCATGAATTATTCTATGCAAATGTATACACATGCCGCAATGCATAAGTACAATCAAGTACGACAATAAAATATATAATTACCAAACCGTCACACTTGACAGCGATAATTACTGATTTTCCCTTGCTTAAACTAACCATTGACAAACGCTAATCAAACCGATATAATTATCAAAAAGCCACTGGCCCCTTTGATAATTACCAAGATAACCCTCAAGTAAATAGACATTACTAAAATACCCCTAAAGGTAAATAGTTAATTAACAAACTATCCCTTGTTAAATAACAGTAACAATAGCATTCTCCAATCATATACATATATATACAAACACTCATGTATATACGTATAATTAAGACATAATAATTTTGCATATTGGGTTTGTCTTTGATTGGGTTGTTGTTGGTTTTATATTGTTTGTATTATATTTTTGAAGTCTATTAGTATTATATTACCCCTAAACTGAGAATGATGGATTGGTAGTTTCGGGTCTCAAATATCTATGTTTAGATTCTTAGTCAAATGTAACAAAGCTTAAGTATGATCACCATACGCATACACATGTTTAAAATTCATTCATTGACTTAAGGTAAAGCTCCCTCCACACATGGGGAAAAAAGTTTTGTATTATGCAAATGCATGTGCATTAAAGTTGTGATTAGAAATGATTAGAAATGATCTAGTTTTATATTATATATATAGAGAGAGAGTTAATCAATACCTCTTTCTACTAATAATTATAATAGATATAAATGATGTGCCATTTATATTATATATGTAACAACAACTTTTTTATATTTTTAACAATCAATAGTAGCAATATCACTTGTGAAAATTCACACATCTTATGGTAAACAGTATTATTCAATAAAAAATAATCTAGTTAGTTAGTGCATTACATTGCTAAAATTACAACTCATAATGATGATCTGGCAATTTTTTTAATTTGTTTTAGTAAATATGAACATTTCCTACCTTATATATATATATATATATAATTCACACATATAGTTGAATAATAATTAAAAAGAACATGATGTGTGTGCATATATATATATATATATATATTTGTCGTAAACTTGAACCATTCATACCATGTTCAGGTTTAAGACAAATATGGTAGTTGAAATCGATTTTTTTAAATAAAAACTGATGATGCCTGGTTTTAGTTTTAAAACATAAATAATAAAATTTAAAAATAATAATCCAAACGCCTATTGTCATATTTGTTGATGGCTTACATGGTAGGTTACGATATTCTATTAATTAAGAAGTTTGCCACATCAATATTTTAACATCATACACTAGATCATTTCTAATATAAAGCCCATGAGCACAAAACTTGTGCAGCAATTGAAATTCTAAACCTAATATATAACACCTATTGTCATATTTATTGATGGCTTACATGGTAGGTTACGATATTCTATTAATTAAGAAGTTTGCCACATCAACATTTTAACATCATACACTAGATCATTTCTAATATAAAGCCCATGAGCACAAAACTTGTGCAGCAATTGAAATTCTAAACCTAATATATATATATATATATTATAACACTAATATTATTAACCACTATAATAACAGCTAACTTGGAAGACCATCAACAATGTCAATCCCTAACCCAACTGCCAGCATGCAACTGAACGGAAGCTTTTCATTGACAAGAAGGGCCAACGATCGTCATTGTTGAGGCTGGATAAGACAATTAGTCGATTTCCTCTTCACCATTCCCACTGTGCCCAATTCTAAAGTCTTCATGCTTCTCAAATCCCACGATAAAGGCATGACTGCTGGTTATCTTATTAACATTTATAGGAGCTATCGAAATCATCTCAAACCCGACATTGTCATCATAAATCATCTCTTGCTGTCGAAAAGTCGGAACTCCTATATGTCAGGGACCATTACATGTTAGGGTAACAACAAAAACAACTATGGTATCTTTTCTGGGCATGTCAGAATGTTTACATTGGCAATGTCTATTGTTAATGATATGATATCTTATTTGTGTTGAAGTAGTAAACACTTTATCATTAGTATGCATTGTGGATAATGCATGAGATTTTCCCACAAGAAGATAACAGTAAAGCACCATTAGTAGACTCTATATAAAATAATTACGTGTCAGTATTCATTGGGTTTTATTTTATATTATGTAATTTGTTTTCAAAACTTTCTATTGTTACTTCTTGATTATTAATTAGTAATATGTGATCTATTATTAGTTTCTTTAATTTTTTTTTTAAAATGACAAATTCAACAGGTGTTCTGGCCGGTTACGACAAGCATATGACAAGAGAGGTTACGTACGTACAAGCTCCGGATATAAAAAATAAGACATTTTGTGTCCCCACATTTTTGTCGTATAAATCCATTTTTTGTCACTGTATATCATTTTATGACAAAAATGCATTGTCACAACGGTGACACTAAAAAGTAGATACTGATTCTTCTTCAATGATGAACACATAAATTTGGGACTAATGCGACAAATATTGTGGCAAACTAAGAGTTGACACTTATTGAAATAGTTATAGCGACAATAACATTTGTCACAATATGGTTATACATTTGTCATTGAATGTACAATATTTGTCACAATTTGCATACATACTTCTACAATTAAAAATTGCAATCCCAAGTATAGGTTGTCTCAAGAAATAATTTCTCGGGAGTTCGAGGTCGATCCACAAGAAATTGGTGAAGAATGTATTGTTACACAAATTAAGATGATAAAAGGATTTATTAGGGTTAGGAGATCCACTCTTGGCATATAAATTAAGTACAAGATTAATTTTTTTTATAACTCAATTGAAATGCATACATAATAGAAATTCCAATCGGAAAATATAACATTTAAAATTCATTTATAGTTATATATGTTTTGTATTATATTTACTTTTAATTATCAAATAACATCAACACATGTAAATGGGTTCAAGCATTCATTGTGCCATTATCTTATCAACAATGAATCAAGATCTCCACTTTACAAGGAGGTTTTTTAAATTAATTAAAAACAAATACAAAATATATAATAATAATTTTATAATATAAACATTAAAGTTCAAGAAGAAGATTAATCTAATCTTATTTCATTACCAAGAGTTTAACCCTTTTACCCTAATAAAACAAAGTTTAGTTACTCATACTAAAGAAAGAACAAAGAAAGAAGAAGGAGATAAACATAACTTTCATTTAGAACAAGAGAGAATTACAACAAGAGAAAAACAAAAGAAATAAGAGTATGGTCTTGATCTTTACATCAAGATGCCTCAAATGAGTAGCCAATATAGGTATTTATAGAACATTAAAGGTGGTAAATGCCAAAGGACTTGTATGAAGGTGGAGATTAAATTAGGTTGAGTTGAAAATTCATATCACACTTGTCTCTCCACTTACATTGGCCATATCACATTGAATTCAGTGGATTTATAATTTTCTCAAAAAATCAATATTGTAGGTACAACCCATAACTTTTCAGAACATTAAAAAATATTGTATTTGAGTCAGTATTGAGTGAGATACGGCCCAAATACAGAAACATGTTGAGCTGGTCTTTGGGTGCTAAACAGTTACATTGTGGCCCAAATATGACCCACTAAACTTCTGAACTGAGCTTTGTTAATAACTATAATATTGTGGTGTATTAAATCCTCTTTCCATTGCATTAAGAATCACCTTAATTGGCCTTCTATATTGAGAGATACACCCATTTTATTAAACCTGCATAAAAAAAATACACATTTCAATTTATTTTTACTTTTAAACTTAAACTTAAAGAAATTGCTTAAATAAAAGGAATTAATGATAATTTTAAGTGTACAATGATAATTTAAACTTTAATAAATATATACTTTTGAGTGTTCATCACAAATCTTCGGTCAAACCTTGACAATTTATGACAATGTGAATTTCAGTGACAACGTATACTATGGACACGAAATTATTCCACTTCAAATTGTATTGTCACTGAATATATATGTGACAGTCCAAGTGTTTCTCACATTAAATACTTGTGACAGTACTAATTATCATTACTACCATCTATGACAATTACTAAAGTTGTCCTAATTAATATTCTGACATTAATAATTGTGACTGAAATTATCCGTCACAATAATTAATTTTGTCACATAAACTGTCTGTGATGATAACAATTGTTACAGAAATTATCCGTGTTGTGAGTTTGAAATGATACTATTTCTATTTCTTTAGGAGTCTATTTAACACTGGATCATTTAGTGACATCGTTCGATTTGTCACTTTGTATTTGCGATAAATATTTTTTATAGTTCGAATCGTCACTTTTTATTTGTGAGAAATATTTTTTACACTGGATTAGTTAGTGACATCGTCCAATTTGTCACTTTGTATTTGTGAGAAATACATGTTTAGTTTGTCAATGACACAATTTGTATCGCTTTAGGAGTCTATTTGACACTAGATCATTTAGTGTCATTGTTTAATTTGTCACTTTGTATTTGTGATGAATATTTATTTGTCACACAAACCATTTGCAACAATACTTATCTTACACTAATTATTATTCAGATTAAGATGAAATTTTCAATCCTAAATGACTATGGTATTGTAATGTGTCTTTGAAATAAATCACAACCCTGTAATACATTCTAACATTTAGAAACTAAATTCTCATGTAACATTATATATATAAAAGTGCACATTCATACCATAGAGACTTCAAAATAAGTTATGACATTTCAAGATGTATATTATGATAATTTTTCATTAAAACAAAGCAGTTGTCATACATGTTTCCATGAAAAATTATCCCAAATATCCCATAACTATTTACATATGCACATCCTAACCATTACAATTTACTAATAACTCCAAAATATATTCTAAATTTTTGCATGTCTAAGGGTCATCCTAATACCGAAAGTTAAGTATCCAAAATATGTTGTATTTAACATTTTTAGCTTTGTCAACTTAGAAATAACTTACAGGCCCTTTACATGTCTTCATTATCTACCATACTTTACTTGTGCTTTATACATTCAAAACACAACCTGTAAAATAAGAATAACAATTGATTATCATTTTAAAATCATATTACTGAACTTTAACACCCTATACAGCAAACACTTTCATTAGAAAAACAACATACTAATCGTGTAAAAAGTATGCATGATTTGTATACTATAAGTGCATTGTAACAAAGTACCTTCATCACTATCTCCATTGTAGGTGTCAAACAATTTAGGGCTGAGACCTAGCTCTCTTGTCCATGAGTCAAATCTCTTCTCATGCAAATCTACTAAAATTGCCTTTTTCTTTTCCATGTTGCAAGTCTTATTTCCATTTGTTTATTTTTCTTCAAAGATTCTACAAAAATTGCATGGTTTTCTTTCTCTCTATCCTTATACTCTTTTAGTTCGTTTCGCAATGCTGCATTTTCTTCACTTGCTTTATATGTTTTGGATTTTTTTGCCCACACCCATTCCTCGTAAACAAGCAGATTTTTCAGTTAACACTTGTGCAAATATCTCATTCTCGCTTAATGAACTTGACTCTCTTAATGCAACAAGCTATCCTATAAAATCAATGGAAATCACATAACAAAATAGCATTACTTAATGAATTAAATCTATGGAGTGATTCAATTTATTTTAATATGGAAACATAATCATCATCTTACATAAATGTCTTTCGATCTTGGATCCACCCAATCATTTTTCCTTTTGCTAAAATGTGTTTCATTCCATAACCCAATTTTGTCTATTTGGTGACCATTTTCATGAGTCTCTTGCATGGAAGAAAATCAATGTATTAATTAATACATACTTAATTTTACATAACTGCTTCTATGTATGAAAAAGTAAATAACTATAACATCAAACACAAGTGTTTTAATGAATTTTTGGAGTATACTTGCCCACCTCCGATTTCTTGTCATGCATTATCCTAGCAAAGGACTTGATGCCAACACAATGATTGCTTTTCACTGAATTCCTGTTTCGCTTGTTTAGGGTGCTTCTTTCTTACCATGTTAGGAAAAATAACAACCTTTATACATTACATTGTTTAATTGTTTGTAATGCATTATTCACATCACATGGGCATCATAAACACTTGCAGCAGCATTCCATATTGATTTCCTAGTTAATACAATCATAATTTACTTATTTTCGTAATGCTGAACTTGAATGCTATATTTCGAAGTATAACCAAAACATATGTAACACTATATGGTTTACTTAAATAAATTTAATCAATTCTTAGTGATCATATTTCAGGCTTCATTGATTTTGTAACACTTTATGAGTTAAAACTTTTACAGTAGCTTCTAATTAATAGATCTTCAATTTAATCTAAAAAATAAGAGACTTAATGTCTAAGAAGACAATTAATATAAACTAGAATTTTTCTGAGGTGAATCAATTAATGAACTTATCCAATCTTCCTCTATCATACGTTTTGGATTTAGCTCCTCAATGTCCTTGTAATTCTCCAACTTCTTCACTTTTGTATACATCCTATATCTCCAACTCCTAAAGTTTCTTCACATCTGTGCATCCAGTGCTTACTTTGTGTGTGGTTCATTATCAAACTCAAAAGATTCCTATAAGGTAACAAATTATAAAATTGTATGAAATATATGCAATGAGGTTGTGATAAATAAACACTTCATCTACTTTAAGGTATATTACATGAAAATGGATTAACTAATTAGAATTAGAAGTGTGCTAATACCTTCAACGCATCTATCATGTCCTTTTATATGTTATCATCTACATCATTCCAACCATCAACATGAAGTGGTACATTATGCTAGCATTATGAAAGACAACAAGATTAGAATTTACTATAGTTTATGAACTACTTATGCCTTACCCTAGGTAGTTATAGTTTATCGTTCAGTAAGTGTAATAGGGTGTATATCAGTACCATTTTCTTCTTGATTTGATGGTCCATCTTCTACACATTCAAGTAGTCCTAAAAGCCTAGCATGAGCCTTATTCCTAGGAGATGTCCTAGTGGGCAACACTTTGTCTTTTGTTCTTGAAGCTATCACTGTACATATGTATATTTTTCAAGCATTGTACCATGAAAAGTATCAAAAAGGAATATGAAAACCTTCCATTTGAATAAAAAAAAATGTAAACTCAATATATATATTGGAATCTCATTACATTTGAATAAAATAATGCATGCATATTCATGTATTATCGAAAGCGATACCATATATAATTCATGCATATTCATTTATGCATTTATGTTACAAAATTTATTGCTTTATTTGAATATGTGGAATCTCGTTACACTAAATCATTAAAGTACACTACATGTAGTTTATAACTTTTCTACATATGGAATTAGACTCCATTCCTCTTTTATTATTGATGCAATCTTATCATATTTAACCTAAAGTGTAAACACATACTAAACGAGATATATACTCTATATACGGTAATAATAATTGTCATTTTATTCCTAATTATATTGAACTATATACATCAAAGTAATAGTAAACTAATTTGTACTATGTGTATTTAAATTGAAAATGTCTTTTGTACCTTAAAATACATCAAGATTGAGTAATGTCTATTGTCAAATTGATTGTCAGTTATATGGTTCAAAAGTTTAACATGGTAATAAAAGTATTGATAAGACTAACCAAAGCTCATGTGTGCCAGTGACACAGATTTCTCCACCGACTAAGTAGCTAATTCATATATTACTATAATTATCTACTATATAATTTGATGTTGCTACTTCATCAAGATAAAAATAAATAAATATAACAACAACTACATTTACAAATTACATGGATGTGTACGACTATATGCAAGTTAGATGGATGTATAACTTAAGATTTAATATTATTGATAGGAAAGAAAAAATGGCATCAATATATTAAGTTGCATATGCGAAGATCCAATTGTATCATTAATATACTAGCTTTTGATAAGTATCCAAATACATATGTAATGATTTTGGTGCACATACCTTTTGAAGTACTTGCAGATTGTTATGGAGGCTTCATTAAATGATAAGAATCAGGATGCTTCATGTTTATTCTACCTTTATCTGCAACTCTGTTTTTGTCTTTGGTGACAATTATCTATGTAATACTATCTTTGTATTTTAATTAACAACACATATATTATCCAACTATGTTACACATTTTATATACAATAGTTGTTAGTGAACTTGGAAATTTATGTTTATTAAGTTTGAAATACTCGCAGTAGATTGATTTGCTCTCCTCGGTGATGCTCTAGTTGGCGTCTTCACTCCTCTAACTGACAACTTTGTCTATGGCTTTGGAGGCATTTCAAATCAACAATACCTATAGAAAACAAAAGATTCATATTAATATTTGTGTAATATTACTATTTAGTCACTGCATTATATCATTTGTCCAAGTAAAGCATACTAACATATTTATGAATAACAGTCTAGTGTAAAGCAAATAACAATACAAAAAGTAGAGAAAATAAATTAACATTTGGTATATATAATGCCGATGTTTGCATAAAAAAAATATGTTATTCACTTTCTTGGTGAACAAAGTCTTATCATATCCACTACATGTTAAGACTTTACAAATATAGTGAGTTACATATCCTCTCTAATACATGAAGTATCGTCACTATTCCTTGTCATTATTGTTATCATTGTATGAAGAATTAGATACACATTCATAGTTATCTGTAGTTGCAATAATAAATATGTCATCCATGACATTATGTGTATGTGGTGGAACAAACTCATCAATTGTAGCATCATTATCAATGTCATTGTTGTTTGAATCTAGCTAAAATGGCTCATTTCCTTCATCTCCATTTGCTTGTATAACTTGTGCATAAAAAAATGTCGTGGTTGCATCATTTCCACAACTCTCCAATTTTTCCCCAACTTTGTATCAGAGATGTATATCACTTCCTCTGCTTGACATGTATGAATATAAGGATCATCTTTATACCAAGTCCTTGACACATTGACACTTATAAAATCATATTCATCTATATGAATTCGACTTCGATGGTCAATGTCCCGTCAATCGCATTTGAAGATGAATACTTTATTTTGACTACCATATGAAAGATCAATTACATCATTAAATACACCAAAGAAATCTATATCTACCACAATGTGGTCTTCTTTAACAACAACTCCATTATTTCGAGTTTTTTTATGGATGTCACATTCTATCATGTGAAACCTATGTCCATTAATGACGCAAACAACATACCGAGAAGCTCTTGTATAGGGACCTCTTGCCAATTTTTTCAAATCACCAATACCATTTACATTCCCTTCCATTTAAATCAGCTGCATACAAAAAAAGTGTTTACGAAAAATGATCAATAATATTGTAACAGTAATCATATAATCATAATTATGACACATGATACATGTTTTAAAAACCATCTTGGGAACTTTAATTGTTGAGTATGTAAAATGTCACCAACATTTTCTATTTGAAGCTGTTCCTTATGTTCACTACACAAATAGCACGTTGACATAACATACATCTATATATTGATCAAGATATATAGACTAATCTATTAAATTGTCAATAGTTAATTGTAATGCAAGCATCTTACTTTATATATGGTAGGACTTCTGCACAGGTATTCAATACATACCACCTTATTTTTGCCCAAACAATCATATTAAGATAGAAAAAATTTGGTCCTCCTAATGACGTGCTTTTTGTCTAAAAAACAGATAATACACCATAGCTTTTATCACCACCACCATCATAATTCCGCTTTGGTCTGTTAAATTTAGTCTCCACATCACTAAAATACATAGATAAAAATGTCAAACATTCATTATCAATGTATCCCTAAGCGATTGGTCCTTTTGGATGAGCCTTATTACAAACATAGCCCTTAATTTTGTGCATAAACTTACACATATTAAAAATTAAATGTTAAATGTCTCAATTATAATAAAATGCATTCACTTTATGTAAGACACAATGAACACATAATTACCTTTTAAATGAATACATCCATCAAAATTAATAAGGACCCGAAATCATGGTTTCACAGACAAGATGAAGTGATAAATGCACCATAACATCAAATAAGGCAGGGGGAAATATTGTCTCCAACTTAGAAAGAGTCACAACAATATTGTTTTCTAAATTGTGTAAGACATTGAATCTAAAAGTTCTAGAACACAACTCTCTAAGAAAAAAGCATAAATCAATCAATGCTTTACATACATCTTTACTTAAAAATCCACGTAAACCAAATCAGTAACAATCTTTTGATGACAACATGACAATCATCACTCTTTAGTCCAATAATTTTATCCTCCATTAAGTTCACACATTTAGAAATATTAGAGGCATATTCATCATAGAGCTACACCGAAACCAAAAATTCACTTAAACTCTTTTTCTCTGCACTATTAAGCATGGTAAAAAAATTGCATCATCCCTACGTATTGGGTTAGGTCATGCATAATGCCCATATCCTCCAAATCTAAATGAGCATTGAATGTGTCTTTTGTTTTACCTTCAATATTCATAATTGTTACAATAACACTATCACATTCATTTTTTTTAATGTGCATGACCTAGATTATGTCAAAGTTTTACATCTTTCCAATATGGCAGCTTAAAAAATACTTTTTTTGGTTTAATGTAAAAAGCATGCATCACGCTTTCTCTTCTTCAATCCATTTATTGTCTTACCAAATACTGGTTGTGAGAAATAATTAAATTGTTTAAGGACATCTTCCCCGGACAATAACTTGGGTGGTAGTCTATTTTTCATATCACCGAATCGTTTATTACTGCACCATTTATGGTTTAGAGGTAAGAAGCGAAGACATCCCATGTAGCAAATCTTTCTCCCATGTTTCAATGAATGGAATGATTCATATTGATTACATATAGGACAAGCTAACTTACCTTTTGTAGACCATCTAGCAAGATTACAATATGTTGGAATATCGTTAATGGTCCAACAGAGGGCAGCACACAGTAGGAAGAGTTGCTCCATTGATGCATCATATGTTTCAACACCATTATCTCATAAATCCTTTGACTCATCTATTAATGGCTAAAGATAGACATCAATGTCATTACCTGGCCCCTTAGGACCTGGGATCAACAATGTCAACATAAGGAATGGATACTTCATACATCTCCACGATGGTAAGTTGTAAGGAACAGTGAAAACTGGCCATATGTTGTAACGGCTACTCATGTTGTTGAAAGGATTAAACTCATCACTTGATAAGTCGAGCCGGACATTTCGTGGATGAGTAACAAAATGAGGATACTATTGATCAAAGTCATTCCATGATTCAGAGTCAACTGAATGCCTCGAGATACCATCTTTGACATGCATATTTGTATGCCATCTCATATCTTTTGCTGTTTTAGATGAAATAAACAACCTTTGCAACCTTGGAGTTAAAGGGAAATACTGCAATATCTTTCTGGTACCTTGACTTTATTTTCTTCACCAGGATTATACCTTGGCGAGCTGCATACAGGACAAGCATTTAGATCATTTAGCTCTTTTCGGAACAATGCACAATCATTTCTGCAAACATGTATCTTCTCATACTTAAGACCTAGATCACGAATAACTTGTTTAGCTTTGTAGTAATTTGGAGGGACATATGCATCAGCAGAAAGTATATGTTGAAGTAACTTAAGTAACATTATGAAAGAGCTATTATATCATTTATTTATTGTCTTCAAATGAAGCAGCTTAACGATGAATGATAGCTAGGATGACTTACTACCTAAGTACAACAGTTGTGATCCATCTCTAAATAAGGCTGCAAATGTATTCATGTAAGGAGGAACATCACCAGCAGAAGAATACGATGTTGATGCAGCTGCCCAATCTTCAAGAAGATTTTCATAATTTAACACTTGCAACATATCCCAAGTTCCATCTCCAACAAGATCTACATCATTATCACAATTATCATCCATGTCTTCCATGCTTGGGGCAGAAATATTAGATGGCTCTGACATCTCTCCATGATATAGCCAAGGGTCGTATGACCGTACAAAATTGTGGATGACAAAGTGATCTTGAACTTGATTGGACATAAACCAACAACAACTATTACACTTATAACATGGGCACCGAATTGATTTTTTGTTGCCCATATGATCTATGGCAAACTGTAAGAAATTGTTGACACTATAGACATATAAAGGATCTAATCGACTACCAAGGTGCATCCAACTTTTATCCATCTATATGTACTTAGATACAGAATATTAAATAGCAATAACAGCATAGTGCAGAATGGCAAACTCAAATTTCGGTTTAAACCCAAAATATGAAAAAAAGACTGAATTAATAGATAAAACAGTTAAAAATACAATCAATATAAGTATGAATGTATTACAATGAATCAGTAGTTACAAATGCATACATTGGTACCTTGTGTTGTTATACTAGAGTTTAGCCAAATACATTAAAAATGCATTTAGCGGCTAGGTTATGGTTTTCAGCTTGTATACCGATGTATTGAGTAAAAAAAATGTCAAGTGTCACATATTAATTCACATACATAGTAATCCATATACAGTGCTAATATTAACCAACAATTGCAATCTTATATCATATCGAATAAAAAAATACAAGAGTATTAAAAAATTAAAACATAGACAACAACTAAATAAGCATGATGACAAAAGCAAGAACAAGGAAACAATAAAAAAAACAGTAACAAATGCAAGGGTTAAATTAAATGGTGAAAAGAGAATATAAAAGAAATAAAGTTAGTTTATTCTTATTACGAACTATACAAAATAAACATAAATATGAAACTGAATATTTAAGACATCATACAAAATACTCACAAAAAGACATGATAAAAATGTTTGATTTATAAAATTGATGCAATATGTTGTAAACAAGAAATATCATAGCATCTCCCCTATTTGACCAAGTATATGAAATAACACAATGAAAACATTAAATAGCAATAACATTAGATACAAATAAGAAATATCATAGTAAAAACATTAGATACAGAATACTAAATAACAATAACAACATACTGTAAAATGTCAAATTCAAATTTCAATTCAAACCAAAAATATAAATTGAAGACAAAATGAATGGATAAAACAATTAAAAATAAAATCACTATAGGTATGAACAAATCAATGGTTACAAATGCATATATCGATACCTTGCGTTGTTACACCAGAATTTAGCAAAATACATTAAAAATGCATTTAACAGCTAGGTTATGGTTTCTAACTTATATACTGATATATTGAGTAGCAAAAATGCCATATGTCACATATTGGTTCACGTACATTTTAAAACATATATAGTACTAATATTAAATAACAATGTAAATCTTATATCATATTGAATAAAAAAAAGACCAGAGCACTAAACAAATAAAACATAGAGAACAACTAAATAAGCATGATGACAAAAGCAAGAATAACGAAATTAAAAAGAAAAGTAAAAAAATGCATGGAGTTAAATTAAATGGTGAAAAGCGAATACAAAATTGGTGCAATATATGATAAATAAGAAATACTATAGCATCTTCCCTATTTGACTAAGTATACATGGACAGTGAAAGAGTACTTACCAAAGTTCTTAAATCAAAAAAAGTTAGACCACTTGAAATAAATAATATAAACTGAAAATATTAAATATCCATTTTAAGCCTCTACATCCCCTTTGAATGTCTATCATCCTGTAAAAGCAAAGAAATATTCATATTGAAGCAAACAATTAAATGGGATAATTTACTTAAAAAAAAAGTAATGTGTACCATTTAACAAATACAGTGAAGGCTCGTCCTTAATCACCTTAAAAAGTGGTAGCAAATGAGGCTTAGTTATGTGGTTGAAGTGGCATTTGAACCGAACCTGGAGGGAATATAATCAAACCAACATAGTAATATTTGTGGTTCTTTAGAGTATCAAAGTTATTAACATGAGAATTCCAAAGAAAAGAAAACTAAATAAATGTATATGCCTCTTTCTTGTATAACACATCATTTGATACCTTAAACTCAAACTAATATACACAATAACCAAGTTTATGCTATATGACAAAAAAACTCATATAATATAGTAAACAACAGAATATACAATTAATTTTGTTTTTAAAGAACATATAGCCATTCACAATATAATGAGGGGAACTCGTAATGCCAATTTGATCCTTCAAGTTACAAGTCTATGGCTGCCATTTATTACAATACTCAATTTATAAAAGTATAAAAATCAATCAATTCGTACTTAGTTCAATACCAATATCACTTCAATTATCCAAGATGTAAGAGGCTTACTTCTCACTTTCACATGCCAATTGAACCAAACTTGGAGAGAAGCTAATCAAACAAAAAGTATACAAGTTTATAGTTGCATGTATCTATCTTGTAGTCAGAGTTATTCTAATGTAAAAGCCAAACCCCCAAATTCCAAAAACTTTCCAAAGGGCATGATAAACTAAAAGTCTTTCCAAAGGAGGCATCACAAACAATTCCATTGGAACAAATCAAATATAGTAAACAATTTCACTGATAAAAATAAAACTACAATATGCAAAATGAAATGACATCAATAGTACAAAACAATATCATAAAAAAAATGAAACTGAAAGATAACAAGAGGACCCTTAAAAAAATAAGAGAGATGTATATATTTTATACACAACGTCATTTAGGGTCCATATGCAAACTTCTTTTCAGAATTAATAAAAAAGACAAATTTATCATGCTCAAAAGTACCTTGACAAACTACAAACCCACTGAGTCAGCATTGGTTCAATTTTGCAACACTATTGTCTTACGATGTAATGAATAAATATTCAGTTTCAATATTGAATAGACCCAACAATAGATTGAGAAAAAAGATAAGGAAAAGAAGGGATAGAGATGCAGTGAAGAAAATCTATCGGTCCAAATTGATTTTAGGGAAGAAAGCGCGGAGACTAATATTGCTCCGATTTCAACACACATACATGGCAAGTAAATTGAGAAAATAAATAAATACATTAACTGAAATTGATATAAAAGTTCAATATTCAACTTATAACTTATGTTAACTATAAAATTTAAAATAATATAATATAAAGATCTCAATATTTATCATCTTAAAGGGTAAGTTATCAATATTCAAAATTGGAAGATACATTATATCTCAATTGACCAGCTCACAAACTACTTAAAATAAAATAATTTTTTAAACGTGCCTAATTTTATTGGCCAAAATTGATTTTTTTTTCCCAGTTGTTATACAAGTCAAGCTCAAACAAGCTAAAATCGAGCAGATATTGAGTTAATCATGAGTTGCGCAAGTCTATTTGCAGTCCTAATCTACTAAAAATAAGTGATTCTTTAATTTTAAAGTTTAAAGAAAGAAAAAGGAAGAGAAAAAGAAAACGTGGACAATTTGCGTGAAAGCAGAGACGTCAAAAATCATCCACAAAAGGAAAGATTACAAAATGTCTATGCAGTGCATATCTGAGTACAATTAAGTGGTAGGCTAAAATCTCTATTTATTTTATTTTCTAATTTTATTTTTTGACTATGGTAGATCCAAAACTTTATAAGAAATTTAAAATCTGCATTAAATTAATAGTGATCCTCATTCGAATGCACAAGTGACCTAGTTTCGCTTTGTTTTTCGAGGACCTGGAATTATTCTAATACAATGGCCTTTATCAAAGGTGGAAAGAGAGGATTTGTTCCATATAAACCCTAAATCAAATAATTCGAAGAAGAATAAGACTTACCCAAAGCAAATCTGAATAAGAAAAACAATTGTCACACTTGCATTCAACCAAGCTCTGCGGACCTCCCCCATGCAGCTACAAAACATCGGAAGAAAATATAGCCATCATAAACCCCAATTGTATGCATATAATTTAGAAAGAAAAGCAATTTAAATGGAAAACAAGAGGGTTGGAGAGGATATTACCACCAATTGTTTGTTGTCGAAGAAGAAGAGTGTGGTACATTGAGACAGCGGAAGAAGAGGATACGAACAGTTTTTTATCGGTCTTGTCTTTTGGTTTGTTCATAATAGAAAAGGCGTTGTTTAACTCTAAAGAAGTGTAAAAAAAATAGTTATTATATTTTTCCCATTTTCGATAATAATTAATGCTAGTAAATTATAAACAGGGTCAATAGTGTCAATGTACAATTGTCACTATTATCATAACACAAGTTTGACCAAGATGTTCAATCCTATTAGTCACAACTTACACAATTTTGTCACAAATTTCACTACAAATTGGGCGGGAACATTTCCCGCCATAAATATTATACTTTTTGTGACAAACCATTATGACATGCACTAATAAATTTGTATCTATTTGATCTGATTCATCTAGCTTCAGTGTCGAACACAGTATGTTGGTATTAAATATATACTTTATGTGACAAATTTTAGTTGGACACAAGGAAATTTGTCACAGTTTGTAAAACTTTTTATAGTGTCCTCATATACAAATAAATTAGGATATGTGAAAGGTACTCTAGTTACTTGTATGATAATGGATTATTTGGAAGTAAAGCCTATGTCCACTATTTCAAGCTTAACTATTCTTAGTAGATTGAGTGTTAAGGATGTTGACCATCTTGAGAAGAAGACGGTTTTCTAGTGTGTGTGTGTATATATATAGACATCATGTTCTTTTTAATTATATATAATATGATAATAAAAGTGCATGTTTCCTATGATGATGAACTATATAACTAAAACTGTTTTTGTTTATTTTCTTATCGTGAGGAAACCACTTATATAGTAAGTGCGTAAAAAACATTCTCAAATTAAGCATAAAATTTGATTAAAGAAAAAAAAAAGAGTAAATTAAAATAAAGATCAATGAAGAAAAAAATTAAAATAGCATAGGTACTGTGAGCCTCATTAAATTTATTAGAGCTTGATTTTTATATTATTATTTTTTATAACACAGATTATACAAGGAAGCTGCAATTTATAATAAATAATTAATACACATCGCATCACAAGTTGTAGCGTGAGATGTATTTGGGGATGTGGCCAAGCAGAAAGAAAGTCGGCCGGTCCATTATATTCGCTTACAAGGGTTGTAATTCGAGTTTTGATAAGTTTCGTCATTACCTTAGGTGTACTCAGTTTTACTTAATGCGCCAAATGAAGGAGGATCTGTTAGGAATGTGAGTCAGTCGCTCTAAATTCCTATTGAATTATAAAATTGAAATAGTAAAAAAGTTTTATCCATTAATATAATTCTTAACCGATGAAAGGTTACTGCGTGAGATATTGAGATTAATAAGATAAAAAAAGAATGAGAAGGAAGTGAGGTTAATTTTTTGCAATGGCCAATAAAAACTCACAAAGTGAAGCGTTGTCCCAAAAAAAAAAAAAAAACTCACAATGTGAAGCAAAGAAAACAATGCAGCTTTAATAAAAAAAAAAAAAAAAGAAAACAATGCAGCGACCAGTGAATTTTGTACCCACAACCCACAAAAGTGGGGGCCCACCATTCTGATGACATTTCTTTTTGTTCTTTTTCTTGAGAAAATGAACCCCCAGCATCTCTCATTATACAATCATAATAAAACCAACAAAGCTTGTCTCTCTTTCTCTCTCTCTCTGCATCTCAGAAGAATGTGAGTACCTACTTTTTCTGTAGTTTCTCATTGTTATATAAAACAAAAATGCTTGACTGAAACATAGATATTGTTGTTGCTTGGTCAAGCTTATATCTTTCTATTTGATAGCTTGAACTTCAGGAAATTTACACATGTTGTTTTCCAATTTTTATATTAAATTTCCTATAAGTTGCCCAATATTCTACACAAAATCCATCATGATGGTTTCAGTTGCTTTGCTAATTAGTTTGAAAATGTTGATTGATTTTCTTCTCCTGTATACAAATAGGGATATTTCCAAAATCCTACACCGTTTCTATTTTGAAATCATGGTGTTCTCTAAAACCGGCTTAAAATTTCAAATGAATAAATTAAAAGGAGGCACACCACTGCCACTGTAGCTAGAGAGAACCAGAGAACCGGAGAAAAGAGAAAAAAAAAAAAAAGGAAAAGAAAAAGAAAAAGAGAAAAAGAAAAAGAGAAAACTGGAAAAGAAAAGGAAGAAGAAGATGATGGCAGGAGGGAAAGAAAAAGGAAAAACAAATTTAATTACAAATTATATATATTTTTTTATATTGCCACGTGTTATAGTTTAATTGTTGCTTTATATAATATTTTTATTTATTTATTTTAAAATTGTTGTTTTATGTTTGCTTGAAATTCGGTGTCTTAAACCCGTGAAATCACAATCCTGGTACCAAGGAAAGGTTGCTTGAAAGTTGCGAAATCTCGCAGAAGAACGACGTCAATGGCTGCAACTACTAACCCTAAGGATTATGGTTTGCAATTGAAGCTTCTAGTAGATACACAGAGACAGAGAGTCTTATTCGCGGAAGCCAACAAGGACTTCGTTGATTTCCTCATCGCCCTTCTCTGTTTGCCAACAGGCACTGTAACCCAGCTTCTCACAAGCAAATCCATGGTGGGTTCTCTGGGTAGCCTTTACCAGAGCATAGAAAATCTTAACGACACTTACCTTCAACCCAATCTCGACAAGGACACCTTGCTTAACCCCAAAGTACCAATTGGTTCTTATCCTAAAACCCCTTTCATGTTGCCCGATGCCCCATCAAAATCAAAATTTTACACCTGTATAAGTGACGCAGAAAGGTACTATTCTGACGAACTAGGAGCTGTGTGTCCTCGATGCAGTAATTCTATGTCCATCGAGATGTCATATGTTGCAGTGAAGAAAGGCGAGGAACAGGGTTCATCTTCCAGTGGGGGTGAAGGGTATGTGAAAGGTGTTGTTACGTATATTGTAATGGACGATTTGCAGGTCAAGCCTCTGTCGCTCATTTCAATCTTAGCTCTGCTTACCAAATGTACTAGCGCTAGCGCTCTTGAGGAAAAGCTTGTTTCAGTTGGCGCCGACGAGGTTTTTTTTAAAAAAAAATAATAATTTTATTTACCGTGTGCGTTAATTTCATGATTTTTCATTTTGATGATGAAGTATTTAATCATTGCAGGAAGTACAAATTACTTGTAAAAATCAGGAAATAAATTTTAAGATTTTTTTGTATGAATAGCGTGTGTTGAGTGAATTTATATACAGTTCTATCATATTGTTTTTAGTAATTTTAATTCCCTTATGAGAATAGTAGACAAATACTATTGGATATTAGATAAATTACTCGAATTTAAGACTTTTTGGATGAGATTAGTGGATATTACTACTGGGATGTCCCGGGACATATAATTAGAACACCTTTTCATTTTTCAAATTGTTATTTATGTGCATGTATTTTGTTAATTGTTGGGTGTTTACTGGGTTTTAAATTTTGATATTAATTTAGAAGTGCTTAATTAGAAAAATCCAAGGAATGCTTTGACTTTTTAATTTAAGTACACTTTTTTTTTCTCCTTTAGCATGTAGGATAACATAGTTCCTTCAGAAGAAAAAAAAAAAAAACAGAAATATATGTTAACAAAAGTGATGGCAAGGAAAATTGACTTGCCAATTTTGCTTGCTGAAATGAAAGTTTAAAACTATGTGGATGGGAGATACTATTTGTACGATAGCTTAATGAGCTAGACATTGTTGGACCTGGGCTACCATGAAATTTATGTGTATTTTGGTAATCACATTCTTTTCCATTGCATTTTCCAATTCCACCTCTTTCCTGAAGCCTGAAATGTCCTGGTATTAAAGCCTCTGATTCTAGCACAGCAAAGTATTTCACTGCCACTCAAATTCCTCCATCTTGCTCCATCTCATTCTTTTGCATGTTGGTTCACCCTTCCTTCAAATCAAAACCACCACGCATACAAACCCATCCACTGTCGTTTTGGATATGAATCATCAGCAAAGAACCTGACAACTTCTTTCAATTGGGTCTGCAGATCAACTTTTTGGTATCATCAATTAAAAAATCTATGCACTAGCTGGGACTATTCCACACCTTAATTTCCAAACTCAAGTTGGCATCTAGCTTTACCACCTTGAGTCTCAGAGGGGGATGTTAACATACATATATACAAGTAGTTGAGTGAGAAAAATTATATGTCCACAATTAATTAGTGCTAAAGTAGAGCTATATCAAAACCAACTTCATTAGGGCCTATCAAATATGTTATCAACTTCATAGTTTTCGGTTCAATATATGCGCTTTGTGCAATCTATACATATAGACCTTCTTATTGTTTACACATTTGAACACATACAATATATATGAAGGTTATTTTCTATCTAGTTCTGCCTAATTTTGTGCTTGAGTTTTCATTTCTGTTAATATGTAGGGATTGAAATTGCTCAAAGCATCATTGGAGACAAAAACTGTTCTTACTGATGTCTTTCTGAAGAAAACAGCAGTGAAACTTCAAGAGGACAAAACTTCAATGTGAGGACTCATCATGGGTATTGTAGTTAGGTTTCAATTAGATTTCTGCTTTCATTTATTTTCCATGTTGGCTGTTGTCTTGCAATGTTTGTTTCCAAGTTTTTTTTTTTTTTTTATCAGTACGTACTGAAATTGATGGGGTTGAACTTTTGGTTAGCAATCTTGCCATGTATTCAAATCACTTTTATATATATATATATATATATATATTGTTTTTTATTAGCATGCATTGTGGATAATGCAAAAGATTTTCCAACAAAAAGATAACGGTAAAACACCATTAATAGAATCTATGTAAAAGAATTAGTATCAGTAATCATTTGGTTTTGTTTTGATAATTTAATTTCTTTTAAAAACCTGTGATGTGTTACTACTCCATTAATAAGTAATATGTGATCGGTCATCAGTTTCTTCAGATTTTTTTTTTTTTTTATATGTACTTTTACAGTTATTTAAACAATAGTTTTTGTTATTAATTTCTCATAGTTCTTATTCATTGAAAGAAGTTTCCAAAAATTCATGTTGTTAAAAGTACTTCCATGTTTTTAATAAAAGTTAGAAACGGCTATCTTTTTGTCTCCATGGAGGTAAGTAATAATTCAAATCGACCCAATTTTATGTTTAAAAATTTTTGTGATCCTTAAATTTGGATCCCAATTGACATGATATTTTTTGCCATGTCATTGAATAATATTCATGTCGTATTAAATTAATATTATTCAAATTATGAAACAAAACATATGATCACCACACAATGATTTTAATTTTTATAAAAACATTTATCAAGTAGATTGCAATAGAGCTTTCAGAAGATTTGGAAACGAAAATTTCATCTCAATATTTAGGTTTCTAAACCAAATATTATAGAACAAAACGTTCACTATCATTTCAAATGTTTCTTTTCCTTTATATATATATATATATATATATATATATATAAAGCTAGCCTAACCCTAACAAAGACCCAAGGCCACCTTCTTAGTTATTCGACCTGGTACCCTCATGTATATAATTTGCATGTTAATTTACTAACTAGGCCTCTTCTAATATTTAAAAGTACATTTTCTATTCATTATTGATAGGGCTAATGAAGGCACCGACGGTGGAGATTAAGACTGTTCTTAATGATGTGTTGACGGAGAATCAGAGTGCAGATGTTTTAGTCGCCGACCTGAGGTTATTATTTCCTAATCTTCAAAATAATAAATAAGAGGTCTATGTTGAGACCAAATGATATGAGATTATACGTTCTTGTTATGGTTTTCATGAATGTTATTGGGTTTGTCTTTGATTATTATATATTCGTGGTGAGATTTCTATGAATATTGTTGGGCTTGTCTATGATTTGGTTGTTGATAGTATTAGTATTATATTGACCCCTAAACTGAGAATGATGGAATTGGTAGTTTCGGGTCTCAAATATCTGTGTTTAAACTTTTAGTCAAATATAACAAAACATAAATATGATTACCACACCGATACACATGTTTAAAATTCATTCATTGACTTAAGGTAAAGGTTCCTCCACACTCTTGGGGAAAAAGAGTTTTGTATTATGTAGTTGCATGTGCATTAAAGCTGCGATTAGTTCTAATCGAGTTTTGCATTATATATATGTAGATCTTATCAATACCTCTATCTATTGGAAATTATGATACATATAGATGATGTGATTTTATATAACATGTGTAACAATAAAAATTTTTTTTTATATTTTTAACAATAGCAGTCACATCACTCATTAAAATTTACACACTTTGTGATAAAAAATATTATTCAGTTAAAGATGATTAGTTTTTTTTATATAAAAAGATGATTAGTTGGTTAGTGCATTACGTTGCTAAAATTAGAACACATAATAATGATCTGGCAATTTTTTAATTTGTTTTAGTAAATAGGAACCTTTCCTAACTCGTATACATATATAATTCACACATATAGTTCAATAATAATTAAAAAGAACATGATGTATATATATACATATATATATATATATATATACATATATATATATGCTGAAACGAACTGGAACCTTTCCTACCATGTTCAGGTTCAGTTTCAGGACAAATATGCAATTTGGAATCGAAATCCAGAATTAGACTCTTTTTTTTTTTTCTTTGAATAAAAACTGCTGTTGCCTGGTTTTAGTTTTAAAACATAAATAATAAAATTTAAAAATAATAATCCAAACGTCCATGTTTCATCGTTGTTGATGGATTACATGGTAGGTTACAATATTCTATTAAAAGGTTTGCCACATCAGCATTTTAAGATCATGCACTAGATCATTTCTGATATAGAGCCCATGAGCACAAAACCTGTGCAGCAATTGAAATTCTAAACCCTAATATATATTATAAAACCCTAATATTAACCACTACGATAACAGCTAAGCTTGGAAGAGCATCAACAATTTCAAACCCTAACCCTGCTGCCAGCATGCAACTGAACTGACGCTTCTCATTGACAAAAAGGGCCAAAGAGTCGTCTTTACCGAAGCTGGAAAAGACAATTGGTTGATTTCCTCTTCACCATTCCCACCTTGCCCATTTCCACAGTCTTCACGCTTCTCAAATCCCACGACAAAGACATGGCTGCCGGTTCTCTTATTAACATTTACAGGTGCTCCTCCAAAGATTTGACGACACGTATATATATGGAGAAATACGTTGAAAAACATATCCTCCTGAAACCCGACACCGTCGTCATAAATCATCTCTTGCTGTCGAAAAATCGGAACACCAAAATCGACTATGGTATCTTTTCTGGGCGTGGTCAGAACGTTTACAATGACAGCGTCGTCTATTGTTAATCACATGGTATCTTATTTGTGTAAAAAAATTTCAAATGGACAAATTAAAAGCACCGCCACCGTAACAAGAGAGAACTAGAGAATCAGAGAGAAGAGGGAAAAAAAAAAAGAAAGAAAAAGAGAGAGAAAAAGAAAAAATTGGGACAGGAAAGAAGAAGAAAAAGGAAAAGGGAAGAACGAAGAGGAGGAGGAAGAAAAAAAAAAAGAAAAATAAAGAGAATAAAGAAAAAGAGATAAAAAAAAAAAAAAAAGCGAAAATACTGCCCCCGTAGCCGCATTGTTTCCGCCACTGCCACTGTAGAAGGAAAGGAAGAATAAGATGATGGCAGGAGGGAAAGGAAAGGAAAAACAAAATATTTAATTAACAAACTATGTTGCCACGTGTTACAGTCTAATTGTTGTTTTATATTTTTTGTATTGTTTGCTTGAAATTCGGTGTCTTAAACCCTGTAAATACACAATCCCTGATACAAAGGAAGAAGTTGCTTGAAGGTTGCGAAAATCTCACAGAAGAACGACGACAATGGCTGCGACCACTAACCTTAGGGATGATGGTTTCCAATTGAAGCTTCTAGTAGATACACAGCGACAGAGAGTCTTATTCGCGGAAGCCGACAAGGACTTCGTTGATTTCCTCATCACCCTTCTCTATTTGCCAACAGGCACTGTAACCCAGCTCCTCACAAGCAAATCCATGGTGGGTTCTCTGGGTAACCTTTACCAGAGCATAGAAAATCTTAATGAAACTTACCTTCAACCCAATCTCGACAAGGACACCTTGCTTAACCCCAAAGTACAAATTGGTTCTTACCCTAAAATCCCTTTCATGTTGTCCGATGCCCCATCAAAATCAGAACTTGGTAAAAAAATTTACACCTGTAGATATTGCGGACATAAGTATTTTTCTAACGAACTAGGAGTTGTGTGTCCTCAATGCCGTAATCCTATGTCCATCGAGATGTCTTATGTTGCAGTGAAGAAAGGTGCGGAGCAGGGTTCATCGTCCTGTGGGGGTGAAGGGTATGTGAAAGGTGTATTTACGTATATTGTAATGGACGATTTGCAGGTCATGCCTCTGTCTCTCCTTTCAACCTTAGCTCTGCTCACCAAACAGACTAGCGCTAGCACTCTTGAGGAAAAACTTGTTTCAGTTGGCGTCGATGAGGTTTTTGCTTTTTTAATTTAATTTAATTTGTATTTACCGTGTGCGTTAATTTCATGCTTTTTAATTTTGATGATGAAGTATTTAATCATTTCAGGAAGTACAAATTACTTACAAAAATGAGGAAATAAAATTTAAGATTATTTTGTATGAATAGTGTGTTGAGTGAATTAATATATAGTTCTATCTTACTATTCTTAGAAGTGCTTAATTGACAAATCCATGGAATGCTAGCATTTTATCTTTTAGTAAACATGTAGGTGGTCAATTTCATTTGTTAGTATACTTTTGTTTGCCATGGTGTAGTTACGTATATTGTAATGGACGATTTGCAGGTCAAGCCTCTGTCTCTCCTTTCAGCCTTAACTCTGCTTATCAAACAGATTGGCGCTAGCGCTCTTGAGGAAAAGCTTGTTTCAGTTAGCATCGATGAGGTTTTCTTAAAAAAAAATTTATTTCATTAATATTTTCCGTGTGCGTTAATTTCATGTTTTTTAATTTTAATGATGAATATTTAATCATTTCAGGAAGTACAAATTACTGGTAAAAATGAGGAAATAAATTTTAAGATTATTTTGTATGAACAGTGTGTGTTGAGTGAATTATTATATAGTCCTATCTTATTGTTCTTAAAGTTAAACACCATCATTTTTCAAATTGTTATTTTATTTGTAAATGTATTTTGTTAATTGTTAGGTGTTTATTGGGTTTGATATTAATTTAGAAGTGCTTAATTAACAAATCCATGGAATGCTAACTTCTATCTTTTAATAAATATGTAGGTGGTCACTTTCATCTGTTAGTATACTTTTGTCTGCCACGTATAGTAGTTCCTTGGAAACTAACAACCGATTGATTAATGGTGATGAACTACTTCGTATGGAAGTGTGTTTACTTTGTCTTGGTACTAATTAGAAAAATCCAAGGAATGCTTTGACTTTTTAAATACACTTTTTCTTTTCCTTTTTCTTTTTTTGTTCCCTTTTATAGTATGTAGGATGGCATATATAGTTCCTTAAAAAATATATATATATATATATATATATATATTAACAAATAGATGCTAAGGAAAATTGATTTGCCAATTTTGCTTACATGCTATGTGGATGGGAGATACTATTTATACCATAACTTAAATAGTTGGACCTGGGCTACTGATTTACCGTGAAATTTATGTGTATTTTCGGTAATCTAATTCTTTTCCATGGCATTTTCCAATTCCACCTCTTTCCTGAAACCTCAAATGTCCTGGTATTAGAGCCTGATTCTATCACTATAAATTATTTCACTGCCACCCAAATTCCTCTCTCTTGCTCCATCTCATTCTTTTGCATGTGGGTTCACCTTTCAAATCAAAACCACCACGCATACAAACCCATCCACTGTAGTTTTGGATACGAATCACCAGCAAAGAACCTGACAACTTCTTTCAATTGGGTCTGCAGATCAACTTGTTGGTATCATCAATTTTAAAATCCATGCACTAGCTAGGACTATTCCGCACCTTAGTTTCCAAACTCAAGTTGGCATCTAGCTTTACTACCTTGAGTCTGAGAGGGGGATGTAAACATACATATATACAAGTAGTTGAGCGAGAAAAATTATGTCCTCAATTAATTAGTGCTGAAGTAGAGCTATATCAAAACCAACTTCATTAGGGCCCATCAAATATGTTTATTGATATGTAACTTCATAGCTTCCGGCTCTGTTTATGCGCTCTGTACAATCTATATATATAGACCTTTTTATTGTGTGCACATTTGAATACATACAATATATATGAAGGTTGTTTTCTATCTAGTTCTGCCTAATTTTGTGCTTGAGTTTTCATTTCTGTTAATATGTAGGGATTGAAATTGCTCAAGGCATCATTGGAGACAAAAACTGTTCTTACTGATGTTTTTCTGAAGAAAACAGAGGTGAAACCTCGAGAGGACAAAACTTCAATGTGAGGACTCATCATGGTATTGTAGTTAAGTTTCAATTAGATTTCTGCTTTTATTTATTTTCCAAGTTGGCTGTTGTCTTGCAATGTTTGTTTCCAAGTTTCTTTTTTTTATCAGTACGTATTGAAATTGATGGGGTTGAACATTTGCGTAGCAATCTTGCCATGTATTCAAATCACTTATATATATGAATATATTTATTAGCATGCATTGCGTGTGACGACCTGAGTGGGCGGGTGCAAGAGGCACCGGCAGGTACCTGGTGTCCAGTCCCACATCGCCTGGGTGGTGGAAGAAAGGTTTAATAGGATAGAGGGTTCTTTAATACAAATCAAGGCCTTTTCAGAGCGTTTGACTAAGGGGTTCGTAGGAACTCTAAAGTTAAGCGTGCTCCAGTGGGAGTAATCCTAGGATGGGTGACCTCCTGGGAAGTCTGACAAAACCCCATACCGTTGGTCGTGCGGTAGCTAAATTGGGGACAATATCGGTTGGAAAGGGACCAGGGGAGCCTAGTGGAGGGCGTTAGACCTGGGGGGTGGATTGTGACGACCTGAGTGGGCAGGTGCAAGAGGCACCGGCAGCTACCTGGTGTCCAGTCCCACATCACCTGGGTGGTGGAGGAAAGGTTTAATAGAATAGAGAGTTCCTTAATACTAATCGAGGCCTTTTCAGAGCCTTTGGCTAAGGGGTTCGTAGGAACTCTAAAGTTAAGCGTGGGCAGGTGCAAGAGGCACCGGCAGCTACCTGGTGTCCAGTCCCACATCGCCTGGGTGGTGGAGGAAAGGTTTAATAGAATAGAGAGTTCCTTAATACTAATCGAGGCCTTTTCAGAGCCTTTGGCTAAGGGGTTCGTAGGAACTCTAAAGTTAAGCGTGCTCCAGTGGGAGTAATTCTAGGATGGGTGACTTCCTGGGAAGTCTGACAAAACCCCCATACCGTTGGTCGTGCGGTGGCTAAATTGGGGACAATATCGGTTGGAAAGGGACCTGGGCTACCCCAGTGTGGGGGTGTTACATTGTGGATAATTCAAAAGATTTTCCAACAAAAAGATAACGGTAAAACACCATTAGTAGAATCTATATAAAAGAATTAGTATCAGTAATCATTTGGTTTTGTTGTATAATTTAATTTGTTTTAAAAAACTTTCTTGTGTTACTACTCCATTAATTAGTAATATGTGATCTATTATCAGTTTCTTTAGAATTTTTTTTTATACTTTTATAGTTATTTAAACAATAATTTTTGTTATTAATTTCTCATAGTTCTTATTCATTGTGTGAAGTTCCCAAAAATTCATTTGTTAAAAGTACTTCCATGTTTTTAATAAAAGTTTGAAATGGCTATCTTTTTGCGTCCATGAAGGCAAGTAATGACTCAAATCATCCAAACTTTTGTTTGGGAAAATGCTTCGGATTTCAAAACTTTAAATTTCACATGCATACATGGTGATTTTACCAATGATTACCATGTCTTGATATTTTCCAATTCAATTAACCAAAAAAAAAAAAAAGAAAGGAATTAATAATTTTTTTATATAATCAATAGGTCTGAATGTGCTATGGAATAATTTTATTGATATTAATTTTTTAGAATTCACTTTTAGAATTTTAATAAAAAGCTTAAATATTTTTTAATGGGGTAAGGTGTAAATTTTTTATATAGTTATATGGCAAGTGACATGTCATATGGGACTCCAAAATTTAGAATCATTATCTTTCTTTTTTATTATTATTATTTTATTTTGAGAAAAGTAAATAAAAGTAACATTAAAGGGTGTAATATATTTGCAAGTTTTTAATATAAAATAGAAAAGAGATAATGATGAATTATAAGATACATTCTTTTCCATGCAGAGTTGTTTTGTTTGTTTGCAATAAAATATTTAAAAAAACAGAAGTGAAATAATTAATTGCCAATGTATGTGAAATTTATAATTTTCAATTAAGGACTAATGAGAAATGGTTTGTTGAAGCTAGCTAGGTTTTACGAAATTTATAATTTTCAATTAAGGACTACTACTGGTACGTACCAGCAGCTTCGAATACTAGAAGTAGATATTATTACCATCGAGGTCCGTTTCCAAGTGAAGGTCCTAATTGAAACAGTCCCAAATAGTCCTATGCGCCGATGCTGCAACAAGGACTTCGTCGATTTCCTCTTTTACCTTCTTTCTTTGCCTCTCAGCACCATAACCAAACTCCTCAAAAGCAATAACAATGGCATACAATGGTTGTGTGGGAACGCTTTATCATAGCATTGAAAACCTCAGTGACCTTCATCTACACCAAATCTCAAAAGGGACACTGTTTCAAACCCAAAGGTAGTCTTCGGCTCTTATAAAAGCCCTTTGTTATTGTCCAATAACAATGACTCATCAAAACTAGGTCAAAAAACTATAGTCTGTGTGTCCGGAAACAGCGCTCATAATCATAAGTCTCTGGCTGACGACCCACAAGCTTTGTGGCGTGCTACAACAATGAGCATATGGAAATAAGGTTTAAAATATTAATATCGATGAAAATATTAAAAATATAAAATATTAATAGAAATATCAATATCGATAAAATTTTAAAAGAAATAATAGAAACTGATAATAAAATATGTAAATTTTCAATAAAATTTTAATATATGTTTATTTATTAACTACTTTATTAATTTAACTATAAAAAATAAAAAAAACATTGAGCGTAAATTATATTTCTCATAATTAAAAAACCTACAGTATTCATTGATAGTAATAAAAATGCTATTACATTTTGCAATGAATTTTTTATTAATTAGAATAATGATACAAGTACATAATTACTTAAATATAACTTAATACCACATAGAATTTTTTAGTAATTGAAAATATTTATTATCTTCCGCATCTTCATTTTTAATAGTATATTGAGAGAAATATTCATTAAAGAACACATATTCTTGATAGTTTTATATGTAATTATTAATATATCAACCGTATATATTTAGTATTATATACGATTGTTGCTAATAATCGTGATATGGATATGCTTATGGTGTACTTAATAATTAACACTTATAGTTAAACATAACATTTGATATCATATGGTAATTATAATTTGAAAAAAAAAATATTTATGTTGCACTGTTGTCTAAAATCTAATAGCATATTATTTTATTTTATTATAATTAAAATATTATATATTATATATTTTATAGAAATCCATAATATTTTTAAAATTCTATAAAAAAAATTAATTATTATTTTCACATATATTTTGAAAAATTTTACGAATATTTTGAATTTTTTTTGGATATTTTAAAAATTTCCGTGCAAATTATAAAAATTTTGACCAAATTATAAAAGAATTGATATGAAAATTTCAACAAAAATATTAAAAATTTCAATGAAAATTATAAAAATTATAATCATTTTCAATTTCGATTAAAAGATAATATCCATGTATAAAAAATATATATATTCACGAAATTTTATAGATATTTTCGATCCTTTAATCCTTGTTTGGAAGTGATGCCTCTATCATCGTATCAACCTTGGAAATGTTTGGCAAATCCTGGCTGTCTGTATTTGGTATTGGAGTTTCGTTATAAAAGTTAAACATTTTATCATGGAACCTAAGGCCTTAGCTTTTCATGATAGAACTCCGAGGCCTAATAAGTGATATCAACGCTTAGATCTGAGATAGAGCCAAGTTAATTCTATTGTCGAACGGAATAATTTGATGGGCCTCCAAGGTGGATCACGGCAGCATCTATGAAACTCCATGGGGATTGTAGACCGCCATGTGGCTTCCACAAGATAGAGGAGGTCACATATTGAATCTTCCACACATTCATCTCCCGTAGTGGAGACGAGACCTCGACAGGATGAGGACGAAAGGATTATCAACGATAATTTGAATTCCATTATATAATACATGATTAAAGTTAGGAAGGATCTCCACCTCATGGAGATAAAGTTATGTATATATTAATTATATATTTAATTTTTGTTCACGTCTCGAGTACATATGCTGGTTGTAATTGCCATATATGCAGCAATTGGACAAGGTTCGATTTGAAGACTGTAAATAAGTTTGTAGTGCTTACAAATTCAATGTTAAGGAGATTTAATTGTGATCTCGTGGAGAAGATGGTCTCCATTGGCAAAGTTGACATCCTCACAAATACTGTTGCTGATGCTTTGTCAAAACTTTCAGTTTCTTCATCTGGCAAGCAGTAGTGGTGAGGTCTTCTAGACTCTTGCTATTTTATGCATTATAGAATTCTTAATGGATTTCAAAACTATAGGTTTAGAAAATAACTTGCTTGTATTTTTGTTATCCCGGTACTCTTTTTTCTAATTTAAGGTTTTCCTCATTCGGGGCTTTTCTCTCTTTTCAGGTTTTAATGAGGTTGGCGACGGTTGTTGTTCAGATTTTTATATCTATTGTAACTTTTGTAACTGATGAACAATTTTTTTTATTTAATAAAATTTATTGCTTGCTCGGTGTGGGATTAGAGGGGTGTCAACCTAATTGGGATATCTCCGTTCAAGATTAGAGGGGTACCAACCTAATTGGGATGGCTCTATCTATCTATCTGACAAATAATCTCTTCTAATTATTAGGATTGACCCTCCTACAAATATAAATTTTTCAACTTTATATCCTAATTAAAATATAGGAATTATATTGCCACGTGTAATGACATATAAATAAAGTTGGCATTACTGATTTGGTATATGAGATATTCCCATGTTTTTTCTCTATAAATAATGTTGTTATAATTAGGATGAATAATGATCCGCGTTCATTATTTTTTTTAAAGGAGTATCTTGTTGCTTTGTTTATTTGTCTCATAATATTATTGCTCTTCTAGACTAAGTAAACAATTTCTATGTTACTAACAACTCAATTTGTTTTATTTATTGACTTCTATGTTTTGTGATGGCTTATATTTATTGACCTAAAGGTAATGCCAACTTGATAATTTTAAAGAACAACTTGTCAATTATCAAACAAGTGATGCTATATGTACGTAGTATAGACGTAGTATTCTCCAACTCTTTTTCTCTTGTCGTTTATTTTATTGTAATATTATTCCAGTAAATGTAGACGTGTTATTTCTATATTTCTGCATGGTAACTATTTGATGTTTAATTAAGAAGGAATCTAAATCCAGAACTCTATATTTTCTTTTTCTTTTGCACTGAACGTTTCATATTTCCACACATTGGAATGAACGTTGAATTATTACATACCGTCTATCTCTTTGCAAAAGCAACATTTCATCTCATGCAATTAATAAAAAATTTTCAGCAAATTATAATTGTCCATTCAAATTGATTAAATCATTTCACTGAAAATAACAAAATTAAGAATACGATAATTAAATAATCTTTTGGACTCGTTGAGGAGTCAATCAAATCGGCTTCTGATCATATGGATATATATAAACCATATCCCTATATTTTCCCAAACATACTCTCACATAATTTAGAATAGTGCTTCGCAGTAAACACAGAAAAAGAATGGCAACCTCAAACACCGAGTCCACCACCATGAGTGTAAAACTTCTCGTGGATACGAAAAGCGACACCGTCTTATTCGCTGAAGCCGGGAAAGAGTTTGTTGATTTCCTCTTCACTCTCATGTCATTGCCAGTAGGAACCGTGATTAGACTGCTGTCAAGCAATGACATGGTTCACTTGGCAAAGTCTACCAAAGCATTGAAAATATTTGCAACACTTACATACAACCAAATATTGACAAAGGAACCTTGTTGAACCCCAAGATATCAGTTGTTCATTAATAAGAGTTGACATTTGCAATATGTACATATCTGTGCATTTATTACTCACATTAACTAGGACATAAAATTAGGCCCGTGATATCTCTAGCTAGGATATATTTTAGACTAGCATACCTGCTTTATTTTTGCACCTCTCCTTGTATATATTTCTGTACAGCGTGTTTCAATATTCAACAGAGTACAAAATATTCAACCACTATGAATTTCTCTTTATGGTATCAGAGCAGCCTTTGCTTGAAGCAAGAAACTCCTTGGGCCGTTCCTTTTGATTTTTTTTTAAAAGAAAAAAAAAGAAGCTGAAGCTCTATTCCTTTTTGCTTTTTCCTCTTCTTTGTCCTCTCAACAATGGCCACGAACACAGAATCATCCACCACCTTCCCACCCATAGTTATAACACCTGGCAATATTCTCACAACAAGTTCTCCTACAATTGTTGCCATAAATGCTAGCTTGATACCTGTCAAACTAATCTCTGAGAATTATGCCGCGTGGAGAGCCCAATTTCTAAACCTCCTCTACAGTTATGATCTGGTTGGATTTATCAATGGAACCAGCCCATGCCCCCCTCCATTTCTCACAGTCACAGAAACATCTACCACAACACCAAATCCAAAATACAAGGTTTGGAAATGTCAAGATAACTTCATTTTGCATGGTATTATTGGATCTGTATCATCTAACCTTTCTTCCTTGGTCTCAGCTTCAGCAACATCTCCTGATGAAAAGATTAAGCTGGAGAAAACCTTCGCCAATCGATCTCGCACACACATGCTTGGACTACACGACAAATTGATAAAAATACGAAAGGAAACTTCCTCGGTTGCACAATACATGCAGACAATTAAACAAATCTCGGATAACTTGGCCTTAATTGGGCACCCTCTCAATGATGATGAACTCATCATTCATGTATTGAATGGTTTAAGACCAGATTTCAAGGAGTTATGTGCGGCAATTAGAGCTCGTGATGCACCCATATCATTCGAGGAATTACATGACAAATTATTGGACCAAGAGATCACCTTGAAATGAGATGAAATGTCTCCTCCAATCATAGCTCAGTTCCATCAGCGAACCACCAATTCTAGTTGCTATAATAGTAACAAGAATCGTCAAGCACCTAATACTGAAAGCGGACAGAATGGGGGGCACCAAGGTCAACGACGGTTCCAGTGAAATCAACATACTGGTCCTCGTCCTTCTCAAGGCAATGTTTTCCCACAGAATTCTAGTAATCCTCAACCGTATTGGTGCAACCAAACCGTATTCGTCCTTAGGAAATATACCCACAACTTCCGAGAAGCATCGTCAATGAATGTCAGAAAATACTTGTTGCCACCTAATGATTCCACCTCTAAGAGACCACAAACATCAAAGTGCACCAAACTGAGCAACTATGATTTCCTCAATAAAGAGAAACTGAACGAGACTCTATGTTGCTTACTAAACAAACAATAATTACAAAGATCTATTATATCATTATTGGAAACAGTGATAAGCTTTTTATTTATGAAAGTTGACAAACCTTTCTTACTCATGTGACCGAGTTTCTGGTGCCACAGATTTTGAGACGCTTCTCCTTCAATGATGTTGAGGCTCTATGCACATATCTTCATATGATTTTTATACAAAGTTCCGCAAATATGTCCTCGGGCGACAACTATAGTACATTTCATCATTTTTCATGTGCCTTTGCTAAAGTGGTTGTCGTAGCCTTCTTTGTCAAAGGTTATTCCTGAAAGTAGATTGAGCCGAAGATCTGGAACATGACGAACATCCTTCAGAGTAATCATGCACCCTACACTTGTTGTTATTTGAACATCACCAATTCCCATAATTTTTGCGGAACTGGTATTTTTCATCTTCACAGTACCAAAGTCTCCAGCTTTGTACGTGTTGAAGAAATCTCCATTCGGAGTGACATGGTAGGATGCTGCTGTATCGACTACCCATTCGACATCTTGATTAAAAATGTGAAGGCATGTCTCTTCTTAGGTGAAGCAATATGTCACCTCTCCGGTAACAATGACTAATGCTTCTCCATCCTTCTTCGGCTGATTGGCTTTCTAACTCTACTCTTGTTGAAGTTTTCTACAGTTCTTCTTTAGATGCCCTTCTATTCCACAGCAATAGCACCTGTAGGTTGGTCTTTTTCCATCCGTGGATTTACCCCTAAACTTACTGTTGCTCCTCCCCCTACTTTGATTTCCCCTTTGCTGTCTTCCTCTCTTTTCTGTGAGAAGGGCTTAAGATTGATCAACCCCTGCATCCTTTCTCCTTGCCTTCTTATTGAATAGAGCATCCTTCACTATAAACATGGTAAGTTTTCCATTGGGGACTGAATTACTGAGAGAAACCACAAGTATTTCCTAACTGTCGGGAAGAGAGCTAAGTAGTAGGAAGGCCTTCTCTTCGTCTCCTAACTTTAAATCTACCATGGATAATTGATTTACCAAACTTTGAAACTCACTAGTGTGCTCGGCTACAGAAATTCCACTTTGCAACTTCGAATTTACCAATCGCCTCATTAATAGGGTTTTATTCCGAGCTGTCTTGGCTTGGTACATGTCCTCCAATTTTCTCCAGAGGGCATATGCGTCTATCTTTTATGCAACATGATGGAAGACACTATGATCAATCCATTGTCGAATTTGACCGATTGCTTTTCTATTCAGCTTCTTCCACTCTACTTCTTTGGTGGGATCAGGATTCACCCCTTTCAACTCTAGGGGATCAAATAAATCCTTACAACTAAGGAGATCTTTCATCCAAGATCTCCATAATGTATAGTTGGTAGCAGTGAGTTTAAACATAGCTCCTGAGGTTGACTCCTCCATTGTTGTCTCTACTTTTCAATGGCTTGATCAATAAGAATGGAGCTGAATTGAGCAAAACAGAGTGCACCGTTGCGTCCGGAATGGTCGAAAATGGTGGATTTGACTTTTCCAGGTAAAAAATCAAAAAACACAAAATTTAATGCAAAATTGCAATTTACAAAACTTATGGGTCAAATTGCAATTTCCAAAAACTTCAGGGGTCAAATTATAATTTCCAAAAACTTTAGGGGTTAAAATGCAATTTTCTAAATTTCTAGGCAGAATTGTAAATATCAGAAAGCATAAAGACCAAATTACAATTTTTAAAAATTTCACACCTGATACTGACGTGGCAGATGACGTGGCAGGTGATGTGGAACATCTGCTGATGTGGCACTTGGTATGTGGCTAACGTGTTAGATGACTGGATTGATGATGTGGCTTACACGTGGCAGGTGACTGGGATGACTCAGCTTATATTACTGACGTGTCCGATGATGTGGCCGATGACGTGGCTTGTCTTCAAACTCCAATAACATGTACTGTACACGCACTATAGCAGCATTGTAGCAGCCACCTTCTAAGGGCGTGTGGGGCGCGTGCAAGGCGGCGTTTGGCTCCGGTTGACGGCGACGCGATCGGCAGGACTTCCTCTTTCACCTGGTATGATCAAAACCTCCAATGGATACCGTTTGAGAAACACCACCTTCGAGAACAGCTCTCTGTTTCTGTAAAACTGGTTCCTAAACACACTATTCTGCTTCTCTTGAGCTCTGATACCACTTGTTGTGATTCTTTGATCAGTAAAGAAAGTAATTGAGAAGAAAAAACAATCTCTGTTTCACTGAATAAAAATTTACAAAGTACTTATACTCTAAACAAAAAACTTCTCTCACGGTTCTCTCTGGAACTTTTTCTCTCTACAATCCTCTATGGGATTCAAGCATTAGCATTTACATATCATTCATGCCCTTTTATAGGCAACTCTCAATGTATGAACACATTACAGAATAATTAACAAAAGCTGCACCACCCATACACCTGTAATAATGTGTTCAATTTGGTTTTCTCTACCTTTAATGGCAGCTGGACTTGGATAGCAATCTGAACATCTAATAGGTACAGCTATAGGGGTGAGGTGGCTAGATAACTTACACCTCCAAGGTGGATCACGGCAGCATCTATGAAACTCCATGAGGATTGTAGACCTCCATGTGGCTTCCACAACATAGAAGAGGTCACATATTGAATCTTCCACGCGTTCATCTCCTGTAGCGGAGACGAGACCTCGACAGGATGAGGACGAAAGGATTATCAATGATAATTTGAATTCCATTATATAATACATGATTAAAGTTAGGAAGGATCTCCACCTCATGGAGATAAAGTTATGTATATATTAATTATATATTTAATTTTTGTTTACGTCTCGAGTACATTTGCTGGTTTTAATTGTTATATATACTGCAATTGGACAAGGTTAGATTTGAAGACTATGTAAATAAGTACGTAGTGCTTACAAATTCAATGTTAAGGAGATTTAATTTTGATCTCGTGGAGAAGATGGTATCCATTGGCAAAGTTGATAATACTCATAGTTATATTATTATTAGGATTGACCCTCCTACAAATGTAAATTTTCCAACTTTATTTCCCAACTAAATTATAGGCATTATATTGCCACGTGTAATGACATATAAATAAAGTTGGCATTAATGATTTGATATATGAGATATTCCCATGTTTTTCTCTATAAATAATGTTGTTATAATTAGGATGAATAATGATCCGCGTTCATTATTTTTTTAAAAGAGTATCTTGTTGCTTTGTTTATTTGTCTCATAATATTATTGCTCTTCTAGATTAAGTAAATAATTTCTATGTTACTAACCACTCAATTTGTTTTATTTATTGACTTCTATGTTTTGTGATGGCTTATATTTATTGACCTAAAGGTAATGCCAACTTGATAATTTTAAAGAACAACTTGTCAATTATCAAACAAGTGATGCTATGTACGTAGTATATATTCTCCAACTCTTTTTCTCATGTCGTTTATTTTATTATAATATTATTCCAGTAAATATAGACGTGTTATTTCTATATTGCTGCTTGGTAGCTATTTGATGTTTAATTAAGAAGGAATCTAAATCCAGAACTCTGTATTTACTTTCTTTTTCTGTTGCACTAAACGTTTAATATTTTCACACATTGGAATGAACGTTGAATTATTACAGACCGTCTATCTCTTTGGAAAAGCAACATTTCATCTCATGCAATTAATAAATAATTTTTAACAAATTATAATTGTCCATTCAAATTGATTAAATCATCCCACTGAAAATAACAAAATTAAGAATACCATAATTAAAGAATCTTTTGGACTTCTCAAAAAAAAAAAAAATTGACTTTTTACTTGTAAAGATGTTCTCCATTTTTTTGAATTGAAAAAATGTTCTTTTTATTTTAAAAAGCATGGTTGAAGATGCTCTAGCTACTTAGGTTTGGTTAAAGGATAAGAAATCTCACAAAAGAACGTCAGTGGTTAAGAAATCTCACAGAAGAACGTCAATGGCGGCGACCACGAACCCTAAGGATGATGGTTTGCAATTGAAGCTCCAAGTGGATACAAAAACACAAAGAGTCGTATTCGCGGAAGCCAACAAGGACTTCGTTGATTTCCTCTTCAACCTTCTCTATTTGCCAACAGGCACTGTAACCAAACTCCTCTCAAGCAAATCCATGGTGGGTTCTCTGGGAAACCTTTACCAGAAAATCTTAATGACACGTACCTTCAACCCAATCTGGACAAGGACAACTTGCTTAACCCCAAAAAACCAATTGGTTCTTACCCTAAAACCCCTTTCATGTTGCCCGATGCCCCATCAGAATCGAAACCTGGTCAAAAAGTGTACATCTGTTCCAATATACAAGGATATGGCAGACATAAGTATTTTTCTAACGAGCTAGAAGCTGTGTGTCCTCAATGCGGTCATCGTATGTCCACGGAGTTGTCTTATATTGCTGTGAAGAAAGGTGAAGAACAGGGTTCATCGTCCTGTGGAGGTGAAGGGTATGTGAAAGGTGTTGTTACGTATATGGTAATGGACAATTTGCAGGTCAAGCCTCTGTCTCTCATTTCAACCTTAGCTCTTCTTACCAAACTAACTACCGCTATGGAGGAGAGGCCTGTTACTGTTGGCATCGATGAGGTAAATTTTTTTAAACTTTAATTTTATTTTTATAATTTACAGTGTTTTCCAAGTATTAAAATATTATTTTTATTATATATTCCCCAGCATTTTCTTTTGTATTTTCCAGTTCCGGCTAATTTTGTGCTTGAGTTTTCATTTCCGTTAACTTGTAGGGATTGAAATTGCTCAATGCATCATTGGTGTCGAAGACTGTTCTTACTGATGTCTTTCTGATGAAACTTCATGATGAAAAACTTCCATTTGAGGAAACTTAATGAGATGTTGTAGTTTAGTTTCAATTAATTAGATTTCTGTGTTTGTAGTTCGGCTGTTGGTAGTTGTCTTACATTAATGTTTCTTTCCAAGTCTTTCAATATATGTACTGAAATTGATGGGGTTGAACTTTTGGTTGGCATGCAATCTTGTCATGTAATTAATTCTTCTTCTTTCTTTTTTTATGTGTGTGCAAGTAGTGGGAACGTGGAAGTAGTAAGAACTTTTTCATTAGCATGAACTATATATGGATAACGCAAAAGAACTCTCACAAGAGGATAAAGGTAAAGCATTTTTAGAAGAATCTATATAAAAGAATTACGTATCGTTGTTTTATAATTTAAATTGTTTCAAAACACTTTCTTGTGTTATTACTTCTTCATTTTTTTTTTATTGTTCTTGTTCTTTGTATGAAGTTTACAAAACATCATGTTGTTAAAAGCACTTTCATGTTTTTAATTAGAGTTTAAAAACGCCTATTTTTTGTCTTTATAGAGGAAGTAATGACTCGAATTGACTCTATTTTATTTATTTATTTATTGTTTGAGAAAAGTAAATAAATCTAGCATTACAGGGTATAATTTATTTGCAAGTTTTTGCAAATAAAATAGAAAAGAGATAATGATGATAAAGTATATATTGGCGAATTAAGATGCATTCTTTTCCATGTAGAGTTGTTTGTTTGCAATAAAATGTTTAAAAATAATAATAATTAATTATTAATTCATGTGAAATTTATAATTTCCAATTAAGTGACTTTATAAGAAAAGGTTGTACGAAACTCTCACAGAACAAACACAATCACAGACACACCAATGGAGCCAAAAAGTCGTATGCGCCGAAGCCAACAGCGAGTTCTTCGATTTCCTACGCACCCTTTTTGCTCTGCCTCTGGGCACCATAACCAAGCTCATAACAAGCATTGACGGACCCAATGGCATGGTGGGTTCCGTGAGTAATCTTTACAAGAGCATTGAAAATCCGAGTGACGATTATCCGAAGCAACCAACTCTCAGCAGGGATATTTTGTTAAACCCAAAACCAGCCGTTGATTCTTACATAAGCCATTAATGTTGGCGGCCTATCAGGAAAAGTTCTAAAACTATGCGTGTGTGGGTCTGGAAGGCGATGCCTATTCACGAATTACGTGTCCATTCATCCTAATTCCCAAAAATAAAGAGAACAAAAGGGACATTGACAATTGCAACATTTTTTCTTGGCTACAACCTACAATTCAGAATTACTAACATTTTAAAGAAGACGGATCCCAAGTCCAATGCAAAGACTACTCTAAAATTTATGAGGCACGTAAACCCATTTCATAATCCACAGCATTTCAAATTATTTATTCATTTTTCGCTGCTTCTTTTTTTTTCAGAAATTAATTTCAATAGTATGTTCCCAATTAGCAGAAAACTAACACTAATATAGAATGGACAGTAAAAGATTCATTTTTTAATCGAGATAGAATCACTAAAATAATGGGTCGACTTAGTATTAATCCAAATGTAACGGATCAAATTAGTAATTAAACATATGGTAACAAATTTAGTAGGGAATGAAGAGAAAATACAAAGAACCTGAAGATTCTCTGATGGGTACTCTGCTTCATGGACAGGTCCATGACTCAGCTTCAGACGCTGACGATTAAAGGCCTTTTTTCGTTGCAGGTGTCATACAGGTCATCGTACCCAAGTCCCAATTGTCAAAAGATTTTTACAAAAATTCAAATCAGCCAAAATAAATATATCAAACAAAAATACACAAGGGTGGCAATTAAGGTTTAGGAAAGAGGGAAAGAGGATCGGGGCGGCGATGAGTTTGGCAGGGTGACAATTAAGGTTCCGGAAATGGGTGGAAGACTTATGGAACAGGGACAGATCATCTCAATTCGGGGAAGACTTAGGGATGAGTGAACTAGTTTTGTTTTTAAAAAAAAAAAAAAAAATCGAATCTTTACTATACCAATTAGCAATAAAATTAATTTGTAACTGTCTCAAATTAAAAATAATTTTTTATTTTCTACCAATTACTGATAAAGTTGTTTTGTAGCTCCGTCAAATTAAAAATAATTTTTATTTTCTACCAACGAGTGATAAAGTTGTTTTGGAGCTCTATCAAATTAAAAATAATTTTTTATTTAATATTAATTAGTAATAAAAAAAATTTTGTATCTAATATACAAAATGAATTAGTAATAAATTGTTTTTTTTAGCTATTGTATAAAAATGAATCAGTGATAAAATATTTTTTTAGCCATATTTATAATATGTGCCACGTCAACAAAAAGCTGGGCTTTTGCTTTAAACATTTGCTACGGTTTCTCTGTTGTAGCTAAATAAGAGAACTTTTAATTTTTCAGTTACGAAAATTTGTATTTTTCTGCCTAAACTTAATCTTTTCCTATCAATTTTAAAATTGTAGCTATGAATTTCGTAGCTGAAGGACCATTTTTTTGTAGTGATGCCACAACAGAATGTCTACGGTGGGTCATTCCTTTTGAAAGTGAGACACTTGTTTGGCCAAATCAAGTAGAAGGGTATGTTCAAGATGTGGTTAGTTATATGTTAATGGATGATATGGAAGTCAAGCCTCAAAATATGTTTAGCAAATTCCATGTCACTGGCTCGTTGGAGGAGAAGATGGTGTCTGTAGGCATCGATGAGGTACGTATATATTGGGATTTTATTTTCTTGGTCTATACCATTTAACTTGAGTTGACGAAGTATATTCCTCACAGGAGAAATACAAATATTTAACTAGCATATTGCCTATATATATATTTGATATTATCACTAGAATCCAATCATTAGGAGGACTAATCCAATTAATTTCCATATCTTGTTGTGTGAGGCAAATGATACATGTACTCTTTCACCAAAGTAAAAACAAATGATACATGTACTCATTTAAGGATTAGTTAAGTGCTAAAAGTGCAGCTTATCAAACTAACTTCATTAGGGCCTATATATATATATATATATATATATATTGATTGTAAATATTATTGTTTCCTGTTCTATGAGCACTTTCTAAACCCTATTGTGTACAAATTCGAAATAATACACAACATATATGAAAATTTATCTCTATTTAATTAAATACCGACTCAAATTATTTTCTACTGTATTTTTCAGTACCACCCCATTTGTGCTGAGTACTTTTCATTTCTGTTGATGTATGTAGGGCTTGAAATTGTTGAAGGCATCATTAGAAACAAAAACTGTTCTAACTGATGTCTTTCTGAATAAAAAGAAGACAATTAAAGTTTTCTCTGGAACAATACGACGTCGTAGTTGAGATTAAATTAGATTTTTGCATGTTATTTTTAGTGAGTACTCCACCTAATATGTCACGTTATTAGTTGATAAATAGCACATCATGTTGGTAAACAAAGGTTGTAGGCGCCTAGCATTATTTATTGTGTTGGCTATTGGCCTACAAATTATAATGTTGTTTTTGAAGTTTTTCATCATTGAAATTGAAGGGGTTGGTATTTTGGTTACCATGCTTGCTTTTTGTTCAGTTATATCCATTCAAGGTGTGGAATGAAAGTACTTTGAACTTAGAATTAATATGGAGTGCCTGTTTGGTATAACTTTTTGAGAAGTCAAAATCATCTTTTTAGGAAACTCTTCTCAAAAAACCTAGGGGAAGTTTTTTTTAATATTTAATAAAACTTTTATAATGTATAATTTACTCTTTTATCACATAGTAACAAAAAAAAATTCATAACTATCCCACGAAAACTTTTTTTTACTTACATTGCCAAATATTATTTGCAAAGCTCTATTTTTTGCTTATCTTCTACTACTGAAAAGAAAAGGCAAAAATTATATATTCCAAATAAGTCTTTAATCAAATACTATCGAAAGCCGTTTTTGAGACTCAGATGCTTTTGACTTCTTAAAAATACCAAACAGGGCCTTGAACTTTTTCCAAAGTTTTCGTGCATAAAAGAAAGGGAATCAAAGGTGGATGGTTATTGAGAACGAATAATATTAGAAAGTGTATAACATACTAGTTTATACACCAATTGGTTATATTATAACGTTTGTTGCTTAATTGTCAGTTATTTGGAGAAAAAAAAAATAACAAAGGGAATTTATACATGTTTATTTAATTTCCTATCATGTCATGTATTATGGATTAGAATATGGACATGATCATTTTGATTAAAGGAATCTAAGTCAAAGTCAGTATTATTTAAATGGGTTTTGGTCTTTAAAAATTAAGTTGGTTTAATCAATACATGAACAAGCAGTGCATTAGAATATATATATATATATATATATATATATGTGAATCTAGGACTTCAATATATATATATATATATATATATTGAAGTCCTAGATTCACACATATAATTAGAAAGGCTCTCAACAATAGCTGAAAATGACAAGCTCTATATGAAGCAAGTTGAAAGTGAAGAGTTTTGTGGATTTTCTATTCACCATTCTCCATTTTCCTGTTATCATTATTATTAAGCTGCTTTGAAAACCTGGAATGGTGGGGTAGTACTCGTGGTAAGCTTTACAAGAGTAAAAAAATCTAAGTGACACTTACCTACAGCCTACAACCCACCTTAACAAGTGCTTTGTAATAATTAATCACTTTTTTTTGGTTAATTAATAAGCAGCTAGCCCTTGATATTTTTCTAAAAGCCAATCAATTTGAAAGTTAACGGTTTCTTGTTTCTATGAGCATGCCCTGTGTAACCCTCTTGTACATAATTCAACACATACAATATAGATGATATCTCTCTTTAATTAATCAAATTTCTTTTCTATTATATTTACCAATTCTGCCTCGCTCCTTTGTGCTGACTTCTTTTCATTTCTGTTAACTATAGGGCTTGAAATTGTTGAAGGCATTATTGGAGACAAGTAGTACTGCTCTTACCGATGTCTTTTTGAAGAAAAACGAAGATAAACCTTGTTGTAGCACAAAACGTCATTGCAGTTAGGTCATAATTATCTTTGTTTATTTTGAGTCGAATTTTGGATTATAATCCTTTTTGAAGAAGTTCTTAATTACTGATTTTGATGGAGTTGGGCTTTTTCGGTTAGTTACAAATCTTGCCACCATGTTATTCAGGTGTACATTAGTCTATGCATATATGCCTGGAGGTGGATTTTGTGTTTTACAGTGCTAGTCTACGCATGGAAATTGGAAGTAATCAGTACACTTTAACAGTTTCACTTGCATTATATAACATATGATTAAAGTCAGGAAGGATCTCCACCTCATGGAGATAAAGTTATATATATATATTTATATATATATATACATATATACATATACACACACGTATATATAGGTTAAATTTTCTTTCACGTCTCAAGTATTGCTGGTTTTAATTACCATGTCTTCTCCTTAGTTTTCACGCAATTATCCTTACTATTGAGTGCTAATGCTATGTTTACAGTCAACAGAGTGAAAATGTAAAGAATGCCAATTTAAATGGTTCAAGACTTACATCAAAAACTACTCGAAGAGAAAATTAGTTCAAAGCACTCACCGGAAAAAAAAATAAAAAAATAAAGGCAATGGAGCAGGTACCCATCAGTATAAAGCTTCTCATGCATACAAAGAGCCGGAAAGCTGTTGGAAATATAATCTAGAATTGAAGTTTAAGATAAAATACAATTGGATACTTAAATCTAGAATTAAAGTTTAGGACAATACACAATGAAATAATTAAATCTAGAATTAAAGTTTAAGATAAAGATAAATAATGTATATGAATGTATGTGGCTTGGGTCAGTATGCATGTATTAGGAGGATACACTATAGTATATATTGATGAGGGATACATGAGTAGGTGTTAATTATGTGTTAGTTCATGTATTTTTATTTTTTTTTTGGTAAATGAAACTTTTGCATTCTCTTTGAGGTTCTTTTGTTATGCGTTTTCTTGATTGGTCCATATACTGTATTTATAAGAGGTGCATGCTTCTGTGTAGATGCATTAGAAATGAAAGTATATTTGAGGTTTGTGAAAATTAAGATTGTAAAAAAACACAAGTTTGATAGAGCACATTTCATTTTTTTTTTTTGTGAATTAGAACATATTTCTTTAAATAAAGAGCATAAGCACAAGATACATGAATAGTACTAGTTTTATTGCTAGAGCTAATATTTTGCAACGTTGATTTTTTATTGCATGGAATTATTTTATAACTTATAGCTAGAGAAACACCAATATATTCATTCAACTACCTTCCACCATGGCTTGGTTCATTCATCCGTCACTAGATTTCATTTTTGTTGCAATGCCACTCATTACATTTTTAGCATGTAAATTATATGCCAATTTTTATGTAAATACAGCTATACATTCATTTTGTTGGCATTTTCAATTTACAAAAACAAAATTAAAAAAAATAAATAAAAAAAGGGTAACAAATGGTAAGCTCAAAGCCTAAGGCCCAAACCACTTTGTCAGCCCAGGTCAGAGAGGTTCAGAACAAAGATGAGCCCAAAACTAGAAGCCAATAAAATAGCCCGTTCTGTTGAGGACTCACGTGGCCCATTAACATGATGAGCCTAATCTTCATTTATTACAGTCAAACCCAAGTTAAGCCCAACTTCGAAGCTACTCCCGTGTAATAGCCCAACGATGCGAGGGCTGAATTAGTAATTTAGGAAGCGTCCTATAAAGTGCAACATTTATCATCATCGTCCTTCTCTGTTCCAAAAACCCTACTCGTTGGCCGCAGCAGCCCCTTCGTCTCTGGTACCTCCTCAGTTTCTCTCTCCTTCTCTCTATCACCCTCCATCTATCTTCCTCTGTAATTTCTTCAGTACATGGGTTTTCTTCCGAAAGTGAATTTAGGATCTGCAACTAGTCTGCGAAAATGAGCTCTCTTCTTTTCTATTTTTTATTTTGGATTCTGTATTTTAAATCTCTGTATTTTATTTTATGGGTTTCAGATTGGAGTGCTTCAGGTTAGGATTTGAGCAATGGCACCTAAAGGTACACCCCACTCTCTTACTCACGCCCATGTGCATTTCGTGTAACTTTGAAATGGCTTATGTATCTTTCTTACTCCATTTTAGACTATTTCGTGGGGTTTTGTTATGCAATGATCTGGAATGGTTTACTTTTATATTGTGGTTTGAATTTGTTTGTAAATCAAGCAACTGGGGTCAGTCCGAAATAGCTGTTTAGCTTGAATTTTATCCAAATACCTGAAAATACTTTTTTTTTAATAGTTATCTGATGTAGATTTACTGTTTATATGTTCGCTATTTGCTTATAATTTTTAAACTTTGCGAGGGTTGAATTATATTGGAAGAGTGACCCGTGTTAGTACGGACAAATCCTCTTGTTTAAGTTACTGAAAGACTAAAAGGGTTGAATGTCACAAAACTCCGATTATTTATGCTGATTAGCTTATTTAATAACTGGTTTAGCTGTGTTCTTGTATAAAATTTAAGCAAAACTAGTTCTTACATACAGATTCTAAATGTGATGGCTAGCCTTTAAACAATTTTCATGTTGACTTTGTGAGTGCTACTTTTTGGGAACTTCAAGGGATAGTTTATTTGTGTTGATTACTTAAATTTTGCGTTTGGTTTAGTGAAGATCTTCAGTGATAGAAATGACTTCCATTTTTTATGTTTCTTCTCAACTGTTTGCTGTGAATGCTTAAATGTCCTCCATTATTTTTTCGAAGAGCTGACTTGAAGATGGTTGTTTAAGATGTTTGTTTAATCTATGGTTCAAGATTGTAATATCAGAATGGCAAGGACGTATTAGCTTCATTTTTTATTTTTAATAATGGGATCTACTGCTTTACATACCTAGACTTATTGCTTCTACTATTACAGCTGATAGCACTAAAAAAGGTGACCCCAAGGCTCAAGCCTTGAAGACTGCCAAGGCTGTTAAATCGGGCCCAACATTTAAGAAGAAAGCAAAGAAGATCCGCACGACTGTCACATTCCATCGTCCAAGGACATTGAAAAAGGAAAGGAACCCCAAGTATCCTCGCATCAGTGCTCCACCAAGAAATAAGTTGGACCATTATCAAATCCTCAAATATCCACTTACCACTGAGTCTGCAATGAAGAAGATTGAGGACAATAACACCCTGGTTTTCATTGTTGACATCCGCGCCGACAAGAGAAAGATTAAGGATGCAGTGAGAAAGATGTATGACATTCAGACCAAGAAAGTGAATACTTTAATCAGGTAACTCTATTTTTCATATGCTATATCAACTCTCAAGAAGTTCTCTTTCTCTACATTTTAAGAATTTTGCTTAGGAACCACCTGCTAATGTTCATCCGAGTTGAAGAATTTTATTGATCAATACATTATCTCTATGTTCCATTCGATTGTGCAGGTGCGCCGTTTATTTGTATTCTGATATTTGTCTTGTTCTCTGCAGGCCTGATGGAACGAAGAAGGCATATGTTAGGTTGACACCAGACTATGATGCCTTGGATGTTGCAAACAAGATTGGAATTATCTAAGCTGAAGCTTTACCATTTCTGTCCCAGGACCTAAGTGATTCCGTTGTTACTGTGACAATTTTGTTAGGACTTGCACCTTGTTTTGGTGTTCTTTAATTTGTAATGGCCATTATAAGTTTGCTTTTCAACTTTGGCAATGGAGTTGCGGATTAGGTTTTAAAAGACTTCTTATATGTTGTGGTTACCATTTTCAGTCTTCTTCCATGATCTATTTGATCTGCTATTTTACTGCTTTTTAACTTCCTTTTATTTAAAATGTGCTTTTTAATTGAAGGAGAACTATATTATACCTTCACAGTCAAGTTTTCTTTTAAAAATGTAACAACTTTTGAAAGTAATTTAGCTATTGGATGGTTCTTATTTTATAAACCGTTAGTTTATAGCACTAAACAGAGTGCTAATTTGGCTATTAATTCCGTGCATTAACGTACGTTTTGAATGGGAGGTGTATTATCCTATGAGATGGTGGTGTATTAGTCTTGTGGTTTCGCGGATTATGTTTTTGATAAATCTTTGGTCAACAGTACTGATGTACTAGACGAGAAAATCATATCTACAACTTGAACAAGGAAAAGGCTTGCTTGCAAAGAAGAGAAACTCAAAACAGAACTGAGAATACCAGTCCTATTGTATAGGCTAACCAACTGCTTGAAGACGCTGCAACCAAGAAATTCTAACACTATCCTTCTTTATTTGAAGAAATATTTCCCTATGTTAACATAGGAATACATCTAATGCAAACAAGTAAAGCTCACTCCCTTGTGCTACTCCCTCCATCGCGTCAGAACAGTCTATGCATTCTCCAATACCATAAAAAAAAAATCTTGCTGTATATGGAGGGAACATTGTCAATACTCTTCTGATTATGTACTACGGGAGTCCTTGATTCGACTGGAATAGCAAGATGCTGGATCATCCCGACCGGCTTTGATGTTCCTGATTGTTCCAAATGCAACATGGCTGCAGTTGAATCATGATTGTACTACCTACGCTGAGTAGGAGGTTCTGTCTCACCAATAATTGTTGTTCCATCAAATATGGTTTCAAATTTGTCAGCACACTGAAGTTCGTGTAGCGAAATTGGTAACTGTGATCTTAGGCCCAGAAATGGTTAAATCTTGTATTGTAATAATAGCTGCATGCATGCATGTTCTGTGCTTGTTGGATGAAATTATTTTGCTTAATTACTATAATAATTAATTACCTTGCATGGTATATATTGTCATGTAAAATAAAGTGGAAAATTTTGCATTCGAGGAAGAAAAGAAATCATATGCAATTGTTTGGGGGGCTTGAGAGAGAGTGGTTTAGAATGACAATATTAAGAGGATTATAGGTTAAGGGATTCTGGCCATTTGTTTCAACTCTTCCAGTAATTTTAGTTGCTGCATTCTGCGTGCTGTGAGAGCTTGTACAATTATTTTTCCATTAGGGCAGAAACAATATGATTTAGAATGCGATTAACAGGTTCATGTACCCTTTTCTTTGAATTCTTAATTAAATATTTGGATAAATAGCTAATTAATATAATGTGATCATTGGATAATTTTTCATACAAACACCAAGCTATATGTTCAAGTGCATGACTGCTCTTTTTTTTTTTTCTTTGGGTGGGGAAAGGTGGGCAAATGTTTATTTTATTTTTTTGATCTTATTTTTTTGACAAAACGCATGGAATAATCTGAAGATACACAAGTTAAATGAAAACTAGAGCACATAACATGAAATAAAAAATAAATAAACATAGGAATATTGTTCCATTTAATTAGTACACAATGCATGAATATTAACCAGGCCATACAAATATAAAAATATTAAAAGCTTAAACAGCCATATGAATCCACCAACTATAGAAAACTAATATCTTCTCTAATCCTAAAAATATAATAACTGTAATATAGTGCCCAAAGAAGAAGAGCCACCAATTCATAACATAAAATACAAAACAAACTTACAACCCAATAGTATAATCCAGTCCAATAAATGGGATTTTTCTCGTGGTTGGGGACAAATCTAAATGAAAAGCTATAAACGATACCAAATTTAATCCACAGAAGAAGAATTGTACTAGCTGGAATCCAATCCCAGCCTCCGAGTAGACACAAACTAATCTTCAAGAGTCTCGGATCATGATACGATAAAGATGATGAATATGAAGCGAGAAAAAATAATCTAGTCCATCGAAGAAGAATTGTACTCACTGATATCCATCTCCAATATAAATACCCAAGTAACCATATAGCGCAAGCACTATATTCCCCTATCTTATAGCCATGCAATTGCTCGTGATCGGTGAAAACACAATGTAAAATCAAATAAAGAAGACATGATTTGCACCATAAAAGAATTTTACTCTGCGGAGTCCAGGACCAACAGTTCATTGCCAATAAACTATACCAGAGATAGCCTCTTTGAAGCCGGAACCACATTGGAATACTCCTTCCCAGTATTTTCATGTTCTCCTTTAGTGTGTTGCTAATTAAATGATCCAATTTCTCAACTGGAACAACATCAAAATCACTACTTTCGTATCCAACATCAGCACTTAATCTAATTAAATAGTAAAACCTAAGAAACAAAAGTGCTGCAACAATTCGATTAGCAGGCATAAATCGATAAGGAAAAGCAACGATGGCAAACAAGGTAGTGGTGAGGAATTTTATTTGCCCACTGATGCCGCCCCTATTCGTATGGATTCTCAGACGGCCTGTCTTGCAATATATTGAAAAGTCCTCACAGTTTTTCCTCACAAGGTCGTAGTTACCGAACCCATGTCCGAGGAGGTAAGCTGCACGGTGCAACACGTCTCCGGGTGGATCGCTAGAGGCAACGCTACATGTACCCGCTCGTTTTATAAAAAGCACGACTGGCTTAACACCATATTCAAAACGATGGAGTTGTCCACCACACAGAAAATCTTCGATGTTGCAACACTCCACACGATCATTGGATGGTCGGGATCTGCTGAAAAAGATAGGGCCTGGTCCTCGAGTGAGGTGGATCACCTTTCCATCACCCACATATATCCCTGCATTTACCAAATAATATGTACATATATATATAGACACATATAATATTAACTCAAATAACAATTATATATATGGAGAGAAAAGCTTGCGTATAGAAGATTAAAGAAGATAAAGATGCACCATGATGGGAATAGGAATAGCAGTTCCTCCATGTATAGATGTGATCCCCTGGCCTCATCTTCTCCCTTTCGATCTTGCTGGACATCAAACCCATCGATTACACTTTGCTTAATTATATCTCTCTTATGATCTGCTCTTAAAAAAAAAAAAAAACAACAACAACAAACAAAAACTGGTAGTCAGGACACATGCACTAGTCAGTCAACCCATGTGCTGGGGCCATCTTTGGAATGTTTATGTAAAAGTTAATAAAATTTAGTGGAATAAAAAATTCAAAAACTTTCATCGACTCAAGCATGTGGCAGTGTAATTAATTAAAATATTTTAAAAATCTATAAAAATTTAATGGTGTAAACAATTCAAAGACTTTTATTGAGTTAAAACCACGTGTTTGAGTATTTCTTTACTTTTTTTTCTCTCATTCATCTCAAAACTTTTTTTGTCAAACTCTCTAAGAAGGAATAACCTGACCAAAGTCGCCGCGACTAAAGTCTTTTTGTGAAAATATATAAAAATTATATAAAGTCCACGGAAGTATACAAAAGTATATGATATCCTGATTAAATACATTAATAAGCCAGTTTGCTAGTTTGTTTGTTTGTTTGTTTTTTTAATCCTTTCTTTAAAAAGCAAGTTTATATAACGATGAATTTTATACAATTCTTCATATATGATATTTTATAAGGGTAATTTTCATTTTTAGTAGTATCCTTTTGAATAATAGATAATACATTTGGTATTTGTCTCGAAACCTTTCCATAATTATAAATACATTTTTTTTTTGGTGATATTGGGTGGTGGGAAAAGTACATGTTTATTAATAAGAGTATATAGTCTAGTTTAAAAATTGAAGTCTGGAATGTAGGAAGTTTTGAAAAAAAAAAAGAAGCTGAAACCATCGAATATCTTATTCCAGCAAAATCTACTAGGTACATATGTATTATTGCTGGTTTTGTAAATTTTTATTAGTTTATTATTTTAATAATGATTGGTTTGATTAATAATCGATCCAATAAAAAACAGATTGAAATAACCAATCTAAATAAAAACATATGTATTTTAGTCACATTTGTATGTTTTATTGGTAAATAAAAACATTTGTATTAGATATATATGATTTTCTTTTTTTTTTGGTAAAATGGAAATGCATTCAAATAAAAGAGAATACACAAAAAAGCCATCAAAGAAGACGGCTATGCAGCACAAGCAAGCTACTCAAAGACAATTAAACCTAACACCACAGAAGGAATTCCCCCTAATGAGAACTCATCCACCAAAAAAGACACATTATTTTGAATAGAGAAATTAGTCAAACTATCTGCTACCAGGTTTGATTCTCTTGGAGACCACACCAGATTCCAGTCATCCTGCGCAAACCTTCTTCTAATAGTACACAGCCTGTCATACGAAAACCAGCCACTAGGCTCATACTCGGCAAGCACATCTTCCACCACTCCTTTAGCATCCACTTCAAAAACTACCTTCCTCCAACCGCAACTCTCTGCATAATCCGTTGCCCACTCCAAGGCGATGACTTCTGCTTCATAAGCCGACTTGCAGCCATTTCCAAACTCTTTTAACGACACCAAAATTACCTTTCCAACTTCATTTCGAACAACAAAGGCACCAGTTGTTTTGTAATGCTTAAACGCTGCATCCACATTGATTTTTATCCAATCTTTATCAGGAGGCTTCCACATAGTTCCCTCACGGATGATTCTTGAGTTCCCCTCGCCCCTTCTCTCCATTGATCTGTTAAATTCATCCACTGCCGAAGAAAACTCCCGAACAGCTACTTCCACTTTAAATGATCCTTTGAACTGAATTGTGTTCCTGAAATTCTATACTTTATAATAAAGCAAGGCAAGGAAATTCGTCACCTTATTCTTAGTCAAACCTTCCTCTAACATCTCAGACTTAGGATTTAAGCAATCTTCAACTAATTGCTTCACAGAGCTACTATCTCACTTATCCATACGGCAGCCCCAGGGACTGCCAAACGCAATGCATCTTACCAAACTACACTCTTTAAAAAGATGAAAACCTGATTCTAACTCACTGTTACAGCAAACACAACTTTTTTCCCCCCAATTCATTCGTTGCCAAATAAACTCCTTCGTTGGGATAGCATTAGTCACCATCCTCCATAAATGCATTTTCAACATTTCGTGAAGCTTACTCTTCCAAATCGTATTCCAGATAGGATCTTTTCCCTTTCATATAGCAATCCTTTACCGAGAAAGAACCTCTTTCATTACCTAGCCAGAGAAGTTTATCTTGATAACTTTCTTGAGGAAAGTCCATCTTTAGCATATTCTCCACCACATCTTCCTCACAAATCTCATCTAACAGACTTTTATTCCATCCCGTCCCATTTCTTGTTCTAAAAGAGAGCACGCTATTCCAGAAGGACACATCCACTTCTATTTTCGGTTTTAAGTACAAAACCTGTAGCCCACGGTATCCATGGGTCCTTCTAAGGGTTTATTGAAGCTCCATTTCCAATTTTGAAACATGCCCATTTTACCAACCACTCACGAGAACTAACTATCTCTCTCCACACATTTGATTCCCCTCCTTTCACTTCACACTCAAAGAAAAACTTGTGCTTGAGATATCGAGCCCTCATTATATTTGTCCAAAGTTTCGTATCACCTCTAGCAACTGACCATGCTAATTTCGCCAGCATTGCTAAGTTTATCTCCTTAAAACACCGGAATCCCAATCCTCCATAATCTTTCAGAGTACAGATGTGTACCCAAGCCTTCAGCATTAAAGATCTATTTCTTCTTGAATTTCCCTACCAAAAATTTCGCACTAAGGAATCAAGGTCCTTACACACTTCTTCTGATAACCTGAAAGTTGACATAGAGTAAATAGGAATGGATTGAGCCACCGTTCGAATTAAGATTGCCTTCCCTGCTCTAGATAGTAATTGGCTTTGCCATCCTTCCAGCCTTGCCCTTAGTTGTTCTTTGAGCATATTAAATTTTATGGATTTTTTCCTCCCAAACAACAACGAGTTCCCCAGATAAATTGTGTTTGTGGCCATCTCCTTGAAACCAAAAATGACTTTTATTTCCTGTTTTGTCCTTCTATATGTGTTCCTTGAAAACAAGATTTGAGATTTTTCCCCATTAGGACATTGCCCGGACCAATGATCATACACATCCAAAACATCCTTCAGCACTTGAGCCTCTCCCCCATTAGCTCTACACGCTAGAAGTATATCGTCTGCATATAGGAGATGTGATTTAGTCGGCGCTTCCCTGCTAACTCGGATTCCATGTATCCATCCCTCTGATTCTTTGACTGCTAGCAACCTTGAGAAGATTTCTGCACAAGTTATAAATAAAAAAGGAGACAAAAGATCTCCTTGTTTTAATCCTCTTGTAGGGCTGAAGCTACCGCTTATACCCCCATTTCTAAGCAAATCAAATCTAACAGATTGCACACAGCTCAAAACCATATTCCGAAACCCAGTAGAGAAGCCCTACGTGCCCAGAACAAGGTCAAGAAAACTCCACTCAATTCTGTCATAAGCTTTTTTTAGATCAATCTTTATTAACATCAGACCTCCTTCCTTTATGCTTCCTTACTTTATGAACCAATTCATGAGTCACCACCTTGTTTTCCACTATCCATCTCCCTTCCACGAAAGCTTCTTGGTTAGGACTAATTATGTGGTTCATAAACCTCCTCATTCTAGATGCTAGAATCTTCGAGACAACTTTATAAGTGAAGTTACACAAACTAATTGGCCTGAAATGATTAAAGACTGAAGCGTGATTCGCTTTAGGAATAAGCACCAATAAAGTTTTATTCATTTTGGCTGGCATTCTTCCCAACGAGAAGCACTCCTGCACAAATCTGACCAATTGCTCTCCTATCGTCTCCCAATAGACCCTGTAAAATATTCATAGGAAGCCATCAGGACCCGAGCTTTTTAAAAGGTGGAGAAACCAAACTGCTTCTTTTACTTCTTCCGCTGAAAGTATCCTCATTAAACTCCTGTTTTCCTCCTCACTAATACAAGGCCTTATCAGCTCCTCAAGATTATTAGGAAGCAAGGGACCCTCAGACTAAAATAGCTCAGAGAATTCTTTTACAAAGTAATATGCTATTCCTTTACTTTCCGTAACCCACCCTGAACCGTCCTTAATTGCTTCAATTCTATTGCATCTTCTTCGAATTAAGGTACTTGCAAAAAAGAACCTCGAATTCCTGTCTCCTTCATTCAGCTAATTTTCCCTTGATTTTTGCTTCATGATCGACTCATACCTATCCCATTGTTGACTCATATATGTAATAATCGCCTTATGTCTATCTTGAGTTTCGTTGATTCCCCTATCCTCCTGATCCTGAAGCATTCTTAACTCTTCCTTAAACTCTTTGATCCTCCATTGAACCCATCCAAAATGCTTTTTATTCCATGTTCTGAAGGCCCTTGAAGTAGCAAGTAACCGAGCATTTGTAGTCACAAACTCCCTTCTCCCCAGATCACGCCCTTTCCAAGCCTCCTTAACCACATTAAAGCTGTCATTGTCTAAAGTCCATGCTTTCAAAAATCTAAAAAGTCTAACATGATTTTCCACTTCACCATGAGAACATAGCAATATGGGTGCGTGATCTAAAACTGTAAAGTCTAAGTTCCTCATTGTTGTTTCGGGAAATAGACTAATCCAAGACGAGTTCGCCACTGCTCTATCCAACCTTTCTCTAATTAGTCTCTTCTGTCTATTAGCCCAGGTAAACCTCCCACCATAGGAACCAAGGTCCACTCCACCAGTATTATTGAGAAACTCTTTGAGAAACAACCTCTTCCCTATGATTTCTCTTCCTCCCAACTTTTCAGAGTTCTCAATTATTTTATTGAGATCTCCTAAAATGATCCACGGCGTATTGCTCTCCTGAACGCACTCTTCCATCTCCCTCCAAAAGATTCGTTTATCACTATATCTGGTTGGTCCATAACAAGCGAATAATCTCCAATAGTTTTCAACTTCTGAGTCGAAGATCTTACAACATATAGTCGCCGAAGAAGTCCACATTAACTCAAGATTGATTTCTTTCTGCCACAACAAAAGTAAACCACCTACCTAACCTACTGCATCTACCACTTCACAATAATCAAACTTTAAATTTCTACAAATCCTTTCCAGTATACCAATCTTACCTTTGTTTTCGGAAAGGAAAACACAATTTGGTTTCCACTTCCTCACCATACTGTACAGGGCATTGAACGCCTCCACTCAGCCTAATCCCCTGCAATTCCAAGCCAATATGGTCATGGATAGGGGGGGCATGTTGTGGCCCGCCTCCTCGGCCTCCCAAAAATCCATCCTCCCCATTTGGGTAACACGTCCATTTCCTCTACTTGAGCTTCCTTCTTCTACCCTATCTACTACCACTCTATTTCGTCTGGCTAATTCCTTCCAAGACTGTCGACTTCTATTAGTTTGCGATCTCGTAAAGTATCAGCTTGAGGAGGATCCTAGCGTGAAATGCGAAGGAGATGAATAGTTTGATTACACCTGAATTTCTACTGCTTGTAGATTTGTTACAAAAGAATCTATCTCTGTACTACCCTATTCTCTGATTTCTTCCTCTACCCCTTCTCCATCGATACATACTATTGCTTTGGGCCCTATAGACACCTCTTCCAAGCTTGCTAATTTCCTATGCTTATAACCTTCTCTTTCACTATTTTCCAACAGGGCCTAAGGAACCCTTTTCTTCTGTAACATAGGTTGGGCTTCATAAACCTGTTTTAGGCTATATGCTGGGCTCACACTACTTTGACCCATTCCCCACCATTCTAAAATTTCGTTCTCCAACTTTTTCATATCAAAGGCCCTCATTTCCTCCCTTCGGTGGGCTTCTATGAATTTTATATAGCTCAATCCTCTTCTGACCCAAAAGCGTAACTGCACTACATCGAGGCCCTCTCTCCTTAGCTTGTCAATCACCACCTTCTTGAACTTTGTCGCATACTCTAAAGATTGCCTTTTTACTAATAACAATAGGGTTTCCAGCTCAGGACACATAGCCACCATGTTCTGAAAATCCGCTTCACAGATCTCCTTTTCAGCACCTTTCCCATCCCTTTCCTCTTCACTTACTGTACCTTCTTGAGCCCCATCCTCCCTGACAATATTTATGGGTTCTCCTAATAAGGTTCCAGAGCACTTTATCACCTCGATTACTGCACCCTCTTCTTGCCTATTTTCAGGTTCCGGCGTCGGAGTAATAAACGATATACTTCCGATCACCCATGCCTTCATCCATGGCCCTTAAATTCTCACCACTAGACCAACTCTTGTTGTGATAGTCGCTGGTCCTAAAAATCTACATTTCCCTGTCACATGCTCTAGCAATCCGCATCGAAAACAGAAGTCCAAGAGTTTCTCAAATTTGAATACCCAAAACTTTTATCCATCTTCCTTGGTCTGAAGGAATCCTGCTGGTAGTGGATTACCAACTGTAATCTCAACCCGAAATCGTAGAAACCTATGTGAAACCACTAACCTTCTAATAATGGACGATTGATGAACTCTTCCAAGCTCTCTTCCAATCTGAAGTGCAGTTCCAAGGTGAAGGAGATTTGAGGGCAACCCGTGAACCTGTAAGTAAAATGTTGATGTGGAAAAATCTATTTCCTGTAAAGATACCTCCCCAGGCCATTCCTTAATAATGAAATGTGCCCCATTTAATGACCAAGGTCTCTTGCTGAAGATAATATATTTGTCTTCCTTTAAAGAGAATTTCAACTTGAAGATATTCTCTGACAGTCGTTCAATCTGGATATTCCCTTTTAGCACCCATGCTTTCTTCAGGATTTCCATCACCGTAAACCTTCTGAACTTCCTACTGGATAAAACCTTACCAATTAAAATCTTCTATGTTAACTCTGACACTTCCGTCTCTTCCAACGTTAAAGATAAAGAGTTTAGAGACTCCTGAAGATCTTTGGCCTTTGACCGCCACAATTCCATAATGGAAGATGCAAGCATAAGACAAACTCTCAGCTGCAAGCCTGATAGAATGAGAACCTCGCTTAGCTACCTCATTCACCAGATTCGATTCAAATCAATACTTCTTGTTTTTCAGGTTCTTGTACCTTAAGAGAGTAGGACATTGCATTTTTATGATGCATTAGTAGATATTTAACTATGCTTATATTAGATATATACGATGCGTTACATTGCATGCACGTGGAAAATTACAATTGGGTAAGATATAACCATAGATTGAGACGTGTCAATGTATAGGACCCAAGCGGTGTGGGGTTGTATGTCCAATTCTATTATTATTATTATTATTATTATTATTATTATTATTATTATTATTATTATTATTATTATTATTATTATTATTATTATTTTGTTTTTTTGGTGAATGTGTATCCAATTCTATTATGAGAATGCTCAGAGGTGTACAACAATGCAATAAAATCCTATTTATTTTTCTTAGATATTTAAAGAACTCATTTGATTTTCTTTTATGGATATCTAAGCACAATTACTTATTAGTCAGATTTTACGCGCTTTATCTCATATTATTTTTCTCCAAAGTAACATTTAATTTGAAAGTAATACGGTCATATCATGCAGACTCTAATATAAGCATGAATAGAAACGAAAAAAATAAAACAATTTAAAAAATGGAAATATTGTGGTTCTAATCCTAGTAGTGTAATATGAGTAGCTCCCTTTGTCAGGCAGTGAATCCAATGTAATGAAATGGTCAAACCACACAAGATGTTAATTATGCAGTGGAATATATATATAAATGCTCTAATGTAGTACATTACTTATATATATTAAGCGATAAAAGGAGTATAATTAATCAATTTATGAAGTTCTGATAAAATATAAATATAATAATTAAAAAATAATATGAATTTATTTTTTTATTCACCTTTATTAAAATATTATGTATATATTGTTCACCACATATAAGAGATGTAATACACAAAAATATATATATATATATATATATATGGTATAAACTCTATTATTAGGGATGATATAAATATAATTTTATCAACTAAAGAATTGAAAGTCACATACAATTATAAAAAACTATTTTAGGACTTTAAAATTTTAAATTATAATTATAAATTCTATTGTTAGGCTACATATCATCCCCAACAAAGGGGTTGTATATACACACACGAACAAGAAAAGGTTTTCCTATATTCAGTTTTGTAATCATCCAAATTATAACACATGGACAAATTCTCCCGTAAAAAAAAACACACACACACACACAAAAAGATAGAAATTAAGAGAGCATTGACGATGATGAACGAAGCACTTGGTGGTCATATGTCTCCTGCGTGAAAAACGAGATGAGTGGGAAAGCCAGGAAAGTGTACACCATCCATGGAATTGATACAACCATCGTCAAGTCTTCATTCTTGACTAATAATCTTTATATTAGTGGTTCGCTAATCTTTACTATTTGGGTAATTATCAATGACCATTGTTGACCCCTAAATTATTAAAATACTCACATGATAATAATTTTGCAAAAGTATCTACCACTTAACTTTTTAAGAAGTAATTTATCCAAAATATCCTTAGTTTTGTTCAATGTTCTAAAATGCATAAGATGTCGCAAGGCGGCGATATCAAGTCTCAAGCTTTACGAGCTTATGCGAGATTAGTTGAAACTTAAGCGTCAAAAGGCGTTTCGCTAGTATGTAATATTTTAATTATTATAAGAGTACTAAATAAGTAAAATAACTTATATTTTGAATATCAAAGTCTATATAAGTCTATATCACCAAATATATATATATATATATATATATATATATGCAATTAATATAAATTAGCAAGTACATAATCATATATATTCATGAAAACTTCATACTTTTCAAATTTTTAATAAAAAATTAATTCTAAATTATATATACTACGAGCCTATAATTATTTAATAATACCTAAATTAATATATAATTTAAGTATCACCATATTCTAACTAATTTTTATTTAACTCTTTATTATATATATTATATTTTGTTATTTTTATTTTAAAAGAAAAAAGAAAAAAAATTATCTTAAAAAAGTTTTTATTTTTTAATATTAATTTTTTTATATTTTTATTTTCTAATTTATTATAAATTTTTTAAAAAAAATTAATTTTTTAAAAAATATTTAACGAAAAGGCTTGCGCCTTTTGGCGCCTAGGCGCGCAGGTCAATACATCGTTAACCGTCTTTTGTTAAGCCTTACTCTAATACGAGGCATTTTCTAAATGCTTTACGCCTAGGCACACCTAAGCGGCGCCTTTTAGAACACTGGTTTTGTTAGATGATAGTTTATAGTTAGTATACCCAACTACTATTTCTTCATCACTTTTTCTTGTTTTCTTCGTCTAGCTACTTTCAAATCTCCTGAAAAAATGGACGGATCTATTAGAATCTTTAACAAATCGAGATTGAGCTTAGGTTTCACTTCAAGAACTACCAATTAGCACATAAAATAGGTAAACATACTCTCATCTATAGTATTTCATACATACTTTCATACTCATAATTGTCTAGGTTGATGTTTAAGTTGTTTATGACTCCATATAGTGTTTAAATTAAGACATACAGTATCTTTTAGAGCATTATAAGAAATTTTAGCTTTAAAATTGCAAATATCTGTTCAATATTGCTATTGGTACCTAGTACACAAGTTAAGCACTTACGAAATTGCATTCTCGCACAAAGTGTTATATTGGCGAGATATTGCTAGTATTGGCGAGTATGCTGTGACATAGAACCATGTGTATGCTCCCTAATAGTGGCAAGTTATCACTAGTAAGGGCAAGATATGTTCTAGTAGAGAGCAAGTCAACTATTTGAAAAATACCTTGCCACTACCAGCGAGATATCGTTATACAGGCAAGAATGCAGTATTTGAACCATATCATGCGCACTCACTTATAGTAGCGAGATCTCACCAAAATGGGCAATAATGTTGTTTCAATGTTTATTTTTCCTATATATTGGCGATAAGCTATAATATTTTCCTATATACTATTTTCAATGTTTATTTTTTGTATATGTTACAAACTTTTATTTATAGTTGGTGGTTTATCTATATGTAAGGTTTATTATGGAGGACACTGTTGTTGTTATTCAGTACAATGGAAGATTTGTTCGAAGTGAAGATGAAAGTTGGAAATACATTAATGAAAGAAGAAAAGCAAAAATGATAAGATCAAAATATACATATGAGGAACTACTAGACCTAATGTATGCAATGACAAAGATAGCCCGCAACTTATATGGGATCACATTGAAGTATTTATTTCACTAATGCTACATGTTGGATCCTCTTAAAATAGAAAATAATGAAGATGTTCTATGCTTTTTGAAGGAGTAGTTTCACGTTGATACAAAATATAAATCACCACTGTATATTGAGGTGATGTAAAATATTTTACAAACTGCACCACAATATGAACGAGAGAAACATATTACCCATGGAAATGGAAGCAAACAAGTGGAAGTGGCTTACATTCGTAGGGAAGATGTTGCAACAGCAGCTTTAGATGAATACGTGCCATTGAAGAACCCACATGATGTTGGTTTTGAGGACGAAGATGGATTAGATGTTATAGAGGAAAATGTACAACAAGATGGTTTCATAGACAACGATGGTATCGATTTCGATTGTGGGGTTAATGTCCAAGAAACCGCACCATTTGAAGTTCCAATTGTGTCAGAAGGATTTGCAACAGCTAATATTTGTAACAGGGTGTGCGATGGTTGACCGTCCTCCATTTCCATTGGATATGCATGTTCCTTATGTACCCATTGTTGTTGAAGTTAACTCACATACAACACAACAATGGACGTCCTGAGTTGATGTAGCATCTCGAATTGATAGGGCATCAAGAGTTGGAGTTGATAGTGGTCTTTCAACATCAAGTGTTTTGCCAATTTCAGACACCAATAATGCTTCATCTTCAACAAATGAAATTAGGGTCAGACAAATATACAACAATAAGAGAGAGTTACAGCTAAAGTTGGCATCTATGCAATGGATAATGGTTTTGAATTTAAGGTCAAAAAGTCACGTACACAAAGATATGAGGTTGGATGTGTAGATGATAATTGTCCATGGCGTATCCATGCAGCTAGGATTGAAGGTTTGGAATTAATTTCCATTCGAGTATTGAAGAAAACACATGAGTGCTCGGCAATTAAAAATATGATTAATGCACATCTTCAAGCAACTAGTAGACTTATTGGTGAGGAAATCAAATAGAAATATGATAAAATTGCTCGTCAGTATAGACCTAAAAAAACTGTCTTTGATATAGAGAGGCAATGTGGTATAAGATAAGTTACGAGGAGGTTTGAAGGGCAAGAGAATCTGCACTTGGTAGTATAAGAGGTTCTCTTAAGGATTCATACAAACTCTTGTCAGTGTAGTGTTTTATGTTGGTGGTAAAAAATCCAGGTTCATTGACTCGTATTGAGACTGACAGTGATATTTATTTTCTTTACTTCTTTATGACTCTAGGTCAATCTATTACAGGATTTAATAAAGTGAAATTCGTTGCAGCTGTTGATATGGGATGCACTTGAAAGGGAAATATAAGGGTACTCTATATGTTGCAACCTGTTTTAATGGTAATGAGCAACTATGTCCTCTAGCTTTTGTTATTGGGGATACAGAAAATGAACAATGGTACACATGGTTTTTTAGAGTTTCAAGGAAGCTTATGGCAATGTTGGTGTTGTTTATAGGTTTCTTCTTATCACTATATTAAAACGCATACTCCAACAAGAAAAACATTGTCACCTTGACATTATCATCAACTTCACTTTGATTAGACGGATGGCATTCAAACTTCTCTATTAACTCCTTAAGTTTGAGCTAATTGCTTAGACCAAAGTACTTACGCTAACCTATCCGTCAACCTATTAGTCTTATCATAGCTCAGAGGCTTGCCCACATTTCAGCCCAGTTACCAATGCAAATGTTTTCTTGTCAAACCAAACATCGACACCTCTAAAGTTAAATTCAGCCACCTTCGGATAATCACATTCCATTTGTCGTATCAACAAGCTATGGACAACAGTACTGCAAAATCTAAGTGTCTGGATGTCCAAGAAATGTCCAAAGTACATTTTCGCAAACTTCTTAACACCACTTTTGCCAAGCTTCCTCCTGATAAGCTCGATTGGGTATGACAAATTACCTATATTTGTCACCTTAATAACATTACTTTGTTTCTCCTATGGGACGATGAACAATCTATATTTATATACTTGCAAATAAAACAAACAGAACATAAAAAAATCAGAGAAAATAACAAAAAACCACAAAAAAATTGCTATCAGGAAAATCTCACTAATTTTGGTGAGAAGGCACAATTGGTTCCATTTAATGCCTTCTCACCAAAAGTAGCGATATCTCACTACTATTGGCGAAAAGGAAGTTTTGCTCACTATATTGCCTTCTTGCTAATTGTAGCGAGTACTCGTTACTTTTAGTAAGGCATTTTCCTGACCATAATCAATCCTTTGAACAATGCCTTGCCAATACTAGTGAGAACTCACTACTATAAGAGAGAAGGCGATTTTGTTCCCTCAACTACTATCTCACCCATATTAGAGAAACCTCGCTACTTATAACGAGGTATTTTCCCGAGAGCATCACCAACCAACTGGGAAAATATCTCACCACTAATAGCGAGATCTAGCTTTTAGAATGAAACTAAGGCCTTACCTATTATAGCGAGAACTCACCAATTGTAGTGAGATCACGACTGGCCAGGCTTAAATTTTTTCAAGCAATTTTTTACCAAACCATACACACCCACTCTATATACACACCCCATTAGCTAAGCAATTTCCAGGACAACTACACCATAAAAATCCAAACTTGTCGCGATGAACAATTTTACAACCTACAACCCTGTTTAATGAACAATTAAAATTCAAAAGTTGAATCCATATAAGCCCATTTCTATTATCAACATAAATCATATTTTCAATAAAGAAAACATATGCTTTTCATAGTATTAAACAAAAAATCAAACTTTTCCCACTAAAAATTAATTTGTTCTAAACTCGAGATTATACAAGTTAAATGACTTACAAGTTTGGGTTTGGTGGAAGGGACTTCCACGGTCGAAGTTGATTGAGCTGGTGCATCGCTAACGACGGTAGAATGGGTAGTGCTCTTCTTCACTGTCTTTGTCTTCGTGGGTGGAGGCGATGAAGTTTTTTTTGTTGAAGATTGAGATTGAGTTTTTTATCTTTTAGGGCCGAGAGGATTTTTTCTTGTCAGTGCCTTCCTTTTGGGTGTCATTTCAACAATATACAGCGACTGCAATGAGGAATTAAGAATGGCTAGAATTAGCTAGAACCGACGATAAACACAATGGAAAAATTGAAGATAGAGGGATGGAAGTTCAAATGCCAAGGATATTTTGGATAAGAGAAATTATCAAGTGCCCATTTTTTAATAAATTAATAAATATGGGTATTTTAACCGTTTTAACATTTTGTGTGGATATTTTTTATAATTATCCTTAATATTTTTAATTCTAGCTTGGTGAAATTATTTTGGAGAAGTAGGGTAAAATAATATTGTCGGATTCATTCTTGGATTTGAACCAAAAAGGTCTTTTAGCAACTAACTAACCAATTCAATTTTAATTGTCTCACTCAAAACAAGTTCCCAAAAAGGCCACCAAATGCAAATGAAAATGCACATGGGCAAGAGCCCCTCATAAACAGCTAAATTCAAGCAGGTTACAACTTACGACAAGGTTTACAGTTTTTATATATATAATCACTGTAATCTAGTCCTAGAAGAAGGGCCACTAATCAATGACATTAAAGATAAACCAAAGATTTAATCCAGTCCTAAAAATATGATTTGTCAGGTGATTGGGGACAAATCTAAATAAAAAGACATAAACCAAACCAAATTTAATCCACAGAAGAATTGTACTCCTTGGAGTCCAATGCCAAAGTCCGAGTAGACAAATAGTATTAGCAATATGGATTTTTCAATGTCATATCACGTTCCAGACCTATTTGAATTTTTTTAACCAATTCTTCTTATACTTATTATTTTAGATGAAAAGTCAAATATATCCTTAATAAATTTCGTCGTTAATTTATCATTGACAAGTGATTTGAATTCGTCTCTGACGAAGTGGTTCGTCGCTAATGAAGTGCCTGGTCAAATTATTTGTCACTGAAAGTGGTTTATCGCTAATGACGAAGTGGTTCGTCAACTTCATTGCTAATGACGAAATGCTTTGTCGCTAATGATGAAGTGGTTCGTCAATTTCGTCGCTAATGACCAAGTGCTTCGTCACTAATGACGAAGTGCTTTATGACGAAGTGATTCGTAGCTAATGACGAAGTACTTCATCAACTTCGTCGCTAATGACGAAGTGCTTCGTCATTGACGAAGTGACTTTTAGAGACGAATTTCGTCAATGACAGTAACTTTTAGCGACGAAATAAATTTTAGCGACGAATTTATCATATTTTTTTTAAAAAAAAAATTTTGTTAAAAATTTTAATTTTTATACTCTTCGATATATATTAAAGCTTATTATGATTTTTTTTTTATCTCGATCTATATTTTTTCCACATAACTATTTAAAAATTTCAAATATATAGTTAAAAAATATTTTGACGAATTATAAAAGAAAAGGCTAAAAAAATAATTCATTATCTAAGGGTGTTATTGTAATTTTGGAATAAAATAATTATTTTCAAAGAAATGAGCTAAAAAAATTCAAATGACAATGGGCCTGAATATGACCTCAAAAAACCCTAGCAATATTTGCAAATAACTTCGAGTCTCTCGGTTTTTTATCCTGTACATGGGGGACAAGATCAGATAAAAATAAAAGGAGAAAAAATAATCTAATTCATAGAAGAATTGTACTCATTGATCTCCATCTCCAATACAAATATCCAAGTAACCATATAGTGTAAGCACTATATTCCCCCAGCTTAAAGTCATGCAATTCCAGGTGATTGGTGACAAAAAAAATATATAAAGAATACATGATTTGAGCCATACAAGAATTTTACTCTCCGGAGTCCAATACCAATAACGCAGTGCCAGTATACTATAACTAACATAGCGTCTTTGAGGCCATCTTAAACCATCTTGGACTCTTTCCCAGTATTTTCATGTTCTCCCTTACATTATGCCTGTTGCTAATTAACTAATCCAATTTCTCAACTGGAACAACATCTCAATAACTACTTTTGGATCCAACATCAACACCTAATCTAACTGTACAGTAAAACAAAAGAAACATAAGTGCTACAACAATTAGATTAGCAGGCAGGAATCGAGGGTTTGGGTTAGAATTTAGAATTTTATTTTTATATTTTAACTTAATTAAGTAGTCTAATTAACATTTATAAACTACAACCAATCTCTAAACTAATCAAATTACACATAACTTAAAAGAGGAAAAAATTTAAAACAAAAACAAAAAACAGCTGTGTTATCAAACACAACTTACTTATTCGTTTTTTGAATTTGAAAACCTCTGTAGTTGTAATAATGTAACAAATGAATCTGTTCCATGGTAGAGAATGGACAGTAGCTTGCATTAAATACTCATATTAAGTAATTCATATTTGAATTATCAATGCCAATAGGCTTTTCTCTACAGGATAGATCATGTTCAAGTTGAATCTATATGAAACTCATTCGCTTCCCACCACAATTCACCCACTAACCCCCTCTCAAAAAAGGAAAAATTGAAAAGAAAAAGAGAAGAAAATCCCTGAAAGAAGAAGGAACAACTGGACACAAATAACACAAGTAAGGATTTGAAGAACCACATCAAACGTTGGAAATTTTGAAAGAATCTACAACGGAATGCAATTTTTCTTTCATCTTATCCCACCTCCTTTCGTTGGCTCCTGTGGTCAAAGTGTAGAACTTACCTGCAAGGAAAAGTGGCAGTCAAAAATGCCGGAAAACAGAATTTCATATTCTTGCAAACAACAAACTAATGCAAGGGGACACCACAAGCTTTTATATAAAGCATGTGTTTGTTTCCAATGCATCTTAAAGTATAAAATGTTAATTGTAACAAAATTTTCATACCATTGACAATGGAGACTGTGCTGAGAGCATGACGAGTATAGTTAGGAGCTTGAGCAATGAACTCAAATGTGTAATATGCATTTCCATCAATGTCGTTCTGCAGCATAGATAAAGATCAATTAACAGTTTGCATGCGAACTAGCATGGATGAAATATGAGAAATGATATTGAAACTAATGAAGGAGGAAGATGGTGCATAGTGTAATATTTTGCAGAATTAATGAGTGCATTGCAATACATGTGTAGTTTGTTTATTTGTTTTATACAATTTTATGCATCTTGTTTTAGAAGCAGGCAACACTGATATATTCCTCGCCGTTTAAAGTCTTTTCGCCAAAATATTGGTGACAAAAGGAGAATGTTTTTAATTTATGCTTGACAGGCAAATTTTTCTTTACTCGATAAGAGTTGAAGGGTGAAGGGAAAAAGTTAATGCATTTCCCTTGGGAGGTGAAGGGAGAAAATTAGTGAGACACAAACTTCCAACCTATGGTACACAGACTCTGGTATGTAATCAACACCACACTTAATTTGAGGCTTGAGAGAATATGTGAATAGGATTTTTCAATATGCTTATACTATGGAAAGTATGATGTATGAAAATTAAGACTAGCATTCTCCATTTATTTGAAATTATTAGGGTGGAAAACATATTATGCATTACTAAATAAAAGCATATATAAAACAAACCTCTGTTGCCTCAATTAGCTTTGTTTTCTGAGAAGGAGGAGCCAGAACCTTCTTTATTAAAGTTTCAGCAACCTATCATCATTGAGTAAGGAGTAAAACACCCTTACCATGGACTTAAAAGAATTCAAAGATACAAGTTGAGATGAAAATTGTTGTTCTCATCTTAATTATGTTAAACATGCAAGTACTTCAACTGAAGATGATATAAGCTCACCTCTTTCGGGGGTCCAAATTCTCGAATGTCTTGCTTGTTTGTTGGAAACACAGTTACGCTTACATTTTCTAATGGTTCAATGACATCTTTAAATACTTTGTCTTGACCTTCAATAACTATTTCCTGTCCATTCCCCAGACAAAACATTTAACAAAAGAGAATCATAATTTCTCAAATTGTCAAGCAGTTTACAAAAAGAGCAACTGAGGATCACACTAGCCACAGATATAAAGACATAAGGAACATGAGTTTAGAAACACACACCTGCCACCCAAATGGATACAGAAATGAGTATCCATCCTTCTTGTCCACTACTGATATAAATCCTTTTTTATTTTCTGCAGCAACTGAGCCATATCAAAGGTGTCTTCTTAGGATACCAGCGATCATTATTCAAGGAATTAAATGCACGTCATAATTAGTGGGCAACAACTTGATAATTATATTCATATGAGGCATAGTGGGGGAAGGGAAAAATTCTTTGAAATCAAACTTAGGAAATAAGTTTTTAAGTTTGTTCTTTACTTGGTAACAATCAAACTAGTAACATTCTCTGAAGTATATATGGGGCTAATAATTCTTACATGATACAGAATTTTGATTAACCAGAGAAACCCAAGAGGCAATTATGCCTGCAGCAAGCACTTGGCGTCTCCCAGGTCTATCTGCCAAAGCTAAAATAAAAATTAAAAGAACAGAAATGATACAATAACCAACCTACAATAAGAGTACAATGCGGTAATATTTAGGCAACCAAAGCTAGAAAAAGGCAGAGGATAAAAATCAGCATTAGTAGATGATGTGTGTCTGTGGAGATCACGAAGCATGTTATTTTGTAAACAGTTATAATGAACAGCATTATTAAAAAGATTAAGTACATGTTGAAATTTTGAAGCAAAATGAAAAGCGATAAATTGCATTCATTACAAAAATCTGCCATGGGAAGCACGGATAAGATTTTTGAGGTGTTGATGCTAATCAATCTAGAAATGGTTCTATGAAATATGACTGCCGTTCACATATATTTGGATCTCCATTCAGAGGATATTTCAATTTAGCCTCAGTATATCAAAGCTACAAAACAATAATTGTGATAAACAATGTTTCTGAATGGGTAAGGTGAATTATTCTACTGATTTGCTTTCACTAAAAAGTATGCCGGTATTGGTGGATATTCCAATTTTAAGTATTGAATTTGTTTTAGTTCTCATTAAGTGTAGGGTTAGAGAGGCATAGTTTGTATGTCAAAGTAAACTACTGGAATTAAATAGTTAAACCAAGGCTTACTACATGTTCTACTGACCAGCAGGTCACCAGATGAAATGTACATTAAACCACCACTAGTTTCGTAAACATGGCACAATTCAGATATAGGTCCCGGTCCTCTACTAGTCTAACTCTTCCCTAAATTAGGAAAAGGATTCATAAAGATATACTAAGAGATCATCTGGGTACCAATTTTTTTCATGATTGATAGATTTTATTGAATTCACTTGCAAATTTGAAAGAAATTATACAACGGCAAACCTATAAATGATTAAATTATAATCAATGTAATGTAACTAAAGCCCCAAAGAGAAAGGAAAATGACCTTGGGGAGAAGACATTGTTGAAGATGGTGGTAGTTGCTGGGCTCTGACAAGAAGTGAGAGTCTTCTTCTACAGCAAGAGAACGTAACTGCATGGTGCTTCTGCAACTGAGCCACCAAACCCAATTCTCAAAAACCCCAATACAATTAAAAAGAACAGAGAGAGAGAAATAACGAAGTGACTGAGAACCTGAGGGAAGGAGTTGAGAAAAGGGGTCCGATTGATTGAAGGTGAATTTTGCAGGGAAGCCATTGTTGGTTTCCAGTGCTGTGCTTACTCTGCTACTGGGAGCTTTGTCTGTATGGGTGAACCAACGAAACTCTGCCGTCATCTTATCTTTAGCATACTTTATCCCGTTGTTCTCGTTGACACTAGTTTGCAGTTTTTGTTTGTTGGTCAGACTGGTCGGACCGAGTCGATATGGGTCCCACTTTTAAGCTTCATCCGCCACGTCACATGGAAGTTTTTGAAAAATAATAATAGCAATAAAGCTTTTCACGGTTGGCTGTGCGCGTTGGTGATACAAATGTATCGTTATTTAAAATAAATTTTACAATTTTACAAGGCAGGTTTACATTAGACCGTACCAAGTAGAGTGTAAAATCACTTATCTTTTGATAGATTTAAAGAGATTTACCAAAAAAAAAGAAAGACAGATTTAAAGAGGATATTAAATATAGTTGAATATAATGTAAGATCGGTTTTTTTTCTATCATGTCGCACTCTCAGATGCTCAAATTTATACCAGTTATAAGTTATGAATTTAACACTTAAATTATTTAACATTTAATTTTCATTTTTTTTGTATTTTTTACAATATCTAAATTTATTTTTTTCTGCTTTTCTGTATTTTTTAATATATATATATATATAAGAGGTTTTTTTTTGCCGTTTTTAAGTATATAACCAAAAAATAATTATTTTAATTAATTTTTTTTGGAAAACAAATTTTTTTAACATTTAAAACATGTAGCACCTAATTTTATTTTTTTTATGATTTTTGTTTTTAATTTTTGTTAAATATAATAGTTGCATATTTTATTTTAAAATTTAATTATTAAGGGTATTTTGGTGGTTAGAGTATTAGAGTCAATATTATTTTATTTTTTTTGTAAATTATTAAGGGTATTTTGGTGGTTAGAATATTAGAGTCAATATTTTTTTTTTTTTGTAAAATAAAAAATGTCTGAATATAAGAATTATCAGTTTAAAAATTGAATAGGAAACAGAGACTATTTGTTATAGTGTATGCATAACCTTGTGGAAGTTCAAAATAGTAAATTCGCACCTCTAATAGTTCCATCTATACCTGATATTTAACAAAATTGAGTGTACTTGAAACACTGTATAAGAGAAATCAAAACTCAAACAAATATATATGAAGATCTTATCGATTTTCTCATACTACGCCACATCCTCTCAAGTGCGACCAAAATTATTAAACACTATTAGGCTTGGGGATAATTTTAGTGCAATAAAATTAAAAAGGTGTTAATGTAATTTCATAAAACATAAAAGGTTTTTCTAAAAAAGTATAAATAGAGGGGGTATTAGTGTAATTTTCCTCTCTTTTTTTTTTTTAAAAAAAAATCATTTAGAGCTTTAAAAGGAAAAATAAAAAATTGCAAAGTTCTTTTTTAAAATATACTAATAAAACGATTGTTACAGTCCAATTTTTATTTTTTTTGACACATGATTATTAAGGTACTTATATAATGTTTTAAAGAAGAAAAAAATGAAAAAAAGAAAGGATAAAATTACGGAGACACCAAAACAGCCTGTCAAATGCATGAAAAAGAGAATGTAGTATGTGACATTATGAGTCCCCTAAAAGGTGCATGTGATATATGGTGGTCATGATTCATTCCCATATTCCCTTCCAATTAGTTGATTCATTATATATATATATATATATATATATATATATTTAAGGAAAAACCAACAAAGCGTTAACAAAAAATGGTTTTTCAATTTCTACAAAAAAAGAAAAAGAAAAAAAAGGTAGTGGGTGAAAAAAATATTTAATTTGGCATACACATTACTTTCGTCAATTTGAAAATGAAAACAGCTCAATTGAAAATTATACTAAAAGCCTTAAGCAAGAACACACATAAACAACCTTAAATTAAATTAAATTAAAAAATTATTTTACTATTAATTTAATTGTCACACACACACGTAAAAGGGAGTTAATGTGCAGATAGCATTTTATTATAATTCAAAGATATATTTACTATTTGTTTATTTTTATATAAGTGGATAAATTTCTTTTTAATTACTTTAATAATTCAATTATATTTTATAAATTTTTATCCTACTGCTAAAATAAAACAAAAACCTCTGATTATTTGACGAAAACACGATAGAGATTGTTGTTCCTTACAGTGGCCTCAAAATTTCACAATTTTTAATTAAAAAATTATTTTAATACATAAAAAATCAATCACTTTGCATTGACACATTGAAATTGTTAGGTAGATACTCGAAAAAGATTATACAAGTTACAACTTTGTCGTTTCTGTACATGCATAACAACAACAATAATAATATTTGACTAATTTATTTTATTCCTTGAAATTCATATCAATAATTTTTATTTGTAAAAAGCGTCGTACAAGCTACTTCATAAGTCAGGTGTCTCTATTTTATTATTATTATTTTTCAGTAAGAAATATGTTGCTAATATTAACTTTATTTGTTGAATTTTAATTTTTTAAAATTTTTTAATTAAACACACGCCAACCGAAGAGTAATGTTATTTTTTAAATCAATACAAAAACTTTTTCTAAAAAAAATAATCAGTTATTTTAGTTAAACATAAAATAAGAGTAAAATGGTAATTAAATTGACATAAAAAAAAAAAAGGAGTTGATTAAAAAAAAGTAGCGTTAGGGAAACAAAATTGAATAGGAAGATTGTTAAGGCAATTATCCAAAATACAAAATATATTTCTTAAAAAATATCAAATATTTTTTTTGGGTAAAAGTTTTTCTTTTGTATTTTATTAAAAAAAAAAAAAAGGTTTTTTCTTTTATACCTTTGTTTGTCCTATTTTGAACAAATTTTCCTTTATAGACAATCAAAAACCTTTATAGACAATCAAAAAGAAAAAGAGTGAAATTTCATTTTATTTTATTTTTTGTTTGTAATAAAATACAATTGAAGACAGACATCAAAGCAGAAAGAAATAAGAGAACCCACATAAAAGGCCAAATTATAATAAAACAATAATAATAATAATAACAGAGGAAATGGACTGGCAGCAGCCAAAAAAGCTTTAGAGCCCCCAATGATGTCCCCTCTCATCCTACCTGTCCCCACCCCCACCTCCAATTTTTTATTTATTTTTCCAAAACAAATTAATTAAAAAAAGCGCCCCACCCGAAACGTGGCAATCTCCGATAGCCCGGCGCCAGGACTTGAACGTAAATTCACCTGCCATCCTACAGCTGTTCACACATTTACCAACAAAACACCCAGTCCCTCCCTAAATTACCAAAATGGCCCCGCATTGTCCAGGTCGCTCGCTCGGTCATCGTCCCCGTACGAAGAAAATCCCCAATCGCCGGCACTCGACCGTTAACCTAACCTAACGGAAAAACAACAACAGCAAGAATATTTTCACTTTTTTTATTTTTTTCATATTTGCTTTTTTGTTGTCCGCCTCGTGTAATAAGTTGAACTTTCTCTCTCTAACGCACACACAGTCTCTCTCTCTCTCTCTCCGCCTTTTTTGACCCAGTCCCTACCCACCTGCGACGACCCATTTCGCTCTGTTTCTTATGGCAGGGGGAGAGAGAAAAAATAAAATAAAATAAAATAAAAAATAAAAACAAGGCTAACAAAATATAACAAAAAAGAAAAAAAAAAAAAAAAAGAGAGGCTTTTTTTTTGTTGCTGCGGAGAGTCCATTCCATTTTAGCTCTAAATTTGGCAGACGGATCCGCTAAAGATAGGGCGGGAAGGTAGATTAGGGTTTTTGGGAGACAAATATAAATTTCTGAGCACTGCAATTTTTGAATTTTTTTTTTTTTTTTTGGTGATTTCGGGATTTCGGTGGTAGTGGGTTTGTGAGTTGGGAGCAAGATGATGATCTCTAGGGGACTGTTCGGGTGGTCCCCACCGCACATACAGCCCTTGACGCCGGTGTCGGAGGTGTCGGAGCCACCCGAGTCGCCTTCGCCGTACCTCGATGCCAGCACGGACGCGGCGGGGCAGCCCGTCGAGCCGGAGGAGGAGATGGAGGAGCCGGAGGAGATCGAGCCGCCGCCGGCTGCTGTCCCATTCACGCGCCTTTTCGCTTGCGCTGACCGGCTCGATTGGGTTCTCATGTTTGTTGGATCATTAGCCGCCGCTGCGCATGGTACTGCTCTTGTCATCTACTTGCACTACTTCGCTAAGATTATTCAGGTCCTCTGGATCGACCATGGCGGGCAAGGAGGCGAGCAGCACCACGGCTTCAACGAGGAACAGTTTCAGAAGTTTAAAGACGTAAGTTCAACTCCCTTGTAATTCATCGAAAACCCTAAGTCCTGGGTACTTTTTAGACGTCTTGCACTGTTTGTGTTCTGTTTGGTTATCTAGATAATGGAGGAAAACTGGAACTAGTCGAGGTATTATGGATTTTATATTCTGGGTGTTTGAGATGTGCATGAGCTCAATTTTCTTTGGACTCTAAGTTGGAGCCGTCTAACTTACTCAAAATTCAAGTTTTTTTGAGTTGGTGGTAATTAAATGGTTGTGTTGTATACGGAGAGAATCTGCATGCCCATGCCTCGTGCTGTTCTATTTAATTTGCATTTTAGAGTTTTAGTTTGGTTCATATGCTCATGGTTCTTCAATTTTGATGACATTTTGCCTATCATGAATCTCACTTATTATAACCATGTTCTCCTTTTATGGCTGTGGTGGTGGTTGTAATTGAGAATTGTTCTGTTTTGCTTGTTACATTTCATGGGAAAATCAATATTTCATTCCTTTGACCCTTTCTCTTTAGACTAAAACCTAATTAAGTAGGTAATTGCTCAGTAAATGAAAGTGTGTTTTAACAAAAGTTTTGAGTATTGTATTTCTAATGAAGAGAACAGTTAATAAGTAAAAGAAGTTATAAACATATATGAAGTTCATACCCATCTTTATAACATGTAAGTTTATGTCTCTACCTCAGTAAGTTTCTACTCTGTACTCTATATGGATATGCCAGCACTTCAGTACTAAGAATAGGTGTATGTTTGTTTGGTGAGGAGGACATGGTGGGATTGTGATGTATTCAAAATCCTATAAACGAGAGATGTGCCTCAAAGCTTGACATAATAATAATAATTAAAAAAAAAAAAAAAGAAGAGAAAATATATGGGCTTTAAGTATCTGGTGGAAAATGTTAATAAGCAAGACAACGTAACAATAATTTTCGGGCAGATGTAGGACTTGGCATAGTATTTATGCTTTTCCTTGGTGCTGATGATTCTTCTCGACAGAAAGAAATCTAAGTTAAATTACTAATCAAGAAATTAACATGTAAATCTTAGTGTTTGGTGGCCAAAATTTCCCAGTGAATATGTAGCTTTTGGAATTTTTGGTTGAGGCTCAAATTCCACCCCTCTCTGCTCTCTCTCTCTGTTTTTATTGTGCCATGTATTTTCTGTTGATTCATTGGGATATCATGTCCTCCATTTTTTGCAGTCTGGTTAAAGAATATTTTTTAATGTCCTGGAATCTCTAGACATGAGCTTATTCTTAATATCCTTGTCATTGTTATTTTTTCAGCTTGCTTTAACCATTGTTCATATTGCCGTGGGAGTTTTTGCTGCTGGTTGGATTGGTAAAGTTTAATATTTATATAAATATCATTCATTACTACCTTTCTGCTACATTATGATGCTTTCTTCATCCATCTTTACTAACTTGGTCTGTGTAATAGAGGTCTCATGCTGGATTTTGACTGGAGAGCGGCAGACTGCTGTCATTAGGAAAAAATACGTTGAAGTATTACTTAATCAGGATATGAGTTTTTTTGATACTTATGGAAACAATGGAGACATTGTGAGCCAAGTATTGAGTGATGTGCTTCTCATTCAGTCTGCTATAAGTGAAAAAGTAAATACATTTTGTTTTAAATTTTTATTCCTTTAGAATATTCACTCTATATGATAACTTGATCAATGTATATGTCTTATCTAATCTTTTTGTTGCCCTATGATAATACAGGTGGGAAATTATATTCACAATATGGCTACATTTTTCAGTGGTCTTGTTATTGGATTCATTAACTGTTGGGAGATTGCACTCATAACATTGGCTACTGGTCCATTTATTGTTGCAGCTGGTGGGATATCAAATATATTTCTCCATAGGCTTGCTGAGAATATCCAAGATGCATATGCTGAGGCTGCTAGCATTGCTGAACAGGTTTATTTGTATACTAGATTCTTTTCCCCTTCAAAAGATTCCTTTTCCGCTCATTGAGAATAATAAGACCTTGAACTAAAAGAATGGTGCAAATCTGTTAACTAGTCCTTTTAGAGTTTTGGAATTTTTAAGTGCAATCTGGAATGGTTACATCAATATTAATGTGCTTGCGTGTATTTTTTTGTTGCATCTCTTTCCTTTACTAGATTTAGCCATTGGGTTTGGGTGAGATAAATAAATGGTCTGTTATCTTCTAGTGTAAGTCTGCATGTAAAAGCTAGGAAAAGAATACCGAGTTTATTTCAAATTTAGGCCCTTTTTGCTGAGTGCTCCTATGTGGACAGTTGATTGTATAATTTTTCAACTAATGATATGAATGTGATTCTTTGGTGTCTAACTTATTGTATGTACTAATGGATGTGGACATAATGGTTGGCGTCAACTTTTTAGCGTTTATAATATGATTTTATATTCTTAATAAGACAGACATAAGTTTGTAAAACAATACTATAATAGAGATTTAAATTCTTAGCATTTTTTATATTTGTTTTTATCTATCCACATTTGAAGTCTATACATGTATGGAATAATAGTGATGGAGCAATTAGGGGGTTTACTTTTCATTTGAACGTGTTTGCTAACTGCATAGAAGGCAAACATCTGTTTTCTTTCTTGATTTTGTAGTTTACATCATTCATCTATTGAAGATGACACATCTGACTTCTTTAAGTGTTTCCCTTATGAAATTGCATGTAGATCATTTCAAATTTGCCTACAACTTTGAATCTGTAATACTTAATGCTTTTGGCCAAGTATTGAAATTCAGATTGCTGAAAGTAAAAGAATTCATCAAATTTGCAGGCTGTCTCGTATATTAGGACATTGTATGCATTTACGAATGAAACATTGGCCAAGTACTCTTATGCAACATCACTGCAAGCAACTTTGAGATATGGCATATTGATTAGTCTTGTGCAAGGACTTGGACTTGGATTTACATATGGACTTGCAATATGTTCTTGTGCCTTACAACTGTGGGTTGGAAGGTTCCTTGTTACAGATCATAAAGCTCATGGTGGTGAAATTATAACAGCCCTGTTTGCTGTAATTTTAAGTGGCCTGTAAGCTTCTTTTTGCTTTCCTCTCTCTCTCTCTCTTATTGTGATCATGAGCATCCTTTCTACTATTTTCCTCATGTATTAATTCTTTCATCTTTACAGTGGGCTGAATCAAGCGGCAACAAACTTCTATTCATTTGATCAAGGACGGATTGCTGCTTTTAGACTTTTTGAAATGATAAGCCGGTCATCCTCTACTGTTAATAATGAGGGAACTACCCTACCATCTGTTCAAGGAAATATTGAGTTTCGGAATGTATATTTCAGTTATCTTTCTCGTCCGGAGATCCCTATTTTGAGTGGTTTTTTTCTCACTGTACCTGCCAAGAAAGCTGTGGCACTTGTTGGCAGAAATGGATCTGGAAAAAGCAGTATTATCCCTCTCATGGAACGGTTTTATGATCCTACATTAGGTATGCAGGTCATTATGTTTTCCCAGAATAGTATCAATGTGTGCCATAACATTCATCTGAAATTATTAGCAATAATTTCTCATTGCAGATTCCAATGCTTTTTCCATTTTGTGATGCAGGGGAAGTTCTTTTGGATGGAGAAAATATAAAAAATCTCAAACTAGAATGGCTTAGAAGCCAGATAGGACTAGTCACCCAGGAGCCTGCATTGCTAAGTTTGAGTATAAGAGATAATATTGCTTATGGGCGGGATGTTACATTTGATCAAATTGAAGAAGCAGCTAAAATAGCTCATGCACATACATTTATTAGCTCACTTGAGAATGGATATGAAACACAGGTAAAACTTGAATACAAGGGACTCTTTGTGCTTTGACATTACCTTCATTTTAACTTTCTCCAGTGGGATTTATGCTTTTCATTTTTGTTTCTGCCTTTGTATTAATTGTATACATTCCAGGTGGGTAGAGCTGGTTTGCCATTGACGGAAGAGCAAAAAATTAAACTTTCTATTGCTAGAGCAGTGCTTTTAAATCCATCAATTCTTCTACTGGATGAGGTCACTGGTGGACTTGATTTTGAAGCTGAAAGAGCTGTTCAAGAGGCTTTGGATCTCCTCATGTTGGGACGCTCAACTATAATAATAGCCCGACGGCTGAGTCTTATAAGGAATGCTGATTATATTGCTGTGATGGAGGAAGGTCGACTTGTTGAAATGGGTACACATGATGAGTTATTGGCACTTGATGGCCTATATGCTGAGCTCCTCAAATGTGAAGAAGCAGCTAAACTTCCTCGGAGGTATAATTTAGAAAACTATGCTTTTGATAACATGGTGAAAGATTGTGTGCCATCAATGAGTCCAAGTATTTGGGTGTATGCTGCTAGGACCTCCTCTTTTTCTTTTTCTTTTCTCTGTGTTCTATTGAGAAATTTCATATTTTTTGTTGCCAAGTTACACCTTTGTTTTCTCTGGTCTTCATGCAGGATGCCAGTGAGAAACTACAAGGAGACTGCAGCATTTCAAATTGAAAAAGATTCTTCAGCAAGTAACAGCTTCCAAGAACCATCATCTCCTAAAATGCTCAAGTCACCCTCGCTGCAAAGAGTTCCTGGTGTATTCCGACCTGCAGATGGGACCTTTAATCCACAGGAATCACCAAAAGTTAAGAGTCCACCACCAGAAAAAATGGTGGAAAATGGTCAGCCCTTGGATGCAGCAGATAAGGAACCATCGATAAGAAGGCAGGATAGTTTTGAAATGAGACTACCAGAATTACCCAAAATTGATGTCCATTCTGCACAACAACAAACATCAAATGGTTCTGATCCTGAATCCCCCGTTTCACCACTTTTGACATCTGATCCCAAAAATGAACGTTCACATTCACAAACTTTTAGCCGCCCTCATAGTCATTCAGATGATTTTCCCATAAGATTGAATGAAGCAAAAAATACATTGAATAGGGACGAACCATCACTTTGGAGGCTTGCAGAGCTTAGTTTTGCAGAGTGGCTATATGCTGTTTTGGGAAGCATTGGTGCTGCTATCTTTGGTTCTTTTAATCCTCTACTTGCTTATGTTATTTCACTGGTCGTAATAGCATACTACAGGGAACATGATCACTTACCGCGGGAAGTGGACAAATGGTGCTTGATCATTGCCGGCATGGGTATAGTGACAGTTGTTGCCAATTTTTTGCAACACTTCTACTTTGGTATCATGGGGGAGAAAATGACTGAACGAGTTCGTAGAATGATGTTCTCAGGTGGATGAGTTTTTCTTTTATTTGCAGTTTTTTTTTTTAAATTGAAGTCTTTCGAGTAGGGACTTTACTTAAGTTGTTATCTTGTGACAGCAATGCTCCGCAATGAAGTTGGATGGTTTGATGAGGAGGAAAATAGTGCAGATACCTTATCCATGCGCTTGGCAAATGACGCAACATTTGTTCGAGCTGCTTTTAGTAACCGGCTTTCTATATTTATTCAGGACAGTGCTGCTGTTATTGTGGCTGTATTGATTGGGATGTGGCTACAGTGGCGTTTGGCACTTGTGGCTTTGGCAACCTTACCAGTTCTCACGATTTCTGCAATTGCACAGGTTTTAATCATGTCCACTTTCTAAGATGAAATCATTCTATTTCACCTCATGCTAGTGTGAGACGAGTTTTTATTATAATCTGTTAATCAATCATTTTGTTAATATCCTTTTTCTACTTTAGAGGCTTAAATTTTATGCAACAAATCGATTGTTGAGCTTCTCATTCTATTTATGAACAACCATATGTTCTTTTAGTTTGAAAAACTGTTTTTTATTTTGTTGTTTAGAATCAAGCCAACCAAATATATATATATATATATATATTTATTGCACAATCAAATTTTCAAGACAAAAGAAGTCAGTGGGAGCAACCATCCTTTTCCAATCTCAACTTTCTTTCTATCAAATTTTCTCTCTTGCTTTCTCTTCTTTAAACATATGATATAACTTTAATATTTTGAATTAAATAACTATTTTCAAATTTTTTACCAAATACATTTTTTGTGTTCCTGGATCTCGTTGTTCTGCTTCTGTATGAAATAAGTTGTGTCATCCTGGATCCTTTTCTTTTGTATACACTAATCATTTATAATTCGTTGTGGAAAGTCATGCTTTGTTCCCCTTGGGGTATTGGCATCCTCTTTGGTTGCTAATGATATAAGACACCAAAGCTTATGGTGCAGGAGCTATGGATGAGCCCATTGCATACAGTATAATTTATTTAGATAGTTTGCACTTTCCAACTTGCAACCCTTCAGTGCATAGTTCCTTTGGCATTATGCCAAAAGCATTGTGGTTCTGACAGAGACATAAGAAGATTACATTTGTATGGCTGGGTTACATGTAGTGAAACCGTCCTAGGGTCTCAAACCTCATGATTTTATAATTTTTTTTATTTTTTGTCTAGTACTTATTATACTAGTTCTTCCATTGCATTGATACTTGTCTTGTAGAATCATGAGGAGTGATGTAATATCCTTATAATTTTTACTTTTTGTTTGCTTGATTGGGTTATCTCTTGGTCTTATTGTATAGCAGCTGCGAAACTTCTTTATTGTTTTACCCCAAATTTTGTATATTCAATTTTTGCCTGGATTTGATATTCCTGTCATTTCAGAATTTGTATTCTCTAGGTGTGAGAACTACCTGGTGTATGAACTTCTTATTTATATCATCCACTTATTGATTTGGTGTTGTTGTTATTGTTAATCAATTGCCATCTTGTGTTTGGTTATTTCGCTGACAATGGCTTAAATATTTTCACAAATATTATAGAAATTATGGCTTGCTGGATTTTCAAGGGGCATCCAGGAGATGCACAGGAAGGCATCTTTGGTTCTTGAGGATGCTGTGAGAAACATATATACAGTTGTAGCATTCTGTGCCGGTAATAAGGTGATGGAGCTCTACAGATTGCAGCTCAACAAAATATTTAAGCAGAGTTTCCTTCATGGAATGGCTATAGGCTTTGCATTTGGCTTTTCACAGTTTCTTCTCTTTGCCTGTAATGCTCTTCTCCTCTGGTACACTGCCATATCTTGGAAAAAGGGGTATATGGATCTGCCTACTGCTCTGAAGGAGTACATGGTTTTTTCTTTTGCTGCATTTGCATTGGTGGAGCCTTTTGGATTGGCTCCATACATTCTTAAACGCCGAAAATCACTTATTTCAGTGTTTGAAATAATTGATCGAGTGCCTAAGATTGAACCAGATGATAATTCAGCAATGAAGCCACCTAATGTTTATGGAAGCATTGAGTTGAAAAATATTGATTTTTGTTATCCAACTCGACCAGAGGTGTTAGTGTTGAGCAATTTCAGTCTCAAAGTCAATGGGGGACAAACTGTTGCTGTTGTGGGTGTTTCAGGGTCAGGAAAAAGCACTATAATATCTTTGATTGAGAGATTCTATGACCCGGTTGCTGGTCAGGTATTACTTGATGGGCGGGATTTGAAACTTTATAATTTGAGATGGTTGAGGAACCACCTTGGTCTTGTCCAGCAGGAACCTATTATCTTTTCGACAACCATAAGGGAAAATATAATATATGCAAGGCATAATGCTAGCGAAGCTGAAATGAAAGAGGCTGCAAGAATAGCGAATGCCCACCATTTCATCAGCAGCTTGCCTCACGGATATGACACACATGTGGGGATGAGGGGTGTGGACCTGACTCCTGGACAGAAACAGAGAATTGCAATTGCTCGTGTTGTGCTGAAGAATGCTCCCATCTTGTTGTTGGATGAAGCAAGTTCATCCATTGAATCTGAGTCAAGCCGTGTGGTGCAGGAGGCTCTTGATACACTAATCATGGGGAATAAAACAACCATTTTGATAGCCCATAGAGCTGCAATGATGAGACATGTTGACAACATTGTAGTTCTTAATGGAGGGCGAATTGTTGAGGAAGGGTCACATGATTCTTTGGTGGCGAAGAATGGACTGTATGTGCGACTGATGCAACCTCACTTTGGGAAGGGTTTGCGTCAGCATCGACTTATCTAAGATGAGTTTGTGATATATCAAACTAATGTTTGATTCATGTGTATAGTTCTCACACTTATATTGAGACACTGGAAATATCTTCACCTGGTGGCATTATCCTTGAATTGGTGGGAGTTTCCGTAGTGATGGGCAGAGGACAATGAGAATGAAAAAAAATTAGAAATGTGTGTTATATTGGCAGGTTGAGTTGGCGGAATGCAAAGGCGGCAGCGATAGTTTATATTGTTCAAAATGTAGGGTGTAGAAATAGGGTTTTGAAGTTTGGTTGGTCTTTGAGGTTGTGCTCACAGAGCTGTGGATGGTTATTCTTTTGGAGGCAAGCAGTTAGGGGTAGTAGGGGTTGTGCTTTGTCTCCAATGGTATATTGATTTGTTTTTGCAATCAGAAAGTGAGGTGGAATTAATTCTAGTTCTTCTACAGAGGTGTGGGTTTTATTTTTATTTTTTTTCGTTTTCCTAAGTTTCTTAGTGAACTTTTTAACTTGGATCTCTCAACAGTCTGGATGGTGAATTCATTTTGTGTTGTAAGTTTCCGGTACTGTGTTTGTGAAAACTGTAGGATTCAGGAGAAAGAGGAAAGCTGTTGTAACCTTTGTAAATAATATAGATGATTTAATGCTATTCATTTTTGCCTTGTGAGTATTTTGAAATATTTTCCATACTGTGGCTTCATTGGAATTTTATTACCTGTAAGATTATGAATTGAACGACAGCTGACCATTGATGAAAGCAATAAGGTTAGTGTAAGCGCCGGCTAAGTACATGAACTGCAGTTGCTTAACTCATTACAGCTTGTTTAAGCTTGGATGAAGGTCTTCTGTGTTTTTAGTACCTATGAATTGTTATCATTTTGATCAGGCTACGAGTAGTTGAATTCTTTAATTGTCTTGGTGTGATAGGTTAAAACTGAAATCCTTCATGTTAACACACTAGATTTAGTGTCCTATCTAATGGTGGCATTCTGGTATATTGCTAAGATTAGAAAGTCCCAACCCCCAAAAAGAGAGAGAAACAAAAAAGAAAAAAAAAAGAACGAAGAAATCTTATAATTGACGATGATGTTTAACACTATACATACATTAAATGTGGATTTTACAATTTTACGTGAGAAACAGGCAATTAAAAAATAATGATAATAATAATAAAATAAGCTGCCTAGCTCCATGATCTAATAGCATCAAGCTTTAGATATCAAGCATCCTGAAAGAGTCAGCCACTACTTTAAGCTTATTGCGGACTCTTTTCCATCTTCTTTCATTTGCTCCAACAATGAGCGTGTAATATCTCCCTGCAATATATAGTTACATGCAAGTTAGAAAGTACATAAAACTATGATTGTAATTCACAGAGAGATAGCACTCACTAAATTGCTTGGTGTTTGTGTTTGCTGATATTTTCGTTGTTTTAAAGCATTAAATTCTCTAGTACTACATATGGTTTTTGTACAATTTACTGGAAGGGGTCAAAATTGAAATCAGCTATTTAAAACATGCAGTGTTTTATAATGCCAAATTCACAAGTCACTGGATATCTATTGAAGTTTCAATGAAACAACTACGCCAGCTAGAGCTTCTTTCATCAAATCATCTGGCAGATTAGATGTAAACTGGCTACTCTTAAGAATACAGAAAGTTTTCATAAAAATCAAAAGTGCGTAGACTGGCAACAACTCTGATCTCAGCAAAATGGAATTGTGTGTTGGTGTTTGACATGCTTCTCTTTTAAGTATTGGTATTGGTAACAAATTCTTCAATTCTGGGATAATGGCATTGGACAGGAGTTTATAGTGTCATCTACTATATAAATTTTACATTCACTGGTCCAATGGAAGTTTCCTTCCAAAGCCTAGTAGGACTTGGATGAAGCTCAGGGATTTCAGTTTCTTTTCAAAGGTGGGATTCTTACCATTTCCAATCGCAATGGTTGAAAACGAGACGGTAGAGAAGTTTGGCGACGTAAGTTGATACTCAAAGGTGTAATAGCTCTTCCCATCTATGGTTCTCTGCAAAAAGAATAGATGAACATTTGAAGCTGTTGTCAACATTTGATTTGGAGAATGATAGGTTTCATTTACGTTACCTCCTGCATGTCAAATATGTCAACTATTTGATTGGGTGCAGCATATTTCTTCTTAACCAAATTAGGAACAACCTGCTTATCCAAAGAAACTAGTTAGAGACAAAAAAATACTTTTAAACTCCTTTGAAAGGAATTTTTTTTTTTTTTAAATGAAGGAAAAAGAAAAAGAAAGAAAGATAAACTAACACAAACTGCACGCTTACCTCTTCCATCGGACCCAAATCGTGGATGTCTTTCTTATCTGTAGGTAGAAATCTTACCCTAACATTTTGAAGTTGCAGATACCGGTCCTTAAATGCAGAGTCATGTGCCCTAAAGTCGAAATCCTGAACAAATGAAGGTTATTTCTAGTAAATAAAAGTAATCACAACAACATCCACATCTCTGGCTGCAATTGTATTATGTAGTAGTAGTAGTTGTGGTCTTACCCTCCAATCTGAGGGGTAATAATAAGAATACCCATCCGAAGAATCAACAAAAGCTTTATAGGTTTTCGGTACATCTACACAATGATGAGAATTAGGTGAGGCATAATATCGTTTTCTGATTGCAAAATATATCATAGAAGGAGTTTAAAGTTGGTTAATCACATAAACAGAATCATCACTATCTACTACTGTCAACTATCAATTCCATGGTACCTTCAGCAAAGAGGGAACTTGCATTGAGAAGACTAGCAGTTAATGCTCCAACTCCTAACATTAGTGGCCTCCTCTTGCAGTGGTCTAAATTTCATCAAGTTCATAACATGAAAGGCATCAAAACAGTGTTTAAAAAGTATATTCTAAAAAATTATTAACCATTTAAACAACCCAGTTTTTGTTTTTTTTTTCTTGTTTCCTAAGAAGATATACAATGTTAATTATCACATATTCTGCTTCAATCTAGAGGATCAAGGCAACCAATACAATGGGAAACCTCCTCCACAGGCAGAAAACAATTGAAGGCCAAATAATCTCTTCAACAACCCAACATTTCTGTAAATTAAACAGTAGCTAGGCAGTCATGCATAAAAAAAAAAAAAATCCACTTGAAAAATAGAATTTGAGATATGGAGTTAAATTTGACAAAAACCCATTTCAGATTTTCAGCATAAACAGTAATTCCCTCTTTATAATCCCAAACACAAGAAGTGAAATTTGAAAAGGAAATTCAGATGGGTATCTTTACCTTCTTCATTACAAGTTGTCTCTCCCGAAAAAAATGCAGAGGTAGCTCGTGGCGAGTCATTGTTATGAGGCAAATTTAGCTGAATCAAAGTAAAACTACAAATAAGTGAGTAAAATTAGAGAGAAGAACAGTGTGTGTGCATGCATAATGGATATTGGTTTTCCAGACCTTGTTATTAATGGTGGAGGAGACCCATCTGAATGTGAGTGATGACACAGCCATGTTTGAGCACAGCTAGAAGATATATTAATTATATGGCTAATGGTTTCTCATATATAATTTGGATGATGAGGAAGGAAATTTGGTGGTGCAGGGACAGTTTTTCACTGAGAAACCCAAAAATGGATAATACACCAACGCGTTATGGGTGGGACAGCTCTTGCATGTGATAGGCACGTGACTAACATTAAATTAGAATATTAAAAAACAATGGTCAATTTAAGAAAACTTTTTTTTTTTTTTTAAATTAACAATTAACAAACTTCTAATCATATTAATTCTCTCCCCCAACTATATGAGAGTTTTTATTTAATTTTTTTCCTTATAAATTTATAATTACTAATTACTACTTAAATTAATTTGTAAACGAATAACTTGTAGATTACGCGTGTGTATATAATTGCTCTAATATACGACGTCGCTTGTATATGTTACGACAGATGATGTAACATATATTTTCAATATTTATTTATTTATTTGGGTTCACATATAATTTTTTTAAATTTTTTAAAAATATATAATATTCTATCAATCGCTTAACATATATGAACGATGTCGTGCATGAAAGCATTTCTATATATATATATATATATATCTAAAACAAAAATATGTTAAAAATTAATTAAAATTTTTGTTGGATACTGGAACCGTGGAATTTCCAGTATTCAATTCAATTCTTAATGCAAGGGATTAATTATTTATTTATAATAAATTAATAATAATAATAATAAAATGCAGGTCATGTGGTCGTCATGCGCCTAATATCCCGCTTGAATTTTTAATCAGATTAAACAAATAAATAATTAATTAACACTGCACTTTGAATACTTGTTTTCTTCTATAATCTTTCATTAACACCACAACATATCATATACTTTGACGTTAATTTTAATGTAAATTACTTTTTTTTTTTTGAAATGAGGTTAATAAATATGATACTTTTTCACTTAGTAATCTAATTCTTCTTTATGTAAATCTTATTTCTGTTTATTAATAAGATTACTTTCAATATTAAGTAAAATTTTGTACGTAGGTATAATTCATTAACCCAACTAGATAAATTTTAATATCAAAACTTCCAAAATTAAAAAAAAAAAAAAAAAATGAGAGTTGGTCAACCAGGAATCTGCTGACCTGACCATTTCCTTAAAGGAAGGAAAAGGTTTATAAGGTTAATTTGGTTTATAAGGTTTTTGGAAACCTTTACGCTCACAAATATTATACCGTAATTAATCAACTTTAACGATGGATAATATATATATTTTTTAAAATAAAAAAGAGTTTCGGTACGATGTTTATTAATATTTTAAAAATTTAAAATAATAAATTTATTTTCTTTATAATTTTTTATTTATTTAATATTTAATAAAATTATTGTAATTTTTATAAATAAATATAAAAAATTAATTGATTTTTTTATTATTAAACCACATAGTAAACTGTCACATCATCATTCTTAATAAATTTTAATAGATTAATATTATATGACAAATTTTATTTGATTAGTAATTAATTAATTAATGAATCACCAACTGTGTACTATTCCTGAACTTTATGAGTCGTGCAGAGGTGCATTATTCTTATTACACTAACCGTTTGCGCCCACTTTGACTTGCAAATGATCCTCTCTCTGCATAGACTCTTGCTTCGCTGGATCTCCTTGTTATACACACAGAATTCTAGGCATCTTAAACATCGCCTTCAAGCTTCCTTTATATATATAAATATATATATATATATATTTACTAATAACATTGTCATTAACTTTACAATTAAATTTAAATTGAAAAAAAATCATTTTTCAATGCGGAAAGCATCGTTATCTTTCTTTAAAAGTTTGAATAAGTACTTGAAGATGGTGATTTGTATCGAAGTTTTGTCTTGGTATAAATTAATTCCATTTCCTTGGTTCTTGTTGCTAAATTATTCATTGTTTATTCATAGGCCATCATGCCCTTGGCCTTCAGGTCCAGCTGCTTTAATATATACTATATATACATATATATATATATATATTATAGCAAGCACAGGTTCAGTTAAGTCAGTTTTGTTCCAGTTCCCAAACTTCTTTTTCTTTTAAGTTGTTTAAAGCCATGATGACTGGGTCCATGACACAGTAAAAGACCAGATCTTGGAAACAGCAGCATTGCTATGATTCCTCCCACACAACAACCAAATTTGCCCTCTTTTTCCTTCTACTTTGGAACTCTATGTCTCTCTTTTTCTTTCTCTATCCTTGTGTCTGGAGCTCTCACAGCTCTTTTTCTTCTTCCTTTTTGCTTTTCTTTTGAAGTAGATTATGCTGAACCAGGTAAGTCCTTTCACTTTATCTTACTTTGGAGATTTTCTTCTAGCTAGATGATATCAATGTGTAATTCTTGACTCTGCATTGTATGTGTTTTACTCATTACCTGCAAGAAAAGCTTGTAAGCAGAGATGGGTAATTCAATTTGGATATGCAGAATCTGCATTCTTTGGGTTTTCTGTGTTCCATACATTGTACTTGCTTCTTTTACTCCTCAAGACTGTTTCTTCATTGATTGTGGAGGAAGTAAGGTCATGAAACTTGGTGATGGCCGAGTTTTTAAGCCCGACTCTGGGAATTCAAATGTGGGTTTGTCACCAGATTCCCACGCTGTGATTTCAGACCCCCAAGTGGCTATATCAGATGACCTATTTCTCTATAGTTCTGCCAGGGTTTTCAGAGCAAAATCTACTTACACTATTAGCACTAACCAGATTGGTCGCCACTGGCTGCGATTGTACTTTTACCCATTTGAGAATCCATATTATGATGTAAAATCTGCAGTCTTTTCTGTTGTGGCCAATGGAATTACACTCATGTATAGGTTTTCTTTCTCGAACTCCAGCAAAATTGCTCCTGTTCTAAAGGAATATGTAGTTGATTTGAGTGGAACAAGCTCGAAAAGATTGTCTCTGACGCTCTCTCCCTTCAATGGTTCGATTGCATTTATCAATGGGATTGAGGTTGTGTCTTTGCCCAACAAACAATTCCCTTCCAGTGCAATGCCTGTGCCATCGGGACCTGAAGTCGAAATCCCTCCCCATGTAGCTTTTGAGACTGCTTATAGAGTAAACATGGGAGGTCCACTTCTAACCCCAAAGAATGATTCACTATGGAGGACATGGGAACCAGATAAACCATATCTTGTCAATACTGCTTCTGCCCGTAATGTTAGTGGCAATCCCCGTTTGATCAAATACCCTGACGGAGTGTCAATTGAGATTGCTCCGAATTGGGTTTACTGCACAGCACAAGAAATGGCGGACGCAAATGTCAGTGATCAGACGTTCAACATTTCATGGGAATTTGCTGTTGAACATGGCTTCACCTATCTTATTAGGATGCATTTTTGTGATTTTGTTAGCAGAACTCTTAATACTTTGGTTTTCAATGTGTATATCAACAGAAAATCTGCCATAGACTCTTTTGATCCATCGAGCAAAACAATGGAATTATCAGCTGCCTATTTCATAGACTTTGTGGCAAATCTTTCTAAGGGCTCAAATCGGATTCTGGTTCAAGTTGGTCCTCCTACTTTAAGAAATTTCCCTTCCAATGCAATCTTGAATGGCTTGGAGATTATGAAAATGAGTAATCCCAGTGGTAGCCTTGATGGAAACTTTCCAGCAGATTTTATTGTTTCCAAAAGGCCAAGCAAGAAAAACTGGGTGGTTCTGGCAATTTCTTCTGCATCTGCAGGTTTTGCTATTTTGGTGCTGATATCAGTAGCTTTCTTCTTGTATCTGCGTCGAATCTGTCTGAAGAAGCCAAAGGATCAGTGCTCTTCCTGGTTACCAGTTCCTACTCATGTGGGAAACTCTGATTCAAAAGTCTCAATTGGTAGTTCTACTTCTACAGCATATTCTCTTGGTCTAAACCGGATTCTAGCTTTCTCAGAGATTTGCAAAGCAACAAAGAACTTCGACGAGAGCTTGGTGCTTGGAGTTGGAGGATTCGGAAAAGTTTACAGAGGAGTGCTGGAAAATGAGACTTTGGTTGCAGTGAAGCGTGGAAATCCACGGTCCCGGCAAGGCTTTACCGAATTCAGGACAGAAATTGAGATGCTTTCCAAGCTGAGGCATAGACACTTGGTTTCACTTATAGGCTACTGTGAGGAACTCAATGAGAGAATCCTTGTTTACGAGTACATGGCTGGTGGTCCTCTAAGGAAGCACTTGTATGGCTCAAATCTTCAGCCACTCACTTGGAAACAACGGCTTGAAATATGCATTGGAGCTGCAAAAGGATTGCACTACCTTCACACAGGAGCAGCAGAGAGCATCATTCACCGAGATGTCAAAACCACAAACATACTTCTTGATGAAAATCTCACTGCAAAAGTGGCCGATTTTGGACTTTCCAAGTTAGGCCCTACTCTGGATCAAACTCATGTGAGCACTGCAGTTAAGGGTAGTTTCGGTTATCTTGATCCAGAGTACTATCGCAGACAGCAACTCACTGAGAAGTCAGATGTCTATTCTTTCGGTGTAGTTCTAATGGAGGTTTTATGTGCGAGGCCTGCTATAAATCCTGCCCTCCCAAGAGAACAGGTTAATATAGCAGAATGGGCAATGAACTGGCAAAAGAAAGGAAAACTAGAGAAGATAATTGATCCCCATCTGATAGGATCTATAAATCTCAAATCTCTACGAAAATTTGGCGAAACAGCAGAGAAGTGTTTGGCTGAATATGGAACTGAGAGGCCAACAATGGGAGATGTTTTGTGGAATTTGGAGTATGCTCTTCAACTGCAAGAGGCTTGTATACAAACTGTGTCAGCTGAGAACAGTGCTAATTATATTCCGGAAATTCCAGAATGGCTTCCTCAGACAGAACCTGGTTCTAATGGTGATGTTGGTGGTGCTCATGCAATGAGTGACAGAGAATTTGATGTAGCATCAAGTGGAGTGTTTTCTCAGTTGATGGATCCAAAAGGAAGATAATGTTATGAAATGGGTTAGCCCTGAATCTGCTCGCACATTCACTCTAGCAAATGCTATTTCTTATTTACACTTTTTTCTTAGATTCTAAGTTTTTTCACATAAGGATCATTCAGATTACAGAAAGCTAGCTACTTTCACTAAACTGATCAACATAATTTTCAGAGATTATACAGTCAATATCATCATTAATGTAACTTAGAGAAAAGAAAGCATAGGAAATATGAAGATAAATATTTATTAATATTTTCCTTGAATGACCCACTTCTTCAATTTGATTGGAAGTTGGAATTGTGAAATCTATTACTGCGCAAGCAAATAGCTAAGCAGCATCTAAACATAAAAATTTCATCAGCTAAACATGAAAAAGGTCGCAAGTACTACAAAGGGTTTCTTTTTATTATTATTCATATTGTTATGAGAAAAGCTCCAAAAAAAAAATCTTGATCAATTTTTGTAAATGTACATAAAAGTTTTTGTTGGGGCAAAATCAAGGAACAATATGCTCTCATCAAAGTAGTGGCAAAAGTTGAGAGATGGGGACAAATGACCCTTGAGTTCTTCCTCATATGACCAAAGCTATGTAGGTAATAGATACATATTACATACATGACGATTTACTTCATGTAGCCTATTGAACTGTTTTGAAGTTGCCGAGACCGAAAATAACAAATTCAGCTTCTCTGTTATTGCCTAACTCTACTTCTTTCATTTAGTTTCTCAGTCTCTATTATCCCACTATCTCTTGGCTTTCACTTGTGGTTTAAAACAGAGCAATTTAGGAATTCTAAATTTTAAAATCTTAAATGCATCTTAAAAAAACTCTAGTACCCACGAAGTACCAACTTTTACGTATTCCAATTTGCTAATGCAGTGTGATGTGACATCATTCAGTTGGTAAAATATTAAATGAAAAGAAGTATTTTATAAATTTTCAACTTAGCTTAATTAAATAATATTTTATTTTTATGGTGAAACATTGTTTAAAACAAATGAATCCTAAAAGGTTAATCTTTTTAATTAGGCGGACTTGGAATTTTTCAAAATACATTGTTTATGCTCCATCAATTGGGCTGGGCTGCTTTTGAGATCTAGCATTTTGTAATAAAATATGAGAAGTAATTTCCAAATCATGAATAATCAAAACACCTTTGGGTATGCATGAGGGAAGCTCATAATAACCTTGTAGCAGTACGTACCCAAAAATTGGTCGGTCCTATTACAAAAGAGTAGTTGACGTAGTAGTAGTAGTGCTCTTTACGTTTGTCTGCATACCCAAAAAAAAAAAGTCAAATTGATCGATCTTGGGATGGAATTGAAATCATATTCCATAAATGAAAAGTTTTACATCAAACATTTGATTAGATTTATGAGAGTGGCCCTTCTAAGAAACCCTACCCACGTGCTTTTTTTGCTTCAATTTTCCTGACAAAATTTCCAATCTAAATAAGAAAAAAAACCAAACCCAAAAAAGGGCCGTCAATTAATAAATTAAGTAAACTAAAATCATATTCAATAATCAAATATCTTCCATGAATATAATACATATGAAGCATACTTTGCTAATAAAAATGCAAGGGCATAATATCATATTCAATTTCCTTAATTATGGACAAAGATATTGTTAGTTTTGGAATTTTCTTTATATATATATATATATATATATATATCATAATTTGCAAGCTTATTATATTAAATATGGATTAAAAAATTGTTGTCATAATAAACAATAAGAAGATGCTAGGAATCCAAAATTTGAAATTCCAAATACATTCCAAATCATATAGAGCTTGTATATATTATAAAATATAACAAAAATTCACACTTCAACATGTTAAAAAAAATTAATTTTTTCTTAAAATTTTACAAATATAATATTTATAAAATTCTTTGATGATATAAAAAATATTATTAATTTTTTTAAAAAAAATTAATTAAAAAAATTAAAAATTATCAATGACATATCCATACGGGATGCATTAATTTGGAATCCTAGATATTTTCCTTGACGATAATTAGCTTACCCTAACCCTCCTCCAATCATTGGTTTTTTACTATTTGTGTTTAGAAAACAGGTACCAGCACAGTATGGTGAGCAGTAGAATCACCGTCCGAGTAGGTCCATGTGGGACCACCATAGCCGACTAACCTCCAGTGGTCCCAGTCACACTAGACTAAAAACCACATAATAAATCAGGTACGTCCGATACAGCCCAAAGTTTAGATTGAATATTCAAATGGTCGGTCTGAGCCAATCCAAATAACTCTCACGCCATCAACAGGCAGCACGAGTTTTTAGTGGGGGTGCAATCACCAAGCGGGTCCCGCCACGTCACATGGTCGGCGATCCAGTATCTAAGTAGACGCCGATTCAGACGCAGTCGAATTGTATCACAGCCACACATTTGGCAGGCACGGATCCCTACTGTGTAGCTGTAAAGTCACCGACCTGTTACCCCCTAGCAAGAAAGCCTAACAGTCCACTTGATGCCAACTGACCGTATTGCTCTTACTTGTAACTTGCTATACCGGTTCCGTAGCCGTTATTTCAGGTATTTAAAGAGAACAACGAACACTTCCTCTACAAAGTTTTTGGAGCCAAAAACAAAGAAAATTTAGCAGCAAAAACACAGAGAATTTAAATTAGTGACGAAAATGGCAATCTATAGAATTGCAATTGGTACGCCAGGGGAGGCTAGTCAGCCCGACGCCATTAGGGCAGCTTTCGCTGAGTTTTTCTCCATGCTCATATTTGTCTTTGCTGGGGAAGGCTCTGGCATGGCTTTCAGTAAGTTTACTATATATAATTCAATTACCCATCTGTATTTTTTACCGTAATTTGGAATATTAATGGATTATTTGTGTCGTTAATTTTACAGACAAGCTCACTGACAATGGTTCGACGACACCGTCGGGCCTAGTCGCAGCTTCACTGGCTCACGCATTTGCACTGTTCGTCGCCGTCTCCGTCGGAGCAAACATCTCTGGTGGCCACGTAAACCCGGCTGTCACCTTCGGCGCATTCATCGGCGGCAACATAACTCTTCTCCGTGGAATCTTGTATTGGATCGCACAGTTGCTGGGCTCCGTGGTGGCTTGCTTGTTGCTCAAGTTTGCAACTGGAGGATGGGAAACGGCCGCGTTTTCGCTCTCCTCAGGAGTCAGCGTCTGGAATGCACTGGTTTTCGAGATCGTCATGACCTTCGGCTTGGTCTACACTGTCTACGCCACTGCAGTGGACCCAAAGAAAGGCAACGTGGGAATCGTCGCGCCCATTGCGATCGGGTTCATCGTCGGAGCAAACATTCTTGCCGGCGGCGCTTTTGACGGCGCGTCCATGAACCCAGCAGTGTCTTTTGGCCCAGCAGTGGTCAGCTGGACGTGGACACACCACTGGGTCTACTGGGCTGGTCCTTTGATTGGTGCTGCCATTGCAGCCATTGTCTACGACAACATCTTCATCGGTGATGGAGCTCATGAGCCACTTCCTCGTGATGATTTTTAGACATTTTAGTCATTTTTCGTTTCTCTCTGGTTTGAAGGATTGGAAAAGAATTCTAGAAATTTATATTATGGAGTGCTGGAAGGTTGAGTTTGGACCTTTTTTTGATGTAGTTTTCTTTGTTGTTGTAGATGTTTGTTTATTTTAGTCCATAAGTGAAGCAATTAGTATTAATTTGAAGTCAATAGCCTTAAGTCAGGAAATTAAATTAATTAGTTTCCTTGTTTTATTTTGTTTCTCTTTTTATTGAGTCAGACAGATCCTTTATAAAAGGGGCTTATTGTGGACAAACGAGGACAGTTGAGATTATCAAAATATATACCCTCAAAGAGATTTGTTCTTTGTTTTCAACTTTTGATTTTGATCAAGTCCTCTTTTGGAGGAGAGGACTATTTTGATAACATCCAAATAGAGATGTGCTACCATCATGTTGCCCTTTCTACCTTTTATTTCGTCAAAAACATAAAAAAAATTATCTTTTTCATGAATATATATTTAGTACACTTGTATTTAGTAACACCTTCTGTGCAAGTGTTTGGGGACTATCCAAAATCTATTACTCTGTCTTAAGTTATTAATTAATTAGATTAGATCACCCATTAAAGCAATATCAATCGTTATAGTATCCAAAATTATCTTAAAGTTGTTTATCTTTTGCAAAGAAAAAATCCCCATTCAAGTAACACGAACTTGTGAACCATAATAATTATATATAAAATATACTATATATATGGATTTCTATAAATTTTTTAAGGATTGAATTACTTTCAAATTTATTATCCTATACATGATTCGGATGACTCAAAAAAAGAATTGAGACCGGAGAAAAGTTGGTTTGTGCATTTCATGTGTATGATTATGTGATGTAAGAAAAACATGACAAGCCCACAAAATCCCACTAATGACAAGGTGGTAGGACCTTGATTCTCAATGTATAATTAATGTTGAGATGCGGATGTAAGACCTGACCAGAAAATTAAAATCCCATTTCAGAACATCTTATTACAATGGCATTATCTTATTATATAGTATATACACAGAACCATTGTGTTCTTTTGACAAATTTAAAAAGCTCAACATGGAAATCATCAGTTAGAAGATTTGCAATGCTTAACAAAATTGCTTTCCACAATCTTAGGTTTAGATTACACTCTTCTTCTTCTTTTTCTAAGAAAAATGTTAATTGTCACCATTCAATGGCTCGAACAAATTTAATTATTTTAATTGTTATAAAATTTATTAAAAAATTAATTAATAATCAATCATCAATTGTTATGTAAGTAAATAATGGGTCTGATGTTGATCACATAAATAACTTTATTTTTTTCTCTACGCATGACAAGTACTGAACTTCATTTGGATAGAGACATCAAATGTGCCCGAAATGTTGTAGTCTCATAGACCCATGTGAGCATGTCTAGGACATAACTTACCAATATCATCTTCTTCTTGAGCAAAATGATCTGAACACTCGCTTTCCTCTTGCTTTGTAAATCCCTCCAATTTGACCACTTTTAGATGACCCAGTTCTGCATTTTGGCTATTGACTTTCTTTAGGCCAGTGCTTGTGCTTGAAATGCAGTAACTTTTTGGATCAATCTGTACAAAATTAACAGGATATAGAACCATCCATGATGAGAATCATTCAAATGTTATTGTTCTAGCTATGTGAGAAAAACAATGCAAAAAATGTGCAAGTTAGTTATAGTTTCCAAGTAAGAGTAACATACAGTCATAAATAATGTCTCCAAAGCAGGACAGAGTTTGAGAAAGTAGATCAAGGCATCAGAATTGCATCCTTCATTTGAATAATCAATCCACCAAAGCTCCTTCAGTTTATAAAATTGGAAGTTCCCTCTCGATGGAGAAAGTCCTGGCCAGATCAATGCCTGCAACAAAAGTAGTTTTATAACCTTATAATTCTAAGATTGAAACCAACAAGACCAATCAACTTTTTGAAAAGCTGGAACAGAAGTTTGAAACAAAACGAAGACGTTGAATTTACTGTGAAACATACCTCAAAAGTCCATCTACACAGTGTCAGAACTTCAACATTCTTTATAGTTAATAGAGTAGGATCAAAATCACTACTCTTGAAACTATTAATGTATCCTGGACCTTGCCTGCAATCAAGCATAGCATCGGCCAGGTTAAAATGGTATTCAGGCCAAATCCTAGGGAGCTTACCCCGATATCGAAAAGACCAGAGTTCTAAAGATCTAAGACGGAGGAATTCTAAATGTGGGCAATCAAAGATGGTTAATTTTCGAAGCTTTGAAGTAGTGGATTCAACACAAAAGGATTTCAACCCATTGCACTCAATTATCTTCAAGCTTTCAAGAAAGTGAAACTCTGAGACCATAGAAGAGACTGACTCATTGGTGAGATATCCAACTGACTTCAAATGCAGAGTTTTGACAAAGAAATTAGTAGAGGAACATGGCTGGTGGGTAACAATACTTTGGCGACTGATCAGCTGTAAATTCCAATCAAACTGCTTTGGAAACTCCTGCTGATCCCCAGAAGAGAAATCCACTTGGAGTTTATCATTGGCTGCAATGGTGGCTAAGAGGCTACTACCATTGCCAAAGCGGAATTGAAGCTTCCTGGGATGCTTTAATGGATCAAGTTTGTCAAAATGGGCGACAAATTCAGCAACTGAGCAAGCAATACCATCTAGTGTTCCTTGTTGCACTGAAATCAAGTTCCACAGACGTCTCCATCGTATCGAAAGCAAGCTGGTTTCCAATGCAGTCCCAGGAGGAAGAAAAGAAGCGATGAGGCGAAGGATTTCATCAGACAATTTGTTGAACATGTTATCCGGGTTCTCCTCCATTATTGACTCCCTGTCACAAAAAAAAATTTGGTCAGTTAATTCCATTATTGTTGTAAATAGAAGTGCCTACTTACTGTAATAAGAAACACAAGGAGCAGTGTCTTACATTCAATTTGCAGCATTTGGGCTGTTAGAGTTGAGAATCCGTAAGTTTAGGGTTTTATTATATCAGTGTGCAACTTGCCTTTAATCAAGTTGGTTGCAATTAATCAGTCCCACAACACAAGCATTTCAACTCCATGACTTCAGGCGTTGTTAATTACAAAGATACTAACCGCGTTCTTTGTATGTGATTTTGACACTCCGTCGATATTTAGGATTAATTATATTATCACCCCAAAGTAAATATTATATCAATATAGTTTTTATATTTTTAATTTGAACAATTATAACTCTTATACTTTCTAATAAAATTAAATAAGTTTTTTTAAAAAATTTTTTTATTAGAGTCTTAAGCATCCAGATAGAATTTTATTATTATTATTTTTTAAAAAAATTATCCTATTAAATAAATTATTCGCCTCTTTAGTTAAAAATAATAATAAAAAATTTCATTTGATACTTATTTGGACTCTAATATGACATAATCCGTCAAATTTGATAGAAAATTTAAACAGAATAGCTTATTTGATCTTATTAGAAAGTATTAATATTATAATTGTTTAAATTAAAAATATATAGACTATATTAATATAATATCTAAAATATAGAGGTGATAAATATAATTAATTATATTTTTTATTTATTATTTTTACATAAATATTAAATTTTTTTAATTATTTATAATTCCCGAAATCTTTTAATTTTAAGATGGGTGTTAAAAAATGAGTTAAATGAATTATTATCTCTAAATATTTATGGCTTCTCTCCCTCTATATGTATAATGTAAAAGTACTGTAAATTAATATTGAAAGGTTTATAATAGAATATTGGGATATTTTAAACTTAGCCCCTCTATTTACGCCTTTTTGTAGATCAACCTCTCTATTTATTTCCCTACTGATTTGATTTAACACTATAACAGGCCAGCTGTTGTACCAAGAAAATAAATGCTGACACCCCAATTAATTCTAATGGGCCCAAATATTTACATTTTTGTACATGCTACGACTTTAACCTTATCAAATTACGGAAAGATGCTTTATCAGGTCAATTATACAGAGTTAGATTCGCGCCTCCGGAGTTTGCCGGAGCATAAAAAAAAATTTGACTGTTTTATTATATTTATTTATAAAAATTATGATATAAATTTTAATAAATTTTATTATTATTTTAAATTTATAAAAATGATGATTTGAGTCTGAATCTTAATAAATTTTATTATTATTATAAATTTATAAAAATTATTATTTGAGTTTTAGAGACCGTTTAAAATTATTTTTTTAATAAAAATGTATTTTTTCAAAAAAGAAAACAGTTTGAAATTTATTTGGTTAAAAAATTATAAAAAAAACACTTTAAGTGCCTTTTTTAAGAAGCATCTAGTATATATTTTTTAAAAAAAGTATTTTTTTATATACTGTTAAATATTTTTAAAGTATTTTTTTATGACTTTTCACCAAATACAAACTGTTTTATTATTAAAGTGCTTTTTAATTAAAGTACTTAAATAAAAAGCACTTTTAAAAAAAAGCACTTCTAAACGGGCTGTTAATAAATTTTTATTATTTTAAATATACTCAATTTTATTTAAAGTGTCAAATAAAAAAAGAGTACCAAGTAAAAAAAAAATTATTAAGAGGTTGAATCAGCTGCTCTAGAATTTTAAACTTGCAAAACTGAAAAAAATATAGAATAAGATTCATATTAGGTGAGTTGATCGTTTTAATTATGTCAAATTTTAAATCTAAACTGTTAAATTTATTTATTGAGCCATAAATGACTAAGTCGTGTTCAAATGCATGAATCTACAAGTCATGAATAAAATTTATGGGAGATTTGTTAATTATATAAATACTCTGATACAATGCATAATACATAACTCATATATTCTATAAAATAATAATTTAGTGCATCATAGATAATTTCATTATACGTAATTAAATACATTAAATATAAATGTATTAATTATATATAATTATTTTTTATCTCATTTAAAAATATAACATATTATTATTTTATAAGATATATGAGCAATATAGTATAAAAAACCTAATATATATATATATATATATAACACATGACCCTTTATATATCATCTAAAAAGCCTAGCCCGAAGTATAATAATATTCTAATATTCCTTGGTACATTAATTTTGCATATCATATTATACATATGTCTCTCATTGAAACCTTTGTTAAAGGGTTAATCATTTGGGTTCTATAATTTAAAATATACATAACTGGTCATGCATGAATAAATAAATATATATATATATATATATATATATATAATTATACATGCACTAAACCTTTTTAACAAAGAAAAGTACATGCACTAAACCTAAATAATTAGAGTTGATTAATAACACTACTTGTTTCCCACTCTCATTCAAAAGTTGCCCCTGGCTATTATATGATATTAATTATAACACTGCAGTCAGCAAATTAAGTCAATTTTGAATCTATTTCTGACACATAGTGTATATAACTATTCTCTTCTATCCAATCTTAATTAATGAGCGTGCTATTGACAACAGTTAGGTTTGGCATTGACATATCTCTTTATTCTTATATGGCTCGTTTGATACGCAGAATATAAAAAGATAGAATAAGAAAAGGATTTGAAAAAAAGTAGGATAGGAAAATGAGAGATTATAATAATACTATTCAGTGTTTGGTGGTGTCCGGATTAAATATACTGATGTTTGATGAATATTGGATAGGATTACTCCGATATAATTAATATTTAAATTATTAATTTATAATAATATATTAATTATTAAAATATAATTTAATTTTAAATTATATATAAATTATATTTTAATAATTCAACTGTTACACAAACTTTATGATAAAATAATATTTTTATAAACATAGAATTAAGATTTAAATTATTAAATTATAATTTTAATAATTAATTTATAATTTAATTTTTATTATTATTACAAAATTAAATTGTAAATTATTAAAAGTATATTTTAATAAGTTAACTCTTAATTTAACGTTTTATAAAATGTAGAATATTAATAGTAGGTCTATGCTTACGGGGAATTGAAGTTTCTATTCATGAACGGGTAGTTAATTATAAAATTAAAATATAACATATAAATATTTATTTCAGTCGCATATATATAAAATTGATACATAGGTTATATAAATTAGTTCATATATATAGTAATGTTAGAATTATTTTAAATAACCTACTTATACAAATAATACATAAATATACCTAATAATATTATTCCAACTGCACAACCTAACATGAAACCAAACACAAACTCATTGTTCAAGTTAAGACGTGCATGTGTGGTCTCTACGTTTTGGTGCATTGGTATCGCTTGAACGTGTTTTTTCCTTGATCGTTCAATAAATTCAACATATGCGATTTCAGCTTCTTCAACTGTTGGATAAGATTGATACAAATTATCTTTGAATCCATTCACTTGTTCTTGACATTCAGACCACGTACTATATATATCAGGATGTCTACCTTTAAACACAATGTAAACTTTTTTTCTTGCCATTAAACGAATCCTGCATGTAAATTTTTTATATCAAAATTTGTTATTTTCCTTTCAAACCCACAACAAACAAAAGTATATGCATGCAATAATGGAGTTTGGCCTAGCTTGTTTATCTAATACACAAGTCATCCTAATTAAATGCTAGCATGTGTGGTCATCCTAATCAAAATATAATGCATATATAATATATTGACAAAAAACAAACGTATAAAATGTATTTATTTTCTTAGCTAAAATAATTATAGTTCACTCCAAACAAAAACCGCATGAAATTTCCTACACGTCCTCAATTAAAAAATTTTGCTCTTTTAATATTTTGACTTTAATTGTTCCTGCACATCCTTATATTAGGCACTATCCTATCTCCCTAAAAAAAACTATTATATATCCCTCTTTGTTTTGTTCATTTTTTTAAAAAAAATAACAAAATAGTTATTTAAAAAAAGAAAAAAAAAGTAATAAGATGTATTATATGTACATCAGACCAAATACAATATAACTAAATATTCAAACTATAAATATAAATAAAGTACAAGTCCATAACATACATAACGCAGATATAAGTTCATAACAATATATAATCCATAATCTATTTTTTTTTAAATCCACAAAACACCAAATACAACATAATTAAATATTCCAACTCCAGAAATAAATAAAGTATATGTCCATAACATAGATAATATAGAAGATACTAACTCTCCAATTATATAATACAATATGACAATCCACTAACCCTCTAAAAATGTCTTAGCATATGCAATCTTGTCATCATCATTTTTAATAACCTTGAAAACCTCCACATTTGATGGGTCACTTCTCATTGCTTTTGAGATTTTGAGATTGTCCATAATAGAAAATCCTAATCTATCAAGCTCTTTAGCTAAGTACTTAGGATAATTAGTATCATTCTTTTCAAACTTCTCAGCTAATTTCTTAAACATAGATGCTACTTCACCAAACCCTTTTGTTATATCATCTTTTGCCTTTAATCTCTTCCTTCCACTTGATTGAGTTGGGGTTGGCAAAGCAGCATCATAAGTGTTAGGTTGATTGACTGACATTAGAGAATTGATATCAGTATTACCAAAGTTTGTATTATGCTCTTCTTCCCTGTCCAAATTGAGGTCCTCAGTCTGCTCCAATTCCAGTTGCACAATCCTTTCCAAATATGTTAGAAAGTCTATCATAAATTGGAAAAGGTTTATCTCTCCATCCTTCTGCATTCCTATTACTCTAAAATTGAAAATGAGAAAATATAAAATTGTATTCAGTGTAACAATATAAAAATTCAATATACGGAGTAATAAATAATAAAAAATTAAAACCTGTACATAAACTGTCCATACTTCATCGCTATCAACCTCCACACAGTGTCTAGTGGCATTCCATCCAAATCCATTCTTATTGATCATATCATACACTATGCTATACTGTTTCTTCCACATTTTCAATTTTGACTCTATGTGTGGATTAACTCTCAAATTAGATTGAGGGCATAACTCAGTCAATTGCCTCTCAATCATATTAATTGTGCCGGACTTAAAAGAACCTGTATCACAATGCTATCCGCGAGCTACTACATCTTCTATTACAGTTAGCAAAGCTTCTTCTTCTTCTTTACTCCAACTACGTCTATTTCTATTCTCACTGCTACCTCCAACTTCCATTCCTATTATAATCATACAAATGGAATTGATATAATATCATTCATAAATTGAAATCACTTTATAACAATATATAGCACATAACATAACAACCACATAAAAAATAGCATAATAAAATGTGGCAATGTCAAGTTTACATAATAAGTTAAACATAATTTAACATAACACAACATCTTCATAACTTCAAACTACAACAATAAAAAAAAAAACACACACACACACACACACATTACAAACATGTCAACCGCCAGGATTTCCTCTCCACTCATCAAACATTTATTTTGCTAAGTTATCTCTCCAAATAGTCCACTCATCTGAAGAAGCAACGGATCCAACAAATTCATCATCTGTTTCATTTTCAATAGGTTGTTGCATATTGTACTCATGTTCCACATGATCAATTGACATCTCTCTTCTAATTAGATTATGTATAAGACAACAAGCTTTGATGATTCGAATTTGGGTTTTAATTGGATAGAAAGATGGACTTCTTAAAATTGTCCAACGCATTTTAAGAACTCGAAAACAACGTTCTATCACATTTCTTGCAGATGCATGTTTCATGTTAAAATATTCTTGATAGTTTATAGGTGCATATCCTTCTCTCCATTCTGAAAGATGATATCTTGTTCCTCTATATGGTGTAAGAAATTCTTCACTATTAGTATAACCAGCATCAGCAAGATAATAACAACCTAAAAATCCAAAATGAACTCCCATTAGCTTATCTAGTTTGCTGTGTAAAATCTAAATTTAAATACTAACTCTTAGTCTCACCATTAGGAACTCTTAATCCATGTGGCCTACTTATTGCATCTCGTAATACTCTGGAGTTTGATGCCGAACCTTCCCAACTAGGAAATATGAATATGAATTCCATATTACGGTTACATATACCTAACACATTTGTGGCAATCTCACCCTTCCTTGTTCGATATCTTGGCTTGTCCATTTCGGGTACATTCACTTTAATATAAGTTCCATCTAATGCTCCCAAACAATTCTAATCCACAAACAAAATTATGAATATAAGAAAAGCTCCATGCTACAAACAAACTAATTCTCCAAATAAATTACTAAAAAAAACATACCTTAAACATCTTCCACCTAGCATCTGTACAATTTTCAAGAACAGGATCTGGATGTCTAAGTAAAGCTCCATGTAATCGTAACACCCCATTTAATATAGAATTGAAGTATCTACTTATTGTCTCTCCTGATCTATTGAACCTACTTATAATAGTACGGTTCTTTACATGATGAACAATTATGTGTAAAAATATACACACTTGCTCCTCTAAGGTAACCAAACCATCCATCTTAATGTGTTCATCGTGACGCAATAATTCACACAACACACCAACTGTTCTCCTATCCATTCTAAGTTGACTAATTGAATGAACATCACTTCCCAACATATTAGTTATGAACGACATACATGTCTCATTCCTTCCAAATACTCGATCCATAAGAAGTATGTTCTCATAATGCCATGACACGTAGACGTACATAGCTACAACAAATATGAAACACATACAAAGCATTTCCAATTCAGAGTTGTTGAATGCAGCAAGTTGTCTTCTATCCATCTTTAAAAGGAAAGATTAATATTTATTAAAAAATATATTAGATTTGTTCCAAATTGTAAAAAAAACATATTAGAAACCATCCAACACTTAACAGAGACATAGTAAGTTTAAATATATTAGAACTTTAAAAAATATATGTTACATTTAATGCATATCAAAGTGTGGTCTGTCATGTGGTGTATGCAAGCCTAATAACGCAAACATTAGATAGCTTACTTCAACAATTTGAATATAGATGTAGAGAAAAATAATACACTTGTATCTCAAACAACTCGTAAGAATAAGGCTAACAATATAATTTATGGTCCAAGAAATATATATAAATTTACAAATAATGCGAATTAAGTACCGCTACTTTTGGTTTTGGATTGAAAAAGCTAAGCATGAATATATACATATTAATGTTCATACAAATTTAAAGTAGCACGTTAAGAGAGAAGAAGAGAAAAGCAATGGCATCAGCGTCACCTATATATATATAATTCATAAAAAATATATGTATATATATATATATTAATTATCTCATAGGCCCAAATCATTCAGGACAAATTTGACTCTTATCTACATGAAAAACACTTTAACTTGATGTTATATATATATATATATATATATATATATATATTAACTGCCAATACTCCTAATTATTAACGTCTACGTACTTTTGTAATCAAAGCCGGCAATCAATCAACTTAATTTCTAATAGAAATAATTTCCAACAACATTTAAGGTGGAGGGTTCTGTTTCCAATTGAAAACTAAGCTTCCAAACTTTTAAAAGGTGAGTGAGTGCATTATATTTATGGATTTGATTTATGCATATATAATTGTAAAAAGTTTTAAGTATTTAATTAGAGATAATGATCACAGGAAATTTAAAAGATATCAACTTCTCAATGCAACGTCGCAAATCCTTTCAGTTTTCCTAAATAATTGAACTTTTAAAAAATATATTAGATTTGTAAGAACTTTAAAATATAATCCATCCAACACTTAACAGAGACATGGTAAACAACTAGTCCAAATAAAAATCCACATACAAGAGACATACAACTAGTGCACCATTTCAGGAAAAATAAATAATCAACAACAACACTTAGCCCAATCTCAAGACAATTTTCCACAGTTCACAAATCAAAAAATTGAAACAATGATTTAGGAGAGCCAAGTTGACCAAACAAATGCAAGCATGCACAACGCAACTGCAAATTTAGTGCAAACAGAAACAGGAACAACTAACTTGTGCAAGTCGGTGTCACAAAGAAACGGCAATGTCGATTTTAACATAGTTTAGAGGACATGTGATTTTCTCTGTAAAAATCAAGTTTGGATCAACTTATCTTACATAGGTCTCAACCAACAAGGAAAAAAAATAAAAAAAGAAGAAGAGAACAAAGACCAAAAACCAAAGAAGCCGAAACTCACCTAAGTTGAAACCCTCGCACTGTCATCCACAGCCAATTTCCTCTTTACCTCTGTCTCAAAGTTTTTATCACCCAAACCCAAAAAAAATCCCAAAAAGATGGAGCTGGATTTTGAAAATTTATCAGCTGAGGTTTTCACAAAGGTCCCTTCTTGCTTCCTAAATTTCCAAGCTTTACCACCTACACACCATGGATGTCTTCCAAAAGGTCTCTAAAAGGTTGTCAGAAAGAAGAAACCCACTGTCTTCAGTTCAAGGGTTCGAGTACAAAAAAAGAAAAAGAGAAGAGAAACAACAAAAAGCAAAATGCGAAAATCACAATGTTGAAAAAAGAGATTCATTGAACTCACCTAGTGAGAACGTTGGGTAGCGACGACGGTGGTTGTGCAGATATGATGACAACGGCGGTGTGGATGAGGACGACAGCGGCGCGAGAAGTGTTACGCGAGATTTTTCAAAAAAAACTTTTATTTTCTTATCCGGTGAAATCCCATGGGTAGGGTTGGGATAAGTTGATTGTTAAAAATTTGGAAAAATAAATATCCGGGATTTCTTATCCGGAATTCATTTTGGCTCACCAAACAGCAGAAAAAGAAATATGGGATATCTTTTCCTATCCCATCCAACATTTTTCCATGTGCCAAACAGGCCCTACAAGTACAATTATTTAATATAATTTTTTTTACCAAAAAAAATTATTTAATATAATCTATGTTGAAATATAAATGATATTTTTAATATTTATTGATTATATGTAATAAATATATCAGTTCTTAATTAATAAAAATATATTACATTATTTGTATTCCCAACATAACTTGTGATGAAAAATTTATTTATTATTTTAAAATCTTAGAGCATCTTCAAACATCTTTATCAATATTTACAAAGAGTAAAAAATTTTATTCAAGTCCAATGGATTTTTTATATAATATTTTTCTTTATTTTTCTTTTCAAGCATAATTATTAATAAAAATGAAAAATATTTTTTCAAAAATCAATGAGATGGCAATAAAAATAGGAATTTAAATTTTTTAAAAATCAATTAATATAATGCATTAAAACTTATAATATATTAATTAAAATATGAGTATATTTAACTTTTTATTTTATTTTTAAAAAATAAAAAGTCTGTTGGATTTTTATTTTATATGAAAATTCTTTAAAATAAAAAAAATTGAGACGTATAAAGAATTCTTGAAGATGCTCTTATAGTGATACCACTAATCTAATTCTTGATAATAGAGCAAAACATAGACAATTTATTCAGCAATTTTCTTAAAGACCTACTTAAATCAAATTGAAAACTTAAGTGTGTTAAAATATATTAAACCCTTAATTATATAAGCAATATAAAAAGTTTAAGTCGTAGCCTTTTTTTTTTTTTTAATAAATATTACATATAAGATGGTGTGTCCCCTATTCGTGTAGCATAAGACTTTACAACATAGTTTATACTAAACAATATTTTCAAACCAAAAACCTTTTCTTTTTTTTTCCTTTTTCATTGATAATAAAGACATTTTTTATTTATAAAAAAAAAGACATTTTTTAGTTTTATAATTATATGATTTTTAAAAAATAAAATAAAAATTATCAACCAAAAATGCGAGTTAAGTGAAAACTGATTAAGATTTATACAAAGTTAAATTAATCATATTTGTAAATAAAATAAATCTAGCATCATGTACATAATATATCATGTCTATATTACAATATATGCTTATTTGCGCTATTAGTTCCTGAATTTTATCTCTAGTAGCTTTTGGTCGCTCAATTTTTATTTTTTTTTGTTTTTTGGCATTTGGTCTATAAATTTTAAAATTGTCGCATCTTTAATTTACTTTCTGTCAACTTTTAAACGGTTTTGACATAGGCAATGCACATGATACAATTTTAAAGGATATTTGAAATCATTTTACTATAATTTTTTTTTATTCAATATAAAATGAAATGAAGCAAAATATATATATATATATATATATATATATATTATAGAAATGGCTTATATTGAATCACTTTATGTTAATAAACCAAAAAACAATTATTTTATAGTAAATAAATAATGCATTGACTTCAAATACATTGAAAATTACATCATATATCAAAATCATTTAAAATCTAATAGAAATTAAAATAAGAACTAAAAATACGACAACAATTTGCCCTTATTTAATAAGAGGAAATTGTGAAGAGATTAAAAATAAAAAGAGAGTTATAGAAGAATTTTAGATAAAAATATGATTTTCTAAAAAGGATTAATAAAGAGGATAAATTTGAGAATCGATGATAAATAATACTAATCCATCAAAAACATTCGAAGGGAATTTTTATAATAAATTAATAAAATTTTATTTATTTGCCTAAAAAAATAAATTTTTATTTAATGTGTGATATATATATTTTTTTCCATTTACCAATCTCTATCCCCTCACCACTCCATCTTCTCCCTCTCCATTCCATAGCATTGAATTTCGGAACGAAAGTGTAAAATAAAAAATAAAACTATAGATTAAAGTGCTATTATAGGTGAAGTTCAGAACTGTACAGGATAATACGACGTCGTAACATTAACGTCTTCGGCTTGGAATAAGAGGCCTCTGGACAAGGGTTTCACTGCAATTACGGGGTAGGAGAGCAAAGATGGTTTTATCGAACAAGAAGCTGAAGCATAAGCTTAAAGCAGAATTAACGGAGTCTCTAGCCGCATCAGTGGCTAATACGGACACTAACAATGATGGTACTACGGCAAACCCAGATCAGAACTCTCATCCCCAGTCTCTGAAACAGCTTTTAGACTCAAGAACCCAGAGACCCAGATTATCGAAGCGTGATAAACGTAGAAAAACCCGTCCTTTCCCAAGTTCACAGGAAGACAAGACGGCAAGTGGGTCAGAGGGTTCGGAGGATGAGAAGAAGAAGAAGAATAAGAAGGGAAAGAAGAAGAAGAAGAAGCAGAGGAAGAGAAAGAGGGATGAGGAGGAAAAGTATGGAATTTTGGAGTCTGGGGAACATAAGGTTTTGAAGAAGGCGGCTAAGAATGAGGAAGAGAAGGAAGCTGTTGACCTTGGGAATGAAGAACAAAGGGTCACAGAGACAAATAAGAACAGTGATAGGTAAGCTAATATAATACCCATGTCTCCAAATTTATTTTTTTATTTTTCATAAAAAATCTGGATTTTCCTCAAACTTTGTTTGATTGTGGCAATATTTTGTTTGTATAACTAAATCGTTTTGTTGCTTTTCGAAGATAACTTTGACCCCTGATTTGTGCTTATTGAAGAAGAATGATTCTAAGTGCTAATCAAACTAGTTTATGCTGTGACATCTTTGCTAAGAGCTTTTTTAATGCTCTTAAAATGATTTTCCATTGCTATTTGGTTTCACTGAAAATTGAAGAAAAGGAAAAGGAAGTTGAAACTTCTGTGCTTGTATATATTTCCATTTTACAATTTTGTTCACTGATATAATGGCATGAAGAACAAAAACTTGCATGCAGCATATTCATGCATAACATAATTGAATAATGGAATCTTGGGTATTGATCTTATTTAGTATTCAAAAAGTGATTACTGGACAACCAAGCCAGGCAACATTATAGTTTTTCCAGTTCTTTAAGTTATTGTGAAACTCCAGATTCCAAAATTATTTGGATTTTTCTTGTAGTTCTTATATCTGTGTTAGTCCGTTAACTGTTGGTATTAGCTGATTTCTGTAGCCCATCAAATGGATATGTCACTACAAAAGTTTATGTTGGAGGCATTCCTTATTACTCGACTGAGGATGACATCCGGAGTTACTTTGAAGGCTGTGGAACAATAACTGAAATTGATTGTATGAAGTTTCCTGAGAGTGGGAAATTCAGAGGGATTGCAATTATTACCTTTAAGGTAAATGACTATATAAAGTTGCTTCTGTGTTAATTTCGAGGTTTGGAATTGTAATTTAGAATTCATAACCTGCTTCACTGCCTCGTTTAAAGAAGAGAGTGAGAAGAAAAAAGCTATCACCTCGTGGTGCAATAAAAGTTTTGCAATATTCCAACTGTGGAAATTTCATAGAGTTCTCGTTCTGCACTTTTCTAATGCATAATCTCAAATGTTAAAAAATTTAGAGAAGACAAGGTTGAGTAAGTTTCTATTGGCTTTTCCATTGGCAAATGAAGTTTCTATTGGCTTTTTCCATTGGCAAATGACTGTGACTTGTTTCTGCCTTTGCTCTCTCATCCTCTATTATTGTGGCAATACATAATTGCTTTTTGTGGGGTTCTGCCTTTAGAGCTTGATGATAAATCACTTGCAATTATGAGTTGATCCTTGGCATAAAGCTTAAATTATCCAGTAAAAGACTAATCAACATTGACAAATATGAACATCAAACTTTGTCTTTAAAGTTATCTGTTTCAGTTGATTTATATCCTTAGAGATTCTTACAGCATTATAGAGATTACATGACTTGATTTGCTGAGGTTACTTTGCTGGGATAGCAATAATATTATTAATTTCTGAAACAATTTAAACCTGATTTCAGCATTGATGTAAATTAAAAAAAAAAATTAGTTTTTTAATTGTCAATTTGAATTTACTAACAGTTTTGTTCTTTGTTGAAATCTATGTTCTTTTCCAGATTGAGATTGTTTTCTGTTTTCCTTGATCTTACTGTTTCAATTTCTTCACAGACTGAAGCTGCAGCAAAACGAGCTTTGGCTTTGGATGGAGCTGATATGTGAGTATGGACAATGTTCTTGTTGATTACCCTATTTAGAGTTGTTCTCCAGTTCTTACATCTCATTTACGGAATTTCTTGGTATCTCAGGGGTGGATTGTTTTTGAAAATCCAGCCTTACAGCAAGACAACTAGAAGCAAGAAAGGTTCGAATTTTGCCCCAGAAATTGTGGATGGCTACAACAGGGCCTATGTTGGAAATTTATGGTGGGACATTACTGAGGATAACCTTAGGAAACTTTTCTCAGATTGCAAGATATCATCTATACGATTTGGTATGGACAAGGAAACAGGTGAATTCCGAGGTTATGCGCATGTTGATTTCTCAGATCGTGTTTCGCTTGCAATGGCACTTAAGTTGGACCAGAGAGTTTTATGTGGGAGACCTGTCATGATAAGATGTGCAGTCCCTAAGAAAGGAGCAGTGACTCATCAAGGACCAGGTCCAGAAGCAGGACCAGGACCTTTGCCTGCAATCACAGAAGCTGCTAGTAATGTGGTGACAGTAACCGCTGGCAGTGGTAAGATGAGGAGGAGAACATGCTATGATTGTGGTGAGAAGGGCCATATTTCTTCTGATTGTCCAAAGAAGCAAACTGATGGTCCAACAGATCCCAAGCCAAGTTAAGTGTGTCCCAAGCTCTAAGAGGCCTTCATACTTCGCTTTTTTACAAAATATATGTAGGCCAAAAAAATCGTTTCATCTTAACACTGCCTTGAGTCCCTTGACAACCAGTACTATAGAACTTTAGTTGTAATTTAAACCAGCCGAAAACACACAGGCGGTGCTGTTATGGTTCAATATTCCGGGAATTTTTGTCCACTAGGTTCGTTGGTTTACTGGGATATCTAATGTAACTTAAAATTATTCATTGCTTTTAATTCTTTCACAGAAGTTTCTATTGAAAAATTTATCAATGGAACATTGAGTTTACGGGTTTAGTCTTTTTGTTTTCGTCAACTATTGACATGAAGTTTCTCATGTTTTAATTGTTTGTACCTAAATTATTTGGTAAAATCTTTATTTTATTCTCTACAATTTTTAGCCAACTTAGAAGTAGGCATGGCAGTCAAATTCCCATGCACGTTCTGTTTGGAGCTATGTAGATTGTCTACTAATATCCATATATTCAGTTCAGTAAGAGAAATTGTCAAACTCTCTCTTCCCGTGATTTGAGTTTCATGATTTCACGGGACTGAGCTTTGACTCCCTGGTATTGAAAATGGCAACTTTTGTCGTAATTCCACTTCGGTCCGTGAACTCGTGGCCTTGCTCATTGTGCTCCAACACTTACTGCCACGAAATCTAATGCGTTTTTCATGGCCTACTGTGCAAAAAAAAATTGATACAACTTATATAGCTTCCAAGGATTTATTGCTTTCATTACCAAGCTCTTTTTTCTCTAGAAACAAGCAAGTTCCAACCTTTCTTTCTCTTCTGTTCCCTCTCATTGATCATAGTTTCAATACCCTTTTGACAGTTGTAGCCTCTGATAATTTTCTCTCAGTATCCATCACGGATAGTCTGTGTTTATAATGGTGGTCAAATTTGGAGGAAAAACAGAGCCTTCTCTGCCAAGAAAATGGCAAGGAGGAAGAGAGAATGCTAATCCAGAAAGAAGAAAAACCAACACAGAGACAAGTGAGCAAAAAGTCCCAGTGATTTACTATCTTTCCAGGAATGGGCAGTTGGAACATCCTCATTTCATGGAAGTTCCCTTGTCTTCTCCACAAGGACTGTATCTCAAAGGTTAATAAACCAAAAAAAAAAAAAACTCTGAATTATTACTAATGAAATTAATACCCTGGTTTTATTTTGATTTTCTGGTGTAAATACTTTTTCTTTATCTCAGATGTGATCAGCAGGTTGAGTTTTATCAGAGGACAAGGAATCTCCAGCATGTATTCATGGTCTTCAAAGAGGTATATAAACCCATCAAATAAAATACCTAATCTCGTTTTTCCTCCATTTTGTTGTCAATCAAACATGTGGCATTTTGCATTTCAGGAGCTACAAGAACGGGTTTGTATGGCAGGACTTATCAGAGAACGACTTCATAGAACCGTGTCATGGCCATGAATACATTGTCAAAGGATCACAACTCCTTGAAACTTCCCTAAGCTTTCGGTCTTATGAAACATCATCGTCTTCGTCGTCATCAGCCTCTGTATTTTCCCGGGAAACAAACAGTTCTAGTGCTCCAACAACCACCGTCATCAGAAGAAAAAACCAGTCTTGGAGCTTGTTTGATGACCTCCGTGAATACCAAGTTTACAAAGCCAAAACCACCGGCGAACTTCCCGGAAAAGCCACTGACGCGTCGACTCAGACAGAGGAGAAGGCAACAAATCATGGGGAGGTTGTTCAAGAGTTTGAAGGAAATGATGTTTGTCTCACAGAGCAGAGCATAGAAGAAGCTTCAATGGTTTCAAATTATGGTTTTGTTGGTGGGTTAGGGAGTACGGAAGCATCTGCGGAGATGCAAGGTCAGACGGGTGAGAATAATCGTGGCTGTGAAAGAACGAAGGCGTCGACGGTTCTGATGCAGTTGATCAGGTGTGGATCAAGGAGTGTCAAAGATTGTGAGTCTGATGAAAAGTAGGGATTGAGGGTGTAACTGAAATGCGATACGCGTGGAAACAGAGAAGATGAAAAGAAATTCCAATTGAATTTTGAGGCCTAAACTTTTTTGAATTGGACTATTCAGATCACAGGCAAAATTGTATGTATGGGAGATATAGAATTTTAATAAAATTTAGCGTCTAAAATTGCTTTCTTTGATTTGGGTTAGCATTCTGATTTCTTCCTTTTCAAAAAAAAAAAAATTACATAACCACTACCATTTAAAAAAGGAAAAAAAAAAAAAAAAAACATAATGTGAGAAAAAAAAAACTAAGAAAAAAAGGAATTGAACCTGGAGGAAACCCTAGAATTACTTACAGGGAGAGTTGCGAGAAAAATCAAGATTTTTTTTTTTTTTTTTTTTGTGAGTGGGATACCAATATTCGGTTTTTTTTTAAAAAAGTAGAATGTTCATTATGATATAAGTAGTCGATCAGGAGAGCTGCTATGTCACTACAAAAGCGAGATCTATTTATAATTAGTCAGCTCCTATATTTGATGGAATTCAAATAGTGTTTAAAAATGTATACAGTCTTGTCACTATAAAAGTGAGATATATTCACAGTTAGTCAGCCCCCCATATGTGATCGAATTCTTTCAGATAGTATTGAAAGATGTATACAGTCTTATTATATGATCAAACTATCATGTGAGAAAAATCAAGATTGTCAGTAAAGAAGGCAGTAGAGTTAGCGTAGCGTAGATATACAGAGTTGCCGAGACAAAAATAAATAAAATAAGAAGGGAAAAAGAAGTGTGGAAAATAAAAACAAAAAGGAGAGGAAAAGACACGCCTAAAGAAAAAAAACACTTAAAAAATGGTGAACGGAGGAAAAATAAAAGTAAAAAAGGAAAATATTATTTAAGGTTTAGAATGATGAGTTATTAAATTTAAAAGGATGAATTGTTAGTTTTTTTAACAGAGGGATAGAAAAATGAACACACATCTTAGGGAAAGGATCTGCACCTTTAGCTTTTTACTAGTCTGGTAGTTCTAACAGTGATGGGCCACCATGAACTTGGGCCCACTAAGCTCTAATCATGTTAAGCCTGGTTGATTCATACGAATTGGGCCAAACCGACCCAAATGTTTGCATGCAAAAAGGACGAGGAAAATGAAAAATAAATGGGAAAACCTGTACAACTTTAATCTCTACTTCTCAAATCTTTAGATTTTCTAGTCATGGTATTTCGTAGGCTCCCCCTCTAAAAAATAAACTGAGAGAATCCAAATCGCTTTTTCTTTTTTTTATTCTCCAGTCAGTTAGAATTTGATATTTTTATTTATTTATTTCTAATGAGATGTCAAATTCTGAATTCCATTGTATATATATATATATATATAATATACATATATTATTTTTTATAAAAAAAAAGTGATTATGATAAATATAAAAGTAGTAGTTAGAAAAATAAAATAAAAATCATACAAGAGTTTATCATAATTTTGAGATGTGGATTTACAATTCCACACAAGCAATTTCTCTGATCAAATGATGGCATATCATGATCTTCATGTTAAGTTTGAACTCACCAACCATTACTTGTTATGAAGCCAATAAGTCCATAACTTTATAGTATATAAGAAATTATAAATAAAATATTGTCCAAAATAATAAGTCTACAGCTTACACATATGGAGGATTGAAGTCCAAAATAACACTTTTCTTTTATTATTTAATTTCACAAAAAAAAAAAAAAAGTTATTCAAATAGGGAATCACCCATGTTCAAGAATTTTTGTTAATTACTTACTTTTGTCTTTGCTGCATTGTCTTTCCCTCGAGAAATATCAACCGGAGTTTATGCACAATTTCTGTAGGCTTTGAAAGCTCTTCCACCATTTCTGATTCTTTATTTGTTGGTTTGCTAAGCTATATTCTTTCTCACATATAAGCTATATTCTTTCTCACATATTCTTGAACTTATTATTGCATGCTTTGAAATTTAACCCAAAAAAGTAATAATTATAAAATTAAGAAAAGTACTGTGCATATACATCATAAACACCCTCCATCTTGTAAGCCCACCTCTTAAAGGAAAAGAAAATATATATATATATACACACACCATCTTTCACATGTAAAACACATATTTGTTCCTTTTACTGACAATCTTTTATTTATTTTCATTGGCTTGAAAATCAAAGGCTTTTTTATGATTGATGGGTCTTCATATCTCTCTGTGAATTCTTTGGGATTCGTTTTGATTTTCTTAGTTAACGCTGGTGGGTCTTTTATATATAACGTAGGCACCTAGCCTTCACTCGTCTGAGTTTCTTTCTGAGTTTTGCAATGGGACCCGTTAAAGGGTTTAAGAAGAGGAAGAAGGTTGAGAAGAAGGTTGACCAGAATGTCTTGGCTACTTCTTTAGTTCCCCAACCACAGCCACTGGATTGGTGGGACGACTTCTCTCAGAGGATTACTGGTTAAGAATTTTTTTTTTCTCTGCAAGTGTTTATGTTATGCATTTTCTTTTGCTTTGCTTGTTGACTGATTTTGTTATGTCTGAGTTGTTTTGATTATACACATTGGTTTGCCTTTCGGAGGGCATGTTTGGTTTCCTGTTTACGAGGGCATTGGTTCATAATTCTTTGTATCTGGTGAATTTTGACTTGGGTCGAATGCAGTTTTCAGTAATTTGATTGATTATTTATGTTTCATAGTTACTGATTTTGCGTCAAGAATGAGTACTGCAGACATGGTACTGCCTGTATATATCCATTCAATCTTATAGCTTATAATACTTGACTTATGTTGATTCGTGCTATCGAGGTAAACTGTATTCGGATATTTTGATATTGCTCCCAGGAGGACCTGTGATTTTGATTTGAAAGCCATTAGTCAGGTTTTCCTTGTTTTAGATGAAATTATTCAAGAACATGGGTTTTTTCAGTTTTTAATTAGTAGATTAATTTCTATAATATATTATGTCATTGAAATATATTGGATATGCTTTCTGCATATATCATGATTTTATTAATAGATTTATCAGTACATAAAAATAATTCTTTCATTTTGTCTTTGTTGTAGCTGGTTGGCATTTTTAGAGCTTTTGCTGATTCCATACTTTTTTTGTGTCCCTTTTTATATGCACTCTGTTGAAGTGAGGGCATTCATTTGGCTAAACTTTGAAACATGGGTTACATTCACTCTCAGTAATTAGATTGATTTCTAGATGAATCTCTATTTGAATGTTCATGTGATGTATGAAGAATGCACTTCATTAGGACATGGATTAAACCAATAAATCGAAAAATTATAATATTTCACATATTTACTTTCCTTTAGGATGGTCATGCATAAATTTACATAGCTGCTTTATTTTGTGTACACCTTAGTAATTTCATTTGTTTCTCAAACTCCTGGGCATGTAATCTCAAGAGGTTAGATCTGTCCTTCTGGCTTACCAAATCTGTTATTATATTACTTCTGTACTGAAAAGGTTTCAGGAAGGGGGGAAAAAAAAGAAAAGGACAATTAATTTACTCTGACATGAGCCAAATTGACTTTCATATTTGTGATGTGTTAATTACAGTATTATGTGAACTCATGGAATCAAATTGTCCTGCTCCATAACTCCTTATTTAGTTCCACAAAACTGAGTTGATAGGTAGTCTCTTTGTACATAATATTAAAATAGTCACAAGGAAGAGAGTTACTACATTAAAAAACACTTCTAGTTCTAATGAAAGAGAATTGAACGACAGTAGATAAGAAATATCGAGGTACCATGATCACTTCTTGCTATGGTTTTAATATTGTAAAGTTTATTCCTCTTCTCTCTTTCCTTTACTATCATTCTACATCTTAATATTATATGTAGAATACAAAGAATTCTATTTACAATGAAATATATGAAACTTGAAGGCCTAACTTGCCTTGTTTTCAAAGGATGAGGATAGGGACTAATTTCTAGCACCACTAATGTGAAATGTTTCTTTCTCCGTTCCTATAGTCTTGTTTGTAAGTCCCATGCGACTGTCCTAGCTTGAATATTTAGTATTTCGTTTTTTTTTTCTGAATGATATTCTGGCACTTCTGGAATGGTTGAGTTTTCTCTATGACAGCAAAAGTTTTCATTCTCTGCAATTAAGATAGTTGTGTAAGAACATGATAACGTATACTGAAGTTGATTTTGTGTGAATAATTATGATAAATCAAATAGGATTTATTGCATTTTGTCTAAAAACCATATGAGGAAATGTTCTTCATTCAAAAACTGATCTCATTGTGCTTCTATGGGTTATACCAATAGTTTCCTGATGAGAATATAATTCCTAATTTTTAGTCTTTTCATTTTAATATATAAATGGCTTTCTCCAACCGCCATTCTCTCCAACCCTTTGTCAACGATATTTTGACTATGGGATATTTGTAGGGAACTGAACTTTGCCTGATTGAATGGAATAATTAAGTGCATTGCACGAAAAACTAAAGAAGGTATTTAAAATGAACATGCCTTACTAAAATGTGGTGATGAAGGACTAATTGCCAACAATAGAAGATAGCTGAAATGATGTTATCTTTTTAATTTAATGTTTAGGCTAGCTGTTTGATGGATGTTACAAAATGAGGAGTTAATTTATTATAATGGTCCTGAAATATAGAAAGGAACCAGATAAGATGACAGAAAAAAGTAAAAAGTAACAAAAAAATACAAAATAAAGAGGTTAGAAGCTAACAAGTGCTTTGATGAATAACTGATATGGTAGTTAAAAGGCTCTGTAAGGCAAAAGAAGATTTTAACCAGATTACTGGAAGAGAATCAAATCAGTAGGATTATGTGCCATGAAGCCAAGTCTTCAACCTTAGCTGTTATGCTTTAGAAATTGAGTCTATAAACATGCTCACTAACAGTGTATACACAAATTTTTTACCAAGAGTAAGGTTTAATGTTTGGTAGATTTGATAGTACCGTGTACTGTGAACCTCAAGATTCATTTGAACTGATAGATAAAGCATGTTCTTAGTTGAGAAAGTGGATCTGTGGTTGGAGTGAAGATTTTTTTAAAAATGAATAGACATACACAATGATATCATGGGTGTTGTCAATGAAGAACATTAAACTTAAAGTGGGATAAAACAACGTTACTCTACCATTCTTTTGGTCTGTAATTGTGTTCATTATCAGTTCTTAATTTAACTACATTTGGTTTGTTTTTGCTTGTGTTTGATTTATGTTATGTTAAAACTCTTATTCTTGTGCTTCTTTAAATTTCTTTCTCAAGTAAAGGTTTTTGTATGTTCAGTTTTACTATGCAAATTTTAGAATGTTCTGGAGATTCACATTGATAAACTTTTATTTTGTAATATTCCCATGTTCTAGGGCCTTTATCTCAATCACAGAATATGAAATTCGAGTCTGTTTTCAGAATTTCAAGAAAGACATTCAGCTACATATGCTCACTTGTAAAGGAAGATATGATGGCTAAGGCTTCAAACTACACAGATATAAATGGCAAGCCTTTGTCTTTAAATGATCAAGTAGCTGTTGCTCTTAGGAGGCTCAGCTCTGGTGAATCATTATGTAGCATTGGTGACTCACTTAAGATAAACCAGTCAGCTGTTTCTCAGTTAACCTGGCGATTTGTGGAAGCAATGGAAGAAAGAGGTCTGCACCATCTTTATTGGCCGTCAACTGAAACAGAGATGGAAGATATAAAGTCCAAGTTTGAGAAAATCCGTGGCCTTCCAAATTGTTGTGGTGCAATTGACACCACACACATCCTTATGACTCTGCCTACAATGGACACATCAAATGGTGATGTCTGGCTTGATTACGAGAAAAACTGCAGCATGATATTGCAGGCAATTGTTGACCCAGACATGAGATTTCGCAGCATAATCGGTGGTTGGCCTGGAAGTTTAAATGATGAACATGTGCTTTGGAGCTCAGGTTTTTACAAACAATGTGAAGAAGGGAAAACATTGAATGGGAAGAAGGTGGTACTTTCAGAAGAGACTGAATTGCGGGAATATATAGTAGGAGATGCATCATTTCCTCTTTTGCCATGGCTTCTTACTCCATACTGTGGAAGAGGTCTGTCAGATTTTCAAGCTGAGTTTAACAGACGGCTCTCTGCAACCCGAATGGTGGCACAAAGGGCGTTGGCGAGGTTAAAGGAGATGTGGAAGATAATTCAAGGAGTTATGTGGAAGCCTGACAAACACCGATTGCCTAGGATCATTCTAGTTTGCTGCATACTACACAATATCGTCATTGATATGGAGGATGAGGTGCAAGATGAATTGCCTTTGTCTCATCATCATGATTCAGGTTACCATCAACAAACTTGTGAATCTGCCGACGAGTCTGCCTCTATTCTCAGAGAGAAACTCTCCCTGCACCTATCAGGAAAATTGCCAAATTAAAATCATGGAAGGTGATTTTGTCTTTGATTTATTTGTTCATGTTCTTCGCTAGTTGAGTACGAAAATTTTTTTATATACTTAATTGCATAGTTTCTCTACAAAAATAGATATCAACCTTTGGACATATATTGCTCACAAAATGTGAGGCTTTCTGTTTCCTTTAAATTTGTTTTTCCTTTCCCTTTCTCTCTCTCTTTATTTTCCTTATATGTTTTTCTTTTTTACAATGACAGGTCATTTTCCATCCATTTTCTGTTCGTCCAAACATAATAGGTTGATCATGATGATGTTTTGTTCTAAGCCATTAGGTATATAGATAGCTTATTAGGATGGCCCAACAACATTTGCTGGATTGACTTCCAACATTTCTGCTGCATTGCATGGTTGAAATTGGAAAGAACCTATTTGCATACGATCTCATTTGATCCAAATTGACCAAATCAAACCCACTGGAAACTTTAGTCGTCAATTTCCATGAAGCTAAACATGTATTGTTAATAATAATAATAATAATAATAATTTAATAAACATCTTTTTCTAAGTTGAAAGAGTCAAAATACGCAGGTGCAGTTCGTTTGATCTTACCCTTTTTTTTTTCTTTTACATGTTATTCAAATATCATTATTCTTTTGTTAGTTATTCACACGTTATAAGATAAAATTATACACACACTCAGAATGTAAAATAGATGAAACAAGTTTTTCTTTTTTGTCCTTTCTTAAATTAATTTTCATATCATGGTTTAGATTAATTTTCATATCATGGTTTAGGGTTACATGAACCAAAAAACTTAACATGAATCTGCTCGTAGAATGAGAAGATGACTAAACCTTATTTTATAGGGGCAATCAGAGAAGATATTTGCAGGTCTTGGACCTGATATTAATATAAAACATATATTTTTAAAATGGCTTACAATTAAAAAGTTTAAATGATTAATAACAACGAGTTTTCTGAAAAAAAAAATGACAAAGGAAACAATAAAATTTCTTTAGTCAACTACTCTTCCCCCAAAAAAAATAAAATTGGAGGGACCAAATTTCGCAACTCTTAAAAACCAAACTTTACGAAACAAAATAACAAGCGGAATCATAAAGCCAATCCAACACAAGCACTTTCATTCTGAAGCAACAATGTTAACATAAATCTTCATAGCTGGTACTCAATTTCACATCTAACCATTTAAGGTCAAAATACAGTGAATAGTGTTTTAGAACTTATAAGTGGAACTGGTTAATGCTCTAAAAAGCTTCTCAGTTTAGACAAGACACTGATTTACATGGTTAATTGGGAAACAACCAACGATACCATCATAATGCAAAATGAATAAAAAGGGATATCCACTCTCAATAAAGCCACCGCATTAGATTTGCATATCACAAACACGAAAATGAGATACCAATAAATCCACAAATTACAAATCACTTCATAAAACCCCATATCATAGTAAAAATAAATTCATGTCCCAGAAAGCCATATAAACATTTCATATAGAAACCCAGACAGTACGGAGGGACTCTCTCCATTTTGCATAGTTTTGACACTTTACATTCAGTTTGATCGGCTTCTAAAAACATCAAGACCCATCTCGGTTGGATCAGTAGCTTGCAACTCTATCTGAATGCCATCCAATTCCCTCTTAAACCTGTCTTTGGAACTGGCATAGATCATCTTGCTTCTCACCCTTGATGTATCCGGAGACCTTGATATATGTAATTCATAGACAAAAAAGTAAAAAAATCAAGGTACAAACAATGCATAAGCAAGTAGAACAATCAAGGTAGAAAAAATGCATAAACAAGTAAAACAATCAAGGTACAACCAACAACATGAAGAGTATAAACACAAACTGAAAGAATATGGAATCTAAAGACTGCTACAAACCCAAAAGCCATTGACCATTACCAAGCAATGAAGATAATCCTGCTTTTCTGGCAGTTCTCTTCAGTCACATAATCGAAGTCGTAGACAGCATATCGGCACTCATCGGCAGGAAGGCTTGCAGCAAAATCCTCATAGCTCTGGGTTGATTCACCAGTCTTTTCCACTACAACCTGCTTTTGCTTCTCCTCAATCTTGAAAACAATGAAGCGGTAAACTCTTTTCGCCTTCAAGTCCAAGAACTTGAGCTTGCAGTCATCATGCACAGCCATCCCGGATGCTGCGTTTGCCTAGAATGGATAAAGGCCACCACATATCAAATTCATATAACAATTAAAACCTAACTCTCCACTTCTCATTTAAGTATCAGACAAATACATCAAGAACAAATTATGGAATTCATCCAAAATTATTCGAATAATCTACCAAATAGAAATCCCATGATGAAAAAACTATCAAGAACAGTTTCATTACTACAACCTTCATTTTCTTTTGCTTTCCAACTCCTCAAATTCATTTTCTAGTTCACCACTTCAAAAAAAAAATTATCTTTTATTTTTTTTTTACAAATTAGTTCTGGTAAAACTCTAAAACGACCATCCCTTCCATCATGCATTTCTAGTCCGCTTGCAAATTGCAAGCCCATCCTTTGATTTGTCAAAATTTATTTAATCGAAACCCTGCTAGAATTTGATCAGTCAAACACCATTCCACATTCAAACACCGCTACACACAAATGGAAGGTCAAAAAAACATCATTGCATGCTCAGAAGCGTAGATGCACATATATGCATAACCAATACATATATGCACCAATAAATAATACATATAGACATACAAGCACAAAAATATCTTAAAAATGCCTAAAAATACACATTTTTAATATGAAAATACCTAAAATATCCATATAAGCAGCGAAATGAACAGAAAAATAGAACATTTGCATGAGAGAGGTCCGCAAAATCATCAAAGACATCAAAATTGTAAGTCAGATGCAAAGATCAAACTGTCAGATGCCTTCGGTTTAAACATCCACATAGCAGAAGAATCAATTCAGATCGATCAAGGTACAAAATCTAATTAAATTTCTAATCAACTAAATAAAATGATGAATTCGGTCCAAATACACAAAGAAACTTCACAGATCGAACACTAAAAATAGCATAAGGATTAAAACACAACAAGATCATATAAAATTGTTGGACTGAAAATTATTAAAAAAGAAAAAGAAAAAAAATGAGTAAAAATGAGTAATTCAAACTCTGAAGAAGAAAGAGTAAAGCAGTGGCGCTTACCATTTTGCCGAGAAAAGATCGGAGGAGAATGAGAGAGAAAGTGAGAGAAAATCTAGGGCTCCAAGAGAGAGATGATAAAGATAGATAGGTTATCGATGATGAGAGAAGCCTGCGACTTGAAAAAAAAAAAAATGTGGAGGCCCTGCGCGTTTGGTAGCCACCGATAATCTCACGGTGACGGCTGCGACGATTGGATGAGGAACCAAAGGTATACGGCCACGTGGTGCGTTTCATGGAATATCGTGCCACCGCATAGTCGGTGAGGAAGGTAAGTGTTTCACGCAAAGGGGCCGAATCCAATAGCGGGTTTATGAGACTAAACGGCGTCGTCTTAATGTCAAAGCAATAGAACCGGCCCAAGTGAAGCTCAAAAGTCAATAAAAGCCCAATAGAAGCCCGTATTATTTCCTTTGAAAATTATATTTGCGGCTGGAAAATTTTTTAAAAAAAATATTCTTTTGAAAAAAAGAAAAGAAAAAAAGAAGTTGAATAGGATAGTTAAAAAAATTCTAAAAAATAAAAAAATATTTTAAATATTGGGATCATAACATATCTTATATTTTTTGTGTAATTGATCTTCTATAGATTTCCTTTTTTTTTTCTTTTTTCATTTTTCCTTTTTTTTTTTTGTTTAATTCTCTCATTCACCACTGTCTTTGTTCATATCCCTTATTGATATGTACCAACCACATTACTATTTTAGCCCATATAATATATAAAAATATAAACAGAGGACCCAATTTAATAAAGGTGTGAACGATGAAAAAAAAAAGAGAGAGAAAAAGACATAACTTGGAAAAGAAAGGTGGAAGAAAAAAAAGTCGAATTTGAACCTCTTCAAGTGATACACATGAATTTATATTTAAGATAAAATTATAAAATAGAAATATCAAATAGATTCTATCTTTTAATATATTTTAAAATGATAATTTTATATTGAAATTCTTTTTTATTTATAAAAAAAATATGAATCTACGATTGAAAGTAATAAAAAGGAAAAAAAAAAACACCTAGAAACTAGCTATTCAAAAAAATGCATTGAAAAAGGCATGCAAAGCACATTTTTGGTACGTTAATATACTATTAAATAAAAGAATTCATACCGTGTCTTAACACACTATTAAATAGAATTCGCATCATTTATCTCATTATATCTCTCTCTAAGTAAAAATTAATATACATTTACCATTCAATTTATTTTTCTTTTATATGTCATATTCTAATTTGTGGATAAAGATGAGAATATATGATCTAAATTTTTTTAAAAAATATCAATCTGTTATGAGACATAGACTATTGTCCATATTTAAAAAGCCTGTAGTACATCTTAGCTGGTTGGCATTATAGACGTTTATTGCTGATAAAAATCAACAAGTTGAAAATACTAATAAAAGTTGGTAGGTCTAACTTGGTCTTGTCCTTTAAATTATTAATTTCGTGGATGGAGACATTTATTTATTATTTTTTTATTTTTTTTAAAAAAAATGAAAATAGAACATGTTCATGGAATTATACAAATTTCACCTTAACTTACTTGCACGAGTATATTCCCAATATTGTGTAAATTAAAAAGAAAAGGCATATATTAAAATTATAATATATAGAACTTCGTAGTATCAAAACCAATCCACGACATCTATATAATTTAATGAATCAAGCAAAAAATATTCACTCGATTTTTCCTATTTAAGTACATCAATGGTTGGTACATAGAATATATATATATATATATATATATATATATATATATATATAGGTATTAATTAATTTAATTAATTGAGGCAGTAGAAATTTCTATCGTAGACAGATTTCCTAGAGATGGCATTCTGATGATGATGAAGATGATGATCCACGTGGTCTTGATCCATTGCCACTTTCTGAGTATAAGACGCAGGAACCAAGCACAGTCCCTTGCTTCTCAGGTCTAGCCTCCTCTTTCCAGTTTCCTATATGTATATTTCACAATTTTTATTTTTATTTTAAAAACTTAGAAGAGTCTGATGGAATAGTGATTAAGGATTTAATTAATTATATAATTTTGTTATGAAAATAAATAAATATAATCCCAAGTTAAAGAAAAGTGTACTAGTGTGACGCGCAGTGTACATGTACGTACCAGTGAGTGAGCACCACTAACACTGTCATATGAGCTACTCAGCATCCGAAACAGGTTCTGGTTTCAAGGATCAAAAAAACAAATGTACAGTTTGGCAAAATAATTATTAAAAAAAAATATTTAAATTAAACATAATTAAGCTTAATTTATACCTGAATCTGTCCATGAAGAAGCTGTATATAAACTGAAGCCTCTTGAAGAACTGAGGCAGTGTCAGTCTGCAAAAATAGTAGTCCATATTCAAAATTGGATGTAATTATTTTTTATATCCAATTTTTTTTTAAAAAAATAAATATAAACTCAGAGTTATATAATTAATTAAGGAGTGGTGTATATATAGGAGCGATTTTATAAATTTTATAATAGGCCACAGCACTTGCAGCCCACAGTATTAGATCCTCCAATGTTAATATGTGCATGGAATTCTCTAACCTTTCCATAAGGGGAAACCAGCTTTTGAAGGGCTGTGATCTTGTCACTCAGCTTTTGGCTTCTCCTCACCGTTGGCACTCGAAACTGCATCCGAAAATGGAGAATAAAAATCCTCAATATTAAAAAAAAATTGTGGGTAATTCTTTGAAAAAACATATATACATATATATATATATATATGTATAGCACTTAAATAGAATTGAATTAATAAACAAATAAATACCCTATGTTGCTGTTGTTGCTGCTGCTGTAATGGTGTTGATGAAGCTTCCTGTACTTGGTGATGCCAATGTTGGTGTTCATGATGGTTTGTCGTTTTGTTTCTTTTGGTTTGCCTCCATTCATTCAAAGCTGGTGACCCCTCGTTACTAATCAATTCACTAACGCCATTTTCGGGCAAAAGGTGGTTAATTTCAAGCGCACGTTTCCTTCCATTTTGTAGAGCCTGTAAAATTAATATGTTACATCATGGATAAAATATATAACAAGGTTTTTCATTGATTGTTGACCAATTCAGATTCAAGTTACATAAAATCCCAGAGTGTTAATGGGTACTTAATTAGTCGGTGATTTTGGACCGCCTGATTACTGTGATCTAGTGGTAACTTGAAAATTTCATGCAAATTTTTTTGTTAATTTCCTACACTTGTTGTTTTGCTTTATAAGCTTACGATAATGAAAGTTACTGAACGTACTGTTTCAATTTGAGGTGGTGAAATCTTCTTCCCAAGCAACAATGATTGGTGGGAATTAATAACGTCGTCATCGCAGTGAAAGCTAGTGGTTGGAAAACGTGCTGCTATCAAACAAAATAAAACAGTCACACATAGTCATTAAATCAATGATGTAAAATTTGCACTGTGCATGCACTAAAATATATATATATATATATATATATATATAAAATAAAAATTCAGATAATTAAGAGGCTGTTGTCAAAGACAAAGAAGAAAAATGGTAAAGAATTAGGTTGAGTTGAGAAAAGTTGTAGTGTAGAATGGTAGCAGATGGTGAAATGAACCAAACCTGGTTGAATTGGAATTGGAAACGAATAGCCTTCAACTCTTAGCTGGTTGTCGTCCATGCAAAACCCAGTACTGTTCATCAACATTGTTTTTAGTAACAACAGCATATAATACTTGTCAAAGTACGTACTGCAAATTATTTACTTTCAAACTGGTTTTTTTTTTTTTTTTGGTATTAAAAATGTATAAGCCTCTAATTTTCTACATGTATTTTACTGTATCTTCAAAAAAGAGATCTGACCCACAAATTAGAATCAACTGTATACATATCTACTCCCTTGGTTTTTTTCAAATTATAAGAATAAATGCATGCACGTCCTCTGTTTGATAAAAAGACAAAGAGGCCAGGCAATACTAAAGAGGGGTTAGAACAAAACCCTTTCAATTAAATTAAGCTAATATTTTTTTAACAGACAATATATATATATGTATATACAATATATATATATATATGCACTTAATTTGCAAAGAAGACAAATTAATTAACATAATTTGCTGAGAAGAACAAGTCAAAGTTCATATAGCACAGGTCAATATAACGCTTTCCACCAAAAAACAAATACATAAATAACCTCTTTATATATATGTATACATATTTACATAATGGCGTGCCCTTGTTAGGTACATGCATGTCCTGCAGAGAAGTACATAAAATTGGTGGGAGAGTCCAAACCATTTAAGCAAGCTGCTTAGTTTGAAGGGTATCTTGGCAAAAGAGCTTCCAAGTACATCCAATCAACAAATATTGACTAAAAGTCCAAATTTTTTAATTGGCAGTATATATATATCTACAACAATGCCTACGTACGTACATAGATAATAACATTACATTTTTATAACACAACAGACATCATTCAAACAATAAATAATATAGTTAATATTTGGCTGCTCTATATACTTTTCCTTGTTTATCCAGAATGTTTCCAGCATTTTCATTTGGGTGTTAATCATGATGACAAACCCTTCATTCTAACACCACATTGTTTATGTGACAGAATTAATATTGAAATTGATCTCTTTTTTACAGAACCACATCATATTAATTGATGAATATGTTTATAAGGATAATATATATATATATATTATATTATATAATATATATATATATATATATATATGTTTCAACTGATCAAGGCAAAAATAATAAAGATCAAATGGAAATTGGAAGAGCAGGATTGCATACATTTTATTGTTGGCCTGCATAGAGACATCCCAGTTGGGCATATGAACTTCACTGTTACCTGCACATCCAAACATTTAAAACAATATTCATATACCTAAGAGTTAACTCTGAACTCACAAATTAAAGGAAATTAAAACATTCTTTACAATGCCTAATTGTTTTAATATATATACTAGTGTACGTTCTCCAGAATTAAGATCATTACCGAAGTCATAAATATGTGAGGAAAATGGCGGAAGAACAGCGTCTTTCATTTCAGCCAAACGATCAAAATCCCGTTCGAAGCTCGCACTGAAAGCCCTTTGAAGCTTAACTCTGATCAGCAGCAGTGGCCTGAGATTAATATACAGAGAATTCCAAAAAAAAAAAAACAAACAAAAAAAAGGAAAGAAAGAAAAGGAAGAATATTAATGAACACCCAAAACTATGATTTATATAAACCCTAGCTAGCTTCATACAGAAGAGAAGAGAAAAAAAAAACTCACCTCGTTGGCAAGCTATTTAATTTCTCTTTGGTTAATTTTGGTTAGCAAAGGAAGTAAGTAATTAGAAGGTCCCTTGATTATATTTTTGCCAAAAGAAGTAAGCTAGAGATGAGAGGGTGGGGCGTTTTAGGGTTTTTCTTTTGAGTGTAACAATGGTTTGCTTCCTTTCATGGAGGAGTTCTTTGGTCACAAGGCTATTTATTGCACGAAAAGTACCAGATGACTCAGAGCCTTGTATTAGGAAATTAGGATGTTGAGGTCGGCTCTCTAAACTAGCAACCTATCTGTTTGATTTCGCTTTCACTTAATTTGACTTTCATTTCTATAATTTCATATTATTGTTGCATGGAAAGTGATTGGTTTTTAATTTTTTATTTTGGTTAATTTGTTTCCTACTGTTTATATTAGTCAAAAGAACTTATAAACGTGTATGGATAACAAAAGTTGATAATGGGATTTTTCACAGGCTGCATAAGATAATATTTTGACTCACTAAATTTCTTTGCTTCTCAATAATAATCAGCCTAACTAGTAGAGCGGCAAATTATTTTAAAATTATATATATATATATATATATATATTTTATTTTTATTTTTATTTTTTTTTTGCTACTAAATTGTCAAGGTGATTGAAATTTATACCCCTTTTGTATAGGTGGGTTTTTTTTTTTTTTGGTAAGCAATAAGTTCATTAGCAATTCAATTAAAGAGCTATAGCTAGCTAGGTATAGGATTAATTGTTGCTATATATGTATAGCTGACATTAATTTGGCATTTCCAAATTTTCTTATGAAATGGATAAGTTATAATTGGCTACAAAACAAAATGTGTTACAGTTTAAGGCATTGTGTATATATGTAATTATATATCGTCAGGGCTAAGCCAAGGCTAGCTAGCTAATTAAACTTAATACGGTGGGTCTAATCTGCTTGATTGACTAATTATAATGTACATTTATGAAACATGTCCATCTGTCTTTTTGTCTGTATATGAATATATAGTCCTTGGAGAGATAATACATGTCTTCCAAAGTTTTAATATGGAACTACAATGTTAAACTAGTAATTATAAAGCGAGAGTGGAAGAAGTTTGGGGATCTTTCAAAAAAATAAATAAAAAAAATTGAAGGTGAAATTAATAATTAATGTGAATTAAATTAATAAGTTAAGAATACATGGTTGGTTAATGGTGAGACACTACATATAATATGTAGTATATAAGTATAATAAGCCATAATTATAATAATAATAATGGATTATTATTTGTTAGGACAAATTATAAATTAATTTTTTTTTTAAAAAAATTGTCCTGCATTGCCTGGTTTTTTTAGCCTGTCTCCAGCTGTTGACCTATTCCTATGCTAAGGTTTGACTTATATATATAATATTTAAAATATATGATCATATATTAATTAAATATGATATTATTAATTTATAATGGGATTAATATATATAGTTGTGGGAAGAAAGTGTTAATTCGAAGCTCACTCACTTCCATCAAGATTGGTAAATTCATCTAATTATCACATCACTAATTGATTTAATTTCTTCTTGATCTAAAATAATTTGGCCCTCCTAATTTATCAAATAATTAGCTGGTAACTAAATTTGTAAACTATCAAATATATATTTGGCTTCATCACTAAACTAATTATTATTGTGACAAAGTTTTGGTTATTTTTTTCCCTTAATTAATTAACATATTCATTTTTATTAAATGTATTTACCGTCCAAAATACGTTATCCATAATTTAATTAGGTCAAAGCTAGAAGATAAACAGCAGAGGGTGATTTCATTCATGAAATATTATAAAATTTGGTTGACCAAGTTTGGACTCAAATTAAAGTCAATAGAGAAAGCAATTAACCAAGGTTTTGTAGTTTAGTTTTGGCATTAAAAATTTAAAATGGTTTTGCATGCAATGGATGATTCAAGAATCGACACGTGTAAGCACCCCAGATTAATCTTTTACTGTTATGTATTATTAGTTACATATGTTTATTAATTTTTCAATTAACTTGACCTTAATTACTTTAATATATAATTAAAATAAAATATTACTTTAATATATAAAGTCAGCAGCCTGTCCTTTAACCAACGATGCACAGGCTAATGACATGTGCCATCAAAATGACACTTCCAACAAATTAGAATTTGGTCCCAACAATGGAAACAAAGAGGATAAGAGCTTAATTTTCGTTTCTCTCTGTTTTTTTTTTTTTTTTAATAAAATAAATTTGTCATGCAAAATATAAATAATGTAAAGCAAAAAATGGTTTCATTTTGGTGTTGATATAAATGATGACTCAAAAAGAAAAGGCCATGATTCACTTTCTTATATGATAGTTTAATTTGATTTCATTTTTAAATTGTATTTAATTAGATTTAGAAATTGAGGTTCTCAATTTTAAGATCTTATATATATTTTTTGTAAGCTGTATAGTAAAAAGAATTGATTATATATGATATTTGAGTAGCACAATTAACGTAACTGAAGATCACCCCGAGAATACAAATAAAAGAAAAAAAAATAGTATATATATATATATATACAAATTTAAAAATGAAAAATATATAAGAATATTATTGACCTCTATATATATATATATATATATATATATATATATATATATATATATACAAATACAATTAAGAGTTTGGGAGGTCAAAGAGTTTGTCAGCTAGGTCTTGTTTTGTCTCTCTCGAAGTTGAAATTCCTTTTGATATTTTGTTTACATGAAGATTCAATCTCATTGATTTATTTTTATTTAAAAAAAAAAAAAAGAGAGAGGGGGAGAATTTGTTTTTGTTTTTATTTTGATTTTGATTTTATAATGATCCGTTGCTTTCCCTGCAATATATATATATATATATATATATATATATATATATATATATATATTATGAAATTGGCACATATACAATCTATGATGACCATAAAAAAAATAAAAAAAAAAAAGAAAAAGAAAAAGATTGAATGAATATTCTCTACCATGCAAATATTTTAAATATGTGTGTATGTGTATGATTTTACAAGGCCCTATCAAACCTCAAAGCCAGCGTACGAATTATATCTCTCATATGTTACCCAAAAAAGTTGGTGAAATATGTAATTAATCATGAGCCATATATACACACATACAAATTTTGTTTTTTTCTTTCTTATAATCAATAGTTTGCAGGACATTGTATGTGAATGTCGACTTAAAATGAATCATAAAAATTTAATAAAACATCTACAATCTTTTATATTTTATTATAAGATTACTTTGGGACACACCATTGATTAACCGATCAAAATGTAAATATCTACGATTACTATTATTATTGTATTAGTTTAAACAACAAGCTCCAGAATTACATTCAAATTTCAATTTAATTATAAAAACCAATTATAGTTGAAAAAAAAATCTAATCAGTAATATTTTTAAAGTCTTAATTAAATACATCTAAACGTTTTAAATTTATAAAAAAAATTAAATTTTTGATTAAATACACCTTCCTTTATTTGATTTAGAAAGTGTGTATAGAAGCACAAGTGATGGGGCTGTGGGCTGAACGCTTTCGGGGTCAGATAATGACCTACATTGGGCCTGCCAAGAAATTGGGTTAACAAAACAAGACGACACTTGGGTTAATGGATAAATGGGTCTAAGCTCAACCCGGTCAAGGTCCGAATGGAGGGTAACTCAGTAATTCCATCACCATCCTCACCATATATTCGAGCTAGGGTTTCTCAGCTCACATCTAAAAGGCCCTGAGAAACCCTAGCTCTCGGAGGCAGCCAGTGCTCTCCATATCTGACGGTACGTAAAATTCATCTCCAATTTTCTCTGTCAATAGGTCTTAGGGTTCTGTCTTACCTCGCGGTTGCTTTGATCTGTGCTATCTCGTTCTATACGTTCTCTTTTATCTTAATTGGTTTTTGTTCCATAAGCGAATTTGTTATGTTTTTTTGCTCATTTTAGCTAAGTGAATGCTGTGTATTATAATCTTACATCTGTGTTTGCTTCTTTCTCTCGATTTTTTTGGGGAAAAACTTAAAGTCTGATGCTTTGGTGCCTGTGTCTTTTTTGTTGCTTGCTTGGTTGCTGAGAAAATTTGAAGAAGCAAAAAATTGCATACTCTGAATTCGTTGACTTGATTTTACAGCTTCTGAATTTTTTGAGCACTGGTGTAGTGTCTAAGGATTAGTCACCGTATGTTGATAGACACCTTGTGTTTTCATGGTTTTCATTTCTGGGGTGATGTACTGTTTATAGCTGCCGTAGAAATAGGATTTGGTCTAACATGGGCATGGGTTATCATTAAGTTGTAAGATGGTACCGGTTTTGTTTTGATCCCCAACTAGTTAAGATATAAGATTGCTGGTTTCATTAGTTGATTAGAGTTCGGGAGGAAAAGTATACAATTATTCTTATTTCTAAGTTTTTTAATCGTGTTGAAAAGCTTTAATTGATAATCTAACTAAATTATTTGCCTGCAATATGTTGCAGTGAATCAGTAAGAATGGTTAGAGTTAGTGTTCTGAATGATGCTCTTAAGAGCATGTACAATGCAGAGAAAAGGGGGAAGCGCCAGGTCATGATTAGACCATCCTCCAAAGTGATTATCAAGTTTCTTTTGGTCATGCAGAAGCATGGTATGTATCTATTCTTATATATTCGAAGTCAATTTAATATCCTCATTTTTGCTCAACTTTATGTACTTTCTGATCTGTGTTTAACACTCAACTTGTGTGCTTTACAATCTGTGTGTTTTACTCTTTTATTTTGCTGAACAGGATATATTGGAGAGTTTGAGTATGTTGACGACCACAGGGCTGGAAAAATTGTCGTTGAATTGAATGGAAGGCTTAATAAGTGTGGTGTTATTAGTCCCCGTTTTGATGTTGGTGTAAAGGAGATTGAAGGATGGACTGCAAGGTTACTTCCATCAAGACAGGTTAGCCCAATTCTTTAGGCTTCTTGATAGTAAGCTATGTTGAGCTTGGAAACAGTGTATTTTCTGAGTTAGTTTTTACTTTTCTTACATATATACAATACCTTTTTTGGCGACAAAGATGTTGAAACTATGTAAATTGTGAATATGTGAATTTCATAGTTGGCTTCCATTGCAATCATTTTATGTTGTGTTTTTGCATCATGTAGCATATTAATCTTGAGTTGGGCTTTAGTGTTATTTTTGAAACTGTTTCACTATCTTGTCTCGTTACTGTAAAAAAGCATTTACACTAGTTAAGAGTCTTGTATGTATTACTAGTATCTTTATTTGTTGAAGCTTACCATCTATGGCTGAATACGTGCAGTTTGGATACATTGTACTGACAACTTCTGCTGGTATTATGGATCATGAAGAGGCCCGAAGAAAGAATGTAGGTGGTAAAGTGCTTGGTTTCTTTTACTAGGTCATGTTTACTTAAAGAGTGAGACTGGATTTTTGGTCAGAGGAGCTTTCTTTTTGGGGAATGTTTTGGAACATGCATAGATTAGTTCTATGTTGGTTGATATTTTTTTTTCTTTTTGGTTGTTTTGAATGCTAATGATATTGGTTGTTATTGGCATTCTTTTCAGACGGTAATGTGGTTTTAAGCATTTTCTTTTATCTGCGAGGAATTGATGTTTATTTATATTTTCTTTATCTGATGTATGGATGGCTATATAGTTATTGCTTTGCATACACTTTTGACTGTTGATTGAATCTGCATATGACTTTAAACTTGACAGCTTTTAAGGATCCTTTTGGTTTGAGTATTTTTAACGATGACATTAGTTTTCAATAAAAATTATTTTTCAAAGTTATTACCTACCGAAAAATTTACTATGTTTTTAAAAGTATGAATCAAATAGTAAATAAATAGTTACTATGTTTTTAAAAGTATGAATCATATAGTAAATAAATAAGTTATATGTTAATAATTTCATAATTGTCTTCCATTGAGATGTTTATCACGTGCCTCAAATCAACAAAAGGGAAGCCTAAAGCCTATTCTTCATTAGCTCTTTATCCTATTAAGATAATAAGAATAGTTAACATCACAAGGATATTTGGTCCGCTTTTAAATACATGGGATATAGATTCTTATATATGAATTTATCAAGATAATAAGAATGGTTAGCATCACAAATATATTTGGTCCATTTTTTATTTTATTTTTTCTAATGGTTACAAAACATTTTTAATAAAACGCAAATAATATATTATTTTTTTTGCCAATTTTTTATGTTGATTTTTATTTTTATGTGATCCTTGAATTTGTTTGTCTTTTTATCCTTGACTAAATGGTTGAATTTTCTAGATCTTTGTTTTAAAAGATAATTAAAATGTTTGGTTTGAGAAAATGCATGTTGTAGTAGTGCTCTTTAATTATAGTAGAAATCAACGAATGAGGAGCTGTTAAATGTCAAAATTTAATTCATGTCCATTCTTTGAAAGACCAAATCAGCAATTGAAATTCTTTTATTTTATTTTTGACCATTTACGGTTTAGTCTATGCAAATCTTCCTTCATATGCTCCAATCAATTTGCATTAAATTTAAATGTTATAATTATTCAAAGGTTGGTAACCAGTTGTTCTTTGTTAAAAAGTTGGTGATCCTCCAATCAAATTTTACATGTTGAATTCCATAACTTTTATTTTGATTTGAGTTATTAAATTTACAAACAAGTTTCTTCATACAAACTGGTAAGAAAATTAAAATAAAAAATTATAGCCCACAGCTCTATTCAGTTCTAAATAATTATACAACTAGTAAACTAAAAAGATATATATATATATATATATATATATATATATATATATATGATAAAATTAAGCCAGATGATTAACTTTATTATAGTTGAAGAAACTAGTAAATTTTGTCAAAACATAGTAATCCAAAATTAAACAAAAACAAAACAGGTAGTTTACAAGAGAATAATTTCCATGCCAAAGATTTGTGGTTGCCCTATTGCTGTCCTAATAACACCATGCGTCACTCTTCCTCGTCGTTATCGTCGTCTTCATCATCATCCATATCGCCAAGCTCATTAGCGACCATTATCGTCACCAACCTCGGCCTCCATTGGAGGTTTTCCCAGAACAAGTTTAGTTCTGCAACTGCATCAAAGATTGAATATGGAGGAGGGAACATAAATTGAAGAAAACTGGGTCATTTTTATGTTTCCAAAAGTGAGTTTGGTCATGTGTTGCTGGTTGTAGCCCTTTTTGTAGGTGGTGGTGCATTTTCAGCTAAAGAATCTTCTCAGCATATACTCGGTAGCACATTCTTCGGATCTTTTTTTTTTTTCTTTTTTTGTAACTTTTTTTTCTTTCTACTTTTTGCTTTTTTTAATTAAAGTATTTAGCATCTTTAGACGAATTAAAATCTCCCTGCATGTTCCCTTAATTTGCTTACCATACATTATCTGTAGACGTGTAGAAATAAATAATTATTTTATTCTGTATATGTAAAAAAATTAATAATGAGACAAATAAATAGATATATACTAAAATAGAACATTTAAATTGTTCGAAAATATAATTTTGAAGGAAGATATTAGATATTACTATGTTCTATTAAATTTAATAATTTTTTTATTTATTTAACAAACTCTTAACAATGAAAAATTTACATTTTTATACGTAAAAAAAATCAAGCAATTATCCCAATTTACCAAAAAATAAAATAAAACGAAATTAATTACATTCTCATATTTAGAAATATTTCACAATTGGAAAATGCCTCACAGTCGTGCCTATGTATATGTGGAATATGTGAATGCATTACTTTCTAATTAAATTTTTTTTTCCTTTTTAATATAATAATAGACTTTCTTTCCAACAAAAAAAAATAAAATAAAACAAATAGATTAGTGACATTGGAGACTGGGTCTCAAGTGGGCTACAGGCTCTCAATTGGGCTACAAGCCCTTGCTCCTCCATCTACAAATTTTCTTGTTATTTGTAGGACTTTAGGGTCTCAGTGGCTGTGCCCATACAAATGTTGGAATTTTTTATTATTATTATTTTTATCTTTCATTGGAAATTTTTTTTTTAAAAAAAAATCCTATTTTGTTTTCTTTTTCCTCTAAATATTTGGAAATAATAATGTCCTTCAGTTTATTTATAAGAAAAAATAAGTAAAGAAGTAAGGTTTTGCAAATATGATGCAATTGTAGGCGTGCGATGCTATTTGAAAATTAGCAGCACAAATATATTTTCTATGTGCTCCTTGAATTTATTTGTTTATAAAAAATAAAAAAAAAGTACAAAAAAAATGGTTGTGCGTTGTGGTCTATTATTTTTCTTGCTACAAATTTTAACACATCGCTTGTTAATCTTCCTTATTTCTCTCAACTGATGTGGTATTATTTTATACATCGTGTATTTTTTAACATTGTCATATTTTTTTCTTCTATGTGTTTTTCACTGTTGTGGTATTTAACATTTATATACAAGTATGGTTTCTTGTAATTTATCAAAAAGAAAAAAAAAAGTATGGCTTTTTTTTTTTAGGTTTGTATTAAATACACTCTACAACATATTCCCATTAATCAATCTGCATATTAAATTACTCTATCATATAGTTTTATATTTTTTTTACTGCCTCAATAAAAGAAAATTATTTGAAATTTTTTTAAAAATAATGCACTTAGCCCTCAATTTTTGACACAAAAGGTTTCAAAGTCATAACATTTTAAGAATTCAAAAACTTAAAGTTAGATAGTAAAACTATGTGCATTTTTTACCACCGTCTGAGTTCGATTAGATGTGTGATATTTTAGATAGATCGAGACCTCATATAAAAAAAATTATAATTTTTAAATTATTTCATAAACTTTTAAATTATTTCATAAACTGTAAAATTATTTAATAATTTAGAGTACTTATTCTAGTGTTTTTTAGCATAGGCCAAATTAGTTTGATATTTTAGATTACCAAATCTTCAAGTCTATGATGTCTTTTGAGCAAACCCACATGGGAATAATCAATAAAAATAGCGTAATTCAAATTCTGTGACACCTGTACTCAGAAACACGTATAGCCCCTGATACCATTATTGGGAGGTAGGATCATTATGAGAGGAAAGCTTTCTCACCTGTTTCAGTTATATACCTACTGTTGTCACGGTTGGAATATGAGTTGCACATTGATTGCTCCAACGACCATGACTAATAGGCCATGTTAAAATATATCAATGCTAAATTTAATTTTTTATAATCTTCTATCAATATTATTTTATAATTTATCTTAATATCATAATTAGATTTCTTAATCTTTCATATCCACGTCTAATTTAATTTATTGATTTATAAAATATTTATTTTCTAATATTTATTTCATAACAATAAATTGTTGTAGAACATGATTTTTTTTTTTAAAGATGTATAGGAAGAATTCCATTCGAAAGTAGAAATTTGAAGATGGAGGAATGGCGGAGCCACCGTAGTTGGAAAGAAGAAGAGCTCACTGCACCCTTGGAAGCTGCCGATCCAACCGAGCCGGTCTGTTTGGAGGCTCAGCGAAAGAGCACGGACCGCAGGAGGAGCTATCATTACGTGGTTCTGGAGGGCTGGCTCGGACGTCGGGCGGCGGCGGTAGTGATGGCTCGAACAATTTCCCTTGGCTCGAATGTGGTAAGAGTTGAGGAGGGTTCCAAAGGAAAGTTCACTCCGTAGTAAATTTGGATACTTTCCCATATTTCACTTACCAAACGGGAAGAAGCCCATTTATGACTTGCCTTAAGTCGGGACGGTAGGGTTTCAAGCCCTCATCTTGATGGACAAGGTAAAGCCATGCATATATATATCTCTTGATGACTAAGGCAAGGTATGCAATACTCTACACTTGAATTCACCAAAAGTCCAAAGCCGATTAACTAACTGGCGTCGGAGGTTCTTCGGCATCACACCGCCCCAAAGCTTTCATGCTTTTCCTTAATTCTTGCAGATTCACGGTGGTGCTAGGCGTGGAATTTAACCGTGGCGGAACAAAATTCGACATAAACAGGTTTGGCTAGAAGGGTCCGATCGAGTTTTGCACTAAAACCATGAGGCCTATTTCCGGTAACCTCGCCAAAGACCATGCCCGTAACGCGTTAGTCTTGCTTCTAAAATCGTTGCGCTGAAAGACAAGAGGAAGAAATCACCCATATCCAAAAGGGCGTAGCGGGCCCCTCATTCACGGGAGGAGGACCCGGTATGGTGATGAGCGTGTGGATCAACTCGCCGCATGGAGGAATGGTGCAATCTACTCGCATGTAACAGCGGAATGAAACACGGGAGAGGATCAGCAGCAGGTTGGAGGCTTTCGATGCCGCTCAAAACAACTCGGGTGCGGGTTGATTTGAACAAAACAGCCGCAATCGACCGCAGTCGGCAAGGCAGAACCGAAGAGAAGAAGCGACGGCGAGAGGTTTAGTCGTTCGGGAAAAGACCCGCCGAGGATGGAGACCATTCTCGGAGGACAACGGAGCCGAGGAAGGAACCTAGCGAAGATTTGGACTCCGCGGACGAGTATACCCCATGAAAGGAGCGGAAGCCATACCACCCCTGAGAGCGAAGCATTATTACACCGCCGGGAAGATCGGCTAGAGAGGATTTGGCAGCGGGAGGGCGAACCGAGATTGGTTGGGCGATGGACGAGACACCATTTGTGGACGAAATCACGAGGTTGATACCCGGGATTCTCTCCCCAAAGTTCACTCAGATGATGGCATAGCCGATCCACAAGATCATATAATTCATTTTGCCATGATCCCAACTTGTATACCCCAACCAAAGCGCCGTGATGTGCAAGGTGTTCGTGATCAAGTCTGAAGGGTCCCTTTGCTTTGGTTCAGCCGTTTGCCATCCTACAGCGTGGATTCTTTTCATACGCTGGCTCAGCTTTTCCTGACCCAATTTGCATCCAGTCGGCAATATAGAAAGGACCCGGATGATTTATTTAGGGTTCAGCAGCAGAAAGGGGAGTCTTTGAGGGACTATATCCAACGATTTGACGACATGAAGGTGGAAATTATGGATTGTCCAGACGTGGTGGCATGCAACGCCTTCAAACGCGGACTGTTACCCGGCACCAAAATTTACGACTACATGGTCCGGAAGAAACCCAGGAGCTTATTGCAGACTTTACAAAAGGCTCAGACTTTTGTGGTTTTAGAGGAAGAGAACTTGACGCGTGTGGCGATTAAGGAAGGACGGATTGCGCCAATTGGTCGAGAGGAGTACCGAGCTGATTTAACTGTCAGGGCTCGGGATAATAGGTTTACAGAATATCCCCGAGGACAAAGGGACGGCCGCCCGGGTAGGAAAAGGTTTAACCAAGACTACACCCAGAGTGGGAGACAAGGCGAGCCCCATAGAGAGAACGAGCGGAACGATCAGATGCGGGACCGTTTGAGGAAGTTCGGGATGTGTCCCCGGTTAGTAGCAGCACATGGAACAATTCATGAAGTCCGGCCACGATCTCGAATTTGGACCAAGAAAAGGATAACTCGAAATGGTGTGTCTTCCACCGCGAGAGAGGACACGCAACGGAGGAATGCCGGGCATTCAAACGAGAAATTGAAGAATTGTTGCGGCGCGGCTATCTGAGACAGTTCGTTGAGCATCCAGAGAAATGGGGCCCGACCAAAGGCCGGGAGGAATCCCCGCGGAAGAACAACTCGCCCCGCCGGGCGAACAATGTGGAGAATAGAAGAGTCATTCACTCCATTCATGGCGGAACCGCGTGTGGAGGGGAGCGTAGGGAGGATAGGAGAGCCATCGCGAGGATCCCTATTGCTCAAGTATCGGCAAAGCGAAGATCCTGGACATAGTGTTCACGAGAGACACAGTAGCACGATATTTCCCACGACGCGTTGGTAGTAACCCTGGACGTTGGAAATTGTACTGTGAAGAGGATTTTAGTTGACAATGGGAGCTCGGCGAACATCATCTTCCTCAGCACAATAGAACAAATGGGAATTCAGTTGTCCGATATCCAACCTACCGCGGCAACATTGGTAGGGTATGATGGCAATGAAAGCGTGGCCAGAGGAAAATTAACTCTGCCAATTACCGCCAGGGGAGTGAATCGGTTAGCAGAGATGATTGTGGTGGACGCACCATCTGCGTACAATATGATTTTGGGTCGGCCTTGGTTGCATTCCATGCAGGCTGTACCATCTACTTACCACCAGAAGATTAAATTCCCATCAGGGGAGAAAGTGGAGGAATTGCTCGGAGATCAGTCAGCAGCTCGACTCTGCTATGTCAAGGCACTGGATGAAAAAGTGAAATAGCAATTACGGAGACGGGGGATGGCCAGGTAGAAAAGATGGATGCTCTGGAGGATCTAGAGGAGGTGCCACTAGATCCGGACCACCCCGAGCGAATTACCAAGATTGGGACACAGTTGGACCCGGAGATCCGAACCCAGCTGATCTAATTCTTGAGGGACCACCGTAACACCTTCGCATGGTCTACGGATGACATGGTGGAATAGACCACGGTATAATATCTCACAAATTGAACGTAGATCCTCGCATAAAACCAGTTCGACAAAAGCGGAGGAAGTTCGCCCCCGAACGGAACCAAATTATAAACGAGGAAATTGCTAAGCTGGTAAAAAATGGGTTCGTCAAAGAAGTTCAGTACCCGGATTGGCTCGCCAACGTGGTAGTGGTCCGGAAGAAAAATGGAAAGCCCAGGGTTTGCATAGATTTCACGGATCTCAACAAGGCCTGCCCGAAGGATAGCTTCCCTTGCAAGATTGATGAGATGGTGGATGCTTACCGGTCACGAGATGTTGAGCTTCATGGATGCCTACTCTACAATCGATCTTGATGCATCCGGATGACCGGAAAAGAGCCTTCATGAGCGGGAATATTCTGCTATAAGGTTATGCCGTTCGGATTGAAAAATGCAGGGGCTACTTATCAAAGGCTGGTGAACAAGATGTTCGCAGCTCAACTGGGCTCCACAATGGAGGTTTACATTGACGACATGCTGGTCAAGTCTATCCGAGCAAACGATCATATCCAGCATCTCGCTCAAGCCTTTGATGTATTAGACGCGCATCGAATGAAGTTGAACCCCACTAAATGCACTTTTGGGGTTGGTTCAGGGCAATTTCTCGGCTATCTCGTGACCCAGAGAGGTATTGAGGCCAATCCAGACGGATCGAGGCTCTTTCGACATGCCTTCTAAAAACACCAAGGAGGTGCAGAGATTAAATGGGAGAATAGCGGCCTTGAGTCGATTCATTTCAAGGTCGTCTGACCATTGCATTTCGTTCTTCCGAGCTCTAAGAGGAAATAAAAACTTTACGTGGACAGAAGAGTGTGAACAAGCGTTCCAACGACTGAAGGTGTATCTGAGCTCTCCTCCTATACTCTCCAAGCCAAAGCCAGGAGAGACATTATACCTGTATTTGTCGGTGTCGGACCACGCGGTCAGCTCGGTGTTGGTTCGGATGGAAGGAAGGGAGCAAAAGCCTGTCTATTATGTCAGCCGAGCATTGGCAGATGCGGAGACCCGCTATACATTCATCGAAAAGCTGGCGCCTTGCTCGTGTCCTCTAAGAAGTTAAGGCCATACTTCCAATGCCACAAAATTACTGTGGTAACCTCATATCCACTTAGAACGGCTCTTCATAGTCCCGATATCGCGGGGCGGATGGTCCGGTGGGCCGTTGAATTGGGAGAGTATGGGATAGAATACCGACCACGCACAAAGAATCAAGTGCGCTGCGGATTTTGTAGAGTTCACGGACAAGTCGAGCCATCGCGATGAAGCCGTTGGTTGAAAGTTTGGAGGAACCAAACATATCCAACACCGGACATCAACTCATCTCGCAGCGGTGCAGCGGAAGTAATTTGGAAGCAAAGCGAATTGCCTGAAACTTCGCGTGGATGGGTCTTCCATTTCCGTGGAGCGAGGCGGAATCATGCTAGTCGACCCACGGCTTAGTAATGGAAGCGGCTATTCATTTCGGTTTTCCCGCGTCGAATAATGAATCGGAGTACGAGGCTCTGATTGATGGAATTAACTTGGCTCGGCGGAGGCTACACAATTATTGACATATAGCGACTCTCAGTTAGTTGTGAGCCAGGTGAATGGCGATTACACGGCGAAAGGCGGAAAAATGATAGCGTATCTAGAGCTAGTCAGAAAGCTAATTGCCAATTTTGAACGTTTTGAACTCAATCAATTACCAAGAAGTGAAAACGTGCAAGCAGACGCATTGCGCGCGAACTCGGCCGCGTTGAGAGATGTCGAAAGATTCCCCTGGAATTCCTGGCCGAGCCAAGCATCGATATTTCTGTCGTGAAGGAAAGTGAGGATCTGATGAGTATAGATGCAGGTGGCGAGCCAGGGTGGATGAACCCCATTATGGAATATCTACTTACTGGCAAACTACCCCAAGACAAGGCGGAGGCTCGAAAGCTTAGACTCATGCTTCGGACTCTATGATTGAGGAAGGTTGTACATGCGATCATACGGGCCACTTCGGGTGTCGGATAGCAGATTCACGCAAGTACTTGCTGAAATACATGAGGACATTGTGGAAATCATTGGAGGACGGCCCTAGCGCATGGCGATGTCACAAGGGTTCTATTGGCCAACAATGCGGAAGGGCCGCAGATTACTCAGCAGATGACAAGTGCCAACGCTTCCCGATCACCCATGTACGCTCGAGGAGTTGACCGGTTTGTCAAGCCCGTGGCCTTTTATGCAATGGTGGCTGGATATTGTGGGACCACCCTCACTGCTGCAGGGCGATTTATCCTTGTGTGGGTGGAAGCGAGGCATATTCCCAATTAAAGACAAAGGCGTCATACGCTTTATTTGGAGGAACATCATATGTGAGCGGCCCTCGAATCGATCGCACAGCGGTTCTCAATTCATTAGTTGAACTCGGGAATTACAGAAAGAGTGGAAAATTACCATGAGATTCTCCGCCAAGGCATCCACAAGCCAACGGACGGCGAGTCGACAAACAAGACTATCGTGTCCAATCTTAAAAAGTTGGAGGATGCCAAGGGTAAGCGATGAGCTGCGGGAGTCTCGGCCAACCAACTACCCCACATAGTGCAACTGGGGAGACCCCATTCTCTTTGGTTTATGGGACGGAGGCCGTGATCCCGGCGGAAGTTGCCGTTCCAACCCTTCGCATCGCTTCCGCCGATCCAAACAGGAATGACGAACTAAGGCGAAGGTCATTGGACAGCTCGGAGGAATTGAGGGAGCAAGCCTTGGTTCGGATGGCGGTATACCAACAGCGAGTGGCCAAGTACTATAATGCCAAGGGCCTAAGTTCAGGTGGGCGACTACGTATTACGCAGTGTTCCCTACACGCGAGCTGAGCGTAGGGAAGCTCGGCCACGGGAAGGGCCCCAGGGTCGTGGATGTACCCAGACCGGGGGCTTATCGCCTACAATCTTTAGATGGGATGGACGTGCCTAGGAGTTGGAGCTCGACTCACTTGCGCCGCTATTACCACTAAAGTTTTGGTAGGATGAACAATGTAACAAATTCTGTTATCTCTTGATTCAAGTCAATAAAGTTAATTTCATTTGCTTATGAATTTTGTGAATCGAGCATTCCATGTTCCGTGATGTTACGGATGAGTACATGCTAAAGGATTTTATTTTTTATTAATCGCCGTACGGAATTTCTTACCCGTCGCACACTTTAACTATGGAATTGAGTCATGGTCAATTCAGGTCGTGCTACCTGGTCAATTTGACTCTAGGTTCGAAATCACGATATTGCCAGTTGAGCGAAATGACAAAGACAGCCGTCCGGAAGGCTAATTGTTCACCTCGACTCATGGCCGTTCGGAGTCCGAACGGAGGGGATCCCAAGCGGCGTTGGACCGACTTGGAAGGCGAGCGAATCGATTAGTTAAGTCAATTAAGTCAATAGCACACGACTTGGTCAATTAAAACTAAATTGAACGCTCAGCTCAACAATCCGTATTCAGAAGAAAATAAAGGCAAGACATTCATTGACAATTCCAAAGTTTGTACAAGTGACGGATGTACCGTCGAACAAAAAGAAAAAACAAAAAAGAAGAAAAATAAATTCTAGTTTTGAGCCCCGTCGTCAGCGTTCGCAGCACGGGAGGTTTGGCCCAGACCGGACTCTTCGTTCGAGGGCAGTCTCATAGCCTCTTCGAAGGAATCATTCGGTTCGGCATTGAGTCCGGGGAGTTGAGGTTGGTTCACAGGAGGGGCATCTCCTTCATCTGGTTCATCCTCGCCTGAGGTGATCTCCATGTCCTCTTGGCCACCATCCTTCGCTGCCGTGGGGTGGAGTGACCCAATCTTCCGTCTGCCCGGCCTTGAACGCCCTGATCATGTCGTTGGTATTTTTGAGGATGGCGTCGATGGCTGCCTTCTTGTAAATGTGCTTTTTGGCTCGAGGCCATCGCCACCCCTAGCCCCGCAACGCCCCTCTCCCCGACTTGGGCATAGTCGAGTCCGAGGCTTCCAGCCCCTATCCTTCGACTTTTTCCCGCACCACTCTTTCCAAACCGCCCGTTTTGTGGCCTCCAAGGCGGTTTGTTTGAGCGAGGTTGTCTTCTTCAAGCGCTTTATTGCCGCATGATGTAGGTAGGGCCTTCTTCTTGAATGCCTTGTCCACCTTGATGATGGCATCATATAAGTACCGCATTCGGCGAGCTGATTCACATTCCAAGTTAGAATTTTATCGGGGAATCGAGAAACAAAGAGTAGTGTTCGTTACCTTCGGGCATTTTGCTCGGCCTCCAAGCCCACTTCATCGGTCATCTCCTTAAGAGGCCGCGGTCATGGCGAGTCATGAGAGAGTCAACGACGGGCCGACCGATGAGTTCGGATGGTGGAGTATCCTCCAACCCAAGCATTGATGTAGTTTGTTTTTCTTTGCCTTATCTTGGGAGGCGGAACGCCTTGGGGGGAGAGTCGCGGAGGAATGGCGATTGGCGAGCTGGTCTCGACGACGCACGCTCGTGGTTGGACGCTCACCTTTGTCCGACGCCAAGACGCACCACCCTTGCTGCGTCGCTTGTCCTTCTTCTTCTTCTGGTGGCCTCTAGTTCGCGGATATCTTCATCTTGAGCTTGCCCATATCGGTGCGGGATAAGAAGCCCACGAGGGTCGGTTGGCACGCCGCAAAAAGCCTAATGCAACCTTCGAGAATATGTAAGCACGGACTTGAGTGTAGGAAGAGGATACCTTCGGAATTTCTTGGACGGTTGGGTAGAAGGGCCTCCTCTTCAAGGTTACATTCCCTGCTGTGCGGGAAGTTTCTTCCGAGGCGAGCCGATCGCGTCGGCGGAAGGAGTCTTCGGAAAGTATAGACAGAAGACTTTTGGTTTTAGTCCTGAAGAGTGTCCGGATCACGTTCTTTTGTTCGGCGGTGATCCTAAGCCTTTCACTGAGGTTCGAGGCTGCACAAGTGCAAAGTCAGTTCGATCCTGCCTAGTCACAGGAAAAGTTTTAGTAAGCTAAATTTTATACCTCTTTCGCCAGTGGCGGATTCCGATTCGAGGCGTGCCAACGGATCGCATAGACCCTCTCGACAAAGTAGCGGTCTTTCCAAATTTTCCTTGGTGGGGCATCTTGAACGGCTGATTCGCCTCGGCGTAGAGGGTGTATCTTCCCTCTTCGCTCGGTTTCATGTAGAAGAAATACAAAAAAGTGGCCATGTCGATTTGTAGCCGCGACCATGGACGATGAGCACAACAAGTATCGCCCGTTCGGCATAAGTTGCCTCGGCGCGATCTTGTAGAAGTTGATACCATGTTAATGATGCGGTGGAAGGGGAGTCTGAGCCCTATTTTGAAGGCGATCTCGTACAGGCAGATCCACCCGTCGCGAGGGGAGTCGGCTCTCTCTAAGGGTTCTGGAGCGGATAGCTTAATTTGGCTCGGCATGTCGAACCTCTCCCGCGTACGACATGTCGCTTTGTTTGAAGACCGGTATATCGGTCTTGATTATCATGGGTCGCATGGTTATCGGTCCGGACCTATTGCCGCTGGACCGTCTACCCAATGCTGGGGTTGGATTGGGGTTCCTACGTTAGGTTTGTCGGCTTACCGGCGAGGGTCCAGGAGGAACCGCCCCCGGTTTGAATTTTTCCTAACTAATTGTTCCTCAACCGCCGATTGGATCCGGGATTCCATCGTTGGAATGAGGTAAGGATTGAGAAACCTTTAAAGGCTAGAGGATTGGAATCGACTGAGGCTAGATCGGATGAGTATAACCGAAAAGTGAAGTCTGAAACCGAAACTGGAACTGGGATTTCAAGATCAAAACTCGAATCTAGAAATTGTGGAAGTGTTCGCAGTGCCGAGTTGTGCTTTCGAACGGTCTTAGGGTTGGAAAGTCACGATCGTTGGAAGTTTTGGTTGATGGAAGCGTTTGGGGAGGAAGTGAAGTTGAGGTTGCAGCGGGAGTTTTCAAACAAAGAAGCGAGGATGAAAGTGAAGAGTTAAGGTAAAAAGGGTTTTGATTGGACGGTTGTGAGCACGAAAGGTTGCGACGGAGTTCGGATTTGAATGAAGCGGTTATGATGTGATGTGCCTCTTCGCCTTGCACGATGCTTCACGTCTGCCATAATGTCATGGTAAGTGAACGGCAGTAGAGTGTCGGAAGGACGTTTGATTTTCCTATGTAGCGAAGAGCATTGAGAATGTTTGAAAGAACCCAGGTGTTGGTAATACTCGCGAGTCACTTTGGCTCGGTGGTGGCTCGTATAGGAAGAATTCCATCGGCGGTAGAGGTGAAGATGGAGGAATGGCGAGCCACCGTAGTTGGAAAGAAGAAGAGCTCACGCACCAGCTTGGAAGTGCCGATCCAACTGAGCCAGGGTCTGTTTGGAGGCTCGGCAAGGAAGAGCACGGGATTGCAGGGAGGAGCTATCATTACGTGGTTCGGAGAAGGCTTGGCTCGGACGCCGAGGCGGCGGCTTCGGTAGTGATGGCTCGGAACAATTTCCCTGGCTCGAATGTGGTAAGAGTTGAGGAGGGTTCCAAAAGGAAAGTTCACTCCGTAGTAAATGCTGGATACTTTCCCATATTTCACTTACCAAACTGGGAAGAGCGCCCATTTATGACTTGCCTTAAGTCAGGACGGCTAGGGTTTCAAGCCCTCATCTTGATGGACAAGGTAAAGCCATGCATATATATATCTCTTGATGACTAAGGCAAGGTATGCAATACTCTACACTTGAATTCACCAAAAGTCCAAAGCCGATTAACTAACTTGAGCGTCGGAGGTTCTTTGGCATACACCAGTGCCCCAAAAGCTTTCACGCTTTTCCTTAATTCTTGCAGATTCACGGTGGTGCTAGGCAGGGAATTTAACCGTTTGTGGCGGAACAAAATTCGATATAAACAAAAGAATATTTTTATAGTGCAACCAAAATCATATTTTCTACTTACTGTATCATAATACATTTACATATCAATTATATTATAACTAAAGATCTATACATTTGCACTTGGGGATGTACCATAGTAAAAAGAAAGCCGTTGTTCCACTTTCATCGTAATAATTTATAATAGTTGTGATTTGAGTCTTAATAATAACAAAAATAATACTTAAAGAGTAGTAAAGTTCAACAGTGAAAAAAGGGAAAGTAATATGAGGACATATTCTTGTTGTTTAGAAAAAAAGAGAGAAGCTATCAAGGTGTATCTATATATTTATATAATTTCGTAAAAAAGGCTTAAAAACTAATACTTTTTTAATATGTAAATTTAAAGGGTATTTTCGGATATATTTGATAGTGTACATTTCAAGATGACTTTGAAATATATATATATATATCAAAGTTATTATTGTAATAAAATATATAATTAAATTAACATTACTTTTTGTCTTACTTTTTATATAAGCATGGAATGAAATTACTTTTTCACAACTCACAATAACAATATTATTTTTTTATGTCATAATTTGGTATAAAAATAACACTTTTATAGTGCAAAATTTAGCTGCATACCATTATTATTGGCATGTACTATTTAATAAAATGTCATATTTTTGTCTTCTACATGCTTTTTCACTTGGTTGTGTTATTTAACATTTATGTACAAGTATTGTTTCTTCTAAGAGTTTGTATCAAACACACTCTATACTTATACTCATTAATATATAGCACATCTACAACCAAGATTCTGCATATTAAAGTATTTTGTCATATAGTTTTATATTTCTTTTACTAGTTTTATAAAAAAAACAATTATTTGAAAATTTTAAAAATTAACCCACTTAGCCCCGTACCTTTTGACAAAAAAAAAAATTATATGTTATACGCTTTTACTAAATTTGTGAAAAAAGTTATACCCTTTGATAAAAAAAAATGTCATGAAAGCAATAAAATCTATTATTTTTGGCAACAACTTGTACTACTTGTTATAGATTTGGTAATCCTCTAATTAAATCTTATTTTGTCTGTTGAATTCATAAGCTTCAATTCATTTAAATAATTAAATTTATAATCAAGCTTCTTCATGCATGCAAATAATAAAAACTTGGTGTGTGTATACATATATACATATATATATATATATATATATATATATATTGGCAGAGGGAGAAAAAGCCAAATAAATAATGAATTTTAGATTCATGTTTGAAGTACAAATAGCGGAATTTGTCACAAAATTACATGCTTACCAAGGCTAGTAAAATCAACATTACAAGTACACATATTTGCATAAATTTCATTTTGGGTATATTTAATTAGCCAAATGTAAAATAAAAATTAAAAATGGCTGTGTGTGTTGTGGCCCCTCCTTCTTTTTTTTTCTTTTTTTTATTTAATGAAATTTTGCAATCAATTAACATTCTATCAATTGCTTCAAACAGCCTTTTTTTTTTTTTTTAATGAAATATTTAGACGAAATCAATTGCAACCATTCACACACACACAAATTAACCACAACATATCCAACCATTTTAATGCTCCACTTAAGTGGTTACAGGTCCTCATTACTTGACCCTGCGATTAGTTCATCCAAACTAGGTTTATATAAATATTAATCTATCTTATTTCTCAACCAATTTGGTATTCTTTTATATACATGTCCCTATGCTTTTAACACTCTGATATATATATATATATATATATATTTGTCTCCTATGTGTTTTTTTTTTTCTTTTCACTTGGTGGTTGTATTTACTTATATAACATAAAGTATGCCTCTCGTAAGTTTGTATTACGCACATCACGATTAATGAAATGAAATATCATATCTACAACGAAACAGTATATATATTTAAAATCATTTCGTTATCTATTTTTTTCTCTATTAATATGGACGTAATCTATACCACGTTTGGCATATTAAAAAATAAAGTGAATATAATTAAATCAATGAATAAGAATCTATTATGGCTCCAATCAATTTATTATTCAAAACTAAGTATATAAAAATGTTAATCTTATTTACTCCACAGCCAATGTGGTATCTTTTAATACGTATTTATTTAACATGAAAAAAAATATTCCCTGCATATAAAGTTAAAAATTATGTTACGTTTTAAATTATAAAATTGTCACTGATACTTTCTAACTTTTAAAAATAATTGCAAGTTGCTCACTAATTCATAAATATAATATATTTTTAGTTGTTCAAATATATTTGCATTTTTATTTTAAATGTTGAGATAAGTTGACGGTGTATGAAAATATAAATTATTTTTAGTTATTCATGTGGAAAAATATTTATGAATAGTTAAAAATAATATTGTGTTTAAGATAATAATATACTGTGTTTATGACTAATAATTTGTAATTATTTCTAAAATTGATGACTAACAGTGCCAATTTTATAATTTATAGGATAATTTATAACTTTATGTGTAGTTCAAAGGGACATTAATGCCAAAAACCTTGCAAAAATTGATTTTTAATAACTTTGTATTAATACATATATCATAATTATTTGAGTTAATAGCATATCTACAACGAAAAATTTGTATTTAAAATTATTTTGTGATTTTTTTTTCCGATTAAATGTGGACAGAATAAATCTGTGGCACCTAAAATATGAATAAAAAATGTGTTTGTATAACAAATGAGATACGTTAAGAATTCAACAAATTGGAATAAATAATTAAGAAGATGAAGTGGATATGGTGCATTGTAGGTGAGTCATGCTATTTAACATCACAAATATATTTGGTCCAATTTTTATTTTATTTATTTCAACGGTGAGGGTGCAACAAAAAATAGAAAAATCAAAATTTTTTTTCCCTAATGCTTACAAAATATTTATTTAATTTGTTTTTGGTAAATAATAATAAAAGGGGAGGGTCTCTCCAGAGGTCACTTCCTTGAATTTATCTGTTTTATAGCCTTAAATAGATAATTGAAATTTTATATATATATAGAAGTATATATATATATATATGTGTTTAAAAAATTAAAATGTTTGTTCTAAAAATTAAATGGAAAATAATTTAAATATGTAAAATTGAAATCAGTTTCTCTATTTTTTTTTTCTTTTTGCGCATTCCCCAAAATATTGCAGGAATGTAAAAGGATAATCAAATTGGGTTAGAAAATTCATTACCAATAGAACTACAAAGCAATTAGCAATAATTTTTTGGACATAAAAAAGCAATTTATCAGTTTAACTATAAATGAAGTAACCATTTCCATGGACTATGGAGCGGCAATATAAAGGCGAAACTTAGTTTTTATTTATTTTTATTTTATTTCCTTATAAACTATTAATTAATATATATTTTCATAGATTTTAGATTGATATTATGTACAGTTAATTTTCAAAACCAAAATATGATTTATGAAAGTATATGATTTTGGAAATTTTTATTTTGAATTTTGAAAACTATTTTGAAATTTAAAAAACTATATATATCAACCATAGCTCTCTCTCTCTCTCTCTATATATATATATATATATATATATATTTTTTTTTTTCATAAGAGTGAAAAATTTGAACCAGAGAATGAGCTGAAATTGGATTATTTTTAAAGTAAAAGATTAATATTCCTCTAGTTAATTTTTTAATCAATCAAATTACTTTGTATTTTAAAATATTCCTCCATTTATATTTAATATTATCTTATATTGTGGAAAATAAAAGTTGTAAGGTAAAAGCAAAAAAATAATTGCGTTGTGGGAAGCAGAGTATTCCAGTGCATGCGGGACTAGGAAAGCACGAGCTGGTGAAACTGTAGAAGCGCACCCACGTATTATACGCGGGGTCCGAAAAGTCTGAAAACTCCTCGCAATTTCATTGGATCACAGTCTGATATCTCTCCCATGTCGCCGACCACTTGCTAGGCTTCTGCAAAGGTAACCTCCCTCTCCCTCTCTCCGATCTCATGTTGTTCGGTAATTCTGTTGAATTATTTGTTTTTAATTTTAATTTATCTTTGCAATTGTGGGTGCAGAGAGCGATCGATTTCTGGAAGAAGTAAAATTTGGGTTGGTCATATAATCGATGGCTGCTCCACCGGCGAGAGCTCGGGCCGATTACGATTACCTCATCAAGCTCCTACTGATTGGCGATAGTGGTTAGTAATTGGTCGGTTTGTTTGGTTTCCAAGAAAACGGTGGAAATGGGAGTTGAAAAACCATTTTGAGATCTGTCATGCTTTTCTGTTACTGGGTGTATTTGGAGTTGCTTTTATTACAATTTAAGTTTTTTTTTTTTTAATTTATTTATTGTTGTGTTTTCAAAATTCTTCGTAGAAAGAAATACGCGGTTTCAAATTGAAATGAGATGCAATTATTTCAACGTTGATTTTGTTTTTGATGCTTTTACCTGTTGTTTTCGTGTTTCTAATTTTCATGTTTATGAGTTGGCTTTTGGTGCTGTGTCCGGAAAAAATTTACCGTACTTTATAGAGATGGGCTGGTGTTTGGCAAGTCTACTGTGTTTTCTGCTGGATTTGCTTTGTTAGACGATCCAATTATTGTCTTTCTATTAGTTTTTTTTGGCATTTAGATGGGATGTGGGGAGGGAGGGATTTGGGGATGACTAAAATATCTAGATGTGTAGAACTGACGAGTTACAACTGAGTTTGCGGGTTCATTTCTATTGGACCATTGACTTTTAGCCAAGTATTTGTAGTACCTGTCCCGTATTAAACGAAGATGTCTTGCATTTTGACTCACAGGTAGGATGAGGGTTTTTGAGGAAGAAGATGATCCCTAATGAACAAATTATAGAAAAAGATAATATTTTTAATTTCTAATATGTTTTTGGTGTATGATCTAAAAATATTTTTGTTTTCTAATATGGTCTCGGGTAAGGTTTGGTAGGGATGATTCCTTAAAAAAATTTTAATCTGTATAGACTATGAGAATAGGCATCAGGATTGTTTAGATTGGGTCTTGCACTGGTGTGCTAATATGCATGCTTGGTTCTTTGGATTTGGTTTGTTAAGCAGCTTGCTAAAGTGTATTTGGAGTTGTTGAAGATACCATAAAGTTTAAAGCATGATTACTTAAAGTCACCAGCTAGGAATTTCTTGGGAAAGTTTGCACTCTTATACTGATTACATAGGACTTGAAAGGTTAAACCTTGGGTTCGTGTTAGTGGTAGGGTCATTTTAAAAAATATAGTTCCTTGGCCTTTCTGACTTGATAGATGTAAACAATCTTCCATGTAACAAATAGCTGCATGTTGTGGTTCTGCATGGTCCTATAAAATGCCTTTCCTTCTCAAATTTCTCATTTCCTTCCACTGCTATAAGCTCTTACTTCTTTCAAAGTTAGTCTGAGTCATTATATATTGAACAGAAACAAAAGCCTCTGTCACGGTCGGACGATAATAAGAAGTTATAGAAAACCCCATAGCTACTTGTACTAAAAAAAAAAGTAAGTGTAATTACTCCGAGACAATAAAATATGTTCACATGAGGGAGGAACATATTTACTCAAATAGCTGTACATTGTAGTTCTGCTTAGTACAAAAAAAATTGGAAATACTTGTGTGATTAATTTGAAGTGTTGGAGAATTCGGTACTAATTATGAACTGATGAAGAATTTGGCATGTTTGGTCTTGATTATGGCTAACCAGTTTGTTTCATTTGCTAAAACATTTGGTCCTGGTTGTTTAACATTAGGAAAACTCTTGCAGGTGTGGGAAAGAGTTGTCTTCTTTTGCGCTTCTCTGATGGTTCCTTCACAACCAGTTTTATCACAACTATTGGGTTTGTATTCTTGGAACCATGGAACTTTGTATCTTGAATTCTTTTGGCATCAAGTCTAATTACTTAAGGGGTCTTCTTATTTGACTTAAAAGACCAATATTAAAGAACTAAATGATTATTAACCATCTATGCTTATTCTGTTTGTCTTAAGGTGAATAACTTAGGAAATGAATCTAAGAAAACTGTTAGGATATGATCATTAAATCCTGCTTTCAGCAGCTAGACATATGGCTTAAGGAGCTGTACTCCTCAAAAATTTTATATTGGGAAAAAGTGCTTTAACTTTATTGGAAATGGTTCTGTGTAAGTGCCAAGAGAATATAAGGAGGTGTCTCAATTCTGAGGTGCAAAATGAGGCAAGGATGGGGTTGTTTTGCACTAGAAAATGGACTAAAAATTATGAAACAAAAATTGAACCTTAGTTGATCTTGAGCAGAATAATTTAGAAGTTTCTTTTAAAACTCTGTTGAACATCTCTTTTAATGAACTTTTTTCTTTTGCTGGGCAGCATTGATTTCAAGATAAGAACCATTGAACTTGATGGAAAAAGAATTAAACTGCAAATCTGGGATACAGCTGGTCAAGAACGCTTCAGGACAATTACAACGGGTATGTGTTTGGATTTTGACACTTTCTGAAGCAAAAGATGGATTTCCAGATGGTTGAGATGATTTCATCAGGTTGAGATCTGACCTGGGAGATTTTTTTAGTTCCATCATGGAAGGGCTGATCATATATACTTTTGTATAGGAAGTTTATTTCTTTAAATACTTTGCCAATATTTTCTCCTGGGTTACTTTCTTATGTATCCTTGTGTTTGAACTTGCTTATGTTTTCTGTCTTTTCCGCAGCTTACTACCGTGGAGCCATGGGCATTTTGCTGGTGTATGATGTTACCGATGAATCATCTTTCAACAGTAACTTCTCTTTTTTCCTTACTCTCAACTTGGGAATTTGGAAACTTCCCTGATTTTGAATCATTTTAATCATATTTATAGTATTCTCTGATTTCATCAATTGGTAGATTGAGAGTGTGCATCTTGTGGGATTTATTTGTCAGTATATTATTTGTACATTATCCTTTCTGTCAACTAGTGATGTTGACGTCTATATGTTGATTCTACTTTGAATGATGTGTAATCTCAGAGCTGCATTTGCTATTGCGGTGCCTCTTTCATATATGTTGAAACTTATTAATTAATTTTGCTGGTGATACTTGTATTTAGTGCCTTCTCATGTGCAGACATTAGGAACTGGATTCGCAACATTGAACAACATGCTTCTGACAACGTAAACAAGATTTTGGTGGGGAACAAGGCTGACATGGATGAGAGCAAAAGGGTGGGGTTTTAAGTAATTATTTGCTTACAGGAAATGCTTGATTTTTTCTCTTCCTAAAATGTAAGGGTGCCAAATAGTTTAGGACTTCATTTAGAAGAAACTTGAGATGCTACATTGAGCTTCTTGTCTGAATGCCTCAATGTCTGTGCGGAAAAAATGCCTGTGTATGTTGTGCTCTTTCAGTGTAATCCTCATCACTTCCACCTGGTAGTATGGTTCAAGGATTGAGTTGTGGACGGATTTAGGACCTTGTTATTCTTAAATGCTAGAATTGAGCCCTTTTATGCTACATATGCCTGCATGTTTTTTTCTTAGAGAATATATTGGTTGCATGCTGAGTGTGTTCCTTAAATGAAATTCTCTTCTTTTGCCAGGCTGTGCCTACTTCCAAGGGTCAAGCTCTTGCTGATGAGTATGGTATCAAGTTCTTTGAAACTGTAAGTGGCAATGCAATTTGGTCTGAACGTACATCTCCGAAAAGTACAAAATGGTTAACATTATGCTTATTTGGAAATGTTCTGCAGAGTGCGAAGACAAATATGAATGTGGAGGAAGTTTTCTTTTCGATAGCAAGGGACATTAAACAAAGACTTGCGGAATCTGATTCAAGGGGTGCTGAGGTGAGTTTTTCTCCATTCCCTCTCTATTGTCTTTTTGACTTTTTAGTTTCCCCCATCCATTCTTCCATGCTTTAGAAAAAGGCAAGTGATTTCCTCCATCCAAAGTGGTAATAAGAAAGAAAATAAAAAAAGAAAAAAATTATATTCTAAAATGTTAATGGAATCTCCATTTTGTTTGGAATGTTCCAGCCTCAGACGATTAAGATTAACCAACCCGACCAAGGTGCTGGCGGTCAAGCTGCGCAAAAGTCATCTTGCTGTGGTTCATAATGTGGGGAATCAAAACTTCTTGTAGAAAAAAGAGAGGGATGGGAAAGGTTCTGCAAGGTTGCACTGATCTTGGGGTGTGCTACAATATTTGATTCCAGCAAAAAATATGATTCAGTCCCTCTTTATATTTTTCAGCTATCCAAGTCTTTAGTATCATTAAAGTTAGGTTTTTATTTTGCATTGAATTATGTGGAATTAATAACACGACTGTTTTCTTTTAATCCTCGAAAATCTTTTGGATATGGGGTTTGTTGTTATCGACTCGTTTTGTGTCGCTGGTCTTTAATGTAGATAGATTAAATTGGTTTGAGCTTTCTTTTCAAGAGGACACCGTTTTTTTTTTTCATTCTTTTATAAGAGTTTATTATAAAAGTTTTATGCATTTAAACCATTGTTGCTCCACTGAAATTCCATGACCTTTGATTTTTAGAAAAGAAAAACAAAAGTCTTTTTTTTTTTTTTAAATAGTAATTTTCTTTAAAACAAAGAAAATTATGTGAATGGTGGGCCAAGTTGTAACTATGACTTCTACTGCCCAAATCAATTCTCAATAACTTTGGTCTTCTTATTTTAGGTTTTATTTATTTGTAATATTTAAATATTATCTCTCACAATGACCTGCTATAAATAGTTAAAAAAAAATAAAAAAAAGAGAAAAAAAAATAGTCAGATTATAAAGGAAGTCAAACATGAGCAGATGTCACGGGTCACTACCCACGTCATCAATTTTGACTATTGAATTGGAGACAACAAATGTTATTACTTCGCGAACCATGAACGCAGAGATAAAATGTTGCAAATTCCATATGGGTGTGCCGTGCCTTCTTCTTTGAAACAACAATGAAGCTTCTCAAAATTCCCGTAGTAAAATAAATATTATTCTGCATAATTTATAAAAAAATAAATTCAAAAGAAAATAAAAATTTTGATGCTCCTTTTGTAAAATTTCTTGGTGTGTTTTGTGATAATATTCATTTATTTAATTAAATTATAAACGAAAATTTAAGATGAGGTTTGGGCTTGGACCCAGTCGTGAATTCTCAGGTGTCATAAAAACACTATAAATAATAATTTTAGTAAAAAAACAAAAAAAAAAAAAAAGAAAAAGAAAAAAGAAAAGAAAATACGCGAAAATGGAAAGTGATTTCCGGTTCCAGAAGATGTGGGGAAGAAAGGAATAATAAAACGCCACAAAGGAAGGTTGACAATCGCCTTCTCTCAGTCGCTTCACGGCGATTAGGGTTTTCTGCAACTTCTCTTCTCCTCTCTTTTTCTCTCTCGTTCTCAGGTACCTCAAATCTCTTCTACTAATCAGTCTTAAGAAACTGTCGTTTTCAGCCTTCGAATTTCGTCAGGAAATTGATTTTCTGTAAATACTAATGTCTTCCTGCTTGTAGTGTTTTCCGGATCGGTGTTTATTTATTGGTTTTAATTTCAATACTTTAATCTGATTTTTCATTTTTCTTTGGTAATCTCGTGTTTGTATTTTATCTGCCTATTTTGTTGAATTTTTAGCTTTAGCCAATTGTTAGATTTTTAATTTAATTGCTGCTTATGGGTGCTATGATTTCTGCTCCGGAAATTGATTTGGGTTAATTTATTTATTTTTTTCATATTTTATAATAGGTTCTTTTTCAGAACAAAAGGAATTGATGTATCCCATTGAGTTTTGAGACCTGGAGATACATCTTTGGAGAATTTTGAATTTTACTTAGTCTGGATTAATATCTATGGCGTGGTTTAGAGCTGGGTCTAGTGTGGCAAAGCTTGCCATTAGAAGAACACTATCTCAGAGTGGATCATATGCCGCAAGAAGAACACGGGTCGTTCCTGCACAGAATCGTTATTTTCACACTACAATCCTTAAATCCAAGGAGCAAGCAGCGCCTGTTCCTCGCCCCGTGCCCCTTTCTAGGCTAACTGATAGCTTCTTAGATGGAACGAGCAGTGTCTATTTGGAGGAGCTTCAAAGAGCATGGGAAGCTGACCCAAACAGTGTCGATGAGTCGTGGGACAATTTCTTCAGAAATTTTGTGGGTCAGGCTGCCACATCCCCTGGAATTTCGGGCCAGACAATTCAAGAGAGCATGCGTTTGCTCTTACTTGTGAGGGCTTACCAGGTTAATGGTCACATGAAGGCCAAATTGGATCCTTTGGGTTTGGAAGAACGAGAAATCCCAGATGATTTGGACCCTGCTCTTTATGGGTTCACTGAAGCTGATCTAGATAGGGAATTCTTTATAGGAGTTTGGAGGATGGCTGGGTTTTTGTCTGAGAACCGTCCAGTGCAGACCCTTAGGTCCATATTGACCCGGCTTGAGCAGGCTTACTGTGGGAGCATTGGGTATGAGTACATGCACATTGCTGATCGTGAAAAATGCAACTGGTTGAGAGATAAGATTGAAACTCCAACATCAATGCAATACAATCGGCAGCGCCGTGAAGTTATTCTAGATAGGCTTATATGGAGTACACAGTTTGAGAACTTTTTGGCCACTAAGTGGACAACAGCAAAGAGATTTGGGCTGGAAGGTGGGGAGACACTGATTCCTGGCATGAAGGAGATGTTTGATAGGGCAGCAGATCTTGGGGTTGAGAGCATTGTTATTGGAATGCCTCATAGAGGAAGACTGAATGTTTTGGGTAATGTTGTTCGAAAGCCTCTTGCTCAGATATTTAGTGAATTTAGTGGTGGTACAAAGCCTGTGGATGAAGTTGGGCTCTACACAGGAACTGGTGATGTCAAGTATCACCTGGGAACTTCTTATGATCGACCAACTAGAGGTGGAAAGAGAATTCATTTGTCTTTGGTTGCAAATCCAAGTCATTTGGAAGCTGTGGACCCTGTTGTTGTTGGAAAAACTAGAGCGAAGCAGTATTACTCGAAGGATGCGGACCGGACCAAGAATATGGGTGTTTTGATTCATGGTGATGGTAGTTTTGCAGGGCAAGGTGTCGTATATGAAACTCTTCATCTTAGTGCTCTTCCGAACTATACCACTGGTGGGACAATACACATTGTGGTGAACAACCAAGTTGCATTTACAACTGATCCAATGTCGGGCAGATCTTCTCAGTACTGCACTGATGTTGCTAAAGCCTTGAATGCCCCTATTTTCCATGTAAATGGTGATGATGTGGAAGCTGTTGTTCATGTCTGTGAGCTTGCGGCAGAGTGGCGTCAAACTTTCCATTCTGATGTTGTGGTTGATTTAGTCTGTTATCGTAGATTCGGGCATAATGAGATTGATGAGCCATCTTTCACGCAACCCAAAATGTACAAGGTTTTACTTCTGTTCCTTGAAACATTATGTTTTGGTTTAAGTCAGGATCACGTTTCTAGAAGATCTTGTCTTCTGATGAGTATCAGAATTATTATCTCATTGCACTGTACTTTGAATATGATACTGCTACTTTAGATATCATCATCCGGATTCCTGATATTTCTTACTTAATGCTTGTAGGTTATAAGGAGTCATCCCTCAGCTTTTGAAATTTACAAAAACAAACTTCTAGAATCTGGGCAAGCAACCAAAGAAGATATTGATAGGATTAACAACAAAGTTAATTCAATCCTGAATGAAGAATTTTTGGCTAGCAAAGATTATGTTCCAAAGAGAAGGGACTGGCTTTCATCACATTGGTCTGGATTTAAGTCACCTGAACAGCTTTCACGTGTTCGTAACACTGGGTATGCTAGTAATTATCTTCCACTTGGTTCTTTGCTTTGTCAGTCAAGAAATTCTTTTACTGAAATTCTTATGTTGTGTTCAGGGTAAAACCAGAGATTTTGAAGAATGTTGGGAAAGCAATCACTACACTTCCAGAGAATTTTAAGCCTCACAGAGGAGTAAAGAAGGTTTATGAACAACGTGCGCAAATGATTGAAACTGGTGAAGGTATTGACTGGGCAGTTGGGGAAGCACTTGCCTTTGCTACATTGCTAGTAGAAGGTAACCATGTTCGCCTGAGTGGTCAGGATGTTGAAAGAGGTACCTTTAGTCACCGGCATTCTGTACTTCACGACCAGGAAACAGGGGATAAGTACTGCCCTCTTGACAATGTAATAATGAACCAAGATGAGGAAATGTTCACTGTTAGCAACAGGTAATTGCTGTTAGTGTCCTTGTATATTAATATCTCATCAGTCATCACTATGTTACTTATTCTTTTCTTTTTTTCTTGATATTTGCCGGTTATTTCCTGTTTTTCCATAGGATTTTCCTTAGCATGCAATTTGTTGTGGTGCAAAGGTCTGGTTATGTAGGGAGATTAATTTTGGATCTCCAGTTGTATCATACTTTACAGATTTCATTTTGTTAATAATACTTCCTATAGATGGCTATCTGAGAGTACAACATCCTTTCGAATATCCTCCTTTAAGGGATATTATTGGACTTTTCCTTATAGATGCTCATGCAGTTTAGTTTTATTGACCAGAATGAAAAAGTGACTAAACTATCATTATGAAAAAGTGACTAAACTATCATTTTCAATATCATCTCTTACTGCATCAACTCTTGTAGATGCTCATGAGGTGCACAGATGCTAATTTTGCACCTCCTTATCGATGTATAATCCAATGGATTGATTTTCTTTTAGTGATATTCTACATGAGTTGTCACGGTCAAACTGTCTGTTTGTTAATAAGGATTAAACATTGTTGTAATATAGCCAGCTCTTGCATCTTTTTGTGTAAGTAGACACTGGAGTGAATATAAGGTACTTTGTTTATTAGAGCACTTTTTCTCACGCTTGAGTATTCATCTTCAATTGGAGCATGGCTAGAGTTAAGCCCCAGAAATAGTACTTATAGGCTCAATCTCTGTAATGCCTGGGAAACTGAATGATTCACAATGGATTTACGTAATAGGAAGTAACCAATTAGGTTTACGACGAAACCTAGAAATCGATCACTGATCCTATTTGAGTACCTCTACAGGATAGACCTCAAAGTGTTTTTTTCAATTTGCCTTTTATATTGCTAAATTTATTCTATTTTATTGTTCACAGCTCACTTTCAGAGTTTGGTGTTCTTGGATTTGAATTGGGGTACTCAATGGAAAGTCCAAATTCATTGGTAATCTGGGAAGCTCAATTTGGTGATTTTGCCAATGGAGCTCAAGTTATATTTGATCAGTTTCTGAGCAGTGGCGAGTCTAAGTGGCTTCGTCAAACTGGGCTTGTTGTTCTGCTTCCTCATGGTTATGATGGCCAGGGCCCTGAACATTCGAGTGCAAGGTTGGAGCGTTTTCTTCAGGTACTCTAAACCAAAGATGCTACTCTTTTTTATGCCTAAAAAGTTTCTATTACCAAGTTTTAATCTCTCTCTCTCTCTCTCTCTCTCTCTCTCTCTCTCTCTCTTTCTCTTTTATATTTTGTTTAACTATTGGCTTGTAAATTATATTTTTGAAGCAATTTTAAATGTTGATGTCAAAAAAAAGAAAAGAAAAAAAGATTAACTTAATAACATGGGTATGCTGATATATTACAATTTCTGTTAGTTTAATATTTCAGCATCTGCCTTGTACTTTTATGTTAATTTATGGTTTAGGGTTTCAATCCTTTTGGGGCTTGTAAACGTTGATAATTTTTACTGAAAAATTGAAGATGACTTGTTGAAGACCATTCCTTCATTTTGGTGTTTCACTAGGTTTAGTTCTGGAGTAGTACCAGGCCATCTAAATTTGTGCACCAAATGTTGTACACCAAATGTGCTGGCGCTGTATTAGTGGTTGACAAAAAATTATACCCTAAATTCATGGAAAGTGAACCCAATAATGTAAGGCCACATCATTTGGTACACAAAATTTGGTGCCCCTAGCATTTTTGTTTTATATGATGATTTTATTTAGTTCAATATCATGTTTGATGTATCTTCTGCTAAACCCCAGTTAGTGCAAGAACATGGTTGATATATCTTGCTCTAAACCCCAATTCTCTTCTGTTTGCTCAATAACTACCTTTATTTTATAGATGGCTTCCTAATGATTTTTCCTAGAGGAGATTATGTAAGGTAGATCCTTGGGGACCCAAACTAATAAGCATTCACTAATTCAATGGCAGATGAGTGATGATAATCCTGTTGTCATTCCTGAGATGGATCCAACTCTCCGGAAGCAAATTCAGGAATGCAATTGGCAGGTTGTGAATGTTACTACTCCTGCTAATTATTTCCATGTTCTTCGGCGCCAGGTGAGTGGGAATGATTTGGGTTATGAGCTTCTAACTTCAACAGAGTTTTCTCTATTTTCTCATGTCCTGTTGTTTCATCTTTCAGATACACAGGGATTTCCGTAAGCCTCTTATTGTGATGGCTCCTAAAAACCTGCTTCGTCATAAGGACTGCAAATCAAATCTATCTGAATTTGATGATGTAAAGGGCCATCCAGGTTTTGACAAACAGGGGACCAGATTTAAGCGCCTTATAAAGGACCAGAACTTACACTCTGATCTTGAGGAGGGTATTAGGCGATTAGTTCTCTGCTCTGGGAAGGTAAGATTTTCCAGAATGCTGATTTTTGTTTCCCCAACCTTTTCTTTCTTTCAATTTTTTTTTTTCGGAAATTACTGTTGGGCCTTTCACAAATACAACATTTTCCCACTATAATAAAGATCTTACATTTTGTGGAGCTTGGAGAATGAAGACGAGTAGAACCTGATAAACATATTATGATTGTATATTGTGTTGAACTGTGGAGCAGTGTCATTTTGTATCTTACTGACAAGGAGAAGCTTTGGTACAGAATTGAATATGTTCTTTAATTGCAGGTTTATTATGAGCTTGATGAGGAGCGTAAAAAGGTGGAAGCAAAGGATGTCGCAATATGTAGGGTGGAACAGCTTTGCCCTTTCCCCTATGATCTTATTCAGCGAGAATTGAAGCGATATCCAAGTATGTGATTTCTTGTTTTACATTTCTGGAACTAATATTCTATGGATATTGTTGGAGAACTGACACATCTGTGTTGTTTTTCTTTTAGATGCTGAGATCGTTTGGTGCCAGGAAGAGCCAATGAACATGGGTGCATACAGTTATATTGCACCCCGGCTCTCCACTGCCATGAAAGCTTTGGGCAGAGGAACTATCGATGACATTAAATATGTTGGCCGTGCTCCATCGGCTGCCACAGCCACTGGCTTCTACTCGGTTCATGTTAAGGAACAAGCCGAGCTCGTGCATAAAGCACTACAGCCTGAACCAGTTGAGTTTCCCTGATAATGGAAGCCCCATTTTGAAAGTAGAGAGAATCCAAACTCAATTCTTAATAAACACAATGACATACATGAAGACCCACATGTGTTTTTATCAGAAAGACAATATTTTGCTTCAAATATATATATATATATATATATATATATATATATATATATATATATATTTTTTTTAAATTCCCTTCAGCGAAGTCACCATGGTATTTCCATGTGAGTTGAATAGTATCTCAACGGTTGGATTTATATTTCTTCATTTTTCCTTCTTGTGCAACTTTCTTATAGCTTACGATAAAATTAAGCTGCTTTGTATCCTTGTACAAATAAGAATGGGGGTAACATTTTGTTTTTGTAGTTTATTTCAATTAATCTTCTTCATCTATACATTACTTTTGGTTTTGACTTTTAGAATAATGTTGGTGCATTCTGAAGTAGAGATATACTGAAAAGTAAAACATGCACGTCTAACAATAATAGTATTTTCCTTCTCATAATGGGGAACAAAATGAATTATTTTCTTTTGTGAGAGTTTTAGACCAACAATTCTTCACACTTTCAATTTGAATGGAGTACAAACTATGGCATTCATGCACATGCTATGATTGTCGTAAAGGTGCGTACAGATTGTAATCACCAGCAATTGATGGTGTAGTAGTCTTGCTTTTTCTTGCTAGGTGGGCAAAGGCATTTAGGCATATATATCAAATTAGATGTTAAAAAAAAAAAGAAAAAAAAAAGTGAAAACAAATTTAGTGTTTGGATTTCTCAGTTATATATATCTTCAATGCTTTTGGCATGCAAGAAAGATCCTTTAGCAAGCAAAGGCACCCACAACCCTTTTAGCATTTTCTAAGCTCTTATCCAAAATGGTCTTGCATCACAAAGAAATAATACTAAAAAAAAAAGTTTATTAAAAGGAAAATTTAATTCATGCGACTTTTAGCTCTAAAAAAAAAAAAATTAATAAATTAAATTAATTCCTTTATTCAAAACTCAAAATCTCACAATTTTTGATTAAAAATAATACAGACATAATTTATGTTGGAACATAAATAATGTGTCAATCTTTTATTAATCATATATCGTACATGATAACAACTTGCGAAGAAAAGCTTCATTTCATTCGATTGAAAATCAATGTATATCCTCCATTATCACAGCTTATCAAACCAAAAGGGAACCGTGATGTATTGACGTGCACTTGTGCAAATATGAGATGGATTCCATATTTGTTTTATTGCTTAGCATTTAAAAATTAAATATAATGCTGAGTAATTGCCCCACTACTTTGTGACTTTTAGCCATCAATTTTCATGAAAAAGATGGACTGAAACTTCAGATTTGTAAAACATAACCAGCCCAATTGTTTAATTGGTGAAGTTTTTTATTAATTAAAAAAAAAATCCCATATCAAAATCTTTATAAAATCTAATAATGGCCACCGCAATATACATAAGAAATTGAATTATGCCCAACTCATGATGCCATTATATACTTCAGATTTAAGTTCTTGGTGTTCGATTCACATATTGTGCCTGTAAAGTTTTGACAGCGTTGCCTGTACAATCAATGGTAATTGGATACTTCTTGTAACAAATGAACGTATACTAAAAAAAAAAATCCATAATATATATATATATATATATATATATATATATATATGTATATATTCAAAAGAATACACAGGGTGAAATAATTATATAAAAATAATTTCATATTGAAGATTATTATCTTGTACCATAATTACAAGCCATAATAAAGTTTATTTAATAAAACTGTGATAATCAAACTACTAGCATATACGAGTGGTATATGCATGCCAATTGGAATAGAATATTGCCAAACTTTCCCACCTTTTGGTGGTGTTTAGTGTGTAAGAAAAAGACGTAAATTAAAAAAGATAGTTTAATTAATAAAAGACCCCTATCCATGTGTTTTTTTGCTTGCTTCCTGAGGCTCACATGCATGTATACACACACAAAAAACTATTAATTACCAATGTCATTAACAAAAGGTTGCAATAATAATACTCAAAGGGGTTTTATGGCCATACAGTCATAATAATCAATTACTTTTCTAATTATATGTTACAGTAAAAATATATATTTTTGACCTATGTATTTACTTTTCTACCATTTTTTATTTAATTATCAACTTGTTTTATTTTTTTTCTTCATCTGATCTCGTTTGAAGTTATTTCTACTTTCCTTTACTCCGTCTGACCTAACATACACGTGTATAAAGAGATCCAACCGCTTTTTGAATTCGACAATCAAATTTTTTTTATTTAATAAATATATTAATTATTTAATATATGCAACTTAAATTGAATTGAATATTAATAAATAAATATATTCATCTTAAATAATTTTTTCCATTTGTAAGTTTTAATTTTTTTATTAATAATAATAAAATAATTAATAGTTGAATTAAAAAAGAAATATTAATAGATTGATATGAAAAATATATTTAATAAAAAATAAAATAAATATTTTATTCGAGAGTTTGATGAATTTTTTTATTTAAAATATGTTTTAACGACGATCATATATGACGGTTGTCAATATGATGGTTGGATCCAACCACTCAACGGTTGGATCTGTTGATGATTCTTTTTTTATTTTTAATTAAAATAATTTTAAAGAACGGCCATATATAACTGTTGTAAATTGCATGGTCGGATTTATATTTTAATGACAGTCATATATGCTTATCGTTAATTGTATCCAACTAGATTTGATTGTCAGATAATCGGATCATCATCACCCGACCAAATCTGACCGTTAGATGGATGATATCAGATCTAATCGTCGATGGTTTGATCATGGTGATTTGACCATATTCGACTGTCGTATGGTCGGATCACCATGATCTGATAATATTCGACCATGATTTGACCCGATTCGACCATGATCCGACTATCTGACTGTCAGATCCGACTTCAGCTTTCTGATCAAGTATTTGATGGTTAAAAAAATAACAAAATAAATAAATAAGTATACAAAATTTGAATGTACATACCTTATTCGATGGGGGGGAGTTTGAGCGATGAATTTAAAAGGATAGTTTGACAGAAGAGTTTGAGAGATGAAAGTTTGACAGAAGAGTTTTACAGTTTAAAGTTTTATAGTATGGAAGGTTATACAAGTTATATGAGATGTTGAAATAAATAAAATTAAATTACAGTAATAAATTGAAGGAGATAGTTTGATAATGAATAATATAAAATTAAATAAGGGTAAAAAAATAAATGCATATATCAAAAAAATATACTTTTGCTATGACAAGAATAAAAAAAGTTAGTTATTTTACTAATTTTGACTGTACGAATAATTATACGTCCATAAAACGCATACTAAAAGCTTTAGCCCACAAGGCCAACAAGGCCAGCATTTAGCCCACCTCACATGATTATCATTGAAATTAATAGTACATGTTGGTCCTCCCCTTGCTCAACAAACAATGGTGTTTGATATTTTTCTAGGAAAAATGTAGAATAACTAGTATTGCCGGTTCTGATATCTTTGCTAAATGGGTATTTCATTTCCATATTATTTCTTTAAGATAGTGGAGTGATCCCTATTTATGGCCAAAGAAGACGAGAAAACAAAAAAAACCAAACAGAGAAATTTTTGTGTATATACTATATAATTAGTGCATGAAACAAAGAGAGAAACCAGTAGGAGTTAGCAGAGCACAAAAAAAATGTTTACAAAGTCATGGCGGTCTCAGATGCTGAAAAGGGCAAAGCCATATGTGGCTGTAATTCTGCTGCAATTTGGGTTTGCTGGAATGGCCACAATCTCCAAGTTTGCTTTAAATAAGGGTATGAGCCAACATGTTTTGGTTGTTTACCGCCATGTTGTTGCCACTGCTGTTATTGCTCCTTTTGCCATTTTCTTGGATAGGTCTCTCTCTCTCTCTCTCTGTGATTTTTATCTTTTATTTTTATATATAAAAAGATGAATATATAACACAATTAATCATAACACAATTAACCATACTGATAGTGTTTTGCGACAGGAAAGTAAGGCCAAAGATGACCCTCCCTATCTTTGCCAAGATCATGCTGCTGGGATTATTAGAGTAAGGATCTTAACCACTCAAAAACTTCTAACTAAATTCCTATCTTTCTTTCTCTATTGGTAAATAAAATTAAGCTTTTTTTCTTTTCCTTTTCAATCATGCAGGCCTGTAATTGACCAGAACTTGTACTACACTGGTATGAAGTTGACAACAGCAACCTTCACAAGTTCCATGATCAATGTTCTTCCTGCCTTTGCATTTGTAATGGCTTGGATACTAAGGTACTTGTGAGTGTTGTGTAAAAATGTTTTTGTCATGAATATAAGCAATAAAATCTGAAACCCACTTTGACATACAGGCTTGAGAAGGTCAAGGTTAGCAGTTTGCATAGCTTGGCAAAGGTATTGGGAACCATAGTGACAATTGGGGGAGCAATGTTTATGACAATGGTTAAAGGACCTATCTTGAATTTGCCTTGGGGTGATTATCACAAAGGAAACAACCATCAGCAAGAATCCACAACAGCTCTAAATAAACAAGACCCACTTAAGGGTGGTCTTATGGTAACAGCAGGATGTGTGTCCTGGTCTGCTTTCATTATCCTTCAGGTAATACCAACCCATTAATTATCTCATGCTAATTAATCCAATAAATTGTATAAAAACTGTTTGCTTTTTTCTTATTTTTGTAGGCAATTACACTAAAATCATACCCAACTGAGCTCTCTTTAACAGCTTTGATTTGTTTGGCGGGCACAGTGGAAGGCACCGCGGTGGCTCTAGCAATGGAATGGAATAACCCTGCAGCCTGGTCCATACACTTGGATTCTACGCTTTTAGCTGCTCTTTACAGTGTCAGAAATATTTACTTTAATTTCCAATTTAAAGGCTTTCTTCTTATTATGGGTCCGCAAGTTTTGTTTCTTAAGATAGTATTTAATTGAGCTCTATGCATGGCAAACAATTAAAAGTGATCTATATATATATATATATGTTTGGATGCAGGGAATAGTGTGTTCAGGGATTGCTTTCTATATTCAGGGACTAGTGATGAAAGAAAGAGGACCTGTGTTTGTGACTGCTTTTAATCCTCTAGGAATGGTTATTGTTGCAATAATAGGGTCCTTGGTTCTCAATGAGATAACTTGCTTGGGAAGGTAACTAATCACTGCAGGTTTTGCACTTATGGAAAGAATTCTATATAAGGGATTTTAATTTTTGGTTTTCTTATTTTGGCAGGGTTGTGGGAGCAATCATAATAGTAATAGGTCTATATATGTTTCTGTGGGGTAAGACCAAGGACTGTGTGCCATCTGAGTCATTAATCAACAGCGAGTTAACACCGATGGCGGATGAAGAAATGAATATTAAAAAGACTCTAAATCAAGAGCCTGGGGCCACCGACTTCGTTGATAGTACCGGAGTAATTAGAGGAGAAGATCATGATGAATCTGTTTAAGTAACAAGCATATAAATTAATGTATAAAAGCTTAATTCAAACTTAGTAGCGTTTTGTTTTGTTTTGTTTTTTTTTTTTTGGGTGTTGGTTTCAAGTTCATTTCATTGAATCCAAAACCAAATAAGAGCAAGGACACATATTAAAAACCCCAGTACCATCTCTGATCAACTGAAGGATATATATATATAGTGTAATTTACCACATTCCTCTCAGTGTTAACAATTTTAATTAACATATATAGGAATTCACATATGTTATATAATATATATATATATATATATATATATATATATATATATATATTTATATGATATGTTAAGCTGTGAATGACGCATACCCACTAGATAACATATATCATGATATGATATATATGAAATGTGAAGTTGTGAATGAGGCATAACCCACTAAGATATATATATATATATATATATATATATATATATATATATATATATATATATATGCAATCGTTTTTATTTCACTTCATCAAAAAAAAAATTCGTTTTTATTTCACATTTTATTGAAATTACAGCTAATAAAATAATAATAAAATAGAATAAATCAAAATCACACACAATTTAACAAAATTTTATCAGCACGGAAGATTTTTCGTGCTATATATATAATTTGCGTGGCTTGTAAGAGAGAAAATGTCTAATTTTATAATGACGGACTCAAAACACTCTCTTATTAAATTTCATTTGTAAGAAAAATAAAAATACAATATTTTTACATGGAAAATCAGTAAGTTAAAAAAATAAATAGATAGTTAATCTCCAACAACATGGTTAATGTTTGTGCAAAAATTTATACAGTCAAAATTGGTATTCAAATCTCACCAATTAGCCTGCAAGAAAGAAAACGAATGAAGAAACGTTAGCAGCCTTATACTAGTGAGTCTCCAACGACCTAAAGACCCTCCGACACTTAAGTTAATTTAGTCCATTAGAGATAATGTAAATTATAAATGCAATATATGCGTACCTTTGTCGGACATTATATTTATAGGGCTTGGAGACTAGAATTAAGAAAACTCTGATCGTCTCGGTTTATTTGGTAACTCTTGGGCCTTTTCTATAATTGATTATATTTTTATAATTAATTACGAATAATTAAATACCATCTAAGGTGTGATTTTTATTTACACAGTTAGCCCTCAGTTTTTAAAACAAATACCGACTTAGAAACTAAGTAAATATCTTGTGTGATTGCGCTTCCCGAGCTATACTAATAACTTGATTACAGGTTGACTAAATCATATGCTAATGATTTGAATTTGATGTAATCAAATTGTTTATGTAGTCCACTGGATGTGTTTACTCTAATTAGCCAAGCATATTGGTAAGCCATCTAGTTCAAACTCCAAATTGGGAGAATGCCCCAAAGAGCAAAAAAGGTTGTACTGAGGAGAGTCAATCCGTTGCATAACTCGAATTACTCTGTCTATTAAAAAAACCATCCGTTATGCATGATCGGATAATTCCAATGGTTGTCCGGAATATTTGACCTTTGTACAGTTGTTCATATCCTAATTATAACCGAATCAAATTATTCAAGTAAGCACCAACTCTCATTGAACATAATTATAATTTCTTAGGGCTTCTGAATGTTGCCCAAGCATTTATATAGGCTTGTCATCTTACTGACTGTGCACATAATAAAATCTTGAATAAAATTCTCAATAATTTACTTGTGGGTACTTCTCATATAATTTATGAATATTTTATTTGTAACTGCTTATAAAATTTAAGTATCGAGATCCGATAAAAAATCTATAATAGATAATAAATATGATAGAAAATCCATTTTCCGCATTACACAGTTTTTTTTCCTTTTGCCACCATTCTTTCCTTTTATTTTATTGCAATGGTCCCATTTTTTTTAAAAGCTTTTCTTGCTTCCTTTTTATTTTGACGGAAAGAATGGAGCTTTAACTTTATTTCGTGGGCCCACGATATGAAAGCTTTTCTTTTTTATTTTCTTTATCTGCACCTCCTATCAACGATAGACAAGTACGACATATACTGTACACAGCGACGACGCGGCGACTTCGAGCAAAGATTTTTGGCGACGGGTATCAAATTTGAGATAAATTTGCTGGTCGGCCTCAATTAAGTTTCAATGCAACACAGATTGATCGCCCTTTTTTTAGAGCTAGTGTAAAAATTTATACAGTTAAAATAATTTTAGACTCATAGAATTCTATCAGCCTAAAATATTTTAATTTCAAATCAGTCTAATTCATTAGAAATAATATAGACTGTAATATATATATATACCTCACTGTAAATGTAATATATGCATACTTTATCGAATATTATATTTATAGGGTTTAAAAATTAAAGTTTCGTGTCAATTTATTTGATAATCTTTAAATCTTTTCTATAATTAATTATATTTTTATAATTAATTATGAATAATTAAATATATTTAATGCGGAATTTTCGTTCACACAGTTAATTTTTGCAGGCGCCCCACTTTTTATTTTCCGTCAACAATATGACTAATTTTTCAGCCTATTGGTTCACATAATTTTGATTGTCATACACGGCCTTAATTTTATAAATCTGTCAAAGAATTAGTGGTGGCTGACAAAATGATCAGCCCACAGGCTGAAAGATTTGAACTTGTTGAATATAATAATAATATCTCACTATATTCATGCACAATATATATATATATATATATGTATATATATATATATATATATATTTATTTATTTATTTATAGGCAAAGAGAGGAGTAGCTTTTAATTAAGTCACAACGTTATGAAAATTACTTCTCCCTTTCACTTTTTTTTTTTTGATATAAAGGAGAACTTATATTAAATTGGTAATATTGTAGCAACATGGACATCACAAAGAAATAAATTTAATAGCCAAGATAGACTATCTTCCAATTATATTTGTTAATTAGTGCATATTTGGCTAAAATTTGAGTCATACCATTGGCTTCTTTAGATATACAAGACTAAGATACTATAGAAAAAGAAAAAGATTATCAATATTACTCACCAGATAATTTCCTCAATTCGACAATCTTCAGCAGATTTGATCATAAAAAAAGCATTCTGACAATCAATCTCCTTGAATTATTGATAGTATTACCATCATTATTATTATTATTATTATTATTATTATTATTATTATTATTATTATTATTATTATTATTATTATTTTTCCCATGATATATATTATTATTCCTAAGCTACTTTGATGGGAATTAAAAGTATATATACAATTTCATTTGGAAAATTAACTACCTACTCCTCTCTCTCTCTATGTATCCTACATGTGTTTGGTTTAGTGCGTTTAGTGTTGGGAATCTACACCTGTAAATATCCCTGGAACCAAATTATGAGGAGTATAAACGCAAATAAATAAATGACACACAATATTGTTAACGGAGTTCGGCAAATTCGTGCCTACGTCTCCGGAGCTGCTGCAGATCTTTTACTAAAGAAGAAAAATTACAGTGTTGGCTAACACTCACAACCCATAACCCAATTACACCCTCTTCTTTTGAGCTTTCAACTGAAGCTTACCCTAACACTAGGAAGAAGAAACTAGGATGATTAAAACAAGAGAGGGAGAGAGCTCTGGCTCTGGTGTGTGAAGATCAGAAGAAGAGGAGTGGTATTTATAGCTTTCAATTCGCAATCCTCCTTCATCTTTCCATTTTTTATTTATTTTTAAATTGAGTGGGGCCCATTTTGTGGCTGGCACTTTGTGGTTGTCTCCCACAATTGTCTCCCACAATTGTCTCCCACTTGGTTCTAACAATCTCCCACTTGAAGACTGATTTCAATATGTCTTCACACCTGATCAATACAGCAGCTCTATCTGGTCTTATCATTCTTGCAGGCCAACTGAAGTTGAACACAACTTCAGTTTGTCGATAGTCACCGTCTTTGTTAACATATCTGCAGGGTTTTTGCTACCTGGGATCTTTTCAAGCGTTATGACTTCATCTTTTAACAAAGACCTGATGAAGTGATAGCGAATTCCAATATGCTTGGTTCTTGAGTGAAATGCTGAATTCTTAGCCAAGTGTATCGCACTCTGACTGTCACTGTACAAGCAGTTCATCACCTGTTTGAATCCCAACTCTGTTAACAAACCTTGTAACCAAGTGAGCTCCTTGCTGGCTTCTGTTACAGCGACATACTCTGCCTCAGTTGTAGATAAAGCAACAATTTTCTGCAACTGAGAAATCCAACTAATGGCAGTGTCACCCAAAGTAAACACATATCCTGTAGTGCTCCTCCTGTGATCAATCTCACCAGCAAAATCAGCATCTACATATCCCTGCAATTTTAGTTCACATCTTCTGAAGCATAAGCAATTTTCTGTAGTACCTCGTAGGTATCTAAGTATCCACTTGACTGCTTCCCAATGTTGCTTGCCTGGGTTCGACATAAATCTGCTTACTACTCCCACTGCATGAGCTATGTCTGGTCTCGTGCAAACCATAGCATACATCAAACTTCCAATTGCTGAGGCATATGGAACCTTGGCCATAGATTCCTTCTCCTCGTTCGTTTCTGGACACTGATCCTTGGATAATTTGAAATGGTTAGCAAGTGGTGTCGACCGGTTTAGCATCACTCATATTAAACCCTCAGTAGCACCTTTCAATGTACTCCGAGATAATCGCAAGGTATCCAACTGTTGTCTCGCTAATCCTCATTCCGAGTATTTGCTTAGCCGCACTCCAAGTCCTTCATCTCAAACTCATTGGACAATCGCTTCTTCAATTTGTTGATCCTCAATATCCACCCACCTACTAACATGTCATCAACATAAAGCAACAAGATAATAAAACTGAACCAACCTTCAAGTAGCAACAATGGTCAAGATTGCACCTTAAATAGCCATTGGTTTGCATAAACCCATCAAATTTATCGTACCATTGCCTAGGAGCTTGTTTCAGACCATATAAGCTCCTTTTCAACCTGCACGCCAGATGTTCCTTTCCATTTTCTGCATAGCCTTCTGGTTGCTGCATATAAATCTCTTCCTTCAAGTCACCATGGAGGAAAGCTGTCTTTACATCTAACTGCTCTAGATGTAATCCTTCTGCTGCAACAATGCTCAAAACTGATCGAATAGTAGTTAGTTTCACAACTGGAGAAAATATTTCGGTGTAATCAATACCTTCCTTCACAAAGCCTTTGACCACCAATCTAGCCTTGTATCTCTTAGAGCCATCATGCTCCTCCTTGACCCTATAAATCCATTTGTTTTGTAGAGCCTTCTTTCCAACTGGTAACTCAGCTAGTTCCCATGTCTGGTTAGATACAAGAGATTTCATCTCATCTCCCATTGCAAGCTCCCACTTACTTGCATCCTTCACCTGACATGCCTCATCATAGCATTCAGGTTCTCCTCCATCACAAGAATGATAGTTTATGTATCTCCCGTTGTACCGGTAGAAGACTTTCTCAATACGAGTGAGTCGGGATCGTGATGTGTCGGACTGTTGCGCTACGCTTTGTCCAACAGCTTCCTGAGGATTTGTCACCATTTGTTTCATCACATGACTATCTTCAATATCACCTACATCGCAAATCTTGATTCATTTTTCCGAAGTTATTGGTCTCGATGCATGTCCGTCTTTATACAACTCGCCGTTGAAGATAACATCTCTGCTAATCACCTTCTTGTTTTCATCATCCCATATGCGATATCCAAATTCATCCTCGCCAGATCCAATAAAAGTACATTTTCGGATTTAGGATCAAGCTTATTCGCATTGGTCTATGATATGCACATATGTTGTACAACCAAAAACTTTAAGATGAGAGTTTTACTTTTATCGCTCCATACCTCTTCCCAGATCCCGAGCTCCGTGGAACCGATGGTCCTCGATTGATTAAGTATGCGTTGTGTTGACCGCTTCGCCTGTAATTGTTTTGGTAGCCCGACCGCATACGCATACTCGCTCTCTACCAATGTCCGATTCATACGCCCTACACCATTATGTTGAGGCGCACTGCACGCCCTTCCATTCAATTCCATGTTCATAATGTAACTTCTTGAATCGCTGCTTCATATTCACCACCATTGTCGCTTCGAGCCTTTAATCTTAAGGCCTGCCTCATTTTCAACCGAGCTTTCCATCTCCTGAAAATATCAAACACTTCTGACTTTTGTCTTAGAAAGTAAACCCATACCTTCCGAGAGTGATCATCGATGAACGTCACAAAGTAGTGTTTTCCACCAATGGATGAAACTGTTGTTGGTCCCCAAACATCAGAATGTACGAGCTCCAGTTTTTCCTTCTTTGGAGTTCTGCTACTTGTCTGAAAGCTGACCCTCTTCTGCTTTCCAAGTATGCAATCTTCGCACATGTCGATCTCCACCGATCGTAGACCTGGTAGCTTTCCTTTGGAATGCATAACCTTCATTCCCTTCTCACTCATATGGCCAAGTCTTTGGTGCCATATGTTAGAATCTTTGTTTCCTTCTCAGAATCGCAATCAAAGACATGCCCTCGCAGCCAAATAAAGAGTACCACTTTTCGCCTCGCGGCAACCGCTCATTGCACCTTTGATATCCTCCAATCATCACCATGGAAGGTTGAGGTGTAGCCTTCACCGCCACCGCCCCTATGAGATTAAGTTCTTCCTCGCCTGAATATGTCCGACATCCTTCAGCCCCATACGTAACCCATTTAATTTAATCTTTACTACACCTTTACCTACAATGTTGCATGGTTGATCATCACCAAGATATACTTTGCCAAGGTTTCCGCACATACCTCTCAAAGAGATCTTTCGCAAGTAGCATGGAATGATGCTCCGTAATCTAACACCCAAGACTCTCCTTTCTTTCCAAAGAGCATATCAACGCATCATCTCCTCCCGGTGAGGCAACATTTGCACGCTTTCCCTTTCGCCCTTCTGCATTCTTACACCGATTTTTATAAGTGTCGGTATTCCCGCAGCTCCAACATTCGGCTCTTCAATTCGAGAATTGGGATTTCTCGGATTGGACCTCTCCGTCCTTTGATTTTCCCTGTAGTTTCTACTACGCCCTCTTCTACCGCTTCCTCTCGATTCCGTAGATGTAAGAAGATGTTTCACCTGCCTCTCCGTCAGATTTCTTCACGAGAACAAGATCACGGACATCATTAAATTTTAACTTATTATTTCCCAAGAGCTACTTTATCACAGCATCAGTAGCATTCCAAATTTCTCGTAAGGAAGATAAAAGTATCAATGCTCGTATTTCTTCATCAAACTCAATTCCAACCCAACTTAGTGGGTTGGATTGTGTTGAGATCATTCAGATGTTGGCTACCGATGTGCCTTCCGTCATCCGCAAATTGAACAATCGCCTCATCAGATGTACTTTGTTTGAGGCTGACGGCTTCTCATACATACTTGTAAGAGCCTTCATAAGGCCTGCCGTTGTATTCTCCTTTGCTATGTTAAAAGCAACATTGCGGGATAGCGTCAATCGAACAACTCCAAGAGCTTGTCTGTCGAGGAGTTTCCATTCATCATCTGTCATTTTCTCTGGCTTCTTTCCTTCAAGAGGTAAGTACAAATTTTTCTGATATAGATAGTCCTCTATCTGCATTTTCCAGAATCCAAAATCTGTACCGTCGAACTTTTCGAGTTTCACCTTCCCTTCGTCTGCGGCCATTACTCCCACTCAAATCTGGTTCTCTCTGAACAGATCTGACTATTCCTGCGGACTGTCGTCGATCAAGTCTCACTGTTAAACTGAGTGGTATCTTATCTAGTCGGGAAAGATTGGAGGGTCACACCGTCCCACTTAAATTCCAATCTCCTGATTTAACTTTCCCAAATAATCCACACACAAAACCACCCAAACACTATTGCAACGTTGATAGTCACAACCTGAGCTCGATACCAATTGTGGGAATCTACACCGTAAATATCCCCGAACCAAATTATGAGGAGTATAAACGCAAATAAATAAATGACACACAATATTGTTAACTGAGTTCGCAAATTCGGCCTACGCCTCCTGAGTCAGCTGCAGATCTTTTACTAAAGAAGAAAAATTACAGTGTTGGCTAACACTCACAACCCATAACCCAATTACACCCTCTTCTTTCGAGCTTCCAAGCTTACCCTAACACTGGAAGAAGAAACTAGGATGATTAAAACAAGAGAGGGAGAGAGAGCTCTTGCTCTGGTGTGTGAAGATCAGAAGAAGAGGAGTGGTATTTATAGCTTTCAATTCGGCAATCCCTCCTTCATCTTTCCATTTTTTATTTATTTTTAAATTGAGTGGGGCCCATTTTGTGGCTGGCACTTTGTGGTTGTCTCCCACAATTGTCTCCCACAATTGTCTCCCACTTGGTTCTAACATTTAGAACACACATTCTTTGTAAGAAGCAACTATACGGTTTTTGATTCGACATGCAAAGCATATAAATACATTAATAAATTACAGTTCCTGACGCAATTAATTATTTGCAAAAATGGGTAATTTCCTTTTTTAGGATGTATATTTTCTCACTTCACTTAATCTAAGTCCCTTGAAATATTAAAACTACTCAGGGTTACAAGTTTTTCGATGAATGTGGAATATAAGAAAACCTGAAGACAAACATTAATTAGTTTGAGGTTTGTCCTATTAGTACGTAAGCAAGTTTAATTTGCATTTTATGTATATAATGCTTATGATATGATCACTAGTGTATTGAATAATAACAATGGCTGCTACTAATCAGCTGGTTCAGCAGGCAAAGCTAGTAGTTGGTTTGGTATTCCTGCAGAGTGGGTATGCAGGAATGTCTATGATTGCTGTGTTTGCTCTACACCAAGGAATGAGCCATTACATTTTGGTCTCCTACCGCATGCTTATTGCCTCTGCTATTATTGTTCCTTTTGCCATTGTTTTAGACAGGTTCTCTCTCTCTCTCTCTCTCTCTCTCAGAAAATTCTTTGCATTTCCCTTAAAACTTAGAACCCATTTAATTTATTATAATGTCCAACAGGAAATCAAGGCCAAACATGACCTTCTCCATCCTGGCTAAGACCATGTTACTCAGCTTATTAGAGTAAGAAATATTATTATTCATTAAGCACCTACAAATTATTTTAATTAATTTTTTTTAAAGGGTCTTATTAATTAAACAAGAATATTATTTTTCACTCATATATATATATATATATATATATATATATATATATATATATATATTTATATATATGTACACAGCCCTGTGCTTGACCAGAACCTTTACTACATGGGAATGAAGTATACCACAGCGACATTCACGTCTGCCATGTGCAATATGATTCCTGCGTTTGCCTTTCTAATGGCCTGGATTTTCAGGTAATCAAATCCTTGCTCATACACATTACCACAAAAATACAGTTTAATGTGAAAATTGAAGTAACTTTGTGGGTGTGCGTTTAGGCTTGAGAAGGTTGATATTAGGAGAATAAATTGCCAGGCCAAGGTGCTGGGGACTATACTCACAGTTGGGGGAGCCATGTTAATGTCAGTAACCAAAGGACCGGCACTAAATCTACCGTGGGCGAGACCGGGAGACCGACATCCTTCTCAATCCGATACCATAGGAAACAAGCAAGACTTTGTTATGGGTACTCTAATGATCACAGCAGCTTGTTTCTGCTGGTCTTGTTTTATGATTTTGCAAGTAAGTCTACCAAAATTAATGTCATACAAGGTTGTTTGTATAGAGCTAATTCAATTAACATTATTATTCTTAATCAACGAATTACCGACTTCCTAGTAACAATATTGATAACATACATTTTTTATGGCAGGCATATACTCTAAAATCATACCCTGCTGCACTCTCCCTCACAGCAATGATATGTATATGGGGCATGGTTGAAGGAACTTTACTGGCCTTTGCTATTGAATGGGGTGACAATACAGTCTGGTCTATACACTTGGATGCCAAACTCTTAGCAAGTCTTTATGGGGTAATTTACTTTTTTTACTTTGCATAAGGAATTGTCTTCAAGAAAAATGACAAAATAATTGAGCATCAATTTTGCAATATGTGGATCTACTAAAAAGTTTGATGATGTATTCTAGCAGGGAATACAATCTGGGCTTGCCTACTTTGTCATGGGAGTGGTAATAAAAGCAAGAGGACCTGTTTTCTATTCTGCATTTAATCCATTGTGCACTGTTATTATTGCAATTTTGAGTTCCATTGTAATGGCTGAGGAGATGTACTTGGGAAGGTAATTCCATTTATCTTCTTTTCTCTTGCAACCATTTCTTTTTTCAATTTTTTTTTTTTTTGCCAAGAATGTATCTGGTTTGTGATGATTTAGCAGCAATAAAACACTGTTTTGTGGTATTGTGTTGTAGGGTTATTGGAGCAAGTGTGATCTTTGGAGGCTTATATATGGTTCTATGGGGGAAGAGCAAGGACCAAGCTCTATCTCCATCAGATAGAGTTATGGAAACAACAAATAATCAAGAAATAGCTTCAGTAAATGAGAATCTTGTAGCTTCAAATCATGAAATTGTTTCCCTCTATCCATAGCGAGAAGCCATTACTGAATTTAATTCGGGAAAAGGGAATCTAAGAACTCAACATAGTATACTTCAAATATGAGATTTTTTTTTGGTAAATACTTCAAATATGAGTTTTCTGCCAATGACACTTCCCTAAAAACTTAGTTAACGCAAAGTTGATTTTCGAAGAATTTGCAAGCATATCTCTTTAAGTTCATAAATAGGTCATTCCTATACATTAAAGTCGAATTTTAAATAATAATATTAAATACGAATTTGTATTATATACATTCCCATAACTAATTATTGGGCTTTATCGCATCAAAAAAACAAAAAATCACATGGGTTGACATTTACTAATTTTATTGAAGATTTTATTTTTGTTTTCTGTATAACTAAAAACATCGAAGATGTGAGAAAAGGATAGTTTTGGGAGCGCAATGAGTGTATAGAGAGTTTTTTAGAAGTTTTACAAAACACATGTGAATGTACAAAGAAAATGAGGGGATGGAAACTACTAGCCAAGGGCGTTAGTGGGCCCTGGCCAAGAACCAGCCCTGCACTTGATTTTAACCAAGCCCCAACTAATCATCAATAATTCCAAATGCCAAAATGAAAAAGGCAACCATGGTGGTTCAATCACACAATTGAGAATAAAAATGATCGAAAATCCAAAATTAAATATCTTTAACTTAGGGAAAGTAAATAGCCAAAATAACTATAAACATCCAACAGCTCAAATTATTCAAAATCCCAAACTGAGTCTATAACTTTCTATAAGCTGTATTATGCGATTGCTATTCACAGATCCAATATTGACCTTACCTCCACAAACTTTACACAGGCAGCAGAGTCTCATCTCAAGTTGGCAAGGCCACTTCATCCTTTCCATAGATACGCTGAAGTTCACGGGTTGCAGCTTGATATGATGCTGACAAAGGGAAACAGAGAAAATTTTGTGAGGAAAAAATCTTAACCAAATCAATTTAATGAATTGATGAGGATTTTCATATTCTAGGTTGGCAGTTCAATAGTCACTATAAAAGACTTCTAAAAATTCAGCATCACCTTTCCATACTCGGAAGTTTTTCTGATTAATAGGAGACCCTGTCACGTTCTGAATTGCATCAAACAGCATCTCCTGAGGAGTGTTCTTCAGCTCTTGAACAACTGCATAGATGGTCTTTCCATTCTCAAAGTAGATGTGATTATTAGGGTGTTTGGTCTTGCAACCAGCATGCCGCTCAAACTCATAAGCGTTGAGAGACTGCATGAAACAATTCAATCATCATCTAAGCCATGCATACAGATTGAACATGAGGTTTCTAAAAGAATCCAAAATTAACAAAACCTAATCACCTTGGAGAGATTGCACTCATCACAGGAACACAAATATCCAGTGCCTTTTATAACTCCTTTAAGATTTTTCTGTGGAAAATGAAATATAATGGCATATTAAATTAATGAAAAACAGTAACAATTATCACCTCTCCAAATTAATAGGGATGATTAAACATATGAAGAAGTTACTAACCTCCCGTGACCAGGAAACATACTTCACAGGAACCCCATCGAACATACCAGTTGATAACAAACTTTTGACATTCGAAGGAAAATTATTCGGGGGGGCCTTCTTAACACTCTTTGGCTCTTTGTTCTTTGGAACATTGTCAGGTTTAGAACTAGCCTTGGGAATGCTATTTGGATCCACATTAGATTCAACTGGATCTTTCTGGCCAGATACTTCCAACAACTGAGCTGGGTTCTGATTGCTCATCAACAAATCATAGCTGTTAATGATCCCACCAGAGGGATTAGCCTCGGATTCATCATGATACCCTCCAAAAGATATGGTGTTGCTCTCTCCCTTGTGGTAGCTCTGACCCATAGATAGATTACCAGCCTCTCCCTTGTCATAGTTAGGTCCCACTGATATGATATTATCATTCCCCTTAATATAAGAGGGAGCCATTGAAATGAAATTCTCATTTCCTTTACTATAGGTTGCACCAATGGACATAAAATTCTCATGGCCCTTGTTATATGAGGTATTGCCATCACCCTTTTCATATGATTGACCAATAGATATAAAATTTCCATCCCTCTTGTCATAGGTTTGACCCATTGATAAAATACTATTGTCACTCTTGCTATAATTATGACCCATCAAAATGAAATTGCCATCTCCCTTATTGAAAGTGTGACTATGACCCACTGAGATGAAGTTGTCATCTGCCTTGGTAAATGGAGGGCCCATCGAGATTGAATTCTCTTCACTGTTGTTATAAGTCGGACCCAACGAGATGGTGTTGTCATCAGTCTTATTAAAGGTGGTACCCATTGAAACTGCACTATTGTCTCCCCTACTATAGGAGTTTCCCATGGATGCAGACAAGACATTGTCAGAGTCTCTAACTTGATTGACTTTAACCTTTCTGATTCCACCAAAATTGATACATGATGAGGGATCTTCCATGGTATGAGACATTGACAAACCCACTGATGGATTATTTCCATATTGATTCTCAAAATCCTTTCTTCCAATATTCATATTTCCACTGCCAACAGATGGAATGTTCCTATCAACAAGATTAACAGTACGTACCGGTTCAGATCCAAAGAGGCGGTCTGAGAATTGCCCTGGAACTGACTGAAAACCAGAAGCATTGTCCCATGGAGAAACATTCATATGAGGAACTCCAGAAACTGGCCTGCCATTAACAGCCTCCATCGCTTGCTTCTTGTTGTTAAACAGTTCTGGTCCATGAGCATCCATAAACCACTGACCTCGTTTCGGCTCAATTCTGGGGTTATTCTCATAACCCATGTCACCTTCAGTGAGACACCCAGCATCTCGAGGCATCCAAAAGCTTTTGGGTTGAAAAGACTGAAATAAAATTACAGAAAGGTTTCTGATTGAGGACAAGAATTATTCTCTTAACAAGCAAGAGTGGCTTAAAAAGAGGAAATGAAAATCTAACACAAATTTGTTCACCACTTCACCAAACAAAAATTAAAACAGGAAACTGAAATATAGGGGAAAGGCAAGGACCAAGTGCATTAGGGCTCCAATCAGCCTTTAATAGACTTATTCAAGAGGGAAACTGAAACAGTAGAGCAATCTCTCAGAATACCTTATGTTACACACTGAGCCTCAAACCACAAGATCCTAGATTTTCCAACAGTTAATAAATTGGAACATTTCGGATCTCAATGCTTTCCTATTGAGGAAAACTTTGACATGTATTTTCGTTAGTAGAAGATATTGGCAAAAGTCGGTGCTGATAAGACAACTTCATGCTCTTCTTACATAATGATGCGCTTGCAATAAAGTTAATGAAAATCTTTCCTAATCAGCTAAGTAATTTCCAGAAGCATAAAATGTCAAAATCTTATGTGCACAATGCACAATGATATAAACGGAAACCTTTTATAATGCACTGAGTTATGAACTTTCCTAAGAATATCTAGACTCTAAAAAACTCAAGACCAGCTACCATAACAAGAGCAGCATCTAAAATTTCTGGATATGCATATGTTTTTCCTTTGCTAATATCTTCAACAAAAATGGAACACCAATGATGGTCAAAGTACAAAGGGCATTGACAATAAGGGAATTTCGGTCTTGAGCTGTAAGAAGAGCATCCAATACACTTATCCTTAGGGGGAAATAATCATGATCATCATATTAATCAACATTGCATATCTACATGTGTCCACACAAGATTGCAGTATAAATAAGTACAAAATTTCTCGAGTGATATTGGAGGAATCTTCTTTTATGGTCTGACTATTTATTGAGAAATTGAAACCTGTCAGCATGTTTCTTTTGTAAAACCCCTCAGGTCCAGTGATCAACAAGTTTATATCAATTAATATTGCAAATCTATATGTGCCATACAAGAATTCAATGCAATACTAATATCACTAGAAATCTCAAAATATATTGGCTAGCAACCTCTTATTAGGTTTGACAGTATAACTACGCAAACCTGTCAGCACGCTTTCTGGAAGAACCTCTCAACTATTTTGATTTTGCAATACAGATCATATTATAATATTGCCTAAATTTCAATAGTTACTGAAACAATTGACAGCTGTGTCTATAATTTGAAAATATAAGATTCATATCTATCCCTAAAAATGTAATAAATAGTTCATATTTAATTAAGAGATACAGAGCAGGTGGTCATATGCAAGGATATAACCATTTCTGAAGAAAGCAGGTAACAGGTCATAAACATCAGCTGACCCCACAGATGCATCCCCAAAGGAAGAAACAGATAAATGATACCACTGACCTAATGTATGTACTATAAATGTTACAATTGCTTAGATTTAAGAGACAATTAATTAAAAAATATTTCATAATATCAATCATCATATTTCTCACAGCAATAACATGCCACGTAGGCCCTAAATATATAGCACATTTATCATAAAGACAGAAAGTATACCAAAAGCGACCAACCCAGAAGAAGAAAAGAAAAGAAAAGAAAAAACAAGGAAGGATGCTACTAGCTAGAACCAGATTTTACAATAAAGGATTCCGGTAACAGAATGCAATGGTAAAAAGCAAACAGGGATTAGTAAAAATTCGGAGAAAAGTTATCTACTATTCAGAGATATACTGATTTACTGATCATCGAGTCAGACCACTCTTGGGATATATGTGAAAGCACTTGTGTACAAATATCTAGAAGAGGTATGCATCTAGGTATTCAGTGTCCACATATTCTAAATGTTAGGACATGATAATGCATGATGAAATCGAGGGACAGAGGTACAACCACCCATAGTGATTGACACTGTTATAACATAAAAAAAAAGAAAAAAAAAAGAGATGTAATTGCTAAGTAAATTATCTCTACATAACATGTATTGCAAAATCCATAGACACTGACATACAGGTCATCAAGCATCAAAACACATGCCACTATAGTGTTAGATTGTTCAATATGTGCATAAATGTTTCTCTCTGACCTATGTAGCTTGGATTCTATGTGACTTTCAAGTGTGGGTACATTTCCAAGTGTCGGATTCAATTGTTTTCCAAAGTTTTTCCGCATATTTGTAGTGTTCAATAGCCATACTCTTTATCATCGTCCAAGTGTCAAACATTGGTGTGATGAGATAAAATGAGATGCAAGTATCATAGCATTATACACCCTAAGAACACCATCTTGTTTCTATGTGATTTTGCTTTAAGTTTGTGGAGTAAATGTTCTTCAAATAAAGATGGACATTTCAACAACAAACATTTCTATATGCCTTCTGGTCAGTAAGATGATTTTCAAGCTTTCATTGTTAAGGTCAAGCCTAAGCTAATTAACATGTAGATCTCCAATCTTACTATGCCACTGGAACAACGAAGGTGGATCATGGAACAGTCAAATGGTTTCCAAGTGTATTATCTTCAACTTCCTTGGCTTCTCCCCAATTAAATTTATCCATCCAAGAAAAGCAGCATGGTGCTCCTTGAAGAATACTTATATAACTTATAATTTTTAAGTTTAAATTTGCATGCATGCAATAATTAACAGCAAAACATAATAACCTCCTTGTCAAACAATTTACAACATCCACTTCCATAGTCTTTTAAGTTAATAACACAACTCTAGAATTTCTATGTTCTCTTCTATCTTTCTTTCTTTGCTTTCTTTGCACATTATGGCAATACTCATATCGTTATCCCAAAGGAAGAGGATGAATGCTATCCTATAACATCGCATAACCCTACCCTACTCTTCTTTTCCAAAAAGAGCAGCATGAAACAGTCAATCTCAAGCCACAACTTGTTGCTTACCACTCCAGATGGAGAATCAAGAAGCTTAAACCAGAATGCCATGCACTTATATTTCAATATGCTAGTGATAATTGACTAGATTCCAACTATTTCTTCCTTTATATGCACTTTCAGAAAGTAAAATATAACTACAAAACCACCTTAACAAAATTCACAAAATTTATTGACAAGCATCTTATATTACCTAGGTCAGAAAATATACAAATTTTGAAAATTATTAATAACTTAATAGATAATAGCACATGAAAGTAGTAAAGTTGCTAGACATGCTAGGCTAACATGAATTGCCATGGCATGACCTTGTAACTTAAGCAAAAAACTTACACTTTTTGGCAAAGATCACATATCAAAAAGCATACCTGCAACTTACAAAGCGATAACTTTATAGAATTCTCTTTTTTTTTTTTCCCCCATTCCCCTGTAATCACATTATCATAATATATCACATCACAACAGCATGCATGACATCTAGCTTTATTGTATCACATATTTACCATAGTTTTTTACTCCAAATGACAAACATTAAAGTTAGATCCTTAAGTGCTAAAAGTAATCTAACTTTGTTTGTACCAACCCAATCTTTGCTTTCCCCCTTCGCCCATTGTTACTAATTTTGACCTATGATTTAATGAGGTTACTGTTAATGGTTAAAGTTGGTCCAATAAAGTCACTTGAATAATAAAACACAGAAACTTAAGGCCATACTTAAACTGGTCCACGCAATTTGATAAAACCTTTTTTTGAACAGAAGCTGATATATTACAACAACAGATTTGTTCTTGAAGACCAAATTTACAAGATTGTTAATTGCACAATAAGCAAGTGCCTCATTAATCCAATGACTATGTTATTTTGAGGTAATTTGACCAGAAGCAGACAGAGAGTGGAGTTATCTAGTCATCTATTGTCAAGTAATCTAAGTCTTCATTTGCCATTTATGGTGAAAAATAGCAATTAACAGGTTCCAACAAGGAAATAAAATGCCCATAAACAACTCTACCTCCTTTCTCTCTATCTCTCTGTCCCTCCCTCCAGGACGCTTCTTTATTTCTCTCAAAGATATTTCAACCTTTCTGTTATCCAGACCGTAAAAGGATTCCAGCAATGAAAAATGCTATGGTAAAAACACTACACAGTTCTTTCGGGTCACATATTCTCCTCTCTCTCTCTCTCTCTCGGTCTCTGTGCATATGTGAGTGTGTCTGCTGCTATGGTAATTTACACACTGAAGCAATGCACTTATAGTTCTATTTAGTCAAATCTCTGTGTGTAGCTATGTTAAAAACATTGTTAAACAATGAACATATAGTTCTTTTGGGCCAAATCTCTCTCTCTCTCTCTATAAGTGATTGTGTTTGTGTTGCTATCGTAAAAAAACCAACAAAACAATGAACTTAGGTTCTTTTGGGTCAACTTCCTCTCCCTCTCTCTCTCTCTCTCTCTCTCTCTATATATATATATATATATATATATATATATATATATATATATATATATATATATATATGCGTGTGTGTGTATCTTTTGGGTCAAATCTCTTTTTGTGCGTGTCTACAGAAGGGTGAGGGTAATGCAGCTCCTTTACCAGCCATTAACAGACCTATAATCGTCGTACAAGAAGATATCTCACAAATGATCATATTAATTTATCTCTTTCACAGTAAATTAACAATAACAAGAGAAAGGAAAAATGTTAAATAATATATCTATCTTTTTGTTAATAAACAAGCAAATAGATCACAAGTCATAAAATTGCAGTTAATAAAGTTAACATAATAGAGGAATAACTTGAATTATTTTCATATCTATTGTCAATAAAACCACCCTAATCTCGTAGAACATTAATTATTTACCAACCATTTAACTGAACAGGTGTTAACTAAAAGGTCTTGCATCAGTAACACAAAACTAACTTCTTATCTCCCTAAGGATAAAAGTTAGCAAAGATTAAAGCCATTTAAAATGTCAAACAACAGAACAATGTATAACGACATAAACTATAGAGAGAGCGAGAGTGTGTATGAGAGTAAGAGTGATCACAGACACACACACAGCACCATCATTGATTAAAATCATAACCTCTCCGGTGCAAAAGAATCGAATACCCCAAATACAATAACCAAAATCTGAACGCGGCATTTGCATGCAAGAACATCAATTAGAGTTCCAAGACTACCATTTTTTAAAAAAACAGGCTCACTGAGTCGCTCAGCACCAGTCCACCAACTCGTCCCCGTACAATCAAGTTCAGCTTCTTCCACACTCCAAACTCGAACCAGTGCTCTCAAAACCGCGGTAGTATTTGCGACACCATTTCGCCCATTAAAGCCATTGACATAAACCAAGCACAAACCATGCAAAGCTCAAAGCTTTAAAAGCCCTGCTCAATCAATCTGCACAGAAAAACATCAAAAACCCTAAAAATTAAGCTTCGATCACACGCAGCAACGCAGTGAAGGATCCAGAGAGAGACAAAACAGCAAACTCAAAGATCAAACTGAAAATTCTGAAACCTACAAACACACATACCCATATACAAGCTTACACACATACAAGCACAATAAATACAGCAGTGGAGGCTAAACCCTAGAAATTGAGAATAATGAGAGAGTATTAGAGTAGATAACCTCGCCGGAGTATCGCCAGCGATATTTTCCGGCGCCGGATAAGAGAACTGGGTGGTTTTTTTTTTTCTTTTAAATTTTTTTTTTTCCTGAGAAAATGACCTCTGAGTGCTATAGAAAAGAGAAACTGAAGCTTGGGCTTTAACTATGACAAAGGATTTACTATGAAGCTCTGTACCATGTTGGCGTCATCACAGCCGGCCACGTCGGATTCCTGTCCTGATTGGGACCCACTATTCTCCAGCTCAAGGTATTAGGTAGAATCCCGGGACAATCTTGGCCGTCCAAGTATTATACCCTGTTTGGAGACTACATAAATGGAAGGTATTGAAGTGAAGCCAAGTGCACGAGGAAAGTTGTGTACGTGTTATGTTCTTACGGGTTAGGCACATGTGTCTATGCCATGTTCCTGACTTACAAGATTTCAATTCAGTGTGCGACATAGCAGGGTGTGGCCCTGTGACTCACTTCATTCGAGGAATACCATTGGACCAATAGATAATACCACGTACTGTACAAGCATGGGATTCAGCCCCAGAATGAGATGAAATCACAGCCGTTCATTTGTCATTAATATCTGATGTGAAAAATGGACCCACTTTAAGGATAAATGAACGGTTAAAAATTGTTTCATAGCAAAAGAAGTTAATGTATGAGCGCCAACATGCACAGTTCAGCAATTTTAACTTTTTTTAGGACAAATAATAAATGTTTGCTTTAAAAGGAATGTGAGCTGAATTAATTTATTTGTGTAGAATTTTTTTTTCAAAAAATATATTGTGTCTCAATAATTAAATACTTTATACTTCACTAATTTTAACTTTTCTTAGGAAAATATTAAATGTTTTGTTTAAAAGGAATGTGAGCTGAATTAAGTTTTTTGTGTAGAAAAATAAATATTTTCAAAAAATATATTTGTGTGTCAACTAATTAAATACTTTATACACCTCCATCTTACTCTGTCTCTAGCTCTCTTGGTGTGTGAAAATAGTTTTTGGCAAAAACATAAAAAGGGAAAAATAATAATATCTGGTTTAGATTAGCTTTATATTATATACTATTGATTTTTCCTTATTAGCAAGTACACAAAAACTATACATATTCCATGCAATTATAGAATTCCTAAATTTTAAAACAAAAAATTAATGGTTTTTATATTATCATTTTTACGGCGATCAAGATAATGTTATGTACATCGAATGATATAATTTTTATTTTTTTAATCTTTTAAAAGTAGAATATGAATTCAAAATCATTATATGAGGAAATAATAATTCTATCACAGACTAACTCTTGGAGATAATATAATTTTCTTAATTACTTCAAATTTTCAAGTGCACATGTTAATTATTGTTTGTTTATCAAGTTGCACATTACAAAGATATTAGGGAACATACTTAATAGGGGCGGTGAATGAAGCAATTTAAGGGTAAACATCAATTATAAAAAAAAAAAAAAAAAGGTTTTTTAACCAGGTGCTTGACAATTAATTTAAAATTATTCAAAGAATATTGATGTAGATATCCTTATCTTTTTTCTTTTCTTTTATCCTTATCTTTTTTCTTTTCTTTCTTTTTTTTTCTTTTTTTTTTTTTTTCATTTTATATGTAGAACATGTTGATAAAACTTAGAATATGGTTTTAGCATATGGTCTAAATTATGATTATTTTCAAGTCAGTTTCAGGTAATTCTACTTGTGGATATGGGCCTCACTCCTGTGTAAGCCCAAAATTCGATCATATGCCCAATTATTTTCATCAAATTATTGCACCCAATAAGCATGTATATATATATATATATATATATATATATATATATATATATATATATATAGCTAGCTTGGGTAATTAGGATGAAACTATATTTTTATACGTACATGAGGACCTAAGAACAATTATAGGACAACAAATAATCTGGAACAACTCAAATTCAGCTTGAATTAACCTATTTTTAGCTCCCTAGTTGTCAAATATTAATTAAAAGAGTTAATATCTAATAAAAATTAATTTTTTTTAAACTACGAGCTTTTTCTTTGTGCTCAATATAAAGGGCAAAACATATGCTCTTAATATATTTTATTAATTTATTTGTAATTAATAATGTGTTAATGATTATGTTGGAAAAATCTCAAAAAAGCTTAGTCACCAATTATGAAGATTAGGAAACCCTACTTTCCTCAACATTAATATATATAGATAGAAATATTATCTGAACAATATAGTCTATATATATTGAGTCACAGTTATGTGTTATTTTATTAGATATAAATAAAAAATATAATATATATATATATATATATATATATATATATATTTGCAATGTGGTATATAAGTAAATTTTACTATATGCATGGATTTTTTTTCCCCTTTGAAAAGTCTAAAAGAAAAAATTAAATGAAAATTTTAAATAGTGAGTATTCAGATAACAAAATGGATAACTATATTTGGTAGCTATATAGCTAGGTAAGATATGCACATGCAATTTAATTCAATGCCTCTCTAGGGTTTCATTTAGAAAGAAGTAATGATATTGGGACAAAAGTATTTCACAGTTTTATTTACCCACTACAGGACATTATTCAAAAATTATACGTACATTTAAAACAAAAAAGTGAACCCGTAAATAAGGAAGCTAGTAATATATTAATGCATATAATGCCACATATATTGGAATATAAAATTGAGAAACTTATTTATATTCCTAGTTTTACTGTTTAAAAAGACAAGGGTTAATTTGCTTATAAATTGATTATATCATATCTCCAATTAATTACATACCCTTTTACGGTAGGTACATGAAATTGTTATATAAACACACAAGTGAAAAAACAAACAAATACAATTACATTATGCCCAGTATTTATAAAAACAATAAAAATAAAAATGATTATCTGTAAAATTAATTTATACGTTCACACGTATTGGGATAGTAAATTTTTACAACTAATATAGTGATACTACACAACTTTAAATCTTATATTTATTACGTACACACACATACTTTTTTTTCGCTCTTAATTATATTTATATATTATATTATTTCTGTAAGTATGATTAGTAAATCACCCAAAGGAACATGATGATCACAAAATATACAAATGGTTTTAGGGTTACGAGTCAATGATCAGTTGAAGAGGTACCGCGTAGAGATGGCTGCTTTGAACTTAATTATGAAGGTACACGCGGCTGCATAATTAATGAATTTTTAATTAAGTGATTAATTACTGATAAATTATTAATTTATTAACTATGTGAATATATATATTACATGCTGAGAATTTTCCTACTACTTTTACAAAATAAATTCAAAATAATTTTTTTTAATAGGCAATTTATAAGTACCATTGTATAACCCTTTAGACCACGTTTGATACGCTGTATTGTATTAATTATTTGTAACTGAATTATATTAGCATATATTATTTATTATACATATATAAAAATAATTTCAAAATAATTTGATTGTCATCATAATATTGAACAACACCGTATAATTGAAATTCAAGGGGGATGATGCATAATTTAACCCATATTTTTTGCATAGGTATATATCCTTGTATTATATAATATATCCATATTTATTTTGTTAAACATATGGTATTATTGTATAAAACTATCACACCCCATAATATACCCTTTTAAATATACTCTTAAAGTTTATGGCTTGCCTAATTATTGACTGAGATTACCTTCCCTCATTTAAACTTTTTTAAATAAATAAATAATAATAATATATAAACTCATCGTATATATAATACAAATTTTCAAAATCCGAAAAATAAAAATAATGTTATGGCAAGTATTTAATTATATCTGAAAAAATTGAAACGTCAATAAATTAATATTAGATATTTTGTAAATCAAATTGGATTACTTATGTATATAAAAAATTATTTAATAGCTGATTTACTAATATCTCAAGCCATAGCGATAATTAAAAATTAGTGGTTGGTTGGTGAGTATATGTATAGGTCTTATAGCATTTGAAGAAAAATAATTCTCAATGGCCTAATTTTAAAAATTTTGGAGTAGTTTAAAGTGTCATTTAGTTTTTATTATTATTATCATTATCATTATTGGTTGCAATATTTATTAAATTCGATCAATGATCAATTTCTAGAAAATGCGGGATAATAAAGCAGCCTTATGTGTCTAACGTATTGAATATAATTTTTCAAGCAATGTGGCAAAATGTTACTGAATTCCAAGTCACTACTCCGGTCAACTCGAATTTAGTAAATTAATAAACATGGTAAATATATATAAGAAACAAGAAACACCTAATTTGATCATAATCATGTGTATGGTTAGTCAATCTAACACATTCATGATCTAATTTGTCACAATAATTAATTAATTAATTAATTATTGTGGTTAGCTAATTCACAATTTGATACCTCGTAGTCGTGAAAGGCCATTGAACTTTGAAACCTAATTTGATCATAATCATGTATACGGTTCATATTCCATATAACACATGCATCACGCATGATCTAATTTGTCACGTTAATTAATTATTTAATTATTGTGGTTAGTTTGGCAAAGCCATTGAACTTTGAAACCGTCATTAATTATTATATGGGAAAAAAGAAGTTTAGTTGTAGTTAAAAAAAAAAAAAATCAATTTCTTTGCTTATTGGGTTCAAGAATTTTAGATAAGTTTGGACAGTACTAAATAATAAATGTAGAACCAAAAAGAGCTTCGGTTACGAATGTTATCACAATGAAACCTATATATATATATATATATATATATATATATATATATATATATATATATATATATATGCTTGATTAATGTTCGAGAAAATTATAAATTACCTTATCAACTTTTATTTCTGTGTCAATCTGCCCATGCACTTTAGTTTGAAGCGAATTTGCTACCTGATAAGCATTCACATAAAGTCTAATTAATTGCCCCATCCTTAATTTTTTTCTGTTGGAAATTTAGAAATTGACTGACTACTATCAAAATTGATTGCTTTCACAAATAAAATATGTTAAAATTAGAAATTGTTTTGGATCAAAATAAATAAAAGTTGAGGATAACAAAACAATATATATATATATATATATACATATTTTAATTCATTTTTCTATCAATCTTGTTGCCCAAAATAAGTTGTAATTTGACATATTTTTGTTTATATAAGTTATTAATTTGACTACTACTTGTTAAATTTCATCAAATTCCAATAAAAATTTTAAGGGACAGTTTGACATTATACCAAAATTTAGAGGGCAAAGGGCAAATTAACACAAAAGTGAAATTTAAGGGAGGTGATTTGTAATTTTCTCTTCAGGTTATAATATATATATATATATATATATGTATATATATATATATATATATATATATATATGCCTTGTGTAAATTAAAAATGTTAGTCACAATGGAATGAGTGTGTTAAAGTGACATTCATTATTAATTAATGTAAATTGTAAAGTTATATATATATTAGTTAAATGAATGATTATTTAGATGATATATTTCAAGTGTTGTCACATGTTTAAAAATTTTATACTAAAACTCTATTTAGAAAAAGTGAACCTTAGAGGTTAATCACAATTAAATTATTTTTATATTAGCAATTGGTCTATAAGTATACTTATATGACAACTTTTAAAACATATCACCTAAATAATTTTTCATTTAACTAAATAAAGAATTCTTCGTTGGAAAATCCTTATATATATATATATATATAGACAATGCTATGTATAATATACGTATGAGCTATCTCTTTCCCATGGCTCAAGTAAGTTAAATGTATATAGACTTGCAATGAACATAAAGAAAATGAGTAGTGCATGCAGTTTCAATAATATATTCAACCATTTACAGCCACTATTAATTGAAGTATTAGTAGATGGAGTTGAATCCAAATGTAATTGGTTTCGTAGTTAGAAATTTGGTAACGATTAGACGTATATATATATATATATATATATATATATATATATATATATATATATATATATATATATATGTCTAACTAGTATTGGAAAGCTTGTGGCAAAGACAAGGAGTGTACGGGTCACCTATTTTTAAAACCCCTATGCCTTTACTTTTATTTCCACTTTTTTTTTTATCAATAAAAAAAGACTTTTTATTTTTTTTTTATTAATAAAAAAAAATTTTGATGTGGATCTTATCAGTTCAGAATTTATTAGTGAGTAGAGTTTTTTTACTACTCTAGTTTTGCAATTTTGTAGAGTCAGAGTAACACGACGATTTAAATAAAGGCGATCAAGAATAATGAGAACTGCAAGACTGAACCACAACTCTCACAAACGAATATAATGGAACGGTCGGCTTCCTTTCCACTTGACCACAACCCAGGTGCACTTTCATTTCCACTTAATTGCTTAATGACTTATTTAATTAATATATACCATAGACTTTTGTTCAATTTCTCAGTACCAACTTGCTAGTGCTAAGAAACCTTTCTGATAAGAATGTTTGGGGGATAAGTTTCTTGAACCCAAAGAAAATGAAACAAGTTTCTGCTATGAAACTTACTCGTAATTTCAAAACACAAAACAAAAGAAATCAATAATATCGAAAATTACAAAAGTATAGCATTTTCTTGACGCAAGCAATGGAAGTCTGAGGACGTCATATTAATTACTTTGACTTGGGTATGTGTCTAGCCCATCCCATTTATTTATTTATTTTTTTAATTAGCTTATTTTTAATACTGAACTAATAAAAATAATTACGTATATATCTTTTATATATATCGCTGAAGGGAATGTAGTATGCAAATTGCAGATAATTATTCATGCACCATTTTGTGGAATAAATTAACGGAAAGTCATCCATTCAATTTCGAGGAAATTGATTAGCTCTTCTAGCAAGTAAGACATATATGTATATATATATATATATATATATATATATATATATATATAGTTGATTTTTGCTGTCTTAACAGATAAACTCGGTAGTAAGAAAATCAAAACCCACAAGTTGTATCGTATCTAAGCTATATCTTTGACACTTTTGTACATTCATGTGGACATTAATTTGCTCGGCTTCCAAACACATCCACTAATAATCTTTCTGAGTAGGATCCAAGTATTTTATGCAATGCGGACTACGTCACATGAATGACATTGGCACGTAATACAATATATACAGAGAGAGGGGAGAGAGAGAGAGACTGAGAGGCCCCCATGAATATTAATTAAACGCGTAAAAGAAAAACACCTTTTACACGCCACCCTTTACACACTGCAATTTTTTTTTGGTAGAATTTACACTGCAATTTTAAATAGTATTATCATCTCCAAATTCTATATGCGAAAATTACATAGATTTTTTTATTTATTGGCAAAGCAACAGAAGTAAACAACGAATTAATTAGTGACGATAAGATAAATATTAGACAAAAATAATAATAATAATTAAAAACTAAACTTGTTCAACGGGTGTGAAAATTAGTACATATCACCCCACCAGTGAGATCTATCTGGCACTGCCTTTGATTTCACATGCATGTACATGTTTTTGGCTACTAGATACTAATTATTGTTGGGCTTTGCTTATATAATTATTTAGTCACAATCACGTGGTAATTATTAACACATTATTCAAATATCCTACCTTTTTTTAATCTGATTTTTAATAATTGGACTTTTTTACTATTATTATTATTATTATTATTATTGTTATTATTATTGTTTTTCCAATATTTTATTTTTTGGTTTGCTCAGATAAAAAAGCTAGCTTTTTTCTATATGATTATATGTGAAATATCACAACGGATAAATATATAACCAACATTGGAGGGTCTCTAGAAGATCTCTTTAGTCGATCTTTATGTAATTAGACTTTGTACTACATATTTTCTTCAACATGACATTGACAACAATATTATCAGAATCACTACAAATCAAATATTTAATCAGAATTTATGTACTCGTTTATTAATTTTCAATAACTATAAGAAAACATTATTATTTCATATAATAAATGTTAATAATTATCTCAAATATATAAGATCAAAATTTTTCTTTTTTTCTTTTTTTTGTCATTAGTTTAATAAATATTCAACCTTGTTATAGGACCATTTCTGGTTTTGATATGTATTCAACATCACAAACCAGCAATTTAATTCAACAAAAAATACATATATTAAATAGAGAGAGAGCAAGAAACGTAAGAATCTTCTAGAAGAATGAAGATTCTAAGAAAGACACACATAGGCTCGCCACTGTAGACTTATTCTGGCTTTTTCCGTTCATATTGGCTCAGCGACTTGCTCATGCTTACGTTGTTCCTCTCTGTTATCTTAAACACTTTCGCAATTCACACTTCAAAAATAAAAATAAAAATAAATCTAGCTAAACCACTCCCAAGCTGTTGATTATAATTATAAAAACCATATTATGTATATATATATATGTATTAATCAAAATCACCATCCATCCTCTTATCCTATCCAACAAGAAACAAGGTCACAAATGTCATTACCAAAAGTCAACCATGAAAGAGTTGGTCTCACTACTTGACCATACCGGCTTGATCAATTTTTATTACATATATACACATACATACATACATATATACACAATACTCCCTATAAATATCTATCTACTCCATCATCTCCAAACGTTCTAATCCCTTCCACACTTTCAAAAAGACCAAAAACTTTCTTTCTCAGCATCAAAACACACCCTTTTTCTTTATCTATGTGAATTTGAACCCAGTTATAATTTCACCCATGAAGAGAAGCATCACAGAGAGAGAGCTCGAGAGCATAACCATGGCGAACTACCTCATGTTTCTCTCTCAGGGAGGCGAAACCGATTCGTCGACGTCGATGAACTCATCGCCAACGACTAGGGTTTTCGAGTGCAAGACATGTAACCGGCAGTTTCCTTCGTTCCAAGCCCTAGGTGGTCACAGAGCTAGCCATAAGAAGCCGAAGTTGACCGGAGATGGAAGCTCAGATAGCCAGTCACAAGGGTCGCCGACCAAACCAAAGACCCACGAGTGCAGCATTTGCGGGCTAGAATTCGCCATAGGACAGGCTTTGGGTGGTCACATGAGGAGGCACAGAGCTGCCTTGTCGGAAAATCATGGCTCCTGTACAAGTACTCCTCCCCAGGGACGTTTCTCTTCTTCTTCATCTTCGTCGTCTTCTCCGGCGAGAGTAGTTCCGATCGTAAAGAAGACGAATAGCAGTAGGAGAGTTTTGTGCTTGGATCTGAACCTGACTCCATTAGAGAACGACATCAAGATTCTTCAGCTTGAGAAGACACTTCCTCTCATTGATTGTTTGTTCTGATCACACACATACACACATGCAATAATATCATATTCTTGTACCTATAGCTAGTGAGAGATTTTTCTCTTTGTTTCTCTTCTCTATGTCTCTCTTTTCTTTTCTGAAACAAATTTTATCGATTTTTCTTTGATTTTTGTTTATATTATGATTTGTTTATAAATCACATAAAATCATAAAGTATACTTGTGATTTGTTTTGTTTTGTTCAAAGGCGGTTCTAAACTTTAGCAGAAATTAAACATTTAGCAGATCAACTTTGATTTTGTATCTCTAATGGTTTCAATCAATTAGCTAAACAACTTAAACTAGCCGCGGCCTATCCTAATTCGCTAGCTATAGAAAAATGTATTGTTAGATTTTTATACGTTATGCGTAGCATCAATTGTGCACCAACAAATTAAATTAATAATATGATAATGCATGTTGCTTTGTAAAATATTTGGTATAAATATGGAAAAAGCGTTTTCCTTTTGAAAATTGCTTCGTGTTTAATACCATTGCACCGTGCTCACGTGTACGAATGTAATTGGTTTGATCCGGTAATATAAACTTTCTCATATTAAGATTTAGAATAAATAATAAATTAATTATCAATCACCATACAAGTAAATAATGGGTCTGCCGTTTATTATTAATGATGACAAGAAGTTTTATTTTTTTTTCTTTTATTACTAAAATCAGAAAAACAATTTTTAGGACAAAAAAATTGACGATATTAGTTGGTTGGCACGGAAAGTCATAATGAGGAAAATGGTTAGGAGAAGCTAACTAATATTCGTGCTTGTAAATGTTATTTTTTTCATTTTAAATACATTATAAGTATTAGTATTTTTTAAAAAAAAAAAAATAGAATTGAACTTTCATTAACTCAAATTTATAGACACATCAGCTAGAAAAGGAGTTAACCAGTTTAGTTCCTGTTCCAGCTAAGTTACAAAATTCTTTATAAATAAAGTAATCTTAAGTAAGAAAAAAAAAATACTGCATGTACAAATACGGTTTTTAGTTTTATTTTCCGACTGCAATGTGATATTGTTAATAAATATATAATCTGATAAATTAACTCCAAATGAAAGCAAATATTAAATGTCATGCATAATATTATTTGGAAATAAAGTTGAAAAATTTCTTTACAACTCTAGCTTTATTTAGGGAGAAAAAAAAAAACCACTAGCTAGTATATATCTTAAACATAAGACCGTAACTGCTAGCAATTTGAGAGTACAGACAACTTTAACATTTCTTCTTCTTCTTTTTATATCAAAATAATCCTTTTACATTCTTCAGTGTGAAAAATGTAAAACTAATTGTCACTGGGATAGTAATAATAACATGTAAATCATAAAGTTTTCTCTTTCATTTCCTCGAAATGGCCACAAAAATTCTAAGGATGCCCACAACCAACCACCACAGCAAAGTTCAAAATCAGATATATCATTTATTGAGTCAATTGAACTTACATGAGCTGCGTACATATATGGTATAAACTCCACATGCAGTCAATGTCATTGGACCGAAATTCAGTCATATATGTCAAGCCATAACCACCGCCCAAGTACGTACGGTTACTTGACCTCCGTGGCCACTATTCCAAGCCCCCTTCTTCTTCTTCTTCTTCTTTTTTTTTCTTTTTTTTTTTTTTTGAATAAGGTTGCATTAAGCACCAAAAAAAAAAACACTGAACCTCAAAATTAGTCGGTGAAGAGAGTAAAGTTCGATAAATATATATTTTTTCTTCTTAATAATAATAATAATTGAACTCAGAGTGATTTAAGTGTCTCGACGGGGTTACAAAGTGTACTACTAATCAAGTTCACTATTTGCAGATTAACTCATGTCAAATGTCCTTCAAGTTAATTTGATCTATTGGTTCATTCGCCAGTCGCAACCTTAGAATAATTTGAGGTTCAAAGAGAAATAAATCATTAACAAAAAAAGCAAAACCCCAATTTGTAACTGTTTAATTTTTATTATTTTTTTTGTCTTTTTAAAATTTTCAAGTTAATGAACGTAGCTCTAGTCTCAAATTATTCTCAAGGTGCAGATAGTCTAATTAGTTACTTTCTCTGTTTGAAATATTGAACAAAAACTTTATACGTAAATTAGCTACCTAGACATAGCAAAAACATCTAGAGGGCTAGTACAAATGTTGAATCTTTCTTGTGTTTTCGTTGAATAAATTAAGGATAACAATGAACTGCGTATATAGTTAAAATATATATATATATATATATATATATATATATATGTTATATACGTAAGTCAATAAATAAAAGTTATAGATTGTAGATAACTTTTATTTTTCTAGAATATATGGAAAATAATATGCCTCACATTTCTTCTAACTTCTAATCTTTAGGGAGCCTGAATGGTGCATGTCGTTACACGAAGCATGAAATTATTAGTGTAAAATTCTACATTAATCTAACTTTATAAATCTTACTTAAATAAATAAATATATCATTATTATTATAACAATTCTCATATCTCTTAAATGTGAAGAAAAAAAAAAAAGTAAATATCAACGTCCAATGATGTCATGCAAACGACCGCATCTAGTAGTGGTAGCTCACAAGTTCAATAATGAAGCAGAAAAACTTTCTTCCAAGTCATCACAATTTTAGAAGAAAAAACAAAATAAACTGGAAGACTACACAGTGCCGTGAAGATGAATACATTAGAGAGAGAGAGATAATTATCCAACTATAATTATTATTTTTAAATTGTCCCAGCATATTAGTCTTTCTAATTACTCACTTCATTAATTTTTGTCACCACACGTCTAAATCAATCTCTCTTCAAATTCTAGCTTTTGAAAGAAAAATTCAACTAAGATGGAATACATTAGAGTGCCCCCAAATGTGTTCTATGTAAATTTGTGTAGTAGTTGGTGAAGTTGGTTTTTGATCATTTGGCCGGTATGACTCGGATGTAATTAATTAAGTTAACCATCTGCTTCTGCTAATTATTAGGCTAATTTCCAAGGCTTGGCTTTTATTTTCCGAACAAGGAAAGGATATATATATATATATATATATATATATATATATATATATATATAGTATTTCTGTATATATAAATGATGTGTCGTTAATAAATCCATATCACACATCTTCTTATCTATTTCCAATTAAAATTTAACACATACTCACTACTTAATATATAGAAAAAAATAAATAAATTAAGTATTGAATATGTGTTAAATTCTAATTAGGAAAGATAAGTATCAGGACAAGCAATCTGAGTTTATCATTAGTAAAGTGAAAGGACACATAATGAAATATGAGAGGAGAGAATATTTGACAAGATCATAGACTTAGGTCCGTACACTATAATTCTATTTAATTAATGAAAATTTGGGGTTAATTAGCTAACTAAACTTAATAACCTGGACAGTCAGATATATATGATTTTGATATAGATAATTACTGTTGACATTTTGTATTGTGGAATTAAAATAGCCGTTAATCATAGTCATCATCATGAATATTAATCTCATTATTCGCGGCAGTCATGGTCAAGATGATTATGTCTGATGGTCACATGAACCATGGAGGATCGATGAAGATTGGAGAACAAGTTGTTGGTATATATATAGGCTCAAGCCACTGTCAAGTTTTTTGTCTTATTATAAAATAAACTTATTAATTAGAAAAATTATAATCGCAGCGTAACGATCTTGTCCAGCTTTTAATGAAGCAAGAGGGCTTATATTAATATATAAGATTTAGTTTTATTTGTCATTATGCTAGACACCCAGGATTGAGATTAAGCTAATTAATTAAGCGTGACACCAGCATTATATTTAATTAAATCTTATGCACAATAATTTTATAATTTTTCAACAATTTAATATTTTAAAAACAGGCATACGTAGTTTTACACCTTCTAAAGACTGGAAAAGTAATAATTCTTCATTATTTGAACCAAAAAATAAAATAAAAAACTCATTAATGTATTTTTTTTTTAGTCAAGAAAAATTATGAAAATTATTAAATGAGAACCGTGGGACAAAATTGCGTAATACATTATGCAATTGATGGAGATATATTTATTTATTAAGTATACACATATAAATATAAATTATATAGAATTTTGTGGGTTCTCTGAAAAAAAGAATAAAAAAAAAAATAAGGGTATCGTAAAGGGATGTTTACTATTTTGTCCTCACTTTACGAAGATGATCAAAGAGGTTATGCCATCTTACATAACTAGAAGAATATCCCTCCCCCACTTGTCTTCGACAAAACGGAATTAATATGAATTAGATCATCTTATAAGAAATTATCTAATTTATCTTACTAATCAGAAAATGAAATAAAATAAAAATAAAATTCTACCATTAGAATGAGCTCCTAAGACCGATGACTCAAACGTACAGTACGTACAAATATTTCCAACTAAAATTCTAGAATAAATTTTGGTGATGTGCATGCATGTTAGGTATGTGTACAGGTGTAGTTGAACTGTTTTTCTCTTTGTAATGGCCAAGTTTATATTTTTGTCTGACTTTCTCTAACATGAAAAGTTTGAACTGGCTAGGCTAGAACTTAGATGTTTAAATATATGTATTTATATTTTTATATGTTTTATGTAATTATTTGCTTACTGGTCAATAAAAATATTAAAAGCTAGCTCTACTTTGACTAGCCTGCACATGCCCGTCATGTAACACTAGGTTTTCCACTGAGTACTGAGATTTCGTTTCACACATGGTATATTTGTTTAAGATTAGTGTTGCGTGTGTATTGAATCAAAGAATATTTTGCTGTATATATATAACTTATATATTTTGAGTTACACATTATGGATAAAAATATAAATATATAATATTTTTTACTTTTTATTGGATCCGTATGAATTAGCCTTCCTACCCTATTATAGTTTATGATATATGTGTTAGTAATATAGGAGGCCAGTATATATATATATTCTTAGAAACATGACTTTTTGTATTAATGGTTTAAATGTTCTTAATTCGTTTTCCCACAAAAGTAATCCTGCAAAATCTCAACACCTAAATAAATTAAGAATACTTAGAAGTTTAATTAATGTCCCATGCATAAATTTATCATAATCAAAATCACCATGTGGAACAACAAATTATATATTTATATACATATAAAGACGTGTATAATATTTAAAAGTGCATTACTTCTAGTTGATGGAAGCTGCAAATTAATCATAATTAGTGTGAACTTGATTAAGTGTCGGCTGTATAAAATAGCTAGATAATGTGTTGCATGCGTGTGTGTGTGTATATATATATATATATATATATATATATATATATATATATATTCAATTTTATAGAAATAAAAAAAGACCTTTTAAAACAATCACTCTCAAATCTCTTTAAAAAATTAGAAATATATATACACACTCAAAAGCATTTGATGGATGAAGTCACATGAACAGGGAAGCGATCGGGTAAATGGTGACGTTAATTACTATGATTTATAAATTCAAAAAAAAAAATTATGATCTCTGACTGTTAATTTTTTATCACCACAAAAAAAAAAAAAGGAAATAGTCAAGTAATTGATGAAGGAATTAGTTTTGGCGTGTTGGCCGCAGTGGCCGCCGCGGTGATCGCAACTATCAATTTTTTTCAATTTATTTTAGTCTTCTAACTACTTTCATAATTTGGAAAATAAAAAATAAAAAAAAAATGTTAATTTATGCAATAATGAACAAGTCCAAAAATGGGAAATTAAAGTCGCATTCAGAGCAGAAATGGGTGCTTTTAGATGTCAAAATTTCAAATAAGAAAAAAAAATTAAAAAAGAAAAAGAAAAGAAAGATGGTTCTTTTTGGCTTGGTGCGTGGTACATGTGTGTCTCACACACTTGTTCTAGTGGGAGAAATTTGACTAGCAAAGTATTGATTATTACTTTAATTAACAGACATAGTTTATAACGATTATTATTATTTTGAGAGATATAGTTTACGATAATTAACATAAACTTGGATTTGAATAATCTTGTGGTTTGCATTATATATATGCTTCCGTGTATATTACGTGTTCATGAACTCAGGCTCGTATATATAAATAAATCTTAATTATATTTGCTGAATGAACCACATTGTAATATACCCTTAAATACTAACCATTAATTTTTCTTTGACGTACCTTTGGGAGATGTGACTTTTATGCGTACGCATATTCAAGCATTATTAATAATTAGTTATATACCGTCGAATAGTTTAATTAATCAATTAATTAGATCAATAATTTAACGATTAAAAATGGGGGAAAAAATTATTATCAACTATAACCAAATGAAAAAATAAATAGCATACGGTGGTCACCGGCCGCCAAAGCTAGTTGGCTGTAGCTGTAACAAATACTTACCTTTCACATATCACAATCAAATATGACAAATCTTAAAGAAACTATGACAATGGTATTACTTAATACTGCGTACAAGTAAGAAGCTATGAAAATGGAAAACGATGTATAATTCGTATGTATGTATGTATGTAGTGGAAGGTCATATGCTAATTATGAAGAAATAGAATTAATATCGAGAATATTGTTTATTTGGTGCTTTTTTCGTGACATTTAAAATAATAATAATAATAATTAGTTCCACATAATTCATTAAATTTGAAATGGCATTGAAGCACTTGGTGATTGTACGGTTAAAATTGTATTTTGTCGTACGTATCAAATTTTAAAAATAAGAGAAACAAAGAGGTAAAAATTAAAAAGAGCAAGTGAAAGCAAATATGAGATTGAGAAAAGATGAAGACATTTCTAAGTCATTTAATAGTTATTTTTTAAAAAGAAATATTAAATAAAAATTGATTTTAAAATGAAAAATTTGTTAATTATTTGGCTGATTTGAATTTTTTGAAACAAATTAATATGGCTGACTCGTGAATCTTAAGTTTTTGTTAAGTTGTAATTAAAAAAAATGAGAAATTAGACAATTAATTTCCAAAGAAATTGAAGCAATGAAGTGAAGTCAGCTCATCCACCAGAGAGGTGGGTTAGCTGAACCACCATGGCGTGTTTGGGTCTGAATTTTCCAAGCTTTCAAAGTTTTCATAGGTTCTAGTTCTGGTCAACCTAAACCGCGGTTTGACTTGCCCTCCATTTTTGCTTTTTAATCCCCATATATATATATATATGAGAATTTCGATTTAGTTAATTAGATCGTGTCCAAATTGAATTCGTATACTACTTAATTTTATCTCTAAATTCTTTTTCTATTTTCTAGATAACAAAAAATATATTAATATTTAATTTTTACAGAAAGAAAATAAAAAAAATAAAAACCAAAAAAATGGTCAACTTCAACAACTCGTATGGTTATGCTAAAAAGTTTATAATGGAAAATAGCAGTATTAATGTGATTATGTTTGATATTAATGGAAAATAGTAGTATTAATGTAATTAAACAACTAACATTTTTTGTTAAATTGAGTCGATATTTATATTTTTGTGCCAAAATTGAAATTAAAGGGTATGATGATAATTAATTCATAAATTAAAAAATGCTCGCAATTTAAGAGTATGGTTTAGCCGTAAGAAAACATATCGAACTTTCATATTCCCTTATAAAAGAAGCAATTTAAATCTTGACAAGTCTCTATCAAGACCTCATTTGTATTCAGTACGTCTCTTTTTAGATAATAATTTTCACACTCAAATATTTTTTATTAAAAAAATAAAAAGTGCTTAGATTAAGACTAAAAGAATTAATTAGGTTTACGGCCAAACAAAATGTTAGGGTGTTAGCTACCAGCATACTGCATTCACCAACAGTCATTACCAACCCTTCTCCTTCCTCCGCCCTTGGGCAGTTTCCAAGAATTTATCATATATGAAAAATAAATAATAATTATACATAAAAAGTCCACTAGAGACTTTTATGAAGCTTAATTTTTCAGTTAAAAAACAGTGTGAAACTAGCTAATGTTTGGAGAGAGATGGTCCAAAACACAAAGTATTGACTTGGGGTAGTATATACTGACTATTGGATTTTTTAATATATAATTTTTTTCAAACTAGGGGTTTGTTACTTGTTTCTTTCTTTAGAACAGTTTTATATATGACTTTTTCATGTACAACAAGGACCAAAAAAAAAAAAATTAGATTTTTATAAGATCCATATTCACTGTTACATAAAATAATAAAGTTGTAAGTTTTAGAAAAGATGGATTCTCTGTAGTTTGGAACCATGTACACACCAATTTACCCCCTACAAGTTTTTCTTCTAGAAAAGAAAAAGTGCCTTAGTCTTCTGAGACTTGGAAAGGTGATTTTGGGCATCTAGTTTGGATCCTTTTTCTCATTAATTCTATTTTAAACTATTAACCATGAGTTCAACAATTTTTATTTTTTTTTATCCATGATCAAAGTCCAAAGTGGCTTGGAATACCTTTCAACATGCCGTCAACAATTAGGCTAAAGTTGGAATTTGGGTTTTTTACAAGAGAAAAAAAATAATTTGTATCTGCCCCTTAGGTAACATTTCTTTTTTTAGTTTTTAATATCTAGTTCTCTCCGTTGAATTGAATTGTCGGTAATCTACTTAGTACTTTAAAAATTAATCATAATTAATCAATTTTCTTATTTTATTATAAATGTAAAAAAAATAATAAAAAATTACCAAATGAAAAGTCATTTTAAACTTTTTATTCTTTGAATTCCAATCACTTGTTCCTTACCTTATCCCTTTTCTTGTCCCTCTAAATAAAACTTACACATATCCACTACTTAGCATATATTTTTTTTCAATATGTCAAATAATGATTATGTCTCAATTTGTAATTACGGGGACAAGGAAGGGGTTCTCATTATTTAAGGATTGTACTTTTTTTCCCTTCACATTTATATAATTAAATTGTCTCACTAGCAATAATAAACTATAAACCTTCAGATTAAGTAAATTACATATAATTTATTAGAATAACCAAAAATAAAAAATGTTACATGAGAACAAAGAGCTCTTATGGTAACGAATCTATTTTATTTTAGTTTTTTTTTAAAAAGCTTTTTTATGTTATATGTAATTTTTTTAGTTTAGTATTTATTAATTTTAATTAAACTAATTAATTGAGCATAAGTATCAAAGGAAAAAAAACACAAATCGAAAATGAAAAACGCTTTCATATAGTGTTTATGTTTTTTTTTTTTTCTTCAATTCACATTTATAGTAAAATAAAAATAATAACAACTTCAAACAAACCTTATCTAATTATAGCACCTTTTTTTTTTTTGGTCTTTGTTCGGACAAGACAAACACTTAATTTATATAGTTGTTATTTCTTGCCAATCACATTCCAGTTGTGTTAATAATGATGGGGAACCCAACCATTGGACTAACAGAGTGAACAAATTTTCCACAGATTACAAATGGTTTTTATCACCCTAGAAAAAGGGTTTAAAAGAAAAGAAGGGACAAATGTCTACCTCATTAATTGAAATTGTAAAAATAAACATGTACTCATAATGTTTTTTCAAAAAAAACCCACCAACCCTAATAATACTTAGAATATCTCTTGTTATTTAAGATTTTTATTTAATAACACAACTATTTTTTATTTTTATTTTTAATTTTTTCCTCTTAAATTATGTATAATTTAGTTTGTTTAGGATCCGTTTGATAACACAACTATTTTTTTCTCTTAAATTATGTGTAATTTAGTTAGTTTAGAGATTAATTAAAGTTTGTTAAATGTTAGTTATACTATTTAATTAAATAAAAATATAAAAACAAAAACAGAAAATGAAAACACTTTGAAAATATTTTTATTTTTTATTTTGTGTTTTTCATTTTCCTTCACATTTTTAGTTTAACTAACATTTAACAAACTCTAACCAATTTCTAAACTAACCAAATTATACATAATTCAAGAGGAAAAAATAAAAAATAAAAAACAAAAACAAAAAACAGTTGTGTTATCAAGCAAACCCTTATAATGTGTTTTCATTTTTAATTTTGTATTTTTCATTTTTCTTTATATTTTTAATCTAAATAACATTTAACAAACTCTAATGAACTTCTAAATTAACTAAATTAGACATAACTCAAAAGGAAAAAATTAAAAATAAAAATAAAAAACAATTATATTATCAAATAAGCCCTAAGTAAACTTCCACTCATTTTCTTTTACTTTTTCATCTTCTTCTTTACTCTTATAATTTTTATTTCTTTTATAGCATTTTTTTTTATAAAACTACATCACAACATGAGCATTTTGATTTTTGAATCAAAATATTTTGATAAATATTAAATGAGATATTATTTTTATAATTTTATTGGTTTTCCTAAAATTTTATTTATAATTATATCTCATTTCTTAATTTTTCACATACTTTTTCCTTTTTTCCTATTATTTTTATTTATTTTGTAATATTTTTTTATAAAACTAAATCAAATTATAAGCATTTTAATTTTTAAATCAAATAATTTTGATAAATAATGAATGATATATGAATTTTATAATTTTATTAATTTTTTAAAAATATTTTATTTATAAAAAATGGGAGGTCTCACCAAAATTGGACAGACAATCCTCACAAAAAATAGGCTGACCTTGCCAAACAAAAAAAGGGAGATCGCACCCAAAATGATCCGGTCTCATCCAAAATGAGTGGACCTCACCCAAAATGGGAGAGCCTTGCTCAAAGTAAATTAAAAAAAATAATAATAAATTTGTAAAATTCATACATCATTTAATATTTATCAAAATAATTTAATTTAAAAACCAAAATACTCACAGCCTACAACTTAACCTAATTTTATATAAAAATATGTTACGGAATAAATAAAAATCATAAAAGTACAGAAGAAAAGAAAAAAGCAGGTGATAAAATAAAGAATGAGACGTAGTTATAAGAAAATCAGCCCTATCAGCCCTGCATTCCAAGTTTCCAGCTCCATCATTTCTTATACCCTACTCCATGACTGTCCTCCAACTACTATTCCATCACCATCACCATCACCATCACTTCAAAAACATTTAAAGTAGTACTTAATTCTACTATCATTCTTTCAGCTAAAGTTACCAACATGTACCTAACCAAACATACATATTAAACTCTGCAAGCCACTGAGATCAAAATTCAGCCTTTCAAATCAAGTTTACCAGATAAAACATTTAGTATTTCCAACATTAACACTTTGGGGAGTTTGTTCTCCACTACATTCATTCTAAGTTCTAACCTCTCCGCATAAAATATATATCCAGCAAAACATCAAAATTGAAAATCTGACTAACAAAACCTCAACAACCCAATAAAATCCAGAAAATAGTCGGACAAATTTCTATTAAAAAAATAAATATATGGGCTTTTTGTACATACAAATTCGCCATTTTGATGTAGAGGCGGCAATGGCTTATTCATCAGCATTATCGCCGTTGTTGTGGTCGAGATTCCCAAACTTTTGCTTGAAAGATTCCTGTCTCTGCAGCCACATCATGTGACCCTAACACCCACAAAATAAAAATTTCCCAATTTTTTACGTTAATCACCATTTTCAATGGTAGCAAACGCATACAAACAAAGCTTTAGGGGTTCATGAAAATCTGAATCCGGCAGTGTGCGAAGAAATATTAGACGAAAATGGAAACAAAGAGAAGAAATTGAACCTGGAGAGCTGCGGCCCAGGCAATGAGGAACGAAGCGAACCAGAATTTCTTGTCCTTGAGCAGATGCTTCACTTCCATTTTCCAAAACCCTAAAATCCAAAATCGACGGAGCGAGCTTTGGTTCCTGGTACTGCCTCTGTTGACGTGGTATGATTTGTAGCAATGCAATTTATTTTTTAAAGAAAACTTATAAATTTTTAATCTGAATGCCAATTTATTTATTTTTTAATTTTTAAATAATAAGGAAAAAGTCACCCACTACACTTTTTTTTTCTTTATACCAAATAAAATAAATGTTATTGGTTAATTTTATTTTAAAATAGATTGATTTATTACTTTTTTAATAAAAATTTTATATTTAAAAAATTAATTATTATTTTTTTCATTCAGAATATAAGATATCTAATAAATTAAATATTTAGCTTGTACAATTAAATTAATTACTTACTAAAAAATAGATTACATATTACAAAATAATACCTATGAAATTTTTTAAAATATATATTAAATATAAAATTAAAAACAAAAACATACCGTAAAAAGTTAAAGTATTAAGTTAATATTATAAATAAAAAAATATTTTTATTTTATTTAATTATAATTATTGTGTATAAAGTACTTTTAATTTTGACCAAATCAATAATAGAGGTTTAAGTGATGAATGTTGAAAGTCATAATAGTTATTATGCTTATGTTCTCAACTTCTCATAATAATGAAATTAATCGTAAATAATAAAAATATAAAAAATTGTTAGTAATCTGCTATTATCTCATAATTAGCCCCCTTTGTAGTCCCTTATAAAATAATACAGTGTGATATGTTATCATATTTTTAATTATATAAAATATTATAATAATTTATATTTTTTTATGGAGAAAATGTTTGGTCTCAACCAACCAACCGATTGAGATGAGTCATTAATAAATATAATTAGTAAACTTTTTAAAATAATTTTAAATTTGATTTTATATTTTTAATAATTTTAAAATTGACAAAATAATTTTTTTTAACAAATTATGAACAATTTTGAAATTAATTACTTATAATGAACGATTATGATATGTACAAGTTGAATGATTGTTTATATAAATTATTCAAAACTTTTCCTTAAGACTATAACAGGTGCTTGCAATTTATACACGTAGAATATACAGTAGAAAAACATGTATCAAACACTATATTCTTCCATTAATAGAAAAAAAAAAAGAAAAAAGAAACATGTAAATTATAAGAGTTATATATTCTCTTGTTCCTAAAATAATATTCATTTGTTTTTTTTTTTTCAGGATATATGAATTCTAAATTTTGCACCGTGCATTTGCAATAACTTAAAACAAAAATAATGTACGTGAAAAACTCTTTAACTAAAAGGAAATTTACAATATGTAATTATAGAAAACTAAATTAAATTAAGATATTTAAAATAGTTAATGTCGCTTGCCCTGGGCAAAGGCCTTAGGCCATTAGTCCCCTTGCCCTGATGTTTTGAAATATTTAAAATATAATTGAAAAATCAGTGTCTATTAAAAATATAGTTTTTTTTTTTTTTTAATTATGTGATTTTTTTGCATGACATTTTACGACTTGGTCACAATTTGGAGTTGCTGAGCTGCTAAATCAAGGCTCTCTTCATCAGGGTTGGTTCACTATTTAAGACGAGGAAGGAAAATGAATCCCACGAACATGGCTAAAACTATGGTCCTTAAGCATGCATTACGTAGACCATACCATGCACTCACAACGACAGCTTCTGAAATTCATTCTTTGCTCTACACCTCTCCAAAGACCTTTCATCAGTACCTCACTTCATGCAGGGACTTCAAGTCTCTGCTTCAAATCCATGGACACTTGGTAGTCTCAGGACTTAAAGAAGACCGCTCCATGGTGACCCATCTCATCAATGCCTACTCTTTCTTTGGAAAATGTGATTTGGCTCGCTCCGTACTTGATTCCACGTCAAACCCAGGTGTCATTTTGTGGAACATTATGATCAGAGCATACACAAGATCACGCCGTTACAAAGATACAATGAGGATGTACCGTTGCATGCTAGAAGGGGGTTTGGAACCAGACAAGTATACCTTCAATTTTCTTGTGAAAGCTTGTACAGGTGCTTTAGACTTGCAAGAGGGCATTTTGGTTCACCGTGAAATAGCTTCTCGGCAGTTAGAGTGTGATTTGTTTATAGGGACTAGTCTTGTTGATATGTATTGCAAAATGGGTCAACTGAGGTATGCAAGTGAACTGTTTGATAGATTACCTAGTAGAGATGTCGTGGCTTGTAATACCATGATTGCAGGCTTATCTCAAAGCTCAGATCCACACAAGGCATTGGAGTTTCTGTGTAGCATGCAGCTATGGGGATTGGAGCCTAACTTGGTTAGCTTATTGAACCTGGTTCCAGCTGTTTCTAGACTAGCGGATTTTGATTCTTGTAGGTCCATTCATGGTTATGTGGTTAGGAGAAATTTTGGTTCTGCAGTTTCAAATGGGTTGATTGATATGTACTCTAAGTGCGGAGATGTTAATGCTGCTTGCCGGGTTTTTGGCATGATGCAGGGCCGCGACGATGTTTCATGGGGAACAGTGATGGCTGGATATGCCTTTAACAGATGTTTCCTGGAGGTTTTGGAATTATTTGATTGCATGAAAAGAGAGAATCTTAAAATGAATCAGGTGTCAGTTGTAAGTGCTCTCTTGGCAGCTGCAGAGTTGAGAGATTTAGTGAAAGGGAAGGAAATCCATGATTGTGCTATACAAGAGGAACTTCATTCAGATGTTTTGGTTGCTACTCCTATAATAACAATGTATGCAAGGTGTGGAGAAATAGAGAAGGCTAAAATGTTGTTTGAGGAACTTCAGGGAAGAGATTTAATTGCTTGCTCTGCACTTGTATCTGCTTGTGTCCAATCTGGTTATCCTGAAGTTGCATTGTCTCTGTTTCGTGATATGCAGAATGAAAATCTGAAACCAGATTGGGTAGCCTTGACAAGTATCCTGTCAGCATGTGCAGAACTATCATCTGTGAAATTAGGTAAGAGCATTCACTGCTATGCTATCAAGACCAGTATTGATTGTGATACCCCAACAGGAACAGCCTTAGTGTCCATGTATGCTAAATGTGGCTACTTTACTCCTGCATTAACACTGTTCAATAGAATGCCATATAAAGATGTTGTGACATGGAATGCTTTGATAAATGCATATACCCAGAATGGTGATCCGTACCACACCATGGAAATGTTTCAGAAATTACAGTTGTCTGGAATACATCCAGATGCAGGAACCATGGTGGGTTTGGTTCCAGCTTGTACCCTGTTAAATGACCTCGATCAAGGTGCCTGCATCCATGGGCAGATTATAAAGAATGGGTTTGAATCTGACACTCATGTTAAAAATGCTCTTATAAGCATGTATGCCAAGTGTGAAACCCTATCCTCAGCTGAGTTTCTGTTCAACGGAACCCAGTTGATGAAGGATGAAGTATCTTGGAATGTAATGATTGCAGGATATGTGCAGAGTGGACATGCCAAGGAAGCAATTTCTGCTGTCCACCAGATGAAATTAGAGAACCTTCGGCCTAGCTTAGTCACATTTGTGAGCATTCTACCTGCAGCAGCATACCTCTCAGCCTTAAGAGAAGGCATGGGTTTTCATGCCAGTATTATCAAGATGGGATTTCTGTCCAACACACTTGTTAGTAATAGTCTGATTGATATGTATGCTAAATGTGGGCGGCTTGATCTTTCAGAAAAATGCTTTAATGAGATGAAAAACAAAGACACAGTCTCATGGAACGCAATGCTGACAGGATACGCAGTGCATGGGAAAGGGGATTGTGCTGTTTCACTTTTCTCTCTTATGCAGAATAGTCATGTCCGAGTTGATTCTCTGTCATTCATTAGTGTTTTATCTGCTTGCAGACATGCAGGTTTAGTAGAAAAAGGTAGGAAAATTTTTCAGTCAATGCACGAGGAGCACCACCTTGAGCCAAATTTGGAACATTATGCTTGCCTGGTGGACCTTTTAGGCCGTGCTGGTTTATTTGATGAAACTCTAAGTTTAATTAAAAAGATGCCTATGAAGCCGGACGCGGCAGTCTGGGGAGCCTTATTGGGCGCTTGTAGAATGCACTCTAATGTGAAGTTAGCAGAAGTGGCCCTGGATCATCTTGTTGAACTTGAGCCTGAGAATTCTACCAATTACATAGTTTTGTCAAATATATATGCTCGATCAGGCAGATGGGGTGATGTAGACAAGACAAGATCAAAGATAAATGACTCAGGGTTGAAGAAAACTCCAGGATGTACATGGGTTGAGGTTAAAAACAGGGTCCACGCATTTCAGGTTGGTGATCAGAGCCACCCACAACTTGAGAGCATGCATTTGCTTTGGAACAATCTACTTGAAAAAATGGAGAAGATGGGGTATATTCCTGACAGGAGCTGTGTGTTACAGAACGTTGAGGAAGAAGACAAAGATTTGTTTCTTCACAATCACAGTGAAAGGTTAGCCATAACATTTGCTCTTCTCAACACAGAACCTGGGTCTACAATCCACCTAGTAAAAAATCTACGTGTTTGTGTGGATTGCCACACTGCAACAAAGTATATCGCAAAGATCACAAACCGTTCAATCATTGTGAGAGATGCTATTCGTTTTCATAATTTTGAAGATGGTACTTGCTCATGCAAGGATTATTGGTGACTTTGATGGGAAGTGCTGAAACTCTTCTTATCCATATAGTGTTGAAATGACAGCAGCTCCTCTTCTTTGACATTAGAAGTGTGAGGGGGAAAGACTACAAGAATGGGCGAAATTAGTTCCTTGGAACTTTATCACAAAAAATAGAAGCTTATCGTTGCAAGGTTACTTCAGAGTACAATTTTATTCTCATATGGATATCGGACAAGGATAGGCTCAACCAGTAAATGAATTAAAGCTGATGACTTCCTAAATCAACAAAGAGTTGGTTAGTGCCATCTGCTCTGATTCTCTGATTACTTCATCGGTAGAACCGGACTGAACCAAGCACTATTGTATTTCATGAAAATTTCATCTTTTCATTGTTCCTCATCTTCTGCATATTGCTCTTTTTATCAAGTTCAAAGCTTTTATCAGCTTGGTAAGTAGAGTTGCATTTATTCTTTCTTTTCTCGTTTTCTTTTTTCTCTTTTTTTTTTTTAAAAAAATTTTAATTTTTTGTGTGTGTGTTCACAGGTTTGGCAAGGCTGTCCAAGGGTAAGAACTGAGAAAGCTCAGAAGCAAGGCACTCAAGTTGGAACACTTGCTTGAAACTGTAAGTGTACAGAACCTCCAAGTATTTTTTTTTTCCTGATATTATGCTAAATTGAGTTAAGATTTCTTTATCTTTCCTATATTAGAATACAAAACTGGAACTACCTACCAATTGTTACAGAAAAAAGTGTTATACACTTGAAGCATTGTCATTTAAGTCCCCCATTCTATGATCTATTGTCTATTTGAAGACAATCACAAAACCAACCACAGAGAATAGATTAATTGTGCAAGTGTTAGGCTCTTGTTTCTAAGTCATTGGCACCAGTTAATTATTCTACACTGTCCAATGATTTTCACAATGGCGCCCATGAGGATTTCAAATGAGGAAGAAATGGCAGATTTATACATGTATGGTGCGGAGTTAGATTTCAAAAGGTTGGGATCCAATTATAGTTGATGGCTTAGGATAATCCACAGACTTCTCAAAATTAATTGATTAGTGAAAACGAGGCTATATAAAAAAATCAAAGTAGCTGTGCATTGTTGTGAAGGATTACAGATACATGAACTAGACTGTTGCTTCTTTGTCTTATGATTATAGGAGGTTTTGCCAATCCTTGTTCCTCCTTATTTATTTGTTATTATTAATTTCACATTTTTGGGATTGCAGAAGGAAAAGTTTGCGGCCCAGAAAATTCCATGGATGAATTTATGCAGCCAGATGTTGAGATTGGATAAACATGATGAAACTTGGGTTGTGATTTGTTGCTAACTAGCCCAGAAGTATTGTTAGCTTATAGGTTGTTGTTGTTCTTCTTCTTCTTCTTCAAAAGGTGTACAGGTTGTCAACTAAGTTACTGAGGACCAATATTCCACTTGAAAACTAACATCAACAAAGTGTATGTGGTGTGTGTATTGTTAGGTTGAAGGAGAAAAAGTTATTGAAGGTAATGGTAATGAATCTATTTTAACTTCTATGGGGTCCAATGAATGTTTACAAGCATGTTGCTGCATAATTATGTAGATGGGATTTGGTCGGGTTTTATTTTTTTGGGAGGTTCGTAGGAGCTTGAAAAATTAATTTTGCAACATCACTGACGAGGAGGAGCACACAGCAGCAGTACGAAGATGAATAGACAATTAACCCCTGAAATATGTGTTTAAATTTAATTTAGTACGCAGAAAAACCACCAAAGGGTCCATAGCTCAGTGGTAGAGCATTTGACTGCAGATCAAGAGGTCACCGGTTCGAACCCGGTTGGGCCCTCATTTTATAAAACCTTTTTTTTTTCTGAATTCTGTCGTTCTACTTTATGTAAATTGATTTAACAAGAAACCAAACCCCTTCCATTGTCTTGCCAACATTCCTAAATGTCATGGTGATGCACTGGCGATTACTCTTTCTACCTCCAAATCCAAACCCCTTACTTACAAAAGCAACACTTCCCCACTTCCATTTCAATCTTGAATTTGATAACCCAAGTCCCATCATGTCCTAGATCCTACATTCCCACTGGAGCATATGAATCATATCCAATAAGTATTTTCCCAAGAAACCAAAATATTAAGGGCCTTGGTTAATAATGATTGTTTTATGTCTTTCTTTTTTAATTTTTTCCCTTTTAAAAATTGATTAGAATTTGTTAAATATTAGTTAGAATATTCAATTAGTAAAATTATAAAAGTAAAAATATAAAATGAACACTTAAAAAATCTTTTTATTTTTTTATTTTTTTTTATATTTTTACTCAATTGAATAATCTAATTAACATTTGATAAACTTTAATAACCTCTGAAGTAACCAAATTATACATAACTCAAGAAAAAAAATATTAAAAACAAAAGTAAAAAACAATTATGTTATCAAATAACTCCTAAATAAAATTATTTTTGCATTTTCTTATTTTCATTTTACAAAATGATTGTATAAAAATTTGCTTGAAAAACGTTACTAACGGGGCCCCAAGTTCTTTGCTTGCGAGAAATTTCTCTTCTTTATTTTCAGAAGGATTATATGTTAAATTATGTACATCAAATATTTTGAATAACTTAACTCGGGAAAAGAACAAGACGAGTTTAGATAAAAACAATCTATTAACTAAGATTAACTGGTTTGTCATATATCACTTGAATCAATGATTACATGGTACAGTGTAAAGAGAGAAACATTTAATCCCCAATAGAAAAGAAACTGAGCAAACAAAGAAACAATAGTGAAGACTGAAGATGCATATCCGAACTAAACTAGAGAATTTATCAGGTAGAAAATCGCAACATTAGGTTACTAAAAGGGGAATACTTTACATCTCCAAAAGAAATCTTCAGAATTCTGTACTTCAATCCTCATTTTGTTCGTATAATGCTCCAAGGTATGTGTCTGCTCATCCATGAGATCATTAGCCATTGTATCTTCCGCTAGCCTGACTGCTGCCGTTTGAGACAGCTGAAAGCTCTCTCCAGCACGTTGTAGCTTCCTCGCAATTTCTACCTCCCCAAGCATCACAAGACAAAGCAATAAAGACTTGAGCTCACGTTTCGCTCCAGCCGTCGGAGACATGCCCTTCAAATGCTCTACCAGAGCCATCTCTTCACCAGCACTGTAATTTTCAATTTAAACATTTTATCCATGAGATTGTGATACAACGCACAGTTTAACAAGAATAGGAAAGGGGATGTCAGAATCTTAAATGATGAAAATTACCTGCCCGGACGAATTTTTCCTCTCTTCCTCTGACGTCTGGTCTCTCTTGCCTTACTAGCTGCACTAGACCTCATGGAAGTGACACTGCTATTCTTTGTCCTGTAATTGGACAAGCAATAAGACAGACATGAAACTCAAGGGAAGAACCACACCGGTCACAACAACTTATATATTGAAAAGAACCAAAATAATATAAACAATCAACAAGCAAATCAAGGAGATAAAGTATTGAGACATAAAAAATGCATGAGACGTACCCTGTAGTGTAAGCACTCATTCCACTGAAGTTACTGCTAGCTTCTGAAGCTGCATCATCATCCAGATCATTGATTGACTGTTCTTCTGACTGGAGCTTTGCAACAAGAAGTAATCTTCTTTGCCGTACAGCTAAGTATCGAACCAAGTACTTCCCTACTTTCTCCAAACCTTCCAAGTATTCACCAATAAGCAAGTTTGCACATTCAAGGGATGCATTCTTCACTTCAATAATTAAATCCTGTCTATTGTGCATCAAAGCAACCCTCAAAGCCTCCTCCCAATCCCTTGCACTAATAAACAAACTCATACCACTGTTAACATCTCCAATATACTCCAGTGCAATTTTAGCAGCTTCACCTGGTTTACCAAGAGCTTGAAGTTCTTCACAAAGCTCATGAGCCAGCTGGATTATCTCTTCTTTTCCCAGCTTAAGGAGCCCAGCAACTGTAAGCACTCCACTCCAATTGCCACAAGCACGATATGATTTCAAAGCCTTTTCAAAACTGGAACAGCACATATAAGTTGTAGCAGCATCCTCAAAGCTTTTTTCCTCACTAAGATGATCTCCCCAGGCCTCAAGAACTTGCCTCCTCCTAAGAGGATCATTGATCAGCTGAAGTCCTAATGGAAAAAGTTGAGGATTTTTCTTCATTAGGTTCATACAATCAGAATAATATGCATCTCCTGCAGAAACAATGTGCTTGAGAGCTTTCTCAAACCTATGCAACCTAAGGTCAATATTGTAGCACATTAGGTCAACAGGCATGCGTTCCAGTTCTTGAAGGAATGGAAGAAATTCTTTAGGGTCCCGCTGAGAGTTCAATGCCACAATAGCTGCAAGGTTCAAATCATAAAGGCCTAATGCAGCTTCAAAAACAGCTTCAGTATCAGATAACCATAAAAGATGCTTTAAGGCCTCTTCAGCAGAGGGGAAAGACATTCTCCTCACATCTTTGGAACCTAGTAATTCCATTTCACGAATAACTTTAATTCTCTCCAGAGCCTCTTCAAGACCAGGGGGGTCGCTACGAGCTAAAGTTGTCAAAATGCAAAGCTCTCTTGCAGGACTCTCTGGTAACTGTTCCTCAAGAGCCTTCCTTATGGATGCCAGGATGGAAGTAACCTTGTTAGTATCATTAGAGCTGATGGAATCTCTGGCTTGAAAATCTTTAGTTTCTTTTGGGCAAGGCAAAGGACTAAAGGTTTTATATAACGTTTCCATGATATTTTCATTTTTTATGGCACAAACAAACTCAGTTATGTAGTTCAAACTGTTAACTTGGCTGACAAATTCCGAAGCTGATTGAAGAAACACTTGCCAACCACAATGGTCAACAATGACATTAAAATCAATCCTATGCCGCCTCAGCAGGAGTAGTGCATCTCTAAATCGCCGCTGGACCAATGCATTGCAAATAGATGTCAGGACTAATTTTCTCGGATAAATGCATTCTAGGTTTCCCCGAGTTGTTTGTAACATGACAGCAGCTTCATCTCCATGCAGAACACCAACAATTTTGGCACCTCTCTCCCACATATTTACAAAGTTCATGTTATCTTCTTCTTTCCTTTTGCTAACATGGACAAAATTCTCATATTTTATTTCCGACTCACCACACAATATGTCATTTATGTCAACAATAAAAAGAAAATCCTGCTTAGTAGCAACAATTAAATGTGTGATCACTTGGTCAGCCAAATTTGAGTAAAAGGAGAAATTGCTGCAGTTATTGCATAATATCTTCCCACTTACATGCAGCATACCGATATCATCAAGTCCGATAAGCAAAGGCTTCAACAACCCATGGTCTCCAACTTGCACCACACTCATCCAAGGGCAAGCTGATGAGAAACTCCAATCATCATGTTTCACAGCTCCTCTGGAGATGCCAAATTTCGATACATACTCAGAGATTTTTCCGCCATAAAACTGAACAAATGCGGCACCTTGTTTTGCAGGATTTGGAGCAATACCAATAACCAGATTTTCAAGAGAATTTTGATAGGATACTTTTGCATGCCAACCGGAGCAGGTAACTGAACCTGGAACATGATCCTCAGAACATGCAAGCTCAAATTCCTGCAAATAGAAACCAAGAAGCCCATCCTCGCTTGATGAAGCTCGGGATACATTGCTATCGCTAAACCCATGGTAAGAAACTGCAAGAATTGTGTGAGAGTCCAACCATTTAAAATGTAGAAATGATCCTAGCGGAAAATCAGACACTGAAGCTTCAACAGAAAATTCCTTGCTTTCTAATTCTTCCCAAGTATCAAGTGGAGGAAGCTCTACAATACCCAAACAGCCATCTGACAGAAAAGCAGCCAAACAATTCTTAGAATTCCTGGAATATAAGGCCATATCCCGGACTGCACTTGGAAATTTAAGGCTGAATAAATACATAGGAGGTGGCATTAGGGATAAAGATAGGGGGGTTACAAATATCTTGGAGTCGTCAATAACCAATGCGGTTGAGTTCTCCATGACAGCTGTATTCCAAATAAAATTGTACATCATGATTTGGCCACCAAGAGTCCAACAAATTAACTGCAGCGGCTTCATTGGATCCCATAGAAACTTCACTCCATCCTGCCTTGAGTATCTAATTTCATGTTTCAAATACCAATGGTTATTACTAAAAGACCAGATCTTTAAACAATCAAAATTTTCCAGTCTGACTAAACCTGCAAGAAGATCTGAACTACAATTCCACTTCAGAACTTCTATTGTTGCATCCATATGTTCATTAATGCTAAACAAGCTTCTCTGCAACCCATTCCTCTCAAAGAAGGCAATTGAGGGACACTTATTCTCTGCTTTCCTGCCATAAGCAGCAGCAATTTTTGCTCCACTGGGCATCCAATCCAAAACTGATCCCATGAATGGCTTTGACTCTGAAACAGCATGCAGTATCCCTGAATCCCGCTCCCATACTTTAAGCCTCTTAAGAAGGGAAGAACTCAACTCCTGACTTAGTGTAACAAAGTATTTCCCATCACCTCGCCAAGAAATAGGGCTCTCAAAATTTTGGTTCACCTGAAATCATAATCTAGTCACTAAATTTTCCATATTCACCAAATTTAAAAGAGACCACCTTCCTGATATAAGAAAAAGATCACAAATTACAAGTTTTAAGCCAATTAATAGTACTAATAATGTTCTTTGTAAATTTCAGTTGCTGACATAAACATTTCGTTAGGACCCAACACTAGCCACTTTCCACTAGCCTACTAGTTTCATATACAACAATAAGTACAAGGACTTAAAAGATAAGAAATTTTTTTTTTTTTTAAAAATGCTTATTCTAAGATCATGACACTGGCCCCTATAGTAATTCTGAGTGCAAACATTGAGAAAAACTAGGATAACGGAAAAAGGCTCTTACGTACGTCAACACCGTCCGAACGATCCTCTAGGGCAGTCTCGTACAACAGATCCCAATCATGAGTCATTACTAGTATCTGCCCAAGACCAGTAATTATGCCAAGCAGATCTCCATCTGGACTGGGTGAGATGCGCTTAACACCACCCTCCACTTGACCTACAACTTCTGTAAAATGACTATCCACAGTATGCAGCAATAGATGTCCGTCAGAGGTTCCCACAATTAACGCCTCTTTCTCCATGAGATAATCAAAAGAAGTGATGAAGTCCCCATGCTCCAAATCAATGTGATCAACTTCCACATGAGATGAGGTTATTTTCCATGCTTCTTCATTCTAGAAAATGAATCAATTTATTTTAGGAAAAGAAAGGAAGGGGAAAAAATTGCAAAATACAAATAATACACGCTGAATGATGATTTCAATGAATAACCAAAATTTTTTTTATCATTCACAATAGCTTAAAACTGAACGCGTGTTACTTTTTCATACTTCAATGAACCCCTCCTACGGTTTAAATGTTTAAACACAGCTTCCCCAAGAACTAAACACCATGAGCCTACACCTCAAGAAATTCCTGTGGCCCTTTTATCTCCATACTAGGATCAATGAACACCCATTTGTGACTTATTCAGTTGACAAGTTGAACAGAAGACAAACAAGTATCCTATAGCACTTTTCTGTTATAAATTTCTACAAGCTTCTCTCTTTTATAGCTTAAAAGTAAAAAATGATTGCCTTACAACAATCAAAAGTGAAGAAGCAACTACCAACAAATGTTTGTATTCCCTAGTTTTTCATTCAAATCTCACGCCATAACTTTTAGTCTCTCACAACCAAGTTCCAAAACTTTCACAGCCCGTGGTTTCCATACATACATACAAAGAATGAAAAGGGGAGATGGTGAGCTAACCTGGAAGAAAGAAAGAGGAGCAGTATAAATGAAATTGCCGGAGGAAGCGAAGAAGAGGCGGCTGCGCTCCATATCGTATGCGGAGAAGAGTATAGTCTCTTCCTTGGACTGCAATTCGATGTTCAATACCAGCTCCGAATACAGCTTCAGATTATTCATTTTTGCAAATCTTTTTTAAAAAAAAAAATCGTAGAAAAACCACCAAATGCTCCTCAAGTTGAAAATCAACAAACCCTAATGGCTAACACAGAGAGAGTTCCAAGGTATAATTGCATAAGTGTGTGTCTGCGCGTCACTGTGTTGAGGTAGGCGGAGGTGCGTGACACCGATAGCGTTTTTTGCTTCAGGCTCCGAGGGTTTACAAATGGGAAGGGAGGTTAAACCCCTCTGTAGCATCTTGGCGCATTGCACCACCTGATTTTACTTTTCATAATATTAGGGTGTTAATATATTTTTAAACATTTTGTATTAGGGTGTTAAATTTGATTAATTATTAAGATCATTAATAAGAAAAATATGTGAAAAGACATTTTTAACCCTTAACTGTTAAAAATACCAGACCTTGTCTAACACATGGTAAGTTTTTTTGTATGAAATTTAAGAATGGTGTGAATGTCATTACCCCAAATCTTAAGGGGTGTATGTGATATTAAGTTATTAACCCTATAAAAAATATATATAAAAATATCAATTTATGTTTCTGATGTGTACAATGGACTAAATATAATAAAGTCCAGATAAAATTTGTAAAAGAAGTTACTAAACAAAATCAATAAACGAATTTCCTAGTTTATAGTTTCATAAAATTATAACGTTATTAAGTAGGTCTATTTAGCATGATAAGTCATTTTTAATTGATATTGAAACAATCTTTAAATTTTTAATTATTAACACAAACTATTATTAAAATCATAATTTAAAGAAAAAAAAATATTCTGCATAACAAATATTTTTGTTTCTGCTAACCTCCTCTTTCTCTCTTTCCTTTTTTTTTTTTTTTTTCCTCTTCTCTTTTGTTTAATACATAAGCCTACGTCCGATATTACATTTCAAAACAATATATTTACGTTATCTTCTCAATGACAAGAAGTATCAAAACAGGAAACAACAATAAACAATGTAGGAGTAAAGCCCATAAAAGGTCGAGCAAAAAACCAATATATACTTTTAAGTACAATGCTGTATAAGGTAATTACAATCATTCACAAGTAAGAAAATTAAGCCAACTATTTTCTTGTGAAAAGAAAAAAAAAAATTCAGTAACAACAACCAAACCCTATCTGTGACTCATATCTCTTCTACACTAAAAAACAAAATCTTCTTCACCTTCAACAGTTTCCCAAACGAGCTTCGTGTAGTTCCTAAGTTCAATTCACAATTAACATTTCATAAACTTGTTAGAGAAAAAATGGCAACCATACTTCGCCCAAGGATGTAAAATGATGGCACTGTATGACCTAAATATAACACAAGGCCTCCATACACCACTTTAAAAAAAGAACTGGCCCCCAGAATCTAAAGCAATTCTGATCCTACCTGACTTTCTAACCACCACATTGAAAGAACAAATTTTAACTAAGATCTATGCCCTTTTCTTTTGCCGCTTCCACAACAGTGTTCGTATTATCAGTAGTCATAGAAAATATGTAATAGGATTTCCACAACTTGACAGAAAATGGATATACTAATAAAGCTCTTTTATAAAACCTCTCTGAGATGACCTCTGTACCCATTATCTTCCCCAAAATATCTGCAGCTTCTACCCATACGTACTCGGGTGGAATTGGGATACAATGGAAAATTGCACTAACCAAATTTAAGCTCGCCCAGAACAAAATACTTGCAGAACTAACATCACTACCTTTGGCGCAACTGCTTAACAGCTTACATACGGAAATAGCTAACTCATAGTTGGATGGATATACGTCCAAAATAGATTCAACAAAATCAACCAGACACTTTGGTTCACTGAAATTATCGGGGAAAAGAGATGGTCCATACCACACTTCCAGAACTGAGTTTACCAGAGAACAGTCAGATGAAACTGGACTGAATATGTTACTCACTAGCTGCCGTACTCTTGGCTTCTTGATATTGTTAATAAACTTTCTAGGCAAAGGATCGGGGACAGGGTCAACTACATATAGCTTCAAAATGTTCAGAACATAACTGATAGGAACACTTTCCCTCGACAGTGATTCATCAGTAAGCAAAAACAAGGAATGCTCTCTCATGCAAAATTTTAAATATTTGGGAAAAGCAGCCTTCAGTGCCTTGTCAACAGCTAAACGAGCTTCAATGTGATCATTCTGAAATAACTTAAAGAGAGATAGATTAAGATATCCAAACATCACATCAACCTGATTAGGGTTTGAACTAGGATTGTCCAAATATAAACCTGGAGCTGAAGCTTGCAACCTGTCCATGTTACAGCTATCCATGTCATTGAATATACCATTTTCATGATGACCAAAATTCCAAGCAGAGTTGAACCAACGGTCCATAATTTTTTTCCCAATATCAAAATTTCCATTTTGGAGGACATATTCAGCATACTGATTCCAAATACACTGAATACCAGGGACATCTTTTGGCCAGTTACTAAGGGTTTCCTCAAAACCTATAAAACTCACTTCCCCACATTCTTGCTTTTGTGCTCGTGCTGATATTAGAACCAGTTCTAAGCAGGATGGATATGAAACGAGATACTTATCCAATAAATTCCTAAACCATTCTGACTTGCCAAGTGCTGCCACACACATGATATGGTTGACAGCAAAAAAATGTGCAGATCTGAGATTATCACTTTTAAGAGATTCAGTTTTCATGTGTGCATCAACAGAATAAGCTCCTGTTTCAAGCACCTTAACAACCCTCCGCATTTCATCATCTATTAAATGAATGGAAGGCCATTCAATTTCAATCAGTTGTTTCTCACATTCAAATTGCTGTACTAAAGCATCTGGCAGTTTCCTGTATACAACCAAGTACACACAACAAATCCAAAATATACATTTGTCAGAAAGAGTCAGGCATGGGAGTAGATCTGAAAGCAACAGAGGAGACTCATCAGAATTTGTGTCAGCAAAGGAGTGCCCAGCTATTTTCTGGATGGCCTTTCCAAAATTCCCAGACATGCATAAACATTCCATCATTTGTAAAAAGATGTCTAAGATGCAAGCACTAGCATGGCTTTGATCCAACTTAGAATCGGAAGAATGGTGGCAAAGTGCAGAGAGGGCGGCTTCATATGCAACTAACCGATGATCAAGCTGCATCCGACTGTTGATGTACATAAGCCATAGCTCATAAGATCCTTTGTTGTATTGGACCTGTTGGACAAAAGGAGAAGTGTTCCGTAGAAACATTCCAATTACACATTTCTTTATTGAAAATACAATATACATGTCCTACACTCTAATCAAATAGACAGAGAAAACCACATTAGAAGAGAAAAAAAAGAGAGGAGAAAGCGGTTCTATTACAAAGAAAATATAATATTTTCTTTAAATTTCTACAGAGCATGAAAAGGGTTCCAGAGCAAAGAAAATATAATATTTTCTTTAAATTTCTACAGAGCAGTTTCCCTTTTCTATTTCTGCTTATCTTTTCTAAATACTGTCTCCCTGTTGTAGGAAACAGGGAAACAGCTGCAAGGAAAAACCCTTTTAAAACAAGAGGTGGATGAGGCCTGTGAATAAATCACAATTCCAGTCAGAAGCTAAAATTTATCTACCATTCAAATATTTTGAACTCTAGCCTCTTTAGTATGCAATTCATATGTGAAAAATATCAAATTCTGGTGCTACGAAACACTCAGAGATATAAAATGTGCTATTTATTGAAAATAGCCTAAAGCTATTAGCAAACTATGCAAGGAAAAGATCTGCATAAATGGAAACAAATATTACAAACTGCAGGAAACTGCCAGAATAGTAGTTCTAACAAAACTTCTACTCTAAAACTTCAAAACTAACAAAAGAAACAGATAGGTCAAATTGCTGATTTGGGAAGAGATATAGATCAGATGAAAGAAAAAAAATGATTAAATTTGCATAATGTTAATTAGGAATTCCTAACAGGTATATGAATGTCAACATCCATCAAAGTCTCTACTATTGAGACAATGAGACTAACCAGAAAAAAGGCATTTATATATCTAAGAATATAGTTACCAAACATATAAACAGTTCCACATAATCAAAAATTCTTCTAGTATTCATGGGGTACTCCACATAGCAGAAGGTAACATGTAATAACATACCGCATAAGAGAACATGTCATCCTTCCCTAGAGACTTCATATTGCTATAGAAAAGTAGAAGATAAAGTATCCAGAGAATTACAGACATTGGTTCGGCCTCAAGAGCTCGAGAGAGCACAGGGAGAGCCTGCAAAAGAAAAAAAAATTTAAGATGACAGAAAATATGCTCCAAAAATGATTCTAATGCTGCAGATCATATTTCAAATGCACCCCACAGAAGTTACCTTTTTCATACGCTCAAGTTTGTTGGCCTCTTGGTTGAAAGTTAAGATGGCCATTTCCAGAGCTCGACCATTATCATCCAAACCTTGTTTGACTTCATTCTAAGTGTATACCAAGACCAGAAGGAATATAAGAAACAATCACAGAGAAAAAACTACAGATAGTTATTAACCAAAAGAACTTCAAAATAATGGAGAATGACACATCAACTTCATAACTTAGTAATGTACAAGCAATAACAGAAAATGAAAGATGTCTGAAGAAAATTCTGTCAATGTCAAACTTTATTTTAATCAAATTTAAGTTTATTAAGTCAGAACCAACAATAAAAATACAGAATGTGGAAACAAAAGTTGACTTACTTTTTATTTATGCGTGAGATACTTCCAACATTAAGAATTATACACTTAACAAAAAATTTATATAATTGCAAATCATTAGTATCCAATTTATTATTAAAGATCGTAAATGCAAAATTCAAAAAAGAAAATGCTTCAGAAATCATTAGCAACAGAAAGTAAATTTTCACGTGATAACAAATAAATATAAATATACTAACAGATTATATAACTATCTTGATACAAACAGAGAAGATAAAGCACATAAAATTATTCATACAGCACATATAACTATATGAACTTTAAAACTGAAAATTAATCATATTAATACAGATGACGCATGGCTGGTCAAGATGCAATTGCAACAAACTGAAAAGTGAAAACAGTAATGGCATTAAACATTAGACATATGAATAAAGAGAAAACAGATAAATGAACAAACCATCCTGCCATTTCTACTCAATAAGTATGATAACTGTCTATTCCATATCCCATCAACCTCTGTGCGGCCACCACCATCATCTGAGAACAGCCCATCTGCAGGCAAATCCTTTTGAAACAAATTTGATAATACCAAGGAAAGACTGAAACACTTCTGCAAGCATTGACCATTTCTCCGCTCTAGAACATAGTCGTATAAATGAAGGTCATCTTTCAGAATATCGAAGCCAACTAGATACATTGGTGACGTCATAACATCATGATTCTTGGGAATTCTTCTTGTGGCATTACCAATTTTTTGATTTGCTGTTAATCCAACCAGAAATTCCACATGAGCATCATTCTACAGTGGAAAAGTACTAGGTTATACAATTAATAAAGGTATTCTCATACCAGCACTGTCAAAATCTTCATGTTCATTCTGATAAACAATCGAATTAGAGTAGTCCTTAACATGCTGCCAAGGACATTCATCATTGTTGCATTTTCCTCGAAGCTCGTACATGCAAAGTGGCCAAAATGAATCAACTGCAACGTTAGATGTATAAGAGCCAATTTCTCTTCCACATAATTCCCCAAAAGTCTCATGAATTGAGTCTGCTTTGCTATTGCTGCATTGAATTTTGTCAGAGTTCAAACCAGCACCTCCTTTGTCAATATCACTAATGTGACTCTGTCGGTTTCTAGCCTGCAACTCAATTAAACTGGCTGGGGATATAATCTTCATATGATGAAAAGTGCTCCTCAAGATGTTATGAGGTGAAAAGGCCTCGGAAAGTAATGAGCTGTGACCTTCTCTATTGGAATATCTGTTGTCCTCTGAATTAACATTCGAATGAGAATTCAAACTATTTACGGTACAGCAGTCATTCTGCATCTCAACTTGAGCCTCAGAGTTCCTCCTTTCTTGTCTATCAGTGCCTAAAAGCAAAAACAATAACATTAAAACTAAAAAAGGATACAGTTAAATAGAAAAGAGCCACCAATAGTAACATTCCAATTCACTTGCACAAACAAAAAACATGATATTAGATTATCAGTAGCCAATAGTAGAATTTTGAAATGTAGCAAGTTCCAAATGCCAAAAACTGCATTGCTACTACCGTCTCATGCCATTCTGAATTTCATTTTCATTCATTTTAACAAGCAGTGGTTTCCAGGAAGAATGATGAGAGAATTTCTTAGAAAATATCGATCAAGTGGTGAAGTAAGGGTGAGTTAAGTTCATGGAGTTGAATCAGTAATCATGATGAAGTAAAATGAACCAATAAATGATAAATTCACTCGTTCAAATATGGAATATATGTTGAAATAAGAAAGATGTGAGAATCGAGAGAGGAAGAAAATTAAGACGTGAAGTAGAAAGAAAAAGTATGAGAGGAAGTATAAAGATAAATTAGAGAGAGAAACAGAAAGAAAATTATATAAAGAAACATGGAAGAAATGGAGAGAAATTAAAACAATAATAACAGAGAGAAATATTAGAGAGAAAAACTACAAAAGAAAAACTAATGAGATAGAAATGAGAAACTACAGAGGTAGTGGAGAGTACCAAAAAAAAAAAAAGGTACAAATGGTACGAGCCTTTCTTACCTTTAGACATGGAATGTCCATTCCTTCATTCTGATATAATCACTTGTTAATCAAGCAATGGAATGTGGATTCCATTGGAATGCTCATCCCATTACAATGTCTATTCTATGAACCAAACAGAACTAAGACTAATCCAACCAGCATAATCAATTCAGGTACTACATTCAATGGGGACCCCACAGTTAAATGTTGCCAAATACTTTTACTTGAATTCAAATACAGACTAAATAATGTTCTCTGCAGAAGTTACCTTCATAATCAGAATGTTGATTTTTTTCTCTCTCAGAGAATGGAGAGCACCCTGTACGTGTTCGATTTATAACAGTTCTGAGATCATTTTCAGCCCCTCGTTCAACTGCAGGCTCCATGTTATCACATGAACTAGTAGTCCTTGGAAAGTTTTTGGTTCCCAGCCTTGCAAATAGTTGAGACCTTAATGTTGCTTCAAGAAGAAAAGAATCCTGGGAGCTATCAATCAACAATTTTCCACTTGATTCCTTATTTAAGTCCTTTCGCTCCTCTTCACAGTTTTTTTTATGGCACTCAAAGTTGGGTTGAACAGGTACATTTTCAAATGAAAATGTTCCTTCATCTTCATCTGCTGAAATATTTGGATCATTGGATGGAGAGAATACTCCATCTGCAGCAGTCTTGCCCCTATGAGGCAATGGCTCTGATGTACTACCATCTGGTTCACTGCATGGTTCCGAACACAAGTTTTGTCCATTCTCCTGCCTGTATGACATATGAACTGGAGCAGTGCTGAGACATTGAATATTTGAATCAAGCCCTAGGGGATTAGAACCATGATATTCGGGCCGCAAATGGTGGTTTGATGTTGGTATTACTTCATTTTCAGAGTAATCCAACCCATTCCCACCTTGCTCATTCTGTCTTGACAAACAGAATAAACTGGAGTTGTCCATGATAAAAGATCTCAAATGGGCAGAATATAGTTCCCTTTTGCGATATAGATCACTACATCTAGCATTAGCCTCAACCAGAGCCATTTGTGCTTTACGGTAAGCTTTAAGAGCATTTCGTTCTTCAATTTCACACCTGCGCCTGTGCTCTTGTGCTTCATCAAGATCCTTGTCTAAGGCTTCCTCCGTTTCAACCAATGACCGTGCATTCATGTTGCTAAGTCCTGAGACACTTTCATTAGCCAAACAATTCCCGAGGCTTTCATTGTTTAGGGATGCCTAAAAAAATAGATAGATAACTTAATCAGATCAAATAAATAAAGAAATAAATTATCAATCAAAAGAAAAGCAAATAACAATCAAAGGGGAAATGTTTCAACTAAATACACATCATTGACCACCAAATATTTGAGCCTGGAAACAAACCTGATATATATTGTTGAATGTAGACTTTAGTATCTTGTCATTGGATAAGACGTCATGATTATTGCCTCTCATTAAACTTTTTCCTGGTACTGATTTGTTCAATGAAGTACTTGGTTCTTGACGCATATTAATGTTACTGGGATGACTCAGCTCCACAGTGTTCTGTAGAGTTCAAAAATATTAGCAAACAATCAAACTAAAAAGTTCTGGAATTAATGAAGACAAAGGTTACTAACTTCATGACCCATTTCATTGTAAAGAGCCGACATTCATTAACCCTTAGAAATAAATCTTAAAGAACATGTCCACTTAGACAATGGATTCATCAGGACTGCCACAAGCACAAAATGAATTCTAAATGCATGTTCAGTGAAGCGAGTACTTCAATATAATGCATTTAAAATTTCCTGCAAGCCTGTATCACATTATGGACAAACATTTAACTTGGACACCAAATTTTTACTACTTTCATAAAATTTCACCCACATCCATATGAAACTATAATGATTTGAGCAAACCCAGCAAAAAGTGTCAAGTATATTTAAATGAAAAGGAAGAACTTAATAGTTGCAAATACTGAAGTAATGAAAGATTCACTTACTAAATTCTCTGTGAAAACATTGGAAGTCACATTTGCCAGTGACATAACCTGGTTCAACGTGACAGGAATATCCATTTGTTTACTATTCTCAGATCGAGCGCAATTAGTAAAACCATTAACACCTGCATGGAAACACCACCCAATTAGTTGGGACATCAAAAGGTATTATAGGTAAAGCTTAGACAGAGCCAAAAAAAAAAGTTTTTCACCATCTTTCGCTCCAACAGATATATTTTCTGTAATACAACCCACATGTTCATCATTATGCTTTTTCCATTTCCCCACACTTGATTCAGTTCTACCCACAGAAATTCCTTTCCATCCATGGTCACCCTTAATTGCATCCTGCAGATTATTATTGTCCATAACTGGCTCTTTTGATGGTAAACCAGACTTTGCAGTAAATGTTTCTTGTGGGCCAGCTGAATTTGGCCTTTTCAAATAAGATTCACTGACTTTTGCGCGTTTCTTTTCCGGCTCTCTTGGTTCGATCTGTACACTTTGAGTGTAAATTGCACCATATTTCCTAGTTGCATCATTGTGTATACTCATAGCATTATCATCCCTACATGAAGCTAGTTCCTTACTTCTTTGGGCAGACTTAAGCCTCAGTTCACTTTCCCGAAGTGCAATCTGCTGTCGCAAGTCTTGAAGCTTATTATTGTTCAAACCTACACCTTTCTCATATCCTTGGTCTCGCTTTTTTAAATTCTTGTTCAGGGCATTGAATCTTCCAACTCGATATCCTTGCTCAGCTGATGAGAGTCCAGCACCCCTAAAATTGGTTCCCTGTGTTTTGGCTGTTGATGCAACAAATGTACGATTCAAGGACAATTTCTTTGGCATTACTTTGTTCACAGTTGTGGCAGTCTGTTTGTTCAATTTTGCACATGAAGAAATGGGTGGTTTTCGAACACCTCCCAACCTAGTTGTATTGCCTTTAGTTCCTAAATCCTTTTCTTTGCACTCTTCAGAACCACTACCACTCTCATCATCTGAGAAGCTTATCACCAGATTATTAGTAGCACCAGCACCGGCACACCATCCAGGTGTAGCAGTTTTAGGTTGTGTTTGCTTTTTATCAATGCACTTCTGTGCAATAGATTTACTGAATGGTCGCGATTGAATGTCAAGAGAGTTTGCATGATTAGTTTCAGATCCTACCTTGTCTGTCAAATAAAGAAAAATCCAATTCAGTAGAATATGATATACCAAAAGAGCTTAAATGCATCTTCTTATTCAACAAAAAACAAGAAGACAATTTGCTAAGCAACAAAAGGTACAGGGAGGCAGAATTTAAGATACCAATATACAAGGTAAACATTACAATAGCATTTTGGTCTTGAATCTTATCAGAAGTGCAAGGATGCACAAGAGTACAGTGATCTCGAACTAGTAGGAAATGCAAAACATTGGGGCCTGGATAATAAAGCGTGTTCAACAAGTACATGAATTTAAAGTATGAGTAAACAAAACCATGTACTACAAGTCCAGTTCATATTGTTAGTTATAGAGTCTTGAAGCACTCATTCATTCTAAGAGCTTGGCCCAGTTCAGATGCACATCCGCATTTTGGCTTTCTATGCACAAAAGTATGAAAAATTTCAACTTGATCTGAGAAAGGTAGCCGCAAACATAAGCTCCTGACATGTGTGCAGCAGTTTTGCAGTGGAGAACTATAATGGCATTATGTATGGGATATCCCAGCACAAACAGCATTTAAATAGAAGTTACAATTTCACTCTGTGACGACAGGCAAGACTTACCCGCCTGAAAGTCTTGGGTGCATTTGTTCACCAGAGGAACAGGAACTGATTCTACAGGAGGTGCACTGGTACTAGTGGACTGTGAGGTTGGGCAAATATTTTCCTGAGGGGCAAAAAGTGTCCTCTTCTTAACATCTTTACCAACATCAGCATAAAAACAGACAAGTAGTAAATGAGAACCCTCAAAAGATGCACATAGAAATGGCAATTTACTCTCTAGTAACAAGATATATGATGCAAAAGAACTTCACATCCAAACTGCCCCAGCAAAATTAGGTGGACATTGAACTTAGAAAGGCTCAAAATATATATGACGTAGTACTCTATTTCAAATACAAGTAAACAATAGTAATTATTCGCATAATCAATTAATAAGAAAATGAGAAAGTGTAATCAATTAAAAACAACTGGAAAATATTACAATGAAAATAACGTTTAAGCAAATATATTAAACAACGAAGAAACTGGGAATACAGAGATAAACATTATTGTCTAATGACATATTAGAAATGCGTCTAATCCTAATTATGAACCCTATATTTAATCGCTGAGATGTAGCAGCAGAAAGGAAAATATCCTTCCAATTCCAAACTTGAATTTCGCAACATTTCACCAGAAGAAAACGAAATATAACTAAAGAAAAAAAATTCCTAACACTCAAACCAACCTATTGCAACAGGTTCGCTAACTTGAGGTGAGGTGACTTTCCCACCTCTAGGAAACAAATTCAAAATCGGAAATCGGATACGGACACCTTATGTTCCATTATTTTCCTCTATTTTCTCAGCAACCAAGCTAAAATACCAATTAAAACGAACATACCAAAAAGAAAAAATCAGCACGGCAATCCACAAACTATTTCGTAACTCGGTGGAAAAACAATTTGGAAACGGATCATCCAGATAAGAGATGTAGATGAGCTAGGGTTTTAGGAAGACAATACGTCGTCATCGTCGGCGTCGGCATCAGAGCTGTCATCTGAAGAAAGCTCGCCTTCCTCTCTGGCTTTAGAGGGATTATTCGTTAGCTCTTGGTTAGGATTCGCATCAGAGGGCTCAGGCGCCATGGCTTCCGCCCTGAGCTCGTCGGCTTCCTCCATTCTCACACTTTCTCTCTCTACAAAATGAGTGGAACGGAACGTCACGGGCCACGACACTGTAACGAGCTGCGGAAAGAAAATTGATTTTGGGTCTGACGTCTTTTGCATTCCATTTCCGGTGCGAAACAGAAATCGAGGAAGTCTTAAAACAATAGGCGGCTTTAAACTTTCTGCCACGCAAATACCCTTGTTTTGATGCCTATATTACCGAACTGCCTTTTTATTCTTTACCCAAACCTCCGACAATATAAAAAGAATTAAATGCACGTAAAAGAGAAAATAATAAAAATAAAAATTAAGTTCATTATTTTATTATTCCTTATTTTGAGAAATATTTATTTCTTAAGAAAAAGAAAATTTAAAAATGTGAGTTGGTTAGAAAAATCGAGTGAGAATTGTTTGAATTTCATATTATTTTCCTAACTGACACGCGTCAAACTTCTAGGTAGGTTGAACGAAGCATGCGTGCCTCCAGAAAACCCTCTCATCACCGCCTCTGCAAACAAACGTAAAACCTCAGAGACACAGACCTCTAAAACCCCTACTTCTTCTCTCCCTCCAAAGAGCACGAGACTCGGCGCTCAGTCTCAGCGCCCAAAAATGGCAGGTAATCTGGACATGTCTCTCGACGATATCATCATGAATAACAAGAAATCCAGGGGTAACAGTGGTAATTTCGCCGGCAGAGGCAGAGGCAGAGGCCGCAGCAACTTCGGTTCAGGCCCGGACCGTCGCTTCCAGAACCGCATCCCAGTCAGGGCGACGCCGTACTCTACTCGACCGGTAAGCTAGTATGGTTTTGCACTTTGCATGTTCGATCACACGCACATTGCTGATCTCACTTGATCTTCTTTCTTTTGATTGATTTTCTTTTGCTGAAATATTCACAAGACTTTTATACATCATTGATCTTGTTGGATTTGGTTAGGTTAATATAGATTATGTGAATATATTTTCTTGTAGAAGTACAAATTACTATCTGGAAAAAATTTCCATGCAGCTTGTGCCATTGCTGGAACCAATGCTAATGCACCAAATGGTTGTAAGTGAACCGTCTAACGAAGAGAAGGGCACGAAATTATATGTGTCAAACCTGGATTATGGTGTTTCTAATGGCGATATCGAGGTATTGTGATTTCCTTTCTAGTCAATAATTAGAAGTGTGTATATTTATATTTTTATGACATGTCTATGTAAATCTGTTTACGAAAGTTTTAATTGAAGCGTGTTTTAATTTTAAATCTAGAACTTCTGCTGCTGTCTCTGTTGATGTGTAAGAATTGGTGAGGTTTGTATATGGGAAGAAAAAAAAGAACAGCAAGATGTTAAAATTTATGGATTCCTGTGATTACAGAAGCCAGATCTTGTATGCTTGGTTGCTTGAGTTTTATATGATGATCAAAGGCTGCCTAAGGAAGTGAATTTCTGTTTCTTGCCCTTCTGTGGCCTTCAGGAGAGTAAGGTGGAGTGTACCTGAAGTGGGTGTCTATGATTTTACCTCTTTTCGTGTACTTGAGACTGATGATTGCCTGTGTCTTGGTTTTGATGAAATGAGGTGCAGTCTATGATTTTTAGCTCTTTACGCATATTTGAGGCTGGTGACTGGCTGTATCTTGGTTTAGTTGGAAATGGGGTACAGTCTGAGTAATATATTGAGGATAGGAATTAGAGTATTGCACAATAACCTTTATTTTTTCTTTTGGGAATCAAGTTTTGGTACATCAGTATGATATATCTCGCCTCCTCTACCTCAAGATAATTCAACATATTGACTGGTTTTTGCCAATGTACTCTCTGTAGGATTGATCTGTGTCATGATAATGAGTTACCTCTCATAATAAAGAGCTAAATAAATGTCTCATGCTGTAGCTAGTGTCAATATAACTCAATCTTTGTCTCATTATATGCTTTAACCTATCTCTTGCCTTTACCTCGGGCACCTATATTCTTTTTCCCAAATTAGCGAATTGTTTAATAATAATTCTGTTTCTTCCTCGTCCTCGAAGGCAAGAAGGCTGTGGTATTTTGTACCCTTTTCAAATGAGCATGGATGGTTTTGAGAGTAGCATTTAAAAGTTTGTTGTTGATGTTAAAGTGCTGACAACCAGAGATTTGTTCAATCCAATAATTTAACCTTTCAAGGTTACTTTTGATGTATTATATATATATATATATATATATATATATATTTTTTTTTCCATGACTATCCCTTGAATGCTACCTGGTATTCTGCATTTATCTTTTGCTGTAAATTCAAATATGCCTTACCTTTATGGCTTCATGAATTATAAAACAATTGCATATACCTGAAAGGATTGAGATCTATTGTCTTGGCAGATCCTCTTTTCTGATGTTGGTAAATTGAAACAACATTCAATCCATTATGATAGGAGTGGAAGATCAAAGGTGTGTTCACTGTTCAAAGCTTTGCATTTATCACCTTCTTCTAAAAGAAATATTCTAGTGGCTTAGTAGGTTTGCCTTTGTTCAGGGAACAGCAGAGGTTGTCTTCTTACGTCATTCAGATGCTCTAGCAGCTATCAAGAAATACAATAATGTTGAGCTTGATGGAAAGCCATTGAAAATTGAGCTTGTAGGAGCGAATCTGGTTTTGCCAACTTTCATGCCTAGAACTGGAAATTGGATGATGGGAAACTTGAACAGCAACTTCAGAAGGTATGTAGTTCTAATTATGGAACATGTATTTTACTTTCTGTTTATCACTTATGCCATTTATTTAATGTAAATAATCCTCACCTTCCATTTGACATATGGAAACATAGCAACAAAAATTAATTTATGTAGAACGAACTTCAAATTTCTGAGTTGATGTAATTTTCAGTCTCAATAGGTTGAAGGATTCCCATTATTTTTCATGACTTTGCACATAGTTCCCTTTGGATGTTTTTGTTAAAAAACTTTGATGCAGTAAATTTTTTTTTTTTTCTCTCTTTTTATTGATACGCTCTGTTGGTATTATAGCATGTCTGATCAAACCCTTTACTTCTGTTTCATCAAGAATTCGATCAGCAATTCTTTGCTTTTTTTTATTGAAACCTGCTTGAGAATCCTGTAATGGATTGGATTAGGTCGTGCTGCTGTTTTCCCCAAATATTGGAATTATTCAAGATCTTCTGCTCATGCATGTCTTCAAGGCTTTACTGTGTTTCTACAGATGCATGCCAATTTAACATAGGAAGTGTTTATCTTAATGATCATATGAAATATGGAAAATACAGTATGTTACTGAAATTTTCAAGCTAATCTAATCCCACCTGTATGCCTAAGCTTGTCATGTAAAGTTTAGTTAGCTTGTCTACGAACATAATGTGTTGATTTTTACTTGAACAGCACACCAGGGCAAGCTGGCTCTAGGGCACCAGCTCAGGCTCATGGTACTTCTGATCTTCACTTGAACAGCAGTCGACAAGGGCAAGCTGCTGGCCATAGGGGATCGGCTCGTGGTGGATTTGGAAGGGGCCAGGGCCGTCGACAGGGAAGAAACCATGGTGAGAAAGTGACAGCAAAAGATCTGGACGCTGAGTTGGAGAAGTACCACCTGGAAGCTATGCAGATAAATTGAAATCAATCAATAAGTACTTAGTTTTGTGATAATCTTTTTGCTTGGTTTATATTACTTACAGAATCCAAGCACATTGATTTTCTCCTTTATCTGTTTTGTCTATATGGTGGAAAGTTTTACTTGCAAAGATAGTGTTCGTGCGTGAATATACTTAGCGCTATAACAAGACGAGACTTATATAAATTTTTGGCAAAAATACACTCACTACCCCTGGTTTTTTTCGAAATTACAATGACCTTCACTACTTTGAAATTGTATACACCGCCTACCCGAAGTGAGATATTTACACCGATCTCCCTTGCTTTGAAAGTATGTACACACGCCTACCCTTATTTACATCGACCTCCTGTTAAGCTGACTGATTTTTTGACTTCTTGAAAATACCCTAACCTCCTTTTTGACTAATGCTATAAAGTAAACAAAAAACGTCATATCCCAAAAAAAAAAAAAAAAAAGAGTAGAGAGAGAGAGAGAGAGAGATAAAAGAAGCTCAATTTGGATATTTAACTGTATGAAAGAAATCTCACTAATCGCACCAAAAAGAAAGAAAGCTCACTAATTACACCAAAAAGAAAATTAAAATTAGAGTAGTTTGGGTAAAAAAAAATGCCTTTGGTCTTAAATATTATTTTTATATATTTTTACAATGAGTAAGCATAGTTTGGGTATTTTAAAAAAGCCAAAAGCTAAAAATACTAGTCAACTCAATGGAGGGGAGAGCAGTGTAAATATTTTGCCTTTTAAGAGTGTATTTTACTTTTTGAGAATAGGCGGTGTACGGATTTTAAAAGCTAAAGCATGGGAGTCATTGTAATTTCAACAAAAATCAGGGGCGGTGAGTGGATATTTTCATAAATTTAAGTTGCTAACCCAAATTTATAATAGTACATTTTGCCTTTATGTTTTTGCCAATTTCACTTGCGAGCTGCAACGTAAACATAGGATTCGAGAAATAGTGGCATGGCTCATAGACCAACCTTAAGGGTCCAAAATATAACATGTATAGTGTGCGGTTTGTCTATTGTTCTTCAAAACTAATTTTGTTACCTTAGCAATTATAAAGCAAGAGGAACGATGTTAATTTAAAAATTGGTCTTTCAAAGCTTTTAGAAAACTTATTTAATAAACACATTTAAAATATTAAAAAATTCCATGATCACGCTTAAAAAGTCTTTTCAAACAATCATTTGACAAAACAGAGTCATATTAAAAGGAATTTATTAAATTAATCAAAGCTTATACTGAGTACTTTCGACTTGTAAAAAACTCCTTTTGTTAATATTTTAAATGTAATCATACTTTCATTGACTAAGTATGGCTTCTATAGATTTTTAGAACATAATGAAATTAAAAAGACTGGAAAAGCATGCACTTTGTTATTGATAGAAACAACGTGCTACGATACAAAGCTTCTTGAGAATACTACAAGAGGAAATTTGAGAGCAGCCGACTGAAGAGTGTTAGAAGTAAGAGAGTGAGTGATCTAAACTCACCGTTGTCACGCATCTATTTATAACCTAGAAAAAGAAAAGTCGAAGGTCTAAATTTAATATTTTAGATCAACATTTATATTTTTAGGTGCTAGAGAAGAGAAATATCAGGAATTTAAAGTAGTCTCTTTGAGCCCTTGTCCTTTGCATGTGCTGGATAAACAACAAGAAGTGATTATTAGGTACAGACGTGCTTTAGGATCATAAGGTTAGAAACTTATGTTTTCATAGCTTTTCCCATGCGAATGGGTAGTGAGTGAAAGAAAAAATATCTTCTAAAAAGTAATTTGTCCACTAATCCAAAGAAAAAACTATCTTCTAAAAAGTAATGTGTAGTTGTCTACTAATTCAAAGAAAAAACATCTTCTAAAAAGTTGTCTAAAGCATTATGTAGTAAGCTGTATGCTAGTGCAAGGCTTATCTTTCTAAGATTTCATTTGGTTGATTCTTACAGCCTATCTTCTAAAATTCCATTTGGTTGATTATTACTGCCACTGTCAATGCTAGCCGTGAGTACTGCTATGAGCCATTATCAAGTTCTTCAAGTCGTTCATAATTTTCTTAAAAAGCCTGATAGTACGATAAGCTTTTATCAGTATTTTCTACATAAAGAGAGAACGAAGAATAACAAATGACTTCATTTGGAACGCTATTGTCTATGACAAAAAAACCACATTAAAGTCCTTGTGCTACCAACTTTAACCATAAGATTACTCTAATATTTGGAACTGTATTATTTCCAATTCTCATCAAATTTATCTAACCATGAAATAATAAACAAATTTTTTTTCCATTTTTTTCTTCTTTTACAGGAACTTGACCTAAAGTAACCACCAAACTTGCAATTAAATGATTTTCACAGATAACATCTACTAAAATTTTAGAATTTTTTTCCAACAAAACTGATGAAAAATAGAACAATATAAATTTAATATATACTTCTATAAAATAAATAATATATATATATATATATATATATGCATATATATAACACAACAAAATGGTTTCTTCATTTAAATAAAAAGAATATCTAATTCAAACGTATTATTTTGACAAGAATATTATGTAATCAACTTCGCTAAACTTTTAACAGAAGTCTTAATAAAGAAAAATACAAAAGTTATATTTTACTTCAGTGGAATCGTTTCTATAGAAAAATAATAATAATTATAATTAAATTTAATATATAAAATGAATTTTGTTATCATCCTAATATTTCTCACCACCAACAATCATCAGAATGAAGGCTTTTTAAAAAGCCATTTTTACCACCAAAAAAAAAAAAATCTCTTAAGAAGCCTGAAGTCTCAAAAAGATATGAATGTCGTTTGTAATTTTAAATTTCAAACAAAATATAAATCAAATTTCACTTTTCATAAAAGAAAAACCAAACCCAAAAAACAAAAAAAGGGTTATCACTGGAGAGACCAAAAAAAAAAAATGCATACTCAATCACCAGGAAGCATCAACCAAATTTCCATATTAAACACTGTAAAAACACAGCAAATTTCTCAAACCAATAAGACTTTCTTCAAAAACCGAACATTTGAATGTCAATACATTAAACAAAATTTCTCAACAGCCATACGTTAAGCAATTTTCTCAACAGGCATTTTACAACAATCGCAACTACTTGAAGATGGGTGGGTAACCCTAACAAAAACAAAAAGGAATCACATATTTACAATGTCAAAACTAAACCGTAGAGATTTTTTTTTATGAAAAAAAAAAAGGCATAATTTAAAGATGCCCCTAAAAATCGACACCTTGTTATGCCACTAAATAATAATAATAATAACAAATCACCGAGCCTCACGATCCATTATATCCTCTTACACGAATAGCTGTCATAAAACAGACAAGATGCTGATTCTGTTCTCACTGCTGTCAAGCTGATGAACCACAAAGAGTTGAAACAAACAAACCTTGAGATTTTTATTACCAAGCATGCTTTCAGAAAAGAAGAGTCTCAACACCGCCTTCAGGGATGCTAAAACAAGAAGGCTTGAAGGTATTCTAATTCTGTACAAAAAATGGATCTACTGAAGCATTCCACCGAAGTCTTGTAAATGTAAAGCCAACTGTTTCAAGAAGAAAATACAAGATATACTATTTAATGGATTTCAAATGAAATGAATCCTATTTTACATGCGTGAGAAGGGATCCAAGCAGATAGCAAATACTGTTTGAAAGAAGATGTAACTATACTTGTATATGATGCATCCACGCACATATACATGGTGAGAAAGCAAGGATATTAAAGGTCCTGTTCATTATGTTGAGATAGATAGCAGTACCTGATGCATCCAAGCCCTTGATCAGCACTGTTAATGCTAGAAGCATAGAGAGGACGTATTGATGAATCAGCAACTAAAAACTTTTCTGGACCAACTGTGCGCTATGTTGACTATCAGTTACAAGCCTCATATAAAATTCTTCAGCTGAACACAAAACTTAATGGACTTTAAAGAACAAAGGAGTCCGAACGTAATTCACTACCTAAATGTACAATCTGGAGACAGATATATGGCTAAGCACACGTCAATGTGGCGCTACTTTCAGGTATTCTCAGTGCAGACTCCCAGAGTCACTGATTTTGGAGTTTGTATGATTATCTCGTTTGAATTTTCCCGCATTATCCAGTATCTGATTGACCTCATATCCTGGTTCACGAACTAGATTTCAAAGCACTTCTTGCATGCTTAAAAATCATTCATACCAGCTATAGGCATATTCAAACTTGAATACAAAGACACCAGTCACTAACAGCAGTGATCTGAAGCCTCTTAGCAGTATTTCCAAGTAAAGAAATCAATATCCACAAATTAGCATCTTCAGATTATAACCCAGTTCCTAAATCATTTGCCAGCTGAAGTATGCCACGCATTTGAAGATAAGGATTTTCCAACAACTTTTCATTGTTGCTCTGCAGAAATATCACAAAGCAACAAACAGGTTAGAATAAAAATAATGATGGGTGGTTAACAAGAAAGTGGCCTGTATATGTTAGTAGTCTGTTTGATATATTGCAATGATTCCAACAATTCTTCTCAACTTGGATGCAATTCACAACGTATCAGGAATAGAGAAACCGATAAGGATCGCTAATTCAGAAATAAAGTAGTCTCCATATATTTGAGATTATGCAAGTTAGATTCAGAGAAACACACTTTGCAGGTTTGCTGTTTTAAATTTGCCCTTAAAACTCGTTTACAAAGACTTTCAACAACCCTATTGCCTAATGTTCTCAACAAAGTAAGTGATTGGTCCAACCATCTCTCACCAATATTAATTTTCTAATACTCCATTATTAGTAATTTGCTACAACTCAAAAGTTTTATGTTTCTTTATTGTGCAGTCCCATAACCCAGTACGTTGAGTAAGGTCCTACCTGCTGAGCTCTGACAACAAGATTTTGAAGCATGTGTTGGTACTTTTCAGGTTTCTCTGTCATCATTCGCTACAAAATACAAAATTTTAATAATTTAGTAAAACATAATATCTAATAGCATTAGCAATCAATTTAGTCGGAAAAAGAAAAACATTCTTGCCTTCAAAAGAAATGCTGAAGAGTAATATGCAACCCTTGAATCTGTATCATCTAAAAGTTCCCTGCCATACCAAAAATGCATAGATATTTCATATGTCAAACGGCAGAAATAAAAGAGGGGGGCGGGGGAGAGAGAGAGAGAGGCAAACTTCTTTACTGAGATCAGATAAGTGTAGAATAACCTAAAGAATTCTTCACCACCAACTTCTTGGAAAGCAGCAGAATCTGCACTACATTTACCAATTAAAAGTAACAGAAGGGTTGATCGAATATCTGATGTGGCACCAGGAAGGTTCCCTCTTCCTTTGCTTCCAACAGCAACACCCAAAGCTATATTGTCTGTTGCTGCACTGGCAAGTTGAATCAATGGCCAATAAAACAATGCAGCAGGTACACGTGCAACTAACTGCATGGGAATGACAGCCTGTCCTTGCAGCAGCAATGCAGCCATTGATGCTGTCTCATGATCTAGAAGATTGTTATTATTGAGGTTCAACCTGCCATCAGCTTCTTCAATGCTAACATCCAAGGGAGAATTCTCTTTCTGAGGGACAAAATCATTTGTATCAAATTTTTTATCTTCATCCATGCAACCAGAAATTATACTGAGATGCATATCATCTCCAAATGACATTGCAGTTGGAGGAACTCTTAAGCCCAGCTGAGATAATAGTATCTCACACATCTGTTTACAAGCAGCAAAGAGAAAAAGCTGTAAGGATGGAATAAGTATATCTTATCAACAATAGATTCCCCAACAAAAATATATCAGACAGAACAATTTGTCAATAAAACTATTATTAAGAATAGATAACATTAAATCACACTGCTTGATCCACAGATGATGTAGCATAGGGAGGTAGGAAATCTAATTGATTCATCACACACCCTAATACTATTATGTCCAAACAAAGTATACTAGGTTCTGGGAGTTCCTAATAAAGCAAGCAAAACATCATCAACAAAAGACCTTATTTGCCATACTCCATTTTTCCAAAAACCAAAAGAGAGAGAAAAGTTTGGTTATTTAAAAATAAATTCAAGGAGAAATGGCTCCTTTCTAGCATATATCCCATGTAGGTTGCCCCTTCATGCTTACAGTACATATTCCTAGTTCTCCAAACAATTACCTTTAAAATATTGATGCGGTCAGTCTCATTAATCTGAAACACCAAGGACAAGCCACTGCTCATAATGTCTATCACTGCATTAGCTTTCTCAAGACGACGATCTTTGTCCATATGCCTAACATCACCACCATTTGAATGATGCATGTCATTCTCATCTAACAAAAATTTGCACCTCATGAGAAGTCTTTCTAGAACAAACAAAAAGCCCCATCTAATGATGTAGTTCTTCGACTTTAAAAGTCCACACATCAGCCAAATGGATAAAGGAACATCTGAACCAGATGTCACATCATTAACACCGGCATAAGCAATTTGTTGCTGCAGGTTTTTTATATTTGACCAAATACTTCCATTCCTTTCCTTGCTAATTTCAGCAATAAGCAGGTCTCCTAACCAGATATACCCATTCTGGCGGTAAGCAATTCTGTCCGAATGAAGAAGGGAATGTAAGGTGGCCCATGCTAGCTTTGCTTTCATGTTCATATCATTTCTCAGAACTGAACCTTCAATGCTTTCTTGAAACTTGCAAGATTTTGTCATCAGAAGCATATGGGAGAACTCATTGTCCAAATGAGTAAACGAAGATATTATTGCATCAAATTTCTCAGCTACACTCTCCAACAGCTGCAAAGTTGAAATGAATTTCAGCTGGCAGCAACTTTGGAAAAAAAATATTGTAGTTTAATTTTCCAACAAAAAGAATAGGGAAATCAGTGCATAGGAAGTCTATGAAACTGGTGGATACCATCAGTGTACCAGAATCTACCACTGCAACGATTAAGCAACAATTCAGAGGATCTTAAAGTATAATGTGTAAAAATCTCTACAAGCTGCCGTCAAATAATCCCAACCCACCCCATCACCCCACACACCAAAGAAAATGACCCAAAAAAAAAAAGAAACAGGCAACAGCAACTTGGATGATCCAACATATCATATATAATAAATTAAAATCGTTCATAAACCATAAGCCTAAGTACCTGTATGTCAACAAGAAGCTAGATAATGCCTAAATCAGGCCCATGGGCATGCCATATTTTTTAAAAAAAATTATTTATTTCTCAGACACACATTAAACACGTCGTTCCATAATCTATACTCCAAAGACCATAAAATATCCACATCATATACTCTAAATTTATTGTGTCCATCTCTCCCAAATACACATAATCTATCCAAACAAAACCCCACCAACAGGTTGAAAAGCACATTGTTGATTATTTCTAAGGTTGACACAGGAACACAAAGGCTGATCATAGTATCAAACCAGCAATAAGGATGAGCATTCAGGTTTAATGCATATTCATAGCAAACCCAGCAGAACAGCCATATAATATAAGCAACTGGCACAGAACCAAGAACGCATTTGAAGTTGAAACTTTCAGGATTGAAGTTTTAGGACTGGAAAATGGCTCACTGATCATTGAATTGCAGCTTCCGTTTTGCAATTATTGAGGATTTAAAAAATTCCTCTTTTATAAGAAGCGAAAAGAAAAAATTCCTCTTTTACAAGAAGACAAAAGGACAGAGGTTCTATTATCACACATATGTAAACAAACAAATAGATGTGTCAGACCTCTTGAAAGAGTAATAGCGGAGAAATCCACTATAATTACCACACAAACATACATACCCAACAACCCATCTGCAGAAACATTCTCGAGACAAGTATAACTCTTTCCACACAAGCAATCACACATACATACACTAATTCATGCATACACACACTAATTCATGCATCCTGAGACATTACCATGTTTAGTCGTTCACTGTTGGGATATCTAGACAATGCTGCAGAAATTGATCTCCTCAAAATCTCCCCAACGCCTTCAATCCCAAGCTTAACAGAAATATAAAAAGCTTCTGGTGCATCTACAAGAGTGAGCAAGGCGGCAAGAGGCTGAATTTCATCCTCGCTATACTCCATAACCCCTGTGCATATGTTTGTTTCATTTATTTGATACAATACATAGTCAAAAAGGACTAGATACAAGCTTCTCCTTTCCTCCCTCGATTTTGCCATAGTATACTGCATGGAAAGAAAATTTATAAATAGCAATCAATATAACTTCAGTAGTTAATAGAAAATTATACATTTATAAGGATCATATATTACAGCTCTGATAATACACTTACATGTCTATGATATTTAGTAGATCAGTCCCAATACAACATTATGAAAGAACTGTTAACATTGTAATTAAAGCAAAGCATATATCATCAATCATCCAGTAAATAAAATTGAGTAAATGTGTATATTTTAGTCTTTTAGAGCACCATCATTTCTTAGTAGTCTTCTCCATAGGGATGTCTAAACATTCAGATCATTGATTATCATTTTAGGGGTAAACAAGGAATGGCTTTTAAGACAGAAGGCCTGTGATTATGTGGATTGGGATTTTTTTTGTTTTTTGAAAAGTTTTGTAATTGCAAAAGAGGGATTTGAGAGAAGGTGGGATATGGATTTAAAGTTGTTTAAAAAACTTCTTTGTCAAGCTTATCTGACTGATTGCAGTCATAATACATGATTTACATACCTCAAAGAAAATAAACTCGATTCCACCAATCAGATCAACCTGTTCTACGAGAAACATTGGGCGGCTCGACACAGCACCCATATGACCTTCATCAACTTGATAAAACATGTTTGCTAACATGGAAATAAGTTTGCAATGAACTACTTCTGCCCAAGAATTCTTCCTGCTAATTAATATTAGTGCCTTAACAACCTGAGAAAGACAGTTGATTAGATCAAGCATAAGAATTGTGGATGGCATACAAGCTCAACAATCATTAACAGGAAAAAAAAAATATTTATTGCCAAGCAATGCATTGACTTCACATCAGGTACAACCTGGAAATTACACTAATGTTCACAAACTTGCTCAAATGTCAAAGGAAGTGTTATAGTTTTACATAATAAACAAGAAGAACATTCAACTGAAAGGGTTATTGTAGTATATAAACGATAAAGATAAGCTGCAGCACGCATAAGAAAAAAGAAAATGGAAACCAATATAACAGCCGTAATTCTAACTCGATTTACTTTGTTTCTTTATTTCTTTCTGCCTTTGTGATTATACCATAAACTCACCCTTATGTCGAGACCATTTAACTGGTTCCTCCAGATTTTGCCTCTATCACAGATAAAATATAGTAAACAGCTTAGGGCAGAAGCCCACACAGATTCTTCCTTCTCTTCTATCTGCAAAAGTATATCAAAGGCACTAGAGAATAAGAAATAGATTAATACAGTAAAAATGATATATTAAAGTAACAGAATCCATAAAGATAAACATTATATTTGAATTGTCTTCAAATATCAATTAGATGATGAAAGAATCTTTCTCTCACCATCCTTTAGGCAAAATATGTCTACAGACTCAACAAAAGTTCATGTTGTTTCTCAGAAAAGTGAACATCCAGTATTTACAGAACCCCATATAGAGATATGAAGATGTAGAATAATTCTGATTACTTTACAACCTATAATTTGAAACTTAAAGGAAACAAATCTTAGTGCAGTAGCAACAGCCTAGTGGCAAAGCCAATGTTACCTCAGGCAATGATCCCAAGTTCTAATCCACTTACCCCCAATAAATAAATCTTAGCCATGAATTCTCAGAAAACAACTTTCCACTTCATTTATAGTCTATATATCTAATTTTCCCCCCTGCCCATTACAAAACTTCTCAATAATATAACATATTAATTACAAATGGTTTATGGTAAGTGACATGTTTAAAGTGTAGAATCATGGCCATAAAATCATCAAATATTTTGAAAATTTTGTTCATTAAACGTTAATATACAAATACACATTCTAAAAAAAAAAAAAGGGTAAAATCTCCCATGAAAGGTGTTATTAAAGCGGGTTCTGTGATCGAATAAACCACTGCCATAATCAAATATGATAAGCAATACCTGAACAAGAAGAAGCAGTATCTCATATAAAATGTTTAGAATCCATGACTCAAAACTATTAATGGCGGTGGAAGTGCCCACTTTGATAGAATCAGTTTTCCCCTTCCCTGGAGTTGCAAGCTGAGCTTCATTGTCAAAATACGGTTCTTGAGAATACTCTTCTTCAATTGTGGAAGCACTTTCAGTTACCATTGGCTCCAACAGTTGAGCATGAACACCGAGGTTCAAAATTAAATCAAAAGCACGAGTTCTACAAGCCGTTTTTGGAGAACTGAGCATTTCCTGAAAGAAATTATTTATGTTTTATAAATAATATCAGGAGAAGAACCAAACAAACAAATAAATAAATAATAATGTCATAATATTTTAATCACTGCCATCAGAGTGTTACAGAAGCATCACCTGAAGCATAGATAAAGTGAGAGGAGCAGCAGTCCCAGGATCCAAAACATACCTACAAACACAAACTTTAAATGACCCTTCCCATAATCTGATATACGACCATAAAATAGACAACATCAACAAGAAAATTCTAAGAAAATCCAAGCTGCATTGAGATCTCCCATGGAATAATTTTACAACTAATATCAGAATAAGATAAAAGCATAGCACTTCTTAGCTCAATAAGCATTACAGTAGCAAAAATTCAAAGTCTGTTATAAACATTCCATCAAACTATAATGGTTAATTAATCTCTCAGCAATTGTCTCTTATACAAACACAAGCATGTGTGCACGCACGCATCCATATAGAAATATATAGAGAGAGAATTGAATATATATATATATATATATATATATATATAACAGACAAGAGAATATTGGAATAAATTGCAGTCAAGTGCAACGGGACATACATGTCAATAATAAGTTTAATGAGGACGCTCACAGCTACATCCATTGAGGGCTTTCCACTGTTATTATTCAATCCAGATGATATTGTCATGGCATTAGCATTTGGTGACGACATCTCAGAGCAAACTGCAGCAATAACCTCGCATACCTCAGCAGGATTCAATCGCAAAGGTTGTTGTTCACTGATTCACATTAAGCCACTTGGTGAGAGAACTGAGCAGTAACAAAGAACTAATTTTCTGTTCATGACACACAAGTCCCATTTAGTCCAATTATCAATTGAAACCAGCTTATACCACCAACTTCTCAAAGATTTAAAAATGAATGAAGTGAAAGTTCAGTCCAAAACCCTCAAGTACATTTAGCCTCTGTTTGGGAGAAGGGATCAATGGAGGGACAGAGAGAGGGGGAGGGAGTGGTGGAGGGATGAAGGATATGGTAGTTGTTTGGTAGGAGAGGCAGAGGGAGGGAGGGAATGCAAAGATGGATGGATAATCCATCCCAAACCCTAAAATATTGGATGGATTGTAGGAGGGAAAGCTTTAATAACTAATAAATTTATAATTATATTTAAATCCTTCATCCTTTCTTTACTTCCTATCATACCAAACAACAGGAGTGATCAATATAATCCACCCCATCCTTTCACCTCCCCCGACCCCCTTACCTCCCCATCCTTCCTACCAAACATAGCCTTAAAGAGATGGTAAGGTATTAAGAGGCCACAACAAAAAGCAGAAGGATAACTGGTTAAATGTCACCAAATGATGTTGGTACATTATTAAAAATAGCTTCACTATAGTTCTTCATTAACCAGAGCTTCAACTTTGACTCTAAACAGAGTAATAGTACCAGTCAACTTTAAACTAGGTAGTATTTGGCAGTCCAAAAGCATACATAAGTATGAATATCCAAAAATTTAAAACAAAAAGTATATTTAAGGTATGAAATTCAAAAGAAATATAGCTTGTACAGATAAAGTGAATAAATAAACTTAAGACAGAATATCCAAGACACCAAATTTTAATTTTGATGATGAATGTTTGCTTATGTTCATATGTGTGTACTAGAGAGAGAGAGGAACCATATACTCTATGTCAAGAACATATTGGGACCAAATGTGGAAGAATTTTCAATGTGTTACCTGTAATGCCGATATTGGAATAGCGGTTTAGCCCGTGGACGGAAAGTGCTCACAGGAGAATCCTCCCTGAAATTCAGCAAGAGCTAGACTCAGAAAAGTAACTAAATATGATCAAACTACTAACGTTACATGAGTCATCACTTCAGATTTGATGACTACTTTCTGTAAAATTTTGACAAATAAATGTGAAGAAAAAACATCAACAGTGACAGATTTTGAACTTAATCACACTTTAAAATCCTTAGTAGAATAAAACACTTTTCCAAGACCAGTGAGCATACAAGTATTATCTTCAGAACTTCTTCTCTCTGTTGACATCTATGAAGGCTCTGCTTTTCTAGGAGTAGAATGTTTCCAAGGAAAATGGTTCCTTGTAGAACAAAACCTTTAGGGAAAGACATGTATTACCTATTTCTATATATTGACTTCAAAGCAAGGATTTGATTCAGTCAAAAAAATGTTATATATGAATATATTAAATGTTCTTTCTATAACTTGAAATCTTCAGAATACAGACCGCATATTTCTCTTTAAAGTTAAAAAGGTATGTATTATTTTTACTCTTCTTTCCACAAAAAAATCTTATGTTTTTCAAAATTTTCTTCCCCAAGAAGAACACAACAATGTCCTTAGGACACATTGAGGATATGACACACATTTGACACAAATTAAGCACTACCTATATCCTTCTACAACCTTCAAGCGCTAGCAAATGACACCACATATTAACTGTAGCACTCCCCAAGTATAATTGTCATTCGTCACCTGTTCACAATTTGTTTTCTTTTTGTTTATATCCAATAGATAACTATCCATTAAAGAATCTAATGCAACCCAACATGAGATGTGAATTGATTGATCAACTCTTAACCAACCTTAAAGGATTTGGGATGCACGAACTCCAATGAAGTTCTAACCATGGTTTGTGTAACCACAAGACCTTACAACTACCATCACTGAATTCTGTTTTTAATCACTTGATCCCTACTGATGCACTATCGCCTATTACATAGGTGAAAGTGGAACCCACCCAACATGTAACATACAACATATTAAAAATATAAAATCCAGAGATATTTACGCATGAAAAAGAGGATCTGAAAATAAACAACTGAAATATAGAAAAATAATTAAATGAACACATAGCAAAGTTCACCAAGCATGTTGGCAAATATTTATAATCGGAGAACATGCCATATTTGACGAGGGCCTGCTCTAGTGCGTTTAGATGCTGTTATTGCTCTCAAGTGAATGCGGGCAAAGGTTGAATCCGTAATTGTTGTTACCGGTGAAGGCTGCAACAGTTGATCAAGAAAAGGCATATCAGCAGTTCCAAAATATTTCCAAGGTTGACCCTTCATTTTAGCTTCAATGTCTCCTACAAGTAGAGCTGCTGCACCTACTTCTATAAAATTATGTTTTCTCATGTCTTGAGGATTCAAAAAACGGTCACTGTAGAGAAGGCAGCATAATGGTGTAAGGCAGCACAATGATACTCAAATTACTTTTTAAAAAGAAAAGAAAATATAGTAAGAGTAACACAAATTACAAATGGAACTCTAAATTGAAGATAAGAGAAATAACGATTATGTGAAGGACAGAATCTAGAAAAAAAAAAAAATACTACTTACCTTTCTGGCAAAAATGGTGACTGGCATTCCCTAAGCCAGCGCCATTTGAGAACATCAAGAGGAATGTATTCTGAATCATCCATTCCATCAGCCCTTTCATTGTTTGATGAGTTTGAAAGAGATAAAACTGTAATGTCCTGATTTTCCGAAGGTTCAGCTTTTTGTGCAGGGCTTAATTGAGAATTGAAGGATCTACTCAACAAAGATGACAGTGTAGGGAGAGCATGTCTTGAAGCAGAGGGGGCTCCAGCAAAAGCAGCTGGTTGAAATAGCCGCTTTGGAATATGTTGAAACACTAATGAGCGTACATAATTCAATGACTTAACAAGAGCCCCAGAAGCAAAACTAGATACAGGCAAAGGCGAAATATTTGTAGATGCTGTTGATGCACCAGACTGTTGAATTACAGGTCGTGAATATGGAGACAGTCTTCGGTTTGGACTAGTATCACATTCAGCAATTATGCTCACACAAAACCGATCAATCTGCAATAATGTCTCCCCGCTGGGTTTGTATCTGCATAAAGGTATGAAAAGCCTAAAATCAAAACTGTAAAGGAAGTTCAACGATGATGGACTCTTAATCAACAAGTACTGTTGTAAAGGTTAGATGGAATTCTCTAATTCCACAGTCCTAGGCTGGGTAGTAGACCGATAAGGAAGCCACTGATGAAAATTTATGGATGCCTCAATAATCCAGAGTATACTTAATCACATTGAAATGTGCAAGCACAAAGAAGCATATGTACTTAATCAAATCAATCACAATGTATGAGTCAATTATCAAAAGTTATTAGGTCTTCCAAGAAAAACAGTCAGATGAAACTAATAACAAACACGGGATTCTTTATAATTTGACCAGTCAAGTGAACAGTTGCTAAAGTCCACCGAGTGTCCTTTTCAAGGAAAAAGGGCAAAAATTACAAAGACAGCAAAATATGTACTGCAAGGATAAGGTCCTTCGTTAGGCAACTTAACAAAGATGAGCAGTTTTGCCACGTCTATGATATTTTAAACATCAAGTACTCAGCTCAATGAAAGACAACACATATAAACAACATACCGTAGGAGATACCGCTTCAAAAGTGCCACACACCTTGCAACAACTGCTGGACTGATCAATAAAAAGAGCCGACAGTTTAGTACATGGAAACCTCACCATATGTAAAATACTTAGCTCAAAGCCAAGAACTAAAAGAAGGGGGGGAAGGAGTAGCAAGTAGGATGCATATTTTTGTTTGGGATAACTACTTATAAGTTCGAAAGAAATATATATTATTTATATAATAATGTATATAGTGTTCAAAGCCCCTTAGATTTGTACAGATACATATCTACTTATTTATGTAAATATGTATACGTCACATCCAGTGTATGATGCTCAAAGCGCATTACATTTGGGTTCCAAGACTTGACCCATTTGCAAAAATAAATTTGATAAAGACACTTGTATATTAGAAAATCATGATGAATATGTTAATCTATGGTTATGTATCAAAACATGTGGTACAATAAAGTGCAGCCATATGAAATCTAACCATATGCACATCACTAAAAAAGAACTGTTCAGTTACCTGCGCTCTCTCTCTGCAATTGTATGTTCTAAAATTACATTGTAAGCCAAGTCCATCGTTGCAGGATTTGCTAAATAGTCCTGAAACAGATAAGTTTTAGATGCAATAATAACAGTCAAACATGATGCACATCAGTGAAATAATACATACACACACAGTCCGAATAAGTTGTCTATAATACATCAGTGTATACGCATATAGTCAGAATAAGTTCTCAATACATCAATGCAATTTCAGGCCAAGATAAAAAAACATAAAAAAAAAAAAAAAAAAAACCTCTAAAAGCCTTTCATGTCATAAATAGTTAGTGTAATGCAAAGTTAGTCCCCATTCGTGAAAGGAATCAAAAATTTTAAATTAAAAAATAAATAATCTCATGAGCAACAATGCTTCCAATCCACGACTGGCCATTTAAGTTACCAATAAAAAAATACTAAATTGGCCAAAAAAATATATAACAACGATCAATTCAAGTCTGCATGCTCGGCAATAATTTGAAATTTCCTAACAAATTTACATTATCTATCTAAATCACTTTGTCATTTATAAACCACTGCACAAGTACTCAACGAGTCAAATAGAGATAAAACAAAGCTCCACTAGCTACAGAGTACACTCATTTTCTTGTTTGAACGTAATTATCCAGAAATTTTAAGCTAACAAAAAAAGACCCAATTTTCGATCCTTCTTTTTTCTCACCAAGCTACTAGAGCTCATTCAAAACCAAAGGTGAAGCTCCTAAAGGAACCAGCTACCAAACTTCACCAATTCAATACCAAATCACGCACCCCCGACACCCCCAGATTCCGAAACCAAAATCCCGAAACCCAAAACGCCATTGACAAGGATCTAAATCAAAAAAAAAAAAAAAAAAAAAATAGAGGCACAATTACGAACCCGAAGAGTCCTAGAAGCTTCATTGAGGAGAACAGCAGAGAAAGGGTTGCCATGGTGGGTGTTAGCCGCCGAGGACGACAGGCAATCAGCTACAGCTCGGCGCAGTGGCTCCGGCGGCTTTTTTACCGACGAAGATCTCAGCCTGGAAATACCACCAACTCCACCCAACTGAAACCTCGAACTCCCAGTTCCGGGACTCCAGGACGGGCTAAAGCTGGAAGACATAAGGAAACAGCCGAAATCTCCGAAACTCGCTGTGAAATTCAAGAGGAATTTACCCGGAAACTGTGCCTCAGTGTCGCTCTACATTTGAGCAATCGAATACAACTATAAAACAACATCAACAACAACAACAACAACAAAAAAGAACAAAACAAAAACCACTGCAGGTGTTCGAATAAAAACCTCAGAGAGAGAGAGAGAGAGAGAGAAGAAGAAGACAAGAGATTGTTTTAGTGTGAATGAGATGGTAGTTTTGTTTGGGGATTGAGATGTAGAAGAAAAAGGATTCGATTGAATGTTTTATTTGTTTCTTAAATTCCGCAAAGTGTGTAATTAGCTGTACGTATTGGCGTAGTTTTATCGGGCTTATTAGCTGTCATGCGCTACAATGTTGTCACTTCAAGTGGGATTATGGGCATTTTCGGTACTATATTTTTGTTCCCCTAGGGCTATCTGGTAGTGTGTCTCTTTTTTTCTCTTTTTCTTATTCTTTTTTTTTCTCAGAATTGTTTTTTCCAGTCTTATAAAACTTTTAGTCATATTTTTTTTATTTAATAATTTCTATTATGTGATGAATTGACCAAATTGCAGATTCTTTATTGATTCTTTGATTATGCCGGGGTGGGAGGATAGGGAGGCCGTACGGCTTCTTCGTTGGATTCTCATTCTGTGTGTTCATAATTTATTTGATGTCTTGTAAGAAACATAATTTATGATTTTATTTAGTCCAATATTTAAAGATAATTTGTTTAATTTGTATTTGCTAATATTAAATTATATTAACAAAATTACACACATAAATTTCTATATTTATTTTCTAAAAATATATAATATATCATGTGATTTACAATATTTTAATTTTAAATAATAATAATTATAACTTGTAGCTGTGTCCTAACACTAGCATAATGGAATATCATTTGAAAAATAAAATAAAATTTGTATAACAAGTATCGGATTTATAAGATTCGTATAACATGTATCTTGTAGCTCCTTAGCAAAATGTGAACGTTTGGTATTGCCCAAAAAAAAAAAATGTGAACGTTTGGAGAATCAACAAAGTTTCAATAAATAAAACAATTTTATTTTTCCCAAAAATTAAAAATAAAACAATTTTTTTTTTTACGTTACTAAAAATGACCAACTTTATATATTTAATTTAACCCTTTTTAAAAAAAATAAATAAATTTCTCTTGAATTTTGACATATTATATTATTAACCGAATAATCTATCAATTTTGTCAGACAAGAACTTAATCATTACGATAGGTTAGGGAGGACCAAGAACGTGACTGCAGATTGGCATTTCAATTAAAACGACAGCGCTTAACAAGCTTATCATTGTCAATTTCTATGGCAAGCGAACACAAATTAATACAGCTCTTCGTGAGATTTTACAATTTGTTGAGCATGAAATCCACGTGAATAATTTCATTGTTGAGCATGATCTAATTTTTGCGTGATTACAGGAAGTTTATGTTGATTTTAAAAATAATATTTAATTCACTTTTAATATATTTGAGGGTGTGGTCTAATATAAAGAAAATCGACCGTTTTATTACATTCACTCGTGAGCGTAATAGTTTGAATCTTGATAAACTCTGTTATTATTTTATAGGCTGATAAGATCCACCTCTAATTTTTTTTTTTCATAAAATATATATATATCAAGTAATGCAAATACCAATAATTACAATTAGTTTCTATGAATTATATTATATGGTAGGAAAACCCAAATTATAAACTTTGTTGCGATTAACTTAATGTAAATAAAATGTTAAGTGAAATTATATATTTCCCAATTTATATTGACCAGGATAACTTTTTCAAAAAAAAAAAAAAAAACTTAATAAATTCAAATGACCTGTCAAAAAAAGAAGAAGAGGGCTTGTGACTCGTATCCATCCATTCACAATCATGCATGCTTGTTGAGATGTCCATTTTGGTTCTCATTAACAATAACATGCTTTTTGTTTTTTTTTTTTTTTAAAGTTCATTTTTTTCTTTTAATATAAAAATGATTATCCAATTAGCTTTAGTTTTAACACGTATCAAATTTTTAAAGAATGATAATGATTTTTACAAAGTCCCAAACACAATCTGATTTTTTTTTTCTCTCATGTTGCATTCATACGTATATGCATTTTAATCTCTAACACAGAAACGTGCACGTACCATTCACAATTCATAATGTGTTGCAAATCATAATCATTATATTATAAACATTATGAATTGCAATTCTCTCTAGATCTTAAATCCTATATGAGTTATTAAACTATAAAATATTTTGACAACTTTAATAAGATAAAAGACAGAGTAATACATCAACCATATAATATAATGTAGGAAAAAAAAAAGTATGAAAAATAAATTTTATTTATTTATTTAAAGTTTTGACCGATTGGCTTTGGCTGCAATACCTTGGACCAGGCAAGACAAACAAATGCAACGGCTAGAGCCGTGATCGGGTGTTGGTCACGCTGAGCTCATCCAGTACATCCGACAACACAGCCATTCGATTACGAGCGTACACGTCACCATTCCACTTCCTCGCCACCAACTTCTCCGCCAATCCAGCGGCAGCCTGGAGAGTCTCATCCGCGCTACCATGGGCCGAGTCAATAATCCCCTTCTCCACAGCCTCATCGGCTGTCAACTTAGCAGCTCTCATCACCATGTCGCGTTGACTCATCGGCGAGCCGATCTTGCTCTTAATCAGAGCCATAAACCAAGGAGTAACAGTAAGCTGAATATCGACCTCGCTCATGTAGATGAAGCCTCTATCACTCCTCATGAGGATGTAGTCGTGGCTGAGAGCGAGGATGAATCCGGCGGCTGAAGCGTGTCCGGTGACGGCGGCGATGGTGGGCATGGGGAGGGAGATGAGATCGGAGACGACGGACCTGAGCTTGGAGTCCATGAGAATCATACGGGAGAGAGTCTGTTCGGGGGAGGAAAGGGCCCAGTCGAGGTCGAAGCCATTGGAGAAGAACTTGCCATGAGCGGTGGTGATGAGGACCGAAGAAGACGAATACTCGGCTCGGACTCGGCGTAGCGCCGACTGAATCTCATCGAGAAGGGCTGGGCTCAGCCTGTGCTGGCCTTCGCCGGTTATTGTCAGGATGAAAACGTCGTTTTGCTTCTCCAACGTGCACATCGTTTCGTTTGGCTCCGCTACGTCTCAGGTTCATTCATTATTTTTATACCCCATTTTATCCCATATATTTTATTTATTATTATTATTATTACAACTTTTTTTGTAATAACCCTTTTATTTTTAAAAATTACACTACGACCCCCATTTTTAATTTTTATTTTTTGTTTCAACTCAACTACATTTGCTAATTTATGGCTCAATACGAAGAAGAAGAAGACGACTGAGCTCCGAGTTGACACAGGGCCAAGTGAATCGATACGGATGTGGTTGAGAAAGTAAGGCTTAACTTGATAAAGTGATGTTATATTACATTTTCATATCTACTTGCACTAATAAAACAATAGACTGGTAAAATAAACAGAGTTCAAAGACGACTGTTGATCAACAGCTCTTGTACAGGGAAAACAAAAAGGATGTGCCGAAACTAATTAATGCAACAAAACACATTAATAGGTTTTGTTACAGTTTTCAAATTCATTAATGAATTTAATCTGTAATAACGACAATTTAGAGTGTATCGATGAAATGTAATGAGAATGTCAAGTGATGAGTTTTCATTTTTAAATGTAATGTCTAGTAATATAAAACATTAATTTACAGACTACTTTTACTATGTTTTGTTGAGAATAATAGCAATGTAATTTTTTAAAATTTGGCGTAATCTCTAACATTAAATTAAAATCTCAATGCTAAATTATAGCATATCTTGTTCTAATAGATTATATTAAAAATATAACAATATTAAATTTAATATTTAAAAAAAAAATCTTTCAATATTATTTTATTATTTATTTTAATTTTTTAATCAAGTTTATTAATTTGTTATATTTTAATAAAATAAATTTTGTAAGATTTAATTGTTTTAGAATATTTTCATTATAAAACATGAATTATTTTAAATAATTTTATAATAGAACGACGATCATATTTTCTACTTACTATATAATAATATTATATATATATATATATTTTTTATCTAAAAGGCCTATACGAGTATGTATGTATATATTCATCTATTTTTTTTACTATAATTTTTATTTATTTTTGGTATATATATATATATATATATATATATATATATATAAAAGAAGAAGAAGAAAGATATACTGTTGTTAAAATCCCAAAAAAAAAAAAAAAGGAAAGATATATTGTTGTCAACCATAGGACTTATAATATAATAATAATAATTATTATTATTTGCTTAATGTAAACTTTAAATTATTTTTTTTGTAAAAGGAGATAATTAAATTATTATTTAATAGTTTTCTTATTATTTGACTTATATAGAGATATATATATATATATATAATAAGGTTATTTTGTATTCAATTGATTTTTATATTATAATTGCACAAGTTATTAAGAATAGCAATATTATATTTGATGCCAATACTTTATTAGGTGACCACCAAAATAAGATTTCTATAATTTATTATAAAAATAATATTTCTATTAGAATGCAAAAAATAGGATATTACCATATGTTTTTGACATCTTGAAGATGCTCTTATATTATTTTAAGCAATATGAAAACAGCTGAATGAGATATTATTAACAAATAGTTGGAGGATTGACCTTAAATAATCAACTTTTGCTGTATATATTCGATCCTCGCTAGAACGACGTCGTCTTTTTACGTGAACTGATCGGCATGCAACAATATCTGGATAGGTGTACCTGTGGCTTGGCGGTAACACGCTGAAGTACACCTTCCACTAGCATGGGTTCAACAGTGCGGTTGTCGGTTGGATAGGCGTACACCTTCCACTGATGCAGGTTCAACCAGTGCGGTTGTCGATTGGATAGACGTACACCTTCCACTAACCTGGGTTCAACCAGATCTGGTTGTCCAGTTGGATAGACTAGTTAACCTCCACAGAAAAAAAAAAGAAAAAAAAAAATATTTGAACAGGTTTTATTTTATTTTATTTATTAATCCACGTTCAAATTTTAAAGATAATTTTGCCGACAGCATCTCAATCACATTCACGATCCGTACAAATAGACGGCAATAACCCTTGTTCCTAACCTTATATATGAAAATTTTGGTATCGAAGACCTGACAGAAATATCGAAAATAAAGAATTCATAAATATCAATGAAAATATTGATAAATTTTTTAAAAATTAAGGAAAATTAATAATAATATATACATTTTTTTAATAAATTTTAAAATATATTATTTTATTAATTTAATTATAAAAATTAAAAAAATATTGAGTACAATTTATATTTTTTATAATTAAAAAATCTATAATACTCAGTAATAAAAATACTATTATTTTTTATGATAATGAATTATTTATTAATTAAAATAATGATATAAGTATATAATTATTTAAATATAATGCAATAATACATAGAATTTCTTGATGGTTGATAAATATTCATTCTCTTCTGTATCTTTATTTTCACTAGTATATTAAGAGAAATATTGATCAAATGACACATTTTTTTTAATAATTTTATATGTAATTATTAATATGTTATCAATATGATATTATACGTGATTATTGTTAATAATCATTATATGGACATGATTTGTATATGTATAAATTATATAAAAAAAACTCCATTGAATATGTGAAACATTCAAAATATATAAATATAATAATTATAATTTTTAAAAAATACTAATATTATATTTAATAGTCAATATGGATATTTTAAAAAATTTTATAAAAATTTTAGATATTTTCATAAAAACTCTAATCAAATTAAAAAGGGATTGATATAAAAATTTTAACAAAAATATCACAAAAATATAAAAAATTTTGATAAAATTTATAATTATTTATAATTATGATTAATAATAATATTTATACTCTATAAAAATATCCATATAAAATGAAAGTATTCACACAATTTCGTAGATATTTTTCATTTTTCCGTACACGAACCCACCCGAGTGGCATGCTGCTTGTGTCTAACATATTACAAATGATTACAGCCGTGACCAGGTGTTGCTCACTGGCAAGTCATCCAGTAATTCCGACAATAAACTCATCCGATTCCGAGCGTACACGTCTCCACTCCACTTCCTCCCAACCAATTTCTCAGCCAATCCAACGGCAGCCACAATAGACTCCTCGGCGGTGCCATGAGCCGAGTCAATAATCCCCATCTTCACAGCCTCATCAGCCGTCAACTTAGGAGCTCTCAGCACCACATCGTGCTGACTCATCGGCGAGCAGATCTTGCGCTTCATTACAGCCATAAACCAAGCCGGGATGGTGAGCTAAATATGGAGCTGGCTCATGCAGAGGAAGCCTCTGTCCCTCCTCATGAGGATGTAATCGAGGCTGAGAGCGAGGATGAATCCGGCGGCTGAGGCGTGTCCGGAGACGGCGGCGATGGTCGGCATGGGAAGCGAGATGAGATCGGATAAGATGGATTTGAGCTTGGAGTCCATGAGAGTCTTACGGGAGAATCAGGAAGAGGAGGAGGACTGGGACCAGTCGAGATCGTAGCCGTCGGAGAAGACGAAGACTGAGCTCGGACTTGGCGTAGGGCCGACTGCATTTCATCGACAAGGGTTGGGTTCAGCCTGGCTCGCCTGGGCCTGTTAAGGTTAGGATGAAGATGTCGTCTTGCTTCTCCAAAGTGCGCATTTTTATTTATTTTTTACTTATTGAAAATTTCAGAGCTAAAACCTCAATCTTCCACACAAAAATGGATTTCAAAGAAAACAAAATTTGGGTGTTAATGCTGCACCCTTCTAAACCATGCAGACACTTATACTGAGGAAGTGGCCACCCTATCTATCTGATATAACTTGCTCTTAAGTGCTCACCACGTAAAGTTAAAAGAGAGAGAGAGCGAGAGAGAGAGTTTTGTATTAAAAAAATTTCATATTTTGCTTTTTCCAAATTCCAAATTTTCTAACAGAAGTAATTTGTCGAGTATCAGTGGTCCACCAGTTGATAGGATCTTTCACCAATAATTGAGGGTGTTTAATTCTATTTAAAAAAAAAAAAATTATACCTAAACGAAAAATTCAAACTTGAAATAAAAAGTTTGATACGAATAAAAAAATCAGTAAACGAGGAACTTTACAACTGGAGCCCTAGGAGTTAGGAGGAACTCAATTTCAAGCCCCTAATCTGGAACATGGACCCCTGTTGAGTTTCAGTTACAAAGAAAGACGGTGAAAGAGTCTATTATGGAAAAGAGGAGGACCAAGGAATACTAAGTTCTAGAGAGAGCCTAAAGAATGAACTTATTGGCCTTTTTTGTTCTTTTACGTTGCCAGTCATTAACATAAAAGCAAATTATGACAATTTATCTTTTGATCATATAAGGTCCTTCCCTTGTCGTTGCAGCACAGATAAATTAGCATGAGCCATCAAAACCCAGAGCAATAGCCCTATTACTCCTAACGCCATTGCATGGATCTATAAACCAAAGGAAATTAGCTAGTACAAAGATTTGATTAATAAAAGAGGTTGTCACATCACAGCTAACTATATATAGTAACATTGTTTTAAATTATCGAAGTACAAAATAAATTCAAATACCATAGTCAGAGGCATTCAATTCACATTGACAATCGGTTGGGCTGGCACAGAGAATCGCTCAATCAAATCTTTGGCCGTCAGGTAGTTAACACCAGAGAAGGCCACGGTCAAACATCTGGGCAGAAGGGCACGCATTAGCTTGGTGACCTCTCCCACCACAGTTGTTGCATATGGCGATGGATACACAATCACGGATCATATGCCCTTGCTGGCCGCAATTCCGGCAGAAAATGTCACGGAAATGGCCTCCCCTACCTGATGTCAGGCTTGACTTCGGGCATAAACGGGCCACATGACCTGATATGTTGCACATATTGCATACTGGTTGGTTAGAGCAATCACGAGCAAGGTGACCGATTTTACGACAGTTGTTGCATGCCTTCTCATTGGTGCAGTCTACAGCAATGTGGCCTGCCTTGTAGCAGTTGTTGCATAGCCTTGCATCATGAGCTGGAAGACCTGGATTCACAGAGTCACGAGCCAGGTGACCCATCTTGCCGCACATGTTGCACACTGGATCATTGGGGCACTGGCTTGATAGGTGTCCAGGCCCTTTACAGTTCCAACACACGGTTGTTGAGTTGCATTCAGCAGCAATGTGGCTGACACAGAATGGTATACCAAAAGATCAAAAAATTATGGAGAACATATGAATAGTAGGAAAATTTTGTAACTGGGATTCAGTCATCTATCCAACCAAAATTTCACACGCCCATACTTCTTTCCCTTTGTTTCTTCCTCTCTCTCTCTCCAAGAAAATCATAAAAAAAACTACATAAAATAACGAGACTCATCTCACCCGGGAAGACCACAGTTGTTGCATACAGTCATATTTGGACAATCTCTGGCATAATGCCCAGGTCGTTTACATCTATTGCAAAGATAATCTTGCCTGGAAAAAACCAGCATTATCAATAACTATAAACATAAATGTGAATAGTGATAATAATAGCAACATAAGATCCCTATTTCAACAAGAAAACTGTGTCAAAAGTTCAAAACATCACGAAGTCAAGACCTTAAAATAGAGTCATACAAGTAAAAGATCAATCCAAGTTAGGTGCAACTTTGAACAAGAAAAGAATTATAGCAAGAACCAAACCACGAAGCAGAAAAGCTGACACAAGTCGAGAATAGCAATCCATCAATGATAATTCTTAAGATAGGGTCGGCCAGACATTTTGCAAACCAAAGAGCTTGCAAACTGACTTTCCACACACATTGAAGTATCAAGGCATTTTAGATTTTCCTATGCCTTAGTTCAACTTTTTCAAATGAACATAGCCATCAGATAGAAAATTGGCGTTTTTCTTTCATTATTCACATGTCCATCATTTAGAATAACAACATAACCAAGTAATTTAATTTCAAAGCTTTTCAGAGAAAAGAATATACTTGTTCTGTAATACCACACCCTTTTTGCTAATTCAGTTGGAATATCTTCCTCTTTAATGGTCCAGCCACTGCTTTCCTTTTACACAATACCTTTTGGTCTTACTTCATATGTTCTCTTCCAAAGACTACCTCTTGTTTTATCATGATGACATCACTCTCCTATGTATGTTTCCTGTTTAAAACCTTATCTATTTCAAAAGTCTATATTTATGTTACTTTTAATTATATTTTAATCCTTGATAGTCCAATATTCCAAAAAAATCAATCATTGTGATCCTTAAACCCTTTTGAAAACAATTCATCGTAACTCAAAAACTACACAATGAGCATGGCCATAGAGGTTAATGTATATTAGCTCCATTTTTTGCCACAGTTCTTACATAACATGCCACATTGTATTTCCTTATAACAGTTTAACAGCTTTAGCCTTCTACTTCTTTATTTCAACATAAGCTTCATCCTTCAGAGTTGATCTCTCATATTTTTCTTTGAAGCGCATGAAATAATCATTTCATATTCCTTTTCCCTTGTACGTTTATCAGTCTGCTCGCTGACATCCAACTGAATCACTCAATTCTGTTTTCATATTCTTTTGCCTTGTACGTTTATCAATCTACTCTCTAACTTCCACCTGAATCACTCAATTCTGTTTCTACTTTCTCCCATCAACCAGTCCCTAATCTGAATATTTCCAAATTCAAAATGCTAGTTAAATGATCATCTTCCACAACAATTTCTGATAACATTTGAATTTGTAAAACTTCTAAGAAGAATATCAGTACTGAGGTTGCAATATTTACAAAACTTCCTCTAATTTAAAAAATAAAAAAAGATTCACATGCATATGTGTGTCTACGGGTATGCTATATGCATAAATACATCATATTGCAAACAGTTTGTGCAAGCAAGAATAACAAAGAATTTTTTAATTTATTATAGAATAAATTTAAAAGGCAAAGTAAAACAAGGTATAGATAACTTGTGCACAAGATGAGTATATAGAGGAACATTAAAAAGGAACCATACTACATACATGAAGTTGAGAATATTGAACATAAAGCATACTGGTAAAAACGCCGATCTCTTGGATATGGAGCATCACGGTAAGATGCACGTTCACTGCTACGAAACCTCTTGGCTCGTGGTGGGGTTTGGCTTCTAAACATACATATGTTAAAAAATCTCATAATGTCTCATAATTACAGAAACATTAAATATCTAAAATAATCACCAGCTCCTTCAATCAGCATCCTAGAATTTCCAAAAACAATCATCAAGCTGCCAATACCACCACCACCAAAACCAACAACATCAAACCATAGCCATATCCAGTCATTCAAATACAAAGTTAACAAAAATTTAGCAACCACATTGTGTGTGTTTCAACCTAAGCAAATAGCTTTAGAGACGGCAAAATGAGAATGCGACCAGGAAAATGTATGAGAAGGTGGAAAAATTCTAAATACATAACAAAGCACATAATGTCGATTTTCTCTGTGTTGCCATCATCATGATAAAAGTAACTAAATAATTCAACACTATAATTGACCTGTGTCAATTTAAAAACTTGATGAACACAAGTTGGCTCTCCGCTTCTCAAGTTGCGTACCAATAAAACAGAGTACACTTGTAAGGTTAAATGTTTTAAACTTTAAATTACTTTTCTTCTCTTGATTAGTATCTGGACCAAAAAATAAAATTTTATGCACATTTAGGAAAATGTTGAAGGAAACATGCCACAACTCCACCAAAAGATAAAACAAGCACCTCATCCAAAATTTAAGAGTTCTAAAATGCTATAAAACCTACAATAATATGAGTGTCTATGAACCTTAATTTCAACATCCCACGAATGGATATTGAACTAAACTTTAAGTCTAATCATCAAAAAAACAAAAAAAACGAAACTTTAAGCCATCAACATAAACTAAACAATCTTGAACATCTTAGATTCCTAAGTTCAAAATCCTACATTACACGGCGCCGGCTAAGACCGCTTAGATTAATTGGACGAAGCTCTACTTATTCTGAAAAAAACCCAAATAAAAACAATGCAGTACTCCAATTCCTTCTTTCCCTCCATTTATTTGAAATAAATATGCAAAGTGGATTTTTGACGAATAGAATTGCATTAAGCACAAAAATAACCTCACCAAGGAGGCTTACAAAGCGGTTTAATCACCAATAATTGGACTAAAAAAACTCAATTCCACAGAGATTTCTTGAGAAATCAAATCAAACGTAACACAGATTCGTGTAAATGTACATGTACGTAACAGACATATTATATATACATAATTTGCATGCATATAAATATTTAAACATGTACGTAGCCAAAGCAAACGGAAAGCTTACCTAGTCCACATGAGAGCCAGCCAAAGAAGAAAACCCAAAGAAGAAACAGTACGTGTGAAGAAAACCATAGATTAGGAATCGGGAATTTAAGGAAGGGAGAAATTCTGAAACATACATTTCTCGCTTCTCTCAAACATGAGTCGTATGACACAGATGAGCGTCCTCTGTCAAACGACACCGCATTAGTGTGATCCCGTTGGCCGTTAGGCAGTTGGACTAGGCGTTTGACCCCTCGCTGAAGGAATTCGACACGATGACTCATCAAAATTTTGTTGGAAAATTTACAAATCCATAAATGAAATTTACATTTTCTCCTCCTCCTTTTTTTCTTTTTCCTTTTACAATTGTTTTAGAACAAATCAGAGGATTCCTAAATATATTTTAGCTAAAACAATTTGTAACAATGAGAATTTTGGGTTTTTGTAATTTGGTTAAAAATAATATAAAATAATTTCATAAATGTATTGGAATTCTTATAAGACCAGAATGTCCAGCCAAAAAAAAAATAAAAAATTGTGAAAATCTTCTAATTTGCTTCTTTTTATAAATTCACTTTCAAATGCTTAACTCTGATATTTATAATCTTTGTTTCCTTTGAGAAAAAATAAACATGAGTAGCTTTTCCACGTGATCTACACATGCAATCCCCACCTTCTCTCTCTCTCTCTCTCTCTCTCTCTGATAGATTATATTATATGAATGGTTACGGAAACTTCATTTTTATAATATTATAAAATACCACTAGAAATAAGAAAAGGGCAAAAGAAAAGGTGACCAAATGATGAGGAAATTAATTGTTAGGAAAAAAGACAGAGTATCAAAAGCACTTGATCACAGCGGTGAGTTTTATAAAGGCAAAGCCCTCGCAACAAAATACACCTGCAGTTTCAAGAAGAAATTTTATTGCATGGTCGGAACACTCTCTCTTTTTGTTTATTTCCGACGAGAAAGAGACATAATGCAGATAAGTGAAATTGGCTTTTGACAGAAATAAAGGGAAAGCACAGTTACTAAATGCCAAGAACTGCTGTCCTCAAAAGGGTACCAGATTTGATGGCTCACCAACCCATCAACGTTCTTCTAACTCTTTCCACAATTCTACTTCTAGCCTGACAGCTTGCTAATGGAAATTCGTCACTTTCGTTCAAAAGAAATCTGTAGACTTCCCACTGGCGAACCGAAGTTGAATGTCTGACAATCTCAGCCTATAACACAGCAGTAAAAGATAATTCACTAAGAGAGAAAGAGAGAGATATTATATGAATACAAAAGAAAAAAAAAAAAAGGTTTATGGATCAAATTCTTACTGAAAAAATAAATATTCCCAACACCTTGAGAGCCAAAGTAACATCATAGAAAACTCGGGGCCTTCCTTTTCCAGATAACTCAACCGGATTAGCAACCAGGAGTTCTGTATCTGGGCCTCGGTTGGCGATAATTACTCGTAATGGATGTAGCATCTCCTCCTTTAGACGAGAACATAATGCAATCTGACTTTCAGGATCCACAATCTTTTTCCCATTTGTTTGCTGAATAAATAGGTCCATATTCCGAAAGCCTTTCACTTTGGAAGAGAATCTACCATAAGCGATCTAAAATGAGAAAATGAGACAACCTTATATTGGTAATGCTTTATATCAAGCATAAATCAATGCTTCGCAACATATGAGATAATATATCCCATTTCTAAGATTTGTAAAATAAAGGAACATATGCAATCACCAAACAAAAGGAAGACTGTTACTCTATGCCAAGATGGTGACTGGAATTACAAGAAACTTATGAAGAGTACCTGAATATTACAGTCCTTAGAAGTTCTCAGAATGTCATAAAAGAGACCCTTCTGATCAACACACTGTATTTGAAGCAAGGTATGAGCAGGGCTCATTGAATTATCCACTGTAATATGTGCCTTCTTTAGTGCTTTCATATCCGGGCTTAGAGTTTGCATACAGGCTTCATCTGACAGCTCATAACTGAATAATTCCTCAGCAATGGCTGGTGGAAGAGGAGAAAACCCCTGCAAACTTTCATATTCAGGCCCAGCCAACTGAATCTCACAGGTGATACAATAGTCCCCTAAAGCAGCCATCAGATGCCCACATATCTCATCTCTTCTCTTCTTTGTGTGCAACAGCTCCCTGATATAATATGGTATCAGACAATCAAGGTTATCGTTACTATCCCATCACAAGCACTTCCCAAAACTGTTCCCCTTTCCCACACAACGAAGTAAAGCCTAAAAGCCACCTTTTTTAAGAGAAATTTTGTCTGTGAAAGTTTGAATCTAACAAACTAAAGAAGCATGTATGTATCATAAGCTGTTAGTAACCACCCTGATGAAAGATTAACTCAATCAAATATAGCATGCACATAAAATCTAATAGTAGATAGAAACTATCTAATTCAAAAATGCATAAAGTTCTTCAATTGTATATGACTCACATGCAATCCGTGATGAAGAAGAGGTCCAGAACTCTTCCGTCCGGTGTTGGCATCACTTTTACTCTTTGAATTGCAAGTTCAAGCTCACAGAGGACTTTAGTAACATCTAAAACAAACACAGAAACAATATCAGCTAAAAATTCTACAGAAAATCAAAGACGCAGTAACAACTTAAAAGACATTTTTGTAGTTACCATGTAATAACCCTTTCTGGTCAAGGTACCAAAACTTTAACAGGTACAACGGAGAGGATGAAGGACCAGTAGACTGCTGATTCAAGTAGAATGAAAACAGACATGAAGGGCATGCAGAGAGAAGCCGGGTTTTTAAGCTTTCCCAATCAACTATAAGTGAGCTTGGACTAGGAACAACCCACAATACTATGTAACACCATCTTCCATCCGTTGAAAAATCTACACAACAGTAATTATTTATCATAGAATTAATAAGTACAAATAGAAACTAAATGAGCAAATATAACAACAACAAAAAATTCCAAGTCCAATCCTAGACTCGTTGAAATTAGCCACAAAGTTGATAGCAAAATAACAGAAAATAGACGATTCCAAAATCACAACACAAACTTCTGCTTCATTTGTAAAGAACAAAGCTTTCTAGAAAATATAAAAAATGGAAACCAAAACTAAACTAAAGGCACCTGCTTTGGTAATGCAGAAGCCGAACTCCAAGACAATTCTACAGATGTCGCAGCCGAGACCGGCCTTGTCGGGGCAATTGACGGTGACGACTGTGGGCTCGCCGGGACATTTCCCGAGCTGGATCTCGATGGCGTCGTCGCACGAAAAGCCCATACTTGCTATATTCGCCACCGAGGGGAAATTATGAAGCTGCCCCTCGGAACGCTCGGGTTCGAAAGCGCATGGCCGGAGCTCGCAACGCCTTCATGCACCGCCTCATCCTCTGCCCGGAGGCGAGTAGGTTGGCGGTGGTCTGGATATGGACTGTGATTCTGTTTTAGATGATACGCCGGTGACAGAATACATTTTCACCTCCTGACTATATACAGAGGACGAGGTAGTTTATGGCCGGTTGTCGGCTGAGTGGGACCCATCAGCTGGTCTTGTCCACATCATCAGCACAGTGAAATAGGCCAGCGATACTCACGGTATCGTTTTGCGGAAGGACGTTTTGGTAATTGAACATGTTCGGAACTTGCTTCACACTGCTGCGTTGCAAACGTCACGCCGTTTCGTGCGCGTAACTAACACATAAAAAATACCGGAATGACGAATATGTACAAAACGGTGCGTTTCTGTGATTCATGTCGGCATCAACCTACTATTTGGATTGAAGTGGACGTCGGAGCAGCCACTTGATTGCAAGAGCAAGTGGGATTAATAGAGACTTGCGAGAAAAATACAAATTAAACCTAACAAATCAAGGCTTTGATTTTAACTTCTAATTAAATTAATCCAATAAAAACCTTTGCATTGCCATTGTTTTTTGATAAATAACTTTGCATTGCCATTGTTGATTTGAAATGAGTACTTAGATTTCACCAAAATCTACAAAACCGCCTTCTACTTTATTTTTTCCTAATTATTTATGCTAATTATTGAGCGTCATTTGGACATTTAAATTTTTTTTATTTTATTAATTTTGTCTTATTTGATATATATTTTTTTCTCTGTTCTTGTGAAAAGAGTTAAAACTCTCACTAACATCTATCAAAAACCAAAATAAATATTTTCAAGCAATTGACATGGATTCACAAAATTATCGCATTCAGCAAAGCGAACCAAAGCTAGAGATAAAGCTCCACCAATTTTTTTTCAACTATTTATCTAAAAATTACACAAAAAAAGAACCCAGATCTTTCCAAAGATAATGCGTTCAAACAAAAAAGCTAAGAACCCTAACCCCCAAAACCATACAAGGTCCTTCCCTGCCTCTTGAGAGCATAAACAACATCCATGGCGGTCACCGTCTTCCTCCTGGCGTGCTCGGTATAGGTTACAGCATCACGAATCACGTTCTCCAAGAAGATCTTCAGCACACCTCTGGTTTCCTCATAGATGAGACCACTGATCCTCTTCACTCCGCCTCTCCTGGCCAATCTTCGAATCGCAGGCTTTGTGATCCCCTGGATGTTATCCCTCAGAACCTTCCTGTGACGCTTAGCTCCTCCTTTTCCCAAACCCTTGCCTCCCTTTCCGCGGCCCGACATCTCCGAGAACTTTCTGAATCACTGTGAAATCTGGAATTTTAGGGTTTTTAATTTTCTGATTTGGAAGATTTTGCCTCGTGGATTGGGATATTTATAAGGGGTGGGCGACAATTTTGGGGACGAAAAGAAGGCGGGTTTCGAATTTGAGCGGGTTGATGCGAGTTGTTGGATTGAAGTCAATCTACGGCCGAGGATAGTGATCCGTGGCAAGACGCTTCGGTCATTTTAGTACGTCGATAGGGTTGAACGGACGGTCAGCGTTAGTTTGTGTTTTTAAGCTTTGGCGCGGATCGCTGTTTTGTTTTCGAGAGTATGGCGGGGGCTTTAAAAATGAAATTGGTCTTTTTGTAAATTTCGACACTTTCTGGAGGACAAAAAGGTCCAATGACTTGCGAAGCAGTTTGCGAGGACATATGAGTCATTTCACCCATGACACTCGGCCCTTAGTGTGACTTGGTTCTACTTCTTCCGTGAAAAACCAAACTCTCGTTGAAAGCCCTAGCTACCAGGCTTAGGAAAACTTCTGTTTGGTTGGTCAGAAAAAGGAGAGAAAGCGAGAAGTAAAGGATAAACAATCATGCGAAAGTTCGATCCGTGGCCGATCTTCTTCCGGCGCGAGTGGAACCGGAACTGGCCTTTCCTTGTCGGATTCGCCATTACCGGCACTCTTATCACCAAATTTTCTCTCGGTCTCACTGGTATTTTTTCTCTCTCCCATATATATGAACCATAAATCAGTGAAGTTATGATGTGATCTGATCATTTCGTTTTCGAATTTATCGTCGCAGAGGAGGACGCAAAGAATTCTCCTTTCGTGCAGAGGCACAAGAAGCAGTAAGCCTCCGAAAACCTAAATGTCAATTTGCGATGCTCTTTTCTTTCTTTTTCTGTTCAGTTTTTGCGATTGATTTCTGATCTAATCCGACAATAATTGCTCGATTTAAATATCTGATAGATTTTCTAATTTGTTTGAAAATTTGTGTAGTGTCCAGAAGCTGAATTAGGATTTATTATTTAGGTTTTGAGTCTTTTGGGGGTACAGTGAAGAAATGTAATTAATTACTTTGGGTGAAATGTAATTAATTACTTTGGGTGAGACTTTCTTATTTTATGTTGGAGCTGATACTCCTCGGAGCTTGTATGGAAATGGGATGCATATAGTGAGGGTTGTCTTAATCTTAGTAGAAATGTTCTAAGTCAATTCATAGTGTGAGGGTGATGCATGACTTGCACATATTTGGACTAATAAGATGTCATACTAGATACACCCACTATTTGTGTGCAATATGGAAATGGAAATATATAGAGGTTTTTATAAAAGTGGCAGAAGCTGTTTATAATGGTGAATTTATTTTGTATATATATAAGTCTATGTTTGCCTCAGTAAATGGAATATTGATGTTGAAATAGTGATTCTGCGTGCTTAGTACCAATTTTGAATTGGAATTGGATCAAGTTTTGATCGGGAGGTTGTGGAAATAGACCAAGTTTCACTCTGTGGGTTCGACTTGAGGTTTGTTAATTGTTAGGTGTACTTGAAAGGTTGTAATCTATTATCCAGTATGATGTTTGGTGGGGTTACAATGTTATATTAAAATTGAAATATGCTTTCTTTTTACATCATTAGAGGCCGTTGTTGTCTTCTTGTTGGGCTAATGTTATAAGTTTTGGCTATGTGGTTGTGGAAGTAGACCAAGTTTCAATCTCAGTTTTGGACTTTAAGTTTGTAAATTGTTAGAAATACTTGACAGTAGTAGCCTATAATCCAGCTTCTGCCATAAATCCCTCCAAGTATTTGATGGTTACCAATTTAGCATAATGATATTGTATAAAGAATACTAATGCCTAAAACAAAAGCATGATTTGAGATACAATTAATTGTAATGGTTCTATTCGTCTTTTCCTTGAATGCCTACAAAATTAAGAGAAAATCAGATAATTTAGAGTGTGGTATTTTCATAGCATTATTGTTTTAGTTTTATCATGAACTATGAGTCATATTTGGTGTTAATATTTAGAATTTGGTTCAAGGTCATGCCCATACCTGCTGTTTTTTTTTACTGTTTCAGTAACCACATTGTAGTTTCTGCTTTCCTTTTTTGGTTGTAAATTAATGTGTTTTGTTATTGTTTGTATTTCAGTTGATTATGCAAAGCTTGGAGGTCCAGAGATGGGTGCTTTAATAATTTCTTTCTCCCTCAAACCTAGTGGCTAAATGTATGTAGCCTTAATTGCCTGAGTGCAATCCTGGTTCATAACATTGTTGAAACCTATAATGTGGTTATGATTTTATTTGCTGAATATATGAGGTGACTCGTAGAATTCTGAAATGCAACCTTTTGATACCTGAACAATAGATTTTGCTTTAATAATAACATTTCATGGATTATGAGTTTTTCTTTATCCTTATTATTGTTTTTTTTAAACAAATAAATCAATCTAGGGACTAGGGTTCTGAGTGCACGAATGAAATGAGGAATTGCCAAAATGAATGAGGTAGCCAGTCTCAATTTGGGTCTTCAATTTTAAAACTACAAGAATTGAGAAGCTTTGCCAACTTTAAGGTTAGAAATTAGAATCAAAGCCAATTTTCATTTTAATTCCTTGGCAACGTCTAAGGCATCAGATGCGCAAATAATGTCCGTTTGGATCAGGAATCTCAAAACCGGATGCGCCAGCAACACACTATCGAACAGAAGGATGATCATAACCTTTATTGTTCTTTAACCACCCTTGTAGCTTTTGGGAGTCCAAAGAACAATTTTCCTCTAACACAACTTCAAAGTCTTGAGTCCCTCAGTTCATTTAGAATCCACAAAAGAAACTCTACCAGTTTGCTTTTCACCTCAAGCATACAAAAATTAAGGTCGATAAAAGATTGATTAAAAGCATTCTGATTCCTATTATTTAAAATTCAAGGTAACAGGGCATAAACCAGCTTGATAATGAAACAGATAAATTAAAGGTGGAAAATTGTGAACACCACGAGTTCCATTTTTATAAACAATTTTTTTTTTTTTTTTTTTTTTTAAAGTTGGCGGTTCATAATGTCTCTATTTTAAAATATTTTATAATCTTAGAACATCTCTGACAGTGTTTTATAATTTAAAGAGCAAATTTTCAATAATAAAGAGCATATTCACCAATAGACTCTTTTTATTTTTTTCATAAATATTAATGATTTTCATATTTTTTTTCTTTTATTATTTTTTAATTTAAATAATAAACTAAATAAATAATGAACAAATGCATAGAAACTTGTATTATTTTAAATGAGATGTTGTAAAATAAAAATAAAAAAGTACACACTGTTTATTTTTTAATTTTAAAATGTATAAAATTTGTTGGGCTTTAATTTTATAAATTAACTCTTTATAATAATAATAATAATAATAAAAAAAGAGTACCAGAGACATACAAAAATCCCTTATAAATAGAATTACTATATTTTCTTTAAAAATAAAAGCTAAAAAGAAATCACTGCTCCTAACATTTGATTATTTTGGCATACGTTACAACTACAAGAGCTGCGCTTCATTTATGGACCCAATAGAGCATCGCTGAACCCGAGTCCAATATTTTCTATCCATTCCAACAAACTCACATAGCTTTCCGCTTGTTTTCTGTGATGAGTCCGAGAACTACTGGTTAAGCTGCTCCGCTTGGGAGCGAGAGAGCAGAGCAAGGGAGAGACTTTTGATAGAAAGAGACTCGTCGAATTTTTCATTGTTAAATGGCGGTGGCGAGAATAAACTGCTCTTCTTTACAAAACACCCTCTGCTTCCTAAACCCTTTACATCACTCATTCAGTTCCAAAGCCACCCATTTGAGGACCCACCTCCACTTTCGTCGGAGAGCTGTGTTCTGCACCGGTGCGGCCAATAGTGCCGTTCGAGACTGTAACGAAGCTGCCACAGCAGAGCCTTTTGTCCTCACAACTCCGCTTTATTACGTGAATGCCCCTCCTCATATGGGCAGCGCTTACACCACCATCGCTGGTGATGCCATTGCCCGTTTTCAGGTAATTCTTTTCTTTCTAGCCATTTTCTGATCTAAACAGCTTAGTATTGGGAGTTAGTATTTTGAGTTTAACTTTATGAATCGGTTCTGTACTGATGTTTCTTAATAGAAATTTAAGATTTTTCAAATGGTATGCAATCTCGTGGAAGTAATCAGTTGGAATTTTCTCATATGTGTAAAAGAAACTTGTATGGATTAGCTTATTATCTGCTTTCTGAATAATTATTCTGATTAATGCAAATAGGAAGGAAAACCAAATACCCCATTATCGTTAGAAAGGCTAATTCTTTTGATTTCATGTATTGGGGCAGAGGCTGTTAGGAAAAAGGGTTATATTCGTGACAGGGACAGACGAGCATGGGGAGAAAATTGCTGCTGCTGCTGCTGCCAATGGTTCCAGGCCAAGTGATCACTGCGATGTCATTTCACAAGCTTACAAGACACTCTGGAAAAATGTTACATCTTTATCTATTATCGGAATTTATTGTTACTAATTTGTTTTAGAGTTTGATTGTTCTTATTTTATGTATTGTTGAATTTTTACTTGCAGTTAGACATAGCTTACGACAAGTTCATTCGGACAACTGATCCTAAGCATGAAGCAATAGTGAAGGAGTTCTACTCTAGGGTTCTTGCCAATGGTGATATTTACCGGGCTGACTATGAGGGACTTTATTGTGTCAACTGTGAAGAGTATAAGGTGGTCTTTTCTGTTTCAAAGTTTTATATATGGTTGTAGCAACAACATCTTATCTTTTATGTATTATTTTCATGTCGTTTAGTGTCTTTCAGATAAATTTTACCCAACTTTTTTTTCTTTTTATGATGGTGTTCGTTAGGTTGTATTTGTGAAATAAATATGTGATCATTCATTTTATTTATTTTTTATTTACTTTTGAACTTTTCAAAGAACTTGAAGATTGCTTATTTTTTTGTAATTTTTTTCTTCTTATATTCTTCTGGACTTCTAAATTTAATATAGTGTATGATGCATCTGTGCTGTTTATTTGTGTAAATGCTTTATACATATTTACTGGGTCTTTTGTGAAGGTTCCTTACACTTGTATATTTCTGTAGTGTGATATTTCTAGCTCTGTATTATCTGCAGGATGAAAAAGAACTGCTTGATAACAGCTGTTGCCCTATGCACCTTAAGCCATGTGTTCCACGCAAAGAGGATAATTACTTTTTCGCTCTATCAAAGTATCAAAAACTGTTGGAAGAAATTCTGACACAAAATCCAGATTTTGTAAAGCCTTCCTTTCGTCTAAATGAGGTGAGAAAATGTGGAATATTTGTATTATAGTTTCAACTTTTATTGCATCCTTCAGGTATCTACTGAACTTTAGTTGAATGTCCAATTAAAAGTTGTGATTGTTATACTTTCATTTTCCTCCATCTATAAGTTTTGGAAAAGCTTTTCTGAAGTTGCTTCCTTGCTTTTAAATTAAGAACATTTTCTGCTAGCTCTTCATTTGATTTTCGCAGGTCCAAGGCTGATAGGTCTCTCCTTAGTGCATTAGAATTTCCATTTCTATTTGCTTTACGATGATATTGATTCTAAGGATCATTATATGATGCATTCTTTGATCATTGAATGAGGTTATGTAAGCAAACCATTATAGAGATAGAAATTGAACACGAATGGCTATTGATTGACTTTTCCCTGTAGGCTTTCTTTGACATTGATGTGAGTTGCACTCAATCTTCTTAACCTTCGTGCAAAGCCAGTATTTGAGGTCCTTCTGTTGTTAAATATTGGTGCATCTAACTAACTGCAGTTGATGCACTGAGCAACTGGGGGCACGGCAATGCAAATCTTTTAACCTGTTCATGGATTTCCTTGATCATGTGAGAAACTAAAGTTCAGTTTTTCCTTTTCTTAAGGTGCAAAGTTGGATTAGAAGTGGCCTAACAGACTTTTCCATTTCCCGAGCATCAGTGGATTGGGGCATCCCTGTTCCTAATGACAGCAAGCAAACCATATATGTTTGGTTTGATGCTTTACTGGGGTAAGATGTGTTTCAACTATAGAATATTTTTATATGCCTGTGAATTCCTAGTAGTTTATAGAATTAGTATGGCAGTTGTATAGATATTAATTATATAGAATATTTTTATATGCCAGTGAATTCCTACTAGTTTATAGAGTTAGTGTGGCAATTGTATAGTTATTACTTAATTATTCCAAACATGAGGGTGAAATAAACTGCCATAAATTTTTGAGTGCTCAAGGTGAAGGCACAAAGCAACATAGAAGATTCAAGCAAATCTTTCGTCTTATGGAGTTTGTATTGCTTTTTATGAAATATTATCAAAAGTGAATATTGTTCTTGAAACAGTTATATAACAGCACTTTCAGAGGACTTCAAGGAACCTAATTTACAAACAGCAGTTTCATCAGGTTGGCCCGCTGCACTTCACTTGATAGGGAAGGTGTGAGAATTTCCTTGTTTGAGTTTTCTTTTTAGATTTGTAATTTTAGTTAACGGGTATGTTAGCCTTTTGAATGAGCTCTTCTGATTGATTCTTGTTGTTTCTTATTTGTTTGTAGGATATTTTACGCTTCCATGCAGTTTACTGGCCAGCTATGCTAATGTCTGCTGGACTGAGCCTCCCTAAGATGGTGTTTGGGCATGGATTTTTGACAAAGGTATGTACACGTAATATGTAATTTATGATCTCTTGTGAAAATTTGGCTGTACGCATAACTGCTTCACGTGCTAGACATCCAAACAGAACTGTTGGAACTGGAATCTTAGGCTAACTAATTCCTGTAAACTTTTGAGTCATCATCACATCAACCTCTTGATCACAGCCTAAGACCTCCCCGGGGCATTGAATGTTTTTAACTAATTCCTGACCCAATCTTATGACTGCTAGCAATAATTGGAGACTATAGCATTTGACATGTTAAATGTTCCTTCATTTGACATACTTGCTTCCAATTTTTGCTATCGTTCTGAATGTTACTGTGGAGGTGACTTCCTTGAGGGAAAAATTGATCAGACTAGGTTGAAAAGAAATTGGCTTTAATGTAGAAAACATAGTATTTGACATTTTGTAAGGTTTCCCCTACTCTGTTGTACAGCTTGTAATATAAAAGATATTGTTGCGTGAACCTTGCAATTTTCACTTGCCTGCTTTATGTGTATGGAATTTGTGTGGTTATGATTTAAAGTAGATTTAGTATACTTTTTTCCTCTTCAGTTTTGTATGGTTATGTTAGGAAGTACATTTAAGTATACTTTTTTCCTCTTCAGTTTTCATTTGTAGAGTTGGGTGCGATGTTTCTTTTGATTTTTCTCATATGTATTTATGTGCACACGTCTATGTTATCTTGCCACATCTTGGATTCTATACGCTAGCCACATTACATAGCATTTTATTGATTCCTTTACTCATCATTGTTGGTTTGCATTACAGTTGTGTGTTCCCTATGTTATTATGCTTTGGAATTCTTTAGACAGTAACCTTTATGATTGAATTTTTGCCATTGATGTTGTTATATGATTGGGATGTCTTCAAAGTGAGAACAAACAAGTGTTCTCTGTGCAATTTGAGATTATTAATACTAAATAACTTAAATTGAGAAAAAAAATGTGCAAGCTAATTAGAGTTTTGAATTTTTTGTCTCATTTATGTAATTTTATTTCATGCTGCAGTACTTTTTATTTTTAATATAGGATGGTATGAAGATGGGAAAATCACTGGGGAATACAATTGAACCAAACGATCTGGTTCAAAATTTTGGCTCTGATGCAGTCAGATATTTCTTCCTGAAGGAGGTGGAATTTGGTGGTGATGGGGACTATTCAGAAGACCGTTTCATCAGTATTGTCAATGCACATCTTGCCAATACAATTGGTATTTCTAGTCTGTTGTTAATGTTATTTCATTGGTAGACATAGGTGGTTTTGTAGTGCTTTACCTTCATTTGGCTTTTGAAGCTGTGTACTCTTTGCAGGAAATCTTCTTAATCGTACCTTAGGACTTTTAAAAAGGAATTGCCAATCAACTTTGGTTATTGATTCAAGTATTGCAGCTGAGGGAATTAAATTCAAGGATGATGTGGAGAAGTTGGTAAGGTTTTCATGAACTTATAATACCATATCTTTCTAAGTATGTCAGATTAATGGAAAAAACTGATGTTAGAGGTGACCGTTTTCACAAGCCATGGAAACCTTCTGGAATTCATTAATTTTTAAAGCTTTGAAGTCTTAGATACCTTGATCTGGATAGTTTTTCACCTGGCACTGGCAGGCAACTATGAATTTAGTGCTAGGCAAAATCTGTCACCCAGCCTATCTTTCTTTTGTGATATATTTTCCCTTCTTTTCTTGGTTTTTTTCTCCCATAGATTTGGGAAAACTAAATCCCACAGGATAGCTTGTGAGCTTGCAGTAGTAAGAAAATGGATGTTGAATGTTGAATGCATGCACATATTCATGCGGCATAAAAATGAAGTTTATGGGCTTAGTGATGACCTGTTTTGGCAAGCAGCAGAGGATCTGTTCATTTTCACATTCACACATGAGCACGACTGTAAGATCTTTTCTGAATGTAGATACAGTATGCTTTATTGGGTGTTTGGGATCATTAACTAATGCTGTTACCTTCTTTTGTATCTCTATCGCTGGTATCCAAACACTATACTTTTGTAGGTTGAAAATGCTCGGGTTCATTATGAAAATCTCTCACTATCATCAGCTTGTGAGGCTGTGCTTGGGATTGGTAATGCCGGAAATTCCTACATTAATGAGCGAGCTCCATGGTCTCTTTTTAAGGAAGGGGGTGCTGCTTCTGAAGCTGCTGCAAAGGTATTCAAACATACATGAATATACACCTCTTTTGCATTTAGGTCAACATTCAATTTCTAGTAACTAAAAAACCTTTTTCTTTTGGTTCAGGACCTTGTAATTATACTTGAAGCGATGAGGATTATAGCCATTGCATTATCTCCTGTCACACCGAGTTTATGTTGGAGAATATATTCACAGCTTGGCTATTCAAAGGATCAATTTGATGCTGCAACATGGGTCTCTCTCTTCTTTCATTTTAGTGTATTTACTTCAACATTTTACATTCAACTATTTCTTTTATGAACTCATGAAGTGACTTTTTGCATTTTAGAATGAGACCAAGTGGGGTGGTCTTAAGCGTGGTCATGTTACGTCCCAGCCTAAACCGGTCTTTACGAGGATTGAAAACCAAACAGAAGTTGAAAATGGAGTCGAAGCAGCTAAAAAAGTAGTGAAAAGGAAGGAGAAACAGCCTCAACCTCAACGGGTAGTCGAAGCTTAAATCTGTCACACCTAAAATGCCTTCTTTGTTCCTTCCCACAGATTTATAATAACAAATTTTTTCAGATAGTTTGCTTAGTTTATTTTGTTCCATTAGGGCTCCGATCCTCAAATCATTACACTTGTATACTTCTCCAATAAATGGGATTATTTTTCAATTGAGCACTAATTCTTGTCCCTCAAAAAATTCCTTTTGTTTGCTCATTTCACAATTTGACTTCCATATACTTTAATCCAATTGCTATAATCTGAAATTATTAGGGTTCTAATAGTAGAATTTGCTGTGTAATTGGGAACTCTCTAGTTAATCCAATCACAACTAATTTTTTGTAAAATCCAGAAAATTCAAAAGGGTAAATGCAGATGAAATTACATAATTATAACTTGAAAAATATTGAGAAGGCTATCTTTCTGAACAAGTGTTTGGAATCAATCTCTTCTAATTTTAACCGTCAAGGCCGAATTATAAATTTTATGTACATGTATATATTCAATTGATTAAAAAGAGACGAGGCAAAAGAATGCACCAGGTAACAAAGCAAAAGAGCTTCCATTAGATAAAACCAAATACCGTCCAAAACACCAATGCAAAGGGTAAGTTTCCCATGTTCCCAGATACCTATATTATAAAATAAAATCCTAGTACCCATTTATTTTCTTTTGCTAAATGATAATAATATTTGAAATAATAAAAACACAGTTTTGAGGGAAAGGAAAGGAACAACACTTGACAGAAACTCTTTTCCTACTCATTTCTTAAATGGAGGAACACAAACCAAAATGCAAACTCCAGAGCATTGTAAATTTTCTATGCTACACCGTTCTTTTCACTTCTTGGGGACACCAAGTCTTGTCCTGAAATCATCCTCCATCAGTGGAAGACCATCACGCAACTTGATCTTCGGTTCCCATCCCAGTAGCTCCTTTGCTTTCGTGATGTCTGGCTTCCTTTGGCGAGGGTCATCGGGTGTGTTTTCAACCATTATGATCTCCACACTTGGATTGATAAGCTGCAAACATATTCAAAGAAATTTAGCGCCTGAATTTATACAGAGGAGAGACATGGTCAAGAATCAGCTTGACTTGTTAAATTAGATAAAAAGGAGAGAATGAGGCTAATCAAATACTGACCTCCTTGACAGTTTCCGCAAGTTCGAGCATTGTAAATTCACCTGGAAAGAATAATAAGATGGTTCAGTAATGGCAGGTTGATAGTGTCAACGATATAAAATAGTCGTGCATGCATTCAGAGTTCATACAATACCTGGATTCCCAATGTTTATTGGCCCAGTGTTTTCTCCTTCCATAAGTCGAATAAGACCATCAACCTTCACATTTCACGGACAAACTAATCTTATTAACATCCAATGAATGCTATGCTTAGAGATGATACAATCATTCACACCAAATCAATACACAAGAAAATAATAAATCTCACTTACCATGTCAGAGACATAGCAGAAGCTCCTAGTTTGTGTTCCAGGTGACTGAACAGTCAAGGACTCACCGCTACACAGGTAAACAACATAAGTTATAAACCCAGTCAGTCAAGGAGCATTGGTAGAGCAATAACTAGAGATATTATGTTACAAAACAGATTACGTAATGTTATGTGTGCGCACATATATACATACATAGCTGGTTTGGAGAAAAGCTCCAGAAAAAACTGATCATGCTGCATGCTGCAACTGAACTTACCGAAGTGCTTGGGCTATGAAATTGCTCACAACGCGACCATCATCAATGTTCATTCGAGGTCCATAGGTGTTGAAAATCCTAGCAATCCGTATCTCTGTTTAGGATAAATATTTAGTATGATCAGACAAAGAATCATGAAAACACTGATTCTTTCGAGAAGCTTATTTAACAGGGGTAGAAACAAAAGAACAAAAAATTGACGTCGTTAGTGGGAGAAACTTACCAATACCATGCTGCCTATGGTAATCAAACATCAATGTTTCGGCAACACGCTTTCCCTCATCATAGCAACTCCTAACTCCTGTGAAATATTTGCAAGCACATCAATATGTAGAACAGAGAAAAAAGATTATCATAAAATAAATTTACATGCTATCGTATGAGAATTTAAGACTTTACATGTAAGCAAGAATAATTTATTTGTACAGTACATTATAGATATATAATGAACCAAAGTGATGTAGGTTAATCAATTTACAACATGTATTATCAGTTATAAAATTAACGCATACCAATTGGGTTGACATTTCCCCAATAGCTTTCATTCTGAGGGTGCACAAGAGGATCTCCATACACCTCTGATGTTGAAGTAAGCAAAATCCTGTGGCCCATTGCCACACCATGAGTAAAACAAATATTCATAAATAAATGAATATATCAAATAGACAGAAAAGTATTCTACCGTGCTCCAACTCGCTTGGCAAGTCCCAGCATATTCAATGTACCAATCACATTTGTTTTTATCGTCTGTCCAACAAACATATTTTCAAAAGATGCCACCCAGAAAACAATACAAACACATTCAATAGATGCTAGTAGGAAAGAGGCATTTATCGAAGAGAAAGGGTAAGGCAAGAGAGAGGGCTTCAATAACAGCCATTTCCCACTGAAAATAACCTATAACTGCTTAGATTAAATGCAGGTATATGGACCTTCACAGGATTGTATTTGTAGAAGATTGGAGAAGCAGGGCAAGCAAGATGGTATATTTGATCAACCTCAACCAGCAATGGCTCTGTGACATCTGCGCAAAAAAAAAAGAACATAAATATCAGTAGTGTGAATGACCTAAAAAGTTTAAAGATCCCAGAATCTGTACAACAGATGAACTGAGGAGAATATTATTATGGGATTAAAGGGAAAATAAACCAATAAAAAGGCTAGTAAGCAAAAAAATCAACACATAACAGCGAAATACAGAACCATGTATGACTATTAACACAAATCTGGAGTGTAATGTTACCCTTTCCCTACTAAAGGACTAAAGGAGTAGATTTCCCACTGCTGTAAGTGTACAGATAAGGTCCAAAAGTGAGCATATGCATACACAGCTTGACTAAGACACATATACAGACACTGAAATACAAAGTGTCATTTCAATATATCATCAAGTAATACTATAGCTTCAACAAACAGTCCAGATTGCAGAACCTCTACATTTAAGGGAAGGTAATGTACGAACTTAAAACTTACGGAATATACTGTGCATACTTAATCAATGACAGTGAAAAGGCCATACCATGGCGAATAAGCTCAAATCTAGGATGACCAATCCATTTCTTCAGGTTGTCCTTTGAACCAGTAAAGTAGTTATCAGCAACAATAACCTGAAATGCAGAGAACATGTATAAGATGTAAAATACAATTATAGAGTGAATAATAGACAAAACAGATTCTTCGTTTGTGTGCGTATTTTTTATGTGGACAAATACTAGATCAGTTCTAAGAGCTCTATACAAGGCATCTATGACCCAAAAAAAAAAAAGACCACATCTTAAATACAATAGATTTCTACCTCATTCTTTTCATTTTCCATCAACCTGTCAACTAAATGAGACCCAATAAATCCAGCTCCTCCAGTAACCAAGATTCTCATATTGGCCTGCCATCAAACGGAAATAAACATTAGAATCAACTAACATAAGAGCTCCCATGATGATAACAGCACTATTTCAATAGGCAGAAAAGTATTCCGCTCAAGTATGAATGTGAACAAAAATAGTAGAAAAAATCACAACATATAAAAGTAAATCGAATAGTAAAAGAACTTACCTGGAAAAATTTGGCATTTCTTAAAGGAGATGGAGTAGGTGGTGGCTTTGTAGATCCATTAGAAGCTTCTTTAGCCATTACTCAGATCCTAATTGATTTCCTGCAACCAAAACAATCAAAATGATCAATTTTACAATCAAATTCAAACCCATAAGCCCATAAATAATACATGTTCCTATTAGCATTGCACCAATCAACAAGGATCAAACTACATAATCAAATCAAAACAGAATTTAGGAAGAAGAACCAAAAAATCCAAGACTTTCATTTATTAGAGAACTCACAGAACCCAACAATTTTATGCAATAAAATCTCAACAATAACACCAACCCACAAAAACTAGTAAAGCAAGCTCAGATCACCTGCCAAATGAATGCAAATGCCAAAATCCCACAAATCGGTTCTTGGTATACACAATTGCAGATTAGAGAGCCTTATATATAGAACTGAACAGCTCAAAAATTGAATTTTGCAAATAAAAAAAAAAAGAAGACACTACCAAATTGTACCAACTAGAGAGAAAAAGACGCATCATTCTTCAAAAGCACGAAAAGTAGAAAGTCATCAAAGCTTCTCTGGTATAGAATTCAGACCCCACACTCTGAACTATTCAGATCTGAAATCTGAATCTCACACTCCCACCATACTCAAACAGAATCCCAATCCAAAAAAAAAATATTAAAATTAAAAAATAATAATAAGAATAAAAGAGTTTTGGGTAATTTACCTTGAGAGACACAACTATAGAAATCCGAGGTTTTTGCTTCTCTACTCAAACAAAAGCTCCAAGAGATTATATGTTTTTTAACGTTTTTTCTAATGCAGATGTGACTACGTGCAGAGTTGACACTGAAATTCCGTATTGAACATAAATATAAATATACACACATATATATACACACACACACACACGCACAGTCTCTAGGTGTTTGTGTTCCAGTGTAGAACCGATATTCACGGTGGCCCTTCGACAATCCGGTTAAAGCTCCATTTTGGAAAACTCTATCCTCCGGTTCGTACGTTTACCAATCAGTACCCGCCACGTTGCAACGTGACTTCTTCCTAAAAAGAATTATAATATAAATAGTTTTGACTTTTGAGGGAATTTAATTGATGATCTGGTAGAGTGTAAATTAGCTTCGGTGGTCCAGAGAGCATGCGATTGCAGAGACAAAATTTATAGGAGGGTAACGAGGAGGCACATTAAAAGTCCATGAACGTCCACGCTGTCGAGTTAATCTGCTGCGTCGGATCCAACACGTCAATCCCATTCGGTTAGTTTCGCATTTCTTTTCTCCACGATTTTCATGGCACGTGATGTGATTGACTAGGTTCCATTCCCATATAGAAATTCAAATCGCTTTGATATATATATATATATATATATATATATATTTTTCAAATTGGAGGAAAACAAACTTTTTTGTTTTTTTAATTGTTATCTTGTATTTTATTATTTTGTTGTTAAATATATTTGTTTGAACTAATTTAATTTTTTTAAAAACAAATATTGAGACATTAAAATATACAACTAATAATTGTAGTTGAATTTTTTGAGAAAATCAATTGTGATAGATATACAAAAATCAACTTCAATGTGAAAGAATTAACTTTGATTGGAAAATTTTAATTTTAAATTAACAAATCAACTTCAACGTAGAAAATTTAATCAGGAGAAATCGAAGAAAATCAACTTAAAAATGAAAAAAGTAATTTTGATATAAATATGAACAACTTGACTTTAATATAAGAATTTCAACTTTATAGTGAAAAGAATCGACTTTAAAAGTGAAAAATCAAATTTGTTGTGGAAAAATTAATATTGAATTGTAAACAATCAACTTTAATATAAGAAAATTAACTTTACAATAAAAAAATTTTTATGTGAGAAAATCGATTTTAATATGAAAAAAAAATCAACTTTGAAGGTGAACAGATTTTAACTTATGGAAAAATTGATATGAAAAGAAAAATAAAAAATGGCTTTTACAAAGATAAATGAAAGTTAAGTTTAATGCAAAAAAAAAAAAATCCAGTTTATAGTAAAAATATAAATATATATATATATATATATATATCTTTAATTTAAGGCTTGTTTGGAGTGTGTAGAATTATTTTGTTTATGCAGAAAAAAAGAAAAAGAAAAAAAAGATAGAAAACAAATTATATTTGTACTTGTATATTTTGCATATTTGAAAAAAACTATAAAAGCAGTAATACATTACGCAAATAGACGAATAGAAACCGACTAAAAGTTCCCCCATTTGGAAGTTAGGCATGGACATAATCTTCAAAACTTCATTCCGGGCCCGTCTTCTCTATTAAGTTTTTTATTATTATTTTTGAAAAAAATCATTTTTTGTATACGAAATTATATGCGCCAGCATTACAAACTACATATACATCTTTTAAAAAAATTTAAATGGAAACATAAATATTTTTAGAATTTAAATGGAAAGTTGTGTCTACTTTAAACCTGAGGCAATTAATTTCAAACCTTTAAAATTTTTCCAAAACCAACAAAAACAGAGCATTCAAATATACTTACCGTATCTTGAAAATTGAAAAGAAAAAAAATAGGGAGAAACTTTTGACGTAATTGACATCATATGATAAAATTTTATTTGCATACGCATTGCGAATTTGCATGTCCTTTTAGGACACGGTTGGTGGTGGGGTCACATAGCATGAGAAATGCAAGTTCATTTTTACATATTTTTGTTGTTCATTATAACAAATCAATAAAGACAAAGTTTTCAAAAAAATAATATATATATATATATATATATATATATATATATTTCACCTTCCACAGACCTTGGTTTTTTTTAAAAAAAAAATATTTTCCAAAAAATATAATAGGGTAATATAGCCATTTTCATAGTCAATTTGGTCAAATCCTTAACCTAATGATAACTATTAGGTATAGTGGTAATAAGTTAAACATTTATTTTAATTTCTTCTACTTTTTTTTCTTCTCTTAGCCTTTTGTCCTCACTTTTTTCTCTTTTGTTTTGACCATGCCCCACGATTAGACTCACGCCTCCAATGAAAACTAATCGGCCCCACTATCAATGACGAATTTAGAATTTACAAATTAGGTGAACTATTTTTATTTTATTAAATTTTTAAAAAAAATATAAAATTCAATAATATAAATATATTTTATTATTAAAATAAAAAAAAAAGTACAGAAGGAAATAATAAATCTTACATTCATAAATCAAATATAATAAATTATTATTTAAGTTATGCTTTATATTTTTTTATTGAGTAAAATTTATCAATAATTGAATCATCATCTATACTTATTACAAAGTCTCTTTCTATATAGATGATCATGAAATCAGTAAGAAATTTATACTCAATCTTGTTCTGAAGTCAATTTTTAATGAATTTTATAGATAAGAATGCTTTTTCTATCGTTGATGTAGAAACCGGAAATATCAATACCAAATGAATCAATTTACTAATCAAGTAAAAATCTTCAATCATACCTATTTCAACTAATCAATGATATAATATAGAAATATAATCAATATTCTGAAAGTCTAGACGATCCATTGATAACTTATAATACCATAATTGTATTCTCAATGGATATAAATAAGAATGAGTGAAGTCTTCAGGATAGAATTTCTTTGCAAGCTTACAAATATCATCAATATTAAATGATCTGAAGCCATAGGAAGGATCCAAGACTGAGCTAAGACAATGTAGCTCCACAGTGCTTTCTAGAAATCTATTATTCAACTTCATCAACTGAAAATATATTACATTATTAAATATATTAACTCAATAATGATGCTCATTTATAATCGAATCTCTTTGTTGACAAGAACGACATGTACCATGCTTATATGGAGCACTCATATCAGGTATCTCAATATCACATTGTTCACAAAAAGATATAATTTCTTCAAATAGCTCATCCCAACCACCATCTCTTAAAGTTTGAAGTTGATATTTTGATTGTGAGACATAATTCAAAGCATTAACAAAGTCTTGATTTTTTATTTGAAGTGCCCGACAAACAAAATTAATAATTCTTATAACTTTCTTCATCAAAAGTAACATAAGCATAAATTCGAATGATGTTATGGCAACCAAATATTTATAAGTCTCAGAACGAAATTGTTGGGTTGGTCAATTTTCATTGATCTCTGAAAGAAATAATATAATTGTACCAAATAGCTCAATTAAGCTCTTCATAGAATTATAATGAGAACTCCAACGACTTGTTCCGGGTCGTTGCAAATTACAAGTTTGATTTGCCCATGTACCTGTCTCAAGTTATTCATTTATTAACAACTCATGAATTTCATATTTTCGTCTCAAGACCAACTCAGAATGATGCTTGGTAGAAGCAGATATATAATTAGCAATTTCATTCAATATTGAAAAAAATAACCAAACATACTTCACTTCTTTAGCTGCACTATTTAAAGTCAATTGCAAGCGATGAGCAAAACAATATACATAATAAGCATATGTATAATCTTAAAGAAACAATGTTTGTAACTCATTCCCTGCACCACACATATTGCTAGCACTATCATATTTTTTACCACGCAAATTTTCAACTAGAAGTTTATGACGACCAAGAATAGTGGCTATATTATTTTTTAAAGTTAAAACTCTCATGTTAGGAATATTCACTACATCAAAAAATCGTTCTCTGACAAATCCATGACAATCTATATATTTTAATATAATAGTCATTTGCATTTTATTTGCTTCATCAACAAGAATATAATATTTGTTATTCCCAATTTCTTGACAAATCAACTTACTCACCTTATTAGCATATATATGCAATATATTTGGCATTTTCAGGAGCATTATCAAGGACAACATTGTTAATGCTAATGTTACATCTTACCATTAAATTTATTACTTCAATGAAATTTTCTCGATTAGATGAATCATGAGACTCATCAATACCTCTTAAAGCCAATCCTTGACTTACTAAGAATCTAACACTATCAATTATTATTTTTAGCCTCAATCGATTCTATGTTATTTGTTGAGAATACTGTGCATTCATAACTATTATCAATTTGTTGAGATGGATTCCCCAAGCCACACTAATCTACCATAGCACGTTGATGAGTCAAAGATACATTATGTCTAATAAAGGCACATTGTTGTCCACCAACCCTCTTCCAATTTTAAAACCCTACAGTAATGAAAATCTTTTGCGAGTCATTATAAAAAATGAAGTAAGGAAAACAAAAGGTCAAATCTTTGACAATAGAATACTCAAGCCAAAAATATTACTTAAACCACTTAGATTGAAATCTTCGAACTTGCGCCTCATCTACATGACTAGGATATACACTTAGTTGAGGTTGATATTCTCTATGATTAATTTAAGTTCTCCGACTATTGTTGCGTTCGTTAATTGAGTATTCATATATTTGATATTGTAATTCCGGATCATGTTAAAAAAATGTGGTGTCAAATTTTCGAGACACCATATTTTCACAAGTTAAATGTTCTAAATTTGAATACTTCAAAAGTAACCCATTTCATGATCCTTCACTTGTTTTCTTAAAAAAAGATCCAATACCTTTGAACTCTTTTGGTTTTCGATCACAACCCGACATTATAAAGATCCTAAATTATAATGCAAATTATAACTTAATCATAATTTGATAGAAAATATCATAAAAATATAATAACCAATAAGCAATTTAATTTCCATCAAGACAGTATAATTTCCACAAATCAATCAAATTTCCAACTATTAATTCAATTTTAAACAAACAGCTCAATTTCTAAAATGTAATTTAGTTTCTAATAATCAATCCAAATAACAAATTGAAAAACAACTTAAAAATACCTTAATTTGCTGCTATCTAAACCAAAATCAATCCAATAAGTTGTTTGAGCTGAAACTCTCAAATTAACATAAGGCCAAAACCACTATGTTGCTCCTTTCCTCAGTATATCCGGGGAGAAAATTAGAGCCAAGCATATCCAAACAAACAAGTAGTTCGTCAAATATGCTGCTTATTCATGAGTTTATCTATAAAATCGGTTCAACTACATTTTTTTTTCTATCATTTACACATAAATATAAACCCATATTGAGCTTATTAAAGTAAGATTCGAAAATTCAAAAGGTACGAAATAGAAGCAACCATTATGCATAATAGAATAAATAAAGGGAAAATAAATTTCCATTATTCATTCTATTATGCACAATGCACAATGATTAAGCATAATACCTATGAAAACAACAGTATAGCAGTGGAAACTCCAAAAATAAATAAAAACCTTCACGGAGAAACAATGAAATTCATAAAAATACTAAAACCATAAGCTCAAAACCTAAAAATGTAAGCTTCCAAACATACATAATTTAAGTAGTATCTCAAAAGTTTCTCACGGGTTACCACAAAGTAAAGACCCACAAAACTAAAAATTCAGGCAATTAAGATTACCCTTTGATAATTGCTCATTTACAACACTAAAAATAACTTACTTTACTAAATTAAAATATTTCCACAATAAAGCGAGTAAAATAGAGTGAGTTCTCACAATTACAAAGCATTGACCAACTTCTTAATAGATCTGATGTGGAAAAGTCTTCAAGAAAAGAAACAAAAATATGAAACATCAAAGGATTATAGTCAAATGGAAAAGATGAACGAAACAAAATTTAACAGGAAGGTTGAGATTCAAACGAGAAAACAAGAAAATACCAATTGAACAATAGCGCGTAATGGCTCACCAGCTAAATCCATGTGTAATAAATGAAAAAATAATAAATAAAAAATAAAACTAGTTCTTTTCTTTGCTTCATTAGTCGGCAGCCATTCCTCCTCTCCTTCGTGTAATGGTAAAATTCAAAACCCTTAAAAAAGAATGGCTAAATTCGGCTTTTAAATTAGGCATTGGGCTGGGCTTGGTTACTTGTTTAATTAGGTATTGGGCTGGGCTAAATTTAACTTCCTTTTTTGTTTTTTTGGTGGGCTATTTACATAGTTACAAAAAAATTTTTAACAAAAATAATTAGGCTACCTAGGCTATAGCCCAGGGAGCCCATAATGTGATATCGTCATTGTGCATAATGGCTTTCCAGCTAAACCCAGGTGTAATAAATGAAAAATAAGAAATAAAAAATCAAACCAGTTCTTTTCTTTACTTCATCAACCGGCAGCCGCTTCTCCTCTCCTCAGTGTATTGGTAGAAAGATGAATGACTAAATTTGGCTTTTTAATTAGGTATTGGGTTGAGCTTGGTTACTTGTTTAATTAGGCATTGGGTTGAACTAAATTTAACTTCTTTTTTTTTGTGGGCTATTTACATAGTTACAAATTTTTTTTTGAAAAAATATAGCCTCGGCAGCCCATAGTGTGGAATCGTCATTGCCCATTTTCATTCTTTGATTAGTGGTTTTCGTCGAACTTGGCTTAAAATCTTAATATCTTCATGAAAATAGAACTCATTCTAGTTTAAATTTTTAAATCTTAACATCTATTGTAAAGCTCTTCGGAAAGGAAAAATTAAAAAAAAATTAAAAAAAGTTTTAAACTTTAAAATAAGTTTTGAACAATTTATCATTTTCTTTGGCTAAGAAAACACAAATATGATTAATTATATTTATCATTCTTGTGTTTTAATAAGGCTTATCAATGTAATTATTATATTTTTAATTTAAATCATTTCACCCTCACACTGTAAGAGATGTGTCAATATGTCTTTACACTTTTAATTTAAACAATCACACCCTCATAGTTTAGAAAATGTGCCAATATAGTCTGTGCACTTTTAATATAATTGATTTTGTTTAAAAAAATAAAATGTTTAAATCAAATTAATTCTGAAAGTCAATTAAAGTAATTTTGAAATAATAAAAAATTCATTAAGACTATTTTTTTCCTCATTTTCCTCTAAATTTTAGATGAGAATGGAATAGCCTGAGTTAGAAGAAAATACCCACCCCCTTTTTCCCTTTCTTTTATTTCTTGTCTACTTATTTTTAAGTGCCCAACAAAGAGAATCCATATATATATATATATATAGCAGTGTTCTAGACCCTAACATTGGGGTCTTTATAAAACGCGATATTACAGTTCCGTTACGCATGCAAACAGTAGCACCACCTTTTTTTAGCGCTACCTTTTATTTTTTTAACTTTAACATTGCCTTTTTTTTCTTTTTTTTTTATAACTTTAGCATTGTCAATCAAAGCAACTCCATTTATTTTTTTAATTAGTTTTTTTTTTAAACTTTAGTATTGCCCCTTTTTTTTATTGATGGAGAAGCCTCTAGGATTATAGTTTTATTGGATGGAATAATGTGCCTGATACACCACATTAAGCTGAGGCACTAAGATGTTTCCACATCGACTGTTGTATTCTGTAATTTTAGGTTATCCAGCTTTTATGACTTGTTGATATCTAATAGTTTTAATTTTGAAGTCGGAGATGGATTATATCAGTTTAGATTTTCCGTTTATTGACGAGGACTCCAATTATAAGCACTTAACCTGTCCTTGGATTATTTTTATTGTGGTTCACTTTGTAGCATTTTACTTTTTGATTTTGTTTTGTGAGTTTCATTTGTGGATGGATGCTTCTTGATATATGGTTTCAACTTTAGTTATAGTCAAAACTCCAACAATTTTAACAATTCAGTAATGCCAATAGAGATAAATTGATGATTTTAACACATCTAAGCCCAAATATATCTAAATTGGACAAAACTTGGAAAAAAATAATGATATTTAATATCTTCTGAATCATAATATCTACACTTTCTAAATCATAGATCTTATCTTTTGTCATAACCTCAACCTTAAACGACATGTACAATATGTTGAAAACAATGACTCAAATCTATTCAACAATGGCAACTTAAGCTACTGTCAAAGATGACAACTTTAACAGTCAACAATTACAATTCCAGTAAAGTTCAAATTCTCTACGTATTCGGTGCAACTAAATTTGATTTTGTAAACTTTGAATTCATACACTATATATGCTTATATATAGGCCTGGGATCTCAGTGCAATTAGTAAGGTGAGCAAGAGAAGCTAAAGTTCCTCTTTGTAAACTCTCAGTCTAAACTTCTCTGAAATATACAGCGGCTACCTCCCGTGAACCTAGGCAAATTGCCGAACCACGTAAATTTTCTGTGCTTGTTATTGTTTTCTTGTTTGTCTTTCAAATTCTGGGCATTTGACATAACAAATTGGTATCAGAGCTTAGGTTTTGCTTGAAACAGAGCAATTCTATGTCACTGGTTCATAAATTGAAAGTGCTCAAAATTGTGTTTTGAATATACCATTTGAAAGACCACATTTGGGCGAGAAAAACCATGTAAAAATTGGGTTGAAAGGCTGCTGAAATCTGGGTAAAAAAAAAATTTGCACTCATTCTGAGGAAGAAGACGACACTGTTGAAGCCGCATTATTAAAGCCACACTATTGAAGCCGTTTACTGTTGGAGACGCACTGTTGAACCATTTACTGTTGGAGCCGCACTGTTGAAGCGTGGCAATGTGAAGTTTTGAACCTGCTATTCCGAGAAGGATCATAAATCGCCTTGGAAGTTAAACCCAATGATATGTCTGATAAAGACTGGGATTAGATAAATCATCAGGCTTGTGGCACAATTCGACTGCGTTTAGTCAAGGATCAGAAGTACTTTGTCATAAAAGAGACTGTAGCAGCAAGTCTTTGGAAATAGCTGAAAAACAAATATATGACAAAAAGCATAGAGAACTGGCTCTACCTAAAGAAGAAACTCTTTCGTTTCCAGTACAAGAAATGTATCTCTATAATTGAGTATTTAGATAATTTTAATAAAATTCTTGCTGATTTACATAATTTAGAAGTTAAAATTATAAAAGAATGTAAAGCTCTGTTGTTATTAAATTCCTTGCTTGAAAGCTATGGGCATTTAATCACTACTTTGCTATATGAAAAAGATGAGGTTAAATTTGTAAATGTTTCTAATGCTTTTGTGAATAATGAGTATCAGAAGAATGATCAAATTGATCACAGGGAAACAATACCAGAAGCTTTGACTATAGCTAGAGGGAGGACAAGCAACAGAAAATCTGGAGGATCTAAAGAGCTGAATAGATCCCGCTCAAAATCAAGAGAAGTATCATAAAAAAGAAATCTTGCTAATGATGAATATGCCTATTGTCACCAGAAAGGGCATTAAAAAAAGAAATTGTCCAAATAAAGAGAAATCAACTGAAAACATTGCACAAAAAGTAAATGAAGAGAAATCAGCTTTTCTGGTTTCATCATCAGACGACCCTTCTGATAGATGAATTTTGAATTCCGGATGTTCGTACCATATGTGTTTAAACAGGTCATGGTTCTCAAGCTTCCAAAAGTTTGATGGTGGAGTTATGCTTATGGGCAATGATAATATTTGTCAAACAAAAGGTATTGGAATAGTTCGTTTGAAGATACATGACAGTACAATCAAACGACTCAAAGAGGTTAGAGATGTTCCATATTTGAAAAAGAATCTCATATCTCTGGAGTCTTAGACTCTAGTGGCTACAAGATGACTATTGAAAATGGTTCCACTTTCAAAGGATATGAAAATAATTGGGTGCAAATGGGTCTATGCCAAGAAGGAAAGAGTTTCAGACAAAGACAACATCAAATACAAAGCCAGACTTGTAATAAAAGGTTACGCTAAGAAGGAATAGATTACAACGAGGTATTTTCACCTATTGTGAAGCATGCATCTATTCAAATATTATTAGCTTTGGCAGCACAATTTGATCTGGAGTTATTCCAACTCAATGTAAAAACTACATTTCTCCATGAAACTTTAGATAAGGAAATCTATATGTCTCAGCTAGATGGGTTTAAAGTTTCAGGACGTGAGCATTGGGCTTGCAAGTTAAGTCATTGCATGGTTTAAAGCAGTCAACTAGACAATGGTATAAGAGGTTTGATAGCTTTATGATGAATCAAAGGTACACACGCAGTCAGTTTGATCACTATGTCTACTTTCGTAAACTCCAAGATGGTACTTTCGCTTATTTGCTTCTATAGGTGGATGACATGCTGATAGCATCTAAGGACAAAAAAAAGATCGATAAACTAAAGGCTCAGTTAAATTTAGAGTTCGAGATGAAGGATCTTGGAGAAGCCAAAAAGATTCTTGAAATAGAAATTAAAAAAGACAGGGTGAAAGGTACAATCTATTTAACTCAGACTCCATATTTGAAAAAAGTATTTCAGAGGTTTGAAATTTGTGACAAAACTAAATCTGTAAATACACCGTTAGCTCCACACTTCAAATTGAGTGCATTAATGTCACCAAGTACATAATTTGAGAAGGAGAAGATGAAGCATATTCCATATGCAAATGCAGTTAGTGCTTTAATGTATGCAATGGTGTGTACTAGACCCGATATTTCACATGTTGTTAGTATGATAAGCCGTTACATGTATAATCCTAGTAAAGGCCACTGGCAAGCAGCAAAGTGGGTTCTTCGGTACATTCAGGGTACTGTTGGATGTTGGCTTGAAGTTCGAGAGAGATAAGAATGTTAATAAACATTTAGTTGGATACGTGGATTCAGACTATGCTGGTGATCTTGACAAGCGTCGATCTACTACTAGTTATGTGTTTACAATAGCAGGAGGACCAATAAGTTGGAGATCAATCTTACAGCCAACAGTGGCTATGTCAACTATAGAGACAGAGTATATGACTATAACATAAGCTTTCAAGGAAGTTATTTGGCTTCATGGATTGATAGAAGACTTGAAAATTGTTAAAAAAATATGGAGGTATTCTGCGATAGTCAGAGTGTCATTTGTTTAGCAAAGAACCAAGTATATCATGGTCACACTAAGCATATAGATGTTCGTTTTCACTTCATCCAGGATATAGTAGATGAAGGAGACATTCTACTATAGAAGATCAGAACTGCAGATATGCTAACCAAGGTGGTTATAGGGATTAAGTTCCAATATTTTTTGAACTTGATGAACATATCTTGAGCTTAAAGCGCTTAAGGGCGTACCAGAGGCAACACTGACTGGTGGATTTTTGCCAAGGTGGAGATTGTTGAAAACAATGGCTCAAATCTATTCAACAATGGCAACTCAAGCTACTGTGAAAGATGGCAACTCTAATGGTCAACAATTACAGCTTCACCAAAGTTCAAATTCTCTACGTACTCGGTGCAGCTAAATTTGATTTTATAAACATTGAATTCATACTCTGTAAATAGGCCTAAGATCTCTGTATAATTAGTAGGGTGAGTAAGAGAAGCTAGAGTTCTTCTTTGTAAACTCTTTGACTAAACTTCTCTAAAATATACAGTGGCTGCCTCCTTTGAACGTAGGCAAATTGCCGAACCACATAAATTTTTTGTGTTTGTTATTGTTTTGTTGTTTTTTTTTGTAATTTCTGGGCATTTGACACAACACAATATGTAATGTAACAAGCAGTTTAATATACATGTCACTAACAAAGTTACACTTTTGTACTAGATCATTAACAAACTTACCAGCTTAAGATGTTAAATCCTCATCATTTGGTGATTCTGAATTACTGTTCAAGTCATCAATTATTGATCTAAATAACAAGAAAGAATATAATTATGCAAAAGGTAATACAAAATATAACTTTATTTGATTAATGATTAAAAATATACCCTAAATGCAATTTTGGACAATTTCTCTAGTCATGTGATTGTCCCCATTGGTGGTTTTCACAAAGTATAAGCATGACTTGTTGCACTATCATTAACTGACATATTAATATCAAGGCAAACCTGAATTTCTAAAGCAATAAAAAGGCAATTAATAATTATTGATATACCAACAATGTAACATAAAGAACAACTTTTTGGGTTTTATTTATTTATTATTACTGATATACCAGCAATATAACATAAATACTCATTTTCAAATAGTGGCAACCAATAAACTCATTTCTTCAAAAAAAAAAAAGTGAGAGAGAATAAGTAAAATAGAACCAATTTTTAAAATGGTCGTTGAATGCCACCAATTTTTAATGATTTTATCTTACCATAATAATTTTTAAAAAAATTGAAATAGAATATTTACCCAGAAGGGTGTGATTAGCTTAGCTACTGAAAGCTCCAATCTTTGCTGCTGAAAGCTCCAATATTCGTCACTCATTCACTTTCGTTTACACTACAAATCTAAAAATATCAAAAGGAAGTATTTTTAGGGATTGAGTGAAAAAACAAATTTGACTAAATGAGAGAGAGAATGAGAGTGAAAGAGAGAGATAGAGACTTACATCGATTTATTTGATGTGAGTGGATGGAGGGTTGCAGAGATTGGAGATATTTTGAAGAAGATAAAAGTTGCATAGGAAGCAAGTTACAGGGGAGAAGAAGGTGCAGTTGAGCAATGCTAAAGTTAAAAAAAGGCAGTGCTAAAGTTTTTTTAAAAAAACACTAATAAAAAAATAAAAACTAAATGGGGTTGCTTTAATTGGCAATGCTAAAGTTAAAAAAAAAAGGTAGTGCTAAAGTTAAAAAAATAAAAGGCGATGCTATTGTTTGCATGCGTAATGGAACCGTAATATCACGTTTTATAAAAACCCCGATGTTGGGGTCTACAACACTGCTCTCTCTCTCTATATATATATTTCTTTTTCTCTCTTATTATATCAATTCAAACACAATATAATCTATGTTATTTTCTTTCTGATGAATAAAATCAGTCTAGAATTCTATCAGAAGATATAGTATTATTACTATTTTAGTTTTGCAATTTTATAAGAATTTAGAACAGTAAGTCGACTTCCATAACAGTTTCTTTTCTATCTGAGATTTAGTAAGACTAAATACATTTTAAAACCGTAACAGAGACTCACCAAGACTTATAATATAACTTTTACAAGTAAATACGAGAACACAATACGCTTTTTTATTTTTAGACCACACTCCCAGGTGCAATCCAGACACTTGGATTGGATTGGCTTCTTTCCTTCTCCTCTTGTTACATCAATCCAAACACAAATCATACAAACCCTTAAAATATGGCGGTGGTGGTTTAAATTAAAAGTGCGGACACATCAAATGTGTAAAGATGGTAAATATAATTAATAAAAAAATTCAAATCGTACAGCACATTATAAAACATATTTAAAAATAAACATACACGTGACGTTATTGATCCACCGGGCCACCGATTCGGATTATTAAAACGCAGTCGCTTTGGGTTCCGGTGAATTTTAGCGCCGTTAGTAAAAGAGCAAAATTAGGTTGGGTCGTCCGTGATCTAGTGGGCAGGCTTGGCGTTTGGCGTGTGATCGATTTGAATGGTAAATGAATCTCTGCCTCTTTCCCTTTCTCCTTCTGTCAAATTCGCAGATCGTGCATATTTTGCACTTGTTCATTTTCGTTTTTTGTTTGTTTGTTTATTACTTCGCTTTTGTTCCACCAAATACATGCTCCGATTTGTTCACCATTTTTTCAGATCTTCATGTATTTGAAATTGCGTTGCGATCTTTATGTTCTATGTCATTGGTTATCATAGCGGCATGTATTCGAATCTATTTCGGGCTTCTTTTTTTTCCTTTTTCTTTTTTTTCATATTTTCTGAATAGTAGATAAATTAAAAGATGAGAAATGTATGAAAATAGGATTTGACGAATGTGACATAGTTGATCGCATAGCGGAGTGGATATCGCGTTAGACTCCGGATCTAAAGGTCGTGGGTTCGAATCCCACTGCGATCGTATTTTCCATCACTGATCTATCTCTCTCTCTCATTTTTATTTTTATTTTCTCTCGCTTAATTCCATGGAAACATTGCTTCCCAGTTCGCGATAGAGTTTGAAACTTTTGGGATTTTGGATTCATGAGCAAATTTGAAATTTTGATATGCTTAATTCTCTAAATACATTGCTTCTATTAATTTTTTGTTATTTGCTTAGTTATGTATACAGAGGGGTGATAAGGTGTCAGCATTGATTCAAAAATGTCACTAGATTACTGAGGTTTTCTGTCTTATATTCTATAGTGTGTATCATATATGGGGACCCTTTTACAACTATAGATAATGTAGCTGCGACGAAACTCTGTCCTGGGTAAGTTATGAGTATTTGTCTCAATAGAACAACAGAGGTCAGTCATGTTGAACCATAAATCTTAAAATCTTAGATTTAATGGATACAAGATGCAAAACCATGATAATGATTAGATTCGGCTTACAATTCAAAACTGTTATTTGTGTGAAGAAAGAGAACCTGAGAGGGGTATTGCATTACGAGCAGAGAAAGTTTTTGGTCTTTTTTTTGAGATTTAGTTACTCTTGGTGTTTGGCCGATGAATTGTATTTTAACTTGTACCATAGGGGAGATTTGAAACAAGCATCGGAAATTTATTTCAGAATCATTATTAAATTGATTATTTTGTGCTTGATAGACTACCCAACAGATTAGTAAGGTCGTTGGAAATCATGTTTTAGTAGAAAGCCCACATTTTGGCATGTTCGTGTTTAAATTAAATTAAAGAGATTGAAGATGTAGGAGTTGCTTCTTACTTGTTTGATTGGACTGGAAGTAATGAATTTTAGTTCGGAATGAACATAATCAATTTTTAGATCTGCAGACGATGATGCCATTCTCTCTGTGTCTTCTTGGTTGCTGCATTTCTCTTTTGTACACTAAGGTACATCAGTAGAATGCTGCCTCATCAAAGATACAACTAGTTTAATACAACATATCAAAACTTAATTTGACAAAACTTAATACTGGGTGCCAGTAAGATTCAGGTTTACAGTAATTCTGATCGGAGAAAAATCAAGTAAAATTATGTCCCCGGCACCTTTTTGCTCTATTTAATTATCCTGAAATGGCATATTTGTTGTTTTTACTGTGTATCTGCATTTTAACATCACTCTCTCCCACACACATGCATGACATTGGATTGATTGAAATATTGTCTCTCCAATCCTTCCAATTATAGTTTTCCTTTTCCTCTAGTCTGTCCTACCACAGAATAACAGAACAGTATTTTACTATGCATGATTTTGGTGACAGTAGCTTTAGCTTGTTTGGTATGGATTCTGTAAAGCTCAATCTAATAAAGAAACTATCTTTTTTTATGTTCCTAATCTTTACTGTCTTATTATAGAATATTTACCATAATTTGATTCCAGTAATTTTAGTGACTGGTGTTGGTGCTGTAATTCTGATATGTAATTCTGTAAAGAACCATGTGATCATGATGGAATATGATGCACTAATTTTATCAAAGATAATATTTTATTCTACAGATGATTGATGATCAAGACCTGGGTTTTTTTTGCCAATTTTCTTGGCATTTTTATATTTATGCTGGTAATTGCTTACCATTATGTGATGGTGGATCCCAAATATGAGGGCAACTGAGTATGTGTGCACTTAGATGAGGCCTACATCCTCTATCAATTTTTGTTAGTAAAACTACACCGTGTATGCACGATGTAAAAGACTCCTTATCACCTATTAATGTTATCTTTATATTTTTTCCCTTATTTGCACTTGCACTCATTTTCAACTTTAATGGGTGGATCTGGAAAATGTTATATTTGCTTTCGAGCTACAAATTTTATTGAATAATAGTAAGAAATTGAGACGTTTTTAAGATTATACTTATTGAAAGTCTCATTTTTTTTTTTTTTGGTGTTATACCTTTTTCTGGTAGAGTAATGACTACATTAAGCATCAAAAAACTTCAAACCATCACAGAGCAACTGAGATGATAAATAGAAAAAGGTAAAGAACCAAAGAAACAGATGCATTAAGAAGTTCAACAAAATTAGCTAAAGTAAACTTCGTTATTTAATATTTAGTTTGGATAAAAAGAAGCTTAGAGCTCGTAACATTTTACTATTAAAGCTTACAATTCCTCAATTTATAATTAAAAAAAAAAAAAGAAAAAGCATGACTGGTTGCATATCTATTTGCAATATAATTTCTCTTCATCAAAACTTGCACCCAAAATTCTTATTCAAACAACAAAAATCAAATTTTAGTAGTTAGCCAATAAAAAAAAAAAGGAATACAGAAAAAAATACTCTCCTATACACACTACTACATCATCAGCGTGGTCCCACACCCACAGCCACCAAAATCCAATCAGTCGTCCACTTGGAATAACCGCAGGTTGGGTACGCAGTAAAAAGCCAACACCCTGCCGCACCCAAATATTCTCTTCTCTCTCTAAAGATGAAAACGAGAGCCGTTGATTATGAAACAAACGACCCGGAAGCCCGAGAGCAGGGACGAAAACCCTAGGAACAGAAACCCGCCAAATCCCAAGGCTATCGCGATGTCGGACTGAACGCAGAACGCATTCGATGTCGTACACGTGTCGGCGCCTTTTAGTACCCTCACCAGCGCTGTTCCAGCCGAGTCCGCAGATAGTAATAGGTACGCGAACACCTACACGATCATTTTTCTCAGATACAGTTTAATTGGAAATTTTTAAAAAAAAAATGAAAAAGAAAAAGGGAAACAGGGAGTGCGAACCTGGTCGTGGCCAAAGTCGAACCAGACCTGTACGATTTCGGGAAAGAGAGTGGCTCCTCTTGATATTTCCCAAACTGAAGCCACCATTTCAAACAGAGAGTACAACGCCACTATTGCATTCGCAGCAAATACGAACCTGCACAGGTACAATTATAAGCCTGTTTGCTTGCTGAGAAAGTCGGAGGAAAAAGTAGTCAAGAAAAAAAAAAAAAAAGAAGGCGTTTTTCTTTTTGGCCTCGCTGTCGTTTTGTTTATAGTTGCATTTGAGCCAAATCACACAGTTGCAGGTTTTTGTTTATTATTTTGTGTTTGAATCTGGTTCGTACGCGCCTTCTCGGAAAATCAAACGGGAGTAATTGATTAGTCGGTAAATGGTCAAAAGCAGCAAATAACAAATATTTTTAAAAACATAATTTGAGAAAACAAAAACAGCCCAATGAAAGTTCCCAAAAGAAGAGGGAAAAAAAGATCCAAACTTTTCTATTTGAATTTTGACGATCGATTATTCTCAGCAACCAAACGGGACGGTGAAAATTGAGTGCTTAAACAGTAATGGATGGAGTAACGTACCTGAAGGCGTCGAAATCGTACCAGCGAGGAGAAGAGGAGGCGCGAGAGTTGGTGAGCATGAAGACGGAGGAGGCGAGAGAGAAGGAGAAGGAAATGAGCCGGAAGGCGAAGATGAGGGAGTTGAATCGCCGGAGCTTCTGTAGGGAGACGGTGGAGTGGAAAGTAGGAGGGTTTGGGAATCTATGCGGGTGATGGTGGTGCGGCGATGGAGTCTCGCCGTTTCGAGCAGCCTGGACCTGAGGGGATCGCATGGTTATGGCTATGGCTGCGGCGTCGGTGATTGTAGAAGAAGAAGATGGAGAAGAAGACAGAGTGAGAAATCATGAGGGGGAAAATAGTGTGAACGAGAAGGAATCGAAAGGCGGGCGGTTGGTTGGGGGTTTCGATTTTCCGGGAAATTTTTTTTTTAATTTTCTTTTTGGGAGATTTTTAAGAGGTGGGAAGGTGGAGTCACGGGAGATTGGAAAAGTTCCATGGGACATATAACTGGAAAATAGATAAGAGACAGAGAGAGTGTGAAAAAGGAAAACGAGAGGGAAAGTGTGGGAAAACAGAGGGAATTTAAGAGCAGACAGAGAAAAAAGAGAGAAAGGAAATGAAGGGGAAGGTGGGAAAAGGAAGAGCAACACACAAGAAAAGCAAGAGAGTGAGAGAGTAGAGATCAAATAAAGAAAGCGAGTATGGAAGACTGGTTTAAGCGTTGCTGGTGAGTGTGCGCGTGGGGGTCTTCTTTGTCTCTCTCATTCTGTTAGGGTATGATTTGTTCTGTTTCAATATCTTTCCTATTTGGTGTTTTTTCTATGACGCGCTTAGGGCGGTGCGTGGCAAGGAACAAAACCTTTTCGGATTGGGTCTCTGGGCTTTTCCTGGTATGCTGTTCCCCATCTGCTTCTCCTTCTTCTTCCTTTTTATTAAAAAAATAAAAATATATAAAAAAAAACTATTTTTGTCGATATGATTTTATTTATTTATTTTGGTAAATACTAAATATAGTTTATTTTTATTTGGAGGGTCTAAAAAACATTATTTTATTGGCATTCTTTATCCATGCACTCATTTGAAAATTCGCTCTTTTCTCTTTCTTTTTCTTTTGGTCTGTTGTACCTTTCACATTTATCTCAACATGACTACCAAAAAATGATACAGTAATAATAAAAAAGCTTAAAAGGGACATTATGGAATTCATGGCAGACATTGCTGTGCTTGATTTGTCAATTTTTGTTTTGTTTTGTTTTCTATTTTTGGTACTGAAATTTGTATACAATTCACTGAATTAATCGTAGTTTGATGCAACCATAGGCATCACCAAATTAAAATAGTTAAATAAGAGCAAGGTCATCAGTATATAAATACATATATTGTTATTAATTACTATTGATCCCTCGGTGAAGACTATGATTAGAAGCTCAACGAGTAATGCATGTTATTTAACATAATTTGTACTGTAATATAATTAATTTAATATGCTTTTATTGTTATATATAAAAAATTTATCAACTTTATTAATTATATGTTATTTTCAATTAATAAAAAGGTGTCACGGATTGCAAAATGATGAGCTTTTTTCAATTCATAGATAAGTCAAACTAGAAATACCATGCGGTAGACACACTAAGAATAGCCAAATAGAATCGTTACAATGAGCCGTGTTCTCTATTTTCTCTCATAAAATATAAAATACTACTATAAATATCCAAAAATGTTAAAAGACCAATAAAGTTTAAGTAATTTGACTTGTCAAAATTAAAAGCTTGTTCTAATAATTTTTAAATAATTTATTTTTAATCATGGGTTGAAGTTCAATAGTACTAACATTAAAAGGTACTAATATATATATATATATATATTATTCAGTGTTTGGTTTAATTTGACCAAAAAAGAAAATTATAGTAAGAGGTGGAATTGAAATGGAAGTGGGAGTGGGGCAGAGATTTTGAAAATCTCATGTAAAATTGATGGTTCATACTCTTTAGGAGACACGGATTAAAGCGAATATAATAATAGACTATTTTGATGAATATGGCTCTTTTTTTTTTTAATTACAACTGCCGCACTGGGCACAGTGCTCGGATGTGTTGTGCTCGGAGGCCTTTTCACATTCTTTCCCCGTCACGATAGAATCAAGACCCCTTTTAAAATTAAGACGAGTAGTGGTGTTATCTAAGAGTAAAGAATTTAACTGTAACTTTCGTATTTATTTATAAGAGTTATAATTTGAGTTTTTATATTTTAAATATATTTAATTTTATTAAACGTCGAATAGAGAAGAAATTATTAGGGTGTAAATTTGCTACTTAAATTTCTATAGAATTGTAAAAATCTTAAAACGATAATTCCCATATTAAGATTATTTTTTCCATACATAAAAAAAAGGACAAGTGCTGATGAATTGTATTGTAATATTATTTATTTTATATATTTTAATTGGTTGTATAAGATTAATGAGCTTGTCAATTTTATTAATTATATATATGTTTTAATTAATAATATATTATGTGAATTATGAAATTATAAAGGTTATGAAGAAATTTTTTATTAAAATATTAAAAATTCCAAATTTTGAGCAAATGTTATGTGGTAAATTTAAATTTAGATATTTAAAAAAAAATCAAAGTCAATCTAATTTAAAATATTAACTTAGGGTTCACTTTTCTTAAATAGGATTGTAATATTAAAATTCACATCTTATTTAGCTAAATTAAATTGAAACTTATGCATTCCTTCAAGATCATAATGATGTTTATTACCAACACCCCATAGTATTTTTTGTTTTTTATTTTTACATCTCAGGCCATATCTTTCTCATATTTTACGTTACAAAAAATCAGCCAATATATTTATCACGAAGATATTAGAAAAAAAAAGCAAAAAAGAAAAAAAAAGAGCATGCAAAAGATAAGATTTTGTAAATCCTCGTTTGAAATATTTCTAGGTTATGTCAATATTTGAATAAAATTGTATAGTAAATCCACTAAACTGGTGCATAATTCAAAGCTAATTAAGCTTTAATTTATGGAAAAATATTAGACTTTTTATTGTTTATAATATAAGCATTTGATTTTATGTGTGAATGGACTTCTTATATAGTTGCTGCTTTTTTTTTTAGTAAATAAAAAAAAATATCGATATGGATCTCGGCCAAGATTCTTTAGTGGAGGCTTTTATGCTTCTTTTGTAATATTTTTGAAGTTAGAAGCTTTACACCCCTAATAAATTCCTCTCCACCTGACGTATTAAGTAGGACTGAATACACTTAAGATAATAGTCAAAACTTAAACCACAACTCTCGCAAGCGAGTGTGATGGAACAGTCGGCTTCCTTTCCACCTGGGTCACATATGACCCATATGAATGCTATATATTAAGACGACTAACCACAGAAAAAATAAAATAAAATAAAATAAAAAATAATAATATCATTACCGAAAGAAGTGCTAAAACATCTGTTATGATGGATTATAAACGAAAATTTAAATGAAAATTCCACAAAAAATGACAGATAAGTACGCAGAAAATTGATGGTAATTACTAATAAAATGAAGGTATAACATTAAAGATCAATGCATTTTCTAACGTTCCTTTTGAACTGATTCCTATTCTCTCTCCACTCTTTCTGCAATGCAAGAATTTATAAAAATTTAATATATATATATATATATATATATTTAAAAAAATCAATTTTCAAACAGTACGTTGAATATTCTGTCAGTAAATATGTTCCAAAAAAAAAAATTGAAAGAGATATATATTGACACTTACCGCAGCTTCGACGTTTGCGGGGGATTCATCATTAGGACTAGACAGCATTGATATAATGCTCAATGCTATGCTCTCAACCTTCACATGAAAATATGTCATACCAGTTAGTAGTGTTCTACAATAATTACACAGCAAATGGTACAGTGAACAATCTGGGGCCAACCGAAATTGGAGAAGGTAAAATGAAGTATGTAAAACAGCTACACAATCGTACAATATGCTGCTGTGTATAACCTATTAAAACCATGTCACAGCCTCCGGTTGCTATAAACTACTACAATGTCCTAACCTATTAAGTGGTAAGCACACTACCAAGTCTTAAACACGAGTCTATTATATGCCTAAAAACAAAATACCAATTTTATTGCTTTTGTTCAGAATTTAGTATGATGAAACTGCGTGAAAACTTCCCATCATGTCTAAAATTAACAAATCATCCATGCAATTACATGATACAGTGCAATTATATATGATATTCTCGATGTGTCAAGCCTCTACAATGGATTCACATAAACCTATTTCCCTATTTGCTCCTCAATTCCATTCATTGAATCTGTGTCTTTCCCTGCTGGTTTTGACATTGATGTACCGTATTATAGAAAAATCCACTCCATCAAACTTACTATGAATGTTAAATATGGGAAGGAATAGAGCTTCACATTAACTATTAATGCTACCACTAAGTAGTGCATGTGCAAATTACAGTGCCAGTAATGTGAAGAGCTTTATTCATATAAATAGGCAGCAAATAAACAAGGTTAAACCAAATATATGATGACTTACTGTGTGGACTGGATTCCAACGCTCACTGGCTAGCTCATAGCCATTAGGATCATCACCTGGAGGATGAAGAATCGAAATGCAAACTGTTCCATCTGGGTATACTGAAAAATCATCGGAAATTAGTCCAGTTCACCAAAATAAGTAAAAAATTCAAATGCAAAAAAGATGAGCATATACCATTAGGATGCCAAATCTTTGAGGTAAACTTCATTGTTGGAGGGCTTTGTGGATAATTGTCCGGGAACCTCATGATTGCATTAAAGATACCACATTCACTGTAACAGAGGAGTTGCAACATTAGTTCACAAATTTGAACAAGAAAAGGAACATAGATATATATATAAACATAAATATGTATGTATAAAACACCAAATCATCACTGTCAAAGTCCCAGACTCCTAGTTATAATAAACAAAACTCAAGCATATTGAAACTCCTAGTAACACCTAAAGCCAGTAAGAGAGGCCACAACTAACAATGGATCCAACAAGTTGTCAAATTTTGTTTCACAATTCAACCAAAAAGTTGCAAATTTATTACCTAAACTAAATTGCAAGCTTCCTTAGACTCTTGTTCATTAAGTATTCAAACAAATTATAATCTAAGCGGAACCCGTAAACCATAATCTAACTTCAATTGTTAAACCACTCATATATATAAAGGTTGAATCTTTTTTTTGTATTTTTTTCCCGAAATCAGGCGCAGACCTACAAACACATACCAAAAAGAAAAAAGAAAAAGAAAAAAGAAGAATAGAGCTTTAGGGAAAAAAACAAACATTGAAAAGGAAAAACCATGACCCTGAAGAGAAATTCATTCAGAGAAACAAAAATATATACACACACACACAGAAAATCAAAGTTCTACTTACAAAACCGGAGCAAAAAAAGAGTTATAAATATGATACTAATTAAAACGTACTAGGGAGTGTCATCTGGGCCTAGAATGGTGACACTCCATTCAAAGATATTTTTCTCGTCGACCAAACCAACCGAGAAGCCGACAACTGGGTTTTTGCTGAGATCTACAGGAGCCAAAAATAAATAAATAAATAAAAGGTTGAAATCCAAAGCAGAAAAATAAATAAATAAATAAGCATGAAGAAGACCTGCGAGTTGCTTTTGGAGAAGAAGACTTGCTAGTGACGCCATTGAAGAGCAAAAATAGCAGGCACCACCAGACCAGAGTCTTAGAGAGACGAGAGTGTACAGCCTCGCTATTTTTTATACGTGACGGTATCTTAGACCTGCTGCCTTTTCAATTTTATACGTCACCGCCTAGGGCCTAAAATGAAATTGCTGAATATTTTATTTATTTTTTTCAAAAAAATTATTATTTATTTATATGATTCTGGATTGTTACCGTAGAATGAGGTCTAATTTATGCACCTATTCGAGGAACCCCACCCAGCAGTAACTTTGAAACTCTGCCTTACACGTCCTCTAACAATTTCATGGTCTCCATCATTTTTTCCTCCACTCTAGTGTACATTCCAAAGGCACCCACCACTTTATTCCTTCAATCAAATCCCATAGACATGCTTTTTTTTTTTTTTTGGCACATATTCATAATCGCGGTAATTATATATATATATATATATATATTTTTTTTTTTTTTTTCTAATTGACTTATTATAAGATGTGGTTTACTACTTCTAACTCTTAATTTTTTTTTTAAAAAAAATTATGATAAAATAACTCTTTATTAGTTTATTTTAAAAAAAATATATGATAAAATAACTCTTTATTAGTTTATTTTAAAAAATTACCCAATAGACTATTTATCCTCTAAAATAAAATAAAAATTTAGTTTAATTTTTTTAAATATAAAGGACCAAAACTTACTCATTACTCAAATTTTAATTAATACAGTGTGTTTCAATGCACTCTATTAATTAATTTTTTTTTAATTTTATTTATACATTTTTTATTGATACCTCATTAGTTTTTGAAAAAGTATTTTTTCTTCTCATTAATAACTATACTTTAAAAAATAAAATAAAAAATTATTAAATTTAAATAAAAATTTCCACTTTAAATATTAAAAAAAAATACTCTTTATATTTGTGAATATAAAGTATTTTCCAAAATAATGAAAATTTATTATGGGGGAGGGGACAGCATCGAGGTTATCAAATTGTGACCTTCCATATTACCAAAATTAAAAACTATGTATTCACCAAAAAAATTAAAAACTATATATATATATATATATACATACACACCTTCCAACTTGCCCCAAAAGTCTTTCGCATTGAAAGCAGTCTCGTAATTAGGTCCAACTCGTTCTAAAAAACACAAAAATAAAAACAAAGAAAAAAGAAGCAAGATGGATACTTGGCGGCACCACATTTTTGGTTAATTGATGTGCAAAAACATCAATCAAAGACTCCCATTTTGTAATGCATTCTATAATGCGACGCTGCAATGTTAATGCCCAAAACTAAAAGAAGAGGTACCTCTAGACCCATAAAGGGAAATAACATCTAGTTTCTCCTACTTCCATACATGGTGTTTTCTACTTTGACTTCGCTTCTCAATGTATCCACATGACTATTGACACACACACACACACACATATATATGTATATATTAATATTATATATATTATTTTTTTATGAAAAAGAAGAAGGACAAAAAGGACCAAAAAAACAAAAACAAAAGGGGCATTCCGAGAATTGAACTCGGGACCTCTCGCACCCTAAGCGAGAATCATACCACTAGACCAAATGCCCATTCTGTTATGGCAGAAATGAGAAAAATAATATAAATTAACAATTTAAATCCATGAAGGACTTTGCTTTGCCCACTCCACATTCTACAAGTAGTCTTTCCTCTTCACATAATTTTATTTCCTCAATGTAAGAACTAAGACTAGAGAATTGCATCTCTCTCTTTTCTGTGATTCGCAACTACTTTGGCTGTAGGTATATATCTTATTGTAACCTCTGATAGATGCCAAACAAGTAGGCATCACTGGTGATTGTTTCTCATCACAGGCCATGAAACTTACACTAATAAAGCAATAACAATGATTTCATGTCACTCAAGGGGTAGTGAGAGATCATTATTATTATAAGGCTTTAGTGTATTTGTAATCACACAGCCAACTTTAGACTTGTTAGATGACACAGCAGAATGTGAAAGAAAACAAAGCCTAAAATGCAGAATTGTCCTTTCCATGACAATAGCTGTTACAGCCCAAAACCAAAAGATTTTAAGAAGCTATAACAAGTCAATATGAAATATAATTATTATTATTTATTTGTCTTTTTCAAATAAATTGGTATTCTATCAAGTTTTCACCTTCACAATGTGAGCTAGGCACAGGGTCACTCACAGACATGATTCAAATTTGTTAATCTTGAAAGCTTGAAATGGATATTTCTATTGCCTTCACTAGCAAAATTAACGTTGAAGAGATTGAAACAACTCCAAGCACAAGCATAATAGTACATCTTAATCAGACAACCAACTTTTCCTTTTCATCGGAAGAAAAAAAAAGAAAGTAAAATGAGAATATAATCAAGGACTAATAAATCTTCAATGATTCTAAAAAAAAGAAAGGACTTGCTTTTAATAGTACAAAATTTATGATTGTAAGTTGTCTCATTGGTGGTCAATCAGACATGCAGCATCATTACAAATTTGCAATGGCAAAAGTCTTCTCCCTTAATAGGTGGTGTCCCACTCTTTCACTGCCTTTCATATTGACAAATGCATTTGAAATCACTGTAAAAAAATTTCATGCTAATACTATAGTTCTTGAAATTGGTGCAAGAGGCTTTTTGACTTAAAAACCCAAGTAAAGATTCTGCATATGGCTGTATCTAAATCTAAGCTTATCATCACAGTACTCCTCCAACAAGAACAAGATTGATGGGTTTTTACTTTATTTTTATTTTCTCATCCAGTCAATGAAAGGGAAAGTACAAGGTTATTATTCCCTTTTATGCATTCTCAATGTTATTTTCATATGCAGAAAGGAAATGTTTTAGGGTGTTTTTTAGATGCTCCTTTCTTTCTATTTTTATGCATTAACATGTTCTATAGAAAGTAGCACTGGTTTTGAATGAAATTTATTGCCAGAATCATGTTATAGCTTACCCATTATATATCAGTAGAAAAGAATATGAGTTGGTTACCATTTCAGACCTCAGATTATAGACCCATTCGTCTTCACCAACAGACAGCATCTCAAAAAAGCAGAATTTGTATATATTAAAGAGTGTGTGTGTGTGTATATGCATACAAGCTTCCAATCCACAGCTGTTTTGAATAACTATAGGCTGCAGATTGGGAGGACAACAGAGTTAAGATTATTATCATATGGTCACCCATTAGCCTAAGAGAAGTCAACATACAATGCCAATAACTCTCTCTCTCTCTCTCTCTCTCTCTCTCTCTGGCCTTGTTAACTCAAACTCTGTTTGTGGCATTGGATTCCCCTAACACCTTTACCATGCAAAATAACTTTCAAACTAGGTTATCATAAACTAAAAAACAGGAAAATTCTACAAGCTTATAAAAACCCCATGCCTTAAATTCTCTAATTATTTCTATCTCCTATACCACCCGGAAGACTAGTACACCCAGAGAAAGATGAAAATGAAACAACTTATTCCATACCTCCTCTTTGCAATACTCTTCCTTGAAGCTTCTCAACACCATTACTCCACTTCATTCATGGTTCAAGCTGCAGAATCAGGTAGCCCCTCAACTTCAAGCCTTTGCTAGCAAAATGTTCATTGCCCTAACATCAAAAATTTTATTTTATTTTTTTTATTTTCTTCATTTAGTTAAATTCAAGCTAGAGCCCACACCAAGCAGAAATATTTTGGCTACAAGAAACATGTTAGCTGCCTGGGTTAGTTTTTTCTTTGTTTTTTTTTGTTGGTAAATTCTACCTTGGTTAGTTTAGTCTTTAAATATGTCCATCTTGTTATTTTTAGTACTCTTTATCATGGAAATGGGTAGCAGTTTATGAATTTTTCTTCCTTTACATGATTAAAAAGAAGGTACAGTCCAGGAAGCTGGTGAAACAAAGCATTCATAAAGTTCCATCAGGACCAAACCCTATTGGTAATCGGCACCCGCCTTCGAATCATGATTGAGAAGCGAACTTTTGCTACACACTAATGCTTAGCAAGTTCAGAAGAGAGGGGATTAGGGGGGGGGGGGGGGGTATATGTAATTTTGTTATTAAATTTGGTAAGAAAACGTGTTCTGCAACAAGTACTGTGCTTAGTGTTTCAAACTTATGTAGAAGAACATATAATACTAGTTCTTCCAATCCAGAGACTTTGCATCCCTTGATTGATCTTTTGCTTTTACTAAATTTGGAAACAAGAAATGGGATGTTTTTGGCTAGCCTTCTAGAATCTTGAAAGGAAATTATATATCTCTTGCTGAAAAATTGAATTCTGTTTCTTTCTTTAGTTGCTTAATCACATGAGAACTGTAGGATGAAATCTTTCTAGTAAGGTTCATGTCAGAATCACATAATAATTTTGCAGAATGAACTATTCCTCAATCTTCATAGTTATTTATTATTATTTTCCAAACAATAAAATAAGAGCAATAAAAATAAAAAAATAAACCAATTTTGGAACTCCCTTAAACCAAAACTATTTACAAGATTAACAGTTTAAATGTTGTGTAATAATAATGTTCATGCTTTTTGCTACTTCAACTATTCCTTTCTTGCAATATTTTGTTATTTACTATGTATTCGCTTGATACTATGGATGTCTGGATGCTCAATTGCACAGACCACACTGTATGAAACGAAGTAAAATTGTATGACAATTTCAAGACACCTCAATACACGTATTTGTTTCACGCATACACATCTTACTCCGCTAGGTTCTAAAACACTTTGTCATTCACATTTTTTATAGTTTAAGTTATTATTTGGGAAATCAAATGGTTATATATCTTTCCCCTGTAAATGTTGAAAATATTGTATCACAAAAAATGTATTAGATGCAGCATGATAAGTTTTATCTTTCGCAACATCATGTGCTGATCTCATGAGTAGCGTAACTGATATGTCCTCGATTGCAATAGGAGTATAATCAACCAAGAAGAATTAATAATATATCATGTCACTATAACTAAGAAATATATGAGCTATATTATTTAGTAGATTTATTTTATGGGTATATTATATGTAGGTGTATATATATATATACATTTTATTGTTAATTGTAATTCAGGATATATAGGAGTGGCACTCTGCGCGCGTGTATATATATATATATATATATATATATATTAAGAAAAAAACTCACAATTGATGTCAGCAAAAAGCCAAATTTGATATACAATAATGCAAATATTGAGTGAGAAAGGAAATTGCTGTTCAGCCCCTTCATAAAGTCAAATTGCAAAATTGGGACAATTAATCTTAAATTGTTTTCCTATTGGTCCTGTCTAAAATTCAAAGTCCTCGGCGATTGGTCACCGACCTAAGAAACCTCGCAATAAAAGGAAAAGATAGGAAACATCGCGAACCAATCAGAAGCAATGAAACCGGGATCTTTCCACGTCAGCCAAAAAGGCGCCAGCGTCATCCTACGCCACCAATTCAATCGCACGGCTGTAATTCACCCTTTCGAACTTTCTGGAACCTCAAACCAAGATCCCGCCCTGTATATATACTCGCTCTTCTTCTTCCTACCCCTTCACAAGCTAGAGCAATACCCTAGCAAGGCTGTCTGTGCTTTTGAAAGCCTTTCTTAGATTCCTCATTCTTCCTCGGCCGTTGATTTTGTTGACCACCGAGCACAGACAGAGAGAAAGTCATGGCCGGAAAAGGAGACGGGCCGGCGATCGGTATAGATCTTGGAACTACATACTCGTGCGTCGGTGTTTGGCAGCATGACAGGGTCGAGATCATAGCAAACGACCAAGGTAACAGGACGACGCCGTCTTACGTTGCCTTCACTGATACAGAGCGGTTGATCGGAGATGCGGCTAAGAACCAGGTCGCCATGAACCCCATCAACACCGTCTTCGGTGAGAATTTAGATCTATATGAATAAGCACGTTTGTTTGTTTTAATTTGTATTTAGTAACTGCCTTAATTTGTTGGATCTGTAGGTTTCTTAGATTATGAAATTTTGGCCCTTGTTTGTTTATGTTTTAATTTAAAATACTTACGAGATCGAGTTTAAACTGTTCGGTAGTTTATATATATGTGTATCTATATAAGATAGTAGTTACTGTGGATAAGGGTATTTTGATTCAGCACTTGATAATTTGTTGCTTACCTGCTTGGGTTCGATAACTTGTGCATAAATAATTGTATCACTGTATATCAGTTTATGATGGTACAATTTTTGGTTTTAACAATTGTTTGAAGCAGATATTTTTATTTTTATGGTACTGGTTATTGTTTTGTCGATGTTTGTACTGTTCCGCTACCAAACCCAATAATTATGACCCTTTTTTTTATTTTAAAACCTGTGAAATAGTAGTTTCCTCAGTATGAGGATTGTGACAATGGTTCTTAGCTTGTAGGCCTTGTTAAATTTATTACTTTTGGAGACTTAAGACTGTCTGACATTAATACCACTAGTTTTAAATTTTTTATTTATTTATAAATATTTAAATCTTGTTTTTATTACCTTACAGACGCAAAGCGATTGATCGGTAGGAGATTCAGTGACTCGTCGGTTCAAAGCGACATCAAGCTCTGGCCTTTCAAGGTCATTGCCGGTCCAGGCGACAAACCCATGATTATTGTAGACTACAAGGGCGAAGAGAAGCAATTTGCAGCTGAGGAAATCTCCTCTATGGTCCTTATTAAGATGCGTGAGATTGCTGAGGCCTACCTTGGCGCAACTATTAAGAATGCCGTCGTTACTGTCCCTGCTTACTTCAACGACTCTCAGCGTCAGGCTACTAAGGATGCAGGTGTTATTGCTGGCCTGAATGTGATGCGTATTATCAATGAGCCCACTGCCGCAGCCATTGCTTATGGTCTCGACAAGAAAGCTACAAGTGTGGGTGAGAAGAATGTATTGATCTTCGATCTTGGTGGTGGTACTTTTGACGTGTCACTGCTCACCATTGAAGAGGGTATCTTCGAAGTGAAGGCCACGGCTGGTGACACTCACCTTGGTGGAGAGGACTTTGATAACAGAATGGTGAACCACTTTGTTCAGGAATTTAAGAGGAAGCACAAGAAGGACATTAGTGGCAACCCAAGAGCCCTTAGGAGGTTGAGAACAGCTTGTGAGAGAGCAAAGAGAACTCTTTCATCCACTGCACAAACTACCATTGAAATTGATTCTCTTTACGAGGGTGTTGATTTTTACTCTACTATCACCAGAGCTAGATTTGAGGAGCTCAACATGGATCTATTCAGGAAGTGTATGGAGCCTGTTGAGAAGTGTTTGAGGGATGCTAAGATGGACAAGAGCACAGTTCACGATGTTGTCCTTGTTGGAGGTTCTACCAGGATTCCCAAGGTGCAGCAGCTTTTGCAAGATTTCTTCAATGGAAAGGAGCTTTGCAAGAGCATTAACCCAGATGAGGCTGTGGCCTATGGTGCAGCTGTTCAGGCTGCTATCTTGAGTGGTGAGGGCAACGAGAAGGTTCAGGATCTATTGCTTTTGGATGTCACTCCTCTGTCCCTTGGTTTGGAGACTGCTGGAGGTGTTATGACCGTGTTGATTCCAAGAAACACCACAATTCCCACCAAGAAGGAGCAAGTTTTCTCTACCTACTCAGACAACCAACCTGGTGTCTTGATCCAGGTTTATGAGGGTGAGAGAGCCAGAACTCGGGACAACAACTTGCTAGGAAAATTCGAGCTTTCTGGTATCCCTCCAGCACCCAGGGGTGTTCCTCAGATTACTGTTTGCTTTGATATTGATGCAAACGGTATTCTCAACGTTTCTGCTGAGGACAAGACCACAGGCCAGAAGAACAAAATCACCATTACAAACGACAAGGGAAGGCTATCCAAGGAGGAAATCGAGAAGATGGTTCAGGAGGCAGAGAAATACAAGTCCGAAGATGAGGAGCACAAGAAAAAGGTTGATGCAAAGAATGCTTTGGAGAACTATGCGTACAACATGAGGAACACTGTAAAGGATGAGAAGATAAGCTCCAAGCTGTCTGAGGCAGACAAGAAGAAGATAGAGGATGTCATTGACGAAGCCATTCACTGGCTGGACAGCAATCAGCTTGCAGAAGCTGATGAGTTTGAGGACAAGATGAAGGAACTTGAAAGCATTTGCAACCCTATTATTGCTAAGATGTACCAGGGAGCTGGTGGCCCTGACATGGGTGGTGGCATGGAAGAGGATGTTCCTCCTTCTGGTGGTAGCAGCGCAGGCCCTAAGATCGAGGAAGTCGATTAAGTATTCATTTCTCTTATTGTACCCTATTCCTATGAACTCTTTTGGGTGTTATACCATTTATTTTTATGCCCTATTTTACTTAAATGTTTTCTTGTTTACCTTTTATGAAGTAAGCTTTTGAAATACGTATTTGGTGGTATTATGTGTAGACTCTTGTCTTTTGATATTTTAAAGTAATTTCGGCTTCATGATGAATGAGGCTGTACTAATTCCTTGCCTTTTGTTCGAGAATTTTATTTCAGCTGTGCTTTGGTTTGGAATCTTTGAAACGATATTTAAAAATGACTTTTAGGAATGAATGAATCTTTGAAATGATATACAATTTTTTTTTTTTTTGTAGATACAAAGTGAAACGTGTATTAAAGTGTTTGGTTTATGACAAACGATTGATTAGAAGCTTCATAGAAAGAAGTTTGTGTGGTGCAGCCGTGAGTACAATTTATTTTGAGAATATGTCTCCACTAGCTGAGGTTGAATTTAACGAATGGTAAGTTGTGCAAAGAAGTCCTTTCAATGTTGGGTACCGCATATGTTGACTACAAAATAATTTGCTCATCCACAAAATTAAATTAAATATAACAGATATAATAATACGAACCAAAGGATGATTATACAACATGAAATAAATTAGTCATAAAAAATATCACTAAGTTTTAGGAGTGGGATCCATCTAATTTGGGTTTCAATCGAAAAGCAAACAATATACACCATGATGGTCAGATAATTATAATATAAAGAAGCAAAGGGGAAAATGGGGACTAGCTTTCTCTATTTTTGCTAACAAGGTATCTTAGCAACTCCAGAGCTCAAATCCACTCTTTCATTTGGTTCAAATTAGGGCTCAACTTTCACCTATACCTACCCAAAATTGGAATTCGTATGTGGACCCCCCTCTTTGAGGCTCACCAAGAGTACTTTCAGTGGTACTATTCTCTCAAATAACTTAGTGATTAATAAAAGGGTAACTAAAATATGAAGAAAACAATGCTTAGTATTGCTATCACCGCCCGTTCACATATACATTTTATGTGACACCCAAAATGGCACTTCAGCAATTGCTATGTTCTCTCTTCCATGGCTGAGAAATACAGCCTTCTTGATGACCACAGATTACCTTTTGTTCTACTTGTTATAGGATCAGGCTCTCTTATGGTCACAATCTACCATTGCTTGGCCGTTTGCTGGGGCAACCGGCGGGCCCAACAAGTTCCGGGTCAACAATTGCAAACACCGGAGCCCAACTTACCTGGCAGCATCGATTTTTCGTCGACGGTCCAACTCATTCCGGCCCATAAGTATCAAAAGGGTATGAACATGGTGGGCGATGATGGTGTTTGTGCTGTCTGCCTTGGTGAGTTTGAAGAGGGTGAAGAGCTACGTACTTTGCCAGAATGCTCGCATTCATTTCACGTACCATGCATTGACATGTGGCTGTATTCGCACCCGAATTGCCCCGTTTGTCGGACTGAAGCCACGCCGTCGCCGCAGGTGCATCAAATTTCTGTCCCGGTGGGGTAGAGACACGCCTTGAGGGTTGAGGCAAGAACGCTGTTGCAAGACATTGTTTTGAGAACAAGAAGGGTATGAGATGGTGAAAGGTTTGTCTTATTCTTGAGGTTGCTTAGAGATTAGAGTTTTATTCTATAAGGCTATGTAGTGTACTGTGGAAAAATAAGAACGTGGTTGTAACCTATCGAAATCCTCTCCTTATTTTTGACACTTTTTTCTTTGTATGTCCATCCTCCTCTCCTCAACCATTTTGGGAGCTGTCGCTGGCCTGCAACTTCCACAGCCGCGGAGAGGACGACCTCTTTGTCCTTTCTTTGTTTTTAATCGTAGCCCTCTATTAATTTCTAATGATTATAAACATGTCATCTCACTTTATTCCTCTACTTAATTTTTTTTTTTATAATTTTTATTTACCTCATCATCCCTTAACTAATTAAATATATATTTTGATTAATCCACATGTCTAAAATAATAGAAAAAAAAAAAAACACCTAATGTTTTTGTGCTGGCGTCGAATTAATTATTTTTGATTATGTGTAACTATGTTTTTCTACTCTAGACAACCAAACTAAATGGAAAACAAATTTCTTCTATTGGTTTTAACATTAATTTTGTTTAAAAAGAAATAAAAAAAAAACTTTAATTTTCACCCAATTTGCTTCACATTGATATATTTTGTTAAATATCTCCTTGTTTAATAATGTTTTTCCATTTTTTGGTACTTTATTATGTTATGTTAGCTTATGTGAATTAATGAAAATAAATATCTAATTAATTAAAGATGGTGTGGCAAAATAATTTTTTTTAAAAAATCAAATAAAAAGATAGAGTGAGGTGATATATTAGTTATTAGATGTTAAATGAAAACTGAAATTTAAAATTAATAGAGAGACAAGAAGAGACAAAAACAAGGAAAGGATTTTCATTCTCATGTATAAGTACTGGTAATCTATTGGATGTTATCGATTCAAATACATCAAGAAGCCTCGAGTGGTTAAAGTTATAGTGGTCCTATAATAAAAAATTGGTTGGATTACCCATCGAGGCTTGGTTCAGAGGCAGTATAATTGGAATGGAAAAATAGAAGAATAATCATTTTAAACCCAAACCAATATATGGGTAGGTTTTTAGGGTGTGCATCGGTCAATGTCGATATCAGTTGATCGATTTTTTAAGTGAAATTTTATTTCCTCCAAAAAAAAATAGCTTTGGGTCGATTTTTTATTTCTATCAAAATTTTTGGGCTGGTTGTTTTAGACCCAAATTGAATTTGAATTTTATGGCTCATGATTCGCTTGTGCAAACCTTTTTAGCCTCATGCAAGTACTCAATTGCCCTTCATTAGTAAGATGGCTGATATATCATTCGGATCCGACATATCAACCTCGTAAGATCTTTGGATTCGACAAAAAATTTTGGACCTGTTCAATTACTTTCTTTTCATTAATTTTTTTTTTCAAGACCTCACAAACGCTAATTATTTGATAAAGTAGGTGAAAATAATAATAAGAAATCAGTTTCGAATCCTCATATCCAATGGAAACATGTCTGTCGGATCCGAAGAACCTATCAAATGAGAATTTTCATATCCAAATCAATTTCTTATTATTATTTCCACCTACTCTATCAAACAATTAATCACATTCATAACAAAAAAATAAAAGAAAACTCACTCAGTCTGGTAACGCTCTTTGATTGTAGTATAGGGTCCATTTCCATACCAACTCCAAAACTCATAGTTCTATTACCTCAATCATTAATTACTAAAAAACGGAAATTACCCAAATCATCATTCATAGACAAAGAGCACCCAAATGATCATCCATAGATATAGAGCAATGTTGAAATAATACAGAGAAATCATAGCCCATTTTTATCATATTTTAATAAATTCAGATACGTCTAACCAAAATAATTTTTTTTAAAAATTTTTAAATTGTATTTTTACACTCAGACAAAAAGGATTACAACTTTGGTACTCCCGACTACTAATTTTTGCTCCAATGATGCAACCTCAACATATATTAATATATATGCTGAGGTGAAACTCTGTTACACTCAGAATATCAATTTTTGCTACATCATAATGGTGCCACCTCAGCATATATTACACTACCTCAATATATATTAATATCTATGTTGAGGTGGCATTATTTTGATAGGGCAGAGTTTTTTTTTTTGATGAATAAAAATGCATTAAGCACAAAAAGGCCTCCAAAAGGAGGCATCAAACCAAGCACTTAAGAGGCTTGGTCAATACAGATAGCTTCAACAAGACTCCTAGGAAAAACAGGAAACAAAGAGTCTGAGATAGAAAAAAGCAAGATAAAATTACAACTTAAAGCCAATTTAGCACTGATTTTACAAGATTAGAGCTGCGAGCATTCCAAATCAACTTCCACTCCTTTGATGACAAAATGCATGCAGAGGATATAATTGAATACCTGGTGTCCCAATTACCAGGGTCCTCATCCGAATTGATTTCTTCAACTAAGGTCTGAGCATCCGAGGACCATATGATATATCTCCAAGACCTTGCTGCTGCAGTTTTTAAAGCCCAAGCTAGAGCTTTGGATTCACTTGCAATGGAGAGTTTGCGACCTCCTCGTTTTGTTTCAAGATGAACCACATGACCAAAGCTATCTCTCAAAAATCGATGCATCTTTAAAAGATGCATCGATTTGCCTAGCCAATTGAAAGGAGGTGGTTTCCATTTCTCTATAGCCTTCGAAGTGTTCCTAACGTGTTCAAAGCCAAAGTCTTCAAAAATTTGCAACTCCTTCATTCAATAACCAGACAAAATCTCCCAATGTCTTTTTTCCATTATACAACTTATCATTTCTGTACCCCCAAGTATAATAAAAAAGCGATGAGAAAAAAATGGTAACAGCTTCCTTTTCCATCCCTAAGTTACAGACCTCAGTTTGGGGATCTATGCGAGAACTTAACCAGTCAAAAGACTTCCTATATCCCAAGAATCAGGCACCCCAGGTTGCTTGCAAAAGCAAGAATTTTTGTCACCTCACATTTCTTAAAAGATGCAACTCATCTTCCTCCCCCTTACCACACAAAGAACACTCTGAAGATCCTAATCCTAACCTGCTACTGATGATTTTATTGACAGGGAGAACTCCTGCTAGCAGTCTCCACAAAAACACCTTCAATCTTTCATGTAACTGATCCCCAAATTCTCTTCCATAAATCCCTTTCTTCCTCCAAGTGTGAAACTACATTGGCAATATAACAATCCTTCACGTAAAATAAACACGTACTATTTCCTACCCACAATAGTTTATCCCAAGCAATCCAATCGTAGGCCAATCAATCTTCAAAATGGCCTCCATCGATGAAGGCTCACAGAGCTCCCTTAAAGCCACTTCGCTCCATACATTTTCCCATCCGTTTAAAATCACACACCAATCACCAATAGAACCATTTACCTCTCTTTGCAATAGGAATACCCTTAAAAATTTGGAATCCAAGGGTCCTCCCAAAAGTTAATGGAACTGCCATCTCCAATCTTAAACCGGGCATGATTCGAGATAAGATGCCTTGAACTGATAATGCCCTTCCACACAAAAGAAGATCCCTTTTTCACTTTATGGTGAAAGAAAGAATCTCCTTTTAGATACTTAGTTGATAATAGTGATGTCCAGAGATTTTTTTCGCCAGAAGCTATCTTCCACCCTAACTTTGCTAACAATGCTAGATTTATATCCTTGAAAAGACGAAAACCTAAACCTCCCATTGCCTTAGGTTTACAAATCTCTTTCCAGTCCTTTAAAGCTAGATAATGTTTCCCTGCCTTGGCACCCCACCAAAACCTTTTAGCCAGTGAGTCCAAATCATTACAAACTGCTAAAGGAACCTTAAACGTAGACAAACTGTAGGAAGGTAATGCTTGTATATCGATTTTATCGAGTTGCTTTTCCTTTTTAGAGGAGCTTGTTTTTCTAGCTATCAAGCCGGACTTGAACCTTCTCTTTCAATCTTCCAAATTCCCTTATCTTGGATCTTCCAAAAATAAAAGTGTTCCCAAGATAGATGGCTCCCTCCCCAGCAACTCTGAGACCTGTAATACGTTTTATTTCCATCCTATCTCTTCTATTTGTATTTCTAGAAAAGAAAATATTAGACTTATCACGATTGATCTCTTCAGACCAGTAGCAATAACGTTTCAAATTTTCCATAACAAAAGCAGCCTCCTGTCCAGATGCCCGACATGCAAGAAGCAAATCATCCGCATACAACAGATGAGAAATCGGCGGTGCGTCTCTGCTAATTTTAACCCCGTGAATGTGTCCCTCCAGCTCTTCTCTATTTAAGCTCCTAGAGAAAATTTCAGCACAGAGAATAAATAAATAGGGGATAAAGGATCACCTTGCTCGAGCCCGACCGAGTAAAGCAATCGACACACATCCATTTAGAATAAGTGAGTAGGTCAATTAACACAATGTTAATTAAAGTCCTAAAGGAATTTGAAAAGCCCCATATCGCCAGCGCCCTATCCAGGAATGTCCATTCTATTCGATCATACGCCTTCTTCATGTCCATCTTCAACATCATCAAACCATTCTTCCCTCTATGCTTTTGTACTTTATGAACAACCTCCTGAGCAATCACTGTGTTTTCGGCAATCCATCGCCCTTTCACGAACGCTCCCTGATTTGGCGAAATAATCCTGTCCATAATCTTTCTCATTCTCAAAGTTAAGATCTTTGCAGCAATTTTATAACAAAAATTGCAAAGACTTATAGGCCGGTATTGGTTAAAATTTGCGGCATTCTGAACTTTGGGGATGAGTACTATGAAAGTCTTGTTAACCTGTCCTGGGATTCTCTTCACCCTGAAGCACTCTTGAACAAAGTCAACCACTCTCTCCTTGACTACATCCCAGTACTTGCGATAGAAAATGCCAGAGAATCCGTCGGGGCCCGGTGACTTCATTGGGTGCAGGTCCCAAATGCTAGCTTTGATCTCTTCCTCAGACGGCACTTTCATCAAATTCTCATTATCTTCATCCAATACCAAGTGCTCACCCAGATTATCCAAATCTTCAGGAATGTGAGGATAGGTAGATTCAAACAGATTTTGAAATTGATTTAAGAAATACCTTTCAATATCCTTTATGTTGCTTATCCAACCCTTTTCTGTTTTGATGGTCAGGATTCTGTTTTGCCTTTTGCGGACTACCAGACTTGCATGGAAAAATTTTGTATTCTGATCACCCTCGCGAAGCCATAATTCCCTTGATTTTGATAGGGCAGAGTTGGTACTTCGGAAGTGTCATGGTTTTATTAAACAAAAAAAAAATCATATTCAACCACACCCAAATCCATACATTTTATATTAAAAAAAAGAGAGAAGAAAACGCACTTACTGGAGAAGACGAACCCACGCGAAATGTCAAAATGTCTAATTAGAATCTGATAATGAAATATAAGACACTCATAATAAAGGAGGAAAAATATCAAATTAAACACCCAACGATTCCAGAAACAACAAAAACAACAATGAACTGGGCAAGGAATCATGCTAATTAATCAATTTAACATAACCCCTTTGACAAGCCATCATTCAAGCATCCCTTGGATACAATTCCATCGTCAATTACTATGTTTAATGATAATATACAATAATCGTGCTAATTAATAAAATTAATATTATCATTAAAACTGCTTAGAACCCATTTGACGAGTAGTAACAGTAAAATTTCAGACAGACCCAAATCATATATGACAAATACAGTAATGAAATTTGAAATTTAACGAAAGTATTATGAAAAATAAATAAAGAACTCATAGTTCTAGTGTACAAGGTTTTCAAAAGAGATCACTTTGTGTGGGTTTAACAAGAAGTTTTTTTTTTTTTTTGTGGATTTCGGACAATAACCAACGACAATGAGAAAGCGATCAATTTTCTTTTACCAAACTCTAAACTAATAGTGTTCAATTGGCGATGGAGATAGAGGGACGAGTGATAGCGGCGATAGATCGGTGTTCTGCAGAGGGGGGTGTCCACAGTTGCAGAGGGGGAGGGGTGTCGGGGTTTGGTAGAGGCGGGTATTTTCTATTTTTGTTTATTTTTTCTTTGCTAAATAACATAATAAATTAATATTTATATAAATAAAATATATAAAATAATGAAAAAAACTTTATTGGTTGGTTTCAGCGACTTCAGTCGATATCAAAATTAACTGTTTCCTTTCTTAGGGTTGATTAACGACGATAATTAGAAAACTTCGACTAGCGTGCAGTTTGGTAAGCCAATTAATTCGGTTTTTCAGTCAGGATGCACTGATATGTCTGCATGGTCCATGCAAGTGGATGTGGGAGTAGTGCACTCAGTTTGTAGGACTTGGTCTAATAAAGTAGTTAGGTTGTTTTGTTCTTTTGTTTCATAGTTTCCGTGGTTTCCGAGTTGTAAGCCACTCTTTGAGTGGAAAAGTATTTCCTATTATTAGTTTTCATGCTCTGTATTTAAGTTGCTCAATTAGTTAATGAAGGATATGCTGAGATTGACAAACCTCCAAACTCCTCCTCTCTTCTTTAGAATACCTTTATTTTGCGGCTCTAAAATAGAGCACTCCCCATCTCCTCCTCACTCTCTTCTTCCTGTCAAACTCATCCACAATATTTGGTATCAAAGCCAGATTCCTCTATTTGATGGAGACCCGGGGCAAAACTAACGTTGAGTTTCAGACTAAGGTGAATGAGGCCTTAGCAAGGCATGAAGCTAGCATTAACCAAGTTAATGCTAATTTTGAACAGGTTATTGTAACTTTGAAAACAGTTCTATCTGAGATACAGTCTCTTTGAATTTCACCAAAAACACCCCCACAGTTCCAATATATCAATCCACTCTTTACTGGAGACTCCTCTAATTCAGGCAATGAACCAAGTCGTCAACATCTGAAGCTCTTTTTTACCCGCAAGGTTGGGTATACAAGGTGGAATAATATTTTGACTTCCAGGGCATTCCTGTGGATCAACAAGTATAATTAGCTTCATTCCATTTAAAAGGCTTGGCTCTCCAATGGCACTATTGGTTTACAAAATTTAGGGGTTCCGTGTCCTGGAAAGAATATACAAAGGCCATTCTACTTCGTTTTGGGTCAACTGACTTTGAAAACCCTCCTGAGGCATTAACTTGCTTGAGGCAAACAACAACAATGGAAGCGCATCAAGAAACTTTTGTGAAGTTATCACACCGTATTGATGGCTTGCTTGAATCATTCTTAATTGGATGTTTCATTGCCGGATTACATGTTGATATTCGCTTGGATGTAAAAAATCAAACATCCTCTTACTTTGTTCGACGCTATAGGGTGGCGTACTTAATTAAGGAATGAAATTACTTACAACAGAAGTCCACACAGCCTATTTGCTCGTCGACAGCCATAGTATTCGCTCGAGTTTAGGTTACTTCAACACAAGGAGTATTAGGACCATCTCCTTCCAAGCGAATTGCACCTAGTTGAAAATTGAAACAGAGACAGCAGAGGGGAAAAAATTTCTCTTTCATTAATTGATCATTAATTACATAATTAGACCCTTATATATGATAGGTCTTAATAATGGTAAAAACGTGTAAGCCAACGTAGCAAACAAACCAACAACAATTGTCTAACTGATTCTAAACTGACCATCATCTATTCGTTTAACTGCTACATGTGTCTCAACACACCCTCTCAAGCGAAACGAGGATTTACCTAAAGTGAGCTTGACAAACAGAAATTGAAATATAGAACTAGGAAGAACTTTAGTCATAGCATCTGCAATTTGTTCCTCTGTTGGAACATATCGAACATCAAGTTGATGCTGCAAGACCTTATCTCGAACAAAATGAATGTCCATTTCAATATGTTTAGTCCTAGCATGAGCCACTGGATTGGAAGCCAGAGAAGCAGCCCCAAGATTATCACACCAGATAATAGGACAAGAAGTGTAAGGAATCTGTAAATCAGTTAATAATGATTGAAGCCATGTGATTTCAGCTGTTGTATGTGCCAATGCCCTATATTCAGATTTAGTGCTTGATTTAGCAACAATATGTTGCTTTTTAGAACTCCAAGATACAAGATTAGGACCTAAAAATATGCCATACCCACTAGTAGATTTACGATCATCAAGGGAACCTGTCCAATCAGCATCTGAAAAACCAGTAAGGCATTGTTCTGTGGCTGGTTGTAAATGCAAACCCATGTCCAGACTACCCTTCAAATACCAAAGCACTCTCTTGCATGCTTGCCAATGAACTGAAGTAGGGCAGTGCAAAAATTGACTAAGTTTATTGACAATAAATGCAATGTCAGGCTGTGTCATGGTTAGATATTGAAGACCACCAATGACACGTCTATAGCTTGTTACATCCTTCAAAGGATCACCAATAAAGGTAGAAAAGGAAACACTAGTACTAGCTAGTGTAGCACACGGTTTGCATTGAGTCATATGATTCTTGGCTAGAAGATCAGAGATATATTTTGATTGTGTAAGAAATAAGCCAGTATGATCTCTGTACGCCTCAATTCCCAGAAAATAATACAAGTCTCCCAAGTCCTTAAGTGCAAAAGACTTGTTAAGATCCTTTATGACTTGACAAATGAAACTAGGATCAGGACCTGTGATGATAATATCATCAACATATACCAACAAAGCTAGAAATTGATTTTCCTTAGTGTAAGTAAACAGAGAAATGTCAGCCTTTGATTCAACAAAACCCCACTGAAGTAAAGTCGATTTCAGCTTATCAAACCAAGCTCTCGGAGCTTGTTTCAAACCATAAAGAGCCTTGATCAGCTGACAGACATGAGTAGGATAGTGAGGATGTACAAAGCCTTCTGGCTGAGTCATATACACGGTCTCACTTAACTCTCCATTAAGGAAAGCATTGTTAACATCTAATTGCTTTATAGACTAGCCATGAGAAACAACAAGAGATAGAATAATTCTGATAGTTTGAGGCTTCACTACTGGGCTGAAAGTTTCATTGTAATCAATGCCAGGATTTTGGTGAAATCCTTTAGCCACAAGTCGTGCCTTATGCCTTTGAACACTTCCATCTGCATTATATTTCAGCTTAAACACCCATTTAGACCCAACAATATTATAAGCTGAATTCCAAGGTACCAATTTCCAAGTATTATTAGTCATCAGGGCATCATATTCTTGTTGCATAGCTTGTTTCCAAGCTGGAGAATTTAAAGCTTCTGCACCAGTTTTTGATTCAGCAACTTCTTCAAGAAATCCAGCAAAGTACTTGGGATTAGGCTTGACAATACCAGCTTTGGACCTTGTCACCATTGGATGAGAATAAGGCATTGAGCTAGAAACAAGAGTCTCTCTCTGGTTTGGATCAAGAACCAGTGGTGTAGAATCTCCTTGAAAAGTATTCGAAACTGATGACAAACCACCACTAGTTGGAGAATGAGAGGTGCTAGAAATTGGTGAATTCATTGGTGAAAGAGGGACTTGTGAAGTGTGCAAGTCAGCTACTATACTCCCAGGTTGAGTGATATTTTCTTTACCAAAAATAAGAGGAGAAGAAACAGATGAACTAATTGTACCAGGAAAAATAGAGGAAACAAAAGAAGAAGAAGAACTAGAACCATTAGCAAAAGGAAATGACAGTTCATTGAAGACCACATGCCTTGAAATATAAATTCGTCCTGAGGCATGCAAACATTTGAATCCTTTATGAACAGGGCTGTAGCCAAGAAAGGTGCATTTAGAGGATTGAAACTCAAGTTTGTGAGAATTATAAGGTCTAAGGTAAGGAAAACATTCACAGCCAAATACTTTTAATAGAGTGTAATCAAATTCTTTGTTATACAAGATAGAAAAAGGAGTTTTACCATGAAGAACTGTGGAAGGTAGTCTATTGATCAAAAAATTTGCAGTTTGGAAGGCTTCTAACCAAAACCGGATAGGCATGGAAGCTTGGGTGAGAAGAGAAAGGCCTAGTTCCACTAAATGCCTATGGCGATGTTCAGCTCTTCCATTTTGTTGAGAGGTATAGGGACATGTAATTCTAAGAGTAATGCCATGTTTTTGGAAAAATGGATACAGAGGTTTGTAATCTGTTCCCCCATCAATTTGGATAGCTTTGATGGTGGTGGAAAATTGATTTTCCACAAAAGCTTTAAAAACAGGAAATACAGTTGATACATCAGATTTGACCTTGAGCAGATAAAACTAACAAAACCGAGAGAAGTCATCCACAAAAATTATATAAAATTGATGACCACAACTAGATGGAACATGAGAGGGTCCCCAAAGGTCTGAGTGAATTAATTCGAGATGTTTTGTACATTGAGCACTAGATAAAGGAAAAGTTAAAGCATGAGACTTGCCAAGGTTACAAGCAGTACAGAAAGGAAGCTTTGATTTCATTAAAGCTGGAAGGTTACAACTAGACAGAACTTGACTTAGCACACGAGGTGATGGATGATCCAACCTCTGATGCCATATGTCAAGTGACACTAAATTTTGAGCATGTACACTATTCACAGACTCAGAAGCAGATGTACAATTATTCAAAAATACAGAGCAATTATTCACAGAAGAACAATTATTTTCAGAAAAAAGAGTTGGAAAAACAGATTTCTTGACTGCTGCTAGACTCATCTTTGAAGCAGTAGATGGCAATATGGTAGATGGCTTGGTAAAGACATGTTTGACAGAAATAGGAGTGAGTTGGTAAATACCATCTCTGAGCTCACCTTGAAGCAGTAGCTTCCTTGTAACCTTGTCCTTAATCACACAAGTAAAATCCACAAATTCAATAAGCACATCATTATCAGCTATTAATTTTGCAACACTTAGCAAGTTCTTTTTAATGGCAGGTACATATAGTACATCACAGAGAACAATTGGTCGAATTTTAGTGTTAAAAACAACCGTACCAGTATGTGAAATTTTGAGTCCTGAGCCATCATCAACTACCAAAGAGTCTTGTCCACCATATTCAGAGATCTTGGAGAGGGATTTGATGTCATGAGTCACATGAGTAGATGCACCACTGTCAATGTACCAGCTTGGATCCACAAAACTCTCAGAACCAGAAGTATACTGAGTAGCATGAGAATTGTAATTTCCACCGGATAGACCTTAAGGAGTAGTGGCAATATAAGCATTGCGATTCTAACCTTGTCCATAACTCTGATTTTGACCAAAATGCTGAGGTTGTTGCTGTTGTTTTTGTGGCTGGAAATCCCTATCAAACCTTCGAAAACAGAATGGTGCAGTGTGACCAGGTGTTCTACATAATTGACAAAACAACTTGTGATTGCCTCGACCACGGCCTCGGCCACATGAATAGGTTCCTCCACCACGGTTACCAATCACATTAGAAGAATTACTTTTTGAATTAACAAAATTTGCAGAGAATTGGACATCAGAGGTAGTTTGAGATAGAGAAGTAGTTAGCCTATGTTCTTGATTCAATAACAACGCTTGAACATCCCTCAGAGAAAACGATGTAGGTATGGCTATTACACTAGATACTACAGAATCATATTCATGTCCTACACCTGCTAAAAGAACACGGATCTAAACTTTCTCTGTGATTGAGTGTCCAGCAGCTCCGAGTTGATCAGTAATCTTCTTGACTTTAGAGAAGAATTCTATCATAGACGAATCACCTTTCTTGGCACTGTGAAGTTGAATTTGGAGTTGAAGAATTCTGGATTCTGAGGGAGATGCATATAAGTCTTCCAAGGCCTTCCAAGATTTATACGACGTATTACATTTAACCAATTGATTCATGACTTCTTCAGAAATTGAGGTATACATGAGTTGCTTGATGAATTCATCTTGGCTGTTCCAGTAGTCAACATCATTAATGCTCTCAGGATCATCAGCAACAATGGAAGGACATGGGAGGCTACCGTCAATGAACCCTAGCAATCAATGGCCGCGAATCGCTGGAAGGAATTGTGATTTCCAGACTAGAAAATTGTGCGATTCAAGCCGTATGGGTATGGTATGTGTGAATTGAACGAGAGGTCGTGACGAGAGACGGCGTACTGAGGTTGACGATGATGAAATTGCAGAGGAAGATGAAGAAGAAGTGGTTGAAGGCGCCATTAAGTGGCTCTGATACCAAGTTGAAAATTGAAACAGAGACAGAGAGAGAGAGACAGACAGACAGAGGGGAAAAATTTTTCTTTCATTAATTGATCATTAATTACACAGTTAGACCCTTATATATGATAGGTCTTAATAATGGTAAACACGTGTAAGCCAACTTAGCAAACAAACCAACAGCAATTGTCTAACTGATTCTAAACTGACCATCATCTATTCGTTTAACTGCTACATGTGTCTCAACACACCTACTACCAATTCCATAAATTTTCGGCGTATAAGTAAGCAGGAAGCACGCGAACGACATGAAAAGGGATTGTACTACTATTGCGATGAAAAATTTGTTCCTGGACATTATTGTGCTCGACCCCAGTTCTTTAGGATAAGAGATTGAACTGAATCCATGGAAGAAGATCACGATATCTTGGCAGAAGAAGATCATGAGATCTTGGCGGAAGAAAAGACCAAAGATGCCACACCTAAAATCTTACTCCGCGCGATTGCATGAACGGAGCATCCCTAGACCATCCGAGTTATAGGAAAATTAAAGAACAAGGATTTTACGGTTTTAATGGAAGGCGAAAGTACTTACAATTTTATTAATCAAGCTATGGTCACCAAATATAGGTTGCCTGTGGAGCAGAGTAAAAAGTTTCACGTCATGGTCGCCAATAAGGAACGCATTGAGTATGTCGGTCTCTGCCAGACACTTATGATGCACATCCAAGGGTACCCAGTTACCGCTGACTACTATATACTTCCAGTAGCAGCTTTCCCTTTGATTTTAGGCATACAGTGGTTAGTCACCCTCAGTCCGATTGAAACAGATTACGCGTAGTTAAGAATAACATTTAAGAAGGATGGAACAAAACATACATTCCAATGCGTCCAACATGGATTATAAGTCCTTTCCTATAAGGATTGTCAAGACTTGCACAGACTTGTTGTACATGGAACGAGATTTTTTCTCCAACTGATTTCCACTTCGTGCTCCATAAAGATCCCAACTCATCCTTCAGATTTAGATAAACTCTTATCCAAGTACGAACAAGTTTTTAAAACGCCTACAACTCTTCCTCCAAGCAGACCTCATGACCATTGAATTCCTCTCTTGCCGAATAGCCATCCAGTGAATGTGAGACCATACCCTTATCCATATTACCAAAAAACTGAAATGGAGAAAGTGGTTCGAGAACTCCTTCAATCAGGCCTAATATGACCCAGCAATAGTCCTTTTTCCTTACACGTACTATTGGTTAAGAAAGTAAGTAGGGAGTGACGTTTTTTTGTGGATTATCGGGCACTAAATATGATCACTATCAATGATAAATATCCAATCCCAGTAATTGATGAGCTGTTGGACGAACTCCACGGAGCTCGATTCTTTTCCAAGTTAGACCTCTGATCTGGGTACCACCATATTCGAGTCCACGACGCCAACATTCCAAAGACAGTGTTTTGAACTCACGAAGAACATTACGAGTTTGTTGTTATGCCATTCCGATTAACAAATGCATCAGCCACATTCTAGAGTTTTATGAATGACATATTTCGACCATATCTGAGACAATGCATTCTAGTGTTTTTTGTCGACATATTAGCTTATTCTAAGACATGGGAAGACCATCTCCATCATCTTCAAAAAATCCTGACTCTCCTTGCCACCAACTAACTCTTTGCTAAGGAAACTAAATGCACATTTGGGGTGACTACAGTCGAATACTTGTTACACATTATTTCTCGCAAAAAAGTTAGTGCTGACCTAGTGAAAGTCCAGGTAGTACGCGAGTGGCCGACACCAGCAAATGTTTAGAAGGTCCGTGGATTCCTAGGCTTGGTGGGCTACTACAGAAAGTTTATACAATATTTACAGCTCTACTGAAAAAGCTACTCAGCAAAGAAGGATTCCAATGGACCCAAAAGGCAAATGCAGTTTTTCGGCAACTAAAGACAGCACTAACCACATCCCCTATCCTCACATTACCAGATTTCTCATAGCCCTTCATCATTGAATGCGGTGCAAGTGGGGTTAGCATTGGAGTGGTATTATCATAAAATGGTCGTCTGCTCACATATTTCAGTCAGGCCCTACAAGGTACAGCTCTGTCCCTCTCTACTTATGAGAAAGAAATGTTAGTGATAGTGAAATCTGTCTATAAATGGCGATCCTATCTCTTAGGAAACTTTTTTACGATGCGCACGGATCAGCAAAGCTTAAAAAACTTATTGCAACAGCAAATCACCACTCCAACTCAAGCCCGTTGGCTTCTAAAGCTTCTTAGGTATGATTATCATGTTGAGTACAAGCGTGGTCCTGAAAACCAAGCTGTCAATGTACATTCTCTGGTTGAACTCCATTTTTTTTATCTATTTCAAAACCTCATGCTGAATGGTGGAGCCAACTCCAGTCCGAATGTGCGCAGGACCCATACTACAAGAAATTCAGTTTAGCCCCGCACTGTGTTCTGCATGACGACATCTGGTTTGAACATGGAAAGGTATCACTTAATCCCTCATCTGCATTGTTGTCCATAATTATTTCCAAATGCCACTCCTCTCCAATCAGGGGACATTTCGGATTCCACAAAACTTTGTCTTGCTTATGCAGAGATTTCTGATGGCCTGGCATGCAACAAGTTGTCATGGCCTTTATCCAGTAGTGTGATGTTTGCCAATGATGCAAGGCTGACCATCAAACTCCTGTTGGCTTACTACAACCATTGCTTATTCCCGATCGAGTTTGGTTTGATATTTCCATGGACTTTGTCAAAAGCTTACCTCATTCCAATGGTCACTCCGTTATCATGGTGGTTATGGATCGATTATCAAAGTATGCACACTTTATTCCATTAACTCATCCCTTCACTGCTTCAACCGTGGCAGAGGCTTTTGTTAATAACGTGGTGCATCTCCATTTCATCAACTCTTTTTGGCTATCTTTGTTTCAACTACAAGGTACAAAGCTTTGCATGAGCTCAAGTTACCATCCCCAGACGGATGGTCAAACCGAGGTTGTCAACCGGACTTTGGAGCAATATCTACATTGCATTACTGGAGATCAACCCCGTCAGTGGAAGGATTGGTTACTGTGGGCGAAATATAGCTATAATACACCACGCCACACAACTACCGGTATGACTCCTTTTGAGGCCGTGCATGGCATGCCCCTACCTTGCTTGCTCACTTATGTTCCTGGCACTTCTCGTGTTGATGTGGTTGATTCTTATTTTCATGATCGTGATGCTATTTTGCGAGCTTTTACGAAATACTTGAGTGTGTGGGTCCTGTGGCATATCGTCTCACGTTGCCTCATGGGTCTCGAATCCACAATGTGTTCCATGTTAGTCTTCTATGTAAGAATTTAGGGTCTTTACTAGTGGTGTCTCCTCGGTTTCCTCCTATTTCTGATGACACAATGGTCTTGCCTCAGTCAGAAGTCGTCCTTTGACTATCATGTTATACAAAAAGGTCGTTATTATCCCAAGATAGAAGTCCTGATCAAGTGGCAAGGGCTTCCCAAGGACTGTGCCACGTGGGAAAACGCATGGCGTTTCTCTCAGACCTATCCTAATTTCCTCCTTGTGAACAAGGAGTCTTGAGGGGGGAGGAATGATATGTCTGCATGTCCCGTACAAGTGGAAGTGGGTGTAATGCACTCAATTTGTAGGACTTGGTCTAATAAAAGTAGTTAGATTGTTTATTCTTTTATTTCGTAGTTTCCGAGTTGTAAGCCACTCTTTGAGTGGAGAAGTATTTCCTATTATTAATTTTCATGCTCTGTATTTAAGTTGCTCAATTAGTTAATGAAGAATATGCTGAAATTGACAAACCTGTGGCTCTAAAATATAGTACTCCCCATCTCCTCCTCACTCTCTTCTTCATGTCAAATTCATCCACAACATCCACACCCTAATTTTTAGGGTTTGGAATCAAAACAAATGGATCTTCACCGACTTGAAGTCTACATGCTCAGCACAATCCAAAAATGGCAATCCTATAGTCCTATGGTTTCTCTACTCCTTATCCCTTTAATTTGAAAATAAATCTAATAGTCATAGCAAAAACAGAGGCATTAGAACATAATATGAACAAGATTATTATTCACCCATGGTAAAAGAAGAGGGGTCAGATATCGTACACAATTTGTGCCTAAGAGACATTGAAAATTTGACCATTCGCAATGCGGAAGAGTAGCTGTCACATAATAAGACAAACAAATAATATAGATGGAGATTTAGCATAGCCAAAATTAGTAAAACCCAATTGATATAAATTTTCGGTGGTCACTACTTCTCCAACCCAAATTAATAATTGGTGCTCTAGCCACTTCCACCAGTGCATTTGCCTATTTCATAATTTGTGCAAACCAAAGGGCAAAGTGCTACTAACCCACCACCAATTACATGAAAACTAATGTCAATGGCCAATTTCTAGAGACAATTGCCAATTACCCGCTGCTTTTAAAGGTTATTATTATTTTCACACAAATATTATGTACAACATGTGTTGTCAATAATGATAATGCCACAATTTTATTGTAAATTTCAATGATTAGGGTTTTGGCAAAGTGGCTTTAGTTAGTTTGATATGTGTGTGCGCTTAGTCGGACCAATGCGGGTACCTTTGATGTTAGCTGGCTATTGGTTTGACTTGGTACACTGCACTTTTGCCAAATTGAAGACCAACTCGTGAAGTTTAATTTGAGTTGGTGAAGCATTTTTTTCAAAGAATAAAATAGAAAAATAAAATATTTATATAGTAATCACAAATGTTAAAAATAGAGTCAATACCAATCAAATAAACCCAAAGTTCAAGAAGTGCATTGCTTTAAAAGATGTTAACCACATGATTGTGCTATTAAGACCTTAGACTAATTTGGGTAAACATAAAACAAAGTTTATTCCATACTTTGATTTTTTTTAGAAGTGATTCTCTTTGCCATGTACGGTTCATATGTCACGGACACAAAATCTATGACTAATAATAATTAATTAGGGCTTAATTGATGGAAGCCCTTTTAACATGTTTGTCTCACTGAATTTTCACTGAATAACATGATGTTGTGCAAGAAGACAACGTGCCCTAAGATGCCTCATCAAGTCCAAATATAATAATTGTCTAGGTTTAAAAAATTTCACCAAGCTCACTTGTAGGAGCTTTTATACGTTCGTAGCATAGCTGTAAAGGTACTTAAATTCCTCTAACCCTTAACCAATGAATAAAATAAGTTTAATTATCTCTAGCCACATATAGTAAGACAAAGAAATAACTTAAAATTAACCTATTGATTTAGTTAAACTATCAGATAAATCCCTCTAATCACAACTTATTAAAACTCTTCCTACTCATTCAAAATCTGATATATATGCAGCATACCATAACTTGAAAAATATTATGCATGCACGTAATGAATGTTATAAAATTATGATATTTGCATTCTTTTCATCAGCTCTCTAAGGATAATGCATGGTCATGTAAGGGCTGGTTTCATGTGTGTGTGAAAATATTTATAAAAATAGTGTCGTTTCCGGTGATGGGTTTAATTTATTTAGTTCTACTATCAAAGCAGAGAATGTAAGAAAATTGGGCAAAAGAGATTAGCTTCTTTGATCAACTTGGGGTTTAAGGACAAAAATGTTTTAATGGCAGTCAAACACAAAATCAAAGCAATATCAAGGTTAAGAAAAAAAATCTCCCTCTCTCTCTATATCTATATATGTGTGTGTGTGCAATGTAGTATATTAGCCAAAGCTAATTAAGTAATTATTGAGTGACATGACATTTTCTTTTTGATCCCATGTGAGAGCCCTCGAGGGACGTACCTTTCAACTATAAACTAGTCACCCATTTGCCGACCTCACTGCCACAGTGCTTATTCACCCAGGTGATGTCCGTCCTCTTTTTATTTTTTTCAGATATTAGTTTTTCTTCACCTCTATATGACAACGGTGGTTTTACCTATAAATATACTTGTTATCTGGCTTGTGGGGTTTGAGATATGGGATTGATTTGAGGCTTAATTCTATGTGATTATCCACAACTGGATGGGCAAGTTTTAGTGGTGTTTTAAAAGCGAGAAGCTTTTGTAATCATGCTTCATCATTCAAGAGTGTGATTTTCAGAGGAAAAAAAGAACTTTTCTATAATTATATTGATGGCTTATCAGGTGGATATTTGGGGCTCTGTTATTTGGCAGATAAAGTTAGAGCTTGTATGGTAAAGAGAAGCTCTAAAAGTATTATGTTTCCGTAAGAGTTCCAGTCAAGGTTCATAATCCAAGTCTTTCTCTCTCTCATACTTGTCCTATATTCAGAGAAGATTGCAACCATTCAGAGTTTCTCAGTAAGCTTCTTCTTTTCTTTTTTTCCCTTCACTTTCTTGGGAATCTTTTGTGGGCAAGCAAAATTAATGGACTTTTAATGGTAGCCCAAAGATAGTTGTATGAAACCTTGAGCTTATTTTTAGTGTTTTCTAATGTGAATTTTTAGAGACCAAAAGATGAAATCTTTGAGTAGTGTAGGACTTGGTCTGAGTGTGGTTTTTGGTTGCCTTTTCTTGGCTCTTGTTGCTGAGCTATACTACTTGTTATGGTGGAAAAAGAGGTTCACAAACAGGGAGATAGAGCATGATTACAGCAGCCCAGCAAAAGAGCTATTCTACATGTTCTGCTGGAGAAGACAATCTTCATTGAGCCACACAGCGCTGAATCCCCAAGAGCTATGTTCCACAGTGAGAATCACAGACACACTTGTCCATGAACCAAACAGTGATTTCTTGCTCAAACCCTTTGGAGAAGATGGTATGGAGCCAGAGCTGATGAGGCTGCAAAACCCTTCAGGCCCACCTAGATTCCTCTTTACAATCATAGAGGAAACAATGGAGGACTTGGAGTCTGAAGATGGGAAATCTAGAGGTGGTGATAGGAGCAGAAAAGGGTCAAGAAGTAGAAGCTTGAGTGATTTGATTCTAGCAGTGGAAACTCCGTACTTGACTCCTTTGGCTTCTCCACCTTTTTTTACACCCCCTCTTACTCCAGTGGACTCCTGTAACCAGCATGGATTCAGCCCTCTCTTTGAATCAGCAACAGATGCAGAGTTCAACAAGATAAGGTCATCACCACCTCCAAAGTTCAAGTTCATGCAAGAAGCAGAGGAAAAGCTTAGGAAAAAGTTGATGGAAGAAGAAGAGAGAGGTTGTCATAAGCATATTGATGGGGATGTTCATGATCATAGTGGAAATAAAGCTGCTCCTTTCTCAAAGTTGAATAAAGAAGATGAAGATGGTCCTTTCATTACAATCATTGTTGACAAGAACAAGGAATTGGAACTTAATACTAGTACTCATCCAGATATACAACCATTACAATACAATTCAAGCACTAGTTCTCAGGTACTTCCACTTGCTTCTTCACCTTCAAAATTCAGATCACCAATTAACAAGAAGAAGCTCACTCTACATTAGGAATGAAAACCAAATATTGAAATGGAGTTTTCTGTTTGTTTTACTTTTTTTTTATTACTTTTTTTTCTGGGTTTTCGGTATCTTGTTCTTTATTCATAGGCTGAATTAATTAGATATTGTTAATGCAATGAATCTTGAAAATTTTCAAAGTTGGGGGACAACATTCTCTGCAGCAACATGATGTCTGTAAGAAACGGGTTATGATGCAAGTGGAGGACTTGTGGGGTAATTTGTTTTATTCAATCTCCATGTCTCCTGAATTGTCTGTAGCCTGTAATCATTCTTGTGAGTGATGGTGTTGCTCATGTTCTTGTCCTTGGGGCACTGTAAAGTGTAAAGCTCTTTAAGGACCATTCTCTCTCTCTCATCTGAGAATAAGACATGCATAAACTATCATTATTGCCATGTCAAGAGCTTTGTATTTCTTTTTTGTTGCATGCGTGACCCTGTTTAAAAGCTTCCAGTACGAAAAGATTTTAGACCCTCTCATCACCGTCGTAAAACAGGTAGATGTGACAGGGTTTTTCTGAGTGGGGCCAGGGATAGATTAGGGTTTTACCTCATGTGTTGAAGTAAAAATTAGCCAAAGTCCAAACAAAATGACAAACTTGGAAAAGGCAGAGTTAGGTGACTTGTGACTTTGTGGAAGATGGTTTTGTTTTTGTGTTTTTTGTTTTTTTTTAGCTTTTCCTACACAACAAGGACATGAAATTTGCCCGTGAAAATGGCTCGTAGAAATTGAATGAAGCCGAAAGGTTCACCCTACCTAGAAGAATCATTTCTGGGCATTAAACTTTAGAATAAATTGCATTGACACCCTTTTTTATTTTAATATTTTTTAGAAAATAAAAACTTTTTTATTTTGAGAAATCACACTAACGCTTCCCATTCCCTTCTGTTAGTCAATTTCCACTATTTAGTTAGTTATCTCTGTTAATTTTTTATCAAGGGGTTTACGGTTTAGGTGTTACCTAAACTTTATTATTATCAAATCCATGGTTTCTGATTCTCAGCCTCAAAAAAGAAAAACGAAAAACCAGTACATAGTTAATAATGATTTTCTTTTCCCTTTTAGATTTTGTTATCTGAAGCCAATGCACAGTTGTTGGAATGCAGGACTTTCACAGTGACAAAGTTGTAGATCCTTTATGCCCATTGTATATATAAAAATAAATTCTCTGTTTCTTTAATTAGATTCAAGTATGACACAGTTGCAGTGTCATATTTGGAACAACTCAGGTGCATAAAATATCCAACTTCTTTTTCTTTTTTTCGTCTATTTCAATCTTCGACAATGAACATATCCATGGATACCACAAAAGTCTTGTTTTCTTAAATCAAATCCAAAGTTACATTTTGCAAGTGTAAATGCTAATATTTTATCTCTTATATTACTCTGACAGGTGGAGTTACTAAAAGCCCAGAAATCGAAATTAGGTATTCATAATATTTTAATGCTGAAACAGTTACTACTGGATAATCAAGAGAGATTAAATTATCAAATTGAAAACTTATTAGTTATGAAATCAACTTGTTTTATGTATTGAAGGAAATAAACAACTAAATAAATAAAAAGTACAACACGTTTAATAGGGGATACTTATTCTGACCCCTTCTTCTAGTTGGAGCCCTAGGCAAAGACCTTAGTTGCCTTTGCCCTTAAGCTGGGCCAATACCTAGGCCAGCAATATCAGAGATTCCCAGTTCAAAACAAAGTGGGTTGAGGCCAGGTTCTCTCAAAAGACTGAATGCTGTAAAACCATAATAGGAGTGGTATAGATCTGGCAGCTCTCCAGGAAACTTGCTGAAACCACCATACTGACAGAGAAGTTTAGGATTTCATGAATTATACTATTTAATCTCCATTGAGAAGTACAAGGATATTATATAAGCAGCCTACCATAACTAACACTGAATTTACATTAGAGGTCAAGGTTACTTATCCCCAGAAAACAAGAACAACAAAAAGGAAAAAGAACAGAAAATTCACAATAAACCAAAGTGAAACAATTCTAGCATCAGCATGTTGCAACTTCAATGCTCTAGCTAACATTACAAAACACACCATGGTCCTTCTTTTGGGACTTAAATATGCTTATTCAATCGTCATATCATGATGACCATTATATGACATACTTCTGAAAACGCATGTGTGACATTCAATAACTCAATTATTTGTATGGATGGGCCATAGAAATAATAGATTATGCATGGCCCATTTGAAAGAAAGAAGGAAAAACCTATAAATTCTACCCTATCTGGGAAAAAATCTATGAGCTGAATTTAGACAAAGCAAAGATGATAGGAGAAGAACAGCACCTGAGACTGACAAGTTAACAAAAATCCACGTAGAGAATTCTCGTCAATGAATTTGTGACCTCCTAAAATCTTCAATGTTGCTCCAATCCTATACAATCACGTTGTCCTTGTTAAGGAATAAAGAAGTTCCAAATTCTTGTGTAGAAATTCCCAAAATGTTATTTCACCTACCAGAATGCATAACATGTGTCAGTAGGCTTGTTGGGTCTACCTTGAAATCCACCATCGGTTGCTTGCCTCTATAGCATAAAAGAATAATAGGTGAAAATCTTTTTTGAAACAAATAATATATATTTGAAATTGTTTGTTTCAATGGAAATCTAATTATCAAACGGAAAATAATGGGACCATTCTTTCAAAATAATTTCTTCATTCAGTGGATTTTTTGAGCACTTAATGGGCCATGTATTACTCTATTTACTTGCATAATTTTGGAGGCGTACAGTACATAGCTATAATGCTTCAAAGATTAGTTGACAACAACAAACCTTCAAGCTCCAATCCAGCAGCAATGGTACATTTACTATGGAAAATGAGCCATTCTTAGAGAGAATGTCATCTTCAATGAATCCCATTAACCGAAGAGATGCCACAGCACAGTAAGTTGCTCCACCTGTGCCACTAAAATGAACAACATTGGTAAACATGCAGCTTCACGATTTAACCAATTCATATTATAAAGCCACTTCACAAAATTTTATGCCGCTCTTTTTTTTCTTTTTTTCTTCTTTTTTTTTTTTTTTCCACATCTAGTCTTTTTATTTTTTTTTTCTTTTTCATAACATAGATGTACAATTATATTAATTTGTTTCAACTCACCATGTGATTCTGCACCAGGGATCAATCCAAAGCCACCATCATATGACTGAAAGCACAATGTTACTTTGTTAAGATACCAGGATATCAATTATTTGGAAATTAATTTTAGATACAATTTATGTAATTCAATCCCAAGAATATGATTATATTACATGACCATTTCAGACCACACAAGTAACTATACAAACCTGGCAATTCAATATGTACTCCTTTGCTTTCTCCCTGTCCATGCCGCTCCAGTTTTCCAACAGAGAACAGATTGCAGCTGATACATCAATTAACGATATTCATTCTACATTATCAAGCATGTCGATAAGCATCTCCTAGTACAATCATAAAACTATGTTCTCTCTTACCAGCACAATAAATGAACCGTAGATCTGTCTCTGCCCCTATATGGATGGGCATAAAGCTACAAAATAAGAAGAAATGCAAAAGAATTCATTAGAAAAATGTCAGGAAGATACATGTAAAAGTAGGATAGTAAGAAGGGTGTGTGGGTGGGTGGGGGATGATTGGTAAGTACAAGTTTCAGTACAGTATCTGTGTCACCGTTAGCACCTTATCAGACATGTAACTTAATTTCATATAATATTATCTCTACATGATCCAAACAATAAGCAACATAAAAAATCTAATGCATAGTATATGGCATATGCAAATGATATGCATGCAGCATGACTTTAAGGAAATGAGCAAGGACATACATACAAACTGGATAAGTGCATTCATATGTATGAGCACACATGTTCATTCAAAACAACTCCAGCAACAGAACCTTTAAAGCGTACCTTCCATCAGGCTTTTGAAGGTTTCTCATTGATGTCAATATTGAATCAGAATCAATATAGGAGAAGTTATAGCCAACAATTTTTAGTATGGCTAAGGCAGAATAAGTGCTTGCCAAGTGACTACCATTGTGAACCGAAACCTACATGCAGATTAACTAAATAAGTTTTCACAGGAAAAACGTTGAGAACTTCAAATAAGCTGTATGGTTGAATGCCTTTCTGCACATACCATATTAAGAGGAGAATAAGAATTTAGAACGCCACAAGAAGTTAAAGTTCTACACCTCAAAAAGGATTTTTTTTTTTTTTCAAAGAAGAAATGAAGAAGAAGAATTCAGAACATAAAGCTTAGTCCATTACGTGTTTCTCATACCCCATTATCATCCTGATGAAATTTTGAAGTTGTTGAACCATGGAATCCATAAAATTGTCCTGAATCAAGCCAACAATTACTTGACAATTATTTTCTTCTCATTTTGAAATCTTATAATTCAATAACTGAATAAAGGAGCTTAGAAGAATGTAATTTCGCAGTAAACATGACATGTAAGTAACAGTAAATATGACATATAAGTAACAGAGAAACAGGCTATTAAAAGCCATTCATCCGTCTCTAAATATGTCTATAATATTTAAACCAACAAAATGAAATCACATTTCTCAACTGTATCCTTCTTGATTGAACCATACCATTGTTCAGCTCGGAGTTACTTCCTGGGAGAGCTTGAAAGAACAAAACCCACTTTGCAACCGCATCCTTGTCAACCTACAAATCAAAACCACCAAACTAGTCGTTAATCCCTACTGTTAAATTTATTTTTCTGATAAACAATTTTTAGTCAAACAATGGCGTTGAGGAACATATGCTGCCGTAGGTTCATATACCCTATTCCGAAACTACATGTAAGCTTTTTTACACAATTATATTCTTCAAAAGCACACAATGCCCATATAAATTGCACTAAATCTCATTACCCACCAACTGATTGTGGCAAAGAGAATGTGGGAAAAAGATAAAAAGTTACTAATTTGAATATTGAAGCTAGAAATTACTTGGCAGTGTAGCAAAATCCAAAGAAGTAGGTTAGTTCGATCAAAGATTTAATTTTGATCTCCAATTGTGCTGAGTAACTATGTTTCGTAAGAAAAAAGACATAACTTTTCGGTTGTTTTCTTAGGAACCAAACAAACAGAGAGGGAAATGGGATTAACGAACCCGATCGAGGGCGCCGAGGAGGTCGAGGCTGGAAATGACAAAGTAGGCTAGAGTGAGGCGGTTGATCTCTTGGGTCTGGTACTCAGACGGCAGGAGCTGGCACATCATCTCCAGGAACCTCACGTGCCGATCCCTCTCGAACGACATGGAAGATGAAGACGGAGAATCCAAAGGGTCCCAGTCCACATCCATGGCCAAGATGTGCGGCGCTCAGACATACGAGGTAGGATTTATAAGCAAGCAAGTGGTTTGAGTGGGTCTCTCAGAGTCCGCCGTTGAGGCTCCGAGTCTTGCTTTCCCTTGGAAAGACGTCCACACGTATCTTCCGCTGCCGTGGAATTGAAGCAAAGAATTTTCCATTTTTATCAAAAAAAAAAAAAAAAAAATTTGAATACTGAATGGGCTGGTTACAAATTTCAATGGGGTGTGTATCTATATATATATATATATATACATACATACATATATATATATATATGTATATATTATAAATATATAATGGTTTGTTAAAACTTAAAACTAAAATAATTACCAAAAAAAACAAAAAAATCTCAAAGCTGCTTGAATTATGACTTGGCAACCTTGTTACAAGTCATTTAATTCTTTTAAAAATTAAATTGATAAACTACATGGGGTAGTGAATTATTATCATTTATTGATATATATATATATATATATATAATATATATTTAAAAAAGAAGAAGAAAGAAACAATAGTCCAAGTATATTTGTTTGTGTGGATATATTAGGTGTCCAACTTCCTTAGATTTTGAATGTGATGTAACTGTATTATGAACCCAATTGAGAAGTAAACCCTTATATATGAGAGTGTGGTGCAACAACAGAAGAAAATATAAAATTAAAATTTAAACCCGTATAATATTTCAGATACATTTAATATTATTAAATGTCAAATAAAGAAAAATAATTAGGCTGTGAGAGTCCTCTATTTTGAACTCTAAAAAATTATACAAATATAATGGCAAACAAGCCTTACACATTAAACTTATTTTTTATTTACCAAAAAAAATAGTTGATAAATAAACCTAAAATTTTTTAAATTAATTTTTTAAAAAAATAATTAAAAATAATTTTGAATTTTTTTTGTTGGGTGAAAGATAATACATTTAACGGCATAAAAGAAAGGCCTGCCTCAAGCCGAAGGAGACAGGTCAAAGGAGGCTCAGCACTTCTTAGGATAATATATAGTATACACTGTAATATTTCTCTAATACTTTATAATATCTAATAATAAATCTAAAACCACTTAAAAATGATTATTATTTTAGTGATTATAATATCATACTTGTTAATTATATTACAAGTTTACTACAAAACATAAGGAATTATTTCTAAATTTTATATAAAAATTAATGTGTATGAAAAATGAGACAAATAATAAAATATATATAATAATGTTAATAATTGTGTAGATCTCTAAGCTACACACATATTTACACTTCAGTCCTTGAATTATTTTTTTTATGGTTTTCATCTTTGAATCACATTATAAATAAACTTGAATAATTTTTTAATATTATTCATCAGTATGTTGATAATTTTTACACTTTTTTTTAAAATGTTTTTAGTGCATTTAAAGTCATTTTATATGCATGAAGTGCTATTTAAAATTACGTATTATTTTTTTAAGAGATAATTAATGGCCAATAAACTGATATATTACTGAAAAAAAGATTAAAGGTTACTTATAATGTGATTTAAGGACAGAAAATTAGAATCAAATATTTTAAGTAGTAAAATATAAATTAATGTGCAATTTATCCCTTAATAAATTACGACATTATCATTTGCTTCTCTCGCTCTCCGTCTACGGTCTTACTGTGGAGTTGCCTAAAACCCCGACTCATTCCAGAACCCATTACGACTCACACCCTCAAGTGGTGATTTCGTCGAACACTTGGAGTGTGATACTGCGGAGTCGACTGAAGTATGAAGGGGAGCAAGGCAACGGTCTTATCATTTGCCGAAAAGTGCAAGGTCCTCTATGTCCCTCTCTCTTCTGCTTCTCTCTCATACCCCCAAACGTTCACACTCCCACACACACTTTCCTACAAATGCAAACTAACAGGGTTCATGGTTTATACAAGTTGTTGGGCATATATACCTGTATTTCACTATACAAATGGTTGAACGTTTCATTATTTGGTTTTGGAACATTGTTGAGCGAAGTTTTAATCTATTGCAGAATATATTGGCTTCAAATTGGCAAGGTCACCTTAACACCATTAAAGCTGACGCTAAAGGAAGGTACCCATTTCTTCATATGTTTTTTTATTTTTTTGGGCCTATGCCCTTGTTTGGAGGGAACCTTAAGTTCTGCCTTTTTATTACTATGAAGCAAACACTAAAGTGGAGGGATTTCATGTTTAGTAATCAGTGGGGGGCAAAGATCTTAGCGTGGTAATAGAATGTGACAATTTTGTGTAGCAAAGCTGAGGAATTTTCTTATCAAGATCTAATGGGAAATGTGACATTGGATAGGACTCAATGGTGCCAAACTTTTGAGAACCCAGTTGATTACGATAAAGGAACTACTTTGCTGACCCCAGTCATTGGGATGAACGCTTAGGCTTTGTTGAGTTAGAGACTTTGCTTTAAGACCAACCATGAGATTGACATTCTTTTTCGTTTTTCTGAGAGGTTTAATACTAAGAAATTGCATTTGTCTTAAAAGCTGAATGTTCTTAGTCTTTGTTTTTTTTTTTTTTCCTCTTAATGCTCATTATTCTGTATGGTTGTCTTAGCAAGGAGGACATATACACATCAAAGGTCAAGTACATACTCAGGAGAGGAAAGCCATACATTTGGGTGCCTGAGAAGGAGTTGCATAATGTGGTATGCATGGTTTAGCTTTATTACTGGTAGTGGTACAAATAATTTTTTTCCTAGTATGCAAAACAATGCAAGTTGATTTGGCCAACTTGTTATGATTCTTTCGTTGTAACTTGGGGTAAAACCCTAGTCAGTTTCTTGCTTTTCTAGATGAACTTAGATGAATGGCTTCCAATGTTTGCAAGATTAATATATGTTTTGCTAAATCAAAATCAATATATAGAGAGAGTTTGGAAATTTTCTTTATGTAAAATTGTTTCTGACACATTCTGTATGGTTCTTTCAACTATTGTGGCTTTGTTATCTCTTAGCATTGCCAAAATCATATCTTTAAGCCATATCCCAATGTTAGGACTATAATTTGTGGCAAGTCCTTTCACAATTTAAAGTCTGGTGCCTAAGTAGTCATGTATTTATGAGTTTATTCATGGCATAATGCATGGATCAAATGATAGGTTCTTTCTGATCACTCACCCGGAGTTCTGTAATGTTACCAGGCAGACAATCTTTATAATTTCCTTTTACTGGCCATGGATCTTTCCTACTTTTATGTTTCGTTTACTATACTGGGAATGGCTTAACTGGCGTATGATTTATGTGAATTTAAATAGAATAATTGGTGGAAAATTTTGGAACACAAAGTGGGAAACTCTTGTAGGTGAGTAGTACACGCCATTCAAAATTTTCAATTTACCATCCCATAGAGGAAGACACCTGGTCTAGGATGCATGCTTAGGATAATTCCTCAAGACTTCTGTTACCCATAGTTAAAGTGGAGATCTCCATTGTTCTTGTTTTTCATCAACTTGATCTTGTTAAATTCTTTTCCTGTTCAATATGGTGAATTTAGATACACAGTGGAGACTACCTATGCAGAAGGTGGAATATGTGGTTTTCATTTAACTTAAAATTGGAGAAAGAGCATATGATAGTCTAGTTGTAAGTTTCTTATATCTTCTATTTGTTTCTTTTTCCACTCAGAACACAATCATTGATGAACGTGGTTCATTTTCTGTGACCAGTCCCTTCCCTGGTGCACTGGCAAGCTTATTTAGATCAATACAAAAGGTTGGTGATGAGTTGTAGCTGTATTAACTTATCTTTGTTGTTAGCTAAGATACACTATGCTTTTCTCTGCCTTATGAAACATTTCATTCTCCCACAACTCATTCCCTTCATAGCGCATTTTAATTGTTTCTTTTATTTGAAGTTACACAAGGTACTTGAATTTGTTAAGCTATATAACATAACCATGATGATTTCTTCTTATCATGCAGCTTCCAGCTCGGGTTGCTCTGACTGGGGATGTTTTACCTCATAAAGATGAAAAGGTATTCTCTTAGTACTGTGGAGTTTACCAAACTCAGCTATTCTCTGTCACAACTGATCAAATCATGTTCTTTTGCACTAATATGGAGTGGGCTAACTCAAATCAATATGTTAAATCCGTTTGAACTGATATTGTTTTAAGTATTATGATTTTTCAATGATTAAAATATATAACCTTGATTATATTTTTCTTGTTCGTTGGACACAGTCTGCAGCAGAATGCCTTGAAGAAGTCATACTCTCTGAACAAAAAACAATAAGTGAGTTCAGTTATACAGTTTCTGGTGTATTATCTTCTTCAGATGTTTATAATACATCTCGAAGTGAAAACCTTAAACTGCTACTAGATGGGGATGAGAAGTACACGATCTATAAGTTCAATCCAAGGCAAGAGTCTATCACTCAGGATTTTGTCTTGTAGTCTTTGCTTAGAGTTTGATGATAACTTTATATAATGATTATCATGATATGTATCTCCGATTGGAAACTATGATTGCAAGTCTCAGTTCTGGCTTCACAACAATTTGGTTTACAGCTTTTTTCCTTGTATCTGCTCTCCTCACCCACCTAAAATTTAATGTAGCAAAAATGGATAGTAGCAGTTACTTAAGGGAAAACTTTAAGATAGCACTGAGTGGACTAAGGAGTATGTGGGGTTAAGATGAATCTGCAATTTAATACGTTCTGCATTGCCTTGATTAAAATTGTATTCAGTCTCCACTAATGAGATGGTTAGTTTGCTCATTTGATTTATGAAGCAACTGTTTTAGCTCTATGGTTTTCAATGAGGTCATGCATGGTTTTACTTGTATGTGTTGAATGTTTATGCAAAGGTATAGATCCTAATTCTAACACCGTACAAGCTAAATAGCTGTGATTAGGAGGTAAGTGCTAATGACATAATTTAGTTGGCAAATATGTTCTGATGCATGCCTGCTCTATGCATGGTTCTGATAAAGTCAAAATCTTCAATGAAGGCTGATTTTGATTCTAGATAGTACACAAGCCAACTGGCCAATCCATTGCCTACTAATCTTTGACTCACGATTTTTACTTTCTAGATCATGCATATATATTGATGGCAACGGAGGCACCCATGAAGTAAACTTGGAGGATATGGATGCATCTAAAGCAGATCTATTAGGTAAAATCTGAATTACAAGTACTCTAAAGGATTATGTCTGTTTTTTCCCATTATAATCTGCATCTGCATGCAATTAACATATGCCTTTCTTATGTGTAGCACCTTTTTCTGCAAAACTAATTGATGGGATAAACCAAAGTGAAGCAAGGCGCCGAGCCCTCATGCTATTTTGTTTAACATTATTGAAAGCGAATGTAAAGGTAGGGAGTACATATTCTGCTTCTAATAGCTGCAACTAAGATATTTTAGATGATTTGTGATAATATCCAAGTTTCTGATTAAATAACTCAGTCAAAACACCTAACTAACTTAGTTAAAACGCCTGCAGTTCTTTTAGAATCTTCTTGATTTGAATCAATTGAATTCATTATATGAAATTTTTTTAGGCTAAATATATTCTGCTAATCATCAGACTTATTGACATCACTCATTGACTGACTATACGTGGTTGCATGTCAAGGATGCATACATGGTGTCCATGGACCGCAAGGGATTCAATGTGTTGGGAATGATTCCGAGTCCTGCATTGAAGGATGGCTTGGGTCAATACCAATGGAAAGAATTCCGATTAAAGTTGAAGGAAGAGGCTCGTGATGTTGAAAAATTCTGTAGTCAACTCGTAGAAATGGAAGAGGAGGCCGTTAAAAATGTTTCAAGCTTCAGTGGTTTAGGATGACAATAGTAGTAGAGAAGGAACAGAATAGCCAGAGAGCTTTGTATTTCCTTCAGGTATTCAATAGAATGGTGAAAACTACATTTATTGTACTTTCTTCTCAACCAAGATTTAGATGAATCACAATCAGCTTTTGTTATATTTAATTGATAGGTTTTTTGAATGTCTAAGATGTGTAATTTTTATCATAAAACCTTTTACTCTCCTCAATCTTAATCAAATTGAGAGATTGTTTTGCAATGAGAAAAGAGATGAACAAATAATGCTGCAGAAAGTAAAATTAGTTTTTTTATAACAAAAACAGAAAAAATTTAAGAAGAGCCGTTTGCAGAAAAAATTGCCTGTGATTACTGGCAAACCCAAGGTTCTTACTTCCTACTTCCTATAACATAGTAATATCGCAAATAAAAATATTAAAATCCGAAACATAAACTACAATTCCTATAAACCAAAAAGATGGATCCAACCCATCATACAACACCGCCAAAACTCAAACAAATCCAACCTTAAAAAAAACATCAGGTCCACAAACACTTAGTCAACCTCCTCAATCTTTGGACCAGCACCGCTGCCACCAGCAGGAGGAGCATCATCATCCATGCCACCGCCCATATCAGGACCACCAGCACCCTGATACATCTTGGCAATGATGGGGTTGCAGATGCTCTCAAGCTCCTTCATTTTGTCTTCAAACTCGTCTGATTCAGCGAGCTGGTTCCCATCAAGCCATTGAATAGCTTCCTCAATAGCATCCTCAATCTTCTTCTTGTCTGCTTCTGCAAGCTTAGAAGCAATCTTGTCGTCCTTAACAGTGTTCCTCATGTTGTAGGCGTAGTTCTCGAGAGCATTCTTGGCGTCAACCTTCTTCTTGTGGTCCTCATCTTCTGCCTTGTACTTCTCCGCCTCCTGAACCATCTTCTCGATTTCTTCCTTGGATAATCTACCCTTGTCGTTGGTGATGGTGATCTTGTTCTTTTGGCCGGTGGTCTTGTCCTCGGCAGAAACATTGAGAATACCGTTTGCATCAATGTCAAAGCAAACAGTAATCTGAGGAACACCCCTTGGTGCCGGAGGAATACCAGAAAGCTCGAATTTTCCTAGCAAGTTGTTGTCACGGGTTCTAGCTCTCTCACCCTCATAAACTTGGATCAAAACACCAGGTTGGTTGTCTGAGTAGGTAGAGAATACTTGCTCCTTCTTGGTGGGAATTGTTGTGTTTCTTGGAATCAACACGGTCATAACCCCTCCAGCAGTCTCCAAACCAAGGGACAGAGGAGTGACATCCAAAAGCAATAGATCCTGAACCTTCTCATTACCCTCACCACTCAAAATAGCAGCTTGAACAGCTGCACCATAGGCTACAGCCTCATCTGGGTTAATGCTCTTGCAAAGCTCCTTTCCATTGAAGAAATCTTGCAAAAGCTGCTGCACCTTGGGAATCCTGGTAGAACCTCCAACAAGGACAACATCGTGAACTGTGCTCTTGTCCATCTTAGCATCCCTCAAACACTTCTCAACAGGTTCCATACACTTCCTGAATAGATCCATGTTGAGCTCCTCAAATCTAGCTCTGGTGATAGTAGAGTAAAAATCAACACCCTCGTAAAGAGAATCAATTTCAATGGTAGTTTGTGCAGTGGATGAAAGAGTTCTCTTTGCTCTCTCACAAGCTGTTCTCAACCTCCTAAGGGCTCTTGGGTTGCCACTGATGTCCTTCTTGTGCTTCCTCTTAAATTCCTGAACAAAGTGGTTCACCATTCTGTTATCAAAGTCCTCTCCACCAAGATGAGTGTCACCAGCTGTGGCCTTCACTTCGAAAATACCCTCTTCAATGGTGAGCAGTGAGACATCAAAAGTACCACCGCCAAGATCGAAGATCAACACGTTCTTCTCACCCACACTAGTAGCTTTCTTGTCAAGACCATAAGCAATAGCTGCGGCAGTAGGCTCATTGATGATACGCATCACATTCAATCCAGCAATAACACCGGCATCCTTAGTAGCCTGACGCTGAGAGTCGTTGAAGTAAGCAGGGACGGTGACAACGGCATTCTTAATGGTTGAGCCAAGGTAGGCCTCAGCAATCTCACGCATCTTAATGAGGACCATAGAGGAAATCTCCTCAGCGGCGAACTGCTTCTCTTCGCCCTTGTAGTCAACCACAATCATGGGTTTGTCACCTGGACCGGCAATGACCTTGAAAGGCCAGAGCTTGATGTCGCTCTGAACCGATGAGTCACTGAATCTCCTACCGATCAATCGCTTTGCATCTACAAGAAAAATTATGCCCATTTAGTTTAAAACGCATAACCTTTCCATACGAAAACTAAATCAAATCTCATATTCACAACAAAGAACATTAAACACATTATTAAGATTTAACATGTAATATGCTTCAAAATAAATAATAATAAAAATAAACAAGCGTATTAAAAAATCAGACAATGAGAGACGTTAAGGACGCGAAGGCTTACCAAAGACGGTGTTGATAGGGTTCATGGCGACCTGGTTCTTGGCCGCATCACCGATCAACCGCTCCGAATCAGTGAACGCAACATAAGACGGCGTCGTTCTGTTTCCCTGGTCGTTGGCGATGATCTCGACACGGTCGTGTTGCCAAACTCCCACGCAGGAGTACGTGGTGCCGAGATCTATTCCTATCGCCGGTCCGTCTGCTTTCCCTGCCATTGTCGTACGGATCGGAAGCTCAACAAGAAGAAACCGAAAGGGTCGGAGAAACAAATCGGAAAAAAACAAAAATCGTAAGGTTGAGGAAAGATTAAAGAATGAGGCGGAGCGAAGATTTGGCTTTTGATTAGAGAGACGTAGCCAAAGGCATGAGTTAGGTTTTATAATGCAAAATGCATTTTCCAGAATGTTCGATTGTGAGCAAGATGGAGGGTCCGGATTTGCTCCTAATTCGTGTTTGAATTAGAGCGCGGCGGTTTGGTTTTCATATTGAAATTGTGATTCCGCGTACCCACGAAACGTGTGGACGGTGGATCATTATTCCTTTGCCGCTTCTTACTCGCACATTCGTTTTCATTATTTTCATTTTCTTATTATTTTATTGTTGGAAATTGGATCCGGGCATATGTAGTATGATAAACATTACAGAAAATATCTATAATGTTTTGCACTCTGTATTATTTATTTTTTATTGACTTTTTGGCAACAGTACTGTTGCATATAAATGCAAATTGCCTTTTTAAATATAAAATTGATATTAATATTCATGGTCTTTATTAATATTTACAAATAGTCTGTATTTTAATTATTTAGATATATTTTTTTTAATGTCTAATACTCAAATAAGTGATAATAGATGAAGCACCTGGGGTGTGATCTATTAGTAAAGAAATCGATCGAGCACTTATATTCACTTATTAGAATTGCGGTTCGAGTCTTGATAAGCCACCATCAAAATTCAAATTGCTGTTCGAGTCTTAACAAGCCCTCATCAAGATTCAATGTATATTCAATCTTGCATACTCAGTCTTGTTAAATACCAGATGGAGAGAAAAATATTAAGGGAGTAAGTTTGTTGCTTTATCTTATTATAAACTTATGATTCTTATATTGAAATTATTTTTTATTTATAAAAAAGAAGAAGTGATAATAGGTGGAAAAAATAAATTATTTTAAATCATTTAAATAAATTATTTTTTGAACAATTCAAAAATACCATGTATTAGATAAAATACACCGTGTTTATGAGTCAATGAATAATTTATAATTATTTAAAAAATTTAGGGTGTTGATGTTAATTTTATAGTTCAGAAAAACAATTTATAACTTTGTTTATAAGAGGTCATTGTTGCTAAAAATCTTTTATTATTATTATTATAAGACAATTTGTTTTCTGTGTATAATTTATGAGGAATTGTTGTTAAAATTTTTATTATTATTATTATTGATGTCAATTTTATAGTTTATAAGATAATTTGTAATTTTATACGTAATTTATAATTATTATTGTAAAAAATCCTTTTTAATTAGTAAGAAAATATATATTCGTAGATAATAAAATTGACCTATTTTATGTGTGAAATCAAAATAATTTTATTACTCACATATTTGTTCGTTTTCACTGTGATAATTTGACGGTGACTTTTACAAATTATCCCGACTAAATGAAGAATGATTAGTTAGAGTTTGATGAATAAAACATGTTTTCGTTTTTTTTTTTAAAGCAAAACGAAAAAAAAAAATGAACAAATTTTTTGGATTTGTGTCTGTCATTCCGGCCCAATGTGCAAGTATTTTCTATTAATGGGCCATAAGCCTTATTGAATGGCCTTTATTGTCCATTTATATTGGGCTTGTCGGGTTTAAGAGGCCTTTTATAGTGGATTGGTTCAATATTTTCATTATTTTTAATAATGTAGTCAAGTCAAAGTCTACAAATTCATTGGACTTTCAAAACTTCAACCAAATCGGAAGTGCCACGTTGCAAAGAATCCTTTTGCCATTTGTCATCCTTCCATTGACATAGATTGACACCACTCTAAGGACATTTGTAGCTAGGCTGTGAGCCTGATAAACACATATGACACCCTGTGGCTACTTACTGTGGTCTTAATAACAATTGTCACTTGCTTAGGCATTGCATTTATTCACATAATTTACTTTATTAATCCTTTTTTATTGTCTGAGAAATAGTGAAGTATTCTTCCTTTAGTCATGGCCGTCTATACTTAAATATCATCTCAAAACCAATGTCCTCCACTGCAATTCGAGACCTGTTTTAGCTAATCAAATTCAATAATTTTAGATCCTTTTGAATGTTCCAATTTAGTGATGCCAAAAGCCAAAAAGTCAATGCAATCGTACTTAGAGTGCCCTTGAACTATACATATAATTAGGCAACAAGTAAATATTTTTAATTATCCAAGTAAAAGTGATATAAGGTGATATACACTGAAAGTTGTATAGGCTAAGTTATTGGATAGTGATCCACATATAAATATGGTATTTGTCATAATTCGTGAATAGAGCGAGACCAAATCAAACTATTAGTGGAGTGGCCAAAGTGTTGTGATTTTCTGATCACAAATAATAAATAATTTGAGAGAAATAAAATTTATTTCACAATATATAATTACACAGTGAAAAATAATAAAACAAAACTCTCAAACACCGGCTCTCTCTGGAGCTCCCTCTCACAATTCAACTCTCTCTAGAGCTATACCCGTGGCTTGGCCCAGTGGTAAAACGTTGAGGGTATGTGTTCCACCAACCTAGGTTCAACCAGGTCTGGTTGCTCAGTCTTGATAGACCAGCTGGTATCCACAAAAAAAAAAAATCTATCTGGAGTTCCTTACTCTCTGGTGATACAATCCTCTTTGGGATTTAGGATACAAAATAAGAATAGGGAGGGTTCTATTTATATGCATCAAGGTTGGTGAAGTACAACTAATTAACAGTCGTATTTGCAGCATTCTTTGATAGCATCCATTGTTGACTGTAATCATATTTGACAATCTTACTGGTTTCTAGAAGGGCGGCTGAACTTTCTTACAATTCTCCCCTTACAACCGCATTTAAAAAACTAATGGTCACATGCCATCCATTCCAGCTATGTTTCTGCATAGCTCTAACTTTTCCCAAGTAACCACCTTTGGTAACATGTCTACTGGATTCTCCATTGTATGGATCTTCATTAGTCTCAACAGTTGTTGATCTATCACCTCGCGTAGCTAATGATAGCGAACGTCAATATACCTTGTCTGGGAATGGTACATTAAATTCTTACTCAAGTCTAGAGTACTTTGACTATCACAATGTACCTTGTATTCTTTATGCTTAAAGCCTAATTCTTCAAGAAACCGTTTTAACCATAGCATTTCTTTTACTCATTCTGCTATCGCAATGTACTCTACTTCTGTTGTGGATAAAGCAACACACTTTTGCAATCTTGATTGCCATGATATAGCTCCCCCTGTAAAAGTATAAACAAATCCTGAAGTAGACTTTCTTCTGTTAAGGTCTCTGGCCATATGAATCTGTATAGCCTTCCAAAACTGGATCAGCTCCCTCGTAGCACAGACATATCTTCGACGAAACCCTTTAGATACCTAAGAATCCACTTGATTGCCTCCGAGTGTTTCTCTCCAAGATTAGAAATAAATTGGCTCACTGTTTCCACTGCATGACTAATATTTGACATAGTACATACCATAGCATACATTAGACTCCCAACTGCTGAAGAATAAGGGATTGATTCCATTTCCTCTATCTCTTTCTAGGATAAAGGGAAACTCTTGCTTAACTTGAAGTGATTTCCTAATGGAATGCTAACTGGTTTAGCGTTATCCATGTTGAATCTCTATATCACCCGTTCAACATACTTCTCGTGAGATAGATACAACATTTTCTTCTTTTTGTCTCAGAATATTTGCATTCCTAAAATCTGTTAAGCTAGTCCTAAGTCTTTCATATCAAAAGACTTAGCGAGTTCCTTCTTTAGTTGACTAATCTTCGCTGCATCTTTTCCAACGATCAACATGTCGTCTACATATAATAGAAGTACAATAAAATTTCCATCTAGAAATCTCTGAAAATAAATAAACTGGTCAGCAGTAGTCCTTTTGTAGCCTTGATTCATTATGAATAAGTCAAAATTTTTATACCACTACTTGAGTGCTTGTTTAAGACTATATAAGCTCTTCTTTAGCTTGCATATAAGGTTCTCTTTTTCCTGAAACTTTAAAACCTTCTGGTTGCTCAATATAGATTTCTTCATGCAGATCTCCATGAAGAAATGTTGTCTTTACATCCATTTGTTCAAGCTCTAAATCCAAACTGGCTACCAATCCAAGAATGATACAAATTGAAGCCATCTTCATAACTGATGAAAATATCTCGTCAAAGTCAATTCCTTTCTTCTGAAGAAATCCTTTGACCACCAACTGAGCTTTGTGTTTCACCATATTTTTGTTGCCGTCTTTCCTAAGTTTGAATACCCATTTGTTCTTCAGTGCATTCTTTCCTTTTGGAAGCTCAACCAACTCATATGTGTGGTTTTTCTTTAAAGATTACATCTCATCTGTTATTGCCAGCAGCCATTTTCTTTTGTCTTGATGAGATACAACTTTCTGGAAACTATCTGGCTTCCCCTCTTTAGTAAGCATAATATATTTTGAATATTTGGTTGACGAAATCCTACCTCGTTCAGATCTCCGCAACGGGTTAGTTATAAGAGATGTACTACTCTCTGGTAGAGAGGATTGAGTCTCCCTTTGTTCAACATCCTCCTCCTCTTCTTCTTTTTATTTTGCTTCTAGTACTTCTTCGTGCACCTCATTATTATCTGTGGCAGGTTGTGCAGGTGCATTGTCTGGAACAAAATCCTGGGCACTATGTTTCAAATCAAAAGACATTATGAGCTTTTCAATGTCTTTTATTGTCTTGTTTTCATGGAACACTACGTCTCTGCTTTTAATAACCTTCTTCGTCTTTGGATCCCATAACCTGTATCCATATTCTTCATCTCCGTATCCTATAAAGATACACAGGGTAATCCTCGAATTGAGTTTCTGCCTGAGTTCCTTGGATACATGTATAAAATCTAAATAGCCAAATACTCTTAAATGAGTGTAGGAGGGATACTTACCAGACCATACTTCTCCAGAATTCCAAAATTCAATGGAATTGACAGTGATTTGTTGATTAGATAGTAGGCGGCATGAATAGCTTCTTCCCAGAATGGCTTTGGCAACTTAGCCATACTGATCATACTTTTGACCCTTTCCATGATTGTTCGATTCATTTTCTCGGCTACTCCAATATGTTGTGGGGTTCATGGGATCATCTTTTTATATCGAATGTCGTGTCTACTACAGTAGGCATTGAACTCTCTATAAGTGTACTCACCTCCATTATATGATCTGAGACACTTTAGCTTATTTCTGGTTTCACGTTCTACCATGGCATGAAACAGCTTGAAGTAATCTAGTACTTGGTCCTTAGTCTTTAAAAAATACATCCACACTTTCCGAGAAACATCATCAATGAAGGTCATGAAATACCTGTTGCCACTTAATGATTCCACCTCTATGGGACCACAAACATCAGAGTGTACCAGCCTAAGCAACTCTTATTTCCTCGATAAAGAGGATCTGAATGAGACTCTTTGTTACTTACCAAATAAACAGTAATTGCAAAGATCCGGCATAGTATCTTTGGAAACAGTGATAAGCTTCTTTTTTATCAAGGATGCCAAACCTTTATTACTCATGTGATCGAGTTTCTAGTGCCATAAATTTTGAGACGCCTCTCCTTTTGCGATATTGAGGCTGTCTGCGCATATTTTCACATGAGTTTTATACAGAGTTCCACAAATATGTCCTCGGGCGACAACTATGACACCTTTTGCCATTTTCCATGTGCCTTTACTGAAGTGGTTGTCGTAGCCTTCCTTATCAAAGAGTATTCTCGAAAGTAGATTAAGCTAAAGATCTGGAACATGATGGACATCCTTCACAGTAACCGTGCACCCTACATTTGTTTGATCTGAACATCACCAATTCCCACAATCTTTGCGAAACTGGTATTTTCCATCTTTATAGTACCAAAGTCTTCAGCTTTGTATGAGTTGAAGAAGTCTCTATACGAAGTGACATGGTAGGATGCTGCTGTGTTGACTACCTATTCGGCATGTTAATTAGAAATGTAAAGGCATGTCTCTTTCTGGGTGGAACAATATGCCACCTTTTTGATAACAGTGACTAGTGCTTCTCCATTATTTTTCAGCTGATTGATTTTTTGACTCTGCTCTTCTAACAGCTTCTTGCAGTTCTTCTTTAAATGCTCATCTCAACCACAATGGTAACACCTGTAAGATAACTTTTTTCCATCTATGGATATACCCCTACTTTTGCTTCTGCCTATCCCCTACTTTGAGTTCCTCCTAGCTGTCTTCCTTTCCTTTCTGTGATGAGGGCATGTGATTGATCAACCTCTGCGTACTTTCTCTTAGCCTCCTTATTAAATAGAGCATCCTTAACCATTGACATTGTAAGTTTGCCATTAGAGGCTAAATTGCTGAGAGAAATTACCAATATTTCCCAGCTGTCGGGAAGAGAGCTAAGTAGTAGGAGTGTATGTTCTTCATCTCCTAACTTCAAGTCCACCGCAGAAAGTTGATTTACTAGACTCTAAAACTCACTCGTGTGCTCGGTTACTGAAGTTCTACTTTATAATTTTGAATTCACTAACCGCCACATGATGGAAGACATTATGATCAATCCATTGACGAATTTGACTGATTGTTTTTCTATTCATTTTCTTCCACTCTCCTTTGGTGGGGTCAGAATTTTTCCCTTTCAACTCTAAAGGATCAAACAGATCTTTGCAATTAAGAAGATCTTCCATTTGAGATCTCCATAGTATATAGTTGATAGCAGTAAGCTTGATCATAGCTCCTAAGTTGACTCCTCTATTCTTGTCTCTACTTTACAATGGCTTGATAAAAAAAAATTTGAGTTGAACTAGGCCAAACGGAGTTTACCATTGCGTCTGGAATGGTAAAAAATGCTGCATTTGACTCTTTAAGGTAAAAAATCCAAACTACAAAAAATTTGAGGTAAAATTGTAATTTCAAAAACTTTTGGGGTCAAATTGTAATTTCAAAAACTTTTGGGGTCAAAGTGTAATTTTCTAAATTTTTAGGGCTAAACGGCAAGTATAAGAAATTATAAGGACCAAATTGCAATTTCTAACATGATGCTGACGTGGTAGACACTGTAGCTTGTCTTTAACCTCCAGACGAATATTGTAGTAGTGCATTGTAGCAAAAATTTCAGATTTTGTTTTTGTCTTCCAAACGCACCCTATAGCTTTGCCTGAACTCTGATACCACTTGCCTCTGATATCACTTGTTGTGATTTTTTAATCACAAATAATAAATAATTTGAAAGAAACAAAATTTATTTCACAATATATAATTACACAGTGAAAAAGAACAAAACAAAACTCTCAAACACCTAGCTTTCTCTGGAGCCCTTTCTCAACTCAATTCTCTTCAAAGTTCCTTACTCTCTGGTGATACAATCCTCTATGAGTTTTAGGATACAAAATAATAATAGAGAGGGTTTTATTTATAGGTATGAAGGTTGGTGAAATACAGATAATTAACAGCTGTATTTACAGCCTTCTTTGACTGTATCCATTATTAACTGTAGTTATATTTGACAAACTTACTAGTTTTTAGAAAGGCGGCTGAATTTTCTTACACAGAGAGGCCAACCATACGTATATTGGATTAGTAACTCGTGGAAAAAAAAAATTCATCCGTGATACATAATATACAAAAACTTCAGATGTCTCTCATTTTAATGGCAATGGTTCAGGTGTTACCATTTGTACATTTATTGTTTGGTATTTGTGGTTAGCTAAAATTTTCTAAAGCGACATGATTAATGGAGACAAACTTTTACTATTTGAAATAATAAAACATTGAGCAACAAAAACTCAAACCCAATATGACTTCTTAATCAGTGCAAATTGTCTGCTTGTTTGATGTGGGTTTAGAATTTGATCAGCGGCCGAGAGCCTCAATAGAAGGGCCCTCCCTATTCTAATACTACTGTAATTCATCATCATAAAAAAAAGACAAGAGAAGGGCCTATTGTTAAGCCCAATGACTAATATGGACTATAATTTACTCTCGTTTTTTAGGTCAATTCTTAGCAATGTCAAAACCCGGGCTTCCGATGGACCACCACCTCGAAATATCTAAATAATAACAACAATAATTGCTTAAAATGGGATATCCATGTTGATGCATATTTGTTGTACAAACAGTTAGGGACCACATGGTACGTGGCCCAACTACGACCCAAAGATGTGTCTTCCATTCACTTCATATTTCACATCAAATTATATATATATATATATATATATATATATATATATGATCGTTGCATTGCATTTGCAGGGACAGATATAAATGGACCACCATGCTTCCTTTTTTGCCTAAAAGCTTTAGAATACAATGTTGTAGCCCATTACTTGCACGTTAAACACCCTTTTAAACAATTCAAACAAAATAAATAAATTTTAAAATAAATATAAAAACCCTTTAAACAAATATTTTGGAATCTCCCATTAGAATCTGGAAGAGATTAAGGGCACGTGAGCATATCATGGAGGAAGTGAGATTTGTCTACTTCTTCATCTTGTTTTACAGAGGGAAAAAGAGCCTAAAAAGATTATTTATTTTTAAAATTTACGAGAGTTTAATTGGAGAAGACTATATATATATATTATGTGCATGTCTTGTGTGTAATCTCTATAGCTAGCTGATCTTTATTCTGTATGTAACTTTTCCTTGTGTGTGTGACTGTGCATGTATATGTGGGAGGGTTAGGTGACAGCAAATGAACAAAATAATGGAGGCAAAAGCTGCAAAGGGCTAAGCTTTCCTTTTGCAAAACCATTGTATATTTATATTTACAGGGAGGTCCACATTTTTTTGCATGAAAATGAGTTAAAGAAATATTCTGCAAAGATTGATTAGATAGGGGAATTAGATTCCTACACCACTCAACCTTATAAACATTTTCTTATTTCCCAAACCAATCACATGCTACACATATCTTACATATATTTATATCTATATTTACAGCCCATGTATATATATATATATATATATATATATGCCCTCTCGAGTTTGATCCATAATATTGATAATATATGTTACATGCTCCATACTACATATAAGTATGTCTAGGATTTCACAAATGGGGTACAGCTTTGAATTATTAATTCATGTGATCTGGGTTTTTTTGCAACTTAATTATGCACTTCAAAATATATGTTTAATCAATAAATCTAGGGGCATCAATAAGTTTCTCCAACTTTGTATACAAATAACATGGTAATACGTTGTTGGCCTCCGGTTTATTAATCCTCTATTAGGTGATATTATATTGTCAACAAATACTATATTTCCTCATTAGCTGCCACATTAGTTGGTAGCAGTACTCATGTTTATTTTACAACGAAAATGTCTATACATTAATAGTTTTTTTTAATGTTAAGTAATTAGCTTACACACACTAATTAGTTGTAGCTTGCTTTGTAAACCATCCTACTCTCTCTTGTCTCTTTCTCAAAATATGTAAGTGTGAATGTACATAGAGCAGTGCATGGTCCTCATATATAACCCTTATTTCTATAATATATACTTTATGACATACCCAACTTTCATAGTGCATGGTCTTCGTATATAACCCTTAGTTCAATAATATATACTTTATGGTATACAATGTATAAATGTGAATAAAAAAGAAGGGTTTTTTGTGGAGAGTACTGCTGCTTCGTGCTGTAACATATAATAAAACTTTATGATAGATCCATTTCATGAGGTAAAGCATTCAATTATTTTTCAAGAATTTACCAATAAAGCTAGCTTTTGATTTGGAACAGCTACGTAACAGCTTCATATATATATATATATATATATATATATATACATATTTATTTATTTACATAGAGATACGAAAAATCCTTTTGTGGACTAACGCTGTCACACAAATTAATAATTTTTGGATAGTGAAATCCTATCTAAATTATTGCTTCTCTCTATAGGGACAATCTACAAGTAAAGGAAAATATCATTTATAATTAAGCCTTTGCATGAATTAGTAGTGTATGGTAAAGGGAACACAAAATAGTTTTTAATTTTCTCGGTCATCAGTACAAAAGAAAATACACCTCAACTAATATAACAAATTGTCTTGGTCATAAAAATGAAGGGGAAAAAAACAGTCATTCAATTAATTTCAAACATAGTTTACTAAACTAGTAATTAATTAAGCAAAGAGGAATTAATTCGGTAGCAATTAAACTAGCTAGGTATGCACACACACACAGAGGCTTACTTAGAATATAGCCTTTCTAGTAGTTGGCATGTAAATCAAAATGAAAGGCTGAAAGCTTAATTATTATTTACTATTTATTATTTAAATTGGACTGAAAATGAACACGCGGAAATGTCTAGTCAGTAGCAATCAAAGAGAACAACAAATTAATTAGACAATCAAGGTGGCTTCATGATCAAGATTTGCTTTTATTTTAATTTCCTTCGCATTTATAGTTAACCAATTCTAATTAAGATTAACTAACCTTTGCACTAGCAAAATTAATTACAACGCAAACTTCATCAAATGACCCTTAATTGTTCGTACTAGTGTCTTTAATTATGAGATCGTTCAGAAATATATTTTCTTCCACCAAAAAAAAAAAAAAAACAAGAAGAAGAGAAAAATAATTCTTGGATTTCTTATTGGATTAATCTTTTCGTCTAGATAATTATATAATAAAAATTAATTAAATCAATCCTTGGATAGACATCAGTAGTGAGTTATATATTATATATGTCAATTAATATGTTTATATAGCTTAGATATTAGATTTTAATTGACATCATTGCTAGTTGCTTCTATATAATTTAGACTCTGCATGTGCTTTGGAGAAGGACATCATGAAATAGGTAAAATTCCATATAAATAGCTTAATTACCAAACTGAAAGGGACAAGTCAAGGGAGAAAAACAAAGAAGATAATTATATATATATGTATGTATATTGTGAAGGGCGCAAGGCATGCAGAATCTCACCAACAAGTTGTAGGCCCTGCAGAGAGACAACAAAATTATTATAGAAATCTATTTGATATTTGACCAACTATATATATTACATAGTGAAAAATTTTAATAGAAAAAATTAAAAAGAAAAATAGTTTCTTTCTTAGGTTTGGTGGCTGGGTGAGAAGTTAACTCTCTTGTCTCTGGCATATCATATTTCAGGTACCTAGCTATTAGAGGGTTCAACAACCTACTTTATTAATAAATAATCAAAATCTCTTAGACCATACTAAATGTCAAGAGGACATACCTAAATATACCTAATTAATTCAGTGGAAACTCTATGAAAATTTTGTAGAATTAATTATTTCTTAAAAATTATTGTAGCCTATAGAAATTCAACAAGCTACGTACGGTGTTGATGATCTGAATTGTTGTTGTGGACTAGTATTGGCATGGTATACATATACCGGATTTGGTCACACTTGAATTTTTAAGTGAAAACTTTGAAATCTAATTATCATTTTAATTGTTTAAGCTACGGTTATGGATGCTCTAATTTGATTATGGATCCGAGTCACTTTTTTTATTTGAGTAACTCAACCAGTGGATGTTCTTATAATTTAGTTTTTCCTCAAAAAATAATTACCAAATTTTGTGTTTTTCTAGCTAATAAACTAATAATTTCGGCCCCTATTTTTTTTTTTTGGGAAAAAAATTAAAATAAGCTTTGGCCAATTGGGAATAACAATTGGGTCATGGTCACACATATAATGGCAGAAGAGTATAATTAAGAAAAAGTTATTGAGTTCGAACTTCAAACTAGTGCACCAATTTGTTGTTGTTGTTAGAGCCTTGACCACAATTTGTTTGTCAAAGAAGATTAAAGGGACATCCATCCTCATACATTATATATATGTACTCTGTATTTCTTATTTTCAGCCTTAATTACACGCGCACACGCACACACATATGCCAATATATAATATGAAAAATATTTAGGATTCAAAATTCATTTAAAATGACATGACATTAGCTTTATAGGGTTATCACATTACTAACTAGGGTTTAAGTTTTATTCAAATAATTAGTTGTTGGCTAGGTGGGATCCCAAGTATCTTATGTGTCCCTATGAAGTAAAATTATTTTACATATTATGTAGACCCATTTCCCAATTTAAGTATAAAACAAGCAACTTAACATGATATATACTAAAATTCTGTCTACATTTTGAATATATGTTTTATATATGGATACTTTGAATTTGATGAAATATAAAGCCAGCAATAACATATATGTTAAGAGGGTGTGAATATTCTGCAAACACTTTCTTCAATTCGAATATGACCACAAGAACCATCACAACTACGTTACGTTATTCATCGATCCGGTTGGCTCTATACATATCCCAGAGATTTATTCTATATACAAGTGTCTCAACAACCTTTTTATTTCTTCGTTAAAAAAAAAAAAATGCTTTTTATTTTACTCGTACAGTTTACAGATTTGGATTTGTACAGAAATTTACTGTTTATTTTTTTTAAAAAAATGCAGAGATGCTTTTTATTTTAAAAAATATGCTCTCTATTATATAAAAAGTATTCTTGAAGACGCTCTAGCATATTATAAATTTTATTCTTCTTATTTTTAATTTTGAAAAGAAAATTGGGGGAGATAATTAATGTATATTTGGAAGAATTAAACAATGGAGTCACGTAATCTCAAACATATAAAGATCGATCTTCACATTAACTGGAGATTGAAATTCATGCATGTTTGACATATAACTGGCTAAGCTCCACGAATCTTATGGGTTTCTTAGTAAATATTCATTAATAAACGTGGAAAAAGAATTGTGTGCGCGCGCGCGTGCGTGTATATATATATATATATATATATTCAACTGGAAGAAAAAATTCCGTAGCAAAAATCACAGTACCTTCTGAAGCTAAATAGAATCGATTCCGTTTGGAAGCCTAAATTATAGAGAAGATTCTCAGATATATACCCATAATCTTCATATTTATATGTAGGTTAAATTAATAGAGGGTTCCTAAGGACTTTTAATCTCCAATTAACATATTTAATTACAAAAAGAAAACGCGTTGGTAGCTAGCTAAAGAGAGAGAGTACTTTGTCTTTATGAAAATCAAATTTAATAAAGGTCGATTCTCTGCTCTGTACACATACATTGCACGTGTCCCTTCTCACTATCAATCTCCATCTCCATGAATAAATGAATATAATTATATATATGTACATGTATTGTTTATATACAGTGATTTTAGTTTTTTTTTTTTTTTAATTTCCTCCACCTACAAATCTTCATAATCTTGCACCTCCTCCTTTTCTAAATCTGATAAAAAGAGGAACTCATAAATGATTATACAATTTAATAAGAATTTTATTTATTCATTTATTTAAAGAATGATGCTTACAAAACTAATTTCATTCCAAAACTTACCATAAAGTACTAAAGGGGTCAATATATAATCAAGATTTCAATTAATAAATCATATATTTAGTGCGTTTCTAAAACAATTTAATATTGTTATAAAAAGAAGAACAAAAAAAGAAAAAGAAAAAATGAAAGAGAAATATATCTGAATTGTATAATATATGATTGAGTAGTAGTGCTGACCAAGAATACGACAAACAATGTCATATCAAAATATCAATCATGTACGCAATATGCAAAGGAAAATTCAATATATATATATATATAGGTCCAACTTCATATATAGCTATAGCGACACGGCAACCTTAAGAAGTTGCATCAAAATTATTATGTATGAATTATATATCTTAAATGGAATGTTATCAATAAGCTAGCCATGCATGGTCATGCATTAGAATATCATACACGTAACATCCTCATCATGCATGATCATGATTCGAAGCATAAAAGAAAAAAAGACCATGCATGCTTACCCAATTACGAGACAAAAGTTTTAACAAAAAAATTACGAGACAAAAGTATCTCTCCACTATGTGGGGTTACACAACACAATATTGTCATGGAAATGGTCACCATCTCATCTCCTAAAAAAGAAAATGTACATATATGTATATATAGTCTATTTGCGCGTATACATTATATATGATGATATGGATTTGCATGCATGCGTGCATGTATATGTGTGGATGTAATATCTGTATATGTGGGACGTGGAAGCTTCAAGCGGAAATTTGGGCCTCATGTTGTTGGATGTGGGGGGACCCCAATGTAATTAAAATATAAAATATACGGGAATGAGGGCTTCGGCTTTGCTTTATTCAACCGACTCAGACACCCACAGAAAAAGTGAATGAGAAAAGAGAGAGGAGGAAGGAGATGCACACACACACACACACACATATATATATATATATATATATATATATATTCTGAGGGTTGGCAATGGCAAACGGCAATGGCTGAGAAGGTGACGTGGGACCCATTTTATATTCTGACGTGGGACCCATTTTATATTCTGACGTGGTATGTGGAAATTGTACAAGTGAAGAATCCTCCGACCGTGAGCATCTCTGATGACGACCACTCTATCCGCCCCAACATCCGGCGGCTAGCCCACCTCCTCTTTCTTTTGATTTTTCCCTTTTTTATTTATTTATTCATTTTCTTAAAAAAAAAAAATTAAAACAAAATTAGGCTTATTATAAGTGAATGAGGTAAATTCCTAAATAACGATTTCTTTAGGTACGTACAATTTTATATATTTATGATATATATATATATATATATTTATATATAAATCTTTTATCTTTAATCAAAGTGTTTTAATTCGTATATTTGAGGTCGATCTGATCATTTATCAGGTCCATTACAAGAATCAAAGTCTCTAATTTAAGTCCCGATTGTTTTTATCATAAAGTCGAGAGATGGACTAATATAATATATTGTATATCATAATCAAATATAATTAATTAGTTTAATATACCAATCACGTATACCATGGAAAAGAAGGAAGTTCCTCTTATACACTGCGCACACAGTGGATCTCAGATTGTAATATGACATAAATTGATAGTTTTTTTTTTTAATATTATGATTCAAGTGAGAGCCCAATCAGAGAGGCATGTGAGAACATCTTGATTGAAAATTTTACTGTTTTGAATAAGAACAATGACTCTTTCAAATTCGATTAAGAATCTCATTATTTGTTAGATGGGCTAATCGATGAAGTTGAGCTGGGCATCTATGTTATAGAACCTTTCCTCTAGCCAAAAATCTCATTGTTGAGGTCAAATTCATTGGCAATTAAGAAATCTACCATTTTAACACTCAAAAAAAAAAAAAAGAAAAAAAAGAAAAAGAAAGAAGAGTTGATAAGATCTAGGTAAGCAAGAAAGAAGAATAGGCTAGAAAAGATGGGGCAAGACGCTCTTCATCACTAAGAAAATTATATCCAAGATCTGATAATTTAAAGCTTGCTTTTTTCGATCATCTCATATTAGCATGTGCTTTATTATAGATATTCATTCTCCTCTTCTTTTAGTTATTTGAGATAATATCTTAAATCGATGTAGATCATTAATATTTGATTTGTCATATGTCGAAAGTTTATGGAAAAAAAAATAGAAAATGCTAAGGTCATGAAAGGATTCTAATTCATTTTGAATATATTATGACAAAAATCATTGGAATGCATACTAATTTGATCATGACATATGTATTATATAGTTTATATTATGGACATACTTTTGAATTTAAAACTTTAATTAGCTAATAATTATATCAAGTATCAGAGAGTACAAAATTTGTAAAAAGAAAAAAAATGTCTACTTGCGTGTTAATAAGAAATCCATCCCTCATACATATTAAAGCATGCTAATTTGATGACAAATTTTCTCTAAAATAATATATGTATTTTTATTATGGATTAAAGAATAAGGAACACTCTTGGACCCTCAATTGATTGAATGTGGACCTATGTTTTAAAATCGCCCAATCGCCCCCTAATTTAGTAAATATAAAAAAAAAGGAAAAAAGAAAAGTACAAATCATCCTTAAATTATGATATTTTGTCAAATAAACAATTTTATGCAGTCATACATTACTTTTATTTATTTAATTAGTTCCTTTTTTTTAAATAAAAAATAAAGAATGATTAATGTTTCTCGTTAATCAACTACTTATTCCTATAAACTCAATAGTTTAAGCATATGATATCCATGTAGGTCGTCTACGCATATGCCCTGTGGTTAATTTTTTCAAATTTCGAAAAAAAAAAAAAAGGCTTTAGGGAACAAATTGAGATGTGAAAAAAAAAAAAATTAAAGGGGGTGATCATTTTTGTAAATATATCATATATATTTTTATAGGAAAAAAGGAAAGAAAAGAGATAATTGATTCTTTATATATATATATATATATATATATATGGAGTAGTTAGATACTAGGTTTCTTTTTGACTTATTATGCCCTGAAAACCTGTTCATCTAAAACTTTAGTGTGTTTCTTTTGTCTATATACATATATATACTAAGGATATATTGTCATTTATATTAATATATATATATATATATTTTAAAATTAACAGGTGGGTTAAAAAAAAGAAAATTGTAAATTGAAACCTTAATTAAATTCCAAATTCGTGTCGCTGTTCAAGCATGACAAGCACATATTAATATAGTGAGGAGATATCAACATTAGAAGTACAATCTTAGTAACGAAGAGGGTTTTAAATTTGTGATTAATTCCATTTGGATATGCTTTACAACATGCATGTGAACGTGGTTCACACACAGCAGCGTGCAATGAAAATTGCTATCCTTTTCTCTTACAAACTGGCATTTCATTTCAGGCCATTTTCCACAGAGTTTGAGTCTACTGTGACAATCATCAATTTAAAGCCATTATGATGACCCTATTCTGTTCATTATTTCACGAACAAGATTTAATTATTATATATTTATATATCCAGCTACTATATGATTTTTATTCAAACTCATAGCTTGAATATAAGGTCATCAGAATCAGTACTAATTCTCAGTCCTATGCCAGTTTAGTATTCTTAAAACTCCAAAAAATTTAACATGGAGGAACCCCATATATGAACTGGAGCTAGCACTTGATCTTTTCGTCTTTTCTTTTTTCATTCTATTTTTTTTAAATTTCCACCAATATTTCTTTTCTTTCTTTCTTTCTTCCTTTGTTTTTTTATTATTATTTTTTAAATTTCTACCAATATTTGACTTATGCCTTTGTAACTTAAATATTTAAATAATTTACTTTCACTTTTAGTTAGGTGAAGATTTTTATGGGAAAAAAAAGTGAATAAGCATATTAATTATTAATTGATAGAGTTTACTTAACATTATTGTCAAAACCAACCAAAAATCTTTTCACACTTTTGGCAAATCAGTGTTTGTAAGATATAGGGTATAAGCTTGTAGCATCCCTTTTGCCTTGTCCTTAATATGTGTATATGTATACTAGGAAAATATATCTAGCTAGTCCAAAGACTTATTGTTAATATGTGACTAATAAAATGGTATAAAGAAGCGTATGTAAATCTTTGTCTTTTTACAATAATCTACGTAAAGGAAAACATAAATAAATAAATAATAATAATAATAATAAAAACTTTTATACATTTCCATGCAAAAATGAAAATCTGCCGGGAACATACTGAAGAAACAAAGGTTCATTTGATGGTGACACTTCCACCCAAGACTTTCTCTCTCTCTCACCCACCTTTACATTTTTAATTCCTTGTTAATTTATTTAATTGGCTTTATAATTCACATATCATAATGTTAATTTTAACCTAGATTTTTTTCCCCTTCTCGTCACTCACTCTCTCTCTCTCTCTCTCTCACTTTCTCATGCATGACAAGCCACTAATCTTTATGAAAATAGCACAGTAAAAACAGTATAAAAAGAAGCTTAAAGACTAAGAAAATATTGTTCGTTTGCTTTCAAAAACCCTAAAAAATTTAATAAAACAAAAAGAGAGAGAGAGAGAGAGTGGGGGATATAATATATGAGAGAAAACAAAGAAGAAAAGAAAATAAAAATAAACACACCCTCCTCTTCTTCGCCTTTATCTTTCCGTCTCCTTGTGAGCTCTCTTTCTCGCTCTCTCCTGCACTGCAACCATATGTCTCTTTGTTTTTTGATGTGATTCTCCACCACATCCTCTAAAAAACCCATCAACCTTTTACAAAAGAGAAAGAGAGCCTCTCCATAAGATAAGAGAGAACCAACCATGGTTTTCTCATCCGTTCCCGTTTATCTGGATCCACCCAACTGGCAACAGGTGAGTAATAAAAATTAATCTCTATTTTCTTCAAATTAATTTTTTTCTTCCACTTAGCTTCTTCTCCAAAAAAGTTTAATTTTATGGATAAATATTCCTACCCTTTCTTGAATATGAATATACCACATATTTCAATTTGTTTTTTTTTTCTTTTTTCTTTTTCTTACATGGTTATTTGGTTTTAATTTTTAAAAATTTTGTGCAGCAACCAAATCATCATCATCAGCAGCAACAACAAGGTGGTGGAAGTGATCATCATCATCATCAACACGTTCATCAACAGAATCCTCAGCTTCCTCCTCCTCCACCACCACCTCCGTCGGCCGGAAGTGGTGGCCAAGGCTCGATTAGACCCGGTTCTATGGCCGATCGAGCCCGGTTAGCTAAGATACCACAGCCCGAGGCATCACTGAAATGTCCTCGGTGTGAATCAACGAACACCAAGTTTTGCTATTTCAATAATTACAGTCTCACTCAGCCTAGACACTTCTGCAAGACGTGTAGGCGATACTGGACCAGAGGTGGAGCTCTAAGGAACGTGCCGGTAGGTGGAGGTTGCAGAAGGAACAAAAGGAGTAAAGGAAGCAGATCGAAATCTCCGGCGCCGGAGCGACAGACCGGTTCCTGCTCGACGAGCACGGTCTCTTCCAATAGCTGCAGTACCGCTGACATGATAGCCCATTTGCCTCACAACCCACCACCTCAGCTGCCTTTCTTGCCTTCTCTTCACCATCTTAGCGAATACGGTTCTGGCGCCGACATCGGCTTGAATTTCACAGGTATTCAGCCTCAGTTGGTGAGTACAGGTGCTGGAGGCGGCGGTAGCGGAGCAGATGTCGAATTCCAGATTGGTGGTAGTGGCAGTGGTGGTGGGTCTATTTTAGCGGAGCAGTGGAGATTGCAGCAACAAGTGCAGCAATTTCCTTTCTTGGCAAATTTGGAGCCACCGACGGGTTTATACCCGTTCGAAGGCGAAAATGTGGAGCCACCGAGCTATATTGGAGGGTCTGGACAGCTTCGGTCTAAGCCATTAGATTCTTCAGTTACTGGAGCTGCTCATCAGCTTGGTGGTGGTGTGAAAATGGAAGAAAATAATCAAGGTTTGAATATGTCAAGAAACTTCTTAGGTGGTCTTGGAAATGATCAATATTGGGGTGGCGGCGGCAATGCATGGACTGCTACTGATCTCTCTGCTTTTAATTCTTCTTCGACCACCCATCTCTTATGATAAGTTTCTAATGGAAACTCTCTCTCTCTCATATTTCTCTTCAAACACCTTCAGAAAAACCCAATCCTTTTCTACTTTTTTTTTTTGCTCTATCTCCCTGCTATTTTTCCATTGAATTATTACTACAAAAGGGAATTATTGATGATCATCAAACACTCAAAGATTAGAGTTTCAAAACAAAATTACCACCCTAACGTTTTTCGACCCAAGTAGCAAAGAAATGGTGAAGTTGGGAAGGATAAATGGATCAGTGCTACTCTCTCTTGATGATGTGCTCAGAAAAAAAGGAAGAAGATTAATTCTGAAATGGTAGGCTTTTCTAGTTCTTCAAATTATTTTTCGGTTGTTGTTGTTGTTTTTTTTTTTTTTTTTTTTTGGGGTCATTCTATGTGTATCGAAAGAGGTAGGTAGGATTATTATGTGTTCATGGAGTTTTTGTATCTGACATCAAGGGCTTAAAATTGTTATATTGATATATGTGCAGTGTTTTAATTATCTCCAAGTCTATGTGGTTTTTGCTTCAAATTTTATGAGAAAATTTGTCTCCCCAACTTTTGTTTTCTTAATTTAAACATATATAATTAGTCATTTCAATGAGTTGGAGATCACTTTGCCAAAATTAACAATGGGCTAATATATATATATATATATATATATATATGATCATCTGCCAATATTGGAGACTCTTTGATCCATTTGATCAGATGTGTAAGAAGAAAGAGATGAGAATGAAAAGCTTGATCATTCATCAGTTAATTAAATCCATGATTTTGAGTATCGATCTGTTCGAGGGAAAGCAGCAAATTGTGTTCTCAGATTCACCATGCTTATCCGGACACATTTTAATGAAAAAAAGTAAGACTCTCCCATTCCCTGCAACTCTCTCTTTCTCTCAGAAAACACACATCCATAAGCAGTACTAGTAACTTTGCAGAAAGAGCTTGAAGTACGTAGAGTACCAGAAACAGTTCAGTACCAGTTTGTTTCTTCTTTTAGGTAAATTCAGTGAGACAATATGTTGCCTATTGTGAGGAATCTCCAATAGCATATATAATACGTTGCCCATTGATATCTATTTCATACTTGGAGGTTCATGAAAATGACTTCTCATGTTGCTACAGCTTAATCACCATTGATATCATCAACAAGCTCTTCAACCATGAGTAGTACTTGCTGTGCTGCTACCAACCCACAGTTTCTTTAATCATCCATCTGCAGGCAATTTCGATTTCCCAGATATATATATCTTCTGTCTCATAGTTTTAGAAATATTTACTTTAGTATTTTCCACCAACCTCAAAATTAACAAACCTCTCTAATTATTATATTTGCTATTAATAATTTTTGAAAAAAAGGTTTGTGTTAATTTTTGTGTTTAATTTTTTGATAATTACAAGACGTACTTATTTGTTTCTATTTGGGGGGGGGGGGGGGTGGGGGGGGATTCTAGCTATAAAATGATTATGCAATTATAAGAAAATTGACAAAAAAAAAAAAGAATCGCATGGAAACGTACTTGTTTGTTGTTATATGTGGATTTGAAGTGGTAGACATGGACGAGAAAACAAACAAGGCGTAGAAAGGCCAAAATCCCACTCAAAACCATGCAAAAGATTCAAGTGGGAATCTTCGGAATTTTGTAGGAACCGGAAAAAAAAAAAAAAAAGAGAAAAAAAAAAAAACTAGCAGGACAATGCTAGGCAGGGTCAAAAGCAAAATCAAAGAAACCTCAAAATTATAAAAAATATATTAAAACTCAGTCCCCCCGCAAAAAACACACACACATTCACCCTCTATAACCTTTTGTTTGATTTTGGAGCTATAACGTTCCTTTTTTATCCAAGCACAAACTTTATATATATATATATATATATATATAAACCAATATAAACGTATTTTAATTTATTATGGTAATCTGGGTTTTGATTAATTACTTTCATTGAAGAGAATGAGAATCTAAGGTATTTTGGATTTGCTTTTGCAATAACCAAAGCAAGCTGTTTTCTAACTTGGAATAAAGGTGTAGCCTATCAGATAAACCGTCAAAAAAGTTAAGCTATCTAATCCTTTTCTCTCTCTTCTCTTTTCTAAGACTGAAACAGTGAAGCTGGTGTTTTCTTGGTCGGTTGGTCGTATTAGAGTACAATATGGGATAGTGATCCCAAAAATGTCTGATGGGAATGGTGGGTGTTTGATGAAAAAGAAAATTAATTAATTAACCCAAGAAAAAAAAAATAGAAGAAGAAGAAGAAGAAGAAGAAGAAGAAAGAGAGGAAATTAGCTCGGAAATCCAAGTAGAGAGAGATGTTAATGTAGTTGATGCCCACATGTATAGGCGTGAAGATGTTCTCTCTGTTTCCATGGCAGCTTTCCCTTTAGTGACGTCCTTGTTAAATATACATACTCTTTCTTTCTCTCTCTTTCTCTATACGTACACACACACATTTAAACACTTGCTCTGAGATTCCAATCTATGCTTCTTCTTGGTTCTCAGCCCTCACGTTCTTCCACATGTGCTCAATCATATGCTGCCTAGATTCTTTGTCATTTCTTGAATTCTGACTCATAAAAATTTAAAATACTATATACAATGCATGCACATACATGAATAAATTGAAAAAAGAAGAAGAAACTAATGTAATTATTAGAGGAGATTACTTTATTATTATGTCCTCCTAATGCCTCAATAATATCCTTAAATTGTGTCTTTGGATTTGGAAATAAATGTGCCTACCACGTCCTTGATATATGGAGCTTTCTTTAATTTAAAGTTGGTTCTTTTAAATAGACAATGTGTACCCTGGATTTGGGTTTTCAATTCATGATATAATGTAATAATATCTGTTAATTAATTATTAAGTTCATTATTACTAATCAATAAATCTACATACTCTTAACTTGTCTCAAATGGACTACTCACTTAATGTTAAGGATGATCAGTGCTTTGCGTTTGGCAAATCCCTCTCCTAAATCTTGATCAGGCTTGAGTTCTATTCATGGAATTAAGTTAAGGTTTTTATTTTATAAACACAAAAAATATCATTATTTTTAAAAATTAATTTGAATCAGTTGTTCATATATATATATATATATATATATATATAGAGAAATGCTATAAACCCAACAGGTGGGGATGTTATGGAACCCACCTGTGGGGTATTTTAGTTTAATTTTTTATTTTTTCTACTTTTTTATTTGCATCTAATACATTTTTAAATATATAAAAATTATTTCAATATTCAAAATTTTATTCATTTGAAATTTAAAAAAGCTAAAATGGCATTTCACATATTAATTTAGCTTTTAATTCTTAAGTTGACAAAAACTATGTTAATTTTTATGTTTTATTTGTTATTTTTATTTCTATAATAAATCTAAAACTATAATAAATGCCAAATAAAAAAAAATTAAATTAAACTGAAAAACTTCAAAGGTGGGCTCCATAACATCCCCACCTGTTGAGATTTATAATATTTTTTATATAAAAATTAAGCTAAATAACTCCACAAATGGACTCCATAACATCCCCATCGGTTGAGATTTATAGCATTTTATATATATATATATATATTAATTTTATTAAAGTTGTTGTTCAGGCTTCCAATAGTAAAGGTACATGGAAGTTGGGTAGAAATGAGATAAGAATCTTTTCAAGCTATACGAGGAAAAAGAAGGTGAACTATTATGTAGACTAATGCTTTTGAAATGTACACTAGAAAAAAAAAAAAAGAAAAAAAAAAAGGGTACTACGTTGCATGTGGATCCTTTGCGAATATTTTTTATTTTTTGGGTTAAAACTAAATAAATGCTAATTTCGGTTGGATTTGTGATCACAGATATTATTATAATTATAATTATTTTATAATTTCCTTGTAACTAATTAAATAAAAATAAAAATGAATTAAAACCTTTTACATTTTTTTCCCTTAAAACCCAAAAAAATTTCTTGAGAAAGACAATTCCAATGGTAAAATCATCCTAACTCGGAATGTGTGTCGGTAAAAAAGTTGTTTCCAAAATAAAAAAGAAAATGTAAAATAAAATTACTTGATTTGTTTTATAAAGAGAGGCAGTGCTTTAACAAAATTTTGATTGAAAACGTTAACATTAATGCCTTTTATTTAAATTGAAGCAACAGTAGTAAAGAGTTAATTAACTATTCATGTTATGTGTTGTACTTGGTTGCTGGGTATCAAAATATTGCTCTTCTTTTTTCATGAATACTAAAAAGCACTTTCCCAACGGTTATTGCTTCTGATACATATTTAACTAAATGCAAGCAACTTTTCAACTTGTATTTCTATAAAAGTTTTATATTTTAAAAATATTACATATAAAAAAAATTATTATGTACATAATTCATATTTGTAATCTTTTAATATTCTTTAAAAATATTATATGTGAGAAAAATTATTATATATAATTTTTATTTTAAATATAAAAATATTAATATTTTAAAAAAACACGTATTATGTAATAATAAATTTCTATTTCGCCCCACCTATAAAGATTAGATAGAAGATGAGAAGCACGGGGGAGGGGGCATCCTCATCAACCCTGCCCATTGTCATCCCTAACGATAATATCGGTTGATAAAATATTAAAATTAAATTGAGATAAATAAACCTTAAATCTAAACTAATCAAATAATGCGACACCATTAATTAGTAAATAACTTGATAAATGAGTTAATGATCTAGGGTTGTTTTAATTAGGAGAAGATTAAAGTTAGCAAATCATGGTAAGAGAGAAAACGATCAAGTACAGGAAAAACAAATGCCACATAAATTGAAAATTGTTCTTAAACGTTAGCTTAATAGTATTTTCTAGTACTCGTATACTTTCATTAATTGCTTGTTCTCACAGAAAATCTTCAATATTAGCGATTAAGTAATTAATGATTGTCCTTGGAGTGATTCATGAACTAATAGTTCGATATTTTTAATTTGTTGGAATCAATCACATCAATTATCAACTACTGAGAAATACAGTTCTATAGTCTCTCTTAATCTAACCTTGCATTCAACCTTCTTTAATTATAAAGTAGATAGTTGTGCGCGTTCACTTTTTAGCTTAATTGATTACAAAAAACATTATTTTTGTTATGTACGTACCTAGACAATTCAAAGTGTATACACACACACGCTAAGAACAAACAATTTGGCAATATATATATGCATAAATAATTAATTAAGAAGGCTTTTGCATGGCTTTAATATTGTCATTTTCGAAAGTAGTAAAAGTTAAATATAATTTGGATAAAAGATTGATCAAAACGCCACGCTCTTTTTCCATTACATCACCACCATGAAGCATAAAATGAGAAATGGAAGCTTGCGTAATGAAGCACTAAAAACCAAAAACTATTAGTTTTTTTCATTTTTTTATTTTTTTCCACTTTTGGCCTTACTAATTAAAGTGGAGGAGAGGAGGAGGGGAATGTTTGACTAATCTGAATGAAAACGAAATCATGGCTGCTTGGCTTTATATAAAGGTAAGAGATGAGAGAGAATATTTTTTAAATTGACGTAATTAATATTCAAACATTAATTAAAAAAAAACTCACACATAGAGAATATATATGTCATTATATATATATATATATATATATATATATATATATATATATATATTAGTCCGTGTATATTAACGGTGTAGCTTGATTATCTACTATTTAGTCCAAAATTTAAGTGTCTGAATGTTTAATTTCTAAGTAATGCTAAGCTTATCAATAAGTTTTACTAAAATTATTTATACGATGATATATTATTAATTAGTAATACCATATATATTAAAAAGAGATAAATATTTTAAATAAAAATTAATAATATATTATTACATCAATGTCATATCAGTTAACAAAGTAATTTTTATAAAACTTCTTGATAAGCTTAATATTGTTGATTATTTTTATTTTTTCTACTGAGGCAGTGATCAACTTCTTTCAACACGTACGCGCGCGCACACACACACATATACTTATATGGATATCAAAATGGGACTAAAGGAGGCATCATAATTATCTTATACTATCTTTGAACTTGTGACTTAAAAAAAAGAGTGTAAAAAAAGGAAGCATGATTCATTTGGTTTATTGGAAAATTGAAACTTCTAAAGTGTTGTATATGTGCGCGCATATCATAATCAAACAATGAAGGCTAAAATCTTTCATACCTTTTTTTTTTACCGCTTTTTTCTTAGTTTCAATTATATATTATACACACCCTTAATCTTTATTTTATATATACCAAATCTATATTGCATACAAGTACACAAGTACTGCATCATAACTCAAATCTCCTGTATCCTCCCCTATTCCAATACCTATTTCCTCATTACGTTAATAACACATAATTTATATATATACAGAAATAGATAAATATTTTACTTTACATATATGAGAAAGTTAGTGATAAGATATAGGTAAATAGATAGGTACAGAGAGACATGAGAGATCTGAATTCACTAGATCACAATCTGCAGGAAAATATTCTTGCCTCTAAACTATATGTGTATTTGGGTTTTCATAATAAATTACAATTGAGCGAGTTGGAAAATAAAGCAAATTTATTGGAGTGTTCATGGATCATTATTGAGTTCAAGGCAATAAGTTGGACTACTGGGTAGGTCATTGTTTTAAAATAAAGCTCTAATTAACTTGAATGCCATATATAGCTAGAGGCCTAATCATTTGATGACACCTAGCTTAATTTCCAATTATTTAACTTGAAGTGGAGATCATTGCTGCCATACAAAAGAATTGAAGGTGCCGTGTACTGGATAAATTAGGCTAAATGGAGCATATAATATATGCATATATGGTAATGTAATTTGAATTTATAATTGTTTCTTAGAGTTTCTTCGTTTTGAAGTCTGGTAATTAGTACTGCTAACTAATTAACTAATAATTTATTAGAGTACTAAGCTAACGTGTGTGGGTGGCCAAAATATTCGAACTCGTAATGTCCACAGATTGAGGAGCTTCAAAGAATTTGATTAGCTTAATTCTACAGTCTTAACACTGAAGTAGCCGAAAACTCTTGCAAAGAATTTTCTCCGTACAACTAGTTGATTTTTGGGGGTAGACCTCATAGCACTAGGTGATTAGAAATTAATTCAGCTACTAAAATAATATTAGACAAACAATCATTTCCCTGTGGTAGTTGATGATGAGGTTTGACCAGTACTAGCTAGTGGCACTCACAATTGGCAAAAAAATGTGTATGGTTTTAGTTCCTTATCATCTACTTCATTAGTGGAGTTTGAGTGAGCAAAATTATAGGTTGCCTTTTATATGCAAACGTGTAGCAATACAAGTGGACCATGCAAAATCCATAATTTAATCTAAAATGGCTGTGATTGAAACATTTAGGTCCTACTTCATTTGTTTTTTGTTTGATTGTGTAACACGTATATATATTATCTTGCCACTTTCAATATCTTTTAAAAAAAGAAAGAAAGTGTATTTATTAGAAATGAAAACCTTTGTGTTTGTGGCAGGATTTGAAACATGGATATCATTTTGTCTCACTGAAAACAATTCTAAGAGGCTAAGGGTCCGTTTGAAACTACTTACGTAAATAGTGCTTTTTTCAAAAGCGCTTTTTATTTAAGCATGTTAGTTAAAAAACACTTTAATAATAAAACAGTTTATGTTTGGTGGAAAACTATAAAAAAAGTGCTTTAAAAATATTTCACAGTCTTTGAAAAAGTATTTTTTTAGAAAAGCACCTATCAGGTGCTTCTCAAAAAAAGCACTTGAAGTGTTTTTTTTTTATAAAAAAAGTGCTTTATAATTTTTTTGCCAAATATATTTCAACTTGTTTTTTTTATGAAAAAAATACTTTTTTATTCAAAAAAAGCAGTTCCAAACGGGCTCTAAGTGTTTTTCTCAAGCACTGCGGGACCCTGCCTTCCCCCAACAGAAAACAAGAAAAAATTTTAAAATAATTTTGTAAAAAAAAAAAGAAAAAAAAACCCTGAAAATGATCATCATTATAGGTTTAATGGATTGGTAAGATTATTCCAGAAGAGGTACTTTAATTTTCTTCTATTTGTATTTACTTATGGGTTAAGGTAATGAACACTTAAACTTGTCAATAATTCATAGTTCAATCCAATGCCTTTTGAGCTTTATGTTCATTTTATTATTATTATTTTTCTTCTTGAAAAAGTGACCCTAGTTTGGAAGATTTGGAATTATGTTAAAAGGGAAAGTGTTTGGTCACTAAAAGGTTGTAAAGATTAATAGGCGCAAATTGAATAATACATATATATATATATATATATATATTTTTTTTTTTTTTTGAGCAACTATTTTTGCTTTTTCTTTGATTATGGGGTTGTGTGGGACAGAGAGGGTTTGATGGGCTTCGACCCAAATTCAAAACGAAACGAGTCGTTTATGGCTTGAAATGTGGGTTGAGTGGTCCAAATATCACGCAGGAATCCACTTTGCTAATTGCTGATCTACAAAATGGCCTACTCTTCTTTGTGGGCCACGTTTTGTACCCAAAAATAGCTATTGGGTTTTGTGGCTTTGGGTATAAGTCCGACAACATTAAGAGTAGGAGCCCAAGATCCCCTCACACTTTGTAGTATAGTACTGCTAAGCGGCGCCGTCTGGGTCATAGTCATATTGTGGTTCATATTGACTCTGTTTTGATATAGGCTATCATTCATTGTCACATATGCATGCATACATACATATATATATATATATATATCATATATATGTGACAATAATGCGAGAAGGAATTAATGCATGCATTGCTTAAATGTTTTTTTATTCTGTAATGGAATTATTACTTTTGATGTATATTGATTTGTGTTTTATTGCCTCTGCCTATCTGCTTGTGGGGGTCTAAGCTTTCGACTAGTAGCTGAAATACGCTATGGTGTGACTAATTATGATCACTACCTTCGATCGTCTTATATATTGTCCTATTTAATTTTGTTATCCCATGGCTAGCCAAGAGGTTGGCTTGGCGCACCCATTGATGGGCATTGGAGAAGGAAGGGTTTCTTATAATTACATGTTGCCCATGGCTTTTTTGCCTCTGGTTGCCCATGAGATATATGTCTTGGATTTTTATTTTTTCAGTGGATAAATTCGAATTCAAAATTATTATCTAAAAAGATTAAACAGTAACTTTTCCACTTGGTCGTCTTTGCATATTGGATGAATATATGGACTACATGCAATAATTATATCGCTTTCTTTCTTCTTCTTGCCTACGGCATTGACTTCATATAATCAGGTCAACTCTATATATAGAAGACTTACAAGATATGACAAGATATGACAATCCTGATTAGAATGTCAAATCTCGTATTCACATGCCGATACATCATTATTCCATATTGTTTATCATAAAAAAAAAGAAAAAAGAATTTGACCATAAAACAAGAAAAAAAAAATGTATATATAACAAGTTGCATAAGTTTCTTCTTAATGTAATTGCTTTTAATTCAATTTTATGCATTAGAAAGGGCCCACGTTCCACTGATTTTATTCTTACAAATTGCATGCTGGTCTAAATCAGCGGCAGACACGCCCACTTGCATGTAGAAATATTGCAGCCAAATGTGGGGGGAAAAAAAGAAAATAAACATCCATTAAAAACAAATTAAGGAGACTATGACACAATATCGAGTAAACGGCAAGTAGAGATATATATAGGAATTGTATATTAAAAGTCATTAGTTTATGTAGAAAAAGCTTTTACATATGTAAATTTGGACATATGTAATATTATATATATATATATATATATATATATATATAATATAATATATATATTCTCATGCTCTTAGCCAAAGAGAACAAAGTCAATGGGCGCCAAATGAGGAGCTAGATACATACACTTTAATATCTTCTTAATTTTATTTTTTATAATAATAATATTTCCAATTCTTCCGGTAGTGGAAACATGATGTGCCTCATTTTTCAAAGTAAACTCTCTCTACAGGGTATGACTTAGGCTCATTGACTTGGCTGGTAAATATGGACAGCTTGTCCACGAAACTTCCCAGCTATATATATATATATATATATGTGTGTGTGTGTGTGTGTTAATTATTCCAATTAATTTGCCCAAAAAAGAGAGAAAGAAAACGGTACCATCCATGAGCAATAGTTGGGTTATAAAAGGAGGACAAGTAGTTGGAAAAATTAAGTTCATTAGTTGCTACTACATTGAGCAAGCTAGCTAAAAAGTTTTTCTGCAACAGACATAGCCAGAGTTAATAAAATCAAGAAAGCTGATATGGCTCAGTCTGCAGCTTCTAGGATTTGCAATCTAGTATTGAGAATCGTAACGTTGGTTCTGCTGTTGATATCTCTCATAGTCCTCACCACGAATAGTAAGACTATCGAAGTCTCTCTTGGTGCTGTGAGGCTTCGTTTTCAGGATGTTTATGCTTATAAGTATGCAATCTTCCTACCTCTCATTTCCATTTTTTATTTTTACTTTTTATTTTGTTTTAATTAATAAACATGAACGTTTATACCTTTAAATTAACATCTTTAGGTTTCGCACTTTCACTCTCATTAAATTTTTGGACTTAAGAATACTTATATATATAACCATATTAGCAAAAAAAAAGAAGTTATAATTGTTATAATTTTTTTTTCTTCTTCTGGGTGAGATTCAAATTCGGGATTGTTGCTCAAGAAAACAATAGCTTTACCACTGAATTAAAGTTGTTGGACCTATATATATATATATATATATATATAAATCTACTAATGCGTTTTGAAATATTGCAGATATGTGCTTGCCACGATAATAATTGGGATTATTTATATCCTCTTGCAAGTTGGACTCTCAATCTTCCAAGTTATTAGTAGCGGCGACGGTTATATTCTATTTGACTTTTACGGGGACAAGGTATGTATATACGAGCCATGCATCTAAATTATCCAATATAGTATATATGCTAATTGATTGCTGGAATTAATTGTTTCAAAGTTATATAAATTAACAGAAAATAAATAATTTAATTGTTTGGTTTGGACATGCAGTTTATGTCATACATGTTAGCCACGGGTTCAGCTGCAGGATTTGGTGTAACCTTGGATATGAAGCAACTGTATGATAATGGGGGATTATATTTTGAAGAGTTTTACCAAAAGGCATATGCTTCTTGCAGTCTACTTCTTCTTGCATTTTTGTGCACGGCCGTTTCATCTATCATGGCTGCCTATGCACTTCCCAAGCGTATTTAATTCCTCTAATTATGAACAAATAAAAAACTATCCCACTTTTGGGTTGGTGTTTTTTTTTTTTTTTCCTAGTGATTCACTAAATTAGACCAGCCCTTTTATAAACCAAATTTGATGAAAAAAAAATGTATGTAATGTGAGCCATGATAAGATATGCATGATAAGATATGTAATTTATCCCTGTTCTAGTAGTCATTAATCTTATTGTTAAAGAATATAATTCTTTTAACTCCTTAAAGTTCCGGTTATATTAATATATAGACATGCATGTAATATAATATAATTCAAAAGATTAATTGTTATGTATATGTTATATGCTAAGTCCGTGTTCATACCTCTATACCACCTTTAATGTGTTAATTACTTAAAGTACTAATTATAACAAATTAATAATTTATTTAGTGTTGATCACTACACTATTATACGACCACTTTCTTTAATTTTTTTAATATTTTCTTTTATAATTTTCCAAAAATATTTTGAACAAGGGATAGCTATACCCTCTCCTATTTTTTAAGAAAATTTCGATGTCTTTTCACTATTACAGGGTCTTCGAAGGAGTGAAAAATCTGTACGCTCATCATTATTAAGCAGCTTTTCAAGCAAAACATGGAGCACCATAGAAATATGAAAAAAGAATTGCAGAGAGTAATTTAGGGTTAATCAAATGTTATTTTAGTTTTGATTTAAGAAGGATTAGAAATATTTTTCATAAAGATACGCTAGGGATCTTAAATTTTGGAAATTCAAATTCATCCTAAATCAATAAAAAATTAGTAGATAGTAAATTGAATTAAAACTAAAATACTGATTGGTGATGTGCTAGCTTTAAAGGGAATGCCACATCATTTTAGATGAATTTGGAATCTCAAATAAATATATATATTTTTTAAATGCATCTGGTTCCAAATTTGAAATTTGTAATAAGTGAGAAAATCTTTTGGATTAGGTAGATAAATATCTTACAGATTAATTACAAAAAACTTTATATAGTGGCAGAAATTTGATATTAATATCTAATTTATTAGTTCGAATTTATTCATCATTCTAGCTCATGGATTACTTAATATCTTAGCATATAGCAGTTATATTTTTATTTTGCTCTTGTTGATTCGGGTGGTCCTAAAGAAGGCATGCATGCATGCACTAGATTGTTAATCTATTAATGTTTGTGATCACAATATTATTGGCCTTCAATAACATGATCTAAAATTTGATTATTATTGGTGCAGATACATGCTTTCAATGGTTGTTATTGGAATTCCATATACCCTCTTCCAAATTGGAATTTCAATCTACCATTTTGTAATTAAAGGGCATACCGATTTTCTAATTGACTTCTATCGTGATAAGGTACATATAGAATAAATTTCAAAATAGAACCCCCTTTATTTTTAATTACATAATACCATGCATGCAAATTGTAAAAGTGAAAAGACCTTGTAATCGAAAGTTTCTTAAAAAATAGGAGAGGGTATAGCTATCCCTTGTTCTAAATATTTTAAGAAAATTATAAAGAAAATATTAAAAATAATTAAAGAAAGTGGTCGTATAATAGTGTAGTGATCCACACTAAATAAATTACTAATTTGTTATAAGTACTATTTTAATTAATTAACACATTAAAGGTGGTATAGAGGTAACATATGAACACGGACTTAGCATATAACATGTACATAATAATTAATCTTGTGAATTATATTATATTATATTATGTGTGTTTCAATCTATATATTAATATGACTGCAACTTCAAGGAGTTAGAAGGACTATATTCTTTAACACACACATTAATGACTACTAGAGCAGGGATAAATTACATATCATATCATGGCAAGTCTTATGCTGAGGGTTTTCGCCTTTGTTATGCTGTTAATATCACTAAATATCCTAATTAAAAATAAATACACCATAATCTCCCATAAAGATTATGGTAATTGTCATCATGATGGTAATATTGATGGTGGTCCACCGTTCTCCATCTATCGAGATTTTAAGAAATTTCAATCTTATCTGTAATCAATTACAATCCCTCTATAGTATTATGCTTTCAAATTTAATTAGTGAAAAAAATTGAGTTTGCTTTAGTATATATGTGGCCTTGTTTAATTTGATTAATTTCGTGGATATTAACTTATAAAAAAAGTTCACTGTCAATTAAATACCTCTTGAAATTTATTGAGTTGGTGACACTTGACGACTTTATTACATAAGATACGAAAGTGAAATTAAGTCGAATAAAATTGTTTTAAGGAATAGATATAAATGGATTACCTATAGCATGTAACTTTTATGAAATTAATGAAACTAGATTTTCACATTGGTTATTAAAGAACCAGTACATTTCATATATATATATATATAGATTTTCACATTGGTTATTAAAGAACCAGTACATTTCATATATATATATATATATATATATATATATATATAAAGAAAATTAAATGAATGCAGATAGATGCTTGCCACCATAGCTCTCGGCATTCCATATGCCCTATTGCAGATTGCATACTCAATATACCTGGTCATAATTATAAATGAAAAGGGTAACCTCTATTTGACTTCTAGGCGACAAGGTATATATACCTATAGCCTCAATTTAAATTTGTATCCCTATTATATGTTATATACCATTTACTAAAAACGTTGGAAAACGTATAAAATGGAGGTGTCCAATTTTGAATTTGACGTAAGATATACAGGGATCAAATTTGTTAATATTTTGGGGACTGCTTGCACTTTATTTGTGGTCGAATCCGCCACTTTGCTGAACCACATCCCACCCCACTACAGGGTTAAGTCTTAACCAAAATGCTAAATTAAGACAACTTTTTAGGATCTTTAATTTGATTATAAAGACTAACTAGACACTGTTTGCGAGTGATGTGGGAGTATTCATGTGTCGGAACCTATTTCATGAATTCCAAATGCAAGTAATACGTTGACAATTTTGAATACGATTCTGGGAAATTGTTTGACACTTGGGAGTATTTTTTGATTGGTTCCTCGCTTAATGGTGCAGACGCATTATGTTATGTTGCTTTATTCCTTTAAAGAACAATTGCAGTGTTCATGCAATGGAAGCAGTTATGGCTTGCTGGGAGATTGAGCAATCCCTGCAAAGCTTAACAGGTGATGTTTATTACTTCAGTTCTATATGTTTAGTCCTTATGAGTTGCCCCTTCAAGTTTGTTTGTTTGATGAAATTTTTTCCCAGCTGGTTTCGGACAATTGATATAGCCTCATAAAACCCTTTTTTTTCTTTGAAGGCTTATGATATAATTTATTGACATTGTCATAGTGGCATGTTTTAGTTACTCTTTTAACGTCTGCTTTGGTTCTTGTAGTGAACTTGAACTATTTGTCTCGGTGTCAATACCGAGCAGACTAGCACACATAAGTCTTAGTCTTTTCATCAAATAGAGGTAATAGAGGCAAAATCAATGAGGTTTCAAAAGTTTATTAATTATTGAGTACTATGACTTTAAAGTCTATGGAGAAATCTATTTTCGCACAAAACCTGTTAATACAACGAACCATAAGCTTGTGCACAACTGGCACAGGAGGGGTGGTACTGTGCTTGAGACCTCTAGAGGTGGCTTCGATCTTAACAAGATTGTTGATGTTATCCAAGATCGTGGCTTTAACCAGGTTTCGCTTAGCTTTTGAATTTTTGACATTTTTCAACATAAGAATTATCAGGTTCATTTTGTTTATTATGACATTTTATATGCCTTTACGTCTGAAATAAACCACCCCGAGAACAAGGTTTATATGATGCAAAGTCTCAAGCTTTACTTTGATATGGGTTAACTACCAAGATTTCTTTTGTGGATTCGACTTGTTACTTTCAATGGCTTTATTTGGTTTAATTTATATGTTCAATTCCATGTTTATAGCTAGAAAATGTAAATTTAATTTATATTTTCAATTTTATTTAGTGTGTAGTTGCATTTATTTTTAGATCATAAATTTTTAGCGTGATTTTGTACAAGAAATCCTTCAAATTAAATATTTTGTAGAAAATTAATTCATGTATGTCTGAATTCATGTGCTTGATATTATAATCTCTTCTTGTCTATTTTTTCCCTTATAAGAACCTTAAATTCATATTAGGTACAAATTTGTTGATGATTTCATTTTAATTGCATTTTTGTATACAATACACACATATATGTATATAACATACCTGTCCATGCAATTCACAGATCAAGCATACGAGTTAATTATTAAAAAAAAAAAGTGCAAAAATGTAAGAAATAATTTGAACTATGACCATGAGTGGTATTGAATATGTAATGTAGCACATGTGTATTAGTAACAACTATAAAATTTCATGTAAGAATGGTTAGTGAATATAAACCAAGTGGGCATTTGTTGGTAAGAAAGTGAAAGAAAACCTAATCTAAATCTGAACATAAAGAATCTTGATGGTAGATGTTATGAGATAGTTGTAAATAGTCATTCTGTTTGAAGTAATAAAGTTGAATATTATTTTGTTTGTTATGATTTTTTATAGTATCTTTTGATGTTTCCATTTGGAGATACTAGTTGGCAAATATATAAAAGTAAAAGACAATTTTATTGTCAATGACAGTTTATAACTGATTTAAATGAGATGTCTTCTATTGTAGAAATGTTAGATATTGCATTTTTTTTAGTACATGTTAGATTGCATATATTTTGAAGTGTGTTGTTTTATTTGTTCTACAGTTTAAATAAATTATTTTAATTTATTTTGTCCATTGTAGAGTAACTTTTGAGAAGATGCCTCCATGTTTATTATAGAATCCGTTGGTATTGAGATACATTCTCAGTGAGATGATTAGTATAACATATACAACGCAGTTGTTATAAAAAAATTTCATTATTCGTGTTTTCCATCAGCCAAATTTTGTTGTTTTCCTCATCCATTTCAACATCAAAACAGTGACATTTGATATGTATTATTGGACCTTCTTTTGATTTTGAGACAACATTAGAGATAAAGGTGTAATTGTAATATTGCTTGTATATGATAAAGCCAATTTGTACAAGAATCCATCTTTCACTACCTCCTTTTCACTATCTGCTCAATGACTCAATCTACCTCTCTTTTGCTACCTATTCCATGCCTTCATCATAGTAAATCTTTCAATAACTTTCTTTCCATACCTACTCTATTGTAGTGAGGGCTTGAGCGATCAAAGTGGCTTAAATAGGTTCCAACTTTTTTAGTTAATTTTGATCTGTCAGTGAAGAATAGGAGAAAAGAATGCATAGAAATTGCAGTATTGAAACAAGCAAGCAAAGAGTACAGAGAAATCATCATTTGAAGGCGAGATTCAAACCCAAGACGGAGAAATTCCATAACAATTGTGGAATTCCACTTACTGTAGGTGGGGATTCGCTTCATTTGTTTTTGGTTTATTGCTATATTTATGATGGGCGCTTCATTTGAATATATGGATTTATCGATAACATTTATGACAACATTCTTACAACTACAAGTAGCCAAATTGCTATCTACTGCATGAGAAACGCGGAGAAAAGAAAATATTTATTTTCTCGGGAAAATAAAATATTTCAAAACTGTGTTGAATATCTTTGTCTTTCTCCCTAAAAATTATTTTTCCCCCCTATATTTTGCTACTGGTGATTAATATTTGGATCTCACATGGTGATTCTCTCACTTACGCTGTCTATGTCTCCGCCAGTTATGACCATTACTACTAAACAAAAGAAGTGAGCGCCAATTTCAAAAAGGGTTGGATTAGATTTTCCATTCCATTAAGAAGGTCCACATATTTATGAGAAATTACTATCTGATGGAAAATGTAGTTAAACACTTGAATCTGCTTTCTTTGTTACTCTAAACTTTTAGTCATTATTTCAATGATGGTCCACATATTTATGAGAAATGACTATCTTATGGGAAATGTAGTTATAGACTTGAATTTGCTTTTGTACTCTAAAATTTTAGTCCTTAGGCTGTGTTTATAAAAGATTTTTTGATTTATATATTGGAGAGTGAACCTCAAAGCTACAAAGAATTTGTGAATTCTCCAAAAGGCTCTTTATAGAAAGAAGCCATCAAGAGTGAAATTGATTCCATCTTGTAGAATCATACTTGAGAACTAATGGATCTTTCTCCAGGTAATAAACCACTAGGATATAAATGGATTTCAAAAGAAAAATGAAAACAGATGAAATAATTGATAAAGACAAGGCTAGACATGTAATTAAAGGTTACAAATAGAAAGAATGCCTTGATTATTTTGATATATATTCTCTTGTGATGAGAATAACTTCCATAAGAGTAGTACTTTTTTTTTTTGGGGGGGTCTATCTAGGTGGCAAGGACGAACCAGCTAGTGGAAGGTGTACCTCAGCGTGTTACCGCTGGGCCAAGCCACAGGTACTCCATAAGAGTAGTATTTGCTATTGCTACATTACAAAATCTTGAAGTACACCAAATGAATGTAAAAATTGCTTTTCTTAATAAAGATCTGGATGAAAAGATCTACATGGAGCAACCTGAGAGTTTTACTGCTCCAGGATAAGAAAAGAAAATCTATAAGTTAATAAAGTCCCTATATTGGCTAAAACAAGCACCGAAATAATGATATCAAAAGTTTGATGGTGTTGTGTTGGCCAATAAATTTAAAATCAATGAGTGTGAAAAATGTGTATGTGTCAAAGATATAGAAAGTGGCTATGTCATACTGTGTATGTATGTTGATGACATGCTTATTGTTGGTAGTGACGATAAAAATGATCAAATCTACCAAAGTTATGTTAAGTACAAGGTTCGATATGAAAGATATGAGACTTGCTGATGTGATTTTAGGGGTAAAAATCTTAAAATTCCTTGATGGAGTAATTCTTAGTCAATCACATTATGTGGATAAAATACTGGATAAGTTCAGTAAAAATGATTTTGGTGTGGCTAGGACACCTTTAGATGTAAATTTTCACATGTCAAAGAATAAAGGTGAGAGTGTATCTCAGTTAGAGTATTCTAGGGTGATTAAAAGTCTGATGTATTTAATGAGTTGTATAAGACCAAACATAGCCTACGCAGTTAGTGAAATGAGCAGATACACGAGTAATCTAAATGGTAATAATTGGGAAGGAATTATAAGAGTATCAAGATACTTACGGTATACTCGGATTGCACTATGTTAGATATCCAACTATATTAGAAGGATATAGTGATGCGAACTGGATATCTAATGTTAAAAATTCAAAATTGACTAGTGGATATGTGCTCACACTAGCAGGTGCAGCAGTTTGTGGAAGCCCTCGAAACAAACAGTTATAACTTAATCCACAATAGAATGTGAGTTTATTACTTTAGATAAATATGGTAAATAGACTGAATGACTACACCATTTTTTGAAGGATATTCCTACGTGGCCTAAGGCTGTGCCAGCTGTATGCATTCATTGTAATTGTTAGTCAGTAATAGGTAGGGCACAAAACGTAATTTATAATAGTAAGTCTAGACACATATGTCGAAGACACAGATACCGTTAGATAATTAATCTCAACTGGATCCGCTAACCAAATGGTTAAATAGATAATTAATTGAGAAATCATCTAGAGAAATAAGATTAAAACCCATAAAAATGAAAAGACAATACAATGAAAACCCAACTAAGATCTAAGTTCAAAAGGGCAACTAAATTGTAAAAACTAGTTTGTATCACTATGGGGGTTTAACCTCTTGACTATTCTTATGATGAAACAGTGATACCCGTTGAAGATAAGATTAAGCTATACTTTTAATAATTCTTATGCATCGGAAAATTTGAAAGGAGTATTGTGGGATACTCTTAGTTAAAGAATTACCTGTGTGAGAGAGAAGAGAGACCGCTTCAAAGGAAAATTGTATTTGGTATAATTCTTTAAAAACTCTTGTAGAACCAGGGAAGATATACATGACTAAAACGGACATAACAATAAAAATTAAAAAATACCAGGGAGTAGTCTTATGTGAGGTATATCATCATTTATATAAACGATAGTAAGGATATCGCATCCACCTTCAGTCAGTAAAGTAAATATATTTTCACAAGGGAAGGTTTAAAGGATAAAACCTACCTATCATATACAGGTTCCAATCGTAGAACTCTATCACCAAGGTCGAGTTTTATGAGTTTTAAACAATTCATTCATATGGGGGATTGTTGGATTTTATAACATGTATGATGTGAATGAATTGTGGGTATCTTAATATTTTACAATTTTGGTTTTTCAATTGTAGAACAGTTTTGATTTTAATGCATTTTCAAATGTGAATTAAATAATATATGTTACAAATTTGTAGACTAATGGCATATTTTAATGCCTTGTTTTGTAACTTCTCGGTATATAGAAAGTTATCAATTGAAAAAAAATACAATAGGAAATTGATAGAGGATGGAAGTTAGTGTATTCAAGTCATTGTGTTCTACTGTCTAGATGATAGAGTGAATGTGTAATTCAGTTCATTGGAAGGAGTTTGGAAGGTGCACAATCTGGAACTCTTAAAGATTCATTATATCTTGGGAGACAAACGCTTAGAGATTACAAGTACTGTGTGGAGCGAATTTGTCTTAAGGACACTATGGTGGTACACAAATCTCGAATCGATTAGTGTTGAAGTAACCCGATTTCAATAGGTTTCTTTTCTGTTTTATTGATTTGGTAAATTCGTATATTATTTTATTTTATGCAAATTTGTTTATAAACTATACCTACTTGATAACAGAAAATATTTCTACAAGTCGTATGCAGCAGCTTGTGTTCTTCTTATGGCTTTCATTTGCACTTTAATTATCTCTATCATCTTTTCTTATGCACTCCCCAAGAAAGATAAGTAGTTTACTTAGTTCGTTTTTAGAGCATCTTTAGAAAGCCTTATATTCTACTCATATATATATATATATCTATTTATTTATTTTAGAAAATAGAAAAATAAGGAAGAGAACGAAGAGAATATTGTTGAATTTGTAAAAAAAGTTTTTACACTTTATTTTTTCAAAATTGTGAAAGATGCTTTGTATTTGAAAAAAAGAAGCATGCTTTTTACTATGATAAATACTCTAGGAGATGGTCTTATATATAAAAGTTTAGTTAAAAAGTTTAATTAATTACGTGCCCTTGTTAATTTCTATTTATTTTTTTTCCTTTTAAAGTAAATGGTGATTTGTAACGTTGACTTTTAAGAAATTTCAAATGTAGTCATGATATATGCCAATTAAGCTAATGAGTTCATATATTGATTTTTCAAAATCATATATGATGCTTTTTTTTTCTTGTCTTTGAAAAGTCAATTGCTATCTTATTAATTTTTTTTTTGGTAGAAAGCTAGCATTGAGCACAAAAATAAAAAAGCCAACAACATGAGCTAAACAGCAACATAAGCCTGGTCAGCTACAATAACGTTAAAAATAAAAGAGGAGTCTTTCCAAAGAGAACTCATCTACACAAAGACATCTACCACTAGACAGGGAAAACCTAGTTACTAAATCAGTTACTACATTGCAACTTCGACTTTGCCAAAATGGGGTCCAATCCAAACGAGTAAACCGGTTCCTAATATTTAAGATTTTATGAAAAGAAACCCAGCAGAGGGAATTCACCTTTGAGTTAACCACCTTGACCACCTTTGAGTTAACCACCTTAACCAGCCACTTTTCTCCCTATGCTCAGAAGCCCACCTTAGAGCAGCCATTTCAGCTTCAAAAGGAGACAAGCATCTAAAGACAATAGAAGACGGATAAAGAAGAATTCCATCTGCATCCCTTACAACCATAGCAACCACAAAACCTGAAGATTTGTGGGTTGCATCCAAGTTGACTTTAATCCAACCAGTAGTGGAAGGAGCTCAAGTGATAAGATTGGAGGCGGAAGAAGAACTGGAGTTCAACTGATTTACAGACCTGCTAACAAAAATAAATTCCAACATTGAGTAATTGAATCCTTTGATGATTTTAACCAGAATGACATTTCCTTCAAAGAACAAACCACATCTAGCCTTCTAGATAGTGTAGAATAAGGTAACCTAAAAAGTGATCAAGTCCTCTTTCCTAAAACCCACGTCTAGAAAGGAAGAAACTGGGTTTAAACATAAATCTACGTTTTAAACATATTATTTATTTTTTAATAATATTTATTTGAATAGTAGAATCTAATAATAGTTATGGCGACGGTTTGGTTTTGAGACCGCCACCAAAACTGTGTTATTATTTTATTATTTTCCCAATCATACAGTTTTGGCGACAGTTATTTATAAAACCATCCCTAAATATGTATTTTTAATAATATTTATTTAATAGTAGAATCCAATATTAAATTTATTTATCTAATAACAGTTGTGGTGATGGTTTGGTTTGGAGACCGTCGCCAAAACTGTATTATTATTTTATTATTTTCCCAATCATACAGTTGTAGCGATGGTTATTTATAAAACCGTCGCTAAAAGTATACAGTATACAGTGACGGTCTGGAAGACCGTCGCTAAATATATTTAGCGACAGTTTTAAAGGTGACCGTTGCTATGTTAGCGTCACGGAACGTGGTTTTTATAGTAGTGAATTGAAACATATAATCACAATGCCAATTATCCAGCTGGCATCACCAACTACTACCAAAAGTAATTTGACGACCCATATGACAATTTTTAAAAGGATGAAGACTAGATTCTAGATCTATTCCACAAATAAAGCGCATAAAATCCCCAACCCCCAACCTGTGGACTGTAGCCTCATAGGTAGGCAGAACATTAGCTATTATCCTCCAAAGATGAAATTTTAATCTTTTATACAGTTTGCATTTCCATAATTGACTCCAGATAGGATCAAAATCAGTTGCCACTCTATTCTTAATACTTCTTTGTAATAGCTTTCCACCAAAAATCTCCCAACAAAGTTTCCCACCCGAAAGAGCTTATCTTCATGAGGTTCCATAGGTCATTTTAGCTTTAGAATTGCGTTTACTAAATCTTGCTAAAAAAATACTCAATATGAGATCTTTATTCCAACCATTGCGATCCTTCGCCCTTAAGTTAGCAATATATTTCCAAGCTGAAGCCTGTAAATTCTCTTTGAGGGATGACATAAGATTATGTATCCAAGGTATCCATGAGTCCATCTAGGGATTAATAGACCATCCATCTCTAATTTTGAAGCAATAAGCTTTTTGAAAAATAGGTTTAGAACCCAAGATGCCATGCCACCCTTTTCAGTTTATATTCAAAAAATGATTTATTGTTTAGGTATTTAGCTCTAAAGAAATTAACCCACAAACATTGGTCACCTTTAGCTATTCGCCAACCCAACTTAGCTAGCAAGGCTAAGTTAATGTCTTGGAATCTTTAGAATCCCAAACCATCTGCTTCTTTTGGATTATAAATATTGTAAGTCTTCCGAGTTAGAAACCTATCCTTGTCGGGATGCACTTCCCACTATAGTTTTCTAACCAAGGAATCTAAAGTTTTACAAGCCATAAGAGGCCATCAAAAAGTAGATGCCGAGTAAATTGGAATTGTTCGAGCTACTTATCTTACCAAAGTTGATTTTCCTGCTCTAGAGAGCAATTAACTTTGCCAACCTTCCAGATTGATTTGGACCCTTTCCTTCACTTTATGAAATTCCTTAGCTCGCTTGCGGTTGAAAATGAGAGAATTGCCTAAGTACACAGCTTCTAGTCCCTTTTCTTTGAATCCCAAGATTGCATTCACTCTTCTTCTCATATTCCTTTTAGTACCAGGGGAGAAAACAAATTAGATTTCTCTGTATTAGCTTGCTATTCTGATCATTTACTGTAGATTTCCTGAATACTTTTCAATGTATTAGCATTGACTTCATTCGCTAACATGCTAAAAGCATATCATTAACATATAATAGGTCGAACATTGAAGAAGCATGTCTGTTGATTCTAATCCTATGCACTCTATCCCTTCTTTCATTTTGGTATAATAATCGAGAGAAAATCTTAACACACATAAGAAAAAAAATAAAGTGAGAGAGGATCTCCCTGTCTGAGACCACGTGAAGGGGAAAAATTTCCATATAAGCTACAATTTAAAAGAATACGATAACATACCATGCTCACACAACTTAAGATTAGATTTCAAAATTTATTTGAAAAGCCCCACACACTTAGCACGAAGTCAAGAAAACTCCATTCTAACTGATCATAGACTGTCTTATTAATTGAAAAATGGTTTTAAGTATATAATTTATCTTTGATAACAAGTAGCAGGCCGCCTTTGTCCTTCAAAGAAAACATGAAATGGATCCATTGGATATTAAATCCTAAAAAAAAAAAAAAACTAAAAGAGAAGCATCAAATATGAAAATGGCGTACCATGATATAAGAATTAACTGAAGTGAAAAAAATATTCTATATGGTTTGCATAAAACAAATATATAGTTTATAAAATCGTGTATATATATATATATATATATATATATATATATATAAAATTCCCTCACAAATAACAAAGTTACAATATCTATAACTCACCTACCTAGAGTAATTAGTTAATTTTTTTTTTTTTGGTGAAAGAGTAATTAGTTAATTACCTACAAGTATTGTAGTCTATTTTCTACAACAAAAAATGTACTTTCTAAATACAACAAATTAAAGGAGATCAAAATTAAAAGAAAAGAAATTAAGAAAGTGAAACTATAATAATATGACTGTTACCTTTAATTTTAAACTATTAATGCACATCCAAGTTGCCTTTCATTTGATAGAAACATGACCTAGCTGTAAGGTTAGCAAAAATGATGGTTTGGTACTTAACCATACACACATAACCAAAGGTCAATTAGTAAGTGAAAACTAATATAATAGAAAGTCTTTGAAGTAAAACTATATATTGATTAGCTTGCTAGGAATAGACTATTTACAAGCAATATATTAATTATCTATATTTATAATCTTCTGTCTTTACTTTTTGAGTACTGGTCAATCAATTTTATCTTTTCATTACAATTTTTATTGCATTGAAATACAAGTAATATGACATGTTTGATTGAGGAATCAATTACATATAATTAATAAAACTAACATATTCATTTTATGTAATCAATAAAAGTATATTCCCAATCACTCGTATTGTAATATAAATTATATTAAATAGATGAACTCACCCAATTAAGCCATATTATATATATAATTTCACCCTACTATTTCAAAGTAAACCATTCTACTATTTGAAGCATGACCAAACAAAAAAAATATTAAAAAGGTACTATTACTCGGGGAAACTTACCTTGCTAGGCTCGAAGAGTCATATAGGGGTTGTAATATGCTTTTTCAAAGTTCTTAATTTAGACCAATATTATTTTTTCTTTGTATAATACAATTTTAGTTTATCTCCATTGTTGCCTCTTATATGAAAGGTTTTCATTTGTCCAATAATAAAAAGCCAATTGTAAAGAAATTTAAAAAATAAAAATGATGGCACGCACAACCTTCATTCCTTGCCTATAAAAGGCAGGCAATTGCTCCTATTTTCCATGTTGGAGAGCTTGAATATATATATATATATAGAGAGAGAGAGATGGAATCAATGGCTTCCATCAACTCCATGTTGAAAAGTTCAAAGGCAATTAATCTAGGGTTTAGGGTTTTTACTCTTATTCTTCTTGTGATGTCTATTGTACTCCTAAGCACCAATGTTATGAATCATGACGTTATTGGATATCGGTAATTAATCAATTGTTAATTTTAGTATAAAGCAGTATATGTGTGTGTGTCGTACCAGCTTATATAATTCTTTGAAATTGATTTCCATTTTTCCTTTGTTTTTTTTCTTATATATTGTGAAATTAATCTTTTCCATTTTTTTCAATTTCCCATTTTTTTGGGGTTCAAATTCAAAATTAATTTTACTAATTCTGTTAAACTTGCAGGCACATGTTATTCACAATTGTCATCGGAATTAGATGTACAAGCTCGCAAATTGCTGTTGCAATTTATGGGATGAAAAAGGAATTAAATCAACTCAACTCTTTATTTGAATTCTAAGGTGACAAGGTACATGAGAATTTTTGAGTTGTACTCCTTTATTTTTATTTTTTTTTCCTTATAATTAAGAAATTAAATATGCTTAATTAGATTTATAAAAGCATTCCTCTGAAAATTAGAGTAATAAAAGTTGAATCGAAATTTTCATTTGCATTAGAATCTGTAGACTTGGACTTCTAATTTTCGTTAACCCAATAAATAAATTGGGCTTTTCGACTAATGGGCTCTACTTGGATGAGCCGATCCTTCCTATTTTTTTGTTAATTTTTTTTTCTTTAATAGCACAATTTTGTAATTTGTGTGTGTGTATGTAAGATTATGAGAATAAATTGATGAACTATATTAATCAAAGTAATGTATAAAATGAAAAATAAATTAGATCAATTTAATTATGGACATATATGTGCATGCATGAATATTGAAGGTGATATCAAGCTTATTAGCAACAGGTGCAGCAGCAGGATTTGTAATGACAAAAGAAATGAAGAAACCATTAGAACTTGTTCAACATAACTGTCAATCCTATTTCTCTAAGGCTTATGCATCTGAAATCCTCCTCCTTCTAGGGTTCGCCATTACTGAAGCTTTATTGGTTATGTCTTGGCATGCACTCCATAACCAAAGCAAATCACCAAAGTTGTCACAAAAAGAAGAAAATATTACCCATTTCTGAATAAACAAAAGTAAAAGCAGTAGTTGTAGTCTATAACTTGGAATTATTGAGGGACTTTTTCATTTCTAAGCAAGGTCAATTAATTTTCTGGTCAATCATGGATGAAAACAGTGGGCCATGTCCTCTGGGGTATGTATCAATCAACATCATGCATGGCATTCTCATTGTCGTTTACAAGTTTTATGTTAATATAGTAATTAACCAACCTTTTTTTATTTTTTATTTTTTAAAGTTGTTTCATTAGATTTAAAAATTTTATGTTCCAGTTTCCATGAAACTTCCATGCACGAAAAAGAAAACTCTACGGAGAATTTGATATGTAAAAGAAAACTATAAAGATTAACATAAAAGAGATATATATTCAGTTCATTCATAAGTAAGAAATTATTACAACAACATTGATTTACTGATATAGAGACTGAGGAGCAGTAGTCGGGATTTGATTTTGATGCATGTTCATCCCTTGATTTACTTCCTTTTTTCATTATGTGACCAAATCAAGAACAAGACAAGTCACAGCAATGGTGGGATCACCCAGTAGTATACAAGCAATTGTCTTGAAAAATACCTTCATCATCTTCCAGTACTTGTTTCCTCTCCCCCCATTTTTTCTCAGCTTTTCCAGACTCCTACTCCTGGGAATCTCCAAATTCTCCAAATCCAAACACTCATTATTAATAGCAACACTGTCTCTCCCTTTCCACAATTTGACAACCATTTCCGTAACACAATACACATGAAGATGGTACCTGTCGCACTTGGACACGTACGACCACCCTCTAATCCCAGGACTGTCTCTAACTTGCAATTTCTGGCACTAAAAACAGCTCGAATCTACAGCCTTACAGAGCCGAAACTTTGTGCCGTTGATTTTCAGCTTGCTTTCAAGATTAAGGCAACAGGGATGAAAATCCAAATCATCTTCTTCGCAGTGGTAAACAAAGCCCGTGACGGGTTTTCCACACGCGTCGCAGTATCTCTTACACTCGTCACACTCGTTGCGCCCGCAGGACTTTCTTGGTGTGGGGGGCTGATCGAAGAACTTAAAGGTTGAATTTTGGAAGAAGTGGTGCGAAGTTTCCTGGGTGAAGAACATGCAATCTTGGTGGAGATCGAAGTCGCATAGATCGCATCTGTATCTCTTTCCGAAGCCTGGTTCTTTGCAGCCATCGCATCTGTAGGGTTTCTGAAATGTTTTGAGCTCCAGGCGGTGATCTGGGTGGCTAAAGTGATTACCTTTCTCCATGTTTGAACTAGTACTGGAAGTCTCAAACAAACTCATTTGTTAGGACACCCGAACAATAACAATAATAAGGACATGTTTTTTTTTCTAGAGTAGAGTCACTTGTGTAAATAAATAATAATAATTAAAAAAAAAGGAATAAGTAATATTGTCAAAATTGCGTCAGTATTGAAAACATATAAAATTCATAATAGATGCCTGGGTGCACTAAAACAAGGAGAAAAACAACGTTAATCTAACTAGTATATATGTATAAGAACTAAAAAGGAACATATATAATATAATAAAAAAGGAGATATAAGTATTGCATGCACATGTTTGTTAATTTACCTCTAATTAAGTTTCCACTTTGATCAATTAGCCTTGGATTGATGAAATTCAGGAAAGAAGTGCCTTCAGTATCGTCTGGTTTCAGTAATAAAAGTGGAAAGAAATCCAAGTTAGAGTGAATAATACTAAAGAAAGAAAACAGAAGCAATATATATAGGAAAATAAAGCCAAGAAGGCCCCGCTAGCTATCAGAATTATCCCATTTTTAGCTGCTTCTTTTTTTTTTTTTTTTTCCGATAAAAATTTTCTGGTAATTTCCTAGTAAAGTTCCCACAATTACATACTGGGTTCTTGGGACAGAAGCCTCAACGTAAATGATAGATGATAAATCATCTTAAATAATTAAGGGCTCGATAAATATTGAATAAATTGACATTATTTCTACACCATATATTTAATTTTAACTTAACGGCTCACCACTCTGGTCCCAAATTCTATGCTCGCCTTAGATTTATTTATTTATTTTTTAAACATAAGAAAATAGAGGAGATAATTAAGAAAGGAATTAATTAAGAGAATTTCCCTGAATCATAATTAAGAAAAAATAAGAGAATTTCCACTACAGTTTCTTCCTGGAAAAACCGTTGGATTGTGATGTATAAATGGGAGAGTTCTGGGTACAAATGGGAATACACCGTTTTCGATCTCTTATGCCGTTGAAAGTGGAGGGTAGTTTTGGTTTCAATTTGACAACATATGTTGGTAGCTGGTTTTTACAATTACTACATAGATCATATATATATAAATATGTGTAGTGTCAAAAGAGTTTGTTTTCATTTTCGTGTTTGTCCTGTCTAAATGGTTTACTCTTTGTTTTTTTTATTAAGTTCGAAATATCAGTTTTGTTTTTTTTGCTGAGAATTTGTTTTTAAAAAATCTTGATTTTTTATTTGTCAAAAAACCTAATCTATATGTATTTCTTCTCTTGTAAACCGATGCGTGTGCCGCGTTAAGTAATTGGAAATAAACGATTTTTTATTTGTCAAAAAACCTAATCTATATATATTTCTTCTCTTGTAAACCGATGCGTGTGCCGTGTTAAGTGGAAATAAACGTAGGGCTCACACGTTTTTGTGGAAATTTTAACAAAGAGCCTTTAATACACGCTCATGGGAGATAGAGAAAGCAATGGGAGGTCGTACTAACCGGAAACTGTAGGAAGAAGAGAAGAAATTTTGACGAAGTTGATGACAAATTGTAGCTACCAGCGTCGCAGACTCATGCAATTGGGAGTACTTACTAACTCAAAGCTATCAGAAGGAGAGAAGAAATTACGATGAAGTTGATTAATTCTAGCTAACAGAATGTGACAGACTCACAGCCCACCAGAAAAAAAAAAAAAAAATGAAAGCTAAAATCTATTATATAAATGAAAATAAAAGGGTCAAATGGATATAATTTTGACCAAAATATTATTGATTATTTACAAAGAATATCCAACTCGATTTGGTTCTATATACAAAAAAAAAAAATTCAACTCGATTTGGTTCTATATACAAAATATTTATATTCCTCTATTAACTTATATTAAAAGCAGGAAATACATATGAATCATACTTGTATTTGTATACATATACGAACGTACACAACTATGACGGAATTATACAAACTTCACACATACACACATATTTACATTATCTGAATTTGAATTAGGTACATAGCGAAGACTACGAATTCAAAGCTTCAACAACAATGGCAAGCCCTGCAGTTGGATCACCGAAAATAGCAGAAATAACCAGCTTGAGAACCATTCTTGCTATCTTCGAAAACTTTTTAGCTTTGCTCCCAAACCAACCTCCTCTTCTTTCTATTACCTCATTGCATGGACAAGTACTAGTACTACTAGTACCAATTTGCGTCAATGCCAAATTGTTTTTCAGATCCACATTTCCATCAAAATAACCACTCCTCCACTTTTCCATGACCAAGTCCTTGACACAAGCCACATGATAGCAAAACTCTCCACAAGAAGAAACATAGGACCAACCTTTTAACCCTTTAGAAATTTCCTTGCTCTTGCATTTTAGGCACTTGGACAAAACCTTATCCGAAAGTTTAAGTTTGATCCCTCCGTCGCCGTAGATGGTTCGTTGAAGCTTCAAACAACACGGATGTAAGTCATGTGCCTCGTCATGCAAGCATTTGTATGAAACCCCCATCACATCCTTCCCACAAGCGTCGCAGATACGGCCGTACGTTTCGTCCCGGAAAATAAAACGACATCTTTTGAAGAATGGGTGGTAGGCTGACTCGGAAGCCATTGCACATTCCTCATGGAGATGGTAGTTGCAGTCCTGACAGTGGTAACATGACCCAAACCCTAGCTCTTTGCATCCGTCGCACTTGTATGGTTCACCGCAAGATAGCATCAGAATGTGAGGGTGACTGGGATGCTCAAACTCCGTAACTTTCATACTTGTAATTAATTCCTGTAATACAAGTGCATAGTGATTAATTATTATTTTGGAGTTTAATTAATTATATTGGTAAAAGATTAATTAATTGTTTATGAGGAGAATAAGTTAATACTATGTGTCTTAGATTACATTTGAAGCATAGTAAGAATTGACCATGCCCATGTGATCATAAAATACTAAAGATTTTGCATGCCATATTGTGAATTTGAATGTTTCAAAATCAAGGTTAAAATTAATATCAAATAAATTAAAGAGGTGGGAAGGGAATCTTCTTTCTTCTTTTCTCTTTTTTTTTTTTTTTTTTTTTTTTTCCTTTTTTTAAACTGTTACAGTCTTTTTCATCCAAAATAAAATAAAAACTTTCTTAGCTATCAAGAATTACTTACATCAACAATGAGGTTTCTTCCCAAAATATATTTGTTTTATTTGTATGTAATTAATAATATAACTAGCTTATCTGCGTTTACCTAGATTGAAACATGATAAAAGATTTTGACATGCAATTTTGAATAATTATTTTTTTAAAACAAAATTAGAGATTCAACACTCTAATGGAAGGGATACTATTTTTTTAAACTGTACACCTAATTATCTCAGTTAGTAATTATCAGCAATATCATGTAAGCTATCTAGGTTCTTGACAGACCATCTAATTTTTGCTTTAAATTGGCCCTCATATATAATGCGACAGTATAACTCAATTGGTAGAAATGATTTTATATATATATATATATATATGATTATGATATGCACATGCAAAATCATAGATGTCCCGTATTGAAGTTGATAGCTAGCAGTGATCTTCTGCGCATGTTAAGTATATGACATAATTAAACCATAATCAATAAGCATCAGGCAAAAAAAAATATTAAACAAATTAATTAAAAGAAAAATCATCACTAAAAGTGTGTTAGAGAATTATTGGACACCCAAAAGTGGTGGTTGTTAGGCTGTGAACGATAAAAACAAATTAATGAATAAATTAGTGATATAAAACAAACCGTGTAAACATATATAATTTGTTTCTGATTTATCTAATTAGAAATGAAAGAGCAAAAATAAAAGTAAGAAAAAGGCATGCAATACAAGGTTAATTTGTATTGCTTTAAAACTCGATCTGCTCATACTATATATACACACATACATAGCTTATTATTAGCTTACCTGGTTCGTGAACCATGTAGGGTGGCGTTATATAAATGTCCCAAGAAGAAGAAGCACGTACACAGGAGCCCAACAGGATTTAATTAAAAGAGACTTTTGAAAAACATTATGTATTTTGGATCATATATATAGGCGACTCATGGGACTTTTAGCACCTGTCCATATATCTTTTCCATTTTTTTTATTTTTTATGAAACATCAAAAATCAACATGGAGAAACTAGATGGAAGCATCCCAAAATATTAGATAACTACTTGGTGTTTTTACGTACTCAATCTCTTCCACATTTTTTAATTATGGTCGGCGCTTCGATGGTGCCTGTTAAGTACACGTGTACTTCTTTTTCTTTTTTACCTTGTTTATTTATTATATTTATTTTTTCTTTTAATGAATTTTTCTTTATTTGTCAAAAAGCAAACGACTCAAATAACTTTACTATATTTAATAAAAAAATATACAAATACCAGATTTTGATCTTTATTTAATGAACATATATATATAAAATATTAGATAGCTTGATTCACTTTAGACAGGTATTAAAATATATAACCATTACTTTGGCTATCAAATTATATGATAAAATATAAAATATAGAGGCACTATTGAAAAGAATAGAAACGTTGATAGCTTAGATTACATTTTTATTTATTTATTGTTTATCTTGTAACTTGGCCTTAAGATAAGAAAATGACATTATCAACCACCACAACCGCCACCAAAGATATTGGATTTGTCAATGACAAGATGACCTCATGATTTGAAATGGGTGATTAGCACTTTCTATGTACTTGTTATGAAAATGATCTTCTTCTGTATTCCTCTTTCTCCACAAAAAAAAAAAAAAACAAATGTAATCATACACGAAATTAAATTGCTCAATTTTGACAAAAAATAAAAATAAACTTTTAAAGTTGACTTTTTCCTATAATAATAAGGGTTTTAGGCAGCAATGACTTGATCTTTCACCTTTATTGTATATTGTTTTTTGAATTTTAATTTTGATAGCACAACTCTTTAAATTTTTAATTTGGTGCACTAACATCTCTTTTTAAATTTTGATCCTTTTATACCGTATGGATGAGAAGAAAATAGAATTTATTAAAATATTTATCTTCGTCCTTAGAATTTTGACATTAATACCCTTTAAATTATATATAAAATTGTAAATTTTTCTTAAAAGGTATATTTTTATTTTAAATATGGTATTTTTTTAATTGTTTAAAAATATTTTTTTTTCATCTAAATAATTTAAAATAATTTATTTTTTTTATTTTACTGTTAACATAACAAAATACATTTAAACATTTAAGGTTATACTGTATTATGAGTTAAAAGCAATTTGTTTATGCTCCAGAACATTAAAAACAACTGCAAGTTGCTGTATTCATAAACACAATATAATTTTAATTGTTAAGATGTTTTATATAGATATATATATGTTAAAAGGTTAAGGCAATTGACAGTATATGAAAAACTAAATTAATTTAAATCACTTAGTTAAAAAATATTTTTGAACAAGTAAAAAAAGTATCATATTTAAGGTAAAATTATATTTTTATAAAATAATTTACAATTTTATGTACAATTTAAAATAATTTACAACTTTATATATAGCGAGTGAGGCATTGATACTAAAATTTCAAAGGAGAGTATAAATTTTTTATTAAATTTTATTCGTATCCTCATCTACATGACCAAAAAGGGAGTCAAAATTTAACGAAGTTAATTGCATAGGTATTGATGCATCAAATTAAAAAATTTAAAACTTATGCTATCGAAATTAAAGTTAATATATATATATATATACAAGATGAAAATTCAACGGACACTGTTATAAAAAAACCCTGATGATAAAAATATACCATAACACTATGCCACACTGTGACTGCAGCGCTGCGTGTCTTGGACGAGGGAAACATGTGATTGGGAAATTGCTTGGAACTTTTATAAATTTAGTTAATATTTTATTATGAAAATGAGAACCTTTACGTCATATACTATGACGTTGCAATATTAAATAATTCCATTTTGTACCACCTCATAAACATGATTTTCTCGGACTATTTTTGTCTATTAATAAAATAATAGTAAAAAACCAACGTTCAAATATTCATTAAAGGCTTTTACCAAAAAAAAAAAAAAATATTCATTAAAGGCTGATTTATATATAAATTTTAATACACGTGTACTGTATACCATTTAAATTATATACCATAGGACTATTTAAGTGGATTTTGTACAAATAACACTTTTTCCTATTAAATATATAAATATCACTTTATACTAAATTTCTACAAAGAGAGATATTTAATATTAAAGAGAGATATTTAATATTGTATTTGATAACATAATTTTATTTTATTTTAATTTTTTTTCTTTTAAGTTATATATAATTTAATTAATTTAAAAATTAATTGGAACTTATTAAATATTAGTTAGATTATTTAATTAAATAAAAAAAAAATAAAAGCACGTTTAATTATATATATATATTTTCATATTTTTAATCTAATTAATATTTTAAAAAATTTAATTAATTTCTAAACTAACTAAATTATAATTAATTTTAAAAAAATAAAATAAAAAATAATTATATTATTAAAATCCTAAATAAAAAATAATAAAACACGTTTGGGCCTGTTTGATAGCTTTTAGAAAGCCTGGTCCGGTACGGAGTGCAGTTCTTATCGTTGGCGTTGCACCCGCGGTAGTCTAATCTGAAGGTGCAAATGAATCAGAAATTCGGGGGAGCGAGAAAGCCGACGGGCACTCCTTCGCTGCCTTGGTCTTGTGTCGTAGTCGTCATTTCGCTTCTCGCCGGAGCCTCCGTTGTTCACAACATCTACAAGCCCGATCTTGTAACCTTCTATATCTAAAACTCAATGTTTGTGACCTGTTCGATGAAATGTCTGACATAGCCATGAACTGCTATGGCATAATTTTTTACGCTCTACGAAATCAGATTGCTCTTGAAGAACATAATTTTTTTTTTGCTTTAATGTCCAGTTTGTCTTCTTTCCTTCGCTTTCATGTTTCTTCACCATTGAGTTCAATATGCATGTTATGTGTTTGATGAAATGTTTGTACCATTTTATGCAATATAAGTTTTACTATTTTAGCTAGAAGTCAGCTATTTTCTAAGTTATTTTTGCATTGTTATGACAGAGATTGCCTCCTGTGGAAGTTGATGATGGCCAAAAGACAAAGCTCAAACAACCAGAGAAAGCATGACGATATGTTTGCTGCTTTCTATATTGCAAAATTGAAACGGTATTTTAGTTCATGAAAGGGACATTCAAGGGTTCCCAAAGTTTTGGCTTTTAGCTAGTGGAGTTGCAAGTAAGTTTGTTTGTGTTAGATATGCTTCTAAAATGCTTAGGATGTTGGACAATTTTTTAGCAGCTTCATATTTTCAGCTTCCATGTTGTGTTTGATTGTCCAAGAACATTAAATTTTTGTTTCAGCTGAGGTCAATGGGCATTGTTTGTTTAGAATAATTCATATTCATATTTGCTGAATTGCTGTCCTTTTGATTAATGGCAATGCTTTGATTCTCTCTGTCTCTGTCTATTATTTTTATTTATTTATTTTTTTTAATATGGCAGCAGTATGATTATTTATCTAAATTCAAATATTGCCAAACTTTTGGGTTTAACATTTTCAGTTTTCCTTTAGAATTTTCAATTCAGACTAGAAATTTCTGTGGGCGCACACACAAACAGAAAAGTAAAATATTAACTAGATAAACCTTAGAAGTACAAATATTAATCTTCAATCAAATGTAAGTGAATTACACAAAAATACTAAAACTCAACTTACAACCAAAAGTGGCTTCAATTAGACTAAAAGTTGACAATAATGTTAGGGCCACCAAGATGTTTATCAACTTTAGTTACCGAGTGATGTCTCAATCCGCATTTCATTATTTGATTGGTTTATTTAGATCTAACTTCTTTATTTTAAGAAGTTTAGTTTACTTTTCATATTTCTAGTGTACAGTAAGTGTCAATTGATTACTTTATGACACTACAATTACCATGTCATTTGATAAACGTAATGGTAAAACATGCTGGTAAAATTTTTTGGTGGCTGTTGGACTTCCGAAATACTGATGCAAACGGACTACACCTTTTTTTTCCCATTTTTTTTTTCTTTTTCAGTAAATATGTAATGAATTTCAGAATTTCAAGATGAAAATTGTGAGCAGAGAGACTGAGTTGGACTTTGTAGTCAATAGAATTTGGGTTTTTTGATGACATAGTCAGGCACAACATGCAATAATGAAAAAAAGCTATATTTTTATAGAATTAAAATATTAGTCCGAAATTACTTTATATCTTTAAAATGCATTGGAGATTGATAATTAAAATTTTAGCCCATCGGTGAAACCACACATACCACCACCAATACCACCGACCACTCTTCTTCCTCTTATTCTTCTCCTCTTCTTCCTCTTCTTCTTCTTCTTTGTCGCCATCGCACTACCATCGCCATTGCTGTCTATAACAAAGGTTAGAGTACTTTGTATGTTTTTAAACTTCTTCAATGGTTTTCTTGTTGTTGGCTTAAGGGTTTTGACAGCCTAATAAATTTTTGCAGGTTAACATCATCATGATGTCTTCGTTTCAGAAATTTTGACACCAAAAGAAATTTTGCAATCTCATAGATATGGGTAAGAGTCCTGCTTTTGCAGAAAAGTGAATCAGAATTCTTCATTGGGAAGTCATAAATTGCTTTAAGCTTTTCTAAAACCTTAATTCCAACAGAAAGTAACTCTGAACTCCAATAGCTCTAAGCAGTGGAAGGAAACTAATGAACATCCATGGAGACCAATTTTCCAATATTCTTATAATGTCTTTGGTCAACATCTCTAGCACCAGAATGAAGCAGAACATAGCAGGCACTCAGATTATGAAACAACCCCAAATGCCAAAGAAATTCATACAGAATTCTCCATGGCTGCGATGCTCATTGACATCTCAGGACTCAAGATGTACAAGATATTCAAATATTCTCATAATCTTGTCCTTCCAAAAGCACCAAAAGTAAAACATTGATTCAAGGGACACCTGGTCCCCAGAAACCATATTTTCTGCATGCTCAGGAAGATTAAACGCCAATTCTTCTTCAAAGATATACTTGGGGATACTTTTAGAAAGATGAAGATCCAAAATTTTTCAAGCAGATAGTATTTCACCTTTAACGCTCATGTGCTTCTGAGAAACTTTCATTTGATTCTTCATCGTTGGCAAATTACTCGATTCATTTGCAATAATACCAGCCTCTGTGCAAACAAACTCGATAAAGTTGTATCATTCATAGTAAATGACTTGGCTTTTGCTAAAAGCTCCATTTTTTGTTTAAACAGCTTTAAGGGCCAGCCTTTGCTACCAGGAGACCAAAGGCAGTTGACAAGCACATAGAAAAGAATAAGTACTGCATCTCCCTTTAACTTTGCAATATTTGCAGCTTCCAAAAAATTTCCCAATTCTTCTTCCAGCAACAAAAGTTCATCAAAGCAAGCTAAAGACCTCAAAAAATCAGGCATGAAATCCATGGATTGGAAAGCTTTAACAAATTTCATCATGGCCCTGCTATCTTTAACCTCATGATAATGGAAAGCACAGCTCTCTAAAACTTCTGTTCAATTGCTTCAATTTCTTTTCCTCTGCTAGAAAACCACATTCATTTATTGCATGTTGTTTCCAACATGTATAATGTATTCCAAACCCATGTCAAACAATTGACCCTTGGCACAAACAGTCAGACACTTAGAGAAAAAATTTCCCCTGGCATACACTTTTGCAGCAAGCTCATAGCATTCTGCAAGAGAGAAGCATTCCCCAGCTCTTTCCAGCTCAAAGTCGCGACATTTTTCCATATCAATCCTACCTGTAGCAATACAAAGTTTCTGAACTTTCAAAGTAGACAAATTAATCAATCTCAAACTAGAAGGAAAATTGAATTCAAACCTTTGAAATTTGTTACTCTAGCATAGAAAAACATTTTGCAAAAAAAGAAAAGAAAAAAGGCAGGCAGTCACTATCAATATCAATGTACCTACTTGTGCCGAGAAACTTAAACCACCAATGAATAAGAATTCATGGACAGTAAGTGTCAAACCATTATGGACATCAATAAGTGTTGTTTAAGCAAAGGACGCTGCCAGCATATTTTACAAAACGAATAACATTATATGCACGCCTAGGACATTATGCTGTTAATAGTTACTAAAACACTCTAATATACATCAATGTTAGCAGACTTACATTATAAGAAACAGCATAAAGAAACACAAAACATTTAAAAGTCATACCCTCTCTTTCATATTATCCTAAATCTGAAAAACACCTTGTAGCAGAATCTGCCTTGCCTATGGCGTCACAAATTTCAGCAGCTTCCCTAAGGATGGAATTAGCTACTTCATTATTTGAAACGCATTTGGTCAGCCCTAGTTTTAAGACTAGAAGGTATACATCTTCTTTCCAAGTAAGCATCTCCAGCTCGTTCGAAGCACATAGTAGCCATTTCATAGTTATGCTCAGAATATAGCTCTGTGAGAAAGCTAAGTATTAAGGTTTACAAGATTAAAACATACTATGCAAACATACTTCATGCTTTTCCCAAAACAGCACTATTGCTGGCCATATTAAAGTTACAAACACCAAAACAACTACAACTCTACTGAAAATAAAGTACTAAGGCACCTCTTATCCTAAAAGTTTAAGCTTCCACTGTAAGAAAATGGATCCAACTATGTATATCAAGCCACCACAAAAACCATACAGTTAATGCTTCACTCACGTGTTTGACAATCCTGTAATGGGACTAAAAATTGGTCATACACGTGCAGCAGAATAAATTTTAGAAAATGGGTTGTATTCCGATTTTAAAACAAAACCAATAACGCAATTAAGCTTTAAAACAATGCTAAATCCCACAAAAAAACTGTTGAGAAATGAACCCAGCTATGTAACTTAACAATAAAGACAACAAAAACAAAATCAGCAACATAAACAACAGGCATAAGCATTATTGACAGTTTAGCATCTTCATCATCATCATCATCACTATTCTTGTGAATTAAAATAACTAAGCAAACCTTGATGCCCCGTGAGCGCCACTACTCTGAACTGCTTGCAACTTGCATTGCATGAGCAATTGAGTCATCCAATTACCTAACTTGTACAGGACACTTCTTCCTCCAATAGTCAAACATCGGTTTTGAGTGTTCTGAACTCTCACAAATCCACAATCTCTGCCTCGTACGAGTAGCAGCCACATACAATTGCTTCAGTTCAGAGCACAGGATATTGTGTTTGGACTTATTAAAATGTGGAAAACTAGGTGACGTGGAATCAAGCAAATCTTATTCCTTCATATGTTCATATAATACCCTCCACTTATTTTTAAGGGGTGACGAGCCAAAAAATTTGTATAACAACACATCCTGCATAAAGGCATGTAAGTACCATGAATTAAAAAGATATTTCAAAAATAACTAAGCGTACTAGCTACAATTAAATCGTATTTAACAATTATACAGATGTAGCATCTAAAATAAAATTTGGCATTAGACAATTCAGAAACAGAAACTAAATTACATCTTACAGGTAAAAGAAGTAAAAGTCAATGTCAAGAGTGAAAAATGGCAATCGATCATGCAGAGCACAAAACTTCAACTAAAACTTCCATTAGTACTAATTTCTATAACATAAGAAAGTACTTAAATGAATATGGAACTTAGCATCGATAAAATCTAGCCAAGTAAAATTTCGCGCTCACCTGAAATTCAAGACCCTTGCACTCAAGTATGGTTAGAAGAAGAGCATGCTTCCCAACATAATTTGAAATTTCCTCTCGAGCATTGTCATCTCTAACCGGTATCACCTGCTCAGCTCCGAAACCAACAATATTTCCACTAACATTTCCAGAGTTTCCAAAGATCTTTACAATTACATTTTCATTTTTCAGTAAAACTTGAGCTTCCCCGTATATCAGACTGCTTTCAGGTTTTAGAATATCAATACAATTAGGAAAGAATCAATAAATAAGTTCAATAATGCTCTGTGATAATTTAAGTATACCATCATGGGTACGAAAATTTTGAGTTAAATGGAAAATCTCTAAGATTTGTCCCTTCACTTTTCTTTCATCATGTCCATTGCTTCTTGAATCCAAAAGAAACTTTTCATAGAACAGATTCCGTATATCTTGGAATCGAAAATCAATACCTCTTGCAATGGTTTGTGCGGTATCACCAGAAAAAACAAAACCCTCTTCGACATTACTGCAGTTATGCTTGAACAAAGCAAGTTGGCTCATTGTTAGATCTTGGACCTCATCAATATATACAAAGTCCATTACATCACCCTCGTATCTTTCATGTCTGAGTCGAAAATGGAGATCATTTACAAAATCAGCAAGATCATATTCACCATTTTCCATCTTCATTTTTTCATAAGCCTGGAATATGTCATATATTATTTCTCTCTTCTGCTTGCTTAAACTAGATGCACGTCGCTCTGACAGTCGATTACAGTCCTCGCGATTGAGTTTACCATCAAATGCTTCCATGGATTGCAAGCCACCTTTTATATATGAGATTATCTCAGTAAATACTCTGGAAGGATCAAGATTCTTTGACAACTGAGAATTAAAACGGGGCCAATATGATGAACTAAACCTCTCATAATTCACTTCCTCTGTCCTGATAAACGTCTGCAGTACAACAGACATTGAAGTTCGTTTTTGACAATTAGAAAATTCCGTTATACCAAGGAAACGTTCAAAGTATGAGTTACTTAATGATCCATCAAGCATCATCAAGAACTTATGGAATGTTATGACAAGGGGGTAAGAACCAGCCGGAATATTGAGAAATGAATCTGGTACATTCTTGAATTGTGTTTCTTCGTCATCAATATAATCAATATCAGTTGAACTGTTTTTATCTGAAGAGCTTCCACCGCAAGCAAAACTGGAAAATTATGAGGTGAATATTGTCAAAGGAGCACAATTTTATGCATGTATTATTGCTCAATAAAAATGCTTAGGACATTTATAAGATGAATAGCTTCGCTTATATCAGAATCATACACTACTATAATAGAAACTTTCAGGGATGACCACGAAGGAAATAAGTAAAGTACAATGGAAATTAAGGTAAGTATCTTTATCACAGGCTAGATCTGGGCAACAGTTATTTAAGGCAAGTATATTAGTTTTTCACAATTTTATTTATTTATTTATTATGTAAAGGAACCACTCTAATCATCATTAGCTGCTCATCTCATTTTCATATATAACCGAGCAGCAGTTCCTATTGTAACAAATGAAAATAGTAACAAGATTTTAAAATGTCCAGAAAGCACAATTATTATTATAAGAAATTAGTTCATGTGAACTGCTTTCACACATAAGTATAAAACAAACTGATGTCAGATTATTGTAGTATTCCAATTATAACTGGGTTACTGCAATGGACAAATTCTTTGAATGCATCAAATGTCATCCTCATTCTAAACAAATACATCCATAAAAAATATGTGAACCATTTTCTTGGAAATAAAACACACCTTTTCAAGTGAGAAACATGCTGCTTCACAGCAAGACACAGTTTAGGACACTGTCACAAAGATCTGGCGCAGAACTGGACCCCTTGTCTCCAACGAGCTTTCCTGGACCGCTTCCGGACTAACATTATCAAGTGAATTGCTCTTGACACTATGGACTCTTTCCTGAGATATATGGTACAATTTTTCTTTCTGAAATAACTTCATTGTTAATGCAGTAGTTTTTCCAGTACCAGACCCACCAAGTATAAAGCTACTATGGAGAAAAAGAATGATCTTCATTTCTTGGTCCAGCACTTCAAAAGGGAGATCTAATTCTCTACCATCGTGGTCAGAAAGCAAGTGGTTCACTACACCAGATGATAAGGAGTAGAATTTCATCAGCAATAGACTCACTAACTTTTGAGTTCTCAACATTACTTCTACCATCAGAAGCAGCACCAACTAGATCAGTTTCATTGATGATAAGATCTTTAAACCGAGCAATATCCCAAGAGGGTGGTCAACTCTTTGGAACTTCCAAATTTCTGGGAGCAAAATAATATAAAAGAAAAAAAAAATATAAAATGCTTTCAAAAAAACTATATAAAATTCTTTCAAACCAGCCTTTTAAGTATAAAGTTAAGCAATATGAATTCAGTTATACAAGAATACAAAATAATGTACCCGTCCAGAGACTTTTCATTGCAGAGATTGATTAAATCATCTGTGTATTTGCAAAAAATACTGTCAAGGCGTCTTATCAATTTTGGAATATCTTCTAGAGGCAATATGTCCCAGATCTTCAAAACTTGTTTGTAACTCAAATCCTTTACTATGTCAGTTGTACTAACAACATAGAGACCTTCAACCTTTTATTGCTTCACGATAGAACTCCCACAAACTGAATCTACATTCCGCCTCTTAGGTCTCCAGCCACTGAAAAGTTTAAGTAAAGTAGAAGGCTTATAACAGACTTCTTCAACCGAACTGATGGCAATTTTTTGAGTGACTTTAGAAAATTATCACTGAAAATAAGCTATCATATGAAAATGAAACGGAAGAAAAAACTACTAAGCATTTGCCGACAAGTCAATGCAATATTAGTAAACCTATATACCTCCCAAAAATATAAAGAACAGGAAGTGGAGAAAATGGATAAGTAGAAAACCATTGATTATACAAAGCTATACCTTCCAAATAGAATTCCTGAAAAGTATACTATCACCAGTAAGCAAATCATCTAACTGATCTAACTCTCTCTTGACCTTTAATATAGCATTGGCCAAATCTTTGTCATCATCAGCACTAAAGAAACATTTGCGATCCTTGGCGTCAAGAACTAAATCCATCCAAACAGATTGACTACTAACTAACTACCCAAAATCTATAGACAGTGCCTGGAAACATAAAAAAACCAGCCGGCAATATTAACAACACCTGACACAAATAATAATAAAAGCAATACTTGACATAGTTTAAATTATGCCAGACCTAGCCCTTGTTAAAGAAACACTCACTCTCTGAGGATTAGAAATGAAATCTAGTGATTGGTTTGTATTTGATTGAACTGTTGATATCATAATTGTGTCCTGCTCACCACCCTGGAACCCATCAACTGTCTTCACCTTCACTAGGAAGCCCTTAATGTTATCATACTTCTTTCCAAGTTTGTCCAGAATTGCAACAACTTGAGCAGCATATGGTGACACTACTCCAATACTTAGTCTATGATCTGAGCCAACCCATGCTGTTTACAGAAAGAGGGAAAATGAAAGAAATGAAGAATTAGAAATCATAATTATGACTTAAAATAATATTTATGTAAAACATCATTTAAATGGAATTTTAGTATTTATGCTTCAACTCTATATGTTTATGTTTTGTTTTGACATGAACAAGAACATGAAAACAATAGTTTTTTAATTTTGTCATACAAGTTAATGTTAAAATGTTTTTTCTTTTTGTTTTTTTTTTTTTTTTAGCCAACATGGAAAAACACATTGGTTTCTTGATTTGAGTATGTAGTTTTACAAGATAGCAAAATGTGATGGCTCCAACATAAGGTAATAGAAATTACCATAAGGATTTGGAAGACAGAAAAGAATATATTAAGAGAGAGAAGAGATTGAACTTAATAGAACAAGCTTTTCTAGAATTACTTAAGTTATAAAAGAAAATGCCATATTGTGCAGAGGTATCAGGCATAAATGAATTTTATATAACTTAAATTGCATGGTATAATAGTGGGAGAAAAAAATTGGGCTGACTTTGACAGCATGAAAAATGTCCTTTTAATTAAACGGAATGTAAGACCTCAAATACATGAAAACATATCATGTAAGATCATTAGATAATCAAAACCAAAATAAAACCTTGAGATGGAAATGTTAAGATGTGAATCTGGCCAGACACACCTTTATAGCGATTTCGTAGTATTTTTAACACAACAGCTACCTCGACCATATTTCTTCGACTATGTCCATCATCATCCTTCTCTCTTCCACCAATAACATTTACAAAAGAATAAGTACCATACATCAACCCTGAAAGGAAATGCCTCTTATAGCTTTTCTTTTGAACAACAGGCGCATCTAGGATCTGGTTTTGATAGAATTTTAAATTCGGAAAGGAACTTATTGATGGATGTATTCTATATTCAATATTCAGCAGATGTTTTGCATAACCCTGTGAGGTCAACCTCTCAAATAAACTTCGTCCAAAACCAGCTTCATCAGAAATCTGGCAATAAAAACAAACTAGATTTTCAATTCATACAAAATCTAAACAGAGCCAAATTCATAACAAACAAAGTAAAGACTATGTTACTAAATGACAAAATTACATCTACATACTTTGCTAGTAACCATTGCCGGTAACTGGCATTCATCACCAACAAGAATAGCATGCTTTACACCAGGAAGTTGTAGGGGTATGGTTGATTCACACTCTTTCAACTGTGCTGCTTCATCAATAACCAAAACAGTCAGTGGTTCTATTGCCACTCTATGCAGCTTGAATGAACTAGAAACCGTGCAAAATATTAATGATGCTCTTTGAAAACAGAATTCCATTATTGATTCACGGTTCCTAAAATTTGGCAGGTCGAGTCCACCAAGATAAATTTGAAGAGTTCTTAAAACTGAAAGACATTTACTTCTAAAGCTGAGAATAGATTGTTTATCTACAAAGGACTCAGGGAAACCTTGAACTACATCTGGATGAGAAAAATCCTCTTCTAGCCACATTATCTTGAAACAGCATTGTTTCAAAAGAATCAATTAAGCTAAAAAGGGAAACAATGTTTTGAAGACATTCCTCTGAAATGTAAGTTTTGGCCATATGAGTACAGAAGATGGAAATGCAACGCCTAAGAGGTGAAGCCGTGGAGACGAATCTTTCTCTCACAGGCCAAGAAATGATTTGATTCCTCGAATTCCAAGTTTTGTTATTTAACTTATGCTTCCCTCCTCTTTGATTTCATATCCACTGCTCTGTTCTCTCTCTTTAATCATCTCATTTTCCAAGAAAACATGGTATTGAGAAACACAAATACACAATCTTCAAAAAAACTTATCATGGAAGAAAAGCTATGCCTCCAACCAGTCAGTGGTCCTAAGCATTCTGTAATCTTTTGGATACGATAATCTAAATATATATCTTGAATATCAGAACCAACTTTGAGACGCTCCTTATTTTCCAAACAGAAGAATATTTCCCAGTGGACTAAACAAGGCATCAGGCACTTCATCAAATACCATCTTCACAAGACGGGAAGCCACTTCAGTTATTGCAACATTTGTTGGAGCACAAGTGAGAGTCCTATAGTTCATTCCCAAGAGAGTAAAAAGAAGAGTACTAGTGGTTTTTGTCTTCCCCGTCCCAGGGGGACCCCAAATAAGTTCCAAAGAAGGCTCCTCCTCATAGTGTATCTTATGGAAATAGGAAAGTAGTGCTTGAGATTGGGACTCATTTAATTTAAACTGTTTATACTTAACCAACATGTCATCCCAAAAGCCATCATTCTTCTCTGAACAGTGATCCCTTTTTTTCTCAACCTGTTATAAAGCATGAGTTTTTCAGTCACAAGAATCAATCATGCCATAAATGTATAAATACATTTGTCTTCGTGTGTGTGTGTGTGTGTATATATATATATATATATATATATATATATCAACAAACATACACTGACATGCACACATTCAACAACAAACACATGTATTTTTGCAACTGAATGTGTGTTTATACATGCATAAAGTTGTATGACATGTTAAATACATAAAACGACCAATCATCTCTGTATCCTCTTTGAAAAACAAATACAAAATGAAACAGAAGGGCCGGTTTTTAAAACTAGCTCATTTACAAGCTGGTATAAAAGGAAACAAAGAAGCATAATAGGGACCCAAATTATACATGACAACAACATAAATCCAGAGTAAGAAAACTGGAGGGTTACCAGTACAACAGTTTTACATAAACAGAGTAATATCTACCACTATGATTGCCTGTTTACAAAGGTATGAATCCAATTTATAAGACTACAGATGTATTAATATCACCTCTTTGTTCAATAAGAGTAAAGTTTCCCCCTGCTTTACCAATATCTCGTTCTTTGATTATTAAATTGAAAACTCGAGTACAATACTCATAGAATACAGTTACAAGTTTCTAGTAATTTTTACTAATCATCAAGGAGTGTAAAAGAAACAAACCAGTATTTGGCACAACACAAATAATAAGCAGACAAAAAGTATTTAAATTATCTAGTCAAGGAGGCTATTACTTTAGATCCACTTGAATCAAGAACTCCACATATAACAAGAATGTAATATTCCCATGCATATGAATCGCTAAATGCTAAGTTAAGTGTATAAATTTCAAGCATTCATCATTAATTATCTTACCATAGATCCATTGCAAAGAATTTCTTTAATAACTTTCATATTTCTAGACATATGCAATGCTTTCCTATTAGAAGACTTTCGGTTATTGTTAGTAGTAGATTAGGATTAGGAAACATTAATTCTAGTTTAAAAGTCAACAAGGATTTTTTTTTATAATTTATAATTTTACTTCCTAGGGTTGTAGTATTTGTATCTCTATAAGAGTCTATAAATACTTTTGTCTATTGTACTATTGTTTTTAATCTAATACAAAAAAATATTTTCACATGGTATCAAAGCAAGGTTTCTAGCTGCCGACCCCTTGCTTCACTTGTTTTCCTAGCATTTGTAGCAACCCATGCTGTTCTACAGATGAAATTGGAACAGTGGATCTTTTTGCTGGACTTATTACAGTTTCGGGTTTTCTTGTTTCTTTGTTGGACTTATTTCAGTTTTTTGTTTGTTTTACTCTTCCAGCTTTTTCCTTAACACTAGCCAATCCCAAACATGTCTGAGGTTACATAAAAGACTTCCTCAGGTAACCCCAATACCGAGACACAGATCATCAATAATAGTTCCATTCAAATAACCAATATCAAATTAAATAGAGATAATTTTACTCAATTGTCTCAATCAGTACATATGTTTATTCATGAAAGAGGCAAGATTGGTTATATTACTGGTCAAACGAAGGCCCCCTGCTACAACTAATGGTAAGTATGTTGTCTGAGCTACTGCAAACTTAATGATTATGTCATGGCTAGTCAATTCCATGGAGGAGGATAAATTACGAAATTGTCATTGGTCATTGCCGCATAAAGTCAGACGCCTGACATAAGACATAACTTGGCACCTAATATACACGGGGTATGTGTTCAAAAGCTTTAAAATGAATGTCAAGCACTTGCCATTGAACCTAACATGGAGCCTGACATTTGTTGAGCCTCCTTCTGCTAACATGTCATGCCTAGTGTTAGGGTCTTGACATTGTACATTATTTGTTCCTTTTAGTATATTCTTCACAATTTCTATGCAATTGCTTCATAACTCCTTAAGTCACCTTGCAAGCAGAACATATTAATATTAAGCTCAATTTAAGGAATTCAAATGCACACAAGTTACACGTTAAATCTAATAAGCATGATGTATTGAGGACCCATCAGTCTCTTATAGTTGTGGGTTGAACATAGTATTGGCACTTGCATTAAGTCTTTTTTTAGTGTTATTTTGAAACCAATTAGTTGTTGTTGGGTCATTTTGTTGTAAAATGAAGTTGTGTTTGCTTCGTTTCATAACAAAAGAAACGGCAGGAGAGGGAGTTGGCAGTGGAGGCTCTAAAGGGTTCCATGTTGCGGCGTTTGATAGACTGAAAGGTGGAAGGGAAGGGCGGAAGGCGAAGGAGAGTTTCACAGTGGTGAAGAAGTCAGAGGATCTGCCAATCTGTACGAGTACTTCAAGAGGTTGATGTTGGAGATGATAATGGAAAAGTTAGGCTAGAGATCTGGGGGAACTTTTATGCTTTTGTAATGGAGAGAAACAACAAAGAAAGATAGAAAGAGCCATCATCAGCCAAGCCCTTAATTAAATTTAATAATAATAAATTATATTTTTATGAATTTTAAAATTACCCTTCATTAACGAGTTTTACAGGTTCATCTGTTACCAATATGTTAATCTAATAGGTTACCCAACCCAATAAGGCTGACATGAACCTGCAAAAATATGAGCGGGTTTGTGTCATGTTAACGGGTTGGGTAGGATTTTGCCAAGCCTAGTTTTTGTCTTCCCCATTCCGGGGGACCCCAAATAAGTTCCGAAGAAGACACAGACTCATCCAGTGTATCTTATGGAGGCATGAAAGAACTGGTTCAGTTTGGGACTCATTCAATTTAGAGGAAATACTATTAACCATCATCCTATCCAAAAAGCCATTAGACTTTTAGAACAATAATCACATTTGTTTTCAACCCGTCATAAAGCATAACTTTTATCATATGCACTTAATGTATGGTATTTATGTTAGTCTGTGTGTATATTTACAGATGTGCACTCACTCGAAGTCATACACTTTTGTGTGTTGTATTTGTGTGGATATATTTATGTGTACAAGCCAAAATCTTTATATAAACATGTAAGTATTTGTGTGAATTTACATATATAAATCAACCAATCATTTTTGTTGTCGCTCTTGAAAAATATATATAAGAAATTAAAAGAATGGCATGGTATTTTAACTACAGTTGATTAACAAGTTGGTTTCAAAGGAATCAGAGACATGAAGGGAGACTTAATTGTGAATAACAACAATATGACCCCCATGTTCAAAACTAAAGGGTTACTAAAACTAGACCTGGTAAATTCTTACATGACCCATTAATATGGTATGAACCTGCACAATTAAAATATTATTTGAGTCTAGCTAATACGGATTGGGTCCATAACGGATCAATCCACTATCACCCATTTAACAAGGATATTTTAGTAGTTTTATAATATATTAGCAAAATTTTTAATTCTATTATGCATGGTTAGCTTTTTATTATTGGGATTATTTATATTTTTAGATGTTTATTGTTGTATATTTGATTCATAATCAATATTTCCATATATTTATTGAGCTATTTATTTTTTAAATTTTGTATAATTTATATTGGATTTAATATATATATATATATGTAATAAGTATATTTAATTTTTTGGTTTATAGTATTTTTCTATAATAATAATAATAATACATATAATTATTGTTATTATTATTATTATTATTATTATTATTGTTGTTGTTTTAGGATTAAAAAATATAAAAATGAGTAAAATGAGTGTAATGGCAAATATAGATTAATATGGTTTGTTTACCAAAAACAGAAATGGAGAAACATTTTCTCAAAAATTATGATAATAATATCAGTATTTGGCACAGAAAAAATAAAGTACAATCTAACATGCAATATTTAAATGGTTGAGTAAAGGTGACTACTACTTTTGATCCACTTTCATCATCAACATTCATATCTCTTGAATCTAATATTTAAAAAATACATCATTAGTCATCTTACCATTGGATCAACACAAAGAACTTCCTTAAAAACTTTCAGATTTCTTGACATGTGCGAGGTTTTCTATATTCTCCTCTTTGTGGTTAACTGTCCCAAGAAAGTTACAAATAGAGATGTATTCATCTCATTGTTGAGTTCAAACTCTTTTGAAGCCTTGACTCTGAAGAAAGTAGAATTAAAACCATCCTTAATATCATCCTCTGTGATTTTTGTGACTGAAACGAATGTCCACGACCTGCTTGTTCCTTGTAAATCAGAAACAGTTTCTGGTTTAGCAGCTGCTAAAATAGAAACATCTCCAGGCAATGTTCTGTAAGGTTCCTTGGCCCGATTGCAGAATCTATTCTTCCACTAGTCAACTTTAACTTCATAACATCTTTCTTTCACATGGCTTGGATTCTTCAAAAGAAATTACTTCAGCATAAGCTGCTCTACGTATAATTTCCATACATGAATGTAGTTTTGCTCGATCGAGTTTCTTCCAATAAAGGGCAGACATATGACCGTAGTTAATGCTGAACCGATCTAAAAGATTTAGGAATTCTTTTCACCTAAAAAAATGAAGATTCAATTTATGAATCAAAAACTTCTTTAACTATGTAAAATTGTATAATAAACCAATTTAAAACATGAAGAGAGATAATAAAGCTCGCGTAGCATTCAGGTTACACTCCATTGAAGTAAGAGACTGTCGGCCAACAAGTGAGTTCTCTCACAGAAAACATGTTAAATAGTAGTCTCAAAACACGATAGCCAAATCAAAACAAAAGAATTTTATAACAGGAAGAGCATCAAATGAATTTTAGAAGAGGAATTTCTAAGATGAACCTGAAGGTGCATTTTAATTTTTTACTAAGACAATAAATATACTTTAAAATTCAACATAAAGCATGCTAAACTATTGGCTATTATTGATCTTGATAACCATTAAAATGCATCAATCATCATTAGGCACAACATACCAACTTGTAACCTCTCTTTTCTATTCCAAAATATGTTAAAACTGGAAAAGGAAACTTAGAAATAACCAACATGCATAAACTTTTTTTTTACTGGTAAACACTTGCAGCGTCAAACAAATTTAGGACGATAAGCCCTCCAACATATGTTTGAAGTATCTGTGACTTCACTCGTCAATTGTTTAATACTAACTAAATTTAAACTTTGGAAATGTCCTTATACAACAATATGTAAGTTTACATTTTGTAAATATATAAAATTCTTCGCCTATTTGATTTCAATTTTCTCGTTTTCTCATATGATAATAAATTTGGGGCTATGGATATTTAAAAGGAAAGTCCTTATCAAACATGAAAATAATAGATAGGAGGAACACATGTTAATAGATAGAACCCAGTGATGGGTCTTCAATACATTTTTTTTTATTTGAATTAATGTGTAATTCTTGTGTGTTTGAACTCATAGAACGCATGCAAAGTTACTTGAGGAGATGTGAAGAAATTAATCAGGTTAACTAAGTCAGGTTCAATGTCAGATCTCAAACATTAGGTCTTTTTTGTTGGCTGGAGATTACATACCCAGATTGCAAGTGACCCCAATCCAATTGAGTAGGTGTACGTGTAAGCAAGAGATGAGACTGATCTTTAGTGGGCCATTTCAGTTTCAAATCTGAGAGCACCACATGCATTCGGCTCCTTTTACGTGTAAGCGACCTTTTTATTAATTAATATATTTATATTTTATTATAACATAGCGTACGGATTTATTAAAAACATTTATAATCAAATCTTCCAAACAAAATAGAATTCCTTTTTATATTCCCTTATATATATATATATTTTGTTTAAAAAAAACATAATTAATAATTTATAACTATATAATTACAAAATAGAAAAGCAAGCTTGTTAAAACTAATAAATAATAATAAAAAAAGACAATACAATAAAATTATTAAATTATTTTTTAAGAGAAAAAAGACTAATAGATTTTTCATTGGGTTTTCAAATAGGGTAAAAATATTTGCATAAAGATATTTTTTTCAAAGAAAAACAAAAAAAATGACGCTTTGCATTATGTACAAAAAAAGAAGATACACCGGTAAAGAAGAAAGAAATTATGCCATTTGTTTCACCATACTTTCTATACTTCAAGTACAATGTTGGTAAACATGTTTCATGCACTTTATTAAAAAAGAAAATTTTTGATTTTATAGTGGGAAGAAGATTAGGTTTATATTGCCCTCAGATAGTTCAATTCTTTACAATTTACAACTTTTAGGGACGATATTCTCCAAAGAATACAAGTTCTTTAAGGTATCTATCGTTCTTTCCTTTATAAATTAGATCCAATTTTTTTAGGGGAAATTGACGAAAATGCCCATCATTATAATTTAAATTGGAAAAACACCCACATATCCTTAATCTTTGCAAAAAGGATAGAATATACCTATTTTAACTTTAATAAAGATCTGTAACATTTCAACTGTATTTTTGAGTGAGGACCTGCAAAACCGCAGGTCGGACCTGCAGTTTTGCATGTCCTAAAACACATGTATTTCAGGACATACAAATTCTTTATTTTTTACCTATATTTTTATTTTTTTTTATATTTTTATATTTTTCTATAATTTAATTTGTGAGCATTTTTTTAAAATTTTTCGATTAAAATTGATATGATTTTTAAATATCGGACATGCCAATTTTGCATGTCAAATGGCAGATTCTACCTGCCATTTTGTAAACATTATATCTCATTCAATACAAATCGAAATGACTTGATTCAAAAGCCAAAATTCTCACAAATTGATGTAGTTTTATAGAAAAATATGTTACAAAATAAATAAAAATTATCCAAATAAATATGAAAGGACAAAATAGGTAAAAAAAAAGGAAAAAAATAAGAGTTAGGACCTGCCAAACTTTGTGAGCATTTTGGCTTTTGAATCAAGTTATTTCGATTAGTATTGAATGAGCTATTATATTTACAAAATGGCAGGTCGGATCTGCCATTTGACATGCAAAATGGCAGGTCCGACCTACTGTTTTGTAAAAATCATATCTCATTCAATACTTATTGAAATGATTTGATTCAAAAGCCAAAAATGTTCACAAATTGATGTAGTTTTATAAAAAAAAAATGCCACAAAATAAATAAAAATTATACAAATATATATGAATAGACAAAGTAGGTAAAAAAAAAAGAGATTTAAGACCTGCAAAACGGCAGGGACCTGCCGTTTTGCAGGTCGTAAACATCTCCAAATTATAAAGGTCTGTGATAAGGATAAAATGGATAGTTTGGATAGATTTTATAAGGATTAAGAAAAAATAGATATTTTTCAAATTTATATTATTTTAATGGGTATTTTTGTCAATTTTCCTTTTTTTTTATATTGTACAATCTTTCAGATTTTTACAATTGTTGTATTTAATTATCAGATATCTTAAGTTATTTTTCTCCTTTGATGATTATATTGTTAATTTTTTAGGTTGTTAGATTTTATGTTTTGAATCTACATGTAAAACTCTGAATCTTTCATAATTTTATTTTTATATACATTCTTATATATACTGTTAGATTCTTTATTTTGGTTTTTTTTCTCTTACTTCAAAATTTTCCAAAAACATAAAATTATGTTTAAAACAAAACATGTAAATAATATGTTATCATTGAGATTTGTTTGTTCAATATTATATGGTTACTTATACTGATATGTTGAGTTTTTTCCCTTGTTTGCATGTTTTCAATTTGTATAATCAATGTGTATTATTTTGGATTTTTCTTCTTTAAATAAAGAATTTAATAGACGATTTCATAAAATATTTTACAGTGTTATTGTTTATACTATCATTTTATTCTTACAGTTGTTAACACTATTAAGAATTATGTTGACATTTTTTCCTTCTTTTTATCTGTATATAGGATAGAATTTGCAGCTTTATTTGTTTATTATCTAAATTGTATTGTGTGTGGATTCAACATTAAAAGGTATGATAGTTATCATTTTTATCTTATTAATTTTCATGTTCTCAAGTTTATATGTTTTTTCTTACAGTTGTTTTTATTTATTTATTTATTATATTATTGTTTAGATTAAATCATTTTTATGATTATTATTTGTTAATCATCTGATAAATTTTTTTTTTATATATTTTTAACAATCATCACTAGGTATCAAGATGGATCAACAAATTAAGTTCATTAAAGATATTGATATTGGAGATACTAATTAGACATCAAAAATAGTTGTTCTAGAAAAAGACAGGCCATGTAATACAAAAAGTAACCTAACTAAATGTCATATAATAATATTTGTTGATTCAGAGGTATTTTTAATTCTTTTGCTTTTGATTATTTGATTGATTCATACATTGTAATACATATAAGATATAAAAATAAGATACTGTATAGATAATACTGCTTATGTAGCAATTATGTACATATTATTTGTTATTATATGGCTAACTTTTAATTTCTATCACTATTTTTAAAAAATTATAATTCTTTTATATAATATTTAAACAATATAATCTTGTATTTTTATAACATTGGCAAACTTTTAATCTCAATATAATGAAAAACATATGTTAATTGTTTAAAAATACCTATCCAATTTTTCGCCTTTAATATTTATTTATTTTCTATTCAATATGCTGTCGTTATGCAAAAAAAAAATATTCTCAATTTATTATTTATAGCATTTGTTTATATGTTTTGTAATATTTAATATGTCTATATGTTAAAGCTAAAGAAAATCTCATAGTAAATTATATCACATTATATGCAATATGTATTTGCATAATAAAAACTTATTATGAGTTTTCATATTATATAATAAAATCAGAAATATTTGCTACTACTATCAAATTAAATCACTGCTAATTTTGTTGTATTTCTTTATAGTTTATGTGCAATCTTTTACTATTATGTTCACTATTATTTTTCAATCATATATATATTCCAAATGAGAGCACCTATAGGGAAAAAAGATTTATTAATGAATTTATAATATTAACGTTTATCCTTTTGGATTTAAAAAATATATATTTTTTATTATAAGAAAATAAGATTCAAGGATGCATATTTAGAGCTGAAATTCATAAATTTCAAAATAAGTTTGTTATTAGAAAAATTTATTATGTATCAAATGCTTACGTCAAATTATATGATGTTATCCATTACATTGTGCCAAATCCATTGCAGTGGATCATCAATAGAGATACCAAGGTTCAAGAAGCTTCTATTGATACATCATTGAAACCTCCTGAGCTTATATTCATACCATTCTCTAAGTTGCATGCATATATTGATACTCCAACTGACATTGGTATCTTTGCTGTTAAATATACTCTTCTTTTTTATATATTTTATTTTACAATTTATAATCTATCTTAATTTGCAAATAGATATCATTGGTATTGTTGTTGATATAAAACCAAAGATGTAACATTTCAACACAGGAGATATATCAATTATTCAAGATCTTTGTTTGATAACAGAGGAGTAAGTAATTTAACTTTTGATAAATAGATTCTTATTTTTTGGAGGTCTTGTTGATTGTTAATTTTTCTAATTTTTTTTTGTTATTTCAAATATTACGACATATTATACTGTTACTGTGGGATCAATATATTGTTAATGAATGTGTTGAACTTTCTAAAATCATCATCAAGCGTCCAATTTTGGTTGGTCATAGGCTTAAAGTGACATTATATAATGGTAAAAGAAAATTATCTTAATTTTTTTTATATGATTTACCCATCAATTGGAAAAAAAAGAATGAAAAAAAAGAAACATATTTTATTTTCTATTATAAAAGATATTAGAAAAACATAAGGATTTATTATTAGAAATTTATTTTGATTATATTTTTATTTTTTCCCATTTTGCAAGCATGATTAATTTTTACAATTAAGCCTGGAAGTACCTTTGAGATTGATCCAAAGATTCCTCGTGCAATAGCTCCTTACATATGGTATATATACATTTTTATTTAATTTTTCTACTTTACTTTACTATAAAGAATTAATTCACATAGTTTCATCCTTTGTAAGTATACTATTAACACGAGAAGGTAAACAGTGTTCTTGCATAAAGAACGCAAGCAGGATCATCTTCACTCAGCATAGTGATACTTAAAGAAGATGACATTGTACCCATCAATGATGTGTATAATATGACTGAAATAGTAAAAAAAACTTCATCATCTACCTTATTTTTTTTTTTTTTTTAGTGTAGAATATTTAAGCCATATGTTGATAGTTTTTATGTTTTATTTTTTATTTTTCAAAAAAAATTTTTTTTGGATTAATGCAAAAAGTATGAGTACCAATTTGAGATAGAAATTTTGATACATGTCGTGTGATAAATGCAACAAATTATCAACCTATAATTATAGAGAGAAATTCAGCTGTGACACATGTAACGATGATGACTGTTTAACTTTATATATATATGTATATATTTATACTGATTGTTAGATAAAATTTTGTGTCATTAATTTGTCCCAAAAATTACAAAATCTTCAAATCAAATTTGGACTTTAAAGTGTAATTCAATTACACTACTCACTTTGGACTTTAAAGTGTAATTCAATTAGCCTATTCACTTTAATATCAATTATAAGAGAATTAAAATATTTTTATATTTTGGTTCAATAAATTGATAACAGGTAATTAAAATTAATAAACCAAATGGTATATTTAATTATTCGTAGATGAATAAACAAAGTTTTTTAAATTTATTTTAATATGAAATAAACTTTTATCAGATGCTGCATTTACTGTGATTTATTTGATGAGACATTTTCTATCAATGTCACTATTTTTGAAAAATCTGCTGAAACTTGTACGACTCTAGAGCTCATGGAGAACACATAAAAGATATTATTGTTAAATTGAATGACTACATTGGTGTTTGAATAATATGATATTATGTAAAAATACAAAATTATTATTAATATATTTGTTGCAGAGTATTGTTTCGGAGTTTGAGAAAATTGGTAGACTGTCAGTAGATAATTTATTACTATTTCAAATTCACGGAGTACCTTATGGACAGAATGATAACATGTAGTGGAGGTTTACTATTCTATTTGTATATGATCCTACACAGGCAGTGATTTCATTATTAACATACGATAAGACAGATAACGAAATACAGAGTTCATCACAAGGTCTATACCAAGGTTGTGCTGACAAAGAAAAAGAAATTGATGAAGCTTCAATGGAGATTAAAGAGAGCATAGAAATTGATCTTGACAATGAGAAAAAAGATACTGTTGTGGATGTAATGAATGCTGGACAAACTGAAATAAATATTTCAGTAAAAAACCCAACTTGAGAGCTGTAAAACTTCGCCTTATTCTGAATCTAAAAGAATTTGAAGAAGATTCATCAAATGATGCATAATCAATCACAAAAGAAATATCTAAACATGGTTTTGAAGATTTGATGAAAATCTTTAGTAAATTGAAGGTAAAAATAAAAAGGAAAAAAAGGATTACACAGAGATGTTTTTCACTTTTTGAAGCTCCAGTTGACTTACAATATGAGTAAGACTTTTGGCTCTTTTTGATTTTGTAATGATTTTGATATTTTAATGAATTTATCTTTTTGTAATTATTTAATTGCAAATTGTAATAGACATGTGAGCATCCTTATTGCTATTAGTTTTTGTAATGAGTATAAAACAACTTGTAATTTTTGTACACTTAGAGTTGTAATTTAGTTTCTAATCTGAATGATGGTATTTTGACTTTTTTGATACTCAGACAATCTGTATAAATTTGTAATGAATTATGCAATAGTTATGTATGAATTATGATGAAGCCAATCTCAAATGTTCTTATTATTACATGTTTGTGATTATTTTTGTAGTTTTCCAAATACACAGTGAATTTTATCTATTTAATATACTTATGAATTTGATAATTGTATAGATAATTTTTTTTGTATGATTATACAGAGTTAACTTTTGTTAAATAAAGAATACAATTTTCACTGGTTATATAATGTAAATGCTAAGACTGTTGCTTATTTTAATTTATCTTACAAGTGAAAACATAAAATAAAATAAATAATAAATGATTTTGATAATGATAATAAACGGTTCTGTATAATTATCAATGAAGCAAACTTTCAATTGGTCTTTCCTCTGTTTTCTCTGTCATTAGTGATGGCGACGAGAATACATATATGTGCCATTTTGGCATTTCTTATGGTATAGTGGATAGAAGAAACCAAAACTCATATGGAGGAAAACTACCAAACAAGAGTTTCTTTGAAATTATTTTAAGTTTTGACGTCCTTTTGGGCTTCAACTTCAAGGGACTTGAGAATTTCCTTTCTTTTTGTTTAATCTCAACTGGAAAGAAGTTTGCAATACAAGCCCATGCATACCAAGCTAAGTCAGCTCGAAATTCTTGGGAATGTACTGCAATGGAGTTCAAGGACATTCTAATGTCTTTGATTGAATTTGACATGACTAATAACTAAAATAAAAACATTTGATCAGTTTTAGAAAGACTTAAAGCGTGATCAATAAAAACCAAAAGTTTGAAACATATTTAGAAGCATAAAAGGATCATATGTAGCAAGCTATAAGGGAAGATATAAGCAGAAAACGTAACAAAAGTGAGAGGCAAAGACATTGAATCAAGAATTCCACTGCAGTATCTTCAAGGTTGGCTTTTTTCAATTAATTATTCACCATATAGGCTGCATGTTCTCTACAAAACTTTCTTCTACAGTCACAGTCACAGTTATTCAAATACAAAACTATGTGGTCAACTAGGTCATTTTTAAATTTGACATTGCAAAGAAGTACTTCATGAATAATAATAATAATAAAAAAGGAAACATACATTTACATTGAGAATTTATGAGGAATATTCTTGCATGCACGGTCCAATACATGAAATAAAGTAATATAATAGCATTCACCACGCAGAAACTAATCTACCTTCATCAGTTGCCATAAGAAATTGCTACTGAGACTAAACTTAAGAACTACCTTATATATTGGATTCAACATTGCAGTTGCAACTAACATGCCAATAGGTTCACCAACAAGGTATAAATTATGGGGGCTAGATCTTGTCTTTGTCCCATACTAAATTAAATGATTGAATTGTTGCAAACATTTCTTACAGAACCATTGTAGCAATGACAACATCCTGAAGAATGGCCATCAAATTCTTGAATAGAGTTCTAGGTTCAGTCAATCCTCTAGATGATCGAACAATAGCTTCTCATGTTGAGATTGAATGAACCATCTCTTCATACGTATCTATCCAATGAAAAATTAACAAGTATTCGATAAGAAAAAAAAAATACTTAAAGTTGGTGCTACCTTTCTGAAACGGATCCTATAGTAAAGAAGATTACAAATTGGAGCTTTGTTGAGTTTTGTGGTTCTTATCTTTGGACAAATTTTTGGATTTTTTTTTTTTGCATTGGAATTATGGATTCTTATTTTTATGTTTTTTTTATAAAGATTATTTTTGAGGGTTTTTTATGCTGAACTTTTTTTTTTTTTTTTTGTACTGTTAAAATGGATATTTGGAATTATGGATTCAATCATCACACTTAGTATAAAGAAAATATCCAATAAACCATATTTGAAGAACTACAATAATACAAATTTTTCTTTGTTACTTTTTTTATATATAAAATGGAAAAGAAATCGATGAAATTATTGAATAAAAATTGAGGAGAAAAGTTTAAAACTAATTTTAAAAATTGAGTGTAATTTATTCATAAAATAATTATATTTAAATAAAAATATAAAAAGTGCATGATTCTTGCCTTTTTGATGTTTATCACCCCCTTTCTTGTTTGGTGGTCATTGCTCTCTCTTTTGGTGTAATGTTTTATTTTTATTTTTTCAATTCTAGCTCCAAAACAATGTTGTTTTGCGTATATCTAAAATATATATTTATCCTTATCATGATTTGTTGACAGCTTTAAAAGAAAGGGTGTAACTGTAAAATTGCCTATACTTATACCGATTTCTACCAGCTTCTATCTCTATTGTAGTAGAAGTATGTATAATTTTTGCTTAAGATAAGTGTATTTCCGAATCATCACAGCCACCAAACTTTGTTGAAGAAAAGAAATTTTAATAAATTTTTATTAAAAAACCACGTGCATGGCACATGCAAAAATCCTAATATATATATATATATATATATATATATATATATTTATGTGGTATATGAGTGGTGAGTGCATATATATGGTATGAGAGGTTAAGAGGGGTGGGACCTACAAGAAAATTTTATAAAGGAAAAATATTTAAGGTGACGTGTAAAATAAGAAGAAAAAAATTTAGCAAGAGATGTAAAAGATCATTAAATAGGAGATAAGCTAGTAGGGCATGTGGCATTTTTTTAGTATAAAAACAGTTAAAGAGACAGAAATTAAGATATATAGAACATTTGAACGATTAAAATTAGCTTGAAAGATGGAATTCAAAAAACACATCGTAAAAATAGATTCCAAAATTATGATAGATTGGATAAAAAGAGATATTCATCATTTACACCCTTCGTTATAAAATCATTATAGCCTGCAAAGATCTAATTATAAGAGATTAGGAAGTTGTTGATACATTACCTTGCAAACCTAGTCACAATCTCAATATAGAAGTATATTTGTTGGAGGAAGCTTCTTGCGAAGTCAAAAATTTTATTGTTGCTAATTGTATAGTGATGTATTTTCTTTGTGAAATTTTTTTTTTAGTTTTTGTTTGTCTTTGAAGCTTTAGCGCCCATTTTGTCACCCAAAAAAATAAAACATTCTCCAGCATGCTCTTCATTATTGTTTATCTTTTCTATTTTAAAAAGCCAACTAACCTTCAAAAATACAGTAGTGAAATTTGGTTTCTAATATTGTATAAATTTTCGTACACTACGTGATAAGTAGGAAGGAAGTACGGTAAAAATATAAAAATAAATAAATTATAAATCAAAATTATTTTTACTGTTGAAGACATGTTATATAATGTAATGACCATCAGTGAACATGCTCTCACACAACAAAAGTCAAACAAATTAAATAAAACATGTAATATTTATTTTTAAATCTTATATGTTCGATTATTAATAGCCATGTTGTAAAAGCATAAAATTAAATATAAAATTAAAAGAAAAAGAAATAAAGAACCGGCAGAGGGCGAGTAGCGAGCAAAACATAAGAGGACAGAAATCAGCACAGGAAGATGGGAAGAATGTAGCGAGGCTTGTTGGTCGCTTTTCGCATCCGAAAGCTCAGTTCCGGCAGGTGCTTTGATTGGATTCTGTCTCTCCTTCTTCTCTTTCTCTCTCTACTCTCAGTTTGTAAGTAGGTAGGACGTTCAATTCTGCTTTCGAAACTAAGAAGCTCTTGACTTGGAGCTGGAGAACGGAGTGAGGCTTGGAGACCGCTTCTCGCACCCGAAAGCTCAGGTCTGGCCAGAGGCTTGGATTGGATTCTGTCTCTCCCTCTTCGCTTTTTCTCTCTACTTTCAGTCTCTATATATATAGCCGTTAGGATGTTCAATCCTGCTTTCAAACTAAGAAGCTTGTATCAATGGCTTCATCTCACACTCTCTCCTTGGCAGATTGGGAGGAACTTTTAATTAATGTCGATTGGAAGGACTTTTTCTGGGCAATTACAAGGGATGGCAACGGGGCGGAACATTTGAAGAAATTTTTAAGGGAGGTTATTACCGTTGTAAGTGAACACCTCACTCACTACCACTGAATTCTTAGGAAAAAAAAATGTTTTTTTTTTTTTTACCTTCTTCTAAGTGGGTTTCGTATTTTTCTCCATACCGGGGTTTACATATTCTGAGAGTGTGGTAACTTTTTGTGAATTTTTTGTTGCTTGGAAATAGTTTAGTCGTACATATATTTCTGTGCCAGCAGAAATGAGAAATAAGGATTATAGATAAACATATACTAATAATAGCATGAAAAAACTACAGGAAAAACGATACTCGCATTTCATTTCTTGCCGCAATGTTTCTCTTTATTGCTCTTTCATGCTGAAAATGATGAAGAAGAATTGTTTTGAATTAACTTCCTAGCTACACTGTACCCATACTAAAAAAATATATAATCTATGTGCTTTTTACTATTTTAGGATTCCTTACTAAATCACAGCGTAGGAGTTGATGAGGAGCGCTCTAGCCCTGAGAATTATGGGTCACAGGGTTCTTATGATATATTAACCATTGAAGGTAAAGTACTGTCTTTTTGTTTTGTAATGTTTCTTTCCTCTCTCTCTTTTTTTTTTTCCAAAACCATGAGACATTTGTGTTATAAGTAGATGATTTATGTGAATTGAACCTTCATGTAGATGTCTCGCCGATTGAATCAGCAAGAGAAAGATTTCTGCGAATTATCGTGGATCATTTTATTGGAGATCATCTGATTGAAGTTAATGATTCCGACGTTGATGATGCTGCTCAATCTACTCAAGATAAACCCAACAAGCGAAAGACAAGGGAGGTCCAGTTTGAAGGTGATCCAGAGTTTGTGTTGCCCTTGATGTATGTGGCGAACATGTATGAAACCTTAGCCAAAGAAGTAAATATTAGGCTTGGTTCCTTGAGTGGTCTTCGTGGCAAGACAATTGGGGTAGCCCTTGAAGCAGCTGGAGGTTTGTATAGAAGTCTAGCCAAGAAATTCCCCCAAAAAGGTATTCCATGTTCTTCCATCATTGTGATCCCTTTTTGTGCAGAGCTTTGATTCTGGTCCCCACCCTGCCCTTTATTATTTTTGTACTAGTGTATAACAGTGAGTTTAGTTATTTTATTGTTTCTGAGTATGAATCTGAACTCTTTTTGGCCTTTATGGTCTGTATCTTTCCTACAGGACCACGTACATATAAAAGAACAGAGTTGAAGAGTAAAGGGGGAATATTGAAAAGGTTTCCAGAATTAGTCATTGGAGAAGATAAACCAGTTCATTTTGTAATAGTCAATGGTTTGGATATTGTTGAAAACCCAAACATGCCTATGGATGATGCCGAGTGGTAAGCTGAGAGCATATATTTTCTTTTTGTCTGCGTCTTTCTTTGCTATATATTTCAGTGGTGTGGTTTATTTATCAAGCGACTCTTTGCTTCATGTATTATCTACTTTTGTTTTAGGGCAATAAATCTTCTTCGTGTTAACTATGTTAATAGCATGCCCATATCTTGTTTAGATTTTGAGGTTAGGCTGGGATAAACGTTTGATGAGTTTTCTAATGAAGTAGCGTTTGGCCCATTGATTAATGCACAGTGAAAGACTGAGAGGGGACCATGAAAATACACTAGGCTAACTGCCTTTCTAGTTGTTTTTATAAATTACACAAATGATTGAAAATTCCATTTGATTTTTGAAGTGTCCAATTTTTTTGACGTGCGTTTTCTTGTTTTTTTTTTTCATGAATAATTTTCAATTTAGTGCAGGTTCAAACGATTGACAGGTCGGAATGAAGTATCTGTTTCTGCTCAAGACTATAAGTTTTATTTCGGAAGACATAAGAATAAGAGTGTTGCTTCAAACTCTGTGTCTAATATACCTACATCACTGGTAAGTTTGTTGTTTCTACTTTTAAAACGCTTGGTGGTCATTTTCTTATGTGGAAAAATTAAATGGCTCTTTTTTTGTTTTTCCCCCTTTGAAGTTTTCAGTTTTGTCGAATTTTAAAGTTGAATACACAACGTGGTTGAAGTCGAATAAAATTTTTTGTATTGAAAATTGTATAGGTCATGTATTAGTCAAAATTCAATCATTTGGATATTTTAATTGTTCATTAATGATTACACTTCATTATATATTATTAGGCCAAAGTAGGAAAACTTATTTGAGTTACCTTTGTTTTTGTGCTCAAATATTTATCCCTTTCCTTTCTGTGAGTGAGGTAAGAGATAGTTTCTTTATAATTTTATTCTTATTATTAGCTAAACTAAATTACAGTTCTTATCTCTGTTTGGAAATGCATATATTGACCATTCTTTTAATGCTTAATTAAATTATTTGTTCTTTGAATTGTATATAATTACTAGCTTGACAAACTAAGATCAGATATAAGCTAATTATTCTTCACATCACTATTTGAATTCCATTTCAAGTTATCTTTTCTATTTTGTTGTACTATGATAAAATGCATGGGTGATGTCATCAATGGATGTTAAAATTTTTACTATTTATTGGTTCGTATGTTAAATTTTTATATTGTTAAATTGATATAATTTTATTTTTTTTTCATTTTCAATTGTAGAGTAATAAAAGTGCAAAAGGATTTACGGATAAACTTTTTGATAGACTTTCTAGCCGTGCAACTGAGACAGTTGAGGACCTCAAGTTGGACACTGAACAAGAGCATGATATAAACTTTGGTAATACTAATATCAATTCTCCAATGTTTGTCAATCAACCTGTTACTTTTGATACTGCTTTGCCAACCCAATCAAGTGGAAGGAAGGAATCAAAGGCAAAAGATGCTTTAGAAAAAGGGTTAAGTGAAGTAGCATCTATGATTAATCAATTAATTGAGAGATTACAAAGGCAATCCCAAAATCTCAAAGGCAATGAGTAATAACCGATCAAATGTGGAGGTATTTAAGATTATTGAAAATAATATTGAGAAGATTGCATATGCTAGGTTCTTTTTAGAAGTCTAGTGGATTGTCATGTTGTGTTATATAATGGGAGAGTTGGTATCTTTGTTACGTATGTTATAGACCTATACTTTAGTTATATTTATGGTTGGAATATTTAGTTATGTTTATTTGGTGTGTTGTGGATTGGAAAAGAAAAAACAGATTATGGATTATGTATTATTATATACTTATATTAATTTATCTTGTTACAATGGTTGAAATAATGTATTTATGCCGTTTGTATGCTATGAATTTGAAAATGAAAAAATATGTTTTAAAAAAAATTTACATGGAGGATTAGTTTAGTGGCAAGAAAAAGAGTTTATATTGTATTTAAATGTAGACAATCTAATATATATAGTATGTGATTTAAATATCAGTAACAAGTGAATACGTTCAAAGGTAATTTATATCAATCTTATCAACAGTTGAAAAAAAGCTAAAATTGCATATGTGGAATTTACTTCCTTGAGCTTTTGAACATCATTACACGAAACCACGTTGTCTCAACCAATGCTAAAAACAAGTTTACTTGCCCAGTCCAACACTCCCAAGGCTGGTTCCAAAACATTCGAAACAGAGGAGACCAAAACCACCAGTTCTCGTAGGCTGTCTCTAACCACCAGAGCCAAGGCTGAAGCTGAAGAATCCACCAGAGCCAATAGCATACCCACTGCACAGAATTCCTTTTTCCTTCCAAGAGCTTTTCATTCCTATAGGCCCACACAGTGAGCATGAGACATGTCAAAATGGTAGTTAACATATCTTGATCGTTAATAAAAGTAATGATTTTAGTGATAAAAATCACACTTACTATTTTGCATACTTCAATTATTGTATTGATTACATGGATGATTGGCACAGAGGGCAAAATACATAACCGTTGCTTGGGAAAAACCCCTGTACTCCCGGAGTACCGTGCGGATCAATACTCCTTCCACTCACTAAATGCCATTTGGAAAAATTAATCTACGTCAGCTCAGGAAAAAGCTTTTAGCGTCTCCGTCTCTGCTATGTCGCTCTCACTGCGTTGTCTCTCTCTACAGTTCTCTTTTTCCCAAAAAAAAAAAAAGAAAAAAAAAGAATAAATATATAAATTCTAGAGAATCATATAAATTTCCAAAACCATAAATCAGAACAACTATTTAATGGACAAAATTTTAAAAATAATATTTAAATCCCAAATCACATCAGCCATCTTTGCAAAGATTATTCTCCCCAAATTACATCCCCGATAATTTGGTTGGCTGGCTGCACACTGAAACCCCTAATCTAAGCTTCTAAAATAGCTTCAATGGCTGCCAATCCTCAGATTTGAGAATGTGGTTCTGGTCTGGATTCCTTTATTTGTTTTGTTGTATTTCCACCGGAGAGTTGGAGAGAGAGACATGGAGACGGAAACGGAAACGGCAATGAAGATAAACGTGAAAGTTGCTTACCTGAATTAATTTTTCCAAATGACATTTAATAAATTGAAGGAGTACCAGAGTTTTCTCCACTGGCTTGCAAATTGCAATGAATTTTTTTAGAAAGAAAAAAAAAAAAAAAAAAAAGAAGAAGAAGAAAACGATGTCGTACATGCAAGGACAAAAGACGGAGTGACCTTCCCCAAAAAGGTCAGAGACATATCCACAAACACCTCAGCTACCAACTTTCTTGTTTTCATCAACCACCCCGTGTCTCTCCGCAAAACCCCCCAAAAAATCCCATATTCTTGAATCCCATTTTGCTTTTTCCCCATCATCACTTTCTTTGTTATTTCTCTGTATAATTTTTTTTTTTGGTAAATTATTTCTGGGTAATTGTTCCAGATGCCCACGTGGTTAATAATTTATTCTAAAATATCAACGCATTTATAATTTTGTCATATTTATCATCTTTTATCCAAAATATCTTTATTTCAAACTCTACTGTTTTTCTTTCTTCTACCCACGAGATTCGCCATCAGACAGCGAGACTCGCCACCAGATTATAAAACTCGCTACTAGGTTGTGAAATTCACTACCAGCCAGCGAGACTCATAACTAAGTGGCAAGTAAGCTACTTACCACTATTATATACATACTCACCACTAGTTTGTCTGATTTACTCGCCATTAGGTTAGAAACTCAACCACCAAATAAACCACCACCACCAAGACTAGCCACTAACCAGACTCACACCAAAATGAACTCGCCACTAGCCACCAAGATTAGCCACCAACCAGCGAAACTCGCCACCAGCCAGCGAGACTCGCCACTAAGTAGCAAGTAAGCTACTTATCACTATTGTATACATATTCACCACTAGTTTGCCTGATATACTTGCCATGAGGCAGCGAGACTTGCCACCAGGTGGCAAGTAAGCTACTCACCACCAATCTACACTTTCAATTAAAGCAAGGGTATTTTAGGTATTTAATGAAATATATGAGCATTTTAAACAGAATTATGGATGAGTGGGTATTTTGGGATAAATTATTGACCGCGTGGGTATTTGAGGTAATTACCCATTATTTCTCTGTATAATTGCTCAGCATGAACGCCTCCAAATTTCCAAACTCTTGCTCTTCATGTTCAATACCACCACCTTTTCTCTTCCATTCTCTCACCCCCACCAAACCAGTCCTTCCATTGAATCTCCGTTTTGCCACATCCCCGTTATACCCTCCATGTCCCTGCCATCAAACTCACTGTTAGAGCTTCTTCAACCAATTCCCCAACTCCTCGCTACTACGCCGGACACCCAATTGTCGACGCTTCCCGCTATGCCAATGCTGCGATCTTCATCGGCGTTGGTGCCGCCATGCTCGTGAAGTCAACGAACTTGCTGGCCAGAGCGGAACCTTAAGCGAATGTCACCGAACAAACCCACGATCAAAGGCAAGAACAAGACCCTGTTCAAAAGCCGGCCTCCACGCCGCTTTCCGAGTTCCTGGAATCGAACTTTAAAGGCGTTGAAGCCTCGGTCGCTTCCGCAGCGGAGAACGGCGAGGATGAAGAGGCTCAAGATCTTGAATCATTTGAGTCCGCAGCCATCAGAAACGAATGGAAGTTCCTCATGGCCCGATTGGCGAAATGGGTGATACCGAAAGCGCACGCAACATGTTCAAGAAATTCTTGTTCGTAATCCTTTGTCGTTTGAGGCCTTGTTCGAGAATGCTCGTTGATGGACCGTTGTGGGAAGGCAAGAAGCGCTTAGAGGAGGCTCGGGATCAGGAGGAGGACTACAAGGCAAAGGAAGCTCGGGATGTGAAACCGATAATTCTTGCAGATACATTTCTTACGTAAGAATATGGAAGAGGCTTTAAAGATATATACCAAGAGTTGTTGAAGGAAGACCCAATTGATTTCCCCTGCACTTGTGGATGATCTACGCTTTACTATATCGGAATGCGAGGCAAAAGAGCAATTCGAGAAGTACCGGGAGCTTTCTCCGAAGAAGTTCGAAGTGGAAGGCTACTTGCGGACGCCATTGTCAAAGATGAAGCTTTTTGGAACAGATGAGAGTTGAGGATTCGAATCATTTGCCATTGGAACGGCTAGATAAGTTCAAAAGCTTAAGAGTGTGAGAGCTAATCATACTTGCTCATAAAAGGTATTAGGGCTTTGGAATTGCCCTAAACTCAAATTTTGTAAATCAGATTAATCAATAGTTTATAAAACACAATTTCTCCTTCAAAAGTTGCATTTCATTACAAGGATCTGGCACATAAATTCGGTTAGCAGACATATACTTTGTAGCAAATGGGAATTGTGTAGCTGGTTTTTGTGATACATATTAGGGCTCTTTCTTTTGTACGTTTCTCTTTTCTTGGAATTGCAGTATTGCTTCTGCTGCTACTTTAGGTTCCAGATGTAGAATATTGGATTGAGAAGCTTTGACTTAGTGTTGTCATATTTGTCAAATTTTCTCATCAAAATAGTCACCAGTTGAAACGGACAGAACTCATAGTGCCATAGAACCTACCAAGGGCCTTTACTGTTTCTGAAATGACCCCAAATAGTCTTCATTCTCATATCTTCTTGATTGCAACCTCAGAAAGTTCCACTTGCTTTGATGCTTGGGGCAAATGAATTGACAATCATTATAACATATTCTGGGGAAAACCATAAGGTATAGCTTCAGATAACTTCAACATTGCAACATAAAAAGCAATACTAGGATTTTCCATCAGGAGCTTAGATGACAAAAAATAAAAGGCTTTGTAAAGAACTATCAAAACAATAGTTATTAGTTTTCTGCAAATTGTAAGCTGCTTCTGGCTCCACTAGCAGTATTAGTATCAGCCTCCCAGTCTAATGCTGTTCTACTAGCACCATTAGCATATTCAATAATTATGGTGAGTGTCCTTGACAAGTTTGAAGCAAAATCTTAGCGATAGAAGAGTCTTTTGATTTGACTACTCTCATTGTCGCCAAATTAATTAGCAAATTACAATTCCAAGTGTAAAGGAATTTTATCTGCAATGATGAGGGTGTTGAAGGAGCCTTTTACCTTAAAAGGGGAGCACCAAGAAAAGAAAAATTTTTCCCTTGCCGTTTTTGCAACAAGTCCAATCATATTGAGAAAAATTAATGGTCCAAAAATGAAAAAAAATTTCATTGTGATTATTACAATAAAGATGGTTATCAGGAGAGCTATTGTCGTGCCAAGCAAAATCAATCAACACAATAGTCTTCACAACAAGCAAATTGTGTAGAACTTAAAAAAGATATAAAATATTTGTTTATGACCGCTCATGTTGATAATGTATCAGATTTGATTTCATGGGTAATTTGAATTTTTTGCAACAAATTTAAGTTTACTCAAGACGAATCTTAAGAAGTGTTGGAAGTGTGATATTTTTCGAATGGAGAGTTTTATTTTATTTTATTTTTTTAAAATTTATCTTTTTAATTTTTTAATTAGGTAGTTTAATTAAATAGAACTTTATTTCCTATTAGATTTTAAAGGTATTTTATCTATAAATACTATGTAAGTACATGACCTATGATGAGTTGTATATTTTTTTTTTCAATGTAAAGGTTGTTCTTTATATAATATTTTTTTTTCAACACTATACTAGTGTGATATTTTGTTAGCAGCTTGTTTTTTTTTGTTTTTGTGCAAGTTTTTTTAATAAAGTAATTTTTTCTAGTTTCTCATATTTTTCCTCTCTTACTTTTCTTCTCTCATGGTTTATTGTAATTTTGAAGGGTTTATCTTTTTTCTATTGTAATATTATTTTTTATTTATTTTTTTCCTTTTTGTAACAAAAAGGAAGACACCACTAACCCTTTCATTGGTGTTGTTTTTTCATGGTCGCTCGAGAACATTTTCAATGAAAATCTTTTTCTGAACCCAGTTTTGGATTTATCTTTGTCCTTTATGTTCATTTCACACTTAGCTTGTTTGTTTTGGATGGATGCGATATATTCATTTTGTTGCTTTTTGAGTGCTAGGTCGAACTGTCCCACCCATAACAAAATTTAGAACATATTTTTGGGGTCTTCTATTTAGTATGGCATAGATTTCGAGCTTGCTGTTGATTATAGAGATTCAAAGCCATGTCTAGCAAGGAGTTTTATTATATTCTTTTTGATACCTCAAGTAAGAGCTAATGATGCATAATTGAGATTTTTATGCAAATTAAATCCTATTTTTCATTGGGACATGGTTATTAGGTCATGGTCTAGTCATATCACAGCAAAATTAATTAATGAAATTATCAAATCTATAATATAGATAAGTTTAGGTTGAATCCATAGGGACTGTTCTAATAATAATTTAGAATTCTTTTCTAATTTAAGTTAAATAAAAACTAATGGAATAAAGGGAGTTTTAGCAACTCAATTAATATCAATTAAAAAACAAATAAAATAAAATTAAAACAATCATGATAAAGAAGTTTCGATTCATAGTACTTTTGTATTATCAATTTGCATGTGATCACATACAAATAACCAATTTCTTATTCAGTTTGACATCAACAAATAGTACGATTAATTTATTGTAATTTTTTTTAATATTGAAAAATCCAGAAATGTTCATGAGTAATTTCTAATTTTGTAAGGTTTAAAATCTACATAATCCAAATCAATTTTTTCTAATTTTGTAAGGTTTAAAATCTACGCAATCTAAATCAATTCAAAACTGCTTTAACAATTTAGAAAGTAGCCAAAATAGATGAATTCTACAAATGTTGCAAAATTTTAACCTATCCTGCGTGGGTTGTGGAAGGTTTTAATCCTTTTGTTCCGGGAGGAATAGCCTCTCATCATATTGCAGTAGGAACTTTGGACATATTGGCTGGTCCATTCCATTTTAGTGTCTGTCCGCCCCAACGTCTATACAAAGGATTGTGTATGGGAAATATTGAAACTGTCCTTTCCAGTAGTATCGCTGCTGTCTTTTTTGCGGCTTTTATCCTCCAATTACTTCCAATTATTAGATTCAAAGCATGACTTAGATCTAATTAACATGCATCCAATTCACATATAAAAATGTGCAATATAATTATATGTAATTGAAATTTGGCAGAAAAATAGAAGAAGATAGATTGAATAATTAATTGAATTATAATAATTGTATGTTTAAGTCTCATACATGCTCAACTAATAATTGAAATAAACTCTTAATCGAAAAGAGAAATTCATCAGCTCATCCATTCTTCTATTAGTCTTGTTTCATTTCCCAAAGCGTAAAAATACGAGTCTATTTATAATAAAATCCTAACCCTACTTATCTAACACTTAAAAACTCTAAAATTATGAAATTGCCGCATCATCATGCCACACCAAGTTAAACACCTATCATAGGACCTGACTTATATGGGTTGCATGTCAAATTCTCATCATGGAGCCTGATATGTTGGGCTTCTTGCACAATCCGAACAGCCATAAACATATTATACATAAATAAATTCTAACGTATGCATGCACCGATAAACATTACATCTACTAATATTAGACTGTATTTCTTATCGCTCTTCTATATCTTTTGTTGGCATCAAAACCCAGATAGGAAACACTATAATTTTTATCCATTTGGAACTCACCTACCCTAAAGTCTCTCTAACTTTAATAATTTCTAATTCATACAAGTCAATATAATGTCTCTATCAAAACTATTACATCAAGACAGGGTTGTTATTAATTATATGGAATAAGACACAAAATACATATATAATCATAAAAAGGGAATCATAAATCTTGATCTAGCTTATATGTCTAAGATGCAATAATAACTATATAAACGCCACAAAAAAATATTTCAAGATGAAAAATCTACTACTGAATTAGATCAAGAGCAAGGCTAAATTAAAAATAATAGAGAAAAAAGAATCAAATCAGACACAAAATACTTAAAATTCCCAGAAAAGAAACCAACATAATTCAAACGACAATCTTGCACGACTATTGATGAATCAAACCAAGAAACAAAACAAAACAAAACAAAAAAATAAAATAATTATTTTATTTACAGGTTCCACAACCCCTACAAATTATGAAATTTATTTTATAAAACAATAAAATAAAAAGAAAACAAATAAGAAAAATTAAAGTAAAATACTTATAAGCTCAAACTCAGTGAGGGAACATAGCAAACTAAGGTCTTCAAGCTTGTTATTCCCTAAGATCTCTTCGACTTCATCCATTAAAGAGAACTACCAAGCAAAGTAGTTGAGACAATGGTTCGCAGAGACAACTAAGTTGGACGGAGCTGGATCATGGATGTGTCAAGATAGGACTTGGGTTCACAATGTGTCATCGTCCATTAATGGACACTTTAGGTTTCGGGCGTGAGAGATATTGAAAACAGAAAGAAAAGGTGGAAGAGTAGGTAATAGGTAAAAACTATGTTGTTTTAGAGTTGAAATTGCAAATAATAATAACAATAATCAGAAAGAGGTAACTTAGGCTATTAGAGTAGTCAGGGAAGACATACAGTCAACCTAACAACCCGAAAAACCTAAGTCAATTTTATTAAAGAAAAATAAAAATGAATAAGAAGGAAAAATAAATAATAACATAGTTGTTACCATAAACAGTACAAAGATATTAAAAAAGCAAAAAGTAGTGCACTGAGAAGCCCATGTGAAACAATTACAATCCCGCTGTCACAAGCTGCAATCTTCTAACCGTTTCTCATTTTTTTGGTCGCCCAATTTTCTTTTAACCATATTCTATAAATTCTAGTCAGTGGTTTCAGAGACTGACGGATACGAAGCCACCAAGTTTAAGTTAATTTGCGCCAGTGTCGATGGCTGTACTCTTCTAAATGTTTCGCCTTTCTTTAGTTGACCCGGTTTTCTTTTAATCGTATTCTATAAATTCTAATGTGGTTTCCGAAATAGACGGTTGAGAAACAACCGAATCTAAGTTTTGTTCCGCTATAGTAAGTGCACCAGAAGGATCGAACTAAACCATGGCCATAGTATTTGATTATTGACCCACACAAGGAGTACCATCGAACTCATTTAAAGGTTTTGAAGGACCTTAACCTTGAAGAGGTGGCCATTCGTCTTCAACAATATCATCTGCATCATCACCAAGCTCCTCATATGAGTCGCCAAAAGCGTTCGCCCACGATGTGATTTGACGAGGAACTGTAGTATGGTTTGATGTAGTCCGAACGCTCTCTGACGTAATGGGAACACTCTTACCCACTTCGATATCGAAGTCAGTCCTAGTTGGAGCAACACCTATATCTGGAGAAGTTGGTGGGGCTGTAATGTTTATTTCTTGATTAAAACCAGCCATGTTAGAAGGGACAACATCCCTCTAGTAGACCATATCCTTTGTATGTGTGGGTGGCATGACAATATTTAAGACATCAAATGCATTAGTAATAGAAATAGAGTGTGTACTCGATTCCACATGTAAGGGGGTGCCTACTTCAGTTTGTACACCTGAGTCAAACCCGGAGCTTTATTCTCTTTTTTGATGCCTTAAGCTCTAACTTTGGGAGATACCTTTTCAATTACTGACTTGCACTTGGCTACGAGATGGCCAACACTGTGACAACAAGTACAGAAATTTGGAAACATTTCAAAGAATAAATCCACTTCAATGCAGTCAACTATCGTTTTCAATAACAGTTTTTTAGGGACAAACTCAACTAAATCCACATCAATCAAAACCCAAGCATAGCGTCTATAGTTTCCTGCTATAGTAGAATTATTAATCCTCAAAGGTACACCAATGCCTCTAGCAAGGTCCGTGAGTATGCGAGGATGCCAATATTCTCAACTCAAATTATAAAACCTAATCCATATTTGTGCATTTGTTGACTTCTGTGTTACTGGATTAAAATTTTTTACCCAACTTTGAAGTTGAACTATCCCTGGCTTCAAGTTCAATGATCCAAATGACCACACATTTTGCTTATCCTTTATAGAAAATAATAGAATCTAAAAGTATCACCGCCCTAGCAAAATCAATTGTCATTTATCCAACTTCCATATATTTTGTAATTTAAATAGAGATCATCAAATTTCCAAAGCTTGTCTCGTTTGACAACACAATGCGAGCAATCAAAGAGAATTGGTAAAGAGCAATGCGCTATTGATAAGTAGAATCATTCACACGGAAGGAGACAAAGTTACCTTTATGAATTGGAACGGTTTGCTCTAAATTTGGTTGTCTACTTGACAGTAAAAAACTTGCATAGTTGTTTCTAACAACAGCTGCTTTTGGTGCAACTTGATTAGTGGTACCATTAATAACTTCTGTAAAAGAAGGTTGTTTTAAGACACTACACTTATTGTAAACGGCTTTAATCTCACCCCTTGCAATGCCAAATGATACCAATTTTGTACTACTAGCATTTAAGCTAGTACCCAAATCGAGTCCCAATTTGTTTACAGTTACTAAAGTTTGCATACCCCCTGTTTCTGTAAGAAAGTTCAGCCACCCTTCTAGAAACCAGCAAGCTTGTCAAATGTGGCTGCAGTCAACAACGAATGCTGTCAAAGAAGTCTGCAAATATAGTTGTACATTAGTTGTATGTTACCAACTTTAATGCCTATAAATAGATTCATCCCCATTCATGTATTGTATCCTAAAATCTCAGAGAAGATTGTATCACCAGAGAGTGAGGAACTTCAGAGAGAGAGAGTTAATTGAGAGAGAGCTCCAGAGAGAGCCGTGTGTTTTGAGAGTTTTTGTTTTATTCTTTTCAATGTGTAATCCTATATATTGTGAAATAGATTTTATTTCTCTTAAATTGTTTGTTATTAGTGATCAGAGAATCATAACAAGTGGTATCAGAACTCAGGTGAAGCTGGTGGGTGCGTTTGGAAGGCAAAATAAGATTTTGAAAATTTCATGGTAATCGCTACATTACCTACCTGGAGGTTGAAGTTGAAGCTACAAGACACTACTATAGTACTCGCCACATCAAGATACACACCACACGCCCATGTGCCACGCCCACCATATTTGAAATTTTCAAAAATTATAATTTGGTCCCTATAATTTCTAATATTTGCAGTTTGCTCCTGAACTTTTAGAAATTATAATTTGACCTTTATAGTTTGTGAAATTACAATTTGGCCTTAAAATTTTTAAAAATTATAATTTTGCCCTAAATATTTGTAAGTTTGGATTTTGGACCCAGAATAGTCAAAACCACCATTCTCGACCATTCCGAACGCAACGGTACAGTCTTTTTGGATCAGTTTAGCTCAAATTTTTTTTTATCAAGTCATTGCAAAGTAGAAATGCCAATGGATGAGTCATCATTTGGAGCTATAATCAAGCTTACCGCAACAAATTATACACTATGGAGATCTCGGATGGAAAATCTTCTTAGGTGCAAAAATCTATTTGATCCCCTAGAGTTGAAAAGGGAAAATTCTAACCTCACCAAAAAAGGAGAGTGGAAGAAAATGAATAGGAAAATGATCGGTCAAATTCTTCAATGGATCAATCATAGTGTCTTCCACCATATTGCTCAAGAGACAGACGCATATGTCATCTGGAAGAAATTGGAGGACACGTACCAGGCCAAGACTGCTCGGAATAAAGCCTTATTGATGAGGCGGTTGGTGAATTCGAAACTACAAAGTGGAACTCTAGTAACCGAGCACACCAGTGAGTTTTAAAGTCTGGTAAATCAACTATCTGTGGTGGACTTGAAGTTAGGAGATTAAGAACAAGCCCTCATACTATTCATTTCTGTTCCCGACAATTGGGAAACATTAGTAGTTTCTCTAAGCAATTTAGCCCCCAATGGTAAACTTACTATGTAAATGGTTAAAGATGCTATATTTAATGAGGCTAGGAGAAAGGACGCAGGGGTTGATCAGTCACATGCCCTCGTCACAGAAAGGAGAGGAAGACAAAGAGGTAACTGAGGTAAGGTGGAAGGCGTAAAAAGCGGGGTAGATCCACAGATGGAAGGAAGACAACATACAAGTGCTACCACTATGGAATAGAAAGGCATCTAAGGAAGAACTGCAGGAGGCTATTATAAGAGAAGAGTCAGAAAAATAATCAGCCGGAGAAGGATGGAGAAGCATTGGTGACCGTTACTAGAAAGGTGGCATATTGTTCCACCCAGGAAGAGACATGCCTTCATATTTCTGGTCAAGATGTCAAATGGGTAGTCGACACAGCAGCATCCTGCCATGTCACTCCACATTGAGATTTTTTCAACACATACAAAGCTGAAGACTTAGGTACTATAAAGATGGAAAATTCTAGTTCTATGAAGATTGTGGGAATTGATGATGTTCAGGTTAAAACAAGTGTAAGGTGTACGGTTACTTTGAAGGATGTTCGTCATGTTCCAGATCTTGGGTTTAATCTACTTTCGAGAATAGTCTTTAACAAGGTTACGACAACCATTTTAGGAAAAACACATAGAAAATGACGAAAGGTGCCATAGTTGTTGCCTGAGGATATATTTGTGGAACTCTGTATAAGACTCATATGAAGATATACGCAGACAGCCTCAATATCGCAGAAGGAGAGGCGTCTCAAAATTTGTGGCACCAGAGACTCGGTAACATGAGTGAGACTGTCTGTTTGGTAAGTAACAAAGAGTCTTGTTCAGATCATCTTTATCGAGGAATCAGAGCTGCTCATTGTAAAGCACTTTGATGTTTGTAGTCCCATAGAGGTGGAATCATTAAGTGGCAATAAGTATTTTTTAACTTTTATTGATGATTTTTCTCGGAAGGTGTGGGTGTATTTTCTAAGGATTAAGGACCAAGTACTGAATTACTTCAAGCAGTTTCATGCCATGGTAGAACGTGAAACCGAAAAGAAGTTGAAGTACCTCAGATCAGATAATGGAGGTGAGTACACTTTCAGAAAGTTCAATGCTTACTGCAGTAGATATGACATTCGACATGAGAAGACGGTCCCGCGACCACAATATAATGGTGTAGCCAAGAGAATGAACCGGACAATCATGAAAAGGGTCAGAAGTATGATCAGTATGGCTAAACTACCAAAATCATTCTGGGGAGAAGCTGTTCATGCCGCCTGTTATCTAATCAACAAATCTCCATCAGTTCCATTGAATTTTGGAATTCCAGAGAAAGTATGGTCTGGTAAGCATCCCTCCTACTCTTATTTAAGAATATTTAGCTGTTTAGCTTTTGTACATGTATCCAAGGAGCTCAGACAGAAGCTTGATGCGAGGACTACCCCATGTATCTTTATAGGATATGGAGGTGAAGAATACGAATACAGATTATGGGATCCAAAGGTGAAGAAGGTAGAAGTAGAGACGTAGTGTTCCATAAAAGCCAAACAATAAAAGACATTGAAAAGCTCATAATGTCTTCTGATTCGAAAGTCAATGCCCAAAATTTTGTTTCAGATGATGCACTTGCACAACCGGCCATAGAAAATAATGAGGTGCATGAAAAAGTACCATAAGCAGAACAAGGAGAAGAAGAAGAAGATGCTGAGCAGAGTGAGACTCAATCCTCTCCACCAGAGAGTAGTACATCTCCTATGACTAGCCAGTTGCGGAGATCAGAACGAGGTAGGATTCCGTCAATCAGATATTCGAAATCAAAGCATATTTTGCTTACTGAAGAGGGGGAGCCAGAGAGTTTTCAGGAAGCTATATTTCATCAAGACAAAGGAAAGTGGCTACTAGTAATGAAAGATGGAAAGAATCTTTGAAGAAAAACAACATGTATGAGTTGGTTGAGCTTCCGAAAGAAAAGAAGACACTGAAAAATAAATGAGTGTTCAAGCTTAAGAAAGACGGCAGCAGAAAGGTGGTGAAACACAAAACCCGGTTGGTGGTTAAAGGATTTCTTCAGAAGAAAGGAATTCACTTTGACGAGATATTTTCACTAGTTGTAAAGATGGATTCAATTCGTATCATTCTTGGATTGGTAGCTAGTTTGGATTTAGAGCTTAAACAAATGGATGTAAAGACAACATTTCTTCTTGGAGATCTGCATGAAGAAATCTATATGGAGCAGCTAGAAGGTTTTGAGGTTTTAGGAAAAGAAAACCTCATATGCAAGCTGAAGAAGAACTTATATGGTCTTAAACAAACACCGAGGCAGTGGTATAAGAAGTTTGATTCATTCATGGTGAATCAAAGCTACAAGAGGACTGCTACAGACCAGTGTGTTTACTTTCAGAGGTATCAGGATGGAAATTTCGTTGCACTTTTATTGTGTGTAGACGACATGTTGATCGTTGGAAAAGATGCAGCGAAGATTAGTCAGCTAAAGAAGAAACTCTCTAAGTCCTTTGATATGAAAGACTTAGGACCAGCTCAACAGATTTTAGGAATGCAAATAGTCCGAGACAGAAAGAAGAAAAGGTTGTGGTTATCTCAGGAAAAGTATGTTGAACGGGTGATAAAAAGATTCAACATGGATAACGCCAAACCAGTTAATGTTCCATTAGGAAATCACTTCAAGTTGAGCAAAAGTATGTACCCCTCATCCAGGAAAAAGGTAGAGGAGATGGAATCAATACCTTATTCTTCAATAGTTGGGAGTCTAATGTATTCTATGGTATACACGAGGCCAGATATTGCTCATGCAGTGGGATCAGTGAGCCGATTTATTTCCAATCTTGGAAAAAAACACTGAGAGGCAGTCAAGTGGATTCTCAAGTACCTAAAGGGTACATCGAAAACATGTTTGTGCTACGGGGGAGCTGATCCAGTCTTGGAAGGCTATTTATATTAAGACCTTGATGGAAGAAAGTCTACTTCAAGTTTTATTTACACTTTTACAGGGGAAGCTATATCATGGCAGTCAATATTGTAAAGGTGTGTTGCTTTATCCACAACATAAGCAGAGTACATTGCAATAGCAGAAGGAGCAAAAGAAATGTTATGGTTAAAACGGTTTCTTGAAGAACTAGGCTTCAAGCAAAAGAAGTACAATGTATATTGTGATAGCCAAAGTGCTATAGACTTGAGCAAAAATTTGATGGTCGTTATTATTGGATACTTGAGGTGATGGATCAACAACTGTTGAAACTAGTAAAGATCCATACAAAGGAGAATCCAGCAGACATATTGACAAAAGTGGTTACTTTGGAAAAGTTAGAGTTATGCAGATACATAGCTGGAATGGATAGCATGTGATCATCTGTTTTGAATGTAGCTGGAGGGGGAGAATTGTAAGAAAGTCGCCACCCTTCTAGAAACCAGCAAGCTTGTCAAATGTGGTTGTAATCAACAATGGATGCTGTCAAAGAAGTCTGCAAATACAGTTGTGAATTAGATGTACGTTACCAACCTTAATGCCTATAAATAGATCCCTCCCCATTCATATATTGTATTCTAAATCTCAGAGAAGATTGTATCACCAAAGAGTGAGGAACTCTAGAAAGAGAGAGTTAATTGAGAGAATGCTCCAGAGAGAGCCGTGTGTTTTGAAAGTTTTTGTTTTATTCTTTTCACTGTGTAATCCTATATATTGTGAAATAGATTTTGTTTCTCTTAAATTGTTTGTTATTAGTGATTAGAGAATCACAACAGTTTCCCACATTGGATCGAAGGCCATAAATCCAAATAGAATGTGTCCAGTTCATAAATTCTAAGCACGGATTGAAAATCACTCGGCTTTGATGAACCACAACTAACAGACCACAGAATTCGCACCCTATTGCCGTAGACCACAAACTCATAATTGAAGTTCAACAAAGATCCAATTAAATATCACCACGGCAGTAAACAATCCATACAACAAGTTCACAATTTCAAAATATATTAGAATCATAAAATGGTGTCGATTACATAAGCAATTTATCAATTACACAGCCCACAAATACAGAATTAGAGACCCTGCAAATTCGAAGCCAATACAGCAAGATATTACAAAAACCCAACCTCAGATTTTAGCTTTCGGCCACTGGTTTGGATGAACACACAGCCATGAGGCCAACACCCCGAGCCCGCACCAGCCGAGTCACAACCTGTGCTGCGATTTCAAATCCACAAACCAATGCTACGGCGAATGACCTGTGACCTAACGCTTGACCAACCAACAACAATTGCAACAGCCAAGCTCCACCGCAACGCCTAATCCACGACGAAGCCCGCGGCCATGAACTAGAAGTAGCGCCAAACGATGAGAATGAACCCAAGATCTGGAGAGAACAGATTAAGCCCATATGAGCCCAGCAGACCCACTCGAACCTAGCTGGACTTGATACAATGTCGGCGAAGGCAAAGGAAGCTGAAACCAAAAATCTTGCGCTCGTCGACTTCGATCTCCAACGCTCGCTCCTGCAAATCTCGCAGCTGCAGATTCACGCAACAAGTATGGTCCCTTGCAACCTCACGGCGATACACAGCAACTTCAATCAGCAACTCCCAGATGTCTGCAATGTCGATCAGCGCTGGATCCACGATGATGGCAGCCTAAAACCGCGATGCAACCCTGCTAGTTCTAGAGAGAAGCCTGGCTTCTCTCTCTTAACGTTCAGACAATCCATAATAATAATAATAATAATAATAACAATAATAATAATAATGAAACAAAAAAAATGGAGTGACAAACACCAAAAACCATATTACCACTGCGTTTTATATATTATAGTAGAATGTACTGTATTGTTTATATATGATGCAACACCTTTTTAAATATAGGTAAAAATATAAATTTATACTATTAATTACTTTTTATATTTTCTTTCACTGAACATGTATAAATTGGCCAATTATACCTGTACTATCACTCACTGTATATAAATGATCTCGTGTAGTAGAGCATATATCTATATATATTTATGATAATATTTTATCTTTTTACTCTTTTTACATAAAAAAGAACTCTTGCGAACAATTTTTTTATGAAATGTCTTACCTCTTAAAATTAAAAACTAACTATAATCAATATTATTATATATAAAAAAGTGATGAGTTTGAATATATATATATATATATATATATATATATATATATTTCTAATGGGCATAGTTAATGCTAATACACAGAATAAATTTGTTTTATGCTTTTAGATTATAATTAAAGTAGTGTTTTTTTCTTTTTTGAAAATGTAAGTTCTATTATTATTATAAGTAAAGTAATATTTGAGTCATAAAAAAGGCAATAAAACTTACATTGTTTCTGTAATATTAGCATTAAGTGTACCTATTATAAATATATATATATATATATATATATATACAAATTCATCATTTTTTAATATTATTTTAAAAAATACACAGTTTATAATATATAATAATATTCCTTATTATTAATTTTAATTTTTAAGAAAACAAATAAACACAAAAATTTTGTAGATAGAGTTGTTTTTGTGTGAAGATTAAAAGATACAATATGAATATATCTATTTACATATAGTGAGTGCACGTATATGATTAGAGCATCTGAATGCTAAAAGGTAATGACAATGATAAATTTTAACATTATCATCTACTTTTTGATAATCCTATTTTTTATGACAAATGTTACCAAAAATGACAATGTCATTTTTCGGAATTTGTGGCCACGAGTAAAAAAACTATCTATGCAATAAAGCAATCCATTATTTTGTACATATGGATAAAAGTCTATTAATATTTCAATATTATTTAAATAGGTTTTTTTTATTATTATCTTAATTTTTAAAGGGTTAAAAAAACTACTACAGTAAACTATATTCTTAATATTTTAAATTCCTACCATAAAAATTAGATAATATTTATATATCTTCATAATTTCTTAATTTTCTAAATAATAAAATCTATAAGACAATATTTTTATATCTTCTTAATTTTTAACTTCCTAAAGTAGAAAAAACTTATTTGATTCTTTAATTTTTAATTTCCTAAAATGTAAGTGTTTTGGAAAAAACTATATTATAGTCTTTGTGTTTGTGGGTGTGCTATTCTAAATATAAATAAAATTTATGTTAGAGAAAATTGAGTAAATATATAAAACTGACTTCTCACAGATAATTTATTCTAGTTTGCATAGAATATTCAAATTAAAAGTTTAATAAACTATCTTAAACAAAATAATTTATCTAACAAGATTTTTAATTCATTAAAATTAAAACACTAAAAACTACAAAATTATTAAACTCTAGAATAAAGAAAATTAGAGAAAAATAATTTTATAGAGTTTGATGTGTCTACGAGGGTGTCTTTTATTTGTTGGATGTCATCCCATCTTATAACCGTCAAGAGTTAGTAAAGTCGTACTCCACCTTCTACACGTTTGGATAGGAATGGGATGCGTAAAAAAAAAAACAACCAGATGAGAATGCAACTGGTGATCAAACACATCTTCAGTCGATACCACACAAAACATACATATCTATATATTTTAAAACTCTAGCTGTCATAATTGATTCTGGATACATCGTTCTTTAAACCATTAGGTCTGGACAAATTAATTAAATGACATTTCATTTGGAATAAAAAATTCATACCAACAGTTAATATAAAATCATTCAGCCAATGACTCTGTGACAAATCACCATTCAAGCTTGTAAAATTATCAATCCAATCAACTCCACACCAGGCAATTCCAAACCACCATACTAGACAAGCCACACCAGTCAAGGCACACCATTCATTTAAATATATTCAGCCAAACCAATATAATTATTGAAAAATAGCAGGCTCAAAATAGGAAAAACTCATACCTTTGAAATTTTACACCAACTTAATCCTTATAAACCTTGGTGAATCTGCATAGTATCATTCCAATGAAAATTAATTAATTTCATACTACAAATATATATTTATTCCCCACCAATTTATATCCACCTAGAGTTCTACCTCTCACAGCCAAAAAATCATAAAGCATATAATATATTTAAATATTATATATATATATATATATATCTATATATAATATAAAAATATACATATACTATCCAGAGCAGAACTGCAAAAAACCATAGCCGAATAAAGTAACTCCAATCTCGTCTTCCTTTGGAATAAATAATAGGGAAATTGACCAAAATGCCCTCTAATATAACCTAAATTGGAAAAATACCCACCATCTTTTAACTTTTGTAAAATATAGACAAACTACCCATTCTACCCTTATCTCTGTCGCGTGACTTTCTGTATACCTGAGCTTGTGAATTTTCACGATCCCGATCATCTTCTCCGTCGACGAAAACAACAACAACAATGGCTCCATCGAAGAGGAAGCTGGTAAAGGCAAGTGAAAAACAGGTTTCATCCAAGCAATCCACCACAAGCCAAAAATAAAAAACCAAACAAGTAACTGCTAAGGAAAACCCACAAGCCACGAAGAGGGTAGTGCACGATACCCTATTTGCAGCAGAGAAGAAAAGTCGTAGTAATGAGGAGCAGCTCAGCTTCACTACCACCAACATCGCACCTCAACAATCTCACCCGGTTTGTTTTCTTATGCCCTGCATATTTTTTTAATTTTTTTTTTCATTTGAATTGACTGTAAAAATTGAATTTGTATAGTTATTTGAAATTGAATTTTAGAATGAATAGGGGAACCTTTATCCAATTAGTTACTGAAATTCCCTGCATTCTTGTAGGGGTGAAGCCATACTGGTATGGCTTTCAAACTCCCTGCGAGATTGCAGAGATCCAAGTTGAATCTCTGCGCGATTGCAGGTTGGCCTAATCTGCAGGATTTTATATAGTGGACTGCAATATGGCCTGGGGACTGCCGCTAGCGAGCGTAGTTTAAAAATTATGTATGTTGATCATAAAATTCAAATCCCTGCAAAACGGCAGGTCGGACCTGCCGTTTCGCAGGTCCCTATCACAAATTGATATCAAGTAATAGAGGACCTGCATAATGGCCGGTCCGCCCTGCCATTATGCAGGTCCTTTGTTACTTGATCACTTTGTGATGAGGACTGCGAAGGCGGTCCTCCCCGCCATCCTTAGGTCACGACACAAAGTGATCAAGTAACAAAAGGACACGCAACTGGCGGGAGGACCGCCATCCATAGTCATCTATTACTTGATATCAAATTGTGACGGGGACCTGCGAAACAGCAGGTCCGACCTGCCAAATGGCCGGTCCTAGCCCAAATAGTCCATCCCAACACAGACCTGCCAAATTGCAGGTCCGACCGCCCACGGTCCAAATTTACGGAGCAAACAATACAATCTTGGCCTGCGATGCGGCGGGTCACCGCGTTTAGGTCCCTATCACAAATTGATATCAAGTAATGGAGGACCTGCATAATGGCCGATCCTCCCTGCCAGTCTGCAGGTCCTTTGTTACTTGATCACTTTGTGATGAGGACTGCAGAAAGGCCGGTCTTCCCCGCCAGTAGGTCCTCATCAAAGTGATCGTAACAAAGGACACGCATCTTGGCGGGAGGACCGCCTTTATGTGTCCTTTGTTACTTAATATCAAGTTGTGACGGGACCGCGAACGGCGGTCCGACCGCCAAATGGCGGCCCTAACCCAAATAGTCCATCCTAATCGAAGCGCCAAATTGCAGTCCGACCTCATTGGTCCAAATTTCGGAGCAAACAATACAATCTTAACCCTGCGACTGGTAGTCCGACCGCCGTTTGGCGTGTCTTTGCATTTTATGTCAATAGCTCACAAATCAGCAGGGAGGACCGGCCATTTGGCGGTCCTAAATTATATCAACTTTGCTAGTTTCCTACGGTATGGCGGTCGGACACGCCATTTGGTAGGAAACATAGCAAATTATATGACTGAGAGGGCGGCCGGCCCAAAACAGCAGTCCATACGGTGATGTTTTCTTTCATTTTCTTTGAATTTGGCTTGATGTTTTAACCTATTTACCATGTTTCTAAATAAAAAATTTCACCATATTTTCAGGTTGTGAATCGTCTAGTGGAGCATGATAAGAAGTACCATGCACACCTCACAAACAACTCAATCTCGATCGTGCAATTGATGTGATAAAGAATAAACTAAGCGATGGCATGGATAAGTTGCTAGCTTCATGGATTGGGAAGTTTTTGAAATCAAGATTGTTTTGTGGTGGATTCATTCACCATCTTCTATTACACCAAGTTGAGTCGCGATGACAAATATGTGATGGAGTTTGATTTCAATGGTATGGGGCAAGGTTTGATAGAAAGTGTTTTGCAATGATAACGGGTTGAGCTGCGGTAAATTCCCCGACTTAATGGATCATCTCCTTACGACTTGTGGACCAAGTTCTTTGGCAAGCGTGGACCAATGACACAAGGCGAATTCAAGAAAGCCTTTGAGGACTTGGATTTGATGAGAAAGAAGTTAGATAATGTCGTGTTTGTATGTTCTATTTTCTTGAGATGGTGCTACTTGGTGGGGATAAGAAGAGATTGGTGAGGAATGACAACTTCAATATTATTCAAAATGATGATGTGTAGTAGATATCCATGGTATCTGTCTTTACGATCGCGACCATCGCATCGCGATCTAGGATTAGCGAGGGCATGAGATTGCAAATTACGGTGTAAGCGGATTTCTCTGCGTTTCGGTACATATCATATTTAAATAGTTTATGAATTAAATGTACGCAATATATGGATTTCCACAGTTGTTTGACTTTGCTTGATTGTGTATCGATATGGGGTTTTGAAACCATTCCTATTGTCGCCACAATTGGACCTCGTGGCAAATATCATGGATCCAATTGGATACCAAGGATGCTAGCATGGTGCGTGCCCATCCATTCTCCAATACACCAAATCGCCACTACAATATTCGATCGAAAGGACGTAAGTCTTCCAGTAATCACTTAAGCATTGCAATATTTAATGATATGTATCGACTTTGTTTATTTTATCTTATTTATTAGTATACGGTAAAAATGAACTGCCAACTAAAGAGGAACTTCAACAAACATATATGAAGACCTTTTGGCATCGGCGGCGGGAAATATTATGGTCCACTGTTTTCGAGTCGAGGCCTCCAAATCCAACTTCTGGCTTCCCCAACTTCCTATCGATGTGCGAAGGATGCATCTCACGACATTCCAACATACTCGAGATTGGAGATGCAAATTGAGGAGATACGCTGATGAGTTGGTTAGCATCCGGACCGAGATGAGAGACGAAATGCGACAACAACGAAATGAAATTCAAAATTTATCCTCTCTCGTCACAACGTAGATCATTTGGCCGGTAGTTTATATTACTCATATAAATTTAGTATTTATATTATGTAGATAATTCTTTTAGTATGTAACTAACAATGTGATTACATGGTAGCCATTGTCCAACATGCCCGTCGCACGGTTTGGGATCCATTTACTCCGATAGATCCCACGAGAGCTGCATTATCGCCTTCATTGATGACCCATCTACCACAGTACACCGGGGACTATGATGCGCGCTAGAAGAGTTAGTTTCAACCGATTTTGACAAGTGGATCATGGTTAGGTGATGTGGTACGTATTCAATTGTTATTTAGTTTTTATTAGTTCATATTTTTTATGAGTTAACTGTAACGTGTTGTCTAAATTATTTTTCAGGAAATGGATGCCGCACTGTTCTACATCAGGAAGAGGATGATAAATTATCCTCAAATGTACGATCAACGAGCTATTGTCACCCATCGCATGTTCAGGTAAGAAAATGTAACATCTTACTTGTGCCATGTTAAGTTTATCTACTTACCCCTATTTGATCAACAGAGTTCAATTCATGCACGATATATAAAAATCTGAAAAGCAGTCAAACATAGAGTGGGCGATGAAGAGGAGGATGAGTTGGCTGACACTGTTGATTGGGAGAAGGAGATGAAAGACTCACCATTCGATATGTATGCATTAGGCACACTCCCAATCGGATCAAAGTCTTGGCTTGATGTTGATTATGTGAGTATTTATCGAACTCTAATTCACTTATTTAAAGTAATTTTCTTGTAAAATATGTGTAATGGGATATTATTTTATTGTAGGTATATGTGCGGTTAACAACGATAACAAACATTGGTTAGCGGCCAAGGTTGACATCGAACCGGATTTACATTATCTGATCCCAACAATAGCATGACTCAAGATTCATTCCGGAAGAATGCCAAATGCTTGTCGTCTTTATTTCCATACCTCCTTATGGTCCATGGATACTATGACCTTTATCCGTAACTAAAGGTTGAAGCTAATAGTAACACGGAACCATTCGACATCAAACGCGAGCGACCTACAAACGCATTCTCAATGAGAAAATTTAGTAAGTTCCTTTTAACTTATAACTTATTTGACTATAGTGATTTTATTCTATGTAACTCTAACCCTAACTTAGCTATGAATTTTCTATATGCGCGAAGTATATAAAGATAAAGTATATGAGTATATGAAAACAGCAATTCGATTTCTACAATACAAATGTCATTTATTTTTTAGAGAAATTACGTAGACATATTCCATGATAGGTGATGTAAATATTTTTGTAGTGCGTAATGACATTTAAATTTAATGAATTGAATTTATTCAACATAAAAATGCGTTTGAAAATTGGAAAAATTCATAAAGTGATAAGTAGGTCCAAATTACCATTTGTCGAAAAATGATAAGTAGGACTGCATGGCGTGTCTCCGTGTCATTTTGCGGTCCTTATCATAAAGTGATCAAGTAACACATGACCGCATATTAGCAGGAGGACCGCCACCGGTCTGTTACTGGCTTCATTTGTTGACTAGCACGCGACCCGCAGACGGCAGGGGACCACCAGATGCAGTCCCGTGTTTATCATTTTGTATTGAATACGCGACCGCAGGTGGCGGACGCGCCGTATGCGTGTCCCTTCATCATTGTGTGGAGAGCGGCGACCGCATATTGGCGGCGGACGCCGATGCGTCCCGTATTCTTGATCATTTTGCTTGAGAATACGGCGACCGCATATGGCGGGGACCGCCCGATGCGTGTCCGCTATTATGCATGTAATACGCGACGCGATATCGGCAGCGGGAGGCGTATGCGCGGGCAGTGATCATTTTAATACGCACCGCATACGCAGGGGAACCGCCAAGATGCGGTCCCCTAATTTTCAAAGAGAATACGGACTGGGCAGGCGAGGACCGGCCGAGCGTCCTCGCTGATCATTTTGTATTAGTAATACGCGACCAGGGCAGGGGACCGCCAGATGTAGTCCCGGCATTTCATCATTTTGCAGAATACGCGACTGCATCTTCGCAGGCGAATATGCAGTCCTCTCATACTGATCATTTGTATTGAAGTAACAGGACCGCAGATGGCGGGGACCGGCCATATGCGTCCCGCTTTTACTGATCATTTTATCCGAAGAATACGGACCGTGATGGCGGGACCGCAGGATGCAGTCCCGTATGATCATTTTGTCGGAATACGCGACCGATATCGGCGAGGGGCAAGCCCCAGTCGACTATTTATTTTAGGTATCGGGACCTACATATGGCGGGAGGACGCCGCATGTGTCCCGCTATATCATATTTGCAGACGAATCGCGATAGGCGAGCCGATGCAGTCCCGCGCATTTCGATCATTTTGTGGAGAATACAAGCACTGCATATCGGCAGAGGACCGCCAAGATGCGAGTCCCGCGCATTTATCATTTTGCGAGTAAGACAGACCGTGATTGGCGGGGAGGACCGCCGATATGCGGTCGCGTATTCGATCATTTTATGCAGAATACGGCGACTGCATATCGGCGACCCGATGCATATTGATCATTTTATGCAGTAACATGGACCTACATAATGGAGGGGGACCGCCAAGATGCAGTCCCCGCATTTCATCATTAATGGAAGTAATACGGGACCGTGATATTGGCGGGAGGCCGATCAGTCGCTATACTTCATCATTTGTGGAGTAACACAGACCTGATATCAGGGAGGACCGCCAAGATGCGGTCCCATGTTACTTCATCATTTTCGGTGTTACTTGATCATTTTGTATGGAGTAACACGCGACTCGTGATACGGTACTGGAGGACCGCCAATCGGCGTGTCCTTTGTCAAAATTGATTACTCGGAAATTGGACTGCAAGGGTCCGGACCTACTGGTATGCAGTCGACCTTTATAAAAAACAAAAAACGCATTTCACCAATGCCTTATAAATAAAAAACTGCATTTTCTAAAGTCCTTATAAAAAAATATGCACTCTCACAAAACTACACTTTCTATAGTCGTTATAAAAATAAAATTGCATTATAACAAATTTCATATATAAAAACTACATTCTCACCAATTCCTTGTAAACAAAAGCGTAAAAGTGATTAACCAAAGATAGTTTTTGATAGTTAGTAAATGCACATATTACAATGGAACATTACGTGCATGTTTTTCGATTGTGACCAAATACTCGCATCTTGCATTTACGTGATAATCGTTCTTCTCCTCAGATAAAATTCTTTCTAGTCCAGTCTAGGCGGCGAATTATGGAGGATTTAAGGCTTGTCAATTATATCTTGTGGTGCGCCCACATACGCTATCATCAGCGGGTAAATAGTTCTTTGCATAACATGCTCTCCATGATGAAACACTATAGTATTCTCAACAATATAGGTAAGGAGATAAATTACGAAATCGACACGCCTGATGGCATGTATACAAGGATATTGATCTAATTGAAACTGTCGACACGAACATGTTTTTTCTTCCAAGTTGACAGTCATCAACAACTCAAATGTACGAACTTGAAATTCGTACATGCTCAATGGTGTTACTGTAAATCTACGACACTCGTTCAATGTCTTACTTAAAATTTTTTCTAGCCATGGTGTGGGTCGTGTGACTGCTTCCGATTCAATCCGTCGATCATAAAACCATCCCTCGCATCAATCTCGTATGGCCTCAGTAGCGGAATAAAGCTGCAATGCCCTAGCATCTCTCAATACAAAGATTCATACACTCTGGCTATATTGGTTGTCATAATATTGTATCATTGCACGGGAAAAAGCTCTAGTCCACTTTGATGGGTTAGCTTCCATGACATATCTATGCTTCAATGTCAATGGCCTCTAATTGCCTCATATGTGTATTGAAATCAACTTCTAAATAAGCTTTCGCTGCTTGATAAAAAGCCATATGCACATGCTTATTTTTTCCAAAATGCAGTTTCACGTTGCAACTGAGATGATACATACAATTCCATGATGGCGATGGGATAAACTGTTGTAATCGCTTTCCAATCCCTTATGTCTATCGGTAATGAATACAAGATCATGAATTTCACCGTATGCCTCCTTAAATGAAGAAACCAAGTGTAGGATGCTTCACTCTAGACCGCAATGCCAAAAGCCGGAGGGTATATTTGTTCATTACCATCTAAGCGGGATGCGATAATTAACGATGCCAATATATTTTCCTTTTAAATGGGTCCCATCTACGCTACGACCGCCTCACACTGAATCCGACAATACTTTCCTAAAACCATGAAGAAATATAGAAAACTATTATCTTCATCCGCTGTAATCGAGTAATAGTGCACGGATTCTTCATCCCCAACATATAACACCACACCGGTAATATTTGATATGACTCTTCGGGTACCTCGATCTTGGAAGTGCATTTTCTCTTGCCTCCATGCCTTATCGTGCGTTATTTGGATACCTAACTCATTCTCAATGTCGGACACTATATCTTTTGTCTATCGACGACCAATTTCGTGGTACTTTGATTTTATATGATTTCCAATATACTTACTACTTGCTTGGCGATGTTGTGGATGACATTATACGAAGCAGTGTGTTTTTAATGAATACCCTAATTGCCCGTAACTCTACATTTGGGATCCTAGTTGCACGTAACCGCCATTTACAATTATCAAGCACACACACTTCAACCTCATAACAAGATTTTTCACCCTGAACTCAAAATTTTCCTTCAATGCATATGTAGACAACTTATGTTGCAACTCCTTCTTGTTTGAATATATTTGTCCAGCTGAGATTTCATCATCTGAATATATCGACCGATGATCACTTGAACTTGGTTCATTTGATGAATTTGAAAGACGATTAACAGATTGATAAAATTGAGCTTCACTTGGTTGTGACTCACTTTCATTATGAACAGGATAATGCATACCCCTATTATCATTCAAAATAGGTGCAATAGGAGAACTAACCATTGATACAAAAGGAATGTCAATATTCCTCACATGAACAGATGACGTAGCATTTAATTGGTTATCATTTCCCCCAGCCTCATTATAAACTGTTATATCCTCATCCAACCTAATATCCTCATTCTCATATTCATGCCATTCTCCATATGTATCATTGTTGTATTCTACATCGAGTTCAGGAATATTATGAAGTCTGTTGTAATCATCTATTGTAGGTTCTTCTACCCTATCATGGAAATTTATTGCAGACCAACCCACTGCATTATTTTCCTCACCTTCATTTTGAGGGATGTCATCTTCTTCATTGCCTCTAATTCCACTTCTGTTAACAACCACTTTATATCTTGAAGAAGAAAGTTTATTGCTCCCACTCCGAGAAGAAAATGGAACCGCAAAGGCATTATCTTGTTCTCCAACTCTCGGTATATCTTCTTTTGCCTCAGTCTCAATAAATAATGGTGATGCATGCCTTTGATCAACACGAAAATACTCTTTGAAAAAACACTGGACATCTTCATCGTCTTCGATCTCAATTGGATCCAACTTGTAACTAGATCGAACTATAAACTTCATTATGATACGAAATTCGTTGGGGTTTATGTTTGTCGTATCATATACAATTTGTAGTAGTTCATCATATGTACACTTTGTTTGGATTAACTTTGCTTTCGTCCTCCCACCAACATACCTCCAATTTCCTTCACCATCAACCTCGAACATTCCCTTAAACCGAATAACAACTACAGTATTTTCCTCCATTTTGAACCTACAAATACACAAAATCACTAAATCATATCATCACCAAACATTACAGGTCCATGACTTAGCATTCGGTCGGACCGCCATCTGCAGTCCGTCATATAGGATGGATGGACCGCCAAATGGCCGGTCCAAGCCTTATGGCATTAGACCTGCCATTTTGCAGGTCCATCATACATGGAATTGGACCTGCCAAATGGCCGGTCCAAGCCTTATTGGACCTGCCAAATGGCCGGTCCAAGCCTTATGGCATTGGACCTGCCATTTTGCAGGTCCATCATACATGGAATTGGACCTGCCAAATGGCCGGTCCCTCAGGCATTTAGCCAGTCCATAATGTAGGGCACTTGGCTATACTGCAAGTCCTTATGGCCATAGTATTGTATTGCATGTCCTTATACTAATTACCATCTAATATACCATGGTTTTCTTACTTTTTCAGTCAGATTTAACAAATATTCACTATTATAACAAAAAAATAGATCTTACTATTTAGGTGAGCTGTTTCCTTCTCCTTCTTTAAAAAACAACAGCAACAAAGAGAACTCTTCTTCAATGGGATTTCTCCTTCTTTCAAACGAACAAAGAAAAAGAACCGAGAGCAAAAGAAAGAACATGTAAGAAGAAAGAAGAAATAGAAAATAAGAACGAATGAGTTTGGTTAGGTGTGGATATCAGAAAATCAGGGGTATTTTCGGTAGTCTGTCTATGTTTTACAAAAGTTAAAAGATGGTGGGTATTTTTCCAATTTAAGTTATATTAGAGGGCATTTTGGTCAATTTCCCTAAATAATAATGGATATTTTCATGGGGCCCATTATTGTGTAGACTCATAAATCTCATTCTACCACTCAGCCAAATCCACGTATAATATATATATAAATAATTCCATTCCTTCATGGCTCACCAAACCAACTTCACTCCTGTAGGTACCAAAACATGTATTCAAAAATCACGTGGAGCCTTTTACCAAAAAAAATAAATAAAGCACGTGGAGCCCACCTCAAATTATTAGCAATAAATGCCAAACCTACTTCCTTTCAACTGCAAATCACGTGTCTGAAGCCACCTCTTATCCATTTAGGTTTTTTTTTTTTTTTAAGGTGGAGCCCACCTCAAATTATTGCCGCTATATATTTTTTTATAAATAAAAAAAAATTTTAATGTGAATTTTATCAGTCTAAAATTTTATTAATGGATAAGATTTTTTTATTATTTTAGTTTTACAATTCGATAGAAGTCTAGAGCAACTGATCTACACTCCTAACAGATCCCCTTCCACTGGCACATTAAATAAGGTTGAATACACCTGGAGTAATAGCGGAGCTTGTCAAGACTCGAACCACAACTTTCACAAACGAGTGTGATGGAACAATCGGCTTCCTTTCTGCTAAGTCACACCCCTAGGTGTTCCACCATACTTCTTTCCTTCTTTCCAAAGTCATCTCCATATTTCTCTAATACCCACACCGGAACACTATACATATATAACCTACCAAACTCCATTATCCATCATCATACAACAACATTAAAATGTTAAGCACAGTTTCCAGTGCCGCAACATCAAATATATATTTCTCAAACACAGATAGCAGTGTTTCTTCCGCATTGGCCGACTATAATTACTTTCATAAACGACTAACATAAATAAAGCAATTTTGAATTTGACTGTATGTAAGAAAATCTCTTCCATATCAGCACACCAAAGTAACTCTTATTTTTCAGAAAAACTTTATCATCATTCTTCTCGACCCAATTAAAATTTCTCTCTCTTTAATTAGCCGAACAACAAATTGTCTAGCCCAAATCTTTCATTCTTTTCATAATACTCTTTTATATAATTTTGCAACTTGTAATTGACTCCCAAGTTGATGTTCGTGAGTTATACTACAGTGGTGAATGCTATTGACACAAGATATTGGATTCCAGTCGACCCCTTACAACACTATATTCTTAACCTGTGCTTTAAAAAAGGTATCACCTTTAAAGTTCAACGCGTATGTGATGAATAAGGTTCTGAAACGTTTCCTTGCGAGTTAGAATCTGTCAATTGGTCAAAGTGGACATCTTCTAAAAAGATGAAAGAAAGTATTTCCTATCATGCATTTAAGAATTGGTCTTCCTTCTCCACATACTGTTTTGAATGGATCGACAAGTTAGAACAGCACTTCAAATCAAACTGAAAAATAGCTGGCGTAGACGAAGTTATCTAATTATCACGATTGTCCATACATTGTGATCGAGCTATCCTCACCCACGCCCACACCCACCCCCTCACCCATTGCCCTTTGCCTTTAGCCCATGCCCCTCTCCTTATCTCACACCCATCAGTGCCCCACCACTAACCCATTGGTGGGGCACTGATGACTCCACCACTTGTTGGGGGTTACCGTCGATGGGTGCTTTTTTATTTTCTTTAATTAAGTATTTTTTAATGAGTAAATTAATTTTTTATTTATTATCTAATGAGTTATGTAATTAGTGCTTTTAATTTTTATTTTATTTTTTTGTTTCTTACATAATTAGTGCTTTATTTTTTTGTTTTTTTATTTGTTTCTATCTATTTGTTTATACAGAAAAATAGCAGAAGTTAAGCCTTTGATGCACCCCAATGTCTTAGCCTTTGCTAATACAGATATTAATAAGGATAATGGTTGAGTTCGTGCATTTCTAGGTCATCAATAATAAAGTGTATTGAAGACATCCTCAAACAATTTATGGAAGATTCTGATAAGCCATATAGATTAAAGAGAAGACAACTTTTGTAGTTGTTTGAACAAAGTTGTTTTGGTACTCTCTATCTACGAATGATGAAAACTAACTTAAATGAGGGTATAGTTCATAACATGATAGCAAGGCAAGCGGAGAGTATAAGTGAAAACATGATGAAGTTCAACTTCAATGGAAAATAAGTAATCTTTACAAAAAAAAAAAAAAGAATTTGAAATTATAACATGAGGATGAAAATTTTATTAGATGTTTCTCCTCTACCACATTCCAATCGAAAAAGAAACACATATTTCAACCATATTAAGAAGATTAACAATTCGGACATATGTATTTGTGGATTTAAAGCATATGCAACTTGAGCATGAAGATGACATGGTAAGATTGACCTTGATATACTTCCTCGAATGTGATCTACTTAGCAAGGAGAGTCAAGTAAGTATCAACCTAAAATATTTGTCTATGATTAAGGATTTAGACTACTTCAACTAATATGCATCGGGTTTGGTGTCCTAAAATGCCACAATATCACCCTTGAACAGAGCTTTGGCTTTGTATAATGAAGAGTTAAATCAATCGACCACATATAGTTTAAGTGGTTTTCCTTTAGCTTTCCACGTAATGTAAATTACACAACTATTTAATTAGATATTTTTGTATACAATTAACAAATTTTTTATTTTTTGTATTAGGTTTGGGTGTACGAGACAATCCCTTTAATGGGAGAAATATATGCAAATCAAGTATACAATTCGTTCCCTAGAATTTGCAGTTGGGAGGCTAAACAAGTCTATATATTTAAAAGTGTGGGAAAAGCAATTTTTGACAATATGGAGGTAATTTTATACTATTGTAATTTATTAGTTGATTAATTTATAGTAGTACTTATTATTTGTGATATATTTACTATACTTGTTCATGTAATAATATATAATTATATGTAATTGGGAGATTGAGATCAATAAATGCGGATGAAGAATCCATGTACCAACTTAATGAAGATTGCTCAATACCACCACCAAATAAATGGAAGTGAGGTTGAAAGTTACACGGAGAATGCCGAGTTTGCCTATTATCACCAACAAGAGACTCTTAAGTTTAATGGTCCTTCATTTGAGGATGTCGATCAACCATCACATTTGTCACACGAAGCAAGTATATTAATATATTTTTTTTAAATTAACCATTCTTTTAGTATTTTTAAGTTAATATTTTTTAATCTAATTTACTAATATAATTAACGTTTACTTTTTCTCTTTATATAATTTGATGAACTCAAATCATATATTCATTCAATGGATATGAAAATTAATCGTGTAGCAAATGATTTGAATAGTTTTTAATTAGATTCAATGCGGAAGTTTCAATCGATTAATGAGGCAATGCAACAAATGTTTGACTACATGAAAAATATAAGTAATTTATTACTTCATTTAAATATATTATTTAAAATTCTTTAATAACTATTAACTATTGTATTTCATATTGTATTAATAGGAATATCATCGGCTAGAGCATGCCACCCATACGTGTGATACAAATGAGAATATAACAATGGGTGGGGAGAGTAAACTATGTGATCTCCAAATGACTTTTGTGTATGATGACAATGAGGTTCAATACGTAACACCTTCGAAGATTGTATCTCGCTAGCCACGTATTAAGAAGCGTGCATAAAAATTGAAGTTACCTTTCATTGTGACTGCGGAGACACGAGAAAGTTTGAAAAACACTTTGTCACCTCCTAATGATTTTGATCCAAAAAGGGCACCTCCTGAAGATATTTCAATGAAGTTTTTTTAATTATATCACCTCCAATGAGGATGATATAATTGATTATAACATATGCGATGTCACTAAAGAATTCTTTCAAAATTTAGTTCAATGTGAATGGTTAAATGACAAGTTAAAAAGCAACTTTCTATGTTTTGTTTTTCAAGTACACATACCTTTGTTATTATTTTACTTGCTTTCAAAAATTACAGCATATTAATGTGATATACATGTACATATGAGAATGTATGAAAGTGTATCCACATTTACTTTGCCCAAGAATGACTGTGATGGATGCATATTTTTGAGTAAATTAATGGTTGCAATAAATTTTAATTATACACTATGCATTTTACAATTAACAATAATGAATGAATTTATTAATGAATTTGTTATATCTTATTTTCTTTTTTTATAAAATTAGACATATATAGAATGACTATGGTCGCAATTTGAAGAATTGAGAAAAAATGGCGAGACAAAGGAAAAGACTTATGAATTCAATATGACTTTGATTAGCTATATTTCAGGCATTGCATACAATCCCTAATTAAGAAATTGGATTGATTATGATTTTGTAAGTATTACTTGTATATACTGTTTATTTACAAAGTTTTATTATTTTTGTTCAATATAAAAACTATTTAAATTTTTATCTTTATAGGTCCTCATGTCACTTAATATCAAGGATACTCATTGGATGTTGGCCAAAATTGATCTATACAAGCAGCAGGTATACCTATTTCGACGTTTAATAAATTCACAAATCGTGACAAATTTAAAGTATTATAGATCATGTTGCCATACATCTTGAGACAAGCAAATTTTTTTGTCCACCTATCCAGTGTTAAGGGAATTTTGAATTAGTTATCACATTCTTATGTTAATAATTTTCCAAGATAAGAAAACAAGTACGTTTCATATTAACCTTATTAACCATTGTTTTATTATATAGTGTAATTGTGTTTCATCTACCTATTTAAATGCTATAATTGTATTTTTTTAAAGATTATAATTATGTTTTTTTTTTAATTTGTTTTATAGTATCGATTGCGAAGTCTTTATATTAAAGGCTATTGAATATTTACTTGCAAAAATGGAAATTAATTTTAGCAAAGAAGATATAGAATTTTTTAAACAAAAATATACAATTGAGGTGTATAATAGAGAACTATCAACTTCGTTTTGTACTATAAATTATGTAATGGTTATTATATAATATGTACATACATACTTAATTATTTCACCATTTATATTTTGTAATATTTATTATATAATATGCACATAATAACAACTAAAAGTAAACTAAAAAATTGTAAAATCAAATTAAAAAAATTGCAAAATAAAAATAAAAGTACCTATTTGTAATTGAGAAATAGATATTATCACTTGATAGATATTATCACTTGTCACTATAAACACAACACCTTATAGACATTATCACTTGCCACTATAAACACAACACCTTATAATAGTACCTATTTGCAATTGATAAATAAACTATAACATTATAAATAAACCATAACATAATAAAATAAAGTAAAAGAAAAATAAATGTAAATAAAAAAAATTATCATGGTAACAACCGTAGGTGGGCCACTGACGGTCAAATGGTGGCCATTAACAGAACTATGGTGGGCACCACCAGGCCATCGATTGGCATCACCACACCCCATTGATGGACTTTGCATATCACTATGATTTCATACATATTTTAGAGGCCTAAATCCACAAATAGTATTCTGAAAAACAAATATATAAAATAAATCTTAACTTCTTAACTTTCCAACTATATACCATTTACATCAATTCAAGTTCGGAAAGATTTTCAATTATAATTTCTACAAATAGTGTGTAAATCTACCAAGTCATACATAATCTTTAAATTCCATGTCAACCTTTTTTTTATTGGCTACACAAAAATTCTAAAAATAATCATGGATAATTCTTAATGTCTTAACTTTCATTTTCAATTAGATTCATGCAAAAATTCCTCATAAAAATCAATTTATGAAAACAAAAGTAGATATTGCGCAGAGCTATATAATAAAATTATTCACCATTAAAAACCAAATGAAATATATATATATATATGTACTTAAAAAATAATATATAAATAGTTTAGTTTAACGACTCACCATAAATTATAATATAATATATAATATATATATATAATAATTTTAATATATATTTTAGTCTACACCACCATTATTAGTTCCACTATCGCCCTCCCAATTTATAGGCTTAGTACATTTTGCCCCGTTATGTCTCATCATTCCACATCGATCACATTTGTATTTTATTTTTTTTCTCCTTTAGACAATATTATATTTTTTCTTAGTCGACCAACAACACATCTTCACTGTCTGAGGGTCAAACTACCTTCATTTGAACTTAATGTCGAACCTTCGATTGACTTGTATCACCGATAGGATATATAAATTCTCCATAAGGTACATAAAGTATGTCGGTACGATAATACTTTGAGCACATATTATGAAACTCAATATGTTTGTACAAATATGCTGTCATACCATGAATATAAGGATATTAATCCATATCAAATTTCCTGTAGGTGCAAGACTTGGTACTCAAATTGATCTTACCCTCTATTGCACCACCTACCATCATGTACTCATTATAATTGATGGGTGTAACAAATGAATATTGTGCAGTTTCTTTCCTCTTTTTCAACTGTTCTTCAATTCATATTATTAATGTAGATGTCATATTACTGGCAATGATTCGACAATCATAGAATCATTGTTGTAAGTTTGATCGAATAGTTTCCAATAAAAGAACGAGTGACATTTCTCTTGCATCCATAATATTGCATTCAGAAATGTTTGTAGTCAATATATTGTATCGAGTAATTAAAAACTTACAATGGACCCACCTTTCAACTTCTATTTCAGATAGATATTTAATCGCTCATATATTTATATTCTATAACTCATTTATATAGTAGCCAAAACCTTAACAACAAATATGTCTTGGCAACTAAGTAAAAAGTAGGGAGCATTTGATCTTCATGTCCAAACTTTTTAATTTTAAGGTTTTGACTAATATTATACATACATAATTCATGGTAAGAGTTTAAATAAACAACACTCAATGCATTCTCAATACCTTTATGTTTATCTGATACAAAAACTAAATTGTCAAGTTCTCCATACGCTTTTTAAATCACTGGAAGAAATACAGCTTCATTTTCAGCATCCTCTACACCAAAAGTAAATGAAAAAATTTGACCATTTCTATCAACAACTGCAACAATATATAGATAGTCACAATATCTATGCTTCAAAGTTGTCCCATCAATAGTAACAACACGTCTTATATTAAAATGAAACCTCTGTATGCTTGCTTCTAATACCATGAAATAGAATTGAAAATACTCTCTATCATCAGTAGCAATGCTTGTGACTGATCCTGGATTATTAACTTCCAACATTGTAAAATATGATGATTACCTTAAGAATAACTCTTCTAGAGTGCCTTTAATATTATTTAATGCATGTTCTCTTGCCCGTTACACTTTATCATAGGATATGTCTACGCTATATTTTAACTTCATATCAAATTTTATCTCATGAGGCTTGTATACACAAGCGATCCCAATATATTTTTCTTTTATAAATTCTATAATAACTTTTCTAATAGTTTGCCTATGAATTCCATTGATGGTTTATGAATATTGAAGATAAGCATGTGTATGAAAATATGCCCTTACAATGAATAACTTCTCTGAGTGTGGGATCTTATTAGCACGAAGATTCCAATTGCAAGTATCATGGAAGCACTGAGCCTTATATTGAATAGTGGATAAGCGCACAACCTTGAATTGAAAGTTATGTTCAACTACATACAATTACAACTTTTACTTTACTTCTTTTTGTTGTCATCGTAAACTTCGCCAATTTGAAACTCATCCTTACTAGAAGAACCTGATTCTATATCCATATAATGGGATGAACCGCTTCTTAATAATATTGTAGAAGTATGCGAAACTAAACCACCTTCACTTGGTATTTTCAGTATTGAAAAAAGCTCAGTTCCAAATTCACTTTCTCTACCATCACTTGAAGATGTCTTTTTTTTAGCAATAAATGTACTAAAACTAACATGGAAGCAATGGACCTTCTCGCACATGTTGTGTTTTTGGCAATTGAGTTTCAAAAAGTGTTTAAGTTTTCCGTACTTGTGTAACTTAAAGTGTTTCAATTTCCGACACTTGAGTTTGTCAATATTCATCACTTTCCCATTGTGTTATATTTTCGGGCAATTGAGTTTCCTACTATTGTTCAATTTCCTAAATAAGGCCTTCCTACACATTTTGAAATTCTATAGGGCTTTGAAGTACTTGACTTTCCCACAATTGAGCTTCCTTCACATGATTGGTTTCACAACCCAAATTTAAAGTAGGAAATCTGTTATTATTGGCTCGCTCATTTGAAAAATGTTAACGAACCTTCAGCAAAATCTCCACATATAATGGAGTCACCGACATAACTTCTTTCACTACTCAAATAAATATTTTCACATCTTTATCTCGTCTTATTTCTTGTGGAGCATATGGTTGGTAACTTACTACATAATTATATTTCAAGTTTAAATTGTATATATCCCGATCTACTTTAAAGATATTGTAATCCTCATCCATCAATTTTTCATAAGTATAGTTTTGAGGAACTTCAGTCAATTCTAATTCATAATTCTTGAATAATCAACAATCATCGTCTCCTTTACATCATTTGTATCCATAAAACATAACAATTATAATAGTATATTCAGATTCCATACTACCTATTTGCAATTGAGAAATAAACCATAACATTAGAAATAAATAATAACATAATAAAGTAAAGTTAAAGAAAAAAAAATAAATAAATAAACAACTGTCGGTGAGCCACCGATAGCCCTATAATAGACACCACCAGTCCAGTGGTAGCCATTGTAGAGGTCGTCGGTGGGCCATTGAAGGAAACAATTTGTGGTGCCCACTAACAATCTTGTAGGCGATGATGCAGACCACAGGCTATCAGTGGGCCACCACTAGGCTATTGATGGACACTACCAGCCACCTGCATTATTCACCGAATTTTTTTTCAACATAAAACCAATGCAAAATTTCCCAGCATATATGAGTTTTTATAGTTTCTATCCTATATTTAAAGAAAAAATCTAATATGAAACCTCAAAATTTTTCAAAATCACTACAAAAGTTATCAACCCAATTGAATATAAAACAAAAACCTAAAGTGAGATGAATATGTTAGCTTATAGAAGCTCAAATGATTGTTATAACTCAATTTGTTTTACTTTTGAAATAAAAGGTCTTAGATCAAATTTCAAATTCAATTGACAGTTTTTTTTATTCATGTTTTTTTTCTTTTATAATAGATGTTTGTGTATTTCATTAATTCAAAAGATGTACATACTTCTTTATCTTTAATATGAAAAATGAGTAATTTAATAAAAACATCAACCATAAATTTTAATTTCTATAAAAGAAAATAACTAAAATAATTTAAGGGACCACCGCTGAGACATCGAAAAACTCATAGAACTCATACAATTTCCTTCGTAATTCTATCAATTGGGCTGATCAGGACAACAAGGGCCTGATAATAAGGTGGTCAGACATGGGTAGTAATGTCAGGCCTGGCCCAGAAGTATTTTCTGTCAAAATTTGAGGACATGGACCATGATTTATTTTATTAATTTATTATTATTTTTTATATATCAAACCTGGCATTTAAAATGCTCGGTTTTCTCATTCGATTGTGGTGAGGTTGGGCCCACCACGCAAAAACGCGATTTCTATCTTCCAGCTCTCCTTTCTCTCCCTGATTTGGGCTAAATTCATTGAGGGGTCAGGGTTTGTATTTCTCAATTCCGCCATTGAAACACATCTAGAATCCCTAAATACTTGTCTTTTAAATTTAAGATTCTGATATAATAATAGTTTGCTAATTTGGATGGGGAAGAACGATTTTCTGACGCCGAAGGCAATCGCGAATCGCATCAAAGCTAAGGGTCTCCAGAAGCTCCGATGGTACTGCCAGATGTGCCAGAAGCAATGTCGGGACGAGAACGGCTTCAAGTGCCACTGCATGAGCGAGTCTCACCAGCGTCAGATGCAGGTCTTCGGCCAAAACCCTGATCGGATCATCGACGGCTATTCCGAAGAGTTTGAGAGTACTTTTCTCGAACACATGAAGCGCAGCCACCGATTCAGCCGCATTGCAGCCACCGTGGTCTACAACGAGTACATCAACGATAGGCACCACGTCCATATGAACTCAACGAAGTGGGCTACGCTCACGGAGTTCATCAAGTACTTGGGTCGGACCGGCAAGTGTAAGGTGGAGGAGACCCCAAAGGGTTGGTTTATTACTTACATAGATAGAGATTCAGAGACCCTTTTCAAGGAAAGGTTGAAGAACAAGAGAATTAGGGCGGATATGGCAGAGGAAGAGAAGCAAGAGAGGGAAATAAAGAAACAGATTGAGAGGGCTGAGCAGTTGATGCCTGTGGAAAATGGGTTCGATCAATCCCAACAAGCTGAGCCCACAAGGGAATTGAAATTGGAAACTGGTGTCAAGATTGGTTTTGCACTTGGGTCAACTTTGTCTTCCAAACCTGTACCGATGGAGAAAGGAGAGAGCTCAAGGTTGGTGTTTGAGGAGGCAGAGAACGATAAGAATGAGAAAAGCAAAGCTGGTGCGAATTCAGCAAGAAATGGCGGTGGTGGTGGTAGGTCAGCTTTGGAGGAATTGATAAGGGAGGAGGAGAAGAAGAAAGAGAGGATTAATAGGAAGGATTATTGGCTGTGTGAGGGAATCATTGTTAAGGTTATGAGCAAAGCTTTAGCTGATAAGGGGTACTATAAGCAAAAAGGGGTTGTTCGGAAAGTGATTGATAAATATGTTGGTGAGATTGAAATGCTCGAAAGCAAGCATGTATTGAGAGTTGATCAGGAAGAGCTTGAGACCGTGATTCCACAAATTGGCAGCCTTGTTAGGATTGTGAATGGGGCGTATCGTGGATTAAATGCGAGGTTATTAGCTGTGGATACTGATAAGTTTTGTGCTAAGGTTCAGATAGAGAAGGGTGTCTATGATGGTAGAGTGCTTAAAGCTGTTGAGTACGAGGATATCTGTAAAATTGCCCAGTGAGTTTGATTAAAATCCTTTAACTCTTTTCAACTCATGTGTACCCTGTTTTGGAAATCTCGGAAATCTCTCTCTTTCATATTTGTTTGTTGCCATGCTTCTCTCATTATGTAAATTTCATTCTTATGGGTGTTCTAATTATTGTATGTAAACTAGGAAAGAATGGCTTTAGACTTATTGAGCTCGTAACCATCAGCCTTTTTGCATGCTACATAGATTTTCCAAGTTTCAGTTAAACCATATTACTTAATTTGGCTGAAAAGGGGTACTACAAGCAAAAATGGTTGTTCGGAAAATGATTGGTAAATATGTTGGGGAGATTGAAATGATTGATAGTTAGCATGTTTTGAGAGTTGATCAGGAAGAGCTTGAGACTGTGATTCCACAAATTAGCAGCCTCGTTAGGATTCTGAGTGGGGCGTATGGTGGAGTGAATTTGAGGTTATCAGCTGTGGATACTGATAAGTTTTGCGCCAAGGTGCAGATAGAGAAGGGTGTCTATGATGGTAGAGTGCTTAAAGCTGTTGAGTACAAGGATTTCTGTAAAATGGTCCAGTGAGTTTGATTATAATCCTATTATTGAAATGGATTTATATTTCTTTATGACTCTTTTCAAATCATGCGTACCCTGTTCAGGAAATCTCTCTCTTTCATATATGCTTATTGCAATGCTTCTCTCATTGCGTACCTTTTCATTCTTGAGGGTGTTTTAAATATTGCTTGTGTAATACGAAAGAATGACTTTAGTAAGCTTGCAATGCATCACATTTGTTTCGCATGGTACATGGTTTGTCTCACTTTACAATTTTTAACTTGATCCTCTTTTATATAAATGCATTTCCTTCAATTTTTCCTTTCCGTTACACGAGTCTTCTACTTCAAGAGTATGAAGTTACTCTCTTTAAACAGTGTGAAACCACCAAGCAAACTTGCATATTTTGCTTATGGGAAATTGTCAAAGTAGGGAGGAGTGCATTTAGCTCTCAAATAAGTTACATTGTAAAACATCAACCCAAAACTCTAAATGTTGGCAGGTTGATTAAAATGTATGGTTAATAGCTCCTAGGTTCCTAAACTACACACTAATTTACACTTCGGTCCCTGAAGTATTTTTTTTTCCTAGTTTTCATCTTTAAACCACATTGTAAGTAGCACTTTGGTCCTTTTTCAGTATTATCTGTCAGTTTGTTGACAATTTTTGCACTTTTTTACATGTTTACCCTTTTTAACAATTTTGCACTTTTTTACATGTTTTCCATTTTTTCAAGAGCAGTTGGTGTCATTCTAGATGTGTAAAGTTCTATTTTGAATTAATGTATTGTCTTTTTAAGAGGTAATTAGTCGTCAATAAATTGATAAAATATTGAAAAAGGACCAAAGTGCTACTAACAATCCAGTTTGAGGACGAAAACCAAATAAAAATTACTTTAGGACCAAAATCTAAATATAATCAGAAAAAAAAAATACTTTTAAGGACCAAAATGTAAATATGTTTATAGTTTAGGGACCCAAGGAGCTATTAATCTTAGAATCTAAAATGTAAGATTTTAAGATTTCAGTTCATATAATTAACACATAGATGGTCTCAACTCTGCGAAAATACAGAGAACCTTCACTTTTCTTTTTTAACTCAATTCAATAGGTTAAATTTTTTTAAGCAAAGATTAAATAAATAAAGAAAATATTTAGTCGCTTTCTTGAATCAGAGTGGGTGTTCTTAGATTTTCCAAGTTTTAGATCAACCACGTTGCCTAATTTGGCTGAAGGCAGGTTACATAACTTGCATGATTTCTACAGGTTCTTCGCACCCAGCATGAGGTCAATGCACTAATCATGCAAAATAAGTATCACCCAGTACCTCCACACGGGAAAATAAATAAATAATATTGGCTAAAAAAAAAATTCATTATTATCATAATAATATATAGATTGCACATCAACATTTTTAGCTTATTTTTCATATATTAAAAAAATTGACAACCTACAAAAGTAAAACAAAGAGTTGTTATTAATTAGTGGGTTTCTTCCTCTTGTGGACTGGTTTTTCTCGAGCTTAGAATTCAATGATTTTTATTCAGTAATCATTTCATCAATTTCACAAAGAAGGGTGGGTTTTTCCTTTCATATTGATTTATTGTTTTAAGTTATTAAAGTAATTTCATTTTGGAAATTTCTTTTTGTTCATATTATTGATATTAGCACAAACCAAACAATTAATGATGACAATTAACAAATATTAGTAATTCTTCAGGAGTTGTCCAAGATATTAGGCAAACTTTATTCATTAATAAGCTATATTTTAATGCCGCTCATGGTTAGTAGGACGAAGATAATGACATGCATGAGTATCATTTAATTAAAAAGATAAATGTCAAAGGCATTACCCTATAGTTAATGATTAATTAAACTGTGTTACTATTGTGATTAAATATTTCACATATAGTTAAAGGTAAATATTTCAAAAATAACCTTGATATTATTTATTTATCATTTATATTTAATTGAATTTTCAAATTTTCACACATATTTTCCTAAGTATATTTAGCGTCAAAAATAAAAACAATAAGCGTGAATAAATGGTCCACAGCTAGAAGCCCTTGTAAAAGCCCAACTCTGACAAGGAAATGGAATAGGGAATGTGGTTCATCAGCCATCGGTTTTAGTTCAACCTCCAACCATACACCATTATTGTACACATCTCCCAAACCAACTCCCATCTGGAGTATTTTCTATGTCCAATCCAATTCTACCCATTTTAGATCTCATGCTCATTTCCATTTCTTCTTGATTGTTGACCTTCGGTGTTTATTTGTTGTATGAAATCGCTCTCAAATTGAAAGAAATCCTACTTGTTAGAGAGTTTGGTGAAGTGGGTCTTTTTCATTTGGGTTTTCGAAGATGAAGGTGACGGTCGTTTCACGAAGCGGTAGAGAAATAATCAAGGGTGGCCTTGAGCTCAATGATTCTGTATGTTCTCTTTTCTATTTCTTTTTCCCTCAAATTTTTCTTTTTGCTTCTGTTATTGAAGATAGTGTAGTGATTTGTGGATGTCTCTGCCCTGTTCCTGAGAAAAGTATGGAGGAAAAGGAAAGAGGAATAGTTATTTTTAAAAAATGATTTTTGTTTTGGTTTTGAAAAATGGAAATATCTAATGCATGGCTGAGTAAATACGGAGTGGTATAAAGGTTGAGTTTCTTTTTTTAAAACTAATGTTGATTAAGCAAACAAAAAAATCACCAATCTCGTATATAAATTTTCTCAGAAGTATATTAAAGCTCATCTGGGTGCACCTATGATTGTGTTAGTCTTTGTGTCATTTTGTAGGCCACGGTAGCTGATCTGCAGGAGGCTATCCATAGGCGAAGTAAGTTCTCCATTCGTTTTTGAATTCAATGAATAAGCTTAGACTGATTGTTTTCATTTTACTAATATCAACTTCTTTTAGCAACTTTATATGATTTGATTTTGACATTCATATTACTCAGAAAGTGGTTACTTTCGTTTGAGGCTTCCTGGGTCTTGGATTTATAGGACATCGCATAAGTTTTTGTTTAAGTTGGTGAGATTTTTCATTCTCCTCTTAGAGATCATATAGATTGTATAATTCTCAACACATCAATCATTATAGGGGCACTATTCTTGGTTGAATATTGTGGTAATTGAGGCAATAAGGTAACTTACTAACTTGTGAATAGAAACTGGCATCCCTGTGCTCAATCCACTTGTTGGCATAAAAAATCTTAGGTAGCACAGAAAAATACGAGTTAAAAGGGCCAATGTTCTGGATCTAGTAACAAACCTTAAACTTAAAAATTTGCTTGAAAAGGTTATGAACCTCCAGTTTTAGTGGATTTGAAGTTGTTGTTGTTTACTTGTATGCTTTTGTAGTTATTCCAGTACATTTAATTAGTCAAACAAATAAATAAATAATTAACGAAAAGAGGATTTTAGGTTTGTTTTATACCATTTGTAGCACACACATGATTACAGGAACCTGATTCCATGCCTTAACATCAACAGCCAAAAAGTTCTATCCTGCAAGACAGCGATTGACCCTCCCCATTCAACCGGGTTCCAAAGAGAGGCCTACTGTCCTTCACTACAAGAAAAGTCTCAAAGATTATTCCAATGGAAGCTCTGACAATTTGACAGTAGTGTTCAAGGACTTGGGCCCACAAGTTTCCTATCGCACACTTTTCTTTTTTGAGTATTTGGGTCCTTTGGTTCTCTATCCTGTCTTTTACTTCTTCCCTGTGTATGAGTACTTTGGCTACAAAGGAGAGCGTGTCATGCACCCAGTCCAGACATATGCTCTATACTACTGGTGTTTCCACTACTTTAAACGTATTATGGAAACATTTTTTGTTCATCGATTTAGCCATGCAACCTCACCACTCTCCAATGTGTTCCGCAATTGTGCTTATTATTGGACCTTTGGCTGTTATATAGCTTACTATGTGAATCACCCACTTTACACCCCTGTTAGTGACTTGCAAATGAAGATTGGCTTTGGGTTTGGTATACTTTGTCAAATCGCGAACTTCTATTGCCATATCTTGCTCAGGAATCTGCGCAGCCCGGATGGGAATGGAGGATATCAAATTCCATGTGGGTTTTTGTTTAATATTGTGACATGTGCAAATTACACAACAGAGATCTACCAGTGGGTGGGTTTCAATATTGCAACACAGACAGTTGCTGGTTATATCTTTGTTGTAGTTGCTGCTTCTATCATGACCAACTGGGCCCTCGCAAAGCATCGTCGCCTGAAAAAGGTGATTTCATCTACTTTCTTTCTGAACAAGTTCCATATACTAACAACTGCATTTGTTTTCCATTTCAGTGTTTGGAATCTCTTTCCTTTTACATTTAGGCCCAACTTGATTGGACTTTAATTGCATGAATTTATGATTGTAGGAATATATTATTGTCGCACATATTCATGTATATCTTAACTGTTTATAAGTTATCTTTTTGCATAAGAGTTTTGTTTCATGTTAATGGATTTAGTATGTGTAACTATATTTCTTTTTATGTTGCACGAGGGAAAGTAACAATCTCCCACCCCCTAAATCCCCCCAGCTTAATAGTGTCTGATACTTTACCACATGTCTAGATACAAATTTGTGTTCTATGTACAGACATTGGTCCATTAACGCTTTTGTTTTTACACCTTCTCATCTGCAGTTATTTGATGGAAAAGATGGAAAACCTAAGTATCCACGCCGATGGGTAATTCTACCGCCATTCCTATAGGAGGTGTTGATGAGCCTCCTGCCCCCTGGCCAATTTGGCATTATGTCATGGATTCTACTGTGTGATTCAAGATTGTTGGAGGTTCATTCTCACCAGATCTGAAGTAGAAATCCCATGCTGTCCCACTTTCAGTAATGTTAGTGTTTCATTAGACACTGTAATCCATTTGAAAAACAGAGGATAATCACCCTGTTTTTTCTCTTTAATTTATTCAAATCATTTATGGACTACTCTTGCATCTTTGATTTGAGTGTATGTTTAAAATGCTTTGTGTCTTTGATGCATCAATATTTCATAAATCACATTATGACTATACAAATGAAGGCAACCTCTTAGATCAACATGTATTCAAGGTTGCATACTTAGAGTGTTTTTTTGGTAAAAATGGGGGGTCAAAAGACCCCAAAAGACAAAAACAAACTGAAGAAAAACTATAGGCCTAGAGCTTTTCTTTAGTTTGTTTTTGTCTTTTGGGGTGTTTTGACGCACCACTTTTACCAAAAGAAAAAAAAGAATGCTTCTATCAACTAAATGGACATAGGTGCTTTGCATGGATGTTCTCTGGTTTGGTCCAGACCATGAGAGTTTGTCGTGAAGTTTAAAGAATAAAGCCACGGCCATGACTGATTGTTGTTTTGTTTCTTTATGAACCGAACTACTTTCACTCATAGCTTCTTTTCTATCCGATTCTAGAGTGGACGCTAAGCAAGAAAGATGGTTTGTAGCCAAGCTGGTGACAGTGAAGTTGAAGTCAAGCCAGCTCTGATAAGGATGTTGCAGGCATGTCCTTAATGCACATCTATGACAAAAAGTCTTACTTATATGCCTCCCTCTCTTATACCCGCCGTTATTGCTCTCTTTGAATCTTCAACAAACGCCTTTAAAATCTTCAATACTTGTCATTGCTATTCTGATTCTGAGATGGCCTCCTCTCACACCGAGAAGAAAAAAAAAAAAACAGCAGCAGTATGTACAGAAGCCCTCTCTTAGGCCTATCTGCTGCTGAAAGAAATATTATTGTCCCATATTTATTGATGATTATGTATTCACATTGCAAAATTAAATTGACCCATTAGTTTAAACAAAATCCCCCTTCAAGAAATTGCATTGAAGCATAAGCTTATGTCAATTCCCCAAAAGAAAAATCAAATCTTCATGTCTGTTTTTCCTCTTCAAGAAGCTGAAAGCTATTTGGACCACCTTCATTTTTCAAGAATCCACTTCTTTCACCAAACCCAGTTAGCTTTTTTCAACCATGATTCAATCTACGTGGGAAGTACTCTAAAAATAATTGCATTCTAAAAGTTTAAAAACTTATAATTAATTTCTAAATGCACTTGACTAATGTGAGAGAGTGCACTTTTAAAATTATCCGGATAGAAATTATAAACACTTTTAATTCTCATACATGATATTTTTAGAAACAATTTTATATATAAAATAAGAAGTCATATGAATTAAATTGGACTGAAATCACAACTTTCTGAGATGATCTTTTCTTTTTGGGGAACAAGCACCAACTCAGTCTAGTTGTATTGAGCTTGCTAAACCATGTAAAATATTCATTAAAAATGAAAAGAAAAAAATTATTGGAACAGCGGAAATTGAACCCCGCGAAAGCCCAGATGGTGCGGCCCATGCGCGCGTTTTTCTATCAAATCCCATAGGAATAGAACTCATTATTGAAATTTGAATAAATAAAATAAAATAAAATAATAATAATATTATAAATTTGAAATTCCAGCGTGTACACTGATCCAACGATTGGGATCACATTTGCTCCTGAACAGTGTGTGTATATATATGTATATATATAAATTGGAGATCGATGCTCCAATTTCACTCACTCCCCCAAAACAAACGCCTTTCAATCTTCATCACTCACATTTTGGACAGGTCAAATTCTCTCTTTCTCTATCGCTCACTTCTCGCTCTTTCTTGTTGATTGATTCGTTTGATCAGGATCTGGATCTGTGCATTTCTTTTATTCTTCTTCTTCTTCTTCTTCTTATTCATTCTCTCTGTGAATTTTTTTTTGTCTCTAATCTCTAGCGCTCTCTTTCACATTTTTCTTGTTGGTAATTCATGATTTACTGATAATGGTTGAACATTCATGTATTGTCTTTTATGTTAACGTTGCTGTTTTTAGTCTTAAATTTGTCGAGGATGTGATCTCCTTTTTGTATGATCAATGCGAAATGTTTGTGGATTTCGTTTCATTTTGTTTATCAGTTTTTATAGGATGCCCATTTGTATGTAATGCTGTATATTAAAAATGGTTTCTTAGATTTTGACAAACTTGGATTGTTATATTCTTTTTGATCAGCATGAGTAAGGATCGGCATGAAAGTTGTATGCATTTTTTGAACTGAATAAATGAAAGATAATGCATGAAACATATAAGAAAATGGGGATAGAAATATTAGGAAAATAGTAAAAATATAATGATTGATCCATCAGACCCCACTCAGCCCCCAGCTGAATGTGGATTGATCTTGTGATTGAAAGCTCAGTCATGGAATTATTGGTAACCCATGAAAAACAACTGCCTGTATTTTCTTGGCTATCAATTTTGGGCTGATACATTGGCCCTAGGCCTTTATTTTGGAAATGACGTTAAGATCTATTTGTTTTAGAGCTTTTTGATTGGGATAGAAGGAATTGTCTTTTTAAATTTTATATGAGAAGAATTTGTTTAGAAAGGACGTCCACTAATTGCTTTTATAAATCCATACGATAGTGTAGCTGAGAGATGGAAAATTATGCGAAAATAAGTATATAGTTGCTTTTTCTTTTAACAAATGTTGCGTTTGTCTGACTCATTGTATCCTAGCAGGTAGTAGAAGATGGCAGAAGCTGAGGACATTCAGCCACTTGTGTGTGATAATGGAACTGGAATGGTCAAGGTATTAAATTTGGTCTGCCTTTGGTTTGATATCGAACATTAATCTATTGTGCTTTTACGTGGGCGTTGGCTGATTGTCATATTACCTCTTAGGCTGGATTTGCTGGAGATGATGCTCCACGAGCTGTGTTCCCTAGCATTGTTGGTCGCCCACGTCATACTGGTGTGATGGTTGGGATGGGCCAGAAGGATGCTTATGTTGGTGATGAGGCTCAATCCAAGCGTGGTATTTTAACCCTGAAATACCCAATCGAACATGGTATTGTGAGCAACTGGGACGACATGGAAAAGATTTGGCATCACACTTTCTACAATGAGCTTCGTGTAGCTCCAGAAGAACACCCAGTTCTCCTTACTGAGGCTCCTCTCAACCCCAAAGCTAACCGTGAGAAGATGACCCAGATCATGTTTGAGACCTTCAATGCACCTGCTATGTATGTGGCCATCCAAGCTGTTCTTTCCCTATATGCTAGTGGTCGTACAACTGGTAAGTAGTTCCATTAATTTTTTTGACCCAGCAAAGTTTTAAAGTATTCCAATAGACTCTTCTGAGACAAGAAAATGTCCTATTCACTTAAGATTGGTGGCTGATATTTCAATCTCTTGTTACTATGACCCAATGATTTAGTGGTGTGGCTTAGGTTTTGAAAGTTACGTTTGGAACTACTAGTTTAATTAGTGTCCCTCTTATTGTTAGTTATCCTTGTAATTTATTGATTAAGCATTGCACTTTTGATTCATGCTATCTATCACTGAGCCGTGAGTATTAATGATTCAGTCACCTGGATCCCATTTGCTACAAAGCACAATTACTGTTAGGTGAATGCAAATATCCTGTCATCGTAGACTTTGAAGTTTCATGATTTGTGATGAGAAAACTTTTTCTACTCTTTGTCATCCAAGACATTTGTATGGTGATTTTTCCTTCCCTGTGTAGGTATTGTGCTGGATTCTGGTGATGGTGTCAGCCATACTGTCCCCATATATGAGGGGTATGCCCTCCCTCATGCCATCCTCCGTCTTGACCTAGCTGGTCGTGACCTCACTGATCACCTGATGAAAATTCTGACTGAGCGTGGTTACTCTTTCACCACCACGGCCGAACGTGAAATTGTGAGGGACATGAAGGAAAAGCTGTCTTACATTGCTCTGGACTTTGAGCAGGAAATGGAGACTGCCAAGACTAGCTCTGCAGTTGAGAAGAGCTATGAATTGCCTGATGGGCAGGTTATCACCATTGGTGCTGAGCGTTTCCGATGCCCAGAAGTTCTTTTCCAGCCTTCTATGATAGGCATGGAGGCAGCTGGAATCCATGAAACCACCTATAACTCAATCATGAAGTGCGATGTTGATATCAGGAAAGACCTGTATGGTAACATTGTCCTCTCTGGTGGTACAACCATGTTCCCAGGCATTGCTGATAGAATGAGCAAGGAAATAACTGCACTTGCCCCGAGCAGCATGAAGATCAAGGTCGTTGCACCACCTGAGAGGAAGTACAGTGTCTGGATTGGGGGTTCTATCTTAGCTTCCCTCAGCACATTCCAGCAGGTTTGTTTTTGTAATTCCCACATTTACAACACCATGCTCTGAGTTTGATCTTGGATGCTTACTGATTGGAATAATTGCATGTTTATCTTGAGTGCAGATGTGGATTGCAAAGGCGGAGTACGATGAATCTGGGCCATCAATTGTGCATAGGAAATGCTTCTAATAGAGATAATAGGAGCATCCAGAGAGATAGTACCCTGTTTACTTCTTGATTCTAGCTTTGTTATTTTTCTATATTAATGTTATTTGCTTGTTGGATTGATTGTTTCGATAAGGCCGGAAGTTAATCGCGAAAGGTCAAGTTTTGTTATTCATGTGTTTATTTGTCTTTTAAACTTTGGCAGCGCAAGATGCCAAGCTACTATGTATCTTTAACCAAAAGGGCTTTGATCGATTTTGTTTGTATTGGTTAAATGATTCTATAGATCAATCAAACTAGTTTGTTTTTAGCATTTGAAATAGCTCATGATTTCAAATGCTTTGAAGTGCTTAGGTTGATGGCAATTTATGTTTGATCATAGATCTGTTAAATCCTATTCATTATAAATTGTAACATAATTTGTCTCTTAAAACATAAACAGGAACACTATAAACACCAATAATTGATTATTGAACTAACATATACATTGCAGTATGAATTTCTTAAATTTAAATTTTCAATCCACAGAAGAAAGCAGGGAAACTGCGGTCTGAGGCTTCTTGTCACAAAATGGGTGAACCTCTATTAGGTCAAATCCATCTCCATTTTTGCTAAACCAAGAGTTTGATTTCTTGGTTGACTTTCTAGGTTTTTCAGTTTCCTTATCGTTGCAAGTTCTTTGCATCTTACTGAATCTGTTTTCGACGAAGAAACTTGTGTCATTCGAGTCGAAGAACATAGTTTCCTGATCATTGTAGTGAGAATTACACCTCCCATAAATTTTATTAGGAAAGTCCTCCAAGCTTGCTTCTGCACTAGAAGACGAACGCTGTGTGAAGCTTCCAAACCCTTCAATTCCTCGAGTTAGATTTCGACTTCTGGTTCTCTCTTGTTCCAGATACATGGGATCTTCAACAAGTTTCAATACTCTCTCGGATAACTTACTGACCCTTGAGCCCCAGTTGAACCTGCATACACATAAAAAGATTAATTGGAACACTGAAAAGGTAATAATTTTGCAAATTCAACAACCAAATTAGAGAGAGATTATATATAGCATGCATGCCAATAGTACAGTACCCCTTCTCATCAATATACTGAAAGCTGTCCATACTTTTGATCACATCATTAATTATATCTTCAAACTCTTTAGCAGAACTGAGTGGTCCATGGGTGAGAAGTCGTTCCAATAATATCAGCGCCTTATAAGAACCTTGCCACTGCTTCCTATCAAAGTTCATCAACCTGATATGGAAATTGAAAACAAATTTAAAAAAACAGAAATTTGAAAATATTAAATCTAATTTACAGGAAGCACAATATGTAAACCTTCTGCGTAAAATCTCCACAATCCTCCAGAAATCATCGACTTCAAAAGCAGCCCTCGAAATCACTCCAATGGCTAGTGTATCTGGTGGCCATGTATTTCCATTTATGACTTCCTCTGTCATTCTTTATAAAAACCAAACCAACACATGCATAAGAAATTAAGACTGTAAAACATATATATATATATATATATATATATATATATATATATATAAATGAAGAAACCAAGAGAGACTCACAGTTCTGTAGGTGTGACATCAGTGAGAGCCAAACGAGCAGTTTTAATCTTCTCTTTGAAGAAGAAACAAGCTTGCTTCTTCATTTCATGGAATAACGGACTTCCCATCTTGCTGTTGACGCAGAAAGACTAATAGTAATGAAACAAAAAAAACCTCATTATTAATTTGCTATGCCTATTTGGGATTATATTAATATATTTCTTTCTGAATTCTGAGGCATATATATACATATAATAAAATTAAGTATACACGTAAGGAAGAGCAACTACTCCACCAACACAAAACTATAACTACTCTTAGTGCACTCTGTAAAAAGGTCGTCTTGACCTCTTCTGCATATGTAATGGGACAACATTTTATTAAGTACTCAACCAACCATTTTAAGACTTCTGCTGAAGACTTGGGAGAGTAAGTATTGTCGGATGAAGATCAGGATTTAATTAACCAAGGAGCTAAGTGAGAGAAACACACTCTTGCTTTTGGAATTTCCATATTTCATATTTATTTGCACCTCCCCATATGCTTAATTATTTAATTTATTACAATTTTCCTTTATATAAATATACATTTATATATTTTTTTTAAAACTTTCATTTAAAACCTAAATGCTTAGAGCTTTTTTCTTTTATTTTGTGATATTTCATCTTATTTACTCCCATTTGATAACCTTTTTGTTTTGGTTTTTTATTTTATTTTTTCATTAATTGTGTATAATGTGATTGGTTTAAAAATTAACTAAACCACTCAATTAAGTCAAAATGAGAAGCGAAAAAAAAAAAATACAAACACCAAATTATAAACAGTGACAGTTTTTCATTTGATTTTTGCAACTTTTATTTCCCTTCACATTTATAATAATAAGAGAAAATAATTAATCTTTAAACTAAATAAATTATACATGGCTCGGAAGGAAAATAACTAAAAATCAAACATGCATGGAGCTCGAATATCATTTGCAGAACCATTGAATTAAAATCGAGAAGAGCAGCAACATTTTATATATTCTCTAATTTGCCTCTAAAATGTATTAGTTCATGGTAGGTTGGCAATATATACGAACAAAAAAAGTAGAGCTGAAGAAAAAACGCCTCAGATAAATTTTACATGCCAAAAAAATTAAGCTGAAAACTAAAGCTTACTGTTTTGGAGGAACAGAATGTATATAAAGCAATGGCGTAGCCAAAGGTGTTTAGCTGTTCTCCTAGAGGTAAACAAGAATGAAAGAGAAACATTAAGACCATAATAATGTTTGTTTTCTCCTAAATTAAGCCCGAAGTATGACCCGCTCAGGTACAGATTCTCCATATACGTGTCCTATATCCAACAGACATCAATACAAGCTCCCAAAGCATGCTTGGGATACTCAAAGGGTTCACCTTGGATCCAGGAATTTCAGACCAGTTCACAGATATCTCAAGCATTGGTATGCCAAACCATTTGCATAGGAAAACCAACTCAACATCAAAGCACCACCTGCGGCAAAATTCATGTTATTTGTGACTGTCCCAATACTCAGATCCACAACTTGAAGGAATCCAAAGAAAACCAGAGAAACAGCAAATAATTATTTTAGTAGAAGAACTAATATAACTTTTAAGAAGTTCAAAGTTAATACTAGACCTAATCAACAAGGATCAACAATTGAAGAAGTTCACCAAAATTCATCATCCATAATATATGGTATCGAACATAACCCAACAATGTGGAATGTGGATCCCAGAATCACCTAGAATGTCCCATTAGAACACAAGGTTGATATGTAAGCAGTTACTTATGTATAAATTTTTTCCAAGTGAATAATTTCAGTTTTTCCAATTCTATTTGAATAATCTCAATAAACGCATATCAACATAGAAGAAACCATACTTGTGCTTTTACCACATTTGACAATCCATACATTGAACTCAGACAACAACAAAGAGTAATAAACTCATTGCAACATCGCTAATAATCTAAAATTTTCATTCAAAAGCAACACGTATGGAAGATTTAGGTTATTTATACTATTTATGAGCATTTACCTTTTCAGACGGATGTTAGTGAAAAGCCTTCTTGCAGCAGCCCTAGTGAACATCTTAAAACCGCACTGTAATGCATCAATAAATGGTACATCAGAATTACAAAGTAAGAGTGGCAATCTAAGATTTTGTAGACCCTTCAACCAATACCAGAAGATGCACTCTTTCCTCCTTTGTACTGTTACTAAACAGGAACACAAACAGGAACACAGTTCAATAACAGAAAAGATGAAATAATAAATCACCTGGGTATCCCGGATTCCAGGACCAGCCGCCAGAAGAACCACGAGATGAAATCCCTTCATCAAAAAATTGCGGTACCACTTCCTCTGCAACATAAAAGTGGCTTAATTAAGAGAAATAAGAATAATATATATATATATATATATATATATAACAAAAGAAAGCAAAGGTAATACTGAACTGTAGCCAGAGCCTTCTCCTCAAGGTGAGCACGAGAACCAAATGCAGTAATTGGGATATCAGATACCCTAGAACCAGAATCAGAGGATGCTGAATCTCCAGCTTTGAATTCCTTTCTGGCAACTGTTTGGATCTTGAAGGCAAATATAAGGTACTCTTAGCTAAAATTTCCATAGACCAAGAAACAAATCTTTCACAGAAAACAATACATGGTATTTCCTTATGTCGCAACAGATACAAACCTGATTTTCTAGTTTTTCAAGGTCCGTAACCTTGGTTGCTCCATCAGCATCTAGCATTAGAAGTAGCTCACCACGTGAATGAAGCATTCCCTGTTTTACGATGCTTTCACAGAGGTAAAGAGCTTTAATCAGTTGTCATGCATTAGGGGGTAAAAATGAACATTTTAGGTAGCATAAATGAGGTTCACAAGTAAATGGCTTAGACCGGACTCACTTTTCTAATAGCTTCTCCCTTGCCATGATTTCTACCAAGAAGGATAACTCTCACATTGTCCACAGTATATTTCCTTACAAATTCAAAAGCTACTCTTTTTGTACCATCAGCACTTCCATCATCAACAATCACCACCTGAATGACGCAAAGAGGCAGCAAAAAGAGTGAAGCTCAGAGCATCTTATGAATAATTAATAATTACAATCTCCAAAAATGTTGATACTTATATATGTCCAGACACAAATTATCAAAATCATTTGAATTTCAATAACCACAGGCAACACAACTACCAACACAACCACAATCATATCTTAATTTTGACAAAGCTGGGATAAGAATTCCTAAGCAAGCAAAGTGCCCAACTCAACCTTTGTATGGATTGGTATTGAGGGATAAACATCAGCATATCCACAAAAATAAAGATCCTTATGGAAAAAATACAAATCTCTTAATGCCTAGAACACAGAACTGATGGAACATTTTCTTCCAAAAATGAAGGTCAACACCCAACAATAACCCGATGCCCAGTATCTACATACATGTTAAACAGACAAAGCAAAAGGAGAAGCAGATAATACTTCTCTTAGATGTTGGTAGATTATTAACAAAAATTAAAGAAATCCTTATTGTCTCTTTAGCTGCCATCCTTTAGGGAAAAGAGAAAAACGATACTTATATTAAGTTATAGTTGAGATGAGAGATGACATGTGCACTCAGCTATTGAAGCACAGTACTGTCCATGAAAGGTTTGTGAAGATAACTAATCTTGGCTTAAAGTCTTAAACTAATAATCAAAGTCCTATCACTAAGATATAACAAAATATTGGATTAAGCAAGATGACAAAATATTATAATTAAGCGCACAAACTCTTTCTCAGTTAATATTACTGAGATTGAAATAAAATAACCCTATCATCTTTGAAGGTAGATAACCTGAGTTCATATCTAGCATTTATTACAATGAGCTAGGAAGAGAGAAACCTTTTCCCATATTTCATTGACTAAAAACAGACAAACAGAAATGATGCAGATGATCTAGAAAATGAAAATAAAAAAAAAATAACAAAAACATAAAACAGAAAGTACCTCATAAGTAAATGACTTATCCTTTGCCGCACGCTGTTGCAGATAACTACAGAGCGTAGAAATTATCATTATTATGTTTCAAGTTTGTACTCTTAAAGATGCATATAATTAAATTATTCATAAAAATATTTTTCAGGTGACAGAAATGCCAACCTGCAACCCCAATCTTTTTTATGGACCACAAAATACCATACAAAGTTAATTTGCAAAAGAAACAAAAAAATACACACACACATATAGAATTCTTAAAGCCATAATGAAAATTATATCTTTTGAGATGCTACATTGCAACTGGTTTGTATTCAAGCTATAAACCAGTGAGTAGGTTGCTTTCTTAACCAGTGTAGCCAAGTTTCCAACCATCATCTAATACTCCGGGAAAAAAAAAATGTTTACAGCAGAAGTAAAGGACAAATTCTCACAAGTCATTTACATCCCAACAAGTCCGGCTATATTCATTAGTGATATTTGCTCATGTATAATCTACTATTGTCAGATACAGCTTTTTATATCATCTTCACCTGATGATGCCATTACAAAATTCTTCATTATTTTGCAGCATATAGTTCTACTGAAGTTAGAAAAGCTAAATAAGAAGCAATGCCATTAAATTTGCACAGTGAAGAGGCTCCAACATAACCAGCAATGATGTTGTTACTCAATACCAAAGTCAATCCTCATTGCTAACAATTTTTCAAATTTATCTCATCAGGCAAAAGTATATATGAAAAAAAAAAAAAAAAAAAAAGAAGATATATCAACCTTCGTACTCTATTTTCCAACATTATTTAGCAACATCTAAGTAGATCTGGTAGTCAATTTTCCTGGGGCATATCAACCAAACCCCTTAAATTATCACATTGACTAATAGCTCTACTGATAGTAAGAACTATACTACCTCTCTAGCTTCCATTACTGGCGATTACCAAATAATCAGGATAATAAATAAAGCAAAGATGCAATTGGGTTAAGCTCCAACTTACTTCATGGTTTCCTCGAGAGCTCCAGGAAGCCTGTGCTCTTCATTGAATGCAGGAATTATCAAAGATATGTACTTCTCCGCTGGATCATATATTGAAGGGCAAGGAACCTTCAACAGATATTTCCAGATAAAATGTCAGTATAACACAAAACATATAAATTTTTATCCCCAAACAAATTAAAAAATGAATAAAAGAACGACAATTGCAACCCCAACAGCACTAACAAATCCATGTACCCATTTGGGATTTTGCAGCGTTGACTTACACATCCATTTGGAAAACCCAAAAATAAAGAATTTTAATTTCATCTAGTTTCTTACAAACACCTAAAAAACCTAACCTGTGAATCAAAAAATGAAATTTTTTACCAAAAAAAGAAAAACGAAAAACAATTAAATGCACCTGTTTCAGCGAATTAGGATCCTCAAAGATCGCCGGGGCTTCGACATGCCTACCAAAAAATATTCAATAGTAAACAAATAAGAAAAAGAATTCAATGAAAAAAAAAAAAAATTGGATCTATCAACGAGGGTGAGATAGGAAGCATACGTGTTGTTGTGTCTTCGTCGATAAGCATGGAAGAAAATGAAAGAAACTAAAACAAATGCTAAGATTATTACAATTGCCAACAGAACCTCCATAATCGTCCATATATTTACAGTCCCCATTCTTCTTCCTTCTCAATTCCCACTACCTCTGTTCTTTAGGTATGCACTGCTGCCTCCAAATATTTTCCTACCTACAAAACAGTCCACGACTCGGACTGACTTGGGGCTATTGTTGCTGTAATTTTGATCAAATATTTTAGAATGTATGCATCATCAGCAAGCCCGTCTAGCTCAGTCGGTAGAGCGCAAGGCTCTTAACCTTGTGGTCGTGGGTTCGAGCCCCACGGTGGGCGTTTACTTTTTCTATTTAGAAGTCTGGTTCAAGCCCCACGGTGGGCGTTTACTTACCCTTCTTGTTTCCTTAAACTAGTTTTGTTTTGTTTTGGTTTTTTTTTTTTTTTAAGTTTCAGTCGCATTGGTTCACTTTGAGTTTTAGGCATTTTAATATTAATTTTGAAAGGCCCTGGTCCCATAAGAACAGTTTAATGGTAAAAAATTATTGGGTAAGGATCCAAATTTGAATGCTCCTGCTCTTATCTTCTGTATGGAAAAAAAAAATGGCAAACATTGTAATTTTGAAAAATCTCAAGTACGTAGTACAAGATTCAGCATCCTGTCTTTTTCGCTTTCCTCGTGTTCTTTGTATGCGTTTTGAAGGTCCATAATTGAAGCTCCATAAATCTAATTCAGTCAAAGTTTGGTAATTAATTGGAATATTTGACAGAGCCATGCTTTAATTATTTAGTTAATTAAAACCCATTTATTCCAATTTCCAGTTTTAAAGTCCTCGTCATTTACTGTGTATATAAGATGCGTTTACATGTACCAAATCTAAATCAAATTCCATTAATTACGTTCGTTTAAAGCTTCTTTTGACTCATGTATATACATATATACACCTCCGCTCAGCAGCTTTTTCTCATTACTATTATTTGTGAAGATTTTTAGACCTTTTTCAATTTATATATACAAGTATCATGCATGCATGTATTAATAGTATATTCAGCACATACATTCACTTCTATATGTACATGAGCTATTAGCATTGCACAAGTAAAATCATCATATTAAAGATGTAGTCCAAACTTTTATTTTCTACAAACTAAGAACTTTATTATATACTATAATGATAAAGCATCCATGTGAAACCCTATAATGCCTAGTGATGGCATACACCATATGTACTACTCATTGGGGTCCAACCAAGTGCACTGTTGCCTATACTTATTATCCCCACGCATATACATATGTAAACTGGTCACCATTTTTAAAGCTTACCCACCCCTTTTTTTGTTTGGCATTAATTGGACGACAGAGATGTCCAAGATTCATGAGAAAAAGTTAGCTGGTATGGCCCTTCTCAAGCCTTGATTAAAGCCACAGAGGAGAGAAAGAAATATGGGGAAGAAAAAGAAATGGTTTTCTTCTTCTTCTTACTTTATTTCCCTCACTTTTGTAGACCACAAAGCTTTTAGAAGGTGGAAGAGGTTGGCCCTTCACCCTACCCCATTTCAGCTTTAATTTCCATCATACCAGACAGTCCTTTTCCCTCACCATCCTCATCATCACCATCCATGTCCATGCATATGCATACCCATCTTCCATTTTTTCCATTTGTTTAGCCCTAATAACATACATGTAAATTATTATGCTACAGAGCTTTTCATGAGTTTATATACATATATATATATATGTATATACATTTTTTATTTCTAAAGGTGGATGATTTTTAAGGTTTCAAGAAGTTTTTGACATTAAAATATGTAGCTTTTAGTGTAACTTGAACACTTGGTTCACGGGTTAATTTCTTGGCACAATTTACCAAAATACGGTGCCAGATATGAAGGGTGATCAGAGGGGATGTTTTCTGATGAATTCATGCATATATAATTAAAAAAAAATTAATAATATGTTAACGTTGTTTACCAAAGAATATTCAGCGTCCTAATTAACATTTTCCATAAGAAATAAAAAATATATATATATATATATGGGATTAATAAGTTGTCGAATTAATTTAACAAATTATCCAACTCATCAAATTAACCATGTTCATGCATGCATTGCAATGGGGGGATATACATTTTTACATTATGATTGGTATCAATGGTGCAAATTACCAATAGATCATTAGTCTAAATGAAGTTTTTTTTTAAAAAAAAATAAATAAAAATATTGAAAATATTGTTTACTAAATTGCTCAAATCATGAGGTGGATAGAAGTAACAAATTTAAAAAATAAATAAATAAAAATAATTAATGATGCAGAAATATGGTAGAAGTATTATGTAATAATAAATTCCAATATGGGGAGAGAGACAGAAATAAAAATCATGATCAATAGAATAATACAAAGATATTATTGGCCTTAATAAATATATATATATATATATATATATATATATATATATATATATAATGTCACTTACCTACTTCTCCTTTGAAAAGAATTATCCAGAAGAATTATGTGAGCACTGCAAATTAATTCAGAAATATCAAATATATATTTATACGGACGCTCTGAATTCACTTTAGTATCAAACTACTTCACATTATTGTTATTATTATTATTATTTTTATTAAAAATACAAAGAGAAAAAAAAATATAAAATCTTCAACAAATTAATAAACCAATTTATCCCACAATAATGAAAAAGAAAAATCAAAGTCAATAAAAAAAAACCAAAAATCTAATTAGTAAAAACAAGATGATAATAGTTGTATCGATAAAAATCATATAAAAAAACTAAAAAAAGAAAAAAAGAAAAGAAAGTTCTAATGGGCCATGGCAACAGGACGAGCATAGCTAATGCTTCTCTGGTTTGACATGGCAAGCATAGCAGTGTGGTCCAAAAAATCCTTAAGAGCAACCACAGACTGCAAGATTGCCCTGAGATCATCGGCGGAAGAGAAGCCCAAGCTCCCAACTTTGCGAACCGCATAGACATAGAAAGTTATGCATCCTTTCCTGAACTTGAACCGAGCCATCTCGCAGCCAGTCAAGCCCCTGATGAGCCTCTTGTTCACTTCGCCCAGCGGTATCTCCGGCGGCCAAACCCGGTCTGTAGAAGCCTTCATGCTCTCCGTTTCGAAAACGAAGAGGAGGACTTTGGATTTCTTGGTGCCCAGGCCGAGCGTGAGTGTGTGCCAAGCATGGTGTGCTAGGATTGTGAAGTTTGTGGGCAAGAAAGCTGTGGTTGAAGGAAACGGAAGCTTATTGTTGGTGGTGGTGTTGGTGTTGTTTGTCTTGTTGGTGTTCGGTTTAATGTTTGTGTGGGTGTTGGTAGGTGGGAAAGAGAGGAGTTGAGGAAGCTCCAAAGGCCTCGCACGCCGGATCGTGAAGGATTTGACAATGAATTGGCCGCCGAAGCGAAGGCCTTTGACATCAGAGCTGGGCTTGAAAGAGAAATCTGAGGATGTTTTTGTGGTTTGGTCGTTTGGGTGTTGGTGTTTTTGCTTCTTATTTTGGTTCTTCTTCTTCTTCTCTTTCTCTTTCTCTTCCATTGAAGGCTTGTAGTTGCAAGTGTAGCTTTAGGTAGCAGGTAGCGGTGGTGGGTTTTGTTTGAGTACAACTAAACCAATGTTGAGCTTTTGATGGTATTATTTATTTATTTATTTATTTTAAAATATGTGATAGATTACAGTCAAAAAAGAGGGTGACCCCTGTGCATTATAAGTATATATGATTAGCTTTATTCTATTCCAACCAATAATAGAAGACTATATATATTTTTGTGTTTGCCCTTTTTTTTATGTTTTAGCTGTGTATGTTGTACTATTATTTATTAAAAGGAGATAGTTAGGCTGGAGTTCTCAAGCACACCCTCTCTCAAATTAATGTTTTATTTAAAGAAAAATAAAACAGAATAATACACTAATGCTTTTAGTGATATTAAATTTATAAATTTTCTCATATTCTAATGTACAACGGTCATATATGATTCAATTACATGAAAACAAAGTTTTGCAGGGCATCAAATTCTTCAACCTAAACCATATGTTCCTAATTAAAATTTGATACATGTGCAATAGTTTTTTTTTTATATTTGGATGAGGTGTAATATTTTAACTGGAAATAGATAATAAGACCGATGATCTGAGTTTCAAATTCTCTATTTTTCATACTTAATTATTTGAAAATCCAAAAGGCATTAATTAATTATTTAAGCTCAACTATTTTCAGAAGCGTAACATGCGCATGTAGGAGATTTGTGGGGCTAATAAACTATAGTTGCTCCCTAGAAATGGCATATAAGCTCACTAACAGAGGAGTGGTCTACTGACCCCAATATAGGAGAATTGCCACATAAAAGAGTAAGATGTGTTTTTCTGTAAAACATGATTACACCCACTTGTTCAAAGTCCTTGTCATTATATATAACTGGCTAATTAAGGTGTTAGTTAACCACTCACCAAAAAAAAAAGAAAAAAAGAAGTTGTTAATTAACTATTTGCTTCTTTTTTTTTTCCCATGAATTAAAGAGTTAAATTAATATTCATAAATTAGCATTTGGAAACATGCATGGACAAATTGGATAGTTAGCTAATGAAGACCAAAATAAACATTGGACACTTGTTAGCTTCTAAAGACAAAGGTGCAAGATAAGCATTGGTTTGGAAACTGGCCCCATTAGGAATTCATTTATAAATATATGGTTTTGGTGAGTGTTTGTTTACAAAGAAAATAAAAATAAAAAAAGAAAGAAGATAGAGTGAGTGATTGTATTTAATTCTCTCTGAGTTTGATAGAGAGATAGGGGAAGCTTACCTCATTCGACAGCCCAAAAGTCCTCTCATTAAAGTTGTTTCCTTCTGAAGGCACCGCCTTCATCATTTCTATGGAAAAGCAAAAAAAAAAAAAAATAATAATAATAATAACAATAAATTTTGAAGTTTAGAGAGCACCAACACTACATTATTACATATTTGATATTCGAAGCTTTGAAAAAAATACTATATAAGATGATGATTTTTCAATTAAGCATCATTTCTGCCGTTTAAAAATAAAATCATATTGTTTAAATTTATATGTGATGTTTAAAATTATCGTAGCATTAAATTTTCCATGATACTGGATTCCACGACAATAGCAAAACCATGGAAAAAAAAATTATCGTTTAATACAAAATTTATAGAAGTACTAAATTTAATTAACACTTGGCTATGAAGATACACCACGTCGGCTTAAAAGAACAAATTGATAGTACTCTTCATTAAACCTCTTAAAAGATGATCCAAAAGATCAAACTCATATTATGAATATGAAAATTTAATATAATAGTAATGTACTACTTAATATTCCAAATTCGATAGATATAATATTATTGATATTGTATGATATTTATTGAACACACTAGTTTACAAATTGACTATTGGTATTTCAGATGAGACAATAGGTCTTTCCAAACAAGGCCAGCCCTGTGGTTTTTGGGACCTTATATCAATTTTCATTAGGGGGCTTTATAATTTTTTTTTTCCAAAAATACATAGAAATTATAATAATAGTTTATATTGAATAAAAATATTCGAAATTACAAAAATAAGATTTTAAAACTTTCAAAAGTATAAGTGATCTAGTATTTAACTTCTTCTTCTTTTTTTTTTTTTTTTATAAAAAATGACAATTATACTCTTATAATATTTTAAAATTTATTTTCTAATAGAGTAAACATATAAATTTATTTTTGGTCTTTTGTTTCTTTGTTATAGAGTTTTGGTATTATAACACTATAATTTTATGGTTAATTGAAAAACTCATTTTAAAAAAAATAGAACCACTAAAATCATGTGACGATCATTTTGAGAGGAAATAAAAATAAAAATATAATATATATAAAAATATATTATTTTAGTCAAATAAATAAAAATCATGACCATAATAAATATATAAAATTATGAAGTAACATGATAATATATATTAAAAAAAATTTCAATAACAAATTAAATATGAAAAAAGTATACGTAGGAAAAGGAAATAACAATAAAAGGAAAAAAAACTAAAAAAACGGAAGCAAACATAACAATAAAAGTAAAAAAAAAACAAATAAAACTAAAAAAAGATTAAAATTAGAAAAATAAATTCGGTAGAAATGAAAAAAAATAAATAACAATGTGGACACACTTTTTATAAATACTTTATTTAATAAAAACATGATTTTAAATTTTTATTTTATTATTTATAATTCTATTTAATAAATATATATAATAATAAATATTATTTGAAGTTCTCACGATAGGCGAGGCCTTAGCCGATTGTCTACCATATTTATAATTAGGGCCGGCCCTAAGTTATTTTAAAAAAGAATTAGTTTAATTATTAAATATCATTACTAATGTACTCCAATAATCAATGTATATATATATATATCACTCACTATATGCATGATTAAAATTTTTAGCAGTAATATGTGAAAATTAATTTGGAAAATACTGTACTTACAGCCAATGCTTATTTTAAAACATCAAATTTGTTGGCCCCTTGACGGGCAATTGCCAAAATCAGAAAGAAATGGCTTTTTAGCAGTTATATATATTATAAATATTATAATATATGAAGTAAGTTAGCGTGGGTTATGGGCTTTAGTATGAGAAACAAAAGAGCATGTATGAATATACAGAGGTCTGCTAATCTATGTAAACCAACAACCTGAGAGCAAATTTTTCCACCAAGATTTTACAACAAGGCATTTATATTGTATATTGAGAAAGGATTTTCAATTACGTGATTTTCTTTCAAAACCGTTTGAAAATTGCATCATATTGAACAAGATTGGGCAGCAAGATTAGACCGAATTTTATTGTTTATTATAGTTTTTCGTTATGATTTTCCATCAAAATTAAATACCAAAATAGCCAAATGCGTATATTCTTAGGCAATATTTTTTTGTCTGTAAAAGACATGTTACTGGCATTTAAACGAAAAATGGGGTTCATTCTTTATGAGGAAAAAAAATGAGCATTTGAAATATTATACTAAAAAATTGGTAATATTATGCTGTGCATGCATGCACTTCTTCAAAAAGGGACGTTTTAGGTTAGCTTTCGTTGTTGGTCTCCAAGGCCATGAATTGGCGGAACGATAATAATATTGCAAAAAGGATTAGCTTGTGAATTGAATTATGATGATCCAGATATAATATATATATATATATATATATATATATATATATATATTAATTTGTGTAGGTACGTAATTATCTGAAGCATGCATGGCTTGGTTTCCAATTAATCTTCCTCCAAAATGTGGTGTTGATTGAAAATCCATGAAACTTGATGATTGGATCCGACTTCACTATCATCAATCATGTCCATTCGAACAATTACGCATCTGATTACTGATTAATGGCCCCTTGGAAATAACTGTATTAACCAGCAATTAGCACTGTGCCCGCCTTTGGAAATCAAATTAAATACCAGGGATAAAAATGGTCCGAGTCCACTTCCAATATATACAATTCTAAAGAAGAAAAACTCTGCTCTCTATCTTTTTTCTTTTTTTTCTTTTCTTTTCTTTTCTTTGTTGCACTACAAAAAAAATAATCTACTGTGGCAACGTAAATTTGTCATTAAATCCCATTTTTTGTCACTGTATTCATCTCTGTGACAAAAATCGATCGTCATTGAGTGGACACAAAAAAGCAGACACTAATTCTATTTTGTGACAATCAAACGGTATAGTCACTAATGGCCATTTTTCTGTGACAATTTCATTATTATCACTGAATTTTGAATCTTTTATGTCAAGAATTTTTTTCACAATAAGGTTTAAAATTTGTCACTAAATTCATACTATTTGTCACTAATTACATCCAAAAATCGAGTCAAACTTTGCCTTTCTGTGACAATATGAATTTCAGTGACGACTTGTAATTTTGACACGGAATGATACAGTGCCAAAATAATTATGTCACTGATATTATTTGTGACATTATATATGTTTGTTACAATATATATGACAATAGTTATCCGAAAGTATCTATCACATAAATAACGCTTCGACAATAAGTAGTGACAATGCAAATTGTCATAGAAAATATTAATGTCGAAGTTCGATTGACACAAATAATTTTCATTCATGATATAATATAGTGACCCTGTTTCACATCAGAATATTCTAATTGTTATTTGTTTGTTAATGACAAGTAAAATTATCACAAAAAATATCAATGTCGAATTTTGTATTGACACAAATAATATTCATTTATAAGTTAATAATACAATGAACATATATATCTCCATAGTCCAATCTATAACTCCACGATGCAATGAATAGACAGCTAACCAGTTGCTCAGTGCTTCCCACCACTGCCACCAAGCTTTGAACCCTTTGGTATTGCTCTCTTAGAAATGTTGGCCTTCCCTTGTGTCTTCAAAGTCTTTGCCATCACTTCTGCTTTTCTTGCCTTCTTTTCATCCTTTGTTTTCTTGATCCTCTCCTTGATTTCACTACACAACAGCAATTTCATAAATCCTCAGGATGATGATCATTTTTAATAATTTTGATTAGATAGTGATATTAGATGCTAAGAGAAAACTGAGTATTTAAACATCATTAACTATCTGCACATATTCCAATTATTAACATCTATCAGAAAAATGATCTAATGATTGTTGATGATATGACAAGCTAAAAGCAGAGGTACTTAGGTACAATTAGAACACGGATATATGGGGCTCAAAGTACATAATGGAAGATTATGTTGCTTCCTATACACGGCTGTCTAGGTAAGCTTGGATGGCTTCAAGAGATTGTGAAAGTACCTCTTGCATTTGGAATTAGCAAACAAGAACACCTAATGAAATAATGACATAATGACAGGGTCAAGTAATATACATAATGAAATATTGACCATTTTAGCATAAGGAAATTGAATAAAAAGTTTGGTGTTAGGTTAAGCCGGCAAATATCAGAGAGCATGCCATTAAAAATGGGTGTGACAGCGTCTATTTTTTGTAAAAATGATACATGTTTTCACATGGAATTGACAAATTGTACTAGCAATGTCACATGCCCCAAAACCATGAAATTGGACCACATCGTAACCATGTGATTGTATATTATTTATTGGACCCTACTTCATTCTTCCTTTCTATTCCTTCCAATATATATATATATATATATATATAAATTGATGTGGGCCCTCCACTTGCTAGCTAGTAGCTACCATCCAACTGTTCATCTAAAAAATAAAAATTATTGATGAGGCACATGATCACAAGAACAAGAAGTATTAATTTCATCAAGAAAACCAAAAAAAAAAAAAGGAAATTCCATGATTATAACATGTATCTCTTCCTCAAAAGCAGCCAAAAATAAACCATGAAGCTTAGTGATAAACGCCATACTACACCACAGTAATCTACCTCCATAGTTCAAACAAGGGTAGGATAAAATAAATAATCAATAAAAGATTTGAGCAAACCTTAATGTCCTTGCGTAAAACAAGTCTCGACAGCTAGAAATGAGCAGTAGGTCCGTCAAGTAACCCTATGATTAGGAGAGCATCTACAAGATGGTTGAAAGAGCTGTAAGTTACATTTTAATTAAATCAATATATCACATATTTGTATGTAAGAAGCAGCAAATTGATTCTCTACGGTGTGAACAACAATAATTGAAATGAAGTCTTTTTTGCATATTCTACGCCGCAACCAAATATACCAAGGAATAGAAAATTGTAAAGGGTTTCAACTTTGCCTTTTATGGGACAGAAAAATATAAGTACATAACCATTACCTTTTTCAAGTCATAGGTCCCATCGCCTCTTGTAAAAATGTGCATTTGGGATCACAGAAAGCAATTCTGATGTAAATGCAGGTCCTCTCTGCAAACCAAGCAATAAATACCAAATATAACCTGAATGTATTAGGAAACCTTTTGCAATATAAAGGCAAATCACAAAAACCTATATTATGGTCTAGCGTTGATGATACAAAACATAATGGAAATGGAATCCATAAAATAAATAAATAAATAAAAATGATGAAAGAATGATGAGCAAAACGAAGAACATAGAGTACAGTTGAAATGACAAGTAGTAATTAAAACTTTTGGAGTACGACCATGTTTTAGAATTGAACTAAATTCGTCAGCATCATTTCCAGCAAATAGCTGCAAACAAACACAAGTAATAATTTTATGCATATAAGGAATCAAATTCAAAGAAGTAGTTTTTAGTTTAACACATGAAAGCTATGTGCTCTGCATGGAACTTTATCAGATTTGGCTCATTTAGTAAACAAGAACACCAACTGTTGTTTAAGAAAGAGCAGAGATAATAAAATACAACAATTAAATATAAAGTTTTCGATTGTTAGTGACTACGCCGTAAAAATCAATAAAGGGCCAAAACCTCTAATCAATTCCAATTACACAAATCAAAAGTCCCTTTCTTGCTCTTGCACTCTCTTTGGGACTTCGCCCAAAGACCCAACGTACAAATGATGCAACCAAACTGACCAAGAGAACCCTCTGCTATTGGACACCAACTGGTGACCCAATTTTACTATCTACAACACCAATCGCGGTTGAAGAACGAGCCATCAAGAATGCATCTTAAACTCAAGATCCCCTTTTCTCAAATAATAATAAATAAATGGAGTTTAACAAGCAACAATCCTCCATTGATCTAAAAGAAATGGCCAGCATAAATGCATACAAATATAATTATTAAATACATAATATAGAGTACAGAGTAATAGAGATAACAGAGACATAGAGAGATATTACGAAACTCTTTGGGAGTGGAGAAGCTGCAGTGACCAGTGGGCTGTTCCTTGTACTTTTCTCTTGCCATATTCAATTTCAAACTTGAAAACACAGATCAAATCAAATAACTTCATTTGAAAAAAAGGGAAGGAAAAGAAGGGAGAGAGACATAGTTAAAGAAAATTGGTGGGTGCGAAAATTGGAGGGAGTGTAATGGTAGAGAGGAAGGGGGGCTTAGTTCTAAGGCGATGGGTTCATTGGGTAGCGATGGGTTCCGGGGACGTGGTGCTGGGTTCTACAACAGAGATGGAGGAGGGAGAAGGGGTAGGGCTAGGGCTAGGGCTGTAGATGGTGTTAAACAACGTGTGTAATTGAATTTTTCTTATTTTTCTTTATTTTTTTGGCAATAAGAAATTATAAATTATAAATTGTGTGAAATTACATTTTGTCACAAATATAATAATATAAAGTTGACAAAAAATATAGATGTTTTTGGTGATAATCTGTGAAATTTTATCACAAATTATCCTTAAATTTGAATAGAAAAATTTCCCTCCAAAAAAATTACACTTTCTGTGATAAAGTGTTGCGACACAAATCAGCTTGACACTATTTTATCTCTGCACTAAGAATCAATGTCAAACACGGATTTTTGACACTAAATGTATACTTTTTGTGACAAATTTATGATTGACACGATAATTTTTGTCACAGTAGATCATTTTTTTTGTAGTGTTGCTCCGTCTTCATGCTTCTTACATATAGTCAACAAGACTAAAGTATCTTTGTTAATAATAATAATACTAATAACAATGCAGAGAAATAAAAAAAAAGGGAAAAAGATATAAACGTAGATAAAAAAAGACATGAAACTTTACAATTATTGTTGGATATTTTAAATGTTTTGTAATGTTTTAGCATTAAAGTGAATTAAATATGTTTTCAGTTTTGGTTTTAATGGTTTTAATTTTGTAAAAAACATTACAAAGTAGAATGTTTTGTTTTGTTGTCTTATAACCAATTGGCCATTGGTTTTTCATAAGGTTTTTGAGTTTTCAATTAACACATGGGAAGGAAAAAAAAACAAGAAACTTGAAAATGTTTTGAGTCTGTATTTGGGTGATAGAGTGAAGGTGTTGTTCTAGTTCATTAGTGAAGTTTGGAGGTGCTCAATCCGAAACTTCAGTGGATTTATTGTATCCTAACAGACGATCGCTTTGAGATCATAGCATTGTGTGGGGTAAATTCGTTTTAAGGAAGCTGTGGTAGCACACGGGTCTTGAATCAATTCAAAACCTGTCAGTGTAGGAGCAACTCGTAGTCAACAGGTTTTCTTATCTAATTTGTTGTTTTGAGAATTCATTTTTTGTCCCATGCAATTTCTATTGTTTTACAAACCTGTTATATTTGGTGCTATGCTACACGTTTAACAATTATTTGGTAGAACAATATTGAAATGAGAAAGTTATGGAGCTCATATTCATTTAAGGCATTAAGTATGAGGAAATCAAGGCCCTCAAACCGAACGTACTAGAGCCACGGATAAATTAATTCAAGAACAGTCTCTAAAAAGACACATGGTATGACTTTATTAATCTTACCAAAAATTTTTTAATTTTCATTTCTAATTATTGAAGGGATTTAGACTTCAGAATCTTTTTGCATTTCTTGGTGTCTCATATGACACTCCAAAGTGTACTAGTCTTTAAAGTTTGAGGGCAGCAAATAGATCTCTGGAATTCCACACAAAATTAGATTGCATGTGATTTTTATTTATTTATTTTTTAATTGAGGACTTTGGAGTTATGGGAATAAGAGTTATGATTCTATGATTAAATCCAGTTGAGCTTACTCATACAATCTCAAAACAAGAACTAATTAGACCGCAGAAATTTTGACAAAAAATGGGCTGGGAAAACTATTGGCCTTCAAGTCCCGTTAATAGATCAAAACATGGCTTACCCAAACCATGTTCTTCATCATCCTCAAGCTACTTGAGCATAAAAATTCCTTCCTTTCTTTTATTATTATTATTATTATTATTATTATTATTATTATTATTATTATTATTATTATTATTATTATTATTATCACTTTTGTAATGGATGTAAACTCTCTTAATTTAATAAATTTTATTACTTGTTCGGTGTGGGCTAGGAGGGATGCCAACCTAGTTGGGATGTCTCCGCCCGTCTATCCGGTAAGTAACCTCTTCTAATTATTATTATTATTTTGCTAAAACAACTTTATAAAGAGAAGAAGAAACTAAAGGAAAAAAAGAGAATCCACCCACTAATAATTGGGAAACCACTCCAGAGTCAGAGAAAATCTCCTTAGGGTGAAAAAAACATAAATAGAGCTATTATACGGCTGATATGGTGCAACAAGCAACCAATCATCGCACACCTACACATTTTTTTAATCAAGTATGTATTGATGCGGGTACTTAAATTGCACATGATGAGGTTGGCATGGGTAGAACTGCTGTACCCAAGTTTCTTTCCCTTATTAAAACATTAGGGAAATTCTACTCTACCTCTCATGTTAACTACTCTTGCTCATTTAGCTATAAATTATGAGCAACAAAATCGTACTCCTTATTGACTTTCGAGGCACCTCCAACATCTAGAAGATTTACTAGTGTAAAAGAGATTCAAAAAACATATTAATAACAACTACATAGTATTATTCATTAGCAGATGAATCTCCAAAAGTAGCTTAACAAAATTACACTAGAGCTATTAAAAGGCTTTTAAATAGTATGTACTATGATGACCTAGTGATATGGGCAATGAAAGAATCGCATTCCAAGCGAGAAACTCCTCCATCATTTGTAGCACCTTGAATTGCTTCACCCAATTCTTTAGCCCTTTTCCTCATCTCCTCACCTCCTACTTCTGAATCCGTTAATCTTCTCACTGCTTTGCTAATCATTGTCGTTCACAACTCGTTCCCACCGCCCAAGAAAATCGTGCCGGCAAAATCATCTTTGAATCCAGTAAATATTCTGCAAGTAAAATTTGAAGGGCGAATGTTTTATTTTCAAATTTGTTATAGCATCATTTAAATGAAAGATGTGCTTGATGTGTTTTAGACTGCCAAATTTGATTCGGCTTCACATTATATAATGGCCCATATGAGACAGATCAGGGAGATTTGATTTCACTCAGACACATAAGTCTTTTTTTTTTTAAAAGAGTGAGATACCCATCATCTTCTTGTTCATCGTTGCTGTGTGGTATTTGGGGTGAATCTATTGCAAACTTTTCTCTTGGTTTTCTTAGTTCTCTTTTGGTGAGAAAGAGTGTGAGATTTTCTAGGGAAAAATTCTTTGGGACCCAATGGTGTATTTGAGATAAAAGTATCAAGTTTGTGTAAGTTGGAGAGAAGAAGAGAAAGAGGGAGAAACTAATTCATCTGTGTGTATTCCAAATATCATCAATAAAGTTGACTCTCCAAAACTAGAGTGTTGGAAATGTGAACGGGCCTTAATGCACAATGAATATGATGATGACAATACCAAGGGGGTAAAGATATAAAATATAACAAATAAATACTATAAGTAAATTGGAGATGCACACTCAAATGAGTGGCGGAGTTTCTAGAAAGCTCATAATAACTTATACAATAGGATAATCTTCAAATAAAAACTTCAATAATAATATATAGATTCGCTAGGTTCTATTGGGTTAATATCATACTTACACTACACACCTATTTATACTAATCCTTCTAAATATATCATGAACTAGACATTAAACAATCACACTTATCCATGAACCCTCATTAAAAACTACACATGTACCATTCATATACATGTATAGAACCCCGATAGACTTATATTAATAACCATATGTGTTTATCCAAACTTATCAAGCTTAACATAAAAGTCATACATATGACCTAGTTTAGATTACACTTTTCAACATCCCCCTTTAATCTAGACTACCATAACTAATAATAATATGACAGTACTAATTTAGCCATCATCATCATCATCTTCAACTAGATTTTCATCATTGCACCCCTTTGGAACATTATGAACATCTTCCACCATTAGGAGGTAATATGGGGCTTGATAAAAGAACTGGAACATCCCTCACTTCTTGGAAATCCATGTGCATACGAAACACAAAACACAATTTTAAAATCATTACCTTAATTAGGAAAACAATAAAAACACCTTGTTCCTCAATTTTTGTTCTCCTAATCTTTTCTTTTATTTTGTCATTTTTTTCTGTTCCCTTTTGTTCCTTTTACTTTTTCTTCTTCCCATCTTTTTCATTTTCTTTTCTTTTTCACTTCTTTTCTTTTCTTCTTTTCTGTCTCTCATACTTTTTTTCAATCTATCTTTCTGTTGCATTTCTTTTTTTTTTTTTGTATTCTCTTCAAGTTCAGTCTTTTCTTCACGAAACTTGGATTTTCTTAATTTTTTCTTTTTGCCACATTGCGAAAAATACTAGTTTGCCACTTTACAAACTGTTACTCAAGCAAACTACCTCTCATGGTTGCTATCTTGTCTCACTCAAGCTAACCACCATTCATGGTTGTGAGTCTCACACTTTTTCTAGAGTGCACAATTTACCAAAACACAAATCAAAGAGAATTTCAAAAACTATATTCCAAAAACACCTTAAAATCTTTCATATGCAGTATTCATTAAAACAAATTGGGAGAATGGGAATTTTTTAACACATAAACATTTCAATCATTGACTAAGCAAGCAAACTTCTAAAATGATGAGATTCAAAACATTTGACTTAAAACATTTTAGCCAAAAAATGACAAAGGCTCTGACATCACTTTGTTGAAAACATAAATGGGCATTGATGCACAATGGATATGATGATGGCAATACCAAGGGTAAAGATATTAAACATAACAAATAAAAACTATAAGTAAATTAAAGATGCACACCCAAATAGGTGTCAGAGCTTCTAAAAAGCTCACAGTAACTTACATAATAGAATAATATTCAAATAAACACTTCAATAATAATAATTAGATTCTCTAAGTTTTATTGGGTTAACAACATACGTACACACACCTATTTATATTAATCCTTCTAAATGTACCATGAACTAGACATTAAACTATCACACTTATCCATAAACCCTCATGAATAACTATACATGTACCATTCATATACATGTATAGGAACTCAATGCACTTACATTAATAACCATATGTGTTTATTCAAACTTATCAACCTTAACATAAATGCCATACATATGACCTAGTCTAGATAACACTTTCTAACATGGAGCACGAGGACGTAGGTCATTCTGATCGAACCTCGTTAATTGTTTGTGTTTGTTCTTTACTTTTCTACAAATTTTTTTAGTGTGATTTAGTATTCTAATTATCTGTTAATAGAATATAAATCCATAACAGTGGTATCAGAGCTACTGGATGCTCTAATTCTATAGTTTTACAATTTTTCAATTTTTGTATTACTTAATTGAGGATTGTTATTGTGTCATGGCTACTAAGATTCAATTGGAGGTGTTTAATGGGAAATGTGACTTCTTACTATAGAGGAAGAAGATGAGGGTTGTCTTAATTCAACAGAAGTTTGGAAAAGCTTTGGGTAACTCATACCCAACTGCCTAGACTAAAGATAAGAAGAAGGAGATTGATGAAATCGCTTTCAGCACGATCATTCTTCACTTGTCAGATAGCATTTTGAGGAAGGTAGATAAAACCAAGTCCACTGCTGAATTGTGAAAGAAATTAGAAACACTATATTTGGTAACGACTCTTTCTAACAAGATCTTTATGAGTGAAAAATTCTTTAGATTTAAAATGGATACTACCCAAGATTTGGATGCTAATCTTGATGATTTTAATCAATTATGTTTGGATTTGTCTAACTATGATCAAAAGTTCAGTGATGAACACTTTGCTATGATATTGTTGAATTCTCTACCTGATTCATTCCATGAGATTAAAAATGCTATAAAATATGGAAGGGAAAGCCTGACTTATGAGATTGTTGTAAATGTCCTTAAATCCAGAGACTTAAAACTTAAGTCTGAAAATAAAGATAGAGGTGAGGGACTGTTTATGAGAGGTAGAAGTACAAATAAATTTGAAGGACAGAATTTTATTGGTAACAGAAATAAGTCTAGAAGCAAATCTAGATCTAAGTCCAAAATAAAAGGTAGAAAGTGCTTCTACTACCATACAAAAGGTCATATATTAAAGACTATTCTAATAAGAAAAGAGAAGACAAAGAAAGTTCTCAGAATGATAGTGATAAGTCAATTATTTCTAATGATAATGATGTGGCTGAAGTACTAGCTGTTTCTGTGAAACAAAACAATGTTGAATGAGTTCTTGATTCCGGATGCACATTTCATATATGTCAAAATCAGAACAGGTTTCATTTCTATAGTAAAATTGATAGAGGTCAAGCTTTATTGGGGAATAATCTTACCTGCCAAGTTGTCAGTATTGGCAATGTTCAAATTCAACTAAATGATGGCATTATTAAAACTATAATAGCTATGAGACATGTTCCTAATTTAAAAAAAAAACTTCATATCTCCGAGTGCACTGTATGAGACAGGTTATACATATAAAACAAAGAAAGGCAATATGAAGATCACTAGGGGTTCTTATGTTGCAATGAAATGAGTCAAGAGAAATGGTTTGTATGTTCTACTTGTTAAAACATTGACTTCTCACAATGAAGCAGCTATGGTTGTTAAGGTTCCTATAGACTAAACAATGTTGTGGCATAAAAGGTTAGGGTATATAAGCCAGAAAGGAATCTATTACCTAAACAAAAATAAGGTTTTTGGTAATGATATGGTTAGTCAAATTGACTTTTGTGAAAACTACATATTAGGTAAACAACACAAATTAGATTTTAATTTGAGTATGCACAGGTCTAAACACATTTTGGATTATGTACATGCTAACTTGTAGGGTCCTGTAAAAGTTCAAACTCAAGGTGGCAATAAATATTTTATATCCATTATTGATGATTGTTCTAGAAAAGTATGAATTTGTTTGCTAAACTAGAAAAGTGATGCATTTATGAAATTTAAACATTAGAGATCACTTGTTGAGAATCAAACTAAAAGATAAATCAAAGCTTTAAGAACAAATAATGGTCTTGAGGTTTATAATGATGAATTTGATTATTTTTGCAAAGAAAATGAAATTATGAGACACAAAACTGTCAGACACACACCACAGTAAAATGGAGTTGCTGAAAAAATAAATAGAACACTTTTGGATAAAGTAAGGTGTATGCTTGTGTCTTATGGTTTACCTAATGTGTTTTAGGATGAAGCTGTGATAACAGCTGCTTGTTTAGTGAATTTATCACTCTCTACTGCAATAAAATTTAATTAATCTGAATTTATATGATCTAGAAAGCAACCTAATTATAATAGGTTGAGAGTTTTTAGTTGTACTACATATGCACATCAAACTGAAGGCAAGTTGGATCCTAAATCTATAAAGTGTATATTTCTTACGTATCCTAATGGGGTGACAGGGTATAAGCTGTTGTTATAAAGTAATCATTAGTAGAGATGTAATTTTCAATGAAGATGCTATGTTTTATCAGGAAAGTGTTTCTATAAATATAGGTGATGAAAAAGAAAAGAGGAGGAAAATAAAGTTCAGATTGAGGTAGAGCACACCCAAGATGAAGGAAACAATGTTGATCTTAAGAATGAATTAGATTCTCAACTAGAAAAAGAGCAGGTGACTCCAATGCAATCTGAAGATGAAGGAAATAAAACTGAACAATCTCAGCCTTTACTTGGAAATAATTAGACTATAACAGTTAGCCTTGGTTATTTACTTATAAGAAATTGAGCAAGAAGAGTTAGAAAGCCAAATCCAAAATACAATTATACGGATATCGTGGCCTATGCATTAGTTGCATATCAGGAATTGGTAAATAATGAGCGTAAGACTTATTAAGAAGCTGTAAAGTGTAAATTTGTAAAGCAATAGAGGCAAGCAATGTTAGAAGAAATTCAATCTTTACATGAAAATAAGACATGGATTTTGGTTTAGAAACCTACTAATCAGAGGGTAGTTGACTGTAAATGGATTTACAAAGTTAAGGAAAGACTGACAAGTTCAGAATCTGTGGGATTCAAAGCCAAATGTATTAAAGGAATTTACACATGTGGAAGGAATAGACTACAATGAGATCTTCTTACCTGTTGCCTGTTAGTGTATCAGATGAGCATTAAACTACTGTGATAAATATTGTACCATGATATACTAGTGATCGATATAGTTTGTTAAGTGTAGAAAAGATAACATGTCGTACATATTTTATTGTGTACTATATATTCTGTTTATGACCTTACATTTATAACAGTATAAAAATATTTTAGTTTTTTATTCCTGGTCATTTCTTACCCTCTCTATAATTAGTCTAACATGGTATCAGAGCCACATACTAATGTCATGGAATCTTCCTCATCCTCATCCTCAGTCTTTCAATATTCTCTTTCTAGCTATAGTTTGTCTTTCAAACTAAAGTAAAATAATTACATCCTATGGAAGTCCCAGATGCTACCATTCATCATAGGTAACAACATGGAATGGTTCATTAATGGTGAAATATCTGCTTTTGAGAAATTTATTAAACTGACATTACAAATTGAGAGTCAGAATGTTGAAAAACTTATACCCAACCCTGAATTTCAGATATGGTGCGAGCCGATCAAACATTGTTAGGATGGATTCTCTCTTCCATCACCAAAGAAATCCTTAAATAAGTCAACAAGGTTTCTGTTGCTCCTACAACATTTCAATTGTGGAATTCCCTAGAGAAACTATTTGGAAGTCAGTCAAAGGCCAAAATGATACAACTCAAGTCACAGTTTCAATCAATAAAAAAAGAGTCACTCACCATCACTTCTTATTTCTGCAAACTAAAAGATGTCGCTGACAGTCTTGCTATGGAAGGTTCCCTTATATCTGATGAAGACTTCATCATGCAACTCTTTAATGGCCTTCCACTTGAATATGATGCTGTAACAGCTAATGTCAACTCTCGCACTTCTGTTGATATTGAGGAAGTGCAGTCTATTCTCTTGATTCAAGAGACACACATCAATCGATCTGTTGTTGAAGTTGTACAAGTTGCAAATCTTGTCGATAATGATGCACATAAACTAGATCTTGGTAATGGTTAAGGAGGCTCCAATGGCAGAGGATGAGGTCAAAATAATTGGAACAACAGTAAAACCCTCTGCTAATATGTGGATGCCCAAGTCACCCTACCTATAAGTGCTATAGTTGATCAGGGTCCACCTGCTGCCAACACTACATCATCGACAAATTCAAATTCTACTTTTTATACCTCATCTGACTCAAGCACTATAGGTGTTGAGTGGCTCATGGATAGTAGAGCAACAAATCATGTTAGCCCCGATCAATCCAACCTATTTCAGAAGATAGAATACTATGGACCTGATCGGTTACATGTGGCAAATGGTCAAGGTTTGCGAATAAAAATATTGGTTCATGTACTTATGTCCATTTGCATCCTAATAATATTTTACATGTTCCTTCCATCACAAAAAATTTACTAAGCATTACTAAATTATCTTCTAATAATGATATTGTTGTTGAGTTTGATTTATGTTTTGTATTTGTTAAGGACAATGTTACAGGGAAATCATTATTCTAAGGACAACTTAAAGATGGGTTGTATAGAGTCTCTTTGCCAAGCAGTCTCAGCGTCAATTCCCAGAGTTTTAATCCTATGTCATTTGTTGCTACACTCAATAATGTGCAAGTCCTATTAATTCTCCTATTTCCTATTTAGGTCACCCTTCCTATTTGATATTGAATAAAGTATTTCAATAAACTCAAATTTCCTTGTATGCTAATAAAGAATGTATGTCATTTTGTTATTCTTGCCAACTTGGCAAAATTAAGCGTCAAGTTGCTCCTTCCTCTCATAGTAGAAGTAGAAAACCATTAAAACTTGTGTTCTCTGATGTGTGGGGACCAACCCCAATTGAATCCTCAGAAGGTTATAAATATTATTTATTATTTAAGGATAATTTTTCTCGATTTTGTTGGGCTTATCCCACAAAAAGAAAATCAGATACATTAAACATATTCTTTCAGTTTAAATCCAAGGTCGAAAATTTGACAAATTTAAAAATCAAAATTTTTCAATCTGACTAGGGCGGAGAATACCGTTCTTTGGCTCCGGTATTTGTAAATTTTGAAATTGTTTTTCAATATTCTTGTCCTCATATTCACAACCAAAATGTTAAAATGGAACATAAGTATGGACAAATCATTGAAACCACTTCAACTTTTTTAGCTCATAGCTCAATGCCATTTAAGTATTGGTGGGAAACTTATTCAACAACCGTTTTTCTTGTAAATAGACTTCCTAACAAAACCTTAAATTTTTTATCTGCAACTCAAAACCTGTTCAATAAAAAATTTGATTTTTCACTCCTCAAATGCTTTGGTTGTGAGTGTTATCCATTTCTACATCCTTATAAAAATCAAAAATTTTTATTCCATTCAGAAAAATACATCTTTCTCGATTACAGCAACTCTCACAAAGGCTATCGGTGTTTAAGTTAAGTACTAGGAAAATATACATCTCCCCTCACATTATTTTTAATGAATATTTATTTCCTTTTGTTCAACAGGCCGGTCAACATACACTAGCTCCCTCATGTGATTTTTCTCCCTTTTTGTCTACATCTAACCTTTTACAGGAGTCTTATCAAGAAGAGTCCATCTCAACTTAAGTTCCAATGGAAGCACAATCTCCAACCTCATCCTAACAACTCACTGACAATGATAACACTTCAGCACCTCTATCCTTATTAAGAGTTTCAATCTCACCGCACTCTCTATCCAAACGCATGCTTACAGATCATCACAACCAGAATTCATACAGTGTTTCAATGACTCACTCCTCTTTCACCCTTGATCTACACAACTCCATAAACCCAGCACCCAAAAATTCCTCATCACAAAAGACTCTTCCACACTCTCCCGTCAACCCTTCAATACTATTACCCATATGCCAACCCACAAACACACATCTTATGCAGACTTGCTTGAAATTTGAGATTTATAAACCAAAAATTTATAGCAGGTTGTTACTCCCTGTGTCTGACCTTGTCGAACCCACAACTATGCCTCAGGCTCTAGCTTCACCTGCTTGGAAATAAGCCATGAATGATGAATATTTAGCCCTCATGCAAAACTAGTCCTGGATTCTCATTCCTCTAAATGCAACCCAAAAAATAGTAGGCAATAAATAGGTTTTTTTCGACTAAAGAAAAATTCATATAGGTATGTTCAGTGTTATAAAGCTCGCCTACTTGCAAAGGGGTTCCACTAAACAGCAGGTATTCACTTCTCTGAGACGTTTAGCCCAATGATTAAACCTTTTACCATTCGTATTGTCTTGCCTTGGCAGTTTCTAACAATTGGGATATACGATATGTTGATGTAAATAAGGTGCTTTTATATAAGGTTTTACACGAAGAAGTTTACATGGCCCAACCCCCTGAGTTTGAAGTTTCTACCCATCCTCACTATGTTTGTAAGCTCCATAAAGCTCTTTATGGCCTACGACAAGCACCACAAGTGTGGCATGATCGGGTCTGGCTAATTCTATGCACCTGGGGTTTTACAAACTCCAAAACTGACTCCTCCTTGTTCATACTTAACAAGCCATATGGCTGCATCTGGGTCTTAGTCTACGACGATAACATCCTCATCACTAGCAACAATAACACTGAGGTTAACCAGTTTATTCAACGCCTCAACTCTGTGTTCTTTTTTAAAGACTTAGGTCCTGTTTCCTTCTTCTTAGGTATTGAAGTTGTTCGTTCTAAAGATGGCCTTAACCTCTCTAAAAAACACTATATTACTGAGCTTCTCCAATGCACTACATGCAATTAGGCAAGTCTAGCCCATCTCCTGCCAGCACCACTGTCACTTTAAGTAAGTTAGTCAACGAACCTTTCTTTGATGCATCTCTTTATAAATGTACCATTGGTGCGCTTCAGTACATCACCCTTACCCATCCAAATATATTGTTTATGCTAAATAAGCTAAGCCAATTAATGCAAGCACCTGCCATCGTCCACTAGGTCGCATGCAAACGCTTATTACAGTACCTCAAAGGTACCATACATCTTGAGTTAATGTTCGACCATCCAACTAAACCGTCCTTTACGGCTATACTGACGCCGACAGGGCCTTCAATATTGATGATCATCGATCTACAAGGGGATATTGTCTTCATCTTAGTGCAAATCTAATTTCTTGGTCCTCTCATAAACAACTTAGTCTTCGATGGAGTCAGAATATCATACTTTAGCTTAGGGAGCTACTGAACCATCTTGGACACAAGCCTTGTTACGTGAACTTAACTTCAACTTGTCTTCTATTCCTGTGTTGTGGTTTGACAACATAAATCCTGGAAAAATTCAATGGAAGTTCGCTTTGTTCCAAGCACAGATCAAATAGCTGATGTCTTCAAGAAGGTCCTTCCCACACTACGCTTCCTTCATCTTCATAGCAAGCTCAATATCGATAAACCTCCGTCTCGCTTGAGGGGGGATGTTAGTGTAGCAGATGAGCACTAAACTGTTGTGATAAATGTTTTATCATGATATACTAGTGATCGATATAGTTTGTTAATTGTAGAAAAGATAACACGTCGTACATATCTTATTGTGTACTATATATTATGTATATGACTTGTGCATTTACTAAAGAAATCATTATATGGATTAAAGCAACCCTTAAGATAATGATACAAAAGAGTTGACACTCTTGTATTAAATTTTGATTTTCACAGGAACTGTTATGACATTTGTTTTTATTTTAAAGGTGTGAATAGCAATAAAGCAATTTATTTGCTTTTATATGTTGATGATATGCTGATGGCTGGTCCAGATTTTAAGGAAATACAGAGAGTTGAAGTCAGAGTTTGATATGAAAGATCTTGGAGAGGATAAGAAACTTCTGGGAATCACAATCACAAGAAACAAACAAAGTTTGGTCATGAAGTTAAGTCAAACATTTTATTTACAAAAAGTTATGTCAAAGTTTTTTATGGAAAATGCTAATTAAGTGTTCCTTTGGGAGGTCACTATAAACTTTCTGTTGAACAATGTCCAACTACAGAAGAAGAATTAGAGGATATGGTTAGTGTTTCACACTCAAGTGCAGTTGGATATGTGATGTACATTATGATTTGCATCAGGCTTGATCTAGCTTATGCAATCAGTGTGTTAAGCAAATATACATCAAATTCTGATAGAGAACATTGGGAAAGATATGTCATATTAAGTGTTGTAGTAACATTTAAACGAAAGATATGTTTGATGTGTTTTGGGCTCCCAAATTTGACTGGACTTCACATTACATAATGGTCCACATGAGATAGATCAAGAAGATTTGGTTTTAGTTAGACATGTAAGTCTTTTCTTGAAAAGAGTGAGATACCCATCATCTTCTTCTTCGTCGTTATCATATGGTATTTGGGGTGAATCTATTGCAAACTTTTGGTGAGAAAGAGTGTGAGATTTTTCTAGGGAAAAATTATCTGGGATCTAAGGGTGTATTTGGGCTAAGGGTAATCAAGTTTTTGTAACTTTGTGAGAGGAAGGGAAAGAGTGAGAAGCTTATTCATATGTGTGTATTCCAAATATCATCAATAAAGTTGGCTCTCCAAGATTGTAGCTCGAGTAATTGTTTGTGTTTGTTCTTTACTTTTTTACAAATTTTTTTGGTGTAATTTAGTATTCTAATTATCTTTTAATAAAATATAAATCCATCCATAATACTTACAAAGAAATATCGTATTTGACTACTTTCCAAATGTTTTGTCCAATAAAAATTGTTATGAAAAGAAATAGTGAGGAATGTTGAATGATCATATTCATAAATATAAGTTGCCGAGTTAGACTAATGTGTTTTTTAATTATCATAATTATATGTACCAAAGAAAAACGAAGGTTAAAAAAAAAAAAAAAAAAAAACTAACGAAGAACAAAATAAAAATGTCAAGTGTATGTCCAAGTTAATAAATGAGCTACGTGAGATAACTATGCACCAAACTTTTGATCCTGAAAGCCTTTAAGTACAAATACAGATATGCGTGCAATAACCAAAGTTGTACAATAATTGAAGCCCTCCATGTCTCCCTTACATATGCAATAGCCGAATCCAAAATTGTGTCCTATTTAAATTTGAAAAAGAAAGATCAAATTCTCTAAACATTCATCAAAGGCTATCAGTAATCACAAGCACCCAAAAAAAAAAAAAAAAAAATCAAAACCATGGCCATAATGAAAAATCAAAACCATGGCCATAATGAGTCCTCGGTTACCGTGGTAATGGTTCCTTTCTTAACTCACAGCTACGCGAAGCAGCTTTTGCAACCCTCATGTCTCATGTCTCATTTCCATGTTCTTTAACTTCTTCTGTATTCGGAGTGAAGGAAAAAAACATACAAAAAAGGACAGTAAATAATAAATTCGGTTCCTAACCTTGCTGCCCAGTCCAGATCAATGTGATACAATATCAATGGTCTTGGAAGAAAATCATACCATTGGAATTTCCTTCTCTAATTACAACGTATATGCCTTGTTGAAACACTCGGTGGAATCACGTTTTGCTTTTTGGGTTTCATGCACACACACTTTCTTTTTGTTTTCTTGTTATTCAGACAGTAACAAAGTTAACCCATAACCCATATTAACTTTTATACATTATATTTGCCAACTGCCAAATGGCAGTTTATTTGTATGGTAATTGCCCATCATGGGCGTCAGTTACCAACGGAGTCTATACCAAATGGTGAAATCTTTACTTTCTATTCCACCAGTGCCATTGCTGCTTTATAGACGGCGCTTTCGCTGACCTTTTATCTTATAAGAAGAATAACAAAAAGGCGTGGGAAATTGGCCATTACACCAAGTCACAACCAAGAAACCGAGTGCTTGGAATGGCTAGGCAAACAAGAACCCAACTCTGTCTTGTGTATCTCCTTTGGAACTACCATTTCCATGGCAGCTCAACGAAATTTCGAGGCGTTTGGAGTTAAGTGGGACAAAGCCCATTTGGATACTTGGATGCTGATAAAGGTAAGCATTTTGGTTCATATATTTTTCTTTATTTTATTATAAAAAAGCATTCCATCCTAAATAATTCTTGGACATAATCTCAGTCAATTTATAAAAAGGATTAGTTTGTGAGTTGAATTATGATGATCCAGATATATATATATATATATATATATATATATATATATATATATATTAATTTGTGTAGGACGTAATTATCAGCATGCATGGGTTGGTTTCCAATTAATCTTCCTCCAAAATGTGTTGTTGATTGAAAATCCATGAAACTTGGATGATTGTATCCGACTTCACCACCATCAATCATGTCCATTCAAACAAATTACCAAAAAAAAAAAAAATCATGTCCATTCAAACAATCACGCATCTGATCACTGATTAGTAGTCCCTTGGAAATAATTTAATTGCAAGCAATTGGCACTGTGCCTGCCTTTGGAAAACAAATTACATATATACTATGCTAAAAGAAGACAAATTCCGCTCTCTTTTTTTCCTTTTTTTCCTTTCTTTTATTTATTTATTATTTTTTTAAAATTTTCCTTTTCGCTCTATCTTCATGCTTCTTATATATAGTCAACTAGACTAGAGACTCTTTGTTAATAATAACAATACTAATAACAACACAGAAATAAAATAAAAAATAAAAAAAGGCAAAAAGATATAAACGTAGATAAAAAAAAAAAAAGACATGAAACTTTACAATTATCTGGTAGAACAATATTAAAATGAGAAAGTTATGGAGCTCATATTCATACGAGGCATTAAGTATGAGGAAAACAAGGCCTTCCAACCCAACGTACTTGTGCTACAAACAAATTAATTGCGAGAACAGTTTCTAAAAAGACACATGGTATGACTTTATTATTCTTGCCTATTTTTATTTTTATTTTTTTTAAGAATTAATTATATCTATCACCTTTATATTTTAGGTGTTGTATTAGTATAGTCTCTATACTTTCAACTTAAATAATTATAACTCTTATATTTTCCAATAAGATCAAATAGTTTTTCTATTAAAATTTTCTGTCAAAATTGACCAACGATATCACATCATAGTCCAAGTTAAAAAATAAAAAAAAAATCCAATTGGATACTTACTTGACTCTAATGTGACATAGTCTATCAACTTTAATAAAAAAATTTAACAGTTATTTAATTTTATTGGAAAGTATAAGAATTATAATTATTTAAATTAAAAGTATTAAAATCATATTAATACAACACATAAAGTATAAGATGATAAATATAATTAATTATTTTTTTAATTGAGGACTTTAGATTTACGGGAATAAGAGTTATGATTCTATGACTAAATTAGGGCTAGCAATTAGGTTCGCCCCCTGACTGGCCGAAGTTCGCTCGAATGGGCGTAGATTCCCACCTAACAGTTGGTGAGGAGTGGAGAAATTTATATTACTCGGTGGGCGGTAAGCACAATATTCCCCTTAACGCCCGCTTCTATATTTATATTATATAATATATTTTAATTTATATATACTATATTAATATTTTTTATATTTTACTTCTTTTATTATTTTTTTAAAAATAATATGGCAATATAAAAAAATAATTTGGTGAAAAAAAAAAATACAAACGGGGAATTTCTGCCCCACCTTACATCCCCATAACTGAAAATTATGACGGGGACGGGGTAAAAAAATTTACAACAGAATAGGGCCGGGGCACTCCGTTGCCACCACTAGACTAAATCCAACTGGGCTTACTCATACAATCTCAAAACAAGGCCTAATTAGACCACAGAAATTTTGATAAAAAATGGGCTGGGAAAACCATTGGCCTTCAAGCCCCGTTACTAGATCAAAATATTGCTTACCCAAACCATGTTCTTCATCAACCTCTAAGCCATTGGAAGCATTTTGGTTCATGTATTTTTCTTTATTTTATTATAAAAAGCATTCTGTACTAAATAATTCTAGGACATACACTAAAACTTTATAAATTAATTATAATTAGTAGCCCTCAGTTTCACGCATACGTATGCAATAACGCAGTCCAACTTGTCCACTCTATATATGAGAACAAGAAAGAAGAAAAATCACTCCAAAAAGCTTCATCAATGGCTACCAATCATCACCATCACCACAACCATCAAAACCATGGCCAAGAAGAAGAAGCAGAAGCTTCGGTTATTGTACTAATGGTTTCGTTCCCTATTCACAACCATTCAAACCAGCTCTTACTACTCTCGTCTCTCATTTCTTCATACAACATCCAAGTTCACTTTGATGGTTGTGCTTTCCAAAATTCCCAAGTCAGGTTCGAGCTCATAGTTTCATAAACCCTAATCAGTTTTCAAAGATCCAATTCCACAACTTCACAATTCCTCCTTTCGTCCCTGATCCCAACTCATAATCTTCTGCGTTTCCTCTGCCTCATTATCATGTGGTTAAGCATCTCCGCCGACCAGTCTCTGCTCTTCTACACCATCTTTCCAAAAAGACCAAAAGAATTGTCGTCATCCTGTTGGAAGTCCAGCTGCCATGCATGTTCAAAGTTTTTGCCGACTTGCCACCCAAGTTCGCTTAAAGAGGTTGTTATTAGTATGTATGTTGGTAATTAAGTCGGTTTACGTAAGAGTGTTGTAAAACTTGTATAGTAACCGACTATGTATGCTTATAAATAGAACCCTCCTCATTTGTGTTTTGTATCCTGTATCCTGAATCCTGCAGAGGAGAACCTGCAGAGAGTTGTGAGAGCTCCGCAGAGAGCGTGTGTTTTGAGAGTTTTGGTTTTTTCTTTCACGATGTAATTATTCATTTGTGAAATAGATTTTATTTCTCTCAAATTAATTGTCATTAGTGATCAGAGAATCACAACAAGTGGTATCAGAGCTCAGGTGAAGCTTGGGGGTGCGTTTGGAAGTCAAAACAAAATTCTGAAAATTTTGCTACAATTAATCGCTAAGCATTCATCGTGAGGTTGAAGACGCCGCATTCATCACACATGCGTACCACGCCAGATCTGGCGAGTCATCACCACGCGCGCCACATCACAGGGTGCCACGTTATCTGCCACGTCAGCACCAGGTTTGAATTTCTATAGTTGGTCCCTATAATTTCTGATATTTACAGTTTGGCCCCTGAACTTTTGGAAATTACAATTTGACCACTATAGTTTATGAAATTATAATTTGACCCCAAAAGTTTTGTAAATTATAATTCTGCCCCAAATATTTTTAAGTTTGGATTTTTTACTCGGAGGAGTCAAAACCACCATTTTCGTCGATCCGACACAACGTGCACTCCGCTTAAACCAGTTTAATTCGATTTTTGATCAAGTCATCAGAAAGTAGAAATGTCACCAAGAGTCATCATCCAGCTACGATCAAGCTCTCGCCACCAACTATACACTATGGAGACTCCGGATGGAAGATCTTTTAGTTCAAAGATCTATTCGATCCCTAGAGTTGAAAGGGAAAATCGACCCCACCAAAGGAGAGTGGAAGAAAATGAATAGGAAAACGATTGGTCAAATTCGACAATGGATCGATCACGTTGTCTTCCACCATTTACGCAGGCAGACGCAGTATGCCTCCTAAGAAGTTGGAGGACATGTATCGCCAAGCGCCTAATAAAGCCCTATTGATGGCGTTGGTGAATTCAAAACTACTTAAATGGAACTTCAGAATGCACACCAAATGAAGTTTAGTCGGTAAATCACCTATCTGCGGTGGACTAAGTTAGGAGATGAAAAGTGCCCTACTACTACTTAGCTCACTTCCACAATTGGAAAACACTAGTAGTTTCCCTCGGTAATTCAGCCCCCAATGGCAAACTTACTATGTCAATGGTTAAGGATGCCCTATTCAAGAGGGGAGAAAGGATGAGGGTCGATCACCACATGCCCTTATTGAAAGGAGAGGAAGACAGTGAGTGGAACTCAAAGTAGGTGGAAGGCGAAAAGCGGGCAACTTACAAATGCTACCACCGTGGAATAGGGACATCTAAGAAAGAAGCAAGAAATAAGCAAGCAAAGTCACCAATCACCGAATAATGATGGAGAAACATTGGTCACAGCACGGAGAGGTGGCATATTGTTCCACTCAAGAAGAAACATGCCTTCACATTTCATGTCAAGATGTCGAATGGGTAGTCGACACAGCAGCATCTTACCATGTCACTCCATATAAAGAGTTCTTCAACATATACAAAGTTGGAGACTTTGGTGAAGATGGAAATACAGTTCACGAAAATTATGGAATTGGTGATGTTCAAATCAAAACAAGTGTAGGGTGTACAATTACTTTCAAGGATGTTCATCATGTTCCGATCTCTACTTAATCTACTTTCGAATAGTCTTTGACAGGGGAGGCTACAACCACTTCAAAGAAAGCACATGGAAAATGACGAAAGGTGTCATAGTTGTTGCCCGAGGACATATTTGTGGATCGTTGTATAAAACTCATTTGAAGATATATGCGCATGCCTCAATATCACAGAAGGAGCGAATTTGGCACCGCAGACTGGTACACGAGTGAGAAAGGTTTGTTAACCACGACAGAAGAAGCTTATCATCGCTTCCAAGGATGCTACTCAATCCTTGCAATTACCGCTTATTTGGTAAGCAAAGAAAGAGTCTCGCTCGATCCTCTTTATCGAGGAAATCGAGTTGCTTCACCGCGCACTCGATGTTTGTCGTCCCTGGAGGTAATCATTAGGTGGCAAATGTGTATTTTCGACTTTCATCGATGATTCTTCCGGAAGGTGTGGGTGTATTTTCTCGTGACGAAAGACCAAATCGGATTACTTCAAGCCGCTTCATGCCATGGTAGAGCGTGAAACCGGAAAGAAGTTGAAGTCTCCATCGATAATGGAGCGAGTACACTTTCGGGAGTTCAATGCCTACCGCAGTAGTACCGGATTCGACATGGAAGACGGTCCCACCTAACCCCACAACATAAATGGAGTAGCAGAGAATGAACCGGACAATCATGGAAAGTGGTTAGAAGTATGATCAAGATGGCGGCTACCAAAGCCATTCTGGGAGAGCTCGTGCGCTTGTTATCTAGTCAACAGATCACCGCCGGCCCATTGAATTTTGGAATTCAAGAAAGTTTGTGTAAGCATCCCTCCTACTCTCATTTAAGAGTATTTGGTTGTTTAGCTTTTGTACATGTATCCAAGGAGCTCAGACAGAAGCTCGATGCAAGGACTACCCCATGTATCTTTATAGGATACGGAGATGAAGAATACGGATACAGATTATGGGATCCAAAGACGAAAAAGGTTATTAGAAGTAGAGACGTAGTGTTTCATGAAAACCAGATAATAGAAGACATTGAAAATCCCATGATGTCTTCTGATTCAAAAGATAGTGCCCAAGATTTAGTTCCAGATAATGTACCTGCACACCCTGCCACAAACAGTAATGAGGTGCATGAAAAAGTACCAGAAGCAGAACAAGGAGAAAAAGAAGAGGATGCTGAGCAGGGGGAGACTCAATCCTCTCTACCAGAGAGTAGTACATCTCTTATGACTAGCCAGTTGCGGAGATCAAAACGAGGTAAGATTCCGTCAACTAGATATTGAATCGAGTATATTCGCTTCTTGAAAGGGGAGAGAGTTTCCGTGAAGTCAGATCTCATCAAGACAGAAGAAAATGGCTGCTAGCAATGAAAGATGAGATGGAATCTTTGAAGAAAAACAATACGTAGGAGTTGGTTGAGCTTCCGAAAGAAAAGAAGGCACTGAAGAATAAATGGGTGTTCAAGCTTAAGAAAGACGGCAGTGGAAAAGTGGTGAAACACAAAGCTCGGTTGGTGGTCAAAGGATTTCTTCAGAAGAAAGGAATTGACTTTGACGAGATATTTTCACCAGTTGTAAAGATGGCTTCAATTCGTATCATTATTGGATTGGTAGCTAGTTTGGATTTAGAGCTTGAACAAATGGATGTAAAGACAACATTTCTTCATGGTGATCTGCATGAAGAAATCTATATGGAGCAGCCAAAAGGGTTTGAGGTTTCAGGGAAAGAAAACCTTGTATGCAAGCTGAAGAAGAGCTTGTATGGTCTTAAACAATCACCGAGACAATGGTATAAGAAGTTTGATTCATTCATGGTAAATCAAGGCTATAAGAGGACTGCTGCAGATCAGTGTGTTTATTTTCAGAGATTTCAGGATGGAAATTTTGTTGCACTTCTACTATATGTGGACTACATGTTGATTGTTGGAAAAGATGCAAATTAGTTAGTCAAGAAGGAACTCTCTAAGTCATTTGATATGAAAGATTTAGGACCAGCTTAACAGATTTTGGGAATGCAAATAGTCCGAGACAGGAAGAAGAAAAGGTTGTGGCTATCTCAGGAGAAGTATGTTGAACGGGTGATAAAGAAATTCAACATGGATAATGCCAAATCAGTCAGCGTTCCATTAGGAAATCACTTCAAGTTGAGCAAAAATATGTGCCCCTCATCCAGGAAAGAGATCGAGGAGATGGAGTCAATACCTTATTCTTCAGCAGTTGGGAGTCTAATGTATGCTATGGTATGCACTAGGCCAGATATTGCTCATGCAGTGGGATTAGTGAGCCAATTTATTTCTAATCCTGAAAAGAAAAATTGGGAGGCAGTCAAGTGGATTCTCAGATACCTAAAGGGTACATCGAAGATATGTCTGTGCTACGGGGGAGTTGATCCAGTCTTGGAAGGCTATACAGATTCAAATATGGCCGAAGACCTTGACTGAAGAAAGTCTACTTCATGTTTTATTTATACTTTTGCAGGGGGAGCTATATCATGGCAGTCAAGATTGCAAAGGTGTGTTGCTTTATCTACAATGTAAGAGTACATGCGATAGCGAAGGAGCAAAAGAAATGCTATGGTTAAAGCAGTTTTTTGAAGAACTAGGCTTGAAGTAAAAGGAGTACAAGGTACATTGTGCTAGTCAAAGTGCTCTAGACTTGAGCAAGAATTCAATGTATCATTCCTAGACAAAGCACATTGATGTTCGCTATCATTGGATACGCGAGGTGATGGATCAACAACTGTTGAGACTAGTGAAGATCCATACAAAAGAGAATCCAGCAGACATGTTAACAAAAGTAGTCACTTGGGAAAAACTAGAGTTATGCAGAGACATAACCGGAATAGATGGCATGTGATCATCAGCTTTTGAATGCGGTGGGGGAGAATTGTTGGAAGTCCAGCCGCCATGCATGTTCAAAGTTTGCTGCCGCCGACTTGCCACCCAAGTTCAGTCAAAGAGGGCTGCTGTTATTAGTTGTATGTTAGCTGGTAATTAAGTCAGTTTATGTAAGAGTGTTGTAGAACTTGTACAGTAACCGACTATGTATGCTTATAAATAGAACCCTCCTCATTTGTAATTTGTATCATGTATCCTGAATCCCAAAGAGGAGAGAACTTCAGAGAGAGTTGTGAGAGAGCTTCAGAGAGAGCGTGTGTTTTGAGAGTTTTGATTTTGTCTTTCACGGTGTAATTATTCATTTGTGAAATAGATTTTATTTCTCTCAAATTAATTGTCATTAGTGATCAGAGAATCACAACACATCCATGATTCTTTAACTTCTTCTGCTGTTCAAGATGTTCCCTCTATACCAAATGCTGAATCCTATATTTTCCAAGCCATCACTGTCTTTGCAGTTTTAGGCTTTGTTTGTAATAGCTCATCACAGAGATTTATTCCCACTCCAAAAGAATTAGCGCATGAAATTCATAACCCTATTCAGATTCCATCTCTTGAAGGACTTTTTAGTTCCGAGACTTCGAATTTCTTCGCCATGCAAACCTCGTTTATGCGATTTGCATCTGGACATATCTACAACTCGTGCAGGTTAATAGACGGCGCTTTCCTTGACCTTTTGATGAAGATACACAACGACTACAAAGACAAAAAGTTTTGGGCAGTTGGGCCATTACATCAATTGATCACATCCAAGAACATAGAGTTTTCCGATGGGAAAAATGACAAGTGCTTGGGATGGCTAGACAAACAAGAACCAAACTCTGTTTTATATGTCTCCTTTGGAACCACCATTTCCATGGCGGATCATGATAAACAGCTCAAAGAACTTGCTATGGGATTGGAGCTAAGTGGGGCGAAGTTCATTTGGGTATGTAGAGATGTAGATAATGATATAAAGGATGGTGTTGAAGGAGGTAACAAAAGACCTCAACTTCTAGACGGGTTCGAGGATAGAGTGAAAGGAGTGGGACTGGTTGTCAGAGACTGGGCTCCACAAACTGAAATCCTCCAACACCCATCAACTGGTGGGTTCTTGAGCCACTGCGGGTGGAACTCTTGCTTGGAGAGCATTAGCAATGGAGTTCCCATAGTTACGTGGCCCATGCATTCTGACCAACCCTTGAATGCAGTGCTGGTAACAGAAGCGCTCAGAATTGGTCTGAACGTTAAGGACTGGGCACGCAGACACGAAGTAGTTAGCTCGTCAGAGATTAGCAAAGCGGTGAGGAGATTAATGGCTTATGATGAAGGAGATGAGATGAGGAAAAGAGCTAAAGAATTGGGTGAAGCCGTTCGAAGTGCTACTAATGATGGAGGAGTTTCTCGCGTTGAATGCGATTCTTTCATTGATCACATTACTAGATCATAGGCTTTCTACTCAACGCTTTAATGTAGGTTTGTTTTTTGTTGGTTACTAATTAAAAAAGTTTGTTCTGTATTCACAATTGAAATAATTACAATAAAAGCTACTTTAATTTGTTTCATTGCGGATCGCCTTATTATTTATTTATTTCCAGACTGAAACAGTGAATGAGTTATGTTTTACGTAATACAAATATTAATTATTTAACGACCTTGTGTTAATAGTATAAAGCTTGTGCTGGAACTGATGGATAGCTATACTTGTGTCTACATGTTCTTGTCAAATACACCAACCTTCAAACTCATGTGTATGTCCCCATAAAAAAACTCTAGTACTCCCGGGTTACTGACCCACTCTGTATTACTTTGATTATTTTAATGCCACGTGGAAAAGTATTGCACGTCAGATTATTGACAAATAGAGAAAGCAAATGCCTCTTCATGTCTCAGTCTCTCTCTTTCTAGCTCTGTTGTTCTACAAAAGGGAAAAAAAAAAAAACTCTATGTACGATCACTCTTACAACACTACTTTGCATAATATCATCCTCGCCATTGCTTATCCACTTTTAAATTAATTAATTTGAAATTCAGGAAACTCCATCAAGAGTATGCAAAACTAACAATCAACAGCTGTACCAACTTCAACTGTGAGACCTACAATTTGACAATGAAACTTGGAAGCATACTTTCTTTAATCATCATGCCATATGTCCCAGTTGGCATCATCACATAATTCCAGAAAATGCTACAATCTCCCAGTTGGCATCCGTTGATAACTCCATCAGTTCATTCACTCTAGATCTCTCCCAAATTCTCCCTTGAGGCTGAAAACAGAGAAAAAAAACAAAAGAGTTCTGTTGAGGACGGAGATAGGAGAGAGACCGAAGAGAGGGATGCTGAGAGACAACACAAAGAGACGTTAATATTAACGTCTCTCTTTCTTTGCCATTAATCCCACGTGGAATACTTTTCTATGTGACATTGAAATAATAAAAGTAGCGGCACATTAGAACTAAATCCACGGTAGTCTTGTTATATAATACAAGAAAAGAAAGACGAAGCCTCTACAAGACTACAAGATTAATCAATAATCTTCAACACAATTAACTCCTAAACTATTATTACAAAATAAAAAAAATAAAAAAACTCCTAAACTATGGCTTCGAAGAAGCTTCACTTATTGTGCTCTAACGGTCCCTACCCACCTCACGGCCTTATGGACCAGCTTTTACGAGTCTCATGTCACATTTCTTCACACAATATCCCACTCCATTCAGCTGGTCCTGCTTCCCACAATTCTCAAGTCAGAGCACGAGCTCGCTTGTGGTTTAAACCCTAATGATTTTTCAAAGATCCAATTCCATGCTTCCCTATTCCACCTTTCGTGGCTAATGCCAACTTTAATCCTCTAAAAGATTTTTATTTTTCTATATTTCCATGTCACCGATCAACAACAGTTGGTCAACATAGGCTTGGAGTCAATCACATTATCATTGACTTAAAGCCAATCATGCCATCAATACACTTAATCAACCTCATTTTCTTCTTCTTCTTTTTTTATTATATTTATTTATTATGCGATTGTCCCTGCATTATATTTTGTTAGAATTTAATGAGATAAACCTACTAATATTCATAATAAAAGAAAATTCTACAAATTATGCATGTCCAATTCAGAAATTTCTTTGAATTTTATATTGTAATTATATAACTTCATCGAGAACAATCAACTTCGAATATCTCGCTTGACAAGATCGTCAACTTTGAATTTTATTTATCTCTTGTGACCCTTCAAACCTTGGAGAACGGACATGAGAAAAATGCCTCCTTTTCTTACTCACGTATGCAATAAGGCAATCCAACCTTGTCCTGGTATATAAATATGACAAAAAGAAAGACCAAAACCACTCCAAACTTCACCAATGGCTACCAATAATCACCATCACCACAACCATCAGAACCATGGCCATTATACCAAATGATCACATCCAAGGACAGAGTTTTCAGATGGCAAAAACGACAAGTGCTTGGAATGGCTAGACATACAAGAACCAAACTCTGTTTTACATGTCTCCTTTAGCTAACAGAGGAGTGGTCTACTGACCCCAATATAGGAGAATTGCCATATAAAAGACGTAGATGTGTTTTCCTGCAAAACATGATTACACCCACTTGTTCAAAGTCCTTGTAATTATATATAACTGGCTAATTAACGTGTTAATTAACTATTCACCAAAAAAAAAAAAAGTTAATTAACTACTTGCTATTCTTTTTCCATGATTTATAGAGTTAAATTAATATTCACAAATTAGCATTTGGAAACATGCATGGACAAATTGGACAGTTAGCTAATGAAGACTAAAATAAACATTGGACACCTTTAGCTTCTAAAGACAAAGGTGCAAGATAAGCACTGGTTTGGAAACTGGCCCCAAAGAAAGAAGATAGAGTGAGTGATTGTATTTAGTTCTCTTTGAGTTTGATAGAGAGATAAGGCAAGCTTATCTCATTCGACAAACCTAAAGTCTTCTTTCCACGAAAAGAACAAAAAAAAGACAACCCTAAAGTCTTCTCATTAAAGTTGTTTCCTTCCCAAGGCACCGCCTTTCATCATTTCTATGGAAAAGCAAAATAATAATAATAATAATAATAATAATAATAATAAATTTTAAAGTTTTTTTTTTTGGTAAGTATAAATTTTGAAGTTTTGAGAGCACCAACACTACTATTACATATTTGATATTCGAAGGTTTAAAATAAAATACTATATAATAAGATGATAATTTTTCAATTAAGCGTCATTTCTTTTGTTTAAAAATAAAACTATATAATCTAAATTTATATGTGATGTTTAAAAAAATGTCACTGTAGCATTAAATTTTCTATGACACTGTGTTCCATGACTATAGCAAAACCATTATCTTTTAATGCAAAATTTATAGAAGTGGTAAATCCAATTAACTCTTGACTACGAAGATAGCTTAAAAGAATAAATTGATAATAATCTTTATTAAACCTTTTAAAAAGATGATCCAAAAGAACAAATTGATATTATGAATATGAAAAATTAATATAATATTAATGTACTACTTATTATTCCAAATTCGATAGATATAATATTATTGATATTGTATAATATTTATTAAACACACTAGATACTTCAAAAAAGGCAGTAGGTCTTTCCAAACAGGGCCGGCCTGAGGTTTTTGGAGCCTTATGTCAATTTCAATTTGGGGGCTTTATAAATATGTTTTTTTTTTCAAAAATATATAGAAATCATAATAATAGTTTATATTAAATAAAATATTCGAAATTACAAAATATATGATTCTAAAACTTTCAAAAGTAAAAATTAAATCTAATATTTATTTTTTGATAAAAAAACAACAATCATACTATTATGTATTTTAAAATTTATTTTTCAGTAGAGTACACTTATAAATTTATTTTTAGTCTTCTTTCTTTTCTTTTCTAATGAGTTTTATCATCATAAAGCTATGATTTTATGGTTAATTGAAAAACTCTTTTAAAAAATAGTAAAATCACTAAAATCATGTCAGAATCCTTTTGAGAAGAAACAAAAATAAAAATATTATATATATGAGAACATATTATTTTAGTCAAATAATAAAAATCATAACCATAACAGATATATGAAAATTGTGAAGTAATACGACAATATATACATATTAGAAATTTTTTTATAACAAATTAAACACACAAAAAAATATGTAGAAAAAAAATAACAATAAAAGAGAAAAAAAAAACTTAAAAAGGGAAGAAAACATAACAATAAAACTAAAAATAAATAAATATAAAAAATGATTAAAATTAGAAAGATAAATAGAGTAGAAATGGAAAAAAATAATAATAATGTGGACCACATTTTTTAAAAATACTTTATTTATTAAAAATTTGATTTTAAATTTTAATTTTATTATTTATAATTATATTTCATAAATATATATATATATAATAAATATTTCTTGAGGGTCCTTATTATATATGAGGTTTTAGCGATGGTCTAGCCCGTCTATAGTCAGGACCAACCTTGATTTATTTTCAAAAAGAATCAGTTTAATTATTAAATGTCATTACTAATGTACTCCAATAATCAATGTGTATGAATATATATATATATATATATATATATATATATATATATATATATATATATATCACTCACTATATGCATAATTAAAATTTTTTAGCAGTCATATGTGAAAATTAATTTGAAAAATACTAGCCAATGCTTATTTTAAAACATCAAATTAAATATCAAAATAGCCAAATACGTAAATTCTTAGGCAGTATTTTTTGAAAAAAGTAAAAATATAGGTGAACGGTGTGTAAAAGATATGTTACTGGCATTTAAACAAAAAATGGGGTTCATTCTTTATGAGGAAAAAAATGAGCATTTGAAATATTATACTAAAAAATTGGTAATATTATGCTGTGCATGCATGCATTTCTTCTCCAAGGGACGTTTTAGGTTAGTTTTCGGTGTTGGTCTCCAAGGCCATGAATTGGCGGAACAATAATAATATTGCAAAAAGGATTTGTCATGCATTTCTTCTCCAAGGGACGTTTTAGGTTAGTTTTCGGTGTTGGTCTCCAAGGCCATGAATTGGCGGAACAATAATAATATTGCAAAAAGGATTTGTTTTGTGAATTCAATTATGATGATCCAGATAATAGATATATATATATATATATATATTAATTTGTGTAGGTTCGTAATTATCTGAAGCATGCATGGTTTGGTTCCCAATTAATCTTCCTCCAAAATTAAATTGGAGTGGGATCAATGGTGGTCTGGGCTCCACAGCTTCAAATTGGAGAGCATTAGTAATTGACTTTCCATTGCTTTGCTCGGTGTTATCTTTCTCTCTATTAAATTTTGATATATATATATATATATATATTGAACTTATTTTTTAATAATTTAAAATTTTAGAGTCAATAGTAATTTAATATGATATTAGAGCTTCTAAATCCTATACACTTAGATTCAAATTTCATTATCAATTTAAACTTTTAAAATTCAAATATTTACCATTAAATTAAGCTAGTTTAAACTTTTACGATCAGATAGTTTAACAGTCAGTGCACTTGGACCAACCCACGGATGCTCTACTTGTAACTCTCAAGTGCTCAAAAGATTGGAACACAGAGACAAGCTAGTGTATATTAGCAAAGCTGTGAGGAGATTAATGGCTTCTGATGAAGAAAATGAAATGATAAAGAGGGCTAAAGATTTGGGCAAAGCGGCTCGAAGTGCGGCAAATGTTGGAGGAGTTTCTCGCATGGAATGTGATTCTTTCACTGTCCATAATACAAGCTAGATAATGGAATTGATGATGATGGTAGCTTTATTTACAATTATTTGATTTTTGGGTGAACAAAGAACTAGTATTCTAAATAGGTAATTGAAATTATTATAAAACAATAATCTTTTTTTTTCCATCGTAATTATAAGATCACTAAATCAATAAATTTTAAACAACAGACATGATGATTAATATTATCTATAAGTGTATAAACATAAAAAAAATTACTTTAATATACTATATTGTTTATATATAATTGGTGATAATAAAAGTATAATTAACCAAAATTTAAGTGGGTTCAAGTAAAAAATAACTATAAAAGTTAATAAATATATAATATTATTTTTTTTTTCATATTTAATAAGATATCACATATATATTATTTATTATATATTTCTATATATATATATATATATATATATATATTTGAGTAAAACCCTGAACTTCTATATATATATATATATATATTTTAATCTCTTCTAGCAAATTTTGAAAAGGAATGAAATGAAACTGTGATGATAAATTAATGATCTACTGCGTACCATATATGCATTTCTGTAGGTTGTTTTATTTCCCAGTGCTATCATTCTCCTTTCTACCAAAAAAAAGTGCTATCATTCTCCTAGGGCTTGTTTGATAACACAACTGTTTTTTGTTTTTGTTTTTAGTTTTTTCCTCTTGAATTATGTGTAATTTGGTTGATTTAGAGGTTAGTTAGAGTTTGTTAAATGTTAGTTGGACTAAAATGTGAAGGAAAATATAAAACAAAAGTAAAATGAAAACACTTTGAAGGTGTTTTCATTTTCTGTTTTTATTTTTACATTTTTACTTAATAAAGTAGTCTAACTAACTTTTAATAAATTTCAACTAACCTATAAACTAACCAAATTACATATAATTTAAAAGAAAAAAATTAAAAACAAAAACAAAAAACAGTTGTGTTATCAAACACAACCCTAGTAATTTGGCCAACGTCAAGTTTTTGTTATACGAGTGGTACACCGGTCAGAAACAGCAAGCAGGCCGGCAAATAAGACTAAAAGTCAATCACGTGATTGCCTTGCTTGACTAAATGACATCAGATTGTCTTATTTTTTAAGAAACCAACAAAACATAATTACCAAAAAAACAAAAAGGAAGATGCTCTTGGGATGCGACTGCGAGTGCATTTTAAATTTGCTGACACTCGTAGCCATATCATTTTGGATTTTTTTGGATAATATCCAGATCATTTTGGAAGCATTTTGGTTTATATATTTTTCTTTATTTCACTAAATAATTCTAGGACAAAATGTCAGTCAAATTACCTTCCTCTACTCAATTGTATGTTTGATAGAATTCAATGAAATAAACGCACTAAAGATTCATAATAAATAGTCCACAAAATTATATTTTTCCAATTTAATAAATTTCAGTGCATTTTCTATTGTAATTATCTTCCCCCTACAACTAGAATAATCAAGGAAAAAACGACAAAACGAACTAAATTAATATCTTCCTTGACAATATCTTCAACCATGAATTTATTTTATCTTATGTGATTCTCCTAATATTGGAGAACAGACATGCACTAAAACCTTATAAATTAATTATAATTAATATCCCCTCATTTTCATGCTTACGTATGCAATAACGCAGTCCAACTTATCCTTTTTATATATGAGAACAAGAAAGAAGAAAATCACTCCAAGCTTCGTCAATGGCTACCAATCATCACCATCACCGGAACCATCAAAACCATGGCCAAGAAGAAGAAGCTTCGGTTATTGTACTAATGGTTCCGTTCCTTATTCACAGCCATTCGAACCAGCTCTTACTACTCTCATCTATCATTTCTTCATACAACATCCAAGTCCACTTTGCTGGTTGTGCTTCCCAAAATTCCCAAGTCAGGTCTCGAGCTCATAGTTCCATAAACCCTAATCAGTTTTCAAAGATCCAATTCCACGACTTCACAATTCCTTCTTTCGTCCCTGATCCCAACTCAGATTCTTCTGAGTTTCTTCTACCTCATTATCATGTGGTTAAGCATCTTCGCCAACCAGTCTCAGCTCTTCTACACAATCTCTCTAAAAAGACCAAAAGAATTGTCGTCATCCATGATATTTTAACTTCTTCTGCTGTTCAAGATGTTCCTTCTATACCAAACGCTGAATCCTATATTTTCCAAGCCGCCACTGCCTTTACTATTTTAGGCTTTGTTTGTAATAGCTCATCACAGAGATTTATTCCCATTCCAAATGAATTAGCGCATGAAATTCATAACCCTATTCAGATTCCATCTCTTGAAGGACTTTTCAGTTCCGAGACTACGAATTTCTTCGCTACGCAAGCCCCCTTTATGCAATTTGCGGCTGGACATATCTACAACGCGTGCAGGTTAATAGACGGCGCTTTCCTTGACCTATTGATGAAGATACACAACGACTACAAAGACAAAAATGGTTTGGACAGTTGGGCCATTACATCAATCGATCACATCCAAGAACATAGAGTTTTCCGATGGGAAAAAAGACAAGTGCTTGGAATGGCTAGACAAACAAGAACCAAACTCTGTTTTATATGTCTCCTTTGGAACCACCATTTCCACTGGGATTGGAGCTAAGTGGGGCGAAGTTCATTTGGGTATGTAGAGATGCAGATCATGATAAAAGGGATGGTGTTGAAGGAGGTAACAAAAGACCTCAACTTCTAGACGGGTTCGAGGATAGAGTGAAAGGAGTGGGATTGGTTGTCAGAGACTGGGCTCCACAAACTGAAATACTCCAACACCCATCAACTGGTGGGTTCTTAAGTCACTGTGGGTGGAACTCTTGCTTGGAGAGCATCAGCAATGGAGTTCCCATAGCTACATGGCCCATGCACTCTGACCAACCCTTGAATGCAGTGCTGGTAACAGAAGCGCTCAGAATTGGTCTGAACGTTAAGGACTGGGCACGTAGAGACGAAGTAGTTAGCTCGTCAGAGATTAGCAAAGCGGTGAGGAGATTAATGGCTTCTGATGAAGGAGATGAGATGAGGAAAAGAGCTAAAGAATTGGGTAAAGCCGTTCGAAGTGCTACTAATGATGGAGGAGTTTCTCGCGTTGAATGCGATTCTTTCATTGATCACATTACTAGATCATAGGCTTTCTACTCAACGCTTTAATGGAGGTTTGTTTTTTGTTGGTTACTAATTAAAAAAGCTTGTTCCATATTCACAATTGAAATAATTACGATAAAAGCTACTTTAATTTGTTTCATTGCGGATCACCCTACTATTTATTTATTTCCAGACTGAAACAGAGAATGAGTTATGTTTTGTAAAAACAATAGCATATATCTAACAGAACAGGTATATTATCAACAATTGATCATGCAAGTAACAAACGAAAGGAAATAAACAGATTTACCAATTCAATAAAACAAAAGAAAGAGATCTGTTGACGATCGGGTTGCTCGTACGCTAAAAGAGCTTGATTCGATTCGAGGTCTGTGTCCTAGCTCAGTTTTCTTAAGATAAATTTGCTCCACACACAGTGCTTGTGATCTCTTGCGCGTTCGTCTCCATAATACAACGAATCAATTGGAATTTTAGATAGTGCACCTCTCAAAATTTCTTCCAACAAATTTGAATTATACCTTTCCTCTATCACTCAGACTAACAGGAACATACTGACTCACACGTTCTCCTTTTGGTTTTCCTTCCAATTCTATTTCATATGAATACAGAGAGGTGCTCAAAACTTAATTAAAACTCTGTAACTTATGAATTTCAAAATACAAAACTGAAAAACATTTAAAAACTGTAACTGAAAAATTAAATCTATAATTTATTCACATTTAAATTTACAAAACGTTACAAAAATATTTAAAAAATTTCCAACATGTTTTACGTAATACAAATATCAATTATTTAACGACGTTGTGTTAACAGTGAATAAAGCTTGTTCTGGAAGTGATGATAGCTGTACTTGTGTCAGCATGTTATTGTCAAATATACCAACCTCAAAACTCATGCGTACGTCCCCATAAAAAAACTTTTGTACTCCCGGGTTACTGCCCACTCTGTACTACTTTGATTATTTTAATGCCACGTGGAAAAGTATTGCACGTCAGATTATTGACAAACAAAGAAAGCTAATGTCTCTTCATGGCTTATTTTCTCTCTTTCTAACTCTATCTACAATCATTCTTGTAACACTACATGCATAATATCATCGATCGTCTCAAAGTCATGAAGAAAAGTTGGAATCCATCTTGGGGAGTGGAACTCCAAGAAATGGAATATGGAGTGCTTGCGTTAGAAGAGTCGAGCAGACGGGGCCATGCTGTTTCAATGGGAACATCCTTCTACTCCATAGGTGGGAACATGAAGTTTCACCTTATGAGCTCTCTTTCAAGGAAACCACAATTTGAATCCAATTCCTAGGACTGCTTCTGGAACGGTACACACCACAATTTGTAAGGAAGCTGGGCATGAATATTGGCAAAGTCTTGGAGATAGATTTAGGGAAAGACACAGGTTACAGATTTAAAGTGGTAAAGGCACAGATTAAATTCAATTTGAAAAATCCTCTTAAATCAGGTATCTGGATAAACAAAAAAGTCAGAAAATCGGTCTGGATTAGTTTCAACTTTGAAAGACTCCCCCACTTTTGTTTTACCTTTGGCAAACTAGGACATGAAACAAGAGTGTAACCCAGAAACCAATCACACTGTCAAGAATACATGAGGCACATAAAGAATAGTAACATTTATGGAAGATGGATGTGGGTAGAGTTCTCAGAATTAATGCCAACACATCTAGTAGAAAGCCTACTACGTACCATTTAATCAAACAGAACCACACATACAAACTGATTCTATAGAGGAAGAGGGACCCTTGGCTATGGTTATCTTTGGGACAAATACTTCGATTGAAAAGCCTATATCGGATGCCGGAAACCTCAGAAGGAATGGCGGTGGATTGGGGAACACCGTTGAACAATGTGAGCATGGAAAATCGAAAGCTTTGGCCATAGACCCTTTTACCCCTCTGACTACAAAAGTACCACCATCATAATCCGACAAAGCTAGTCAAAGGGAAAGTTTCTTGGAAGCTGCGAGGTGGAAGCAGGAAGATGGAAATCGTCAAATATCAAGCGCCGAACACAAACCTATGTGAGATCTTTTTCAGAAGTGGAACCTATGGACATCAGCGTCAGACCTCAATACAACACTTGAGGATTTACTAGTGAGGATAGGAGTAAGGAAGATAAGCTAGGGATACAGCTGGCGATCCACCGTCTAGAAAGGTTAAAATGTAAAAAAAATGGGCTTGGTTTGGCTGTAAAGCCCAATTTTTTTAAAGCATATATGGCCTGGATCTTTATTGGTTTATAAATCAGTCTCAGTTGCTTGGTCTATCAGTTTCCAGCCTCCTAAATAAGGAGGTTTAAGTCTAAAAAATCTAATTACTTTCAAAAAGTTATATTAAGCAAGCTCACTTAGAAGTTGATGAATAAGGATTCATTTGTTTTTAAGTTTCTTCGAACGTGTTTTTTAGGAAAGCTAATGTAACAACCCGTATTTTTTTTTATTTTTATTTTTGACTATTTTATCCAAATTGGTACGGATTAAAATTGACTTTTGCCACGTGTTATTTTTTTATTTTAACTTTGATACCGTTGTGTAGAGCTTATCGATACGAGTTCGTGGACTAGCGGCACAGTTGATTCGAAGTTACGGTTTGAAAGTTATGGTCAAGAGAAGATAGTGGCAAAATCATAAATATTTCAAAATTAAATAATTAATTTTTTTTCTTCTTTTCCTCTTCTTCTTCCCTGAGCCTTCACCCTCCACTATCTTTATCTCTCCTATTTTCTCTCTCTAAGCACCGTTGGAAACAAATTGTTGCTATGCCTTCACCGTGCATCACCAGACCTCGCCACTACCACCATTAGAATCGCCAGGTCGAACTCTACCATAACCGACCCTCCTTCCGCCGAAAAATTGCCGGTAGTCACCAGATTAGAGTAAATTTCGGTAAGTTTCTCTATCCTCCATTCGCTGGATTTCGGTGAGTTTTTTTATGAAAGGTAGGTGCTTTTCCACTGTTTTCGACCTCCTGAATGCGATTCTCAGCTCCGTTTTCCTTAAAAATGCTTGATTTTGAAGAAATTATAAAATTCTCCTCGAACCTGAAACTTTCCTGCCAAATTCCGGCCACGTCGATTATCACCCGGTCCAATTGAAGGTAAATTCTTGATCCTTATCTCGTGGGCTTCGATTTGGTATATAATACGTCAATTTTGGTTAAGATTTGAGAAAATTTTCAATTTTAAGGGTTTGATGTATTTTGGAAACTGTATCAATTGGACATGAGAGAACTCAAATTTGATTGAATTAAGGTATTTAGTATCAAGTAGAAGCTAAATTGAAGTTCAAATTTGATATCTGATAGCTTCACATTTTGACTATTCATGTATACTGCATCTATTCATATACAATACTAAAGTGTGATAAATTAGAAATTACTCAAATATGAGAAAGTGGAGTCTTTGGGGTGAGATTGTGTAAACAAAATATTATTGATTTAAATTTGAGAATTAATAAATGGTATATTTGGTTATTACGTAGGTCATGACTAAAGCGGATATCAAGCTTTCACGGATTAGCAGTAATAATTTGTAAGTGGATTAAATCTTACTTTTAAAATTATATCTTTATATTAAATTGATTATGTTTGAGTATTCTTATAAATTAATGAATTTGATAATTTTTCGGTATATTAAAATAATTATTTTAAATAGTACATATATGACTATTGTTATGAGAAAATATATATTTAAATACATATTGATTATTAAATGTGATTTTGGAGAATTTATATTGGTATGATTACATAAAAATATTGAGTTTAACCATTAAATATGTTTTATGCCGTGGACATGGTTGTGTTATATTTTCTTCTGCTAGTATACGCCTTATATTCACCTGGACATAGTGATTACCTTGTTGATGATTTGTATTCCGTCTTCCTTGCGCGTAGGATGGACGATGACTGTTATATATTCCGTCCCCCTCGTTTGTCTACGCGTGACACGAGGTTGGACGATGATCCATCTCTGCTACGCCTTGGAACGCCAAAGGTAGTATCATGATTTTTCCCCCTCCCCCTATGATTTTGGGTTGTATCTTGGCGTATAATTCTTCACCAGTTTGAGAGATTTTCTTATATTGTTATTTACTGTGATTATTTATTATGAAATTTTTTTATTTTATAGGGTATTGATTATTGTTGTTATTCTCATTAGTGTTAAAACTGTTACCATGAGGTTATTAAACTATTTAATATAATTTATTCACATTGTTGCATAAATTATTTACACTATTAGTAATGGGTCCACTCACTGAGCTTGCCTCATTCGTTCTGTTTTATTTTTTTAATTTTTAAGTAGTTTTTCAGCTGACTGTGGTTGGATCTCCACGCAAGGCATCACCACCCATATATTTCAACGCTCAAGAGTTTTCTGTTATTTTTGTAATAAACTTTTCAGCTTCTTTTGAATTCAACTTGCGCATTTTATTTTCATTACTACTTTTGAAAAATCAATTAGATTACTCGATAATATCCATGTTGGTACCAAGGTGTCAGATATTAAATTTCTTCCTATTTTAAAATTTATTATGGTGACTGGTTAATCTGTTGTGGGAAATCTAGTGATATTTGTTGTGACCACTGGATGTATATTTTGAAAATGATTTTATTTTCAGGTACAAAACTGGGTTAGACCAAGTTTTAGGGAGGTTCTTCTGAAATTTATATAAAATTTTGGTAGAGTTTTCCCGAGGCGGGACCCATCCCAGGCACGGTCCTGTCAGCTAAACCCTTTGTATTATGCCGCTTCTTTGATCTGGCCTTCTCTCAAACAGTTTTATCTTATTTTATTGAGGGAGACGTATTGGATTATCAGGATTCATTCCAGGGTTCGTTTCTAGGTCGACAACTGGTTGGAGATACCTATCATTGAGTTGTTACAGGACTCTGGAGATTTATGTGATCCGAGCCTTCTGGTTGGTGATCTAGTTGATTCTGATAGTGTTTGGAACCTTCCAATGAGTTTCTGTGCGGTTTTTCCTCAGTTGACTACATATATTGCGGAAATGGCGATCGCGATGGACATGCCGTATGAGAGAGTTTATGTTCATTTCATCTCGAACTCTATTGCTTATCGAGATGTCTATCTTCATTTATCTACGATGGTTTCACCTCCGGTGTGAGTTAAGTATTTATGGAAGGGTTTCATTCCTCCAGCTCGTTCGGTTTTCATTTAGCACCTTCTCCTGGAGCGTATTCCGACCAATGACGTCTTGATTAGGCGGGGTTTTTTCATAACTTCTAAATGTAGAATTTGAGATAAGAACTCAGAAACCATTTCCATCTTTTTACTTGCCGATTTCTGGGATTGGATGCATCGGATTCGGTAGGTTCTCTTTTTCAGAAGGCCAGTAGTTTCCTTAAGCTCTCAAGTCTTCAATTTATGGATTACTGTTATTGTAAGTGCTTTCTCTGTTATTTAATTTGTTTGGAATCAATGGCATTTTGGTAATATTTTTATTCCCTTAACTCACTCTTTGGTTTTTATTTGGGCTTCGACTAAGGAAGCGAATGCTACTCACAAGGGGACGATACACAACTCTATTGGTGATCTTTTGGTCTTCAGGAGTTTTGGGGTTGCATGTGCTGTGCCTCGGACTTCTAAGATTATTCACGTGGTTTGGTTTTCCCCGTCAATTGGGTGGTTGAAGGTTAATACAAATGGTGCAGCTGATGGTTGCCCGAGCCTTAGCGGATGCAGTAGGTATTTCGTTACTAGTAAGGCCTTCATTAAAGGTAATTTTGCAGTCCCTATGGACTGGTGCTATACCTTTGATAGTGAACTTTTGGGTGACATTATTTCCATTGAGTATGCTAGAGACTTCGGGTGGGATCACTTATGGCTGGAGTACAACTCTACTTACGTCGTTAACTTACTCACTCGTCAAGAGGTCATCATCCTATAGGCCTACAAAGCAAGATGGGTGAACTGCCTCTGTCATGTTTTCAACATTCATTTCAAGGTTTCATATATTTTCAGGGAGGAAATATAGCTACAGATGCTCTATCGAAGCTTGTTGTCTCTTCATTTGGAGCACGATGGTGGTGGGATCTTCCAGACTCCTGTTCTTCTATGCATTATAAAAATGTTAATGGTTTTAAAATCAATAGGTTTAGAAAATAACTTGCTTGTCCTTTTATTGTCTCAATACTCATTTTTTATGGATTGAGATTTTTCCCATTCAGGGTTTTTTCTCTCTTCACATTTTAACGATGCTGGCGACGGTCATTGTTTCACTTTTGAGTTTTACTTATGCTGTAACCTATGTATGTGTCGTGATATCTCAAATTATTACTTGCTCGGTATGGGTTTGAAGGGGTGCCAATTTAGTTGAGATGTCTCCATGGGGTTAGAAGGGTACCAACTTAATTGGGATCTCTCTACTCGTCTATCCGACAAGTATCCTCGTATTATTATTATTATTATTATTATTTTGCTAAAACAACTCTATAAAGAGAAGAAGAAACAAAAGGAAAAAGGAGAACCCACCCACTAGTAATTGGGAACCACTCCAGAGTCGGAGAAAATCTCCTTAGGGTGAAAAGAACATAAATAGAGCTATTATACGGCTGATATAGTGCAACAAACAATCAATTATTACACACCTACATATTTTTTTAATCGAACATGTAGTGCACATGATGAGGTTGACATGGGTAGAACTGCTGCACCCAAGTTTCTTACCCTTATTAGAGCACTAGGAAAATTCTACTCTACATCTCATATTAACAACTCTATAAATTATGAGCAACAAAATCGGACTCCCTATTGACTTTCGAGGCATCCCCAACAACTAGAAGATTTACTAGTGTAAAAGAGATTCCAAAAACATATTAATAACAACTACATATTATTATTCATTAGCATATGAATCTACAAAAGTAGCTTAACAAAATTACACTAGAGCTATAAAAAAGGCTTTTAAATAGTACGTACTATGATTGCCTAGTGATATTGGCAATGAAAGAATCACATTCCAAGCGAGAAACTCCTCCATCATCTGCAGCACCTCGAACTGCTTCACCCAATTCTTTAGCCCTTTTCCTTATCTCATCACCTTCTACTTCTGAACCCATTAATCTCCTCGCTACTTTGCTAATCATTGTCGAGTTCACAAGCTCATCTCTGCGTGCCCATTCCTTAAAAATTATACCAATTTTGAGTACTTGTGTTACTTGCAAAGCATTGGGCTAATTGAGCTTGTACTAAGTAATTTAATTTAGGATCTTGAATGGCAGTCAAACAAATGTGGTTGTTATTTTCATCATGAAGTATAAAGAATATCGTATTTGTCTACTTTGCTTAGACCGTGCAAATTTTTTGTCCAATAAAAATTGTTATAAAAAGAAATAGAAAGGAATGTTGAACGGTCGTATTCATAAATATAAATTGCCTAGTTAGACTAATGTGGTTTTTAATTATCATAATTATATGTACCAAAGAAAAACGAAGATCAAAAGAGAAAAAAAAAAATTGTCAAGTGTATTTCCAAGTTAATAAATGAGCTACGTGAGATAACTATGCACCAAACTTTTGATCTTGAATACCTTCAAATACAAATAAAGTATGCATGCAATAACCAAACTTTTTACAATAATTGAAGCCCTCCATGTCTCTCTCACATATGCAATAACCGAATCCAAAATTGTGTCCTATTAAATTTGAAAAAAGAAAGATCAAAATCTCTAAACATTCATCAATGGCTATCAATAATCACAACCACCACAAAAAAAAAAAAAAACCACGGCCATAATGAGTCCTAGGTTACCGTGGTAATGGTTGAAGGGAAATTAATGCATAATTTATACTTTACTGTGTGTTGACAAAACCTAAACACGTAAACCAATATTCAAGTAGATCATTAGGCATAATGCATTTAATTAATCTAAAACAGTGACCGGTTTCCATTACTTTTGATTAGTGTTGATTTACTGCTTTAATCATCAAATTCTTAAGGAAGGTGCAGTACTTCTAGATTGTTTTACGAACGCAGTAAATTCACGTAACCGATGGGCAGAAACGGTGAAGCGTCTGACGTGAAAAACTCAGGGACCACAACCATCGACTCAAAATTTGAATCAGAAAATTACCAAATTATCATTGAATGCTACTGACCCATAAGAATAACACTAAGGGTAAAATAGGATTTCTACACATATTAATTAAATTAAATATACTATATTATATATAAATGTTATTTCATAAGCCTTGTTTTAAAAAATTTATTAGATCACTTACTTAGGCTTAAATTTGGATAGTAAATATGTGTAAAAAATTGACATATGTAGCCCACTTTATTTATAAAATTTCTAACAATGGTTCCTTTCCTAAGTCACAGCCATGTGGCCCAGCTTTTGCAACTCTCATGTCTCATGTCTTATTTCCATAATTCTTTCACTTCTTCTCTATTCCAAGTCAATACAAAATGTTGAAATCTATATTTTCTATTCCACCATTGCCATTGCTGCTTTATAGACGGCACTTTCCCCGACCTTTTATCTTATAAGAAGAAGAACAAAAAGGCGTGGGAAACTGGCCATATTACAAGCTAGATAATGGAATTGATGATGATGGTAGCTTTATGTACAATTATTTGAGTTTTGGGTGAACAAAGAACTAGTATTCTAAATAGGTAATTGAAATTACTATAAAACAAGAATCATTTTCTTTCTTTTTTCCCATCTTAATTATAAGATCACTAAATCAATAAATTTTAAACAAGGTGACAATTAGTATTTTCTGTAAGTATATAAATATAAAAAACTGCTTTAATATACCATACCAATTTAAGTGGTTAAAGTGAAAAATAAATATAAAAATTAATAAATAATATAAATTTATTTTTTTACTCATATTATTTAATAAGATGTCATATATATTATTCATCATATATAAATAATATAGTATAGTGGAGCATTTTTATTTAAATATATATATATATATATTTTGTAGGAGTAAAATCTTGAACTTTTATTTTATTTTTTATTTTTTTAATCTCTTCTGGTAAATTTTGAAAAGGAATGGAATGAAACTGTGATGATAAATTAATGATCTACTGAGTACCACATGTGCATTTCTGTAGGTTATTTTATTTCCCAGTGTTATCATTCTCGTAGTAATTTGGCCAACGTCAAGTTTTTTTACACGCGTGGTACACCAGTCAGAAACGGCGGGCCACAAAATAAGACTAAAAGTTAATCACGTGGTTGCCTTGCTTGACTAAATGACATCAGATTGTCTTATTTTTCCAGAACCAGCGAAACATAATGACAAAAAAAGCAAAAAGCAAAACGTCTTTCCAATTTCAATGGTTCTGTTTTTTGATTCTAGCAAGATATGCGAGTACATTTTAAATTTGCTGACTAGCCATTTCATTTTGGATTTTTTGGATAATAACCATATCATTTTGGAAGCATTTTCGTTCATATATTTTTCTTTAGTTTATTATTTAAAAGCATTCAGTACTAAATAATTCTAAGACATAATGTCAGTCAAATTACCTTCCTCCATTCAATTGTATGTTTGTTAGAATTCAATGAAATAAACGAACCAAAGATTCATAATAAAAAGTCCACAAAATTGTATATTGCCATTCTAATAAATTTCAGTGCATTTTCTATTGTAATTATCTTCCCGCTACAACTAGAATAATCAAGGGAAAAACGACAAAACCGAACTGAATTAATATCTTCCTTGACAATATCGTCAACCATGAATTTATTTTATTTTATGTGATTCTCCTGATACTGGAGAGCAGAAATGCATAAAACTTTATAAATTAATTATAATTAATATCCCCTCATTTTCATGCATACGTATGCAATAACGCAGTCCAACTTATCCTCTTTTTATATGAGAACAAGAAAGAAGAAAAATCACTCCAAGCTTCATCAATGGCTACCAATCATCACCATCGCCACAACCATCAAAACCATGGCCAAGAAGAAGAAGAAGAAGAAGCTTCGGTTATTGTACTAATGGTTCCGTTCCCTATTCACAGCCATTCAAACCAGCTCTTACTACTCTCATCTCTCATTTCTTCATACAACATCCTAGTCCACTTTGCTGGTTGTGCGTCCCAAAATTCCCAAGTCAGGTCTCGAGCTCATAGTTCCATAAACCCCAATCAGTTTTCAAAGGTCCAATTCCACGACTTCACAATTCCTCCTTTCGTCCCTGATCCCAACTCAGATTCTTCTGAGTTTCTTCTACCTCATTATCATGTGGTTAAGCATCTTCGCCAACCAGTCTCTGCTCTTCTACACAATCTCTCTAAAAAGACCAAAAGAATTGTAGTCATCCATGATGTTTTAACTTCTTCTGCTGTTCAAGATGTTCCTTCTATACCAAACGCTGAATCCTATATTTTCCAAGCCGTCACTGCCTTTACTGTTTTAGGATTTGTTTGTAATAGCTCATCACAGAGATTTATTCCCACTCCAAAAGAATTAGCGCATGAAATTCATAACCCTATTCAGATTCCATCTCTTGAAGGACTTTTTAGTTCCGAGACTTCGAATTTCTTCGCCATGCAAACCTCGTTTATGCGATTTGCATCTGGACATATCTACAACTCGTGCAGGTTAATAGACGGCGCTTTCCTTGACCTTTTGATGAAGATACACAACGACTACAAAGACAAAAAGTTTTGGGCAGTTGGGCCATTACATCAATTGATCACATCCAAGAACATAGAGTTTTCCGATGGGAAAAATGACAAGTGCTTGGGATGGCTAGACAAACAAGAACCAAACTCTGTTTTATATGTCTCCTTTGGAACCACCATTTCCATGGCGGATCATGATCAACAGCTCAAAGAACTTGCTCTGGGATTGGAGCTAAGTGGGGCGAAGTTCATTTGGGTATGTAGAGATGCAGATCATGATAAAAGGGATGGTGTTGAAGGAGGTAACAAAAGACCTCAACTTCTAGACAGGTTGGCGGATAGAGTGAAAGGAGTGGGATTGGTTGTCAGAGACTGGGCTCCACAAACTGAAATACTCCAACACCCATCAACTGGTGGGTTCTTGAGCCACTGTGGGTGGAACTCTTGCTTGGAGAGCATCAGCAATGGAGTTCCCATAGCTACATGGCCCATGCACTCTGACCAACCCTTGAATGCTGTGCTGGTAACAGAAGCGCTCAGAATTGGTCTAAATGTTAAGGACTGGGCACGCAGAGACGAAGTAGTTAGCTCGTCAGAGATTAGCAAAGCTGTGAGGAGATTAATGGCTTCTGATGAAGGAGATGAGATGAGGAAAAGAGCTAAAGAATTGGGTAAAGCCGTTCGAAGTGCAACTAATGATGGAGGAGTTTCTTGCGTTGAATGCGATTCTTTCATTGATTACATCACTAGATCATAGACTTTCTACTCAACGCTTTAATGTTAGGTCTGTTTTTTGTTGGTTACTAATTAAAAAAGCTTGTTCTATTTTCAAAATTTGAAATAATTACAATAAAAGCTACTTTAATTTGTTTCATTGCACATCACCTTACTATTTATTTATTTCCAGACTGAAACAGTGATTGAGTTAGGTTTTACGTAATACAAATATTAATTTTGTAACGACCTTGTGTTAATAGAATAAAGATTGTGCCGGAACTGATGGATGGCTGTACCTCAAACATACCAACCTTAAAAGTCATGCGTATGTCCCCATTACGTGGAAAAAAAACTTTAGTACTCCAGGATTATTGAGCCACTCTGTACTACTTTGATTATTTTAATGCCACGTGGAAAAGTATTGCACGTCAGATTATTGACGAACAGAGAAAGCCAATGCCTCTTCATGTCTCAGTCTCTCTCTAACTCTATCTACAATCATTCTTGCAACACTACTTGCATAATATCATCCTCACCATTGCTTATTCACTCTTAAATCAATTAATTTGAAATTCAGGAAGCTCCATCAAGAGTTTGCAAAGCTGACAATCAATAGCTGTAGCAACTTCAACAACTTTAATTTGATAATGAAACTAGGAAGCACACTTTCTTTAATCATCATGCCATATGTTAGCATCATCACATAATTCCAGAAAATGCTACAATCTCCCAGTTGGCATCAATTGATAACTCAATCAGTTCAATCACTCTGGATCTCTCCCAAATTCTCCCTTGAGGCTGAAAACAGAGAAAAAAGAAAAAGAGTTCTGTTGATGATGGAGATAGGAGAGAGACCGAAGAGAGGGATGCTGAGAGACAAAGAGACATTAATATTAACGTTTCTCTTAGTTTGTTATTAATCCCACGTAAAATACTTTTCTATGTGACATTAAAATAATAAAAGTAGTGGCACATTAGAACTAAATCCACGGTAGTTTTGTATATAATGTAAACCATATTAAATGTTACGTGGCCCATTAATTATATTTTTTAATTATGATTTTAATAATATTAAGTGTTAAATTTTAATTGGTCAATTTAATTAAAAATTAACTAGAATTTTACCATTTGATAAAAACGGTTATTATTTACCTATTTAAAAGAAATTGGTTCTCTCTCTCGCCCCACACAACTCTCTTACGCTTTCTCCATCAGAAAAATATTAACGGTTAATATTAACGTTTCTCTTAGTTTGTCATTAATCCCACGTGGAATACTTTTCTATGTGACGTTAAAATAATAAAAGTAGTGGCACATTAGAACTAAATCCGCCGTAAGCCCCTACAAGACTACAAGATTCATCAATAATCCTCAACACCATTAACTCCTAAACTATGGCTTCGAAGAAGCTTCACTTATTGTGCTCTAATGGTTCCCTACCCCACCTCACAGCCTTATGGACCAGCTTTTACGAGTCTCATTTCACACTTCTTCACACAATATCCTACTTCATTAAGCTGGTCCTGCTTCCCACAATTCTCAAGTCAGAGCACGAGCTCGCATGTGGTTTGGTAAACCCTAATGAGTTTTCAAAGATCCAATTCCATGCTTCCCTATTCCACCTTTCGTGCCTAATGCCAACTTTAAGTCCTCTAAAAGATTGTCATTTTTCTATATTTCCATGTCACCAATCAACCACAGTAGGTCAACATAGACTTGGAATCAATCACATTATCATTGACTTAAAGTAAACTCAATCAACCTTATTTTCTTCTTATTACCAAAAAAAAAAAAACTTTATTTTCTTCTTTTTTTATTATATTTATTTATTACGCAATTGTCCCTGCATTATATTGTTTTTAATCATTATTATAAATAACTTCACTTTAAAGTAATTATAAGACATAATGCCAGACAAGTTAGCGTCATCCATTCAATTATATATTTGTTAGAATTTAATGAGATAAACCTACTAATATTCATAATAAAAGAAAATTCTACAAATTATGCATTTCCAATTCAGAAATTTCTTTGAATTTTATATTGTAATTATATAACTACATCCAGAATAATCAACTTTGAATATCTTGCTTGACAAGATCGTCAACTTTGAATTTTATTTATCTCTTGTGACCCTTCAAACCTTGAAGAACGGACATGAGAAAAATGCCTCCTTTTCTTACTCACGTATGCAATAAGGCAATCCATACTTGTCCTGTTATAAATATGACAAAAAGAAGGACCAAAATCACTCCAAGCTTCACCAATGGCTACCAATAATCACCATCACCACAACCATCAGAACCATGGCCATTACACCAAATGATCACATCCAAGGACAGAGTTTTCAGATGGCAAAAATGACTAGTGCTTGGAATGGCTAGACACACAAGAACCGAACTCTGTTTTACATATCTCCTTTAGCTAACAGAGGAGTGGTCTACTGACCCCAATATAGGAGAATTGCCGTATAAAAGAAGTAGATGTGTTTTCCTGCAAAACATGATTACACCCACTTGTTCAAAGTCCTTGTAATTATATGAAACTGGCTAATTAATGTGTTAATTAACTATTCACCAAAAAAAAAAAAAAGTTGTTAATTAACTACTTGTTATTCTTTTTCCATGATTTATAGAGTTAAATTAATATTCATAAATTAGCATTTGGAAACATGCATGGACAACTTGGACAGTTAGCTAACGAAGACTAAAGTAAACATTGGACACCTTTAGCTTCTAAAGACAAAGGTGCAAGATAAGCATTGGTTTGGAAACTGGCCCCATTAGAAATTCATTTATAAATATATGGTTTTGGTGAGTATTTGTTTACATAGAAAATAATAATAGTAATAATAATAATAATTAAAAAAAATGAAGAAAAGAAAGAAGATAGAGTGAGTGATTGTACTTCGATCTCTTTGAGTTTGATAGAGAGATGAGGGAAGCTTACCTCATTCGACTACCCTAAAGTCTTCTCATTAAAGTTGTTTCCTTCTGAAGGCACCGCCTTTCATCATTTCTATGGAAAAGCAAAATAATAATAATAATAATAATAATAATAATAAATTTTGAAGTTTTGATAGCACCAACACTACACTATTACATATTTGATATTCGAAGGTTTTAAAAAAAATACTATATAATAAGATGATGATTTTTTAATTAAGCGTAATCTATTTTGTTTAAAAATAAAACGATATAATTTAAATTTATATGTGATATTTAAAAAAATATCATCGTAGCATTAAATTTTCTATGACATTGAATTCCATGACTATAGCAAAATCGTTATCTTTTAATGCAAAATTTATGAAAGTGCTAAATTCAATAAACTCTTGACTACAAAGATAGACCATGACGGCTTAAAAGAACAAATTGACAGTAATCTTCATTAAACCTTTTAAAAAGATAATCCAAAAGAACAAATTTATATTATGAATTTGAAAAATTAATATAATATTAATGCACTATTTATAATCCCAAATTCGATAGATATAATATTATTGATATTGTATAATATTTATTGAACACACTACAAATTGACTATTGGTACCTTAAATGAGACAGTAAGTCTTTCCAAACAGGGCCGGCCTGAGGTTTTTGGAGCCTTATGTCAATTTCAATTTGGGGGCTTTACGAATATGTTTTTTTTTTCAAAAATATATAGAAATCATAATAATAGTTTATATTAAATGACTGAGATAATTTCTCTAATGTTCTCCCGCTCTTTCAGATCTCATCCCCCTCTCTAACTAGCATAGATTATTTTTTATATCTCAGAAGTGTGATCTTGGATGGGTGACATATGGCGTTGGATTCCCTCAGATCATGCCACCTGGCCCCCCTTCTGACCTCACCCTACAGTCCAGACCTCTTACCATCTGAGTAAGAAGACAGGGATCAATTCTCCTGACGTAAGGGTAAATATACTTGCCCACTCTTCTAGTTACGCGTGGAGTGGTAGTTCAGTTTTTCAGCATGGAGCAGGCTGAGAGATGGCTGATCAAAGGACATAGGATTGCCTCCTGGCTGGGCAGGTTAACTTTCCCCATTTATGTAAAAGGTTAGACCTGGCTTTAGACATTAATTGTTTGGTAGGTGCTATTTCAGGTAAAGCTCGCTTCTCCATTTCACCTGACACATGCAAACCATTTAATGTGTGTCAGACATGCTTATCCGGACTGAAATTGCAAGCTGGCAAGCTCTAAGGGACTTTAAGGTCTTTTTGAGTGTTTTAAAATATTTAAGTCAGGCTTGACTGGGTCTCAATTTGGTATTCTATAATGTTAAGTTGCGACTTCATAAGCTAATTTAATGGATCAGGTCTGAGATTTATGGATCTGAACTAGTCCAAAGATGGGAAGAATTTACCCATAACAATCACATAATTCCAGAAAATGCTACAGTCTCCCTGTTGGCATCAATTGATAATTCCATCAAATGATAATTTATCATTATCATTGACTTAAAGTCAATTACGTCATCAATACACTTAAACTCAGTCAACCTTAGTTCCTCCTCTCTTTTTTTATAGTTATTTTTTTGTTATATTTATTTATCACGCAATTGTCCCCGCATTATATTATTTTTAATCATTATTATAAATAACTTCACTTTTAAGTAATTATGAGACATAATGCCAGACAAGTTAGCGTCATCCATTCAATTATATATTTGTTAGAATTTAATGAAATAAACCTACTAATATTCATAATAAAAAAAATTCTACAAATTATGCATTTCCAATTCAGAAATTTCTTTGAATTTATATTGTAATTATATAACTACATCTAGAACAATCAACTTTAAATATCTCGCTTGACAAGATCGTCAACTTTGAATTTTATTTATCTCTTGTGACCCTTCAAACCTTGGAGAACGGACATGAGAAAAATCCCTCCTTTTCTTACTCACGTATGCAACAAGGCAATCCAAACTTGTCCTGTTATAAATATGAGAAAAAGAAAGACCAAAATCACTCCAAGCTTCACCAATGGCTACCAATAATCACCATCACCACAACCATCAGAACCATGACCACGAAAAGGCTTCGGTTATTGTACTAATGGTTCCCTTCCCAATGCACAGCCATGCTCATCTCTCACTTCTTCATACAACATCCAAGTTCACTTTGCAGGTTCTGCTTCCCACAATTCCCAACTCAGAGCTCGAGCTCATGGTTTCATAAACCCTAATCAGCTTTCAAAGATCCAATTCCATGACTTCCCAATTCCTACTTTCGTCCCTAATAGCGACACCAACTTAAATTCTTCTTCTAACTTTCTTTTACCTTATTTTCATGTGGTTGAGCATCTTCACCAGCCAGTCTCTGCACTTCTACTCGATCTCTCTGCAAAAGCCAATAGAATTGTCATTGTCCATGATGGTTTTGTGTCCTCTGCAGTTCAAGATGTTCTTTCTATTCAAAACGCTGAATCCTATATTTTCCAATCCACCACCGCCTTTACCGTTTTTGGTTTTAACTGTGCTCAATTTATTCCTATTCCAAATGAATTAGCTCATGAAATTCATAACCCTATTCAGATTCCATCTCTTGAAGGAACCTTCAGTTTCGAGACTTTGAATTTCATCTTTACCCTGTTAAGACATTGAACAATACTACAGAACAGCTAAACTAATGGTCGTTTGGGAATTTCACAATGGGCCTGGCTTGATATTTTCTACAGATGAAATATTTATTTATTGTACAAATGTCTTGGCTTCTTGACTCATTTTTTTATTATTCTTTCTTTTTGTACACTTGTCAATACTAGTGAGCTGTCTTCTAGGTTATCTGTAAAAGGCACATATAAAAGAATAACATTTTGCCTCAGCCGGTTGATGCTGAGAATTGTCCAGCAATAGCAGCGTCAATATTTTTACTTGGTATCAGAGCGTCGATATGGCTAGCGCTGGTAATGAAGGTCCTGAGGTCACAACACCATTACCTGTAAGAGAAGGTGAACAGGACAAAGTTGCTACAAAGGATGGCAGCGGTGGAGCTCTTTCTTCTACCTTAGTAAAGAAACGAGATGAAAGCAGGGACATGTCCTCTAACTTGCTTAGCAACCAGAAGATGATTGGCTCTTCAGGTAATCCACTCGGTTCGTATTGTTCTGTGAAGCTTAATCACGAGAACTATTTGTTGTGGAAAACTCTTGTCCTTCCAGTGATAAAGGGACACAGGATGGAAGGCTTTATTACAGGAACTCAGAAATGTCCACCTGAGTACATTACTGTTGCTGTTGAAGGAGAAAACAGTGATACTTTAGAAGAAAACCCAGAGTATGATGAATGGGTTGTTCAAGATCAGATTTTATTGGGTTGGTTGTATAACTCCATTGAGCCCGATGTTGTATCTGATATAATGGAACGAGAAACTTCCAAGGAGCTCTGGGATTCGATCAAAGTTCTGTTTGGTATGAGGACCAAGTCTAATATTGTTTACTACAATAGAGAATTTCAAAAGCTGCAAAAAGGGGGAATGAAGATGATTGATTACTTGAAGACGGCGAAGAAATTGGCTGATAACTTGACTTTGGCAGGTCGTTCAGTTACAATAGATGATCTGGTCTCTCAAGTGTTAACTGGACTTGACTCATCTGATTACAATCCTCTCGTGTGTCAACTCAGTGAGAAGGAGGACATAAGTTGGATTGAACTTCAAGCAAAGTTGTTAAGTTATGAAAAGAGGCTAGAACAAATTAATGCAGGAGTTGCTTCTATTAATCTTGAGCATGCATCTGCTAACTATGTTGGAACAAAAAATAGTGGCAATCAAGGTGGAATGCACAGAAATCACAGTCAAAGTCATTTTTCCAACCAAAATTCAAATGGTCAAAACCAAGGCAGGTTTTCAAAATTCTATGGCAATCGAGGAGGAAGGCCTCCAAGAGGAAGAGGGGGCCGTGGTAATAATTCAAGACCGATTTGTCAAGTTTGTGGCAGATTTGGGCATACTGCTGTGAAGTGTTACTATCGGTATGATGAAGCATATCAAGGAAGCCCACCTGATCAGAACAAAGGGAGTAGTACCAACACCAATTCTAATTCAGTGTATGTAGCAAATGCAGATACAATCAATGACCCAACTTGGTACGTGGATAGCGGAGCAAGTTGCCATGTCACTGATGATGCAGGACATATCAGACAAAAAGCTGAATACAATGGTAAACAATCCTTAGTTGTTGGTAATGGAGATAAGCTTTCTATTTCTCATATAGGAAATTCTCTTATGCATACATTTAATCATCAAACATTGCTATTGAAAGATATTCTTCATGTACCTGCAATTAAGAAAAATCTGCTGAGCATATCACAACTTACTTCTTGCAATAATGTAACTGTTGAATTTGATTCGTGTGGTTGTGTTGCTAAGGACAAGGCAACGGGAATGGTATTGCTTCAAGGGAGTCTTAGAGAGGGCCTGTATCAGCTTGATCTACCCACCAACAAACCAATCTTCTCAGCTTGTGTCAATCCAGTCAATATCAATTCAAGTTGTCTGTCAAGTGTTTTGAACAAATCGTCTAATTGTATTTCAGCTCAACTTGTAGAGTCAACTAAAGTTGAAGCTTTAAATTCCTTAAGAGAAGTATGGCATAGGAGATTAGGCCATCCATCATATCGAGTTCTTGACTTGATTTTGAAAAGTTGTAATCAAAAACTTCAAAGTAATGAAAATTCAATTTTTTGTGAAGCTTGTCAATATGGAAAATCTCATTTGTTGCCTTTTAAAACATCTGTCTCTCATGCTGCTAATCCCCTTGAACTCATCCACACTGATCTTTGGGGTCCCTCACCAGTACTCTCATCTTCGGGTTTCAAATACTATATTCATTTCATAGATGATTTCAGCCGCTATACTTGGATATATCCATTGAAAAATAAATCTGATGCTTTTCAGATTTTTATCCAATTCAAGGCTCTTGTAGAAAATCAATTTGAAAGGAAAATTAAATGTCTTCAATCCGATATGGGGGGTGAATATCAATCTTTTTCTGAATTTGTAAAACAGCAGGGTATTTTCTTTAGACACTCATGTCCTCTTACCTCTGCACAGAATGGAAGAGCTGAACGTAAACATCGACACATTGTCGAAACTGGTTTAACACTTTTGGCCCAAGCACACATGCCTTTAAAGTATTGGTGTGAAGCTTTTCAAACCTCAGTTTTTCTCATAAATTGTCTTCCCACTCCAGTCTTACAAGGCCAAACACCATTTTTCAGATTATTCCATAAAGTACCAGATTATATTTCTCTTAAAACTTTTGGTTGTGCTTGTTTTCCTTGCCTTCGTCCTTATCAAAATCAAAAATTTCAGTTTCACACCACAAAATGTGTATTTCTTGGTTATAGTGATGCTCACAAAGGTTATAAGTGTGTAAGCTCAACTGGTCGAATTTATCTTTCACGACATGTTGGCTTCAATGAATTGGATTTTCCTTTCAAAAATGGTTTTCTCAATACAAAACAAAGTGAGCCCTCATTTGTTCTTACCTATCCAAACTGGTTTCCAACTCTCCCTATCTCTCAAGTTCGTAACTCCCCCAACACTTTCTCTCAGTCCACTTCCCAATCAAGTTCTACAGGCCCTGCTCCTACCTCTCTTGGATTAATACCATCTCCTGTTGACTTCTCATCAATGCATTCACCTGAATCATCTTCTCAGCATAGTGGACCTGCGATTGTGTTTGGTGACAGGGGAGAAGCTGAAGCTGTGAGAGATGATAGTCATGGTGGTAATATTGGTTCTTTTCATTTTGATAGTATTGGAGACGAAACAGTAGCTGAAGGGGTTCCCATTGTGCAAGCTGAAACTGATTTTAATAGTGATAGAAATCCACCTGAAACCGCTCAAGGACATCATATGGTGACAAGGGCAAAAGCTGGCATACACAGACCAAAAAGGTATCCTCCGGAGTACAAGATGTTTGCTATTACTACTAGTGTTCCATCTGAACCAACATCAATACAGGAAGCCTTAAACTCCAAGTGCTGGTTTGATGCAATGAAGGAGGAGATAAGTGCCTTAAATAAAAACAAAACATGGGTGTTGGTCCCTTACTCATCCTCTTACAATATAGTTGGCAGTAAATGGGTGTTTAAGGTAAAATATAATGCTGATGGTAGTTTCCAAAGATGTAAAGCCCGTCTTGTTGCAAAGGGTTTTACTCAAACTCCAGGGATTGACTTCTCAGAAACCTTTAGTCCAGTCATCAAAGCCTCTACAGTTCGAATTATCCTTACCATTGCTGTATCTAGGAATTGGGCTGTGAGACAACTTGACATAAATAATGCTTTCCTAAATGGAAGCCTACAGGAGGCTGTTTACATGCAACAACCTGATGGTTTCATAGATGCCATAAAGCCAAACTTTGTTTGTAAACTACAGAAGGCTTTATATGGCCTAAAACAAGCTCCTAGAGCATGGTATGACAAACTCAAGAGCACTTTAATTACTTGGGGATTCAAAAATTCTAAGTGTGATACATCAATGTTCTTCTTCAAGGATAAAACTCAAGTCATGATAGTTTTAATCTATGTGGATGATATGCTAGTGACAGGAAGTAATTCTATCTCTCTACAAAAGTTTGTGAAGAAACTTCACAATCTATTTGCCTTAAAAGACATGGGAAACTTACATCATTTTTTGGGAATCGAAGTGATGAGAGATGCTACAGGGATGTATTTAACTCAAACTAGGTACATAGAGGACTTATTGAAGAAAACAGAGATGATCAATACCAAAACAGTCCCAACTCCTGCAGTAGTTGGGAAACCAATGTCAATCTCCGATGGAGAGCCTTTGAGAAATCCAACTTACTATAGGAGCATCATTGGAGGTCTACAATACTTGACCAACATAAGACCAGATATATCCTATATCATAAATAAGTTAAGTCAATTTCTACATAAGCCTACAACAGTACATTGGCAGGGAGCAAAGAGGGTTTTAAGGTACTTAAAAGGCACAAAGGACATGGGATTGCACGTAAAGCCTTGTGAGAGATTGATGCTTCAAGGTTTTTCAGATGCTGATTGGGCTTGTTGTGTTGATGATAGGAAGTCTACAGCAGGCCATTGTGTTTATTTTGGTGACTCCCTTGTTTCATGGTCTTCTAAGAAACAACATATAGTAGCAAGATCAAGTGCAGAATCCGAATATAGAGCTCTAGCACAAGTGTCATGTGAGTTGACATGGATTGAATCCTTGCTAAAAGAATTGGTTTTTCCTTGCATCTCAATTCCTGTTACCTGGTGTGACAATTTAAGTGCAAGTGCTTTAGCTGCAAATCCAGTATACCATGCTAGAACAAAGCACATAGAGGTTGATATTCATTTTGTAAGGGATAAGGTTCTTGCTAAAGAATTGGTTGTCAGATATGTACCATCTCATGACCAAGTTGCCGACTGTCTAACTAAGCCTCTTTCACATTCACGTTTTCAATGCCTTAGAGACAAACTTCGAGTAGTTCAGAGACCCTTACCACTCACAAGTTTGCAGGGGAGTGTTAAGACATTGAACAATACTACAGAACAGCTAAACTAATGGTCGTTTGGGAATTTCACAATGGGCCTGGCTTGATATTTTCTACAGATGAAATATTTATTTATTGTACAAATGTCTTGGCTTCTTGACTCATTTTTTTATTATTCTTTCTTTTTGTACACTTGTCAATACTAGTGAGCTATCTTCTAGGTTATCTGTAAAAGGCACATATAAAAGAATAACATTTTGCCTCAGCCGGTTGATGCTGAGAATTGTCCAGCAATAGCAGCGTCAATATTTTTACTTACCCAACTCCCGTTTATGCAATATGCAGCTGGAGATATCTACAACGCGTGCAGGTTAATAGACGGCCCTTTTCTTGACCTTATGGTGAACGATAAAAACAAAAAGGTTTGGGCAATTGGGCCAATTACACCAAATGATCACATCCAAGGACAAAGAGTTTTCAGATAGCAAAAATGACAAGTGCTTGGAATGGCTAGACACACAAGAACCAAACTCTGTTTTATACGTCTCCTTTGGAACCACCATTTCCATGGCGGATCATGATCAACAGCTCAAAGAACTTGCTCTGGGATTGGAGCTAAGTGGGGTGAAGTTCATCTGGGTATGTCGAGATGCAGATCATGATAAAAAGGATGGTGTTGAAGGAGGTAATAAAAGATCTCAACTTCTAGACGGGTTCGAGGAAAGAGTGAAAGGAGTGGGATTGGTTGTCAGAGACTGGGCTCCATAAACTGAAATACTCCAACACCCATCAACTGGTGGGTTCTTTAGCCACTGTGGGTGGAACTCTTGCTTGGAGAGCATCAGCAATGGAGTTCCCATAGCTACATGGCCCATGCACTCTGACCAACCCTTGAATGCTGTGCTGGTAACAGAAGCGCTCAGAATTGGTCTGAACGTTAAGGACTGGGCACGCAGAGACGAAGTAGTTAGCTCGTCAGAGATTAGCAAAGCTGTGAGGAGATTAATGGCTTCTGATGAAGGAGATGAGATGAGGAAAAGAGCTAAAGAATTGGGTAAAGCCGTTCGAAGTGCTACTAATGATGGAGGAGTTTCTCGCGTTGAATGCGATTCTTTCATTGACTACGTTAATAGATCATAGACTTGTCGGACTCAAAACAAGTCACCAGTTTAGTGCCAAGTCAGCTTAAACCTCATAAGCTCAGTCTTTGCTATTTTATTTTGTTTTAAGTTGTAAAGCTGAACAGGTCGTTTAGCATAACTGTTTACATTTTGCGTTTTTGTCTCTTTGTGAGGATTTGTGCATCGGTTCGCTTATGGCTCAGCGCATGTTCACCACGGCAATGGTATTCTACTGCATAATTTCAAATCCTAGTTTTGTGTAATCTCTTCTTCTTCTTCTTCTTTTTTCCCTCTTTTTTTTTTTTTGCTTTTTTATCAAAGACACGGACTAAACATTAATTGAAGCCCTCGTTTCTCTTGCTTACATATATATGATTCATCAATGGCTGTTTAAATATGAGAAAATAAAGACCATGACCTCTACAAGAATATTCATCAATGGCTACCGAACATTATAAAAAAGTTAGAAAGTGCTTAGGTTTTAAGATGATCCAGATTACTATTTATACATGAATGATCATTCTTTAAGAACTTGACAGGTATTAAAAGATATTAATTTTTCTGGTTTGCTTTTCCAAAATAAGTTCAGTATAAAAACTATTGACTTATTAGCTTTACTTTTAATATGTGCTAAATTTTTAAAAAAATGATTATGCATATCTACATAGTCCCAGGACAAACTGATTTATGTGCGTGATAGAACAATGAAAATCGAAATCTTCAATTAGACGTGTTTATAACAAACACAAGTTTCATTGATTATGCACATAGTACAGACAAAAGTTGAAAGAATATTATGTGATCTCATGACTGTCCCATTTTTTCATGTGATCCTACGCTGCACATATGACTGAACATGTAAATAAATTACAGAGGGATTTGATTCTATCTATATTTATTGTATCCAATATTGCGAGTAATACTTTCCATTTGCTGTTGTTATTTCAAAAATTATACTCGAACAAAAAGTTTTAATTTTTATAATTATCTTACAAACAACTATGGAGGCAAAATGGCTTTAATTAGAAGATAGAGTCATAGAGTGCATTAATAAAGTACAAAAACAAAATAAATATGTATTCCTTGAGAATATCATATCCAAATTCCAATACCACCGTACCTGTCTAAATATAAGAAAAGAAAGACCAAAACCTCAACCAAGATTCATCAATGGCTACTGAGGATCACCATCACCACAAGAAACATCACAACCATGGCAACAAAGAGTCTTGAGTTTATTGTAATAATGGACTCCTTCCCAGTTCACAGCCACATGAACCAGCTTTTGACAGTTTCTCATGTCTCATTTCCACATACAACATCAAGTTTTTTCCTTCATTTTTTTTTTATCAGGACTATAAATTTTTAATTTTAAAAAGATAAGGTTGTGACTCAAACTCACAATTTTAAAAATGTAGGTGAATCCTTTTGAGCTCAAGCTCGTCGGATAAATGCTTTTGAGCTAACTTCCGATCGAATTCCTCTGAAAAACTTATTAATTCTTTTGTATTTTCGCATTGTCGAGCATCTTCACCAACCACAAAAGTCAATGGAGTTATCATTATCCATTATTCTTCAACTTCTTCTGCAGTTGAATATTTTAGGGTTTTTTGGTGTCATAGTCGAGGAATGAGTGGCTTAATGGATTTTAGCTATTTTTTTTATAAAAATTAAAATTTTAACCATTTTTACTGTTTAAACTTCATATCTTTACCAAATTACCCCCTTTTATATTAAATGCAATACATTGCACGTACATCTCCTCTTCTTCCCCTTCTTTTTCTTCCTTGTTGGGAAAGTTACTCAAAATGAATTTTGGAGACACATTTGAAAAATGAAGAATATTGGAAAACTCAATCAAAATGAAATTTTTTCCAACAGTACACGCTTTTAAACTTTTGAACGTCTGTCAAATTCACTGTATTTTTTGAAGACCTAAATCAACCCAGAAAATTATAAAAAAATATTTAAATTAAAGCTCATCCTCTTAGCTTTCCAACGATATATAATATGCACGAATCGAAGTTTGGGAAGGTGTTCAAAATTGAATTTTTTCCAATAGAGCGCCCTTTTGAACTTACAAATATCTGTCAACTTCACAGTATTTTTTGGAGATATAAATCAACCCAGAAAATTATGGAAAAATATTCAAATTAAAGCTCATTCTCTTAGCTTGTCAACGATATATTATACATATCAATCGGAGATCGAGAAGATGTTCAAAATAAATATTTTTCAACAGCATGTAGAAGTGCACACAAACGGCATTCACATGTCTGTAAATTTTACTGTATTTTTTGGATACATAAATCAATCCAGAAAATTATGAAAAAATAAGTAAATTAAAGCTCATCCTCTTAGCTTACCAACGATATATTATATGTATGAATTGGAGTTCGAAAAGATGTTCAAAATCAAATTTTTCCACCTACCCCCTATGGTGGCCACGGAAGGGGGGTCAGTGGCCACCGTAGGAGGGTAGATGGCCATTGACGAGTGCCCGATCTTACACTTCTATGCGTTGTTGGAAAAATTTAATTTTGAACATCTTCCCGAACTCTGATTCATGCGTATAATATATCGTTGGAAAGCTAAGAGTATGAGTTTTAATTCACATATTTTTTCATAATTTTCTTGGTTGATTTATGTATCCAAAAAATATAGTGAAGTTGACAAACATGCAAATGCCGTAGGTGTGACTTCTTCACGCTGTTGGAAAATATTTATTTTGAACACCTTTTCAATTTCTGATTGGTACGTATGATATGTTGTTGAAAAACTAAGAGGATAAGCTTTAATTTCAATATTTTTTCATAATTTTTAGAGTTTATTTACCCCCATTGGTGGCCCACCAACCCTCCATAGGTGGCCACCGAAGGTGCTACTTACCCTCTTCCACTTGTGCACGCTGTTGGAAAATATTAAATTTGAAGATCTTGCCGAACTCCGATTGAGGTATATATATATGGTTGGAAAGCTAAAAGAATAATCTTTAATTTGAATATTTTTTCATATTTTGTAGAGTTCATTGTCCCCGTCGGTGGCCCACCGACACTCAGTCTGTGGCCACCAACATAGCTGCCCCTTGTAAGTATGCACGTTGTTCAAAAAAATTATATTTAAAAATCTTCTCAAATTTGGATTGAAACATATGATATATGATTGTAAATCTAAGAAGATAAGATTTACTTTAAATATTTTTTTAAAATTTTCTGGGTTGATTTATATCTCCAAAAAACTCAGTGAAATTGGCAGGTGTTCGAAAGTTCAAAACGGCGCGTTGTTGAAAAAAATTCAATTTTGAACACCTTTCTGAACTTCGATTCGTGCATATAATATATCATTGGAAAGCTAAGAAGATGAGCTTTAATTTAAATATTTTTTCATAATTTTATGGGTTGATTTATGTCTTCAAAAAATACAGTGAATTTGACAGACGTTTAAAATTTCAAAAGGGTGCGCTGTTGGAAAAAATTCATTTTGATTTAGTTTGCCAATATTCTTCACTTTTTCAACGTGTCTCTAAAATTCATTTTGATTGGCTTTCTCAACGAAGAAGAAGAAGAAGAAGAAGAGGAGACTAAGATGGTGACGCGACGACAATGGATAAAAAAAAAGGTGAATCGATTAAGAAGAAAAGAAAGGAGATGATAAATTATTTGTGTTGGTATTTGTGCCGGTATAAGTGGTTTGACTAGGCTATAGAAATTTACTTATCAATTCAAAGCATTTAAAGGGTATAAAAGTCAATTTGGACTAAAATTTTAATTCTACAAAAATATAATTTTTTTTCATTAATGCATATTGGGTCCGACTATATCATCAAAAAAAATCCAATATTTAACTTGTATACCAAATGCAGAGTCTTGTATATATATAGATTCCAATCCACACCACTCCTTTTAGTATTTTATGCTTTGTTTGTAACGGCTCAGAGAAATTTGTTCCAATCACACATGGAGCTCAAATTGATTACCATATTGAGATCGCATCTATTGAAGGAACCATGAGTTATGAAACTTCAAATTCCATGGCTTACCAGCGCCAGTTTATGCAATCTGCAGCCAGATATCTCTACAACGCTTTGTAGATCAATAGACGGTGCTTTCCTTTCCTTAACCTTTTAGTGAAGAAACAGAACAACAAGAGGGCTTGGGCAATTGGTCCATCAGACCTCAAATCCAATAGGAAGAAACGTAACCACAAATGCTTGGATTGGTTATACAAAAACAAGCACCAAACTCTATCTTCTACATCTCTTTCGGAACCACAATTCCCATGGAAGATCAACAGGTCAAAGAACTTGCTCTGGGTTTGGAATCAAGTGAGACTAAATTCATTTGGATGTTTAGAGATGCAGATGGTTCTGAAGAAGATGAAGAAGAGCTGACAGCTAGGAGTGGGAACGGTGGTTAGAGACTATTAAAAAAAATTAAAAATTAGGACGGTACTTAATTTTTTAGAATCTTGAACGATAAATGTAAAATAATTTAAACACCAACGCAATACAAAATAAAATTACAGAAAAAATATAATAAAAAAAAAACGAGATTTAACGTAATTTGATGATTAATATACTCTTTATATCCACGAAACACACCAGCATATAAATTCATGTCCATACTAACATACAAATCCAAATCCAAATCCAATATTAACTTTGAGATGGACATTGCTCTAATTTTTTTTTTGGCTAAAGCGAGCTTGTATTGATTGAATTGAGATGGACATTGTTCTTGCGTGCCAAAATCAACATGCAAATACAGTCACTAATGCAAATTAAATAGAACGTCACAGAAATATTAATATTGGCAAAAGAAATATTAAATAAACAACTATAATTCAGAAATCCCTATGGAGTACTAAGTTAGAAATTAGCCAGTCACACCCTTCTTCCTATATCTCAGGAGACGTATTTACACGTGCCGATACCTGCATGCACACATAAAACATCACGAAAATTAATTACATGGAAAATAAAATAAAACAAACCACAATCCAAGTTTAAATCTCCTTGGTGTTTCAAAGTTTTGACGTACTGGGGTCGACGGAGGTAAGGACGGCGGTGTGAGAGAAATCACAATTGTAGTCGTGACGACCAGACACGTGGTAGTAAGAATTCATGATAAACGAAGCGTGGGACCAGAGGTCGTTGGGTTCGAAACAAGCACCGCCGGGCTGAATAACCTTGCAGTCAACGCCGGAGCTGCACACGTAGTCAATGTTGGCTTGCAGTTGCTGACTTGTAGCCTCCTTCTTCGCCACGCACCATTTCCTCGCTGGTGCTGGTGCCACACCACCGCCACGCTGTACATACACATAATGCATGCAAATAATTAATACTTCTGATCAAAGAAAAATAAAGATAATTAATAATAAAACTACTTTTAGAAGAACTGATTTCTTTATGTAATATTAAATTAATGTAATCGACCGTTAAAAAAATTATGGAAGGAAAAATAAAATAAATGTATATGTGGGGGGACAAAGTTGAGGTTTGGATTTCAATGGCATCTGCTTTGTTCACTACTTTATAATAAATAAAATAAAAGAGAAAGAGAGAGAGAGAGGTTAAAATATTTAGAATGTTTATAAAATAGTCGTTGGAAATCATGTAAAGTAACGTTAAGATTTGAATAAGCTTATGAAAATGCTGGCAATCACCAAAGATCTAGATTAAACTATATATAATCTACTAAACCCATGGCATTGTCCCTCAAAATAAATAAATAAATATATAGCATCTAAAAAAGGTAAAAACTATATTAGTACCCCTTCTATTCTAAAAATATTGCATATCTAGCTTTGTTCTTTATGAAATTACTTAAATATTATTCTAAATTTTCTTTTCGATGAAATAACTTAATGAAATGGCAAATGCAGTTTAGTTCATCGTATAATTATGAAATTGTGAAAATACACATGTGCAGATGTTAAAAAAAGTGCGCATTGAAAAGGGTGGCATTGCAGCAAAAATGAAATTTTAAGGAATATAACTAAATAATAATATACTTTTAAAATAGAAAGTACAAATATGATTATAAGGAGAAAAGATTATAATTATAGTTCAAAAGGACTATACTACTCTACACACAGAGATTGTTTCCGGACATACATCTATACATAACAAAACATGTGAAAAATAGAAAATAAATAAATACAAAAGAAGAAAGTAATTTAAAATGAACCCCATGTGAGAATCATAATTGCATTTGGTAAGAATACTATGATTGTCACCTACCAAATAATACTCAATTAATTTCTTTTTACTTAAATCTAATAATATGCCACAAATTTCCTTAACACACAAATTTAAGATCCTGTAAAATTCCATCATAATTCATTTCCACAAAATAGAAGAAAATTACTAAAGCTATTATGGTCCCAAAATTAGACACCCAAATCCGGTTATCAAAATTAAAATAATAATAATAATAAAACACATTGAGAAATATAAATAAAACAATAATTAATAAAATAAGTAGGAACCAAACCTGTGTACGGCGCATAATCCCAGCATCGTAAACCGGAGTGAAATCGGGCCGGAACAACCCCCAGTTCTGCTCAGCAATCGGACCGGGTTTAAGATTCTCATTAAACAAAGCGAAAATGTAGGTGTCAAACTTCCGGTTGGGCATCAATGGCGTTCCCTTCCCTGAGCTAACATGCTTGATCAGATTAGCATTATACTGCGAGGCGATCTGCGGCGAACACGGTAGTCCTTCACACACCGTAGGCCAACCGGTCTCGCCGATGACAAGGTCCACGTCACCGTGCCCCATAGCCTTCGCAGCCGAATGTACGGCGTCCAACGTAGCGTCGAACATGTTGGTGTACACGATCCCTGTATTTTTGTCGCGCAATCCTCGGTTCGGCTTGAATAAAGCGTAGGCATCCATCTTCGGAGAGTATCCAAAGTACGGGTACGGGTTCACCATTAACGGTGCTCTAGTTTCTTGTAGGAACTCCAACATCGGTGCTAATACAGCCCCATAGTTTGGCCTGAACCGGCCTGCACTCGGCGGCTCAGAGATTAGAAGAATTCCCATTGAATGTGGAGAAGTCACCTATACATATATAAATATACAAATTATAGATCGGTATTACAAAAATTAAATTTAAGAGAAAAAAAAAATTTTGATACTGAGAGCTGTATTTGAGTGTTCGATCTCTAACCTTGATGTCTTTGATACCCTCACGAACCAGAGCATGGTTGATAGATTTCATGGCAGGGACGAGGTTGGACATGAGGGTACTATCCCCCCAGTGAAGAACCTCGTTACCAACGGCAATGTAATTGATTCGGGTTTGCGGGTGAAACGGTTTGATATTGGCGTTGACCCATCGCCGAGCCTCTCTTAAATTGGTCAGCCTGACTATATCGCCGTTACCGACGGTGACGGCTACGGAGATTCCGCTGTTGGCGAAGGCACGGAGGATGTCGGGATTGGTGTCGAAGATCTTGACGCTGTCGATTAAGGTTTGGGTTTTGAGAAAGTTGACGACTTGTGACGGCGCCGGAAGGTTGTTGGCGAGGGTTCCATAGTTGACGCCGATTGAATGAACGGTGGATGAGAGACAGAGGAAGAGGAAGGAGAGGGCGAGAATGGGCATGGCTGTGAGTGGCTGTTAAAGGGATTAAGACACGGGAAGGTTTCTGGAGCATTTATAGTGGAAACAGAGAGAGAGAGAGAGAGAGAAAAGGACAAGGAACCAATGATGTAATGCCATGTGGTTTTTTAAATGATAAATTAATATGGATTAGAAGCTAATTTTTTGTTTAGTTTTTGGTATATTTTTTTTTAGGCATATTTTTGACAACAGAATATAGATAACAGCTCAATACTCACTTCCAAGTTCCATCTGCATTATCTAGATTACTCTCTAATCATTTTGTCCTAATACGATTAATTATTTATTCTTTAAATTTAAGGAAGATAATTACGTTTAAATAAATAATTATGGTTGGGACTTGGATTTACTTTAAATGTCAAATCACGAATATCTTATCGACTTTTGCTTTTGCTAAAATTAGTCGGCTCAATTTCAAAGAGGGCCAGCCTTTACACCTCCTTCAAATTTTGAGGAGTGGGTTTGTTTGGAATTCAATTAACAAAAGTCTATTTCGTTATGTTATCAAAATTAGGTATTGAATTACGATTAATTATATGCAAACAAGACATTCAAATGTGGTACACAATCATACTAATAGTGCTTACTTTGAGTATAATCGTGATGTTTACAATAAAATAAAATAGAGCCGTGATGACAAGGACTTTCGAGTGGTGCAGCTACGTGTGAGGTCAGAAATGCACACGTCGCGACGAGGCGGTTGGACATTGTATGTCGGTCAAAGAAACAAGGCGAATAGACCAGACCAGTGGCAATGTTTGGACCCACCAAAATGAGACTGTTCTCATAAAATCTAAGATGACAAAGACCACACGCGCTCCACGTGGGCAACTTAGCTTTGGATAGGCAGAAGTGTGAACGTGACAAAATACGACATTTCAGTGACGAGAACAAACGACAAAAGTCAAGACGAAGCCATTATAATTGAAATATAAAATATTATTTTATTAATATTCGAATCCATAGGCTGTCAAAGCTATGTCGTTGTCTAAAGCAGTGGTGGTGGCGCTTCCTGTCTGGAAAGCAGCAAATTTCTTTTACCGTGTGCGTGTTTTTGTGCGCCTTACGCGGTTTCTGATATTATTGGACCCGTAACTTTTGTCTAAATTATGTCCAGACAGATTTGGCTTTATTTTTGTGTAAATTACTTTATTAGAACCACAAATTTTTTTTAACCTTCAAAGAATATTAAAAATAAATAAATAAAGAAAGGACAGAAACCAAGCATATCTCTGTTTTTTATTTTCCAATAAAGTTGAGAGAAAATAAAATATATTATAATTGCAATTTTCATTTTATCGTAATGTTTATAAAGTGGTAGTTAATTAGTAGTTTACTTGTTGAACAGTTTGTAAATTAGTTGTGTAGCAAATCTTGCAAGTTATGAGGTTTAATTGGGCACTGTTGGGTTTCTGCTGACCCAACCTTAGGTTTTGAGCCAGGCTTCAACCTAGTGTGGGCCTCAATCATTTGGTATGTAAAAGGTCGTGCGCAGACTTGAAGGCTTTCGTGTTTTCAAAAACTTGAAGGTTTGGGTCCAAAAACTACAGTTAGGTACCCATAATAGTTGTACGAAATCTAGATGGGTCTAAGACACAAAGGTCTTATTTGAGACTTTAGTATCTTTTACTAATTACGGTAACACACCAGAGTTTGTGTACAAATCCTAAACTCTAAAATAGCAAATCAATTTGTTTTATCAAAAATTTTTGAAAAAAATTAAAGTAAAGAAACTGTGGGAACTTTGCGGAGGAGGTAACAAGCGTTGGTGGGAAAATCGAAAAAAGAAAAAAAATTACATTATAGATGGAAGAACTTGAGCACAAAAAAATAAATAAATAAATAAAGGATAAACAGTCTTATATGGAAGTCTCATTAATATATAACGTCTCAGGATTATAGGAACGGAACAAGTAGATAGGAGAATTGAGTTCATATATTCTAGTGAAGTTATTTTATTTATCATCAAGTATAACAAAGTTTAAAACAGCAAAAAAAGAAGAAGGATCTAAACCTTTTTTTTTTTTCATTTCATTTGTAAAATGAGCAAAGAATTGCATTTGCTCATCAACTTTGCTTTAACTTTGGCTACAATGTTGATTAATATAACAAAGTTGCAACTTTAAAAGAGGTACAAAAGCTATATATAATTTCAAATTCAGTAGTATCATTACAATTTAGGCGTGATTTCAAGATTACATTGGATGACAAAGTCAAAACTTATAAAGCTTACGATTCTTCATTGATCATTGATGAATACAACAAAACTGACATGACTCAGACCTTGCAATTACTAAGCATGCTTACGAGCACCATGGCGCACATAGCAAATATCATAATTAATATTATATCATTTCATCTTTGTTGTCGATTGAATACTTTCTACATCTATTAAGTATTTATCTGTGTTTTCAAAAGTAAACAGTTATTGTAATTCTTAAGCTTTACAACTCATCGTCATTAATCAATACAATGATAAAGTTGTGACTTCTAAAGCTCACAACAAAGTTGAAATTTTTAAAAAGAGATACAAAAGCTAAGTATATCTAATTTCAATAGTATCATTAACATTAAGGCGTGATTTCAAGACTACATTGGAATTTCAAATCTTGAAAATCAATAACCTACCTTAATTAACAACAAGCATCCCGGCATACCAAACGTCAAATATCGTTGTATATTATCTTTCATGGTGACTCAATACGTATTACATTTTTAAGGGTTAGCAAGTACTCACTGTTAATGCTCGCAACCTAAACAACTCATCATCATTGATATATGATGACAAAATTGTGACTTTTGAAGATCAAAATCATCACCAACGATCAAGATAGCAAAAGTTGTGTCATCTAAAAAGAAATTCAAGTGCTAAATATATAACTCTAAATTTAGTAGTAGTCCTATTAAGATGCTAAAGTGTGATTTCAAATCTTGAAAATCAGTAAGCTTAATAAGAACCTTGACATAGCAGAGATTAAACATCACATCATCTTTCATTGACTTTCTACATTAATTGTGCCTTAAAGCAGTACACTTACTGTTGTTCTCAAGCTTAAAACTAATCATCATCAATCAAAGTACAATAACAAAGTTGTGACTTTTAAAAGGACAACTATAGCGAGGTAATTCCAAATTTAGGAAGTTACTAAGGTGTGACCTAATTAAACACTCCTTTATACACTATTCGTTGGATGATTCTTTTATAGGAGGAATTTTATAAATTATCCTTGAGGTTAGGCCTAAATACAATTAACACATAGTAATATGAAAATTATACAAATACCGTTCATGACGGTATTAAATTTAATTGTTTGACTTTGTTGACCAATGAAACGACTATTTTTCCTATGGATACAGTTGCAATAGTTCAAAATATATGCCACATGTCTCTTTTCTTTTCTTCTTCTCTTCTTCTCACCTAACCGATGCCACCCATTACTAAATACATATCACATATCTCTTTTCTTCTACTCTTCTCTTCTTCTCACTTAATCGACGCCGCCCATTACTCTCTGTAACTCCCTCTCTTTCGCACACCCACTACTATCTCTCTCTCTCTCTGTAACTCTCTCTAAGATCTGCAACACCGCCCACTACCCTATTAGATTGCCACTCACTCTCAAATCCGACCTCAACCATAGTGCTGGCCCTTATTCAGCCATTGGTGCTATCAATGCCATCATTTCTTCCATCCACGCCACCTCGCCACCTCCTTAAGCCAATCCACCCCTAACCCATGCCTATCTACCCAAATTTGCCACTTATTCGGCCATTTCTTCCTCCTTTTTTACTGGGTATGACAATTTTCAGTTGAAATTTCAATATTTTCAACTTAAGTTTTAGGGTTTTGTTTTTTAGTGATTTTTATATTTTTTTTATAATGATTTTCTATGTCTATGGCCAATTGTATTCTAATTTATTTTTCTAATAATACTTCAAATTATTTGTACTTTTTTTATGTAGTGTTTGATGTTGATATTGGAGACGGTGAGCCTAAATCTAGTTTTGTAATATTTCCTATGTTCTTTGAAATCCTTAGGTGTTATGGTATTTCACACATACTAGATTTTGGTGTTAATATTTACAGAGACAGAGAGCGCACATGAAGCTTCAGAACAAATGGTGTTTTTCCTGGTTTCTTTTTTTTTTCTTTTTTTTCTCAAAGAGTACAAATGGTGGTAGTTTTTCGAACAAAGATAAATAAGAAGGAAGCTTTTCACGTGTTTGTGTGTGAAGTCAAACCATCATAAGTTCCAATAAAATATAATATTTATCTAATTAAAAGTTTATAGTGTAATGACCTATTCAACCTTTGATTGTTAAATTCTCATGTTTGTTCACTCACGATAGAAGATGTCACAAGCAAAAAATGATATTGCTGAGGTCTATCTATATTTAAACCAAATCTTAGGGGTGGTGGAGAAGCCAAGAAATTAACTTGAAAAGTTTTGGCCAAACTCTATAAGAAGTGATATTTGATTCCCTTCAAAGTGATTCTAGTCAATCTTGAAGTACATATATAATAAAAAAGTCAATAAACTATATATAAAATAGTATAAAATCTTTGAATTTGGAAAGTATAATAGATACAAGGCTTCTTTCAATCCAATTACAAATCTAAACTCATATCATTCTATTATGGTTCAATCCATTAGATACATTTTATTCTACATACTTGTGTATTTGCTTGAGTTCATTTAGTTTATTTGTCCAAAATGTTATTGTCCAAGTGCCTAGTCAACATTGAGGACCATGCATTTATTTTGTTTCTAGAGAGTTTTAATACTCTTCTTCCTTTGTTCCCGGAGCTTAATATAAATTGAATACAATATAAACTAGTTTCTCTGTAATTTTCTTTATTCTTTTATAATGGAAATTGATTACTGTAGCAATTTAGCTTTAAAACACTGGCTTTTATGCCAAATTGGTATCAAAGCTATGGCAGGTTCCAAAGCTTCAATAATCGGCAGCGCAGTAACCCAATCATCACATGATGATGATCGTATTATGGCTCACTTGGATTCGCGATTCACCCATCTCAAAAGAAGCTTAAAAATTTGAAAAATGATTTGCAGTTGAAAATTTGAAGAACGATTTGCAGCTCTTACCAAGGGGATGCGAGATATGTTTACAAATATTCTAGTTAGGTTGAATTTTCTTCTACCACTACCTCAGCCTCAATGGAATCGTGATTAAGACCCAACTCCTTCACATCTGATGGAGAGACACCTAACCTTACAACAAATTCAGCCCAAAATTCTACAATAATTTTCACTCCAAATTTCACACCTCAACCCATAACCCCAGCTCAAAATCAAATCTCTGTTGTCATTAAAAACAGATCAATTCCAACACAACCACCATCGGTTCATAAATAGCCTCACAGAGAAAACAACTTTGATGAAGAAGCAGTTATGGTGTTTAGGCAAAAAAGAAACCTTGATCACTGTAACAACAATCATCACTATAATCCAAGTGAGTATAAAATGAAAATGAACTTTGCAACCCTTGATGGATCTTTACATATTAAGGAATTTTTGGATTGGATAAGAACTGTGGAATAGTTTTTAGATTACATAGAAATTCCTGCAGATATACATGTTAAAATTGTTGCCAACAAGCTTCGAGGAGAAGCTTATGTATGGTGGGATCAAATTCAAGCAACAAGACGCAGAGATGGCAAATGGATTGTGCAAACTTGGAGCATAATGAAGCAGTTGCTAAGATGGATGTACATACCACCAGATTTTGAGTGCATGCTATATCAACAATATATGGATTGCAACCAAAGGCACAAAACTGTTTCTGAGTATGTTAATAATTTTTACAGGCTTAGGCAAGACTGAACTTAGCTAAGTGTGAGATACAGAAAGTATCTAAATTCCTAAATGGATTGAAGGACTCAATTCATGATGAATTGACTATGAGCAATATCTGGATGCCATTAATTATGCCAACAAGGTTGAATCTAAACTTTCTAAACAATTTGTCAAAACCAATTTTCAGAGAAGAGCATAAACCAAACCATCTTTGGGAAGATCACAATATAATCCAAATCTTTAAAATACTTAGTTCAATAATCAACCTAGGGTTAGAAAATCACCTAAACCTCAAAGCTAACCTCAAATATCTTCAAACAATATCCAAGGTCCAAATAAATTTCCTACCAAAGCATCTGATCAATTTATTAACCAAAATCAAAACACATATGTCAAACCAATGCCTAGAAGATGTTTTAAGTGCAACCAACCAGGATATATATCTAGTGACAGTGCTTTGAGGAAAATGGCTAATGTAGCAAATGAAGAAGAGTATGAGGAACGCTATGATCCAGAGGAATTCTGAAAAATTAGTGCTCTTGGAGGATGAAAGTGAGCAAGCGAATTGTGTTGTGCAAAGGGTGATATTATCACCAAGAGAGCCATTTAACTCACAGAGGCATAATATTTTTAGTACTAGATGCATTATCAAAGGGAAAGTATGTGATATAATCATTAATAGTGGAAGTTGTGAAAACTTAATGTCAAAAGCCTAAGTGAAAGCCTTGGAACTCACAACTAAAAAACATCCAAGCCCATACAAAATTGGTTGGATTAGGAAAGGAATTAAGATGATGGTGAATGAGATTTGTAGGGTTAAATTTTCTATTATGAAACACTATCTCAATGAAGTAATCTACAATGTTGTTGACATGAGTGCATGTCACTTACTTTTGAGCAAACTATGGCAATTTGAAAAGAAAGCAGTGTACAAGAGAAGATATAACACTTATACATTCTGTTGGAAAGAGAAAAAAATCATGCTGGTGCCAACCATTCAAAAGTCGATACAATTCTTACCTCCAAAAATTCAGAAAATGACTTTGCTGACTATGACAAAGAAGGAATTTGAATATCACTTATTGAAAGAAAGGGAAGTAGTTGTTCTCTTAACTAAACAAGCTAAAGAAGATAGTCATGTCGTCCCCTCTGAGTTACAACCATTGTTGCAAGAGTATGCAACCATTTGGCCTAAAGAACTATCAAACAAGTTGCCTCTAACGAGAGACATCTAGCACAAGATTGATTTTATTTTTCGTTCAAATATTCCACATTTACCTCATTATAAAATGAGTAGCATGAAGTTTTACAATAAATGGAAGATGATCTTTTAGCAAAAAATCTAATTAGGTCGAGCCCAGTCCTTGTGTAGTACCTGCTTTGCTAGTGCCAAAGAAGGATAGAAGTTGGAGGATGTGTGTTCATAGTCAAGCAATCAACAAGATCATCATAAAATATAGCTTTCCCATTCCTAGGTTGGAGAACCTATTTGACAAATTACATAGAGCTAAAATTTATAGAAAATTGGATATGACAAGTAGATATTACTAAATCAGAATTCACCTTGGAAATAAAAGAAAAATAGCCTTCAAAATAAGAGAAGGGTTGTATGAGTGGATGGTGATACCTTTTGGCCTCTCTAATGCACTAAGCACCTTCATAAGGTTAATGAACCAAATTTTTAAACATCTTATGGGGAAGTCAATGATAGTTTACTTTGATGACATTCTTATTTACAGTAAGGAACCTGAGGAACATCTACAATATATCAGAGAAGTGTTTTAGATTTTTCAAGATATTCAACTATTTCTCAATTTCAAGAAATGTAAGTTCCTAACTCCTCAATTTCTATTTCTGGGATTTATTAACAGTCACGAAGGAATTAAAGTGGATGCTAAGAAAATCAAGGCTATTCGTGATTGGCCACATTCATGATTAATAACTGAAGTCAGAAGCTTCCATGGATTAGCTATCTTTTATAGGAGGTTCATTAGAGACTTAAATAGAGTTGCAGCCCCAATTACAGATTGTCTAGAAAAAAGAACAGTTTAAATAGGGAGAAGAACAACAGCAGAGTTTTGATATCCTGAAAACAAAACTAACAATAGCTCATCTACTAGTTCTACCTAATTTTGAGAAATTATTTGAGACAAAGACTATTACCTCAATGCTTGGCATAGAGCTATACTTATGCAAGAAGGTCATCCGGTAGAATATTTTAATGAGAAACTCAGTGAGGTAAGACAAAAGTGGTATACCTATGAACAAGAATTATGTGCAGTTTTTAGAGCATTTCATCAATGGGAACACTGCCTTCGACACAACACTTTTATTTTACGCAGTACCATCAAGCACTACAACATATAAAATCACAGAAAACGCTTCAAAGAATGCATGCAAGGTGGATTTTATTCGTGGATACCTTCAACGTCACATTTGTGTTTAAGTCTGGAAGCAAAAATCTAGTAGTTGATACGTTGAGCAGACAAATAGAAATATTGATGACTTTGACTATTGAACTGTAAGGATTTTACAACCTTAAGGAGCAGTACTCCACTGATATTGATTTTACAAAAATTTGGGAGAAATGCATCAAGCATGAACCTGCATGAGCATTCCATATTCAACAAGATTTTTATTTCATGGGAATCAATTATGCATTCCAAGAGGATCACTATGAGAATTCTTAATCCAAGAATTCCATTCAAGAGGCTTAGCTGGTTGCACAGGAAGGGATAAGACTTTGGCATTACTTAAAGATTGGCCTTACCACAACCAAGATGTCACCAAATTTGTGCAGTTGTGATATGTTTGTCAAACTACCAAAGGTCAAGCACAAAATACTGGTCTCTACACCCCCTCTTCCTATTCTAAGACACATTTGGGAGGACCTTAGTATGGAATTCATCTTAGGACTGGTAAAAACTCCAAGGCACTATGACTCTATCTTTGTTGTTGTTGACAGGTTCTCTAAGATGGCTTATTTCTTGCCATGTAAAAAGAATGTTGATGCAAGCTATATAGCAAACTTGTTTTTCAAAGAAATAGTTAAGATTGCATGGAATCCCTAAATCCATCACTTCGGACATAGATGTCAAATTCATCAGTCACTTTTGGAAGGTTCTGTAGAGGAAATTTAACATAACTTTAAATTATAACAGTATTTACCATCCCTAGACAGAGGTAGTTAATAGGACTTTGGGAACAATGCTCGGAAGTTTAGCCAGTAACACTCCAAAATAGTGGGACCTTAGCTTACCACAAGCAGAGTTTGCTTTCAATTCCATGGTTAACAGATCCACCGGCAAAGCACCATTTTCCATTGTATGCATCAAGGCTCCAAGTCATACCACGTACCTCCTACAACTTCCAATTATAGACATATAGCAATAGAAAATTAGGCCTTCAGAATTGCCAAAACCATTTAGGAAGTGCGTGACAAAACTTCAACAATCTAATACACAGTACAAAGCTACAGTTGATGTTCACAAAAGAATGAAAATCTTTAAAGAAGGAGATCTAGTCATGATCCATCTTCGCATGCAACATTTTCCAACTGGTGAATACTTTAAGCTCAAACCAAAGAAATTTGAACCATTCCAAACCATCTCCAAAATCAATGACAATACATATGTCATTGATATTCCAAGAGACTGGAACATTGCCAACACTTTCAATTTGTTTGATATTTATGAATATTACCTTGAAGAAGATGGCGGCCTCCATTCTGTCAACACGATTGAGGACAAGCTTTTCTAAAGAATAGGGATATGATGCAGGGCTTTTGTCAATCCAATTACAAACTTGAGCCCGTATCATTCTATTAAGGTTCAACCCATTAGATACATTTCATTCTTTATATACTTATGTATTTTCTTGAGTTTATTTGTCCAAAACGTCGTTGTCCAAGTGCCTAGTCAACATTGAGGACCATGTGTTTGTTTTGTTTCCAGAGAATTTTAACTCTTCTTCTTCTTTTGTTTTTTGGAGCTTAATATAGATTGAGTACAACATAAACTAGTTTCTTTTTAATTTTCTTTATTCTTTTATAATGGAAATTGATTACTGAAACTATTTAGCTTCAAAATTTTGGGCTTCTATGCCAACAATTACATGTTTGAACGATTACTTAGTTTTATAAATTAGTTCTGTTAAATTGGATAAAAAACAAAACTCTAACCACTTATTTATCATCATGATAACTATAATCTTCATGAAATCACTTAAGAAAACATGTATAAATGTGATACCGATGTGAGCATGCATGTATTATAAGGTCTCCCGTACTAACTTCTGTATAGAGTTAGAGATCTTAATTAATTTGGTAATGTACGAGTTAATTAATTAGCAAAGTCTAATATATATATATATATATATATATATATATATATATTGTAACTTTTTATGGATGAGGCACCGAGACATATAAAGTAATTGAAGTAAATTATCTTAAAAAGTAAATTATTTAGTTACGATAGGTTCTTTGAATAAACTGATATAGAATTCTAATTTGTTTAACTTTTCTTCTTCTTCTTTTTCATTATTCATTACAGCTCTACTATGATCATAATGGAAGACAATATAGGTCTAAGCAGCAAGCTCTCAATTGTTGGTTGCAATATTGATCAGGGCTTCAAACGGCTTAAAAAGGTAGAGAAATAATACATAGTTAATCGATAAACTATAATTAATGCAAGTTATGGATAGAATATAATTTACCATTAATTACTACTATTTTTTTTTTCTTTTTGGTAAATACCATTACTACACTATTATTTTTTTTTCTTTTTGGTAAATGCCATTACTACTATATAAATATGAAACAAGATGATATAAAGATTAATTTGCCTTCGACTTGGTATTAATTTTAAATTCCTGACTTTTATATATATATATATATATATATATATATATATATATCATAATTTCTTTGAAACAGGTTTTTGAAGCTGATCGATGATAGGCTTCACGTAAATCCAGCCTTACACATTTCTCTTCATTTTCATGGGTATGCATTATTAAAGAATTTTCTCATTTATTATATAATCGGAATCCGAATCCTAATGGTGAGCTAAAAGGGGATGGTTATACATATCTGGGCTCATAAGATCTGGGCCGATTGTGGGTGGGCCATCTCAAACTCTTCCTCACTGATTTGGATTGAACCTTCATCTGCTAATGGGCTTTTAGGTTGATTTTGTAGGAAATATATATATAAATATATATATACATATATTGAGAGAGAGAGAGAGAGAGAGCCCATTTGTATGGCAATGAAGGCTAACATTAATTCTTTTTCTTTTTTTTTTGTGAATATTAATTGTTATCAATTTGGGCATCTTTGAAAAGGCTAAATTCCCACTGAGAGAAGCCAACTTTGAGTGAAAGTGAACACAGAGATGGTGGTATTGTCCTTGTCCCATGTCCAGCTAGAAGTGGACAAGTACTATTCAGAAAATTCACAGAAGCTTTGTTATATATGTCATAGAGAAGGTGGTTGTCCTTTAGTTCTCTTTTCTATTTTGGTATGTACATGATTTTGTATTGGATATGGAATTTTTTGCTAACAATTTGTATGGCAAAACCACTTGCAAATTAAAAGGAAAAATAGTTCTTTCCAGAGTTCATGACGTTTGGATATAATTGGGACATGAGTAGGTTAATTTGGAAACAATAGTGAAGCGAAAAATAAGAAAATATTATTGTAGATTAATATATAGAATGACCTGAAAATGACTTAGCGCTAGACAATTTCTATATGTAGTGCGTTTGTTAATTAATTATAAGGTATACTATTATGCAACAAAATCAAAAAAGTATGACTTAATGTTAGCATTTGTTCAAACTTTTCAACAGAATACTAATTCTAACTATTGGTATATACAATAAGATACTAATTATATATAATGAGACCATTTATTATACGTGATTGTGTATATATCATTTAAGAAGCCAATCAACAACCACCACATATGCTGCTGGCATCACCACTGAATGTATAGCGATACTCAAATGCATTCACACAAACTCTAAGAAGTCACACGAGAAAGAGCAAAGGGAGTTAAATAGGAAATTTAATTATGCTCTTTGTAATTAATTTTCTATATATATGTGAAAAATATACATACATATATGTAAAGACACACCATTACAACGAAGCAAAAACCTAAGTCATTGATGAAACCATGGCTTTTGTCAAGATACTTATTAAATACCGCAAAAAAAAAATTAACCTAAGGACAACATCTAGAAACCATTTCTCTCACCTAAAGCTAATCCTCTCTCTGTTAGTGTTAAAGATGTTGCGGCGGAGTTGTCCTCTACACTATGAGCATCTACTATTATCGGATTCAGAGACAGAATCCGATGATCCAACAGAATATTGTAATACTCAAAAGAAAAAGACAAATGAGAAGGGAAGGCTTACTGCAGCAAAATGTCATAAAAGTAAGAGAAACAAAAAGAAAATTAGCATTCGGGAAGAGAGTAGCAGAGATGCAAAGGCACATAAGGAAGATCCAGGTTTGAAATGATTTAACAAATTTCATATATACATGCATATATATATATATATATGTATGTATGTATGTATATGCCCTTTTATATAAGTTTGTTTTTCTATTTTGTCAATCCTATATTTTGCATAAAATAAGTTGTAGGATAAGTGCCTTATGAATTGTGTGAGACCAACCAATAAATAAGTAGAACTAAAAACAAAAAGAGAAATAAAGTAAGGATAAATATTTTTATATATATACTATTTTTCCATCAACTAAACCTACATGTCATGTTAATTTGATGATTTAATCAAATATTATTCTTCATCTAGAAATGAATCTCTGAAGTCCACAATTAAATAGTAATCACTTGGAAAAAATTAAGTTGATTATATAATTAAAACCCACAAAATATTCACGACAAAATGATATACAGTATACTACCGGCCGGAAAAGAAAAATAACTATTTAGCTCTAGTCCCGTGTCACCTAAAAAAGATCTTGTGATTAAATTTACTCTTTTTAGTCACAAATCATCACCAAAATAATAAGCTTTTAGGACACAAAATATTTTTTTTTCTTTTAATTTCATATCAGTTCTACTTACCAAAGTAAAATGTGACACAAAAATTACTTTTTGGTTATTGAAAAAAAAATGTATTATATAGTTTTTCAAATTCACAGCCTCAGAATCATAGATCACTATTCTTTTATGCATTTGACCAATATGTATATTTAATTAGTCATAGAAATTAACATTTCTATACACGTGTGCATATGTATGAAAGAAATACATATGAACCTTTCCTATTTACAAGCTTGAATTATTTGCCAACTTTTAATTGAAATTGCCAAGAAATATATCATGTTTTGTCTAAATTAAATATTTGTATCGTAGTATTACTTCGATATATCTACATCTAATTCAACGTCTCTAATATATATATTTTTTTTTAACCAAACAAACTCCAATATTGATTACCATCAGTTTTACACCAAACAAAGAAAGTGAATTATGCGCATGTGCAGAGACTATGATCAAACTGGCAAAAGAGTACCAACAAAAGATGAAACAGATTCCGATTCCAAAGACTCGACGGTCTACAAAAGACATTGTGTTCATCACTTGGAACGCACTGACAAGTTCCATGAAACAAGTTTACGGACAACCATTACACTATCTTACTCGTCTTCTTGCAAAGCAGTGGGATCGGTCGAGAAATGGCGCCGACGACGAAGAGAAGCCGATGGAGGACATTATTCCTCCGGGTAGAGCTGAATCCATCATTTGGGATGTTGAAGAAATCCACAGGCTATGCACTTCTTATTCTTATTTAGCTGAGCTTTGGGTTTCTGACCCCGACTACCACGCTTTTGTCGATGAGGTTATAATTCCACCATCTTGAAGTATGGTCATAAATTTGCCAAAACAAAAAAATTATTCTATAACCTTTTGTTATGTGTATGTGTAATTGCTAAGAATTAGAATGTTTTTTGGACTCAATTAATGTTTTAATTGAGGGGTTATTATGAGCTCAATTTAATTTTTTTTTTAATGTTAAATAATACTCTTAGAAATGCATTTTTCATAACATTTTATGATATTAGATATACTCTCCATTTGTTTTATCTTTTTAATTATTTTTTATTATTGTGTACATTTAATATCCCAAATATTATATCAAATATACACCCTTATATTGAACCCAATTAGTTACATATATATATGGTAACCAATCTGGCTTCCTAAATATTACCTTATATTCTTTGGCCCTAATTTTGGTAAATAATTCAATATATTGCTTAGGTTAAAGTTGTATACACTGCTTATAACCAACAACTTCCATCATCTTATCTTAGTAGATGTGTAATTATTAGCAAAATCATATCGATATATTACACTCATTTAATGCATATGTACATATATATAGTTTTTATATTCTACCAATGTTTATTTTTTAACTTCTTCTTTTCTTTGACATGCCAATAAATTTTTGTCAATGCTAAATATAAACTAGTTAAAAAAAAAAGAAAAAGAAAGAAAGAGTGCATAGTAAAAATGCTCGCAAATTAAAAAGGCATTAAAATAAAAATATATGATAAACAGCAAACACTCTTGCAAGGGTGTGGAAGCAATAAAAATATACTGCGGCGCCCATAATAAATATACAAAATAGTATAATAATTAATATACAAAATAAATTAGAGACAGGGTATAGGGAATCTAGCAGAACTTATTACCAAAATCCAAGTTGGATTTTGTTTGTTTGCAACTTTTTATTTATAATTTATTTCCAACTTTGCTTCAACTTAATTAAGAACCCATTTTTTGCTATTCTACCCAAATATTTCGTATTTTTATCAATTCCCACTAAATTATGTTTTTGTTTTACTAATCAATTACATACATGAATATATTTTATAATTTTATATATTATATATATCTTGACGATGATTTCTATACTTATTAATTAGGTTAAAAAAAAAAAAAACTAGCTTGATTACAAGCTTAGTGAAATTCCTTTAAAGGAAAAATGCATTATAAATGTACATATTTTACAATATCATTTTTTTTTCTTTTATAGTATGGACCTGAAAATTGTATAAGAGAAGTAATATTCCTAGCTCTTACTTATTGAAGTTCATGCTTCTTATATTAAAGTTATTCATGGATTAATATATATATATAATTATTTAATATTGATTGGTAAAAAAAATAAAAACACTAATAATGTACGCATGCGATGAATATGTCAATTACATGTATAATATTATATGTTGGCAATGTGCATATATACTGAGAAAAAAAAATGTAAATTTATGGATGCAAATAAATATTTTTTACGTGTATATAATAGTTTTAGAAGCTAGACATGCATTTAATTATTTATAATTTCGTATCTTTTTCACACACATGAGTATATTTGAAATAAGCTTATATTAATTAATTATTGCTAATCAGTTGTACAATTAGCTTTCAATGTTTTTCTGTACATCTTATATATTTTTCACCTTGACTCTCACATGTATTTATATAATAAACTAGCTACTTTCAATTTTTTATTTAATGTTATTATATATCATTTCTTTTTTCACAAAAACTACGTGTAAATTATAAAGAATCGAAAATATATACAGCTAATTAGAAAAGAATTCTGATAATTTGTGGTAGGTTCATAAATATTTATAGAGACATTTAAAGAGAAGAAAACAACAACACGTAATGTGGACGTGCTAAAAAAGCCTTAAGAAATAAACATGCATGCACATTCACACACATTTACATACATGCATACACAAAAACACAAACATACAGTACTCCATTATATATAAATTAGCTATAGCTTTCTCTGTGTCAGCCTGTAAATAAAAGTAAGCTTTTGAAGCTACATATGGAGAAGGGTAACAGAGGCGGCCATGAACGGAAAGTCGCCAGCAGCAGCCAAACTCCAACGTCGTCGTTGGCATTGTCTGCCGCATCGAAAATAGCAGTAAAGCGGCGAGGGAGATCAAAGAAGCCAGGGACAAGGTTCACCATCCATGACAATACTTCGCAAGGTTACGGTTGGCTGCTTCCCGGTTGGCTCGCCGAAGAGCGCCTCATGGAATCCGGCAGGGTCTACAGGGTAATTTCTATATGGCCCTTTACCTTTTTCTTCCCTATATTAATCTCCTCCTAATTCTTCCAAATTGCTTCACGTTGATGAACAGGTGTATATACACACACACACACACACACACACACACACGTAATCTTGTTTTGCATGCATGATGTGGCTCTGCTGATGTGTATATAAATGTTCCAGTTGGGTCTGCACTTAATTTTTTATTTTTTTTTTGGGTAAATTTGATTTTAGAAAAATTGAGGGTTATTAGCAGTGGGTCTAAAAATTGTACATTCATACGTTAAGAACTGAATTATTAATTTTATTTTTAATTTTTTTTACATCAATATCTTTTAAATTATACATAAATTATAAATTGAATTTTGAATTATAAAATTAACATCAATATTTATAAATTGTTAAAAACAATTATATATTACCCCGACTTATAATACAATATATTTTTATTTTATATACATTCTTCTTTTAATTATTTAAAAATAATATTTCATTTTAATAGCAAAAAATATATGATATTTATATATATATATATATATATATATGGAAAATTAATAATTATTTTTAAAATTTAATAGTATTAATATTAATTTAAAAAATAATTTATATCTATATATAATTTAGACATCATTGTTAAAAAAAAAAAAATTACACCTTTTTGTCTGACGTTCATTTTTTTTTTTCACGAATCAGAAGGTCGTGGTCTGAAACATGGCCCAATTTTGTCGGCTGGACTCTTGTTAATGGGTCATATGGGCTTTTTACTATCCAATGGACCAATTTATGTAGAATGGGTTTATTCGGATTTTGTAAAGTCGTGAAAATTCACATCCACAATTACTTTTTTCCGTACAATTAGAGACCACAATTATTTTTGTAATTGAACGAACTTAAAAATTTCTATTTAAGAGGCCATTATTATTTTATTTTTTTCTTAATTTTGGTTCCAATACATATAGCTTCTTCTTCCCCTGAGATGTACATAATTGAATTATGCGGTGGACATTTTAGTTTTATATATTTTTTGGCACATAATATATATATATATATATATGTAAAACAAAATAATGCAGTAGTAGTAGCAGCAGCTGCTTAGAATCAATGTATCTATACCTTTAGTTTAGATAAATAGTACACTCATTTTTAAGAATGCAACTTCCTCATTCAAAAAAAATTTGTTTTCCGATTTATGAAAAAAAAAAAACACAAAAATTGTTCATTGTCCATATGACCATACCTAAGTACATAGGCCAAAAAAAATTGTTAAAGATCCATTAATGTACATACAAATGTATAATGAAAAGAAATTAATTGAAAGTATGGTGGATGCAGTACTATTATGACCCATCTGGATGTATGTATCGAAGCCAGCATGAAGTGATCCATGCTTGGGAGGAGCTAGGGATGGTGGTCATTGACAAGTAATTGATATATACATACAACACTGATGGTAATATTTCTTTGTATATATAAATATATAAATTTATATATATATATATATATATATTTCTCTTTTTGCTGATATATAGTTATGTGCTTAATTGCTACACCTTTATAATTGCAGAATAAGCAGCTAAGACTCAGATTGATAGTTAAGGAGCAAGACTCAAACCTATATCATATTAGTACTATTTATTTCCTACCATCAATCTCAGTCTGTGATCTTCTAGCATAATGTCTAGAACAATTGAAATTAATTCATCAATCTATTATATATATTATGTGGATTTTAATGGATTTATAAGCTGATCAATTTTCTGTTTTGATCCCTTTTTCTTTTGGTGATTTAGTTTATTTAAGGATATTTTCCACCCGGAGATAAATGAAACTAAATAGCAATTAAGGATAAATTATATCGTACCTTTTGAATTACAACATATTTTTTATTTTACTCCTTAAATTTTAAATTGTATTATATTGTCTTCTAAATTATTAAATTTTATTTAATTTGACCCAATTAATAATGGTGGTTCGAAATAATAGACAGAATATGACACGTGCGTCTCTTGTGACCCAATTAGGTCACTTTGCCCCCTCTAAATGTGATACATGCATCTCTCGTGATCCAATTGGGTCACTCTATCCCCTTTAATTGGGTCACATGAGATGCACGTATCACAATCCGTCTATTATTTTAAACGGCCGTTATAAATTAAGTCAAATTAATTTAAATTTGATAGTTAAAAAGATAATGTAATGAAATTAAAAATTTAAAAGATAAAATACGCTATAATTTAAGTGTTATGGTGTAATTTACCAGCAATCAATAATCATAAAAGCTTATCATCCAAATCCAAAAGGTAAAACTACACCCTTAATATTTTTTTATTTTGTGATGAATGACAAACAGATTTTATTTTATTTTTAAAATAGAGCCATATCATAGTTTAATTTTGAAAAGATAATATTTATTATTACTAATAACTTCTTTCTATTAAATTCCCAGAATCAAAATGTTCTGGGTTTGTCATACGAAGTTCCATAAAAATATGGTTGGGTTTTCTCTTTTCGTGGAGCAAGAATCTTAGAGGTAATCCACACAAAGACATTGTTCGGTTAAAGGAGGATTTGAGAAAACTGGAAGATAATTATTTTATGCCTAATTATTTGGAGGAAAAGAAGAAACTAACTTCTGAATTGGGTGCTATTTGGCAAAGGGAAGAGGTGTATTGGGGACAGCGATCAAGAATCAATCGGTTGCAGTATGGTAATAGGAATTTGGCTTTTTTTCATGCTGCTACTATGCAAAGGAGGAACAAGGATCGGATTATTAAAATTAAGGATCATTTTGGTTGCTGGTTGGAAGTTGAAAATGACATTGCTGCACATATTCAGTCTTTTTATTTTGATCTTTTTCAATCTGTGGGGTAGCATAATCTGGATATGGTATTGAATTTGGTTATGCCATGTGTTTCTTCAAGAATAAATCAGAATCTTTTGAGGACTGTGACTAAAGAAAAGGTCAAATATGCGGTTTTTTCTTTGGGTGGAAAAAAGGCCCCAGGACCGGATGGTTTTTCAGGTCTCTTTTACCAATCCAATTGGGGTCTTTTTTAAAACGTTCTTTTTAATCTGATCCATACATTTTTCAGGTCTGGGACATTATTACATCGATTAAATCAGACTCATATTGTTTTGATACCCAAAACTGAGAATCCTCAAGAAATGTCTCATTTTAGACCTATTAGCCTCTGTAACTTTGCATACAAAGTAATTTCGAAAGTTATTTCTATACGATTGAAGTGTCATTTACCAGGTTTAATTTCTGAGACTCAAGGAGCGTTTATTGGAGGACGACAAATTCAAGATAATCTATTCATAGCTCAAGAAATGTTTCATTTTCTTAAACAAAAAAGGACAGGGAAAGGGTATGCTTTTGCTTTAACGACAGATACGTCAAAAGCGTATGACAGAGTAGAATGGGATTTCCTTCATTGCCTTTTGTTGAGAATGGGTTTTGATCCGCATTGGGTTCGACTTGTTATGCAATGTGTCTCAACTGTTTCCTACAGTGTGATTGTAAATGGTCAGCCACAACCTTATTTCTCGCTTGAGCGTGGGTTGAGACAAGGGGACCCATTATCTCCCTATTTATTTATTTTGGTGGCTAATTCCTTATCTATGATCTTGAATGGAAAGGTTCAACAAGGCTCCCTTACTGGTATTCAGGTTTCTCGTAGGGCTCCCTATATATCACATCTCCCTTTTGCTGATGATAGTCTGTTCTTTGGTTGAGCTACCTTAGCCGAATGTACTATACTTAAAGAGTGTCTGAACACTTACTGTAAGGCTTCAGGTCAAGTTATTAATCTTGCTAAATCTAGTATGTTGTTCAGTCCGAATACCCCTCATGATCATCGTGTCACACTCCGAAATTTTCTTAAAGTGTCAGCCATGGCTTTGACCGATCCTTATTTAGGTCTTCCTTCAAGTTGGGGGCGCTCCAAGCGGTCTCTTCTAGCTGGTTTGAAAACTATAATTATGAATAAAATAGAAGGTTGGAAAAGCAATTTATTGTCTTCTGCGAGGAAAGAAGTCCTTCTTAAAGCTGTTGCCTTGGCTATGCCTACATATGCTATGTCCATTATCCGACTTCCTAAGACTTTGCGTAATGAAATAAATACAGTTATTTTTCGGTTCTGGTGGAATAGTGGTTCTAACCTCCGTGGTGTTCACTGGGTTAAAAAGGAAGAATTGATTCGTCCAAAGTCTGCTGGTGGCATGGGGTTAGGGGATCTAGAAATGTTCAATTCAGCTCTTTTAGCCAAGCAAGCTTGGAGGTTTTATAGACATCCCAATGCTTTATGGGTTCGTTTCCTTTCGGGGGTCTATTATTCAAGTGAGGTTTTCTTAAAAGTCAGACAGAAGTCGTATGCTTCAAAATCTTGGAAAGCTTTGTTGCATGGACGCGATATTTTCTATGGCATGGCTACCTGGAGAGTAGGCAATGGGGAATGCATTGATCCGTGGACTGATCGTTGGGGTCCTAAGGGTGTTGTTTGGCAAGATTTTATGACCTCTGGTATTACGAGGGTTAAGGATTTCTTCCTTGCAAATGGAATAGGTTGGGATGAAACTACATTAAGACAAACTTTCCCTGAATGGGTATGTAAGCAAGTTCGTAATATCCCTACCTCTCGATATAATGTCTATGATCGACTTATATGGCCTTTTACCAAGAATGGGGATTTCTCTATTAAATCATGTTACAACCAGCTTGTTAAGAATCAGACACCTTGTGCTACCTCCTCATTTTGGCCTCCCACTATTTTATGGAAACAAATTTGGAAGATGAAAGTGGCAAGGAAGGTTCAATATTTTATATGGAGGGTTCTACGGGACTGTTTACCAACCTTTTCAAATTTGTTTCGACGACATATTTCTCAGGATTCACTATGTCCTATCTGTCAATCTACAGAAGAAACTATTAGTCTCTTACTTTTTGGATGTGCTTGGACATCCCAGGTCTGGTTTGGTTGTATGTTGGGGATTCGGCCACCTGTTGCTACTTAACTCAATGTTCAATGGCTTCATGACTTGCTTTTGGAACTTATTGGGGATAAAAATGGAGGTGATCATAGTGTCAGGGTGCTGTGTTATATTTGCTGGTATATCTGGAAGGGTCGGAATAAAGCAGTGTATGAACGAAGACCAGTGGATCCTACTTCTACTATTCAGTTGGCTTCGGATGCCGCCTATGAATTCCAATGCCAGAGTGAAAATGTTAATGTCTTTTCAGCAACCTTTTCTAGGCGTAGGAACAGTGTGCCTCCCATGGTATGGACGCCCCCTCCCAAGTTACTATTAAGTTTAATTGTGTTACAGCTTTCCATGCTCATTCTTATCATAGTGCTGTGGGAATTATAGCTCGAGACTGGCAGGGTCGGGTTGTGTGCTATAGAAATATGCATTTATTTGGTGATGATGTTTTAGCTGTTGAGGAACAAGCGGTTTTCCATGCTCTACTTACAGCTTGAAGGATGGGATATGATCGTATTCAAGTTGAAACTGATTGTGAAAACTTATATCAAAGGATTATTGGAGATGCAGCCGACAGCAATTGAAAAATCAGTATTATTCTTGATGATATTAAACAGTTATCTCATAAATTTATTTTGTGTTCTTTTTATTTGGTACCTAGATCTTTGAATAAGGCTGATTGGATAGTAAAAAAGATCTTAAATGATTCATTGCCACTAGATTGGGGATCTTCTAATCAGTTAGCATTGGCTAATATTTTATTGTCAGACTTTAAATTTTTGGAATGATATTCTCTTTTTCTTTGGTTCAAAAAAAATTGACCAAAGATCACAAATAAAATTGATCAAAGATCAGGATAATTTTAACATTAAATTTTATATGTTTCAAAAAAAAAAGAAAAAAAAACTTTCATATATTCATTAAATTTTTTAAGAAAAAAAATTGTTTGGGTCCCGGGAAAAAAAAATTCCTTCCTAAGCCGCCGCAGTACACAAAAACTCTCACAATTTGGTATCTCTCTCAAATTTTTTTTTTTCTCTTCTCAAATCAAAAAACAACGATTGCAGAATGCTTTCTCCTCCTCCTCTCAGGTTTCAGTCTCCGCTCTGCTTCTTCCATTTCAGATTGAAGCAGAGACTGCAACCTCTTCAGATTCCCACTGCACTGCTTGGTGTAGTTACCGCCATTACTATTGCGCTGATCTTCATCTGGGTAAATGTTTCTCTGGTACGGTGATTGCCACTTTGCCTGCAGATACGCAAGAGACCTCCATGGAGGCAGAGGCATCGAGTTCTGCTTCAAAGAAGATCTAGCAGCTTCAACCATAACTTGAAGAAACTGCTTCAACCTACTCAGAGAACCCACATAAACAACCGGCAGTGAATTCAGTATCCTGTCGTATGAATCAACAGCTCTAGCTATCTCAAAATGGCTCCGGAAATCAATGTCGATTATCAAACGCTCAGAGTTACCACCACCACCATTATGGTTGCTATGGTTAACCACGTCTATATATTCATGATCACCTGCGAATTTTTAGGAAGAATGAAATTCTGGGTTAAGTTTGGAAGAAGAATTCTAACTTACATATATATATATATATATGTGAATTGGTTTTGTTGGCCTAAAAAGTTACCAACCTCCAGGAACCTTGCCAGCTCCTTGCCATCTTGACGAACACACAGCGGCGTCGTATCCAGATAGCCTCAGAAGCTTTACCAGAGAGAATCTGATGCAGCTCGCGTAACAAGGACCCGATTTGACAACACTCAGCTCCGTGTCGGTGATTGATAGTATTAGAGAATGAACCACCGACTGCAAGTCGCTCTCAAATTGTGCCACCGGATGCTTACAGAACTGCCCCATACGACAATGGAATCGGAATAAATAAAAATTCAAGATAAAAGAAATAGAATTGACCCAGAAAATTACAAAATTCAAAAGGGAATAAATAAAAACCCGCATTCAAATTTTCTAGTTCAAATTGGAATACAGAATTGACCAACAGAATTCAAATTGCAATCAGAGAAAGAATTTCAAATTTTGAAAACTCAGAATTGGGATTGTATTAAGGAAGCTTACGGGAATCTTTTCGGCGAGGTGGGAGAGGTCGGAGAGACTTGATTCGCTGTCGCTGCTGCACCAAGAATCAGCACCGCTGCTTCCGTTCTCCAAGAAATCGCCGACCATCATAGCCAGGTCGTGTTCGCTCTCGTGGCTCAACCCGCCTCCGATCTGACCCTTCCACCAAACCTCCCCACCCGCCAAACAAAACCCGCAATCCATTCCTCTACAACCCCACGGCGTCGTTCCGTCACCGTCACCGCCACCACTTCTTTTTCACCTCTGTTTCCTCTCAGCCCTCTGAATCACGGCCGCCCTTCTTTCCTTTTTTTTTTTTAGCTTCACTCCTACTCGTGACGCGGGGCAATCACCATCATCAGCGCAATTGAATTATATATACAATACAATATGTATATCTGTTACATATAATTCCCTAGAACGCAAAACGCCGAACCATGTTCTTCAATCCCTTTAAGCCGAGGACGAAGACGATTACAACATTCTTTCACGCTTCCGAAAAAACACAAAAAAAAAAAAATACAAAAACATTTCAAATTCTACGTTTTCTTTTTTCTTTCTTTTTGTGTTCCAGAGATGAGTGATTCTTCGGATTAAATTCGCACTTTTGATTCCCAGGAAGAAGAAGAGGTGGGTTGGAGAGGAGCCGAGAGAAAAAGAGAGAGAGGACGGAAGAAAAAATAACCAGACGACGACGGAAGGCGAGCGAGAGCAACGGGAAAGGGCCTACATATAAAGACGGGGGCATGTAAAATGACGAGATTGGGCTTCTGAACTTCCTTAAAGACCCGAAAGTCCGACTTCATATTAAAGTAGTGGACATGTAAAATGACGAGATTGGGCTTCTGAATCTCGTTAATGACCCGAAAGTCTTGAGGGATTCAGATAAGGTTCTAGCGGAGCGAAATTGAACTTGGACGGGAATGTGGAGCATGTTCCTTCCTTATGAGCGGAGCAAAAATATCTGTCCCTCATTTATCTGTTTGTTAAAGATAAAATTTCCTAATCATCTATTTAACAAAATTATTTCCCTAATTAATTATTTTAATTAAATCTTCCCCTCTCTTTTTTAAGGTTTGATTTTCTCAATTGCCCTTGAATAAAATCTTGGTGACAAAAACAACACCCGGTAATCTGTTAACTAATAAAGGTTTGTTTTGAAGCTGTCCATTTCATTATCCAAGCAATTTAAAACTTTTAAAACTCGTTTTCAATGGGACTGGATTGTAATTTGAATTCTCTCTCTCTCCTCTATATTTTATTGGATTTATGTATAAATTATCAAATTTATGTTTAATGCTATGCTTGTTGCCCACGTAATCCCAAAATTTCTCTAATATTTTTATTTTCATTTTCATTTAGATTTAGATTTACATTTTGGTTAGAACTCTCTCCCACACTACAATCTCCCAATGATATATAATATTATATATATATATATAATACTATTATTGATGATTGATGAATTTACAAAAGTTCTATACGAATGTAAATCTCCAACCCACCTCCATTACCATATTAAATTGGGTTGTGTTTTAATTGTAAACTAATAAACAAAATTTGTGTTTCTTTTGCTTAAGAAATTATTTTTTAAACACATCAATTACTCTATTAAATGAATTGGATGTTAGATCACGTTGTCAACTACAATATGATGAAAAAGTCTAAAGAGGTTAATTACCCTCATTATCCCCATGTGTTAGAGCCACCTGCCATGTACCTACAAACCAACCGCTAATAGAAACCCCAACTTAAATTAAAAACACAATTGTGATTGGTTGTTTGGTCTTTCACCAACCCATAAGTCACAGACGGAGCGAGGCAAACAAAGTAAACAGTCAATAAAGAAAATGAAGATGGCCATAACGGGAATCTTGTGTAGGCAAAGACCAATAATTTGTTGCCTTGGTGACCAAGTCACCCGTCCATCCCACTTTAAATTTTAACGGACCCAGATATATATATATATATATATATATATATATATATATATATATATATATATATAAGAGAGTACGAATAAATATATACAAAAACGGTCATAGCCCCCATAATGGACGATGACGTGTCCGTGTAGGACACGTCACATTATAAAAGCCAAATTAATTAATTAATTATCCAAAATAATTGACCCATGACTTGGATTTTTTGGCCCCTTAAATAAACAATGCGTTTCATGCAGAGAGACCAGAAAAGAAAATTGACAATTAAAAAAAATAAAAATAAAAAAACGCGAATTTATTAACGCGGCACAGAGAGGGCAGTATTGGTGAGGACCACAGCTGTCTCCGGGAAGTATCATTCTTTACCCCTTTTATTACTACTACTGCCACTACCACTCGAAAAGCAGACGCGGACAATTGCCGCTCTTGCAAATCGAGCATTGGTCCGTGGACCCCACAGACACACGATAAGAAGCGAAATTACCAAACCAACCCCCACGCTTTTTTCTTAAAGAGGGTGGTCGGCCAGGATCGAATTTGGGAGTTTGGACCATCGGAAGGAATATCGTGTCTGCCCTTTTGCGACTCTCTGTTTGGAAACTCAGAAAAACACCCACTTTCGGGAATACTCACGTGCCAAATCCAAATTCCCACGTTTATTCTTTTCAAAGAAAAAAATTCGATGGGAGACGGGTTGGATTTGCAATTTAGGGGCTTTGTTTAAAAGTTTATGATCCGCAGCGGGTAGACCCACGGTACACAGTTGGGCCTGCCTGCCTGCCTGAGTTTCGTAACTTCCTTTGTTCATCTATCATAACCAAATCTTGCTTTCATAATAATGTTGCTTTTAACTCATAGTTTGGCATGCTACAAATTATCAACGTTTATATGTTACATTGGAATCACTTTTTTTAATAATATTATTCTTTAAATTATAACAAATTAATATTAAATTTATTATTAATTTTAAAAATTTAAACTGTTGGAAGATGAATCTATATATATATATCAAGCTACAAGTATTTACCCTATGATACCATATTATGTCCCTAATCCCAAATTTCAAACTATTAAAAAGTGAATCCAACAATATATATCAAGGACGAATACATTGAACAGTTAACTCATTCAAAACTTAAACTAATCCACTTGCAGCAACTTTGTTGGATTAATAATTTCCACCAACTTTTTATCCACAATTTCCACCAATTTTTTGTCCACGCCTAACTACTTTTAATTCTAGTAGGTGAGAAACAAATGCATGTGCTAATTTTGTGTTAAACCCAAGTGATAGCCTACTAAACGTTTTCCAATAAAAAAAAAGAAAAAAAAAAAGGGGTTTTTCTTTCTCTTTTTTTTTTGTTCCCCCTCTATAAATCTAAACCAAACGTAATAAGAAAAAGCGAATAAACAACAAGGACCTGGACTTATTGGCTCTTGGCCAGGCTGGAGGTCTTTGTTAAAGACCTATTTTCCCACAAGCAACAGGAAGACAATTGGGCAAAGCTAATAAATTAATTAGTTTGCGAAGCATAGAGCTAATTGACAAAGGAAAGCATCATTTTCAAACACTCATAATCCACATTTAATAGTTGAGTCATTTTCTTTTATATACAGCATTAAGGAAAATCACCCACCGGCTACTTAAAAGATTAGCAGGCGTTGAACAATAGGGAATAAAGTATTAAAATTAATATTTTTAGGAGGCCTACTACACCTCTAAAAGGAATCTAATAATTGGAAAGAAATGTGGACCTTAAAGAGGAATCTAATAATTACTGATAAAAGGAATAACTTAATCAAGAATCAAAAACAATTATTAAAAATAAACCAAAATAAGTTATAAGCTGCAAATAGTTTATATATGGAAAAAAGAATACTTTGAGGTTGTCTCTCTGACTTTATAATTTAATTTAAATAACTATACACAGTACGTAACTTCAGTAATCTATAAACTCATTTCAAAGCCATAATAACACAGCAAACAAGCAATGAAAATATGGAATAGCCCACAAGACTCTGTAACCTGGCACACGTCAAGAAAAATAAACTTCATAGCAAAGTCAATCTACAGCTCAGAAGTTTACAAAGCCTAATTTTTCGAGGTTCTTGGTAAAATTGTAAATTATAATATGTTGCTAAAAATGAGAATTAAGCTTTCCAAAGGATTCTGGATGGCAGCCATCCCTATCCTAATTATGGGTTTGTGGCTTGACCTAACAATGAAAACAAATCTAGACAACCAAACACATATGGACGCCAGAGACTTACTTTAATAGTCCCATAATTAGGTTGGCCTGCTGGGGACAGGGAACATGAGAGGACATGATATGGTAATTACTATCTGGATCATAGAGGAATCTGCATGAAGCATAGGCATGTTCTGGTGGTTTCTATCTGAATCATTGAGTATTTCTAATATTATCTTTGTCCTTGGTCTTTGGAAATATGGAATCTCTCTGATAACTCTGGTATGTAAGATATACATTTGGCACAGTGACTTAATTTTAAAAAACAAAAAAGGAAAAAAGAAAAGAAAAGAGAAGGAAAAAGGAGCTATAGATCTACTTTGATTCGGAGGTTCTCATGTAGATGCTGAATGAACAGACAGACATTACTGATAATCATCTTAAATTATATGGGGAAATTGTTAAGATCCTAATTACTCTCTACCAGAATAATTTGGATGCGAATGCCCGAAATAGGCATCGTTTATGTGCATGAGGCAACGAGGTCTAGTAACTGTGTTATATAACTCTTTCCCACATACAGTGTGGAAAGAGCGTCAGGAAGACACTGAAAAACTATAAAAGTAAAGTAATATGAAAAGAATGTCAAACAAGTAAAAACCACATGCAAGATATTGCACAAAAGCGTAACAATGACCAAATTATGAGAGTCAAGAGAAGCATCTGACATAATAAAGGCCCAAATGATCAGTCGCAGAAGCAGGTATCAGAAATTGTCATACAGAGAACATCTACCCTAGCGACCTTTTAACTTGAGATTGAGGCACAAATATATTAGTTAAGCCATATTTATCAAAAGAATAATATCATAAATCGAGTAGAAATGTGTTGACCTCCATGTTGCCCATTTATCTGCACTCGACTCTTATATCATATTTAGAAAATAACATTACCCTCTAAGGACTCAGCCCAGAAAGAGTACTAAGTACAACAACCAAACTATAGGAAAGATTCTATTAATAAGGGTTTCAAAAGAAATGAGACTACGTTTCCTGCTAGTATGCTGAGGTTACTCTCTTGGGCTGAATGTAAGAATGTTTATTGTCACTGTCAAAGCCTCTATCTTTTCCGAAGAGGGCGCTGAAAAATAGAAAAAAAAAGAAAAAAAAAAGGTTAATTAAACCCTTTTGGCTACAATACTCCTAGTGAAAATAGACTAGCAAACTCTTTTTATATCACTATGTATGTTTGAATTATTAAACTTATTTATATTGATTTAAATAACCTTACTTTCTGAACAGGATCAGCTGCTGGTTGCCATCTGTTAGGCACTTTGTCAGGATTTGGAACCAAATCTGGACTACCGTGCTTGTAAAATGCCTGTAGGGCTCTACCAACAAATGGACGAACTATATTCACTTCCATAGCAGATAAATTTTTAATCTGTAGTACAAAACAAGTAGCCTTAGGATATACAGATCAATAGGAAAACACAATGGAAGCATGCATGCAATAATTTTTTCACGCTTTCCCTTTTTCTGCCTCCCAAACACAGAGAAAAATCCAAAATACAGTATGAAAATGTTAATATCACAAGAAAAAAGGACATGTGCATATTTGTTTGATATCCTTAACTATGTCCACATGCTAGATGGTATAACCTTTTAATATGATTCAACAAAGATGACTTTCCACAAGATATTTTTCAATTATCAGCTCCAAATACATTCTCAGTTATATTTGCACCACCAACTAGTCAGTACATCTGTATTTAAACCAAACAAGGAAGTCTGCAAATGAAGCTGCAGGTTGAAACACACTTTATTCCATTGATACAAGAGCAGAGTTTCAGCTGCAAGTGTTGCAATTACAATTGACACATATTTGCTATCATGCCACATCAAATCATGTTGTATCAGTTCCATAAAGGTTTTGCTTAGGTTATTTACTAGAAAGTCACGTTCTGATTTAGAAAGAGGGACAAGACATGAATAGCTATTAATGCTCAAATAATGGATTTCCTAACTTTATCTAAAATGTATAAGGCACAATGCCAAACCTCAGAAATCTCGCTGGGTGATTGCCTGCTTTATTTTATCACTCAATCAACACCTACTTTCTTTATTTGATACTTCTTTTGTTTGTCTACATCTCCAGTCCAAAAGTCACAAATCAAAACACCAAGCCCAAAAAATTTAAGAAATAAAGATAAGAGAATACACAAATCTCGTAAGTGGCTAAATCCTGTTAAGTAACCTCTGAACTAAATGGTATGAAGATAGGAACATAAAAGGAGCTACAATTGATATTGACTTCAACATAGTCAAGAAACTAATCCTCTCTATGAAGGTACAGTATCTACCTTTCACTTAGCAGAGGAAAGCTTCATCTTATTTTTCATTCTAAATTTACAAATCTATTTTTGAAATTTAAAATACTACATATACACATGTAGTAATACTGGTATCAATAAATTCACAAAAGGAGAAAATTATACCCTCACTGCAGAGGAGCGAGCATCCTCAAATGATTCTAAGCTAGTCTCAATTTTATGAAATCTTACATCTCTGATGTCCTCAACAAGAGACCTCACCTACAAAGGATCTCATAAAAATCACTAGGAAGGTGGAAAAATAAATAAATGAACAATGTAATATAAGTTCAAAAGAATTCAACTCACCATGTATATGTCAGGAATATCATCGCGTGCACTATCAATAAATCATCAGCAATATTAGACGTAGCATCAACAAATCAAAAGAATAACATGTACTATGTTCTAATACTTACTGATCAATAAGAAGTCTTGAGATTTCCACATAATGGAAGGGCAGTACTTGAAATGAATCTTGAGACTCACGCTCTGATTCCAAAATCCGAGTCAAGCTTTCTAGTCACAAAACAGACAAGAACAAATTAATTAAAATCTTGAATATCTTGCTTCTCCAATTACTCAGAACTGAATTAATCATGAACTTGAAATAATTGTTAGTAAAAACAAACATGAACTTGAAATAATTGTTAGTGAAAACAAAATTGTTTGATGTCATCAGAATCATATGTATTGAAAAGTAAGTAAAATATGCAAACAATATCAAGTAGGAAAGCAAGACAATGGACACCAAATTGAAGCTACCAAAATACTAGGAAATTTGTTTTGTGCTGCAAATTCAAATTCTCAAATAATAAGTAACAGCAGGCACTGTATGTTTATGTTTTTTAATGTTAATGCACAAATTTCATGATTGGTTGGTACTCTTCACTCTACAGCAAAGGGAGATGGCACATTAAACTAGGAAAAACAATTGGAGCAAAAAGAGGCCGGAAAAACATGTTAAGTAAATGGAAATGCAAGGACAACCTTAGCTATTGATGGGGGTTCATTCCGTTAGCTGGTATTTATTTAGTCATTTATATAAAAACAAATGAAACAGAATAGATGCCAGACGACAAGTCAAAAGTATATGATATATGAAACGGGCAACACCCAAGGGCAAAGTCCTGTATGAGTCACATGACTTACATTTTACAAATTTTTGGTCCTCTTAGAGATCAGTAATTCAAACACCCAATTATAGGTAGAACATGTGTGAATTCACAAATCCATTCCAGAGGTATAACCAAAACCCAATGGTCTTTATCAGTAACATATAAAAATATTGGGAGCAGGCAGCCCTTAATGCAAACAATGCCAACTAGTGTGCTCAGACATGAATCAAGTACCAAATGTTATGAACTTGGATCAAGTTTCTTCAGTGTCTAGATGCATAAATATTTAAGTGGTATATGATCCTAATACCTTCTGCTAGCCCACTCCAATCAGTTAAGGTATCAACATCTAAAAGTCAATTTTCTATAGAGACCTTATACAATTTACCGATGTGCCTTCCCTTTTCTAAAGTTTTCATTCTTTCTTTTAACAACAAAGTTAATATCTCTTCAGTTGACATATACATATTACGACCCCTGGTAACAATCCTAACGGAAAACCCACAACCCTCAATGAAGATAGGTTTGAATGACGGGTGGGTTATTAACATTATATAGGACTCTATGGAAGATAAAAACAGGTAGATTTCTTGGAAAGAATCGGATAATGGGTTACACTACGTTACCACACTGGTGCTAGACAAGCAAAACTCACCAACTGACATCCACTCAGGAGGTCGAATTGTACATTTCCCTCTCTTCTTCAAAGCTATCGCCAGCCAAACCGGTACCTGGGTAACCATTTGAGGAAAGAAAGGACCATAATCCCCCTGCATTCAAAGCAAAAAAAAAATGTCATCCAAACATATATCACAAAGATCTTCGTAATAAGATAAAACGCCATGTTCAGCTTAGCAGCCACGCAATTTGAGTGAAAGAGCATGTGGTAATGGTGGAGAAACATACACAGAGGAGATTCAGAGGGTCCATTCTCATATTTGGGACGATCTCGACCATTTCATCCTCGGCCATGAACTCAACCTAAGAATTTGAAATTCCAAAACGATTTTATTACAACAATTGGAATATAAAGAAACAAAAAAAGAAAAAAATATATATACACATAAGAAATCACAGTCCAAAATTCAAACAGATATGGACCTCTTCCGCAGAAAAGAGAGACAGATGAGGATCCGATTGACCGGCCATCGGAACGTGAACTGTAAAAAGAATCAACACACCTCCGGCCAGATGACGATTTGGGAATTATTCTGACGGTATTAGATGCTAAATAGGTGAAATAGGGTTCAAATCTTAGAAGCTAAAAACTGCGAAGAAAGTGATGGATGACTTTGGTTTACATACATGTATTATTATCTAATTCCTATCCATTTCTGTCTCTGAAAGTAGGCGCTAAAATTGGTGATGCACAGTGGTGAACCCTAATCTCTGATGGCGGGAAAATTGATTTTATAGTTCCGTTTGTGTTTGTCTTTTTCCATTGAATAATTTCAGTCTATAAATTCTTATTAAATTATGAAAATGGAATGATTGAAAAAATATAAATGATAAAACGTTTATTTACAAAATATTATAATAAAAATCAAATGTAAACCATTTGACATTGTTATTGAGTAGCCTTTAATAAGAATATAAAACTCTTCTAAAAAAAATAAAATTATAAATAAATATCATATATACCTTCTTTTTTTTTTTGCAAACATTATCATATTTACCTTAAATAACTCATTTTTTATATTTGGGGAATCATATTTTAAATTACTTATAAAGTCTTTTTTCCTTTGTTGGCACATTACTAATTATGATTTGATTGAGTCATTGCTTTGTTTTCTTTGTGATTCAGTTTTAAAAAATAAAAAAGAAATTATATTTATTTTATAGAATACGCATGATTCATGAATTGACGGTGGTGTATGATCCCATACATGCACTGCGTGTGAGGTATATACATGCACCAAATAGTATTTGCATGACTCATGAGTATATGTGGCCGTTAATATGAAAACAAAAGAAAAATTATATATGAAAAATATAAATAAATAAATAAATAAAACGTTACATTCCTATGTATGCTCATGCTATACACCTGAAATACACGCCTATATATAAAAATAGATTTATATATTTGTAATATTATTCATTACTTTATTTTATGTTTTACCAACCAAAAGTTAACAATCTACTTAAATGTCAAATTCACACAGTCTTTTGTAAATCACCTTTCAAAAAATGAACCACAAATATAGATTTTTTCTCCAACCAAGTTATAAAATTCTTTTTTTTTTATGAATCAAAAATAATTTTGATGTAGATCTCGGCCTAAAATTCTGTTAGCGAATAGGTATAATGATTGTGTTCCTCATGAGCCCCATGTGTTTTATCTTCTTTTTTTTTCTTCTTCTTCTTCTATTCCGTTTTTCCTTATGCAAACCTGACAACACACACACTCTCTCTTTCCTTCTTCATGCTACAGTACCCGTCAGAAATAATTTGCCGCCACGCTTTCACTGTTCATCACCAGACCTCGCCCTCACCACCATTAGAACAGTCATTTTGAGCTGCACCATAACCGACCTTTCTTCGACTAGAAACACGCCGGCAACCCATTGAAAAACAGTAAAAACTGTTCCCTTTCTCTCTACTTCAATTGCCAGCTTCCGGCGAAATGAGTGTGTTTTCCTATTGTTTTTTACCTTCTAAGTTTAAATCTGAACTTGGTTTTAGCTAAAAACCTCTCGTTTTGTAGGAATTACGTAATCCACTTGGAACCTCTACTTTTCGGCGAGATTCTGGCTAAATAGGGTGTTTTCCAGCCGAACGAAAGGTATATTATTGATCCTTGAGTTGTGGGTTTCAATTTGATATATAGTAAGTCAATTTTGGTGAAAGTTTGAGAAAAGCTCCAAATTTGAGGGTAGGGGTAATTTTGGAATTTTGATAAAAATGGACTTAATTGTTTAGGGGGAAGAATTCACATTGTGGGTGGCAAATTCGGATAAATTGTGTGCAATATTTGTTAATTGGAATTGTTTAAGTATAGAATCTATTAATTGACATTAAATAAAAATATTTTGTTATTGTTTAAAGACCTGTAGTTCGTGCAAGATCAAGAGTGGATACACCTGAGGATCAGCAGTGATTCTATTTGTAAGTGGATTAAATTTTATATTTAAATTACATCTTTATATTAAATTAATTATGTTAATGTATTGTTATAAATTAATAAATTTGATAATTTTTAGTATATTCGAATAATTATTTTAATAGTACGCATATGATTATTATTACAAGAAATACCTATTTAAATACATATTGATTATTAAATGTGGTTTTGAAGAATTTATATTGATATGATTATAGAAAAATATTGAGTTTGATTGTTATATATGTTTTATATCATGGACATTGCTATGTTACATTTCCTTCTGTTAATGTAGGCCATGTGTCACATGGACACAATGATTGACTTGTTGATGATATGTATTATATCCCCCTTGCACATAGACTGGACAATGATTGTTGTATATGTTGTCCCCTTCGTTTGTCTACGTGCGAAACGAAGCTGGTCGATGATCCATCTCTGTTATGCCTTGGGACGCCAAGGGTAGTATGACGGCTTCCCCCTCTCCTTGTGATTTTAGGTTGTATCTTGACGTATAATTTTTTATCGATTTTGAGAGATTTTCTTATATTATTATTTACTGTGATTATGAAAGTTTATTTTATAAGGTATTGATTATTATTATTATTATCATTATTGTTAAAACTATTATCATGAGATTATTAAATTATTTAATACAATTTATTTAAATTTGTTATATAAATTATTTACACCGTTTGTAATGGATCCACCCACTGAGTTTGTCTCATTAGTTTTTGTTCTATTTTTTTTTTAATATTTCAATAGGCTTCAACTGATTGTGGTTAGATTTCCACACAAGGTATCACCACATCTTCCTTCTATCGCTTAACATTTCATGTTATCATTATAATTATCTTTATGTTTTCTTTTAATTTTATTTAAGTATTTTGTATCATTAACTATTTTTGAAAAGTCATCCAGATTGCTCTGAGAATATCCCAAATCGGTACCAAACTGTCTTTTGTATTAAATTTTTTGATATTTTTGAAAATTTATATATTTATTTGTTATTCTATTATGAGTAATCCAGTGGTATTTGTTGTGACCACTAAATGTGTATTTTGAAAATAATTTTATTTATATGTACAAAATTAGGTTAGACCAAGTTTTAAGAAGGTTCTGTTGAAATTTCAGTAGAAATTTTGGTTGGATTTTCCCAAGGCAGGACCCATCCCAGATACGGTATTGTCAATAAGACCTTTTTGTTACTCCAGCTTTGCAACCCAATAGGAGTCTAGAGCAACTTACTCACACCCCTAACAGATCTCCCTTCACCTTGCACATTAAGTAAAACTGAGTACACCTAGGACAATAGCAGAACTTGCCAAGACTCGAATCACAAACCTAATTAATTCTTGAGCAACCTTATAAATATTTCTAAAAGCGAAAATATATTAAAAAAAAAACAAACAAACTGATTAAAATATTAATCTATTTTTTATGGCTTTAACTATAAAACATTGTATTACTAAATGACAATTATTATTTAAGATAAAGTTTGACAACATATTTGGCATTAGTTTCTATTGTTCTGTTGTAAATTTTTACTTGAATGTATAAATTAGTTGAATCTCTAATTGCCTACAGTTACATAGCCAAAGAATATGACAATAGGTTTTGTTCATAGCAGCAACCAAGTGCCAAACATCATTACAAATTACTAAATTCAAAATGTTATGTTCATATAATCCTAAGTTTGATAATAGTGAGCTTAAAACATCTCCAATGATACTCTATAATTTAAAGAGCATATTTTCAATAATAAAAAGTATATTCATTAATTTTTAAAATAAATAGTGAAATTTTTTATTTAATTATAATAGATTCTTTATATATGTTCTTTATTTTACTTTTCCTATAAATATTAATGATTTTCACATTTTTTCTCCTGTTCTTTTTTAATTTAAATCATAAATTAAATAATTAACAAAGAAGTCCATTGAATTTTATATTGTATTAAATGAGATGGTTGTAAAATTAGAGTAGAAAGTCATTTTAGCTCTTGAGAGAGCCAAATATATTCTCTATTTTAAATTTTAAATATAAAGAGCTTATTGGGCCTTAATTTTATAAGTTGACTCTTTATAATAAGGAGTATGAGATATATAGCGACTTCTTAGAAACACTTTTAAGATATCTTGAATGAAAACCATAATATTAATATTTTTATTTCATAAATGCTTTAGTGCATTATATCACTTATATATAGTGAGCAATACATATGTGACATTTGATTAAAAATTAGTAAAAATATAAATTCATACTATTTATTAATTTTTATATTCATATTTTACTGGATTCCTTGTTGGTCAATTATATTCTTATTATCGTTACCATATATAAATAACGCAGTGCACTAGTTGACTTCAAAATCCAACTTCCACGCTCCAAGTGTGAAGAAACAAAAGCAACTTGGTAATATATATAATAAATCTCATCATCATTCAGCAAATGACATAGAATTAAAAAATAAAATTATTATCCACTTATTTTCCTTTAAAATTTCAAAATACTACTATCTTTTTTTTTTTAATTGATTTTCCACACAGTTTCAATTCATTGGATTTAAATTACATATTAAATGGAAGGGCTTTTGGTAGTAATGTTGTATGAGCTTTCACCTTTGTTAATAATAGGTTTTTTTTTATATTTATTTAATACCCTCTAAATTATGTTCTTTCTTGGAATTTTAGAACAAATAACCCTAAACTATATATAAAATTACAAATTACCTCCTGTACTATATATAAAGTTGCAGATTGCCTCTAAACTATGCATAAAGTTGATAATGTATTTTTTTTAATTATTTAAAATATTTTTTTGCCTAAGTGATTGAAACTTATATATTTTTTCACATATTGCCAATTAGCCTTTTATATTAATACATATATATATATATATATATATATATATATATATATATAGGAATGTTAGTATGAGTGATGACGCTCATTTTAGTATGCGTGACAGACAGTTTCCGTGGATGAGCGACGTTATTTTGTTTTTGCTAACGTGACAATATATATATATTTTTTAAATCACGTTTGTTTTTCCAAGCCCTTCCCTTCGAGAAAAACTCTGGTACTCCCGGAGTACCAACTCCCGCCCCGTTAAGATGATGCCACGTAAGTAAAATTATTAATAAAATATTACGTGACATCATCCCAACGGGGCGGGAGTTGGTACTCGCGGAGTACCAACTCACGCCACGTAAGTAAAATTATTAATAAAATATTACGTGGCATCATCCCAACGGGGCGGGAGTTGATACTCCGGGAGTACCAGAGTTTTTTTCCTTCCCTTCCTTCTCCACAATCGCTCTGCTATGCTCCTCAGTTTAATCACCCTTCCTCCTCCACAATCGATTTACTGTTCAAATCTGTCCTCCACAATCAACGAAGCGAGAAGCCCTTCCTTCTCCACAATCACTCTGCTATGCTCCTCAGTTCAATCACCCTTCCTCCTCCACAATCAATCTACTGTTCAAATCTGTCCTCCACAATCAACGAAGCGAGAAGCCCTTCCTTCGAGAATCAACAAGATGGCCTTCCTACTATTCAAATCTATCATCCACAACGAACTCGGGAGAAGCCTTTCCTTCGAGATTCAACAAGAGCAATATATAGCAAAAGTTAAAAGTTAAGTTTAGGGTATTGGTACCAAAAACCCTAAATAAATTTATAAAGATTGTAACGAGATTTTATAATATAATTGCCGATAAATTTTATAAAAAATTAAAAAATTTGGAGATATCTGTGGGCTAAGCCCATCCGAGGTTCCACCCAGACCTAATCTGCTGATTACCACCCACTATATGTGGCGCAGGGAAAAAACCCGTGGGCCTAGCCGTGTGTTTAAAACAGTGGGCCCTCACAGTCTCTTTACCATAGCACATCTCAAATGACATACATACCCCTCCTCCTATCTCCTAAGCCGTTTTGATGCTCCAAGCATATTCTAAATTCTGTGACTATAATCGTAAATTTGTTAATAGAAGGCCGACCCCAAACCATTAGAATCCACAAATTATTAATTTTTGTTTCAATTGTGATATAAAATATTCATCGTCTCTCTCAACCACTGTTCTCAAGCCAAAACCAAAATCGCAGCCCCACTCTTTCTTTTACACTCTCACTGTCTCTCTCTATCTGTTGTGTGATTTTCGTGACAATCGAGAAAAGATGGGCAGGAAGTTCTTCGTCGGCGGTAACTGGAAATGCGTGAGTATCCGATTTATGTTTCTGTTTGTTTGCCGAGAAAACCAAAAGCATAATAAAGAAAAATTGGATCTGTTTGATTTGTTTTAAGCTGCTGAGCGTTTTCGTTTTGTCAGCAAATAAAGAGTGTAGGAGTTCGATCTATCTTATTCATATACGTGTTCTACTTTTTTTCATATATTTTCTTAGCAAATAGAGCATAACATGATCCAGTGTTGGATCTTCGTTTTCATTTATCATCGTTGCTTTCTGAAAATGCATTAATAACATCAAGCGCAGACAGATTATTGAATTGACGGTTAGATTTGAACTGTATTTTTTTTTTTGGTAGAATGGAACCACTGAGGAGGTGAAGAAGATTGTCTCCACCCTTAATGACGCTCAAGTGCCTTCCCAAGATGTCGTTGGTGAGTCGATGCGTTGTATTGTTGTAGGAGCTGGTTTTTTATGTATCTATTTTTGTGGTAGGAATTGAAATGATCAAAGAAGCCCTATTATTTATTGTTGTATAGTTTATGATAATTACGATTTACGATCATAACGATTTTGGACAAACTTGTTTGAATGCAAAATTGAGTGAATTCTGGGAATCGGATATGTTGATACGTATAATTGGTCTATTAAGATTTGTATTGAACCTCTAGCTTCAGTGAGTTTGGTTCAATTCTACAACAAATACTATAGTGTTTGACTTGTACCCTTTCATCAGCAGGATACTTATTTTTCTACAATTTTACTCTCTTTGTACTGTGGATAGTAACTGGACACTTGTATGAATTGAATTATTGACCTGTTATGCATGTGTTACTCTTGCAGAGGTCGTGGTTAGCCCTCCTTTTGTGTTTCTTCCACTAGTAAAAAACTCATTGAGGCCTGATTTTCATGTTGCTGCACAAAATGCCTGGGTCAAGAAAGGGGGTGCTTTCACTGGTGAGGTTAGGTATGTTCAACTTTACTGTGTATACCATTAATTTCGATGTGCTTTTGGCATCGAATGTTTGAACTTGATAGTTTCTATAAAATTTCAATGAGCTTATGTTAGTTACTGCAATGCAAGAACAACGTAAATATAGTTTTGTTTCATGTGAATTGATTTTTGTGCTCATAACACTGCACTTCATGAGATAGATGTCAATTTGTAAATGGATATGACAAAGTATGTGTGCACTGCATATATATATATGTGTGTGTGTGTGTGTGTGTATTGTCCGTATAAATGTAGATGTACTTCTCACAATTCTAGGCCCGATGGCTATCGTCTTGTTAGTTTTGTGTGATCTCTATTTGCGGTTTTACCTTTTAATAGTGGTATGTTAGTTGATGTAATATCATTTCCATCTTGTTTTTATAATTATATACTTTTGATTGACTTCTTATTGACTCACAGTGTTGAGATGCTAGTCAATTTGGATATTCCTTGGGTCATTCTTGGTCATTCTGAAAGAAGACTCATCTTAGGTGAATCTAATGAGGTGAGTTGTTATTAATTGTATTGCACTTTAAGTGGGTATGGATTTGATGTCCAATAATTTATCCTCAACTGCACCTTTGCAAGCGGCCATCTTATTTTTGTGAAACTAGATTCCAAACATTTGACAATTTTCTTTATTCACTTCCATTTTCAGTTTGTTGGGGACAAGGTTGCATATGCTCTTGCTCAAGGTTTGAAGGTGATAGCTTGTGTTGGTGAGACTCTTGAGCAGCGAGAATCGGGATCCACTATGGATGTGGTTGCTGCACAAACCAAGGCAATTGCAGGTGCACATATAGTACCAATTTAAAGGTTTCATTTTGCAGGTTTATGGACATCTTTTAGTTGATACTATAAAGCTTAAGCTTTATTTAGAGTACATATTGTAGAGAAGTTCCTTGATGAGTATTTTGATTGTCTGATGGCTTTCAAATGTTACTCATTTATTTGGTTGATTGTTTATTGATTATAGGACTTTTGTAACACTTAATTGAGATACAAGTTGTTCTGTCCATACCATGATATAAGGATTTGTAAATTTTTTGTTTTGTTTCAAAAACTATTTTCTGTTGCAGAACGAATCTCAAATTGGTCCGATGTTGTTTTGGCTTATGAACCTGTATGGGCTATTGGAACTGGAAAGGTCGCTACTCCAGCTCAGGCTCAGGAAGTAAGTCAGGCCTTTACCTTTTTCAAGTTGTGTACACCTTGTTTTAATATCATAAATGTTTCTGTAGGACATTAGATGGTGGAGCAGAAATAGAAAATCAAGAAAAATAGGGTAAATATAAAAGGAGGATTACCTGGAAGCATTGTATGGTTTGAAGGAAACGAAGTAAAGATAGCTGAATGCCATTATTATGGGCTAGGATGTGGCTGTCTTGTGCTTTATGGTTTTATTCTATTAAAAAAGTTTATGTCAGCTAAGCAAATGAAGCATGTCCAAAAGTAAACCAACCCCTCTGACTGCTACGAAAAACACCATCGGATATAATTTTTTGAGAATCTATCATATCTACTTTGCAACTGATATCCCAATTTAATAGTTTTATATGGTGAGCCAGTGATGCATCTTCAGTCCAAGAATATCATTTGGTAGTCAGTAAATGTGTTGAGGCAGCGCTGTCCTTGTAGATTTGTTTATTTCTAAACTTTCACTATTATCTCCGTTTGAGTTTCCTGTATTTGCATTTTAATTTCCTGGGGCACAGACAACTTTTATTGTGTAGACTGCATCAATTGCTTCTCCATGTTGGCAAGTTCTAATAATTTAGACTTTGTAAAAGGTACACTTAGAATTGAGGAAATGGCTTCAAGCGAATGTCAATGCTGAAGTTGCAGCTACAACTCGGATTATCTATGGAGGTACTTTTCCCTCCCCTCACCCTCCTCCCCTTTTTCAAATTGCTGCATCATACCTATGTTTGGGTTTGTGCAATGTTATTTCTCATCCCCCCTTGTCTGGAAGATATTTTTTCAGTTATTGACAATGCGGAAAAATAATTACATTTGTTGCTTTTATGCTTTTGTTTTCAATGTTCATTTTCTTAGTTGATATGAGAGGCTGATTGAAGCATGAGGATCATATGTCCATACATATTGACAAGAAATAAACTACAAGTTGAAAGAGATGTAGTAATTCTCACAATCTTAAATGGCAATTTCACATGTCAAGATTTCATCTATCTTGTAGCCTTTTCATGAGTTTTTATGTTCTTGAAGTCAACAAAAGCAAGGCAACTGAGTGATTGAGTTTAGAGAGGTAGGGAGTATGGGAGAAGTTTTGACCTGACATTTGAGTTGCTAATTGTGGAGAGAGGTTTAGCATATTAGAATTTAGAGAAGTAGAGAGAACTGACGAGGAATTTTAGATTTCTCTGCTTTGCATCAGTAATTGTGTAAACAGAACATGGAGATATTATAAACATCAATCTCTCTGCGTAATTTTCTTTTTATTTCTTTTCTAAAAGTGGAAAGTATAAGAGAAAATTAGCAGTGTGTCTCATATTTTATTACTTGATATTACAAAAGAGTCGTTAGTTCAAATAATTCCAGCCAATCAAGTGTAGGGAAGTTAAAACTCTTCATTATCTCCTCTTCTACAACTTGTGTTTTCTCTCCAACCTAAACCTTCAAACACCCTTTGGGTTTAGCGTACAGGAATGTGAAGTTTCAAAAGGATCAATCACTTTGAGATGAGGTTGAAACTGAGTTGGGCTTAGGGTAGCACGGTGAGTTTTATGGTCGAGGCTGTGATGATTCCTTAATCGAGTAATTTGTTGAAATCAATTCGTACTTGTTATGCATGTATTGGTCTGTCTAAGGGGGGTTTGCATTGAAGATATTCATTTTAAAACATGAGAGAATACACTCATTTTGCATCTTGTTTTGCACATTGCTGGCAAGAATATGCCACTGTTTAGACTTAATGAATCATGTTCTATTTTACAGTGATGCTGTAACATGAAATCTAGTCAATATGCTTTTCCTTGCACAACATATTTATTCCTCACTAGTTCATTTTACATGACATGACTTGCGTATTTCAGGATCTGTTAATGGTGCTAACTGCAAGGAATTGGCTGCTCAGCCCGACGTTGATGGATTTCTGGTTGGTGGAGCTTCTCTAAAGGTAAATATACTATGTTATAGATAATGCTTGTGCACACCATGACATTGCTTTTCCAGGCCCCTACTCCCACTTTTACCCCCGTTGTACTGATAATTGGTTTCCCTTTTATGACGTTCTCCAGCCTGAGTTCATTGACATAATTAAGGCTGCTGAGGTGAAGCAGAATGCTTGAAGCATTGGAAACGGGTGTGAGTAGACGTGACCTTGAACCTCGTCTTTCAGAGATAGCTGTGTTTGTTCTGCACAATCTATAGAAAAAACTCTTTGAGAATAAAAGTTGTGGTTTGTTCTGTTGTGTATTATTCTTCGATGCATGACTTCGGCATGGATTTAGCGCTTAAAACTTTATCAAGTAGAGAAAAAGAAAAATAACAGGTCTTGTTTACTTGATTAAGCATAATATGGTTCAAGTTTTGCTTTTTGTCATCTTTTTTCCTCTTTACACCATGTAGATGTTGCGTGACGGGTGGCAAATGTTTCTAGAATGCATGGTCTTCAATGGTTTGGAAGAATTATTGTATAGGGTCAAACCTTACAGCCATCTTTATGGAATTTTAGAGCAAGTGAGACTTTGAATTTGTATTGAAAAATAATAATCTTAGTGGTCGTGAAATGTTTGTTATTAACCCTACATAAGCTGCAAATTTTCAAAAGAGCGTAAAAGAAATTATCATTGGTTTAAAGTTAAATAAGTTAAATACTTTAATTATTTGATAGTGAAATCAAAATTTATTATGATTAGAAAGTAAGAGACTTGATCTAATTTTACAGCAAAATGTATAAATTTTGGGTTATCGATAGTGTTTTTAGCACCAATGTCCTCTGTAAGCATACAAAGTTGTAAATTGTCTCTAAACATTTAAATTGGTATAAACAATCTAAAATTTTAAAAATAATTATAAATTGCTTCAATTCTTAAACAATATATTTTTACCTTTTAATACAATATTTTTTACATGTTTTGTAATTTTTTTGTACATAAATAATTTAAATTTATTTATTTTTTATATATTATAATGTACTTTAGAATTCAACCTAAAAACAACATAAAAAAATACAATTGAACATTAAAGATATAGTGAGCAATTTGTAATTATTTTTAAAATTAATAGGTATTGATATTAATTTTATAATTTATGGTATAATTTATAATTTTGTATATAGTTCAACGTCGATGTCAAAAACTCATATCTTTATTAACATATGTTTGTGTATTATTTTATTTAGTTGATAGTTGATAGTTGAGCGTGGCAGTTGGATGCCATTAGGATGAATGTTCATACCAATTGAAATTTAGAAAAGTATTTTAAAAGCAAAATAAATAATGGCAGAGAATGCAAATTGCTAAACGAAAGCGACTGGTGTGGACTTCTGTATTCATAAAGTTAATCCTTGCTCTTTAAGCAAGAAAAAAATTAACAAAAAAAAAAAAAAAAGAAGAAGAAGAAGAAGAAGAAGAAATTAACAATAATTATTATAAAAAATAACAATAATTCCAATAAAATAAAATATTGCTCTCGGGCTATTGGGAAATCAAATCTAAAGTTTGGCTACGATGATTTAGAATCAAGGAGTTGATGAGAATTAGGTGCAAATTGCATTCACTGCCGCTGTTTTTTCAATCTCATCTGTAACATCACGTACAACAATAATGACCAAATATTATCTCAATCCCTTTGTCCTTTTTAATTTAATATTATCTTTCACACTTGCCATCTCAATGATCAAACAAAGATTCATTTAAATACTCAATCAGTGACTTCTAATACATGCCACTAATTTTTCACATTATCTCCTAATTTTAAAGTTTCGTCACTTTCTACTTCTACGTGTTGGTAACCATCACAGCAACAATAACAGCAGTCATTGTGGCTACAATCATTGACTCAACATTCGTGTTCACAAGCCGATAAGGACCCTGGACATTAACTGGACAGGTTCACTATGGTAATATTCCTAACTTAGATAATACCTAAATAAATTTGGTCTGTGTATTTTGAAGATCCAAGCATACCACGTCTCTTGAACCATCGTTTCATACTAGCACATAATAAAGTATTGTAATAATTAGTGTTTGTAGCATTAACGTAATGTTGTATGGTAAAGATCATCTAGTAAAATAAAATAAGACCATGTGTCAACGCTTTAAAAAAATATAAAATTTTTATACATAATTGTATGATTTCTCACTCAATTATATTATAGGTGGGTTTGTCATTTATATTGTTACTAATTATAAAAATTAGAGAGTAAAAAGTTGGGTCATGTGTTTATAATATTGAAATTTTAAAATTATAAGATAGTTTCTTTTTATATGACAAAACTAACAAAAATTGACGTACAATGAAAAATTATCATTTTGAACATGTTAATTGTGGCATGAGCTTTATTGGAGTAGATATTTTATACAAGGAAAGATTTTAACACAAGCATGTTTACTAATTAAAAGTTAAAAAACAAAACCCACACCAACTTATAAAATAGATTGTGAATGAGCTTTTGGCTAAAACATCATTTTGATAATAATGAACAAAATAAGCATATGAACATTTTTGTCTTCTATAGATTCCTAATTAAATAGAGACCGAATTGACACAAGCCCACCTTGTGGAACACAGGACCTCCTATATGGAACTGTCCGAGTGCGTTATCTTTGTGGCTGTATTGGTCCATAACGGAATATATCCTTTTGAAATATCATCACACTTTCACAATTTATTCTCTTATTTATAAACTAATAAATTTGACATTTAAATACTTATTACACAATAAAAGTTCAAGTTGAAAATTAATTAGACGTCTGTATAAATATAAATAAAGCAAAAATCTTTAACTATTTTATATAATTTTATTGAAAAGAGAAAATAAATATATTTTTAATATAAATTAATGTTCTTGGCCTCTTATCCAGTTCCTCACTGTCTCTCTCTCTGCCAGTTGCAGATGGAGACTATAAAGAGGAAGCTAAATTAACTGAGGGAAGGCCAAGTCAACGGTTTCACTTTTGTCCTTCGCGAAGGTCTTACTAGAAGAACTTTCCCATGCACGCACACACACACACACACACCAATAGCGACAAAATTCATGTTCAAAAACGACCAGCTTTCTTTGCACCTATCAACTAATCTGTCTTAGTCTTCTTCTCATTCATTTTTCTCTCGTATTCAATTGGGCGGTTATGGATGCGGGTGACAGCTAAGTTTCTAGGAAAAAGCACAGCTTTCACACTTGGCTAAGCATCTTCTTAATTTTGATTCACGGGGTCTCTCTGCTTCCGTCGTTTTTTCAACTCGTACACACTTTGCGTTTTCTTTGGCTATTTCTCTTCTTATTTTCTCTCCTCTGTAGCGGTTGAGTCTGGCGGACAAAGTTTTGAGAGCTTTGTCTTCATGGGTTCCTGCTTAAGTGCTCGAATTAAAGCTGAAAGCCCTGTTCGTGAAGGTGTGTATTTGGATGTTTGCTGCTAAATTTTTTTGTGGGTTTCCGCGAGGTAGCTCTTAATGTTTTGGTTTTGATTGATGGAGCATGCCCTACAGTTTTTAGTAACTCCAGGTTCCAGCTTGGCTCTTTTTTGCTTTATTTTGTTGACAAACTTCATGTGGTTGGGTTTCTCTGATCAAACATTTCTGCTTCAAAATGGTAGTGCTCTTTTTGGTTGTACTGCTTGGTCAATATGAACTTTTTATGCTCTGGTTATTGATGGGTAATGATTGAAATAGGAAAAAATAAAGAGAGATTGAAAATTTCAAATCTGAATTTTGAAGAACTGTTGTGTTCAATCGGAGAAGGGAAATGTATATAAAACCCAATATTTGTGAGCTTATTTTCTGTGCTATGGAAGTACCTTTATGCTGAATTACATAAAAAAGGAACCTTTTTTGCCTCATGTTGGATGATTGAAGTGATGTACCATTGTTGTTCTACAGGGTCGAATTCAAAAAATTATGGAAGCAAGGTGTCATCTGTCTCGATGCCTTCAACTCCTCGGACAGAGGGTGAGATATTGCAGTCTCCCAATATGAAGAACTTATGCTTCAATGAACTTAAAACAGCCACCAGGAACTTCCGTCCTGACAGTATGGTGGGTGAAGGTGGATTTGGATGTGTCTTCAAGGGGTGGATTGATGAGCATTTATTAAAGGCTGCCAAGCCTGGAACAGGCACCATGATTGCTGTAAAGAGGCTTAACCAAGAAGGTTTGCAGGGTCACAAGGAATGGTTGGTGAGTATTATTCCATCTTCCTTTGCCTCGAACACATTTTCTAGATTTTTTTTTTTTTTTTTAGCTTTCTGTGTCAAATCTTCAATTTGGTCTTTCTGTTGAGTTAATATGTGTTATTTGTCAGTGCCATTGAACAACTTAGCTTTTTCTTAATGGATCTTGCCCCTTAATTATGATATCTTTAGACTAATAGTATAATTGATTAATAATATTTTGTTGCCTCTTGAAATACAGGCAGAAATCAATTACCTTGGACAGCTTCATCATCCCAATCTTGTGAAGTTGATTGGTTACTGCTTGGAGGACGATCACCGGCTTCTGGTGTATGAATTTATGCCCCGGGGCAGCTTGGATAATCATCTGTTTAGAAGTGAGTTATTGAACAACTTCTTATCTATTTTAACATTAACAAGGACCTGAAATCTCTCCATTGAAGCTATAATTTTGGGAACTAAAGTGTTTCTGAAACAGGGGCTTCTTATGTTCAACCGCTTTCATGGAACCTTAGAATGAAGGTTGCCCTTGGTGCTGCAAAAGGTCTAGCATATCTTCATAGTGATGAAGCAAGAGTGATATATAGAGATTTCAAAACTTCAAATATCCTGCTCGATTCAGTACGTGAAACATGTTTTATTTGCTGAATTTATAGCGTCTAATCAAGATTCTGTTATAAAGTTAGACTTACAGATTTTTTTCATTTAAAATGACAGAATTATAATGCAAAACTCTCTGATTTCGGATTGGCCAAAGATGGGCCAGCAGGTGATGCAAGCCATGTCTCAACGAGGGTCATGGGCACATTTGGGTACGCAGCTCCAGAGTATATGGCCACAGGTATCTTAAATCTAAAGCACTCTTTATGCTCACAATTGAGTGCACCTAGCTAAGGGGAAGGGAGAGAAAAACAGAAGGTGTTCACATTTGAATGCCATATACTTAGAAAATCGAGTTCAGTATGCCACGTGAGTATACATAGACTATAAGTTTAATGTATTGGATGGAACCAAGACCTAATAATTTAAGTTTTTGGGTCAACTTGCTTTGTTTGTTTTATATTAACGCCTACTTATATGACTTTGGAGACTTGGTCTAAGGCTAATCTATCTGAAATTGAGTAATATACTTGGATGCTTACTCTAATTATCATCCTTGTTCCTCTATTATGTATTCCTCTTTGTTGGATATAATCAAGCATAGTAATTCCTTTCTGATCTCTAGTTCTTTCCCTTCTTGTGAAGGTCATTTAACTGCCAAAAGTGACGTCTATAGTTTTGGAGTTGTTCTGCTCGAAATTTTATCCGGCAGACGAGCAGTAGACAAGAACAGACCCAATGGAGAACACAACTTAGTTGAATGGGCCAAACCTTATTTGGCCAGCAAACGCAGAGTTCTCCAAATTTTTGACGCTCGTATTGAAGGACAGTTCCCGGTAGGGGAAGCCCTAAGAGCAGTTAATCTTGCAATTCGATGCATATCTACAGAACCCAAGTATAGACCAAACATGAAGGAGGTGGTTAAAGCATTGGAACAACTTCAGGATTCGAACGACAAGGAAAGCTTGGGGAGCTCTCAAAACCAACACCACCAAAGTCTTCACGGAAAATCAAGCGACCACAAACATAACATGAAGGATGTCAATGAAGTTAGCATTGGAAAAGCAAATTCAGCATAAAGTTAGAAATGGAAAAGCAGCTTTCACATCTCCAGCCATCTGTTTTTTTTCCCCTATCGTACATATGAGGTATTCATACACTGCATGCTTTATTGTTTCCATTGATTCAAAGGAAAATACAGAAGGTTTTTGGAGGAACACAATACCTTGTTGTGCTTGTATTACTACGGTCGATTACTGTACAGATTCCTATTATGTGTAATATCAGGATGATTATTTTTTTTTCCTCTTTTTCATTCATTTCTCGTTGTGCAGAAACATGAAAGGCATGAGAAGGCTTCCAATCCTGAAATTATTAATATGTTTTTAGACCTTTAATATAATCCTGCAGAACTGAGAATTTTGTTAAGCAAGGTGAGGATTATTCATGCCTTCTGTTTTCCCTATAATATCTGCTAAGAATAATAAACAATAGACTATTTGAAAATCAAGAGAACAAACAGTATGTGGAACATAAGCTGATGAATATAGAATTTTGACTGAGTTATGATTTGATACATTAGAATTCAATCAAAGGGGAAACCAACACCACAGTTTCAGGCTATAAAACATCCATACACATTCAAACCTGCAGATCAGAAAACTCTGAAATCCTATTTTCAAGGGAAAAAGGGGCTAGACCAGAGAGCAGCATTGTGGCCATGATCTCCAAATTGCAGTATATTCATCTCATCCCCACCAAACCCCATATGCTCTTGTGGGTTCATCAAGTCCTCCATGAACCATTGCTGTCTCTGCATGGTTTCCACATTCACTTCAAAACCAGTAGGCCTCTGATCAACCATGGCTTCCACATTAGCTCCTTCTGTAGAACTATTATTCCCTGTCCTCGGTGTCGCCATGACTTGCTTCTGAGCCTCCCTTTTCAGTGTTTCAATCCTTCTATGAATCTCCCTCAAGTTCTGGTCGATCAGCCACCCAACATCTCTCAAATCCATCATGCTCAAACCCTGCAGTCCACCATTCCCAGTGAGTCTCTGAAACATCACCCTAGTCATCTCCTTCTCCCTATTGTCCTTCCTCTGCTTCTTCAACTGCTCATCCACCTTCATGATCCTTTGGCGGAGAAAACTCTCCTGGTTCACCATCTTCTTGCTCTGCTCCATCTCTGGCATCTTCTTGAACTTCGCGAGCACGCGTTGTGCACCCAATGGGGAAGGAAACACCTCTGGCTGAGTGTCATAAGGGCTATAAATGATAGCACAAGCGTCAACATCACAAAGGGTGCTCAGTTCACTCACCTTCTTCATAAGACCCTTCTTCCTTTTCTTGAAAGTTGCTTTTCTCGCAGAGTCATTACTGATGTATGCAAGTTTCACCTTCTTTCTAGTCATGGCTTTGGAAACAAAAAATGCAAACAATTAGAAAGAAATATATATTTGTGTTTTGTTTCCTCTACACAGTCTAATACTATATATAAAGTTGCAAGAGATACCAAATTAATACTGTGAAGATTCAGGAGTTGTACCCCCTGTGGTTGGAATGTCTTAATTAGGAAGACAGTAATATGGCCACCTTTAAATTTATAGCCTCTGAAAATTTTTGGTTACTTGTTTGTTTACCAAGAAAATGGTTGCCCACATACATAGATGGTAAGTATAAGTGAGTAATTAACAGGATAATGAGAAATATTGGATTTGGGATACTGTGGTTACAAGTGTGACACACAGAATTTATTAGTGTGAGTTGGATAAAATGCCTGTCTATTGGTTTGTTTTCCATTAGGACAGCAAATCCTTATTTTTAATATTAACATCCAAGATTAATGTCATAAAAATGTTTTCTATGCAGATGCTTATCTGTATCCCATCCATTCCCTGCATTAAAACTTAAAATTTTTCATTCATGAACTATATATTTATCTATTTGCTCACTTTCTCTTCTTTTTTTTTAATTTTTTTTTTTAAACACATTCAAATGTAAGTAAAAGAGACAGGAAGATCTGAAACATGTCCGCTAATATCCATAGTTTTAATTTAAAATAAAAATGGGAAAATGTAAAGCATGTATATTTAAACTAAATCATTAAACGGCGTCGAATTTGTAACATGTAACGTATGTATAATAAACACACAAAAGAAGTGTATCGTGGTGTTGATAAAGTTTATCAAAATTTGACGTTGCATCAGCAATGATGTAACATACACACTCGTGTTTTTTTCTTCTTACATAAATTTCGAGTTTTCTATTTTGGTAACCACAGATTTGTTTCCAAATCACGAATAACAAATTAGATAACCAGATCTTGTAATCTCATGTCGTCATGGTACATGTATTACAAATAATTACGCAAATCATTAATCACCCAAAATAACAAAAATTATATATATATATATATATATAGAGTGATGCTAATATGGGCAACGACGCCCACCTTTTTTTCTTTTTTTTGTGTTTTTTATATAATTTTATATATTTTTTTAGTATTTTGCCAAACTTCAAAAATTATATATATATATATATATAATACAAAAAAAATAGACAAAAAATATCAAAAATATAAAATATATAAAAAAAAGTAAAAAAAAAAAAAAAAAAGGGGAAAAGAGTGGGCTTGTCGCCTAAGCTCATATTAGCATCACCTTATATATATATATATATATATATATATATATATATATATATATATATATATATATATCTTAGTGAAGACGCTAATTAACGCTATATAATAAATATATATAATTTTTTTTTAAAAAGAGATTATAGATGGTGATTTTATAACGGGAATTTTATTTAATTTTCGAATTATTGTTTTAAAGACTTCGAATCAAGTAAAAAGAAAAATCGTACCTTTTTTTGTTTTAATTAGACCTTTGTTAATTCGAAAATAATATTACATAAGCGAAAGCTCGAATTATTTTTATCAATGAAAACTAATTCAGATTGAAATCAGGTGGGTCCCGCTTTCTACGTGGTCTTCTTTGAAAAGGGGGACACATGTTAAAATAAGGTGACCTGTAAGGTGGGGTTGGAGTCGTTATAATCCGCATTTGTGTTTAACACATGTCAAGATTTCAATGGAGAGACCACGTAGGAAAAGAGTTCCCAGGACCACCTGATTGTTTTGCCCTTTTGGAGGGAAAAAAATTAATAAGGAGAAAAAGCCCGACTCGGTTAGCAAAGAACGTAGAACAGCCACTCACAGTGAAAGTGGAAAACGCATAAACCCTAAACCCTAAACCCTAAACCCATTTGTCCCTGAGACCCTGTTACTCTTACAGATCGATTCCTTCATTGCTGTTCATTGGCCTCCATTTTTGCTGGATCACAGTTAAACGTACGCTTCTTCACTTATTTTTATTTTTATTTACTTTGAGGATTTAGGGATTCAAATCCACTCGCAATAACCTTGCGCGCCCAAGAAGTAGTTCCCCATTGTTCCACATGTAGGTGATGATTGCTACAGGAATTGCCCCTCTTCCACCATGTCCGACCACAGACATGTGTTTGGTTCCTGGAAATAGCGAAAACCCCCTAATGTTCAAGAACTCAATTATACTTATAGTTGCAAATTGCAAATACTTCTTCAATTTCATTTCATTTCCTCTGTTTTTTCGCCAATGTTTAATCTTTCTTTGTTTCATATTAACAATTTGGCATTCATTTTATTTGTATCAGAGAATTTTTTTTTTAATAATATTCATTATATGCTATATGTGATAATGTGCTGGTTTTTGACTTTCAGAATTGGGTTCTTGGTCTTGGTGAAGAATAGGATGAAGGTCAAAGTTTTACGTATCCTTCTTGCTATAATTTGTTTTTTATTTTTTTCTCTCTCAAAATATTTAATTTTTTTTTACCGTTTGGTTGCTTTTTATTATTTTTTATTTATTTTATTTCTCTTCTGTTTCAGCTTTTAATTTGCTGTCATGTTGTCCTCAGAAACTGATGGTCTTAAACTTATGTGCTAATTTTCTTTGTTTCAATGATTGATAAATTAATGGGCTTGAAGAGTTTCTTACGCTCCTCAGTGCTAGTTTGTTTCACGGTTTTCTATTTTTTGCTTTAAAGCTTGAAAGGAATTGTAAAAGGCCTGTTTATCCTCTAAGGTAATTTATGGATGGAAACGAGAGTGTTTTTCTCACCAATTTCTTTATATGGCTATTCTGTTATTTTCTTAGGAAGTTGGATTCTATTCTTCACAAAGTATTAGTCTCTAGCTGGCATATTTTTTTGTATGTTACATCGGGTAACAGTATCATATGATAAACTTAAAAAATAGCTGTTGCTAGTTGTGGAAACAGTTTTCTCTTGACTCAGTGCTCTTTGCAAATATCTGCTGGCCTGTCTAACAGAGTATGTTCTCTTTCTCCTATCTATTTATTATGTAACTTACTAGCTACTTTTCTTTTCTATATTTTCGTTATGTCTAGTACCATAATTCTCATCAATTTGAATTCTAGGTGGCATGCTGTTGCTTCATGGACTTGGGATGCACAGGATGAAACATGTGGAATATGTAGGATGGCCTTTGATGGCTGTTGTCCTGATTGTAAACTGCCTGGGGATGACTGCCCACTAAGTAAGTTCTACTTGCTAACGATATTAACTTGATGCCTCTCCACCTTGTCTGCTTTTTCTGCCAAATTTTCCAAATTCTCTCCCTGTTGGTAAGACTTTTTAAGTCTAGGAGTTACTTGGATGTGCTTTTAAGTAACCTTTGGTTATTTAAAGACTTGTTATTAAAAATCGTCATTATTTTATTCCATTTTTTGTGTTCCTCAAAGGTACTTGAACAATGTTGTTTCCTCCACTCACTTAATAACATGCAAGACATGAGAATGCATTTTAGCACAATATCTTATGTAATGTATGGTTTATAAATAGTAATTCTCATGCATTTAGATTTTTTTTTTTATTCTGTATCTTCTTTGAGGTAACTGCATTCGACTTTGACTATCTAATGTGAGATCTTAAGCTGGCACCTTATTACTACATGTTCCACATGGTTAGTAGTGCCCAGCTACTATGAGATGGTCCAGTTAACATACTGAACTCTAGTATTTTTCTGGAAGGAAGATCCATCATTTTTTACAATATCATGTCACTGTTTGTTTATTTATTTGTTTGGATTTGTTGCCTTATTTGTTTATGATGCATTTACATAAGTAGGAACCTTGCTGTGATCTCTGTAAAGGAAGAGCTTAAGGCTCATGCATAATTACAATCGAGATTAAACAGGAACAAATCTTCCATTAAGTTGAGATAGCTGTTACTAGCGCAGACAAATTGACAATTAGATGCGTTATGCGGTAACCTTTGTGATGACACACCTACGTACTGGACTGTTTAGAAAAAGTGCAAGAACTTCTTATGAGATCTACATTCTAGCTATTTACTGCTGGTGTTTTTACTTGTCACAGTGTACATTTTTATTTTTGTCAAAATCAATTTTAGATAAAGGTTGAGACTATGTTTGCTGTTTGATATGTTAATTGTTTATGAGACTATCAATGTCTAGGTCAGTGTAGACTCCGTAAACTTATTATCTTAGTGCCCATTTGGTAACATTTTTGTTTTTGGTTTTTAGTTTTTTCTCGAGTTGTGTGTTATTTGCCTAGTTTAAAGGTTAGTTAATGATAATTAGAGTTTGCTATTGTTAGTTAGACTCTCAATTAACTCTAAATGTGAAGGGGAGTAAAAAAAGAAAACAGCAAATTGAAATTATTTCAAATCGTTCTTCATTTGGTTTTTATACTTTTCTTTTTCTGTCACATTTATAGTAAGATGAGAAGACTAAAAAGCTCTGACTAACTTTTTGAATTAAGCAAATAAGAATAAACTCGAGAGAAAAAAACCAAAAACAAGAACCAAAAGCAGAAACGTTACCAAACAGGCACATTTTTGTTTATGGAGTTTAGATAAGCAAATGCTTTGTATGTTACTATCATGTATACCAGTATGGAATTGTCTTCAAATGTATTGTGTGCATCCCATAAGGACATGATTGAAGAACAAAGCTTTATTCCTTGGATGCATATACTCATTAATTTGTGCCTTTCAAGTATGAATATATTGATTGCTTACACTTCAATATGTGAAAGATATTATATTTTATTATTTTAATGCTGATATTATTTGATTTTGCAGTATGGGGTTCATGCAACCATGCATTCCATCTTCATTGTATCTTAAAATGGGTGAATTCACAGACTTCTCAGGCGCATTGTCCAATGTGTCGTAGGGAATGGCAATTCAAAGGATGAGATGAGTCTTGGGAGTCAACCTTCTTACTATGAAGTTCTCTGGTTTGGTTATTTTTTTGGGAATTGTTGATAATGTTGATGTCTTACTGTGGGGTATAGAAATTGTTTTCACCTCTTCACTAATGCAAGTTATCAAATTTTTATTGTTGTTAATTGAAGTTTCATTCGGTGACTGGGCAGCAAGAGACATACAGGACTTCACTGTAATGATTGTAAAGACCAATACAAATTTCAAAACAATTTTAAGAAGTTAAAAACAAAAACGCCTACCAAATATATTTTTATTCTCTGCTTTCATATAAAACTGATAATGATAAACACATTATGAAAAGTAATTTTAAAAGTGGTGAGGCCTTGTCGTTAACCCTTCATATATTTTTGCATCCTTAAAATGGTTTTGGGATAAAAAAACAAAAAGAAAGGAAAGAAAAGATTTGGACCCATTTGTATTGTATAATTTGGGCCTCAAAGGTATGGGCTGAACAATTCTAGGCTCGTGGACTAAGGCAAATTAAGGTAGGGCTATAACCGTCTTTTCGTCTAGAAGCTGAGGTTTTGGCTAACTTCTGGCTCTTCCTCCTTGCCCGACTCGGCGAAAACGGAGAAGCAGCAGAGTGATGATTGCTACATCAATGGCGTTGATTCAGCTTGCGGGGTCTTTGCCACTCGCACGTGCAGCACGAACTCGCACCCTAGCAGTGAATACCATCGTCTCCACTCAGAGTCCCAGGCACGCAAAGCTCTCTACCGTTGCCACGCCCTCTCCTTCACGTGTTTCGCTCGCCGACTCGCGTGTTCTACTCGGCTTGTCCGAGCCTGAACTCCAACAGGTCGCCCTCGACTTTGGTCAGGTAAAAAAAAAGTTTCCCACATAGATAAAAAATTGATATGGTTCCTTCTTTGTTTGGTCTCTGAGAATTATTGAATTTGGAAAAGAAAAGAAAATGAAAATTTTCTTTTTGTTTGTTCAATTATATATGTAAAGCAAAGCTATAGAGGGAAGCAACTTCATCATCTCATTTACCAAAGAAAGGTTAAAGATATTCAGGATTTTAGTCAATGTGAGTATTCTGTGTCTTCCTCCTTTCTGTGTCTTGTTTTTCTTAGTTCAGTGAATATTTAGTGGCTTATATGTTGGACACATTTATGGTATTGTCTCAATAAGACAGTGCCACAGGCATTCAGGAATGAGCTTCAAGCAGCTGGATGGAGGGTTGGACGGTCACCTGTTTATCGCTCTGTCGCTGCAGCCGATGGGACTGTTAAGGTAATTTCTTTAGAAGACAGTTATTTGGCAGTTATGGGGACTGGGATTTTTTATTGGTCGGGGCCGATAATCATCATGTGGGATTTTCTTGTTATTACTTTAGATGATGTCCAATTGCTCATGTATTTCGATGGAACGTTGTTGTTTAGAAAATTTTCAGAATGCTAGAGGGCATTTAGACGCCTAAATAAAATAAAATTTGATTGGTTGTGAATTGTTGCTTTAGAGTGACCTGAATGATAGTGAATTTACTTTGGTATTTGATGATGAGGTGCAAGCTTGCCAAACCAATTCTCTTTTAATATTATAGGTAGCATTTCATTTGGGGACATTTGTCACACTTTCTATCTTTTAGTTTCTCTCTGGCTTGTGAGGTCAGTTTTCTTATTCACTTCTGCTTGCGGCTGACCCTGCAGTTATTGATAAAGTTGGAGGATAACAGATTAATTGAGACTGTTGGCATACCAGTTCCAGATGACAAAGGTTTATTGCGCCTTACTGCATGTATATCATCACAAGTAATTCTCTGAGATGTTATTAGCCAGCTTCAAATCTGCAGAGTACTTTAATGTTGGCTTTTGTGCCTGGAACCTGAATGGTAGTCAATGTAATTCTCATGGTACTGTTTTCACTAAATATTTATTGGTTTTGACCTTTGGCTGATCAGGTAGGCTGTCCTCTGCGCTGCTCATTTTGTGCGACTGGCAAGGGAGGATTCTCAAGGAACCTCCGTGCACATGAAATTGTTGAACAGGTCTGAGTGACATCATCTTTAAAGTCCAATATGATTTAAAATATGTTTTAAGCATTGGGTGGATTTGGGAATCCAAGCAGATAGACCTAAATATACATGCTGATGTTGTAAGCCAGCTTGACCTAAAAGCTTTAGCTATTAGGTCCTGAGTCGACCTATGGTACCCTGATCCTTATTCTCTAATTTACTTTCCCAGCTTTGTACAACCAACCTAGAATTGTACAGTGTAATGGATATGTATGATGAGGAATACTTAATTTTTCTTGGAACAAAGCCACCCATATACTCTAAAATAAGAATGATAGAGTTTGTTTCATAAATACACGATCATTATAAAATTCTTTATGCACACAGGTTTTAGCAATTGAGGAGATCTTCAAGCATAGGGTGACGAATGTGGTGTTCATGGGAATGGGTGAGCCAATGTTGAACATGAAAGCAGTACTTGAAGCACACCGGTGCCTGAATAAGGTTTATCTATTAGCTACTTTATTACAATTTATGTGTTTAACATGTTTGATCTTTTTTCTTGTCTGCTTGTAAATATACTCACACCCGTAAATTACAGTAGGTTTTCCAAGTAACTTGTTTTTTCAGTTTGAGTTAAAGCTTATATTGTGATACGACTTTCTTTATTTTTCAAGGATGTGCAAATCGGGCAAAGAATGATCACAATTTCCACTGTGGGAGTTCCAAACACAATTAAAAAGCTAGCTTCTCACAAACTTCAGTCAACATTGGCTGTAAGGTATGTTATATTAGTTGGGAGTATGGGAATGTCTAGTTTAATAATTTGTTGGATCAGGGGTGGAGCTATGTGGGGGCTGAGTGGGGGTTTTTTCTCCCTTAAAAATTTTTGAATTTTTTTATAATGTTGAAGTACTTCTTCAAGAAATCTTCAAAGGAAATATATTTGACCTTCCATAAATTAAATATACTTACTCCAGATTTGATATTTGGCATCTTAGATTAAATGTTCTGAACTTTCAAGTAAAATATTTAACATGATATTTAATATATATTTTAAATATTTATCATGTTTATGCATTAACATTCTTATCGATCCTTTTCAATTTCTGATGCATCAGCCTGCATGCTCCTAACCAGAAACTTAGGGAAACAATTGTGCCAAGTGCGAAATCCTACCCTCTGGAAGCAATCATGAAGGATTGCAGGGACTACTTCCTTGTAACCAGTCGTCGGGTTTCCTTTGAGTATGCACTTTTAGGTACACTGTAAAGCTTTTTTGACCCCTTGGCTATTGCTTATCGGCTTATTTGAAGGTTAACAAATCTAAATTTGTTAACGGCAACTGTCTTGTTATTGTCATATTTTGATAGCTGGAGTCAATGATGCGGTAGACCATGCGAAAGAACTTGCAGAGCTACTCCATGAGTGGGAAGGTGGTTATCATGTGAACCTTATACCTTTTAATCCTATAGAAGGCTCTGAGTACCAGCGTCCATATAAGAAGGCGGTATTGGCCATTTTCCCTTATTGTAAAATTAATGCCTTCATCCTCCTACTTTATTTGGCACTGGCAGTTCACATTGTTTTATTGATGACTTTTGCAGGTAACAGCTTTTGCGGCTGCTCTGGAGTCCAGAAAAATTACCGTTAGCACACGCCAAACAAGGGGCCTGGATGCCAATGCAGCTTGTGGCCAGCTCAGAAACAAGTTCCAGAAGAGTCCTTTGCTCACTGACTCCGACGATGTACCCTCTGAATCAGATGTTGCAGTTGCATGTTGATGCTCAACGTTCTTTCTGGGATATATTCTGCTAACTTATCTCTGCAAGTGAAAAGATGGTAATGATGCTAGTCAGGTTTCTTCTTTTATACACAAGGCTGGGTCTCTTTTGAGGGAGAAGAAGTAAAGAAGAAGTGCTTTTTGGACTATATTTTACAGTGATCAAGGTTATGGATCTATAAGCAAAAATACAAGAGGATTCATTTGATGGCTCAGGACTTTCACTATGTGACTGTTTTGTCAAAATGAAGCACATTTCCATTTCTAGTCTAGTATTAATTGTTTATTTATTTCTTTTCATTTGGACCAACTCTGTATATTGTAATCAGTTATAGGCGTGGATATTATTTCCATAAAATTTTGTTCATTCAACTGAGGAATGTAAAGGATTTCAGTTCATATTTATTATTTTTTATAAATTTTATTTTATTTTTCTATGTAACTTTAAGGAATCAATTTAATATCATGTTTATTATTAACTAAATTGAGACATGATTTACTGGTGATTGTTTTTGTAATTATCGTGACACCATGTGTTTCATATCTTCTCTGATTAATTTATTTTCTGAAAAAAAAAAAAAAGTTTACAAAATAGAATAGAACCTTGGACAGTGGTTGGTTGCACTTAGGCCCAGTATGGCCCAATAATTTTAACAGATAAAACAAGGAAAAATCGGGCCGACCCGCCTATCACGAAAGCCCAAATTGTTTGCTTTCTTTTTGTTTTATTTTATTATTGGAATAAATTGTTTTAGGGGTTTAAAAGACCAAAGTGTTGACGAAGCAAAACATATTCTCCAAATTCCTTAGATCTGAAGGATACTGTGTGCTCTGCTCTTCGAAGCTCTCGTTGTAAGAAGCTCTCGCTGTAAGGTAATCTTTCCCACTCTTTATTTCTTTGAATTTTTCAGAAAATTATCTACCTGTTTGACCGCTGAGAAATCGCGGGAAAAATTAGAAAAAAGAAAGGAAGTAAAACTTGCTTTTGATTCGAAATTTTAAAGAACACATTGAATAGGATTTGTAAAAAAAAAAATAAAAATTACGTAGCTTTTTCTCTGCGACCAAGTTATTTAGGGTATTAGTATTTGATTTCAAATTGTATTTTGTTCTATGACAAAGAAGAGGTTTGCTCTCATTTTTTTTGCAAGATTATGCTTATAATGGAGTGGGAAATTTTTTATATTTTTTGTTATGGAAGAAATTGTATTTGTGGGTAATTTCTTCTCTATGGTATATTTACTTGGAACTGTTTGCTATATTTTTAGGTGACATGAGGAGGTACAGTCCGCAGTACTATAGTCCTCCTAGAAGAGGATACGGTGGTGGTGGTGGTCGAGGAAGAAGCCCTCCTCCAAGAAGGGGATATGGTGGAGGTGGTGGTGGTGGTGGATATGGAAGGCGCAAGGAACAAAATCATGGAAGCCTTTTGGTCCGAAACATTCCTCTAGATTGCAGGTTGTAATTTGTCGGCATTATACTTGCTATGCATTTTGGGTTGTTTCTGAACGGATGTTTATTTTTCCTTATTTCCTTGGCTGAACTTGTTTATCTGGTCAAACTGGAGATTTATGTTTAATTTTTTATTGCAGACCAGAAGAATTGCGTGTTCCTTTTGAGAGATTTGGGCTTGTGAGGGATGTCTATATTCCAAAGGACTATTACACAGGGTGAGTCTTTCTGCGTGGAAATCCACTTACAGTTTGCTCTCAATTCTGTTAGCCTGATTAACTTTATACGTTCAATGTGTTCTTAGAATATGAAATATTTATAGCATTCCTGTTTGTCACTTGTTTAGAATCTTTGTAACAGATTATGATTTTCACAAGTTTGTATGTGTAATTAGCTGAATGAAATTTTGGGCTTTTTGGAGCTCACTTTAATTGAATTTGGATCATGCTTGTGCTTATTCGGAGCTCAATTAGCCAGTTTCAAGCTCAGTTGAGATAGTTTTAGCGGACTCAGGGTTGTCTGCAAGCAAAAACGTAACATCCTTCAATTTGTAAATGGAATTCTTTGATAGTTGTAAGATATTCCTGTAGCTTTTATTTTATTTATATACTTCTATTGTATATAAACAAACTTTATACCGTTGATCAACTTTCTATTCTTCTAAACAATTCATTTGGTGTAAAAAAGAGTTCTCCTAGAACTGCATGACTCATGGGCCTCACTACGAAGCATGTGGGTTAAGTTTGTTATTTTTAGCGATATTTGCTTGAAGATGACCTTGACATATGGAGATCTTCTTAGATCATATAAAAGCTCTGACTTGGCAAACGACTTTCTATGAAGTTAATATTAATTAGTAATTCATAGTCACAAGTACAAATGAAATGCTTGGGATTGATATTTGATAGTTGTTTCAGATAATATATATATCCTATACTGTTCTTGGCATCCTTAGTTGCAGCATGTAATAGGGAATTTTCAGTTAAGTTTTCTGAACAGTTATCAAAATATTTATTTTCCTTTTCATAGTGAATTTTTGAACTGGTTTGTCAGGGGGTATGTTGGTTTGAACTTTGAAGTTAAAACAAGCCCAAGCCCCACATTTGATGAAGACCTACTCTTTATCATTGCCTAACATATTGGTATCTCAAGCGTGTTAGAGTAATGTTCAAATGAAGAATGTTCCATTTATGAAGAGAAATTATAATAATTACACAATCAATAGAAGTTTGATGAGGATGGAGATTGATACTTGACCATTTGAAGACTACATGAGAAGATTTTTTTTAGTTTGGGGAACGTTGATTTCGAGTGCTTTTAATTACAAGAATGTGAAGAGTTTCCAAGTCACTTGGATTGTTTGACGTTGCCTTTGATACTTATGTGAGGAAAAGGTCAGTCACTAAGCTTCAATATTATCTGCTTTACATAAATTCAGCATCCACTTTTGTGGAACTGCGTTGGAGTCGATGTTAGATGTGTAAAGAAAGGTATATTAGTAGTGACATTGTGGTTGTACTTTACCATGCTAATTTTGATTTGTAACTGCTCTTGTACAATCAATGTTTGCTCATATTGTGAGTACATTTTTTAAAATGACTATCGTGTGTTTTATGCAGGGAACCTCGAGGATTTGCATTTGTGCAGTTTGTAGATGGTTATGATGCTTCGGAGGCTCAGTATCATATGAATGGTCAGATTTTTGCAGGGAGGGAGATATCCGTGGTTGTTGCTGCAGAGACCAGGAAAAGGCCTGAGGAGATGCGTCACAGATCTAGGATTAGGTAGTTAATGCTGTACTCTGCTTTTGCTTTCTTAAAGCTCTCCAAAAAGAAACTGTATAGTTGATTTTATATATTCAGAAATTCCAACTATTTGTTACTCTTTTCAGCAGAGGACCATCTGGCTATGGAGGACGACGGTCATCTCATTATGGTATGCTGTTTCTTAGATTTTAAATTTTTATCAAAGCTTTTGTATAGTTTCTACTTGTTGAATGTTCCATTAGGGCTAGAGGTTTTGTCTCTCTGAAGTTTAATGTTTCTGCTCCAGAAAAAGGAAATTTTACCTTGCAGTATTGGTTTCAATTCATAAATTCTCATGACTATGTTGCAATCTTCGTCATTAGTGTTGGCATTCACAAATGATGTGGCCGGACAACCTGCCAACTAAGAAGATTCTTCCTTATTGTTAGTTTTACTTATGTTTCATTCAAGATTAGTATAATTTATATTCTCGCTTTCTCTTTCTATAAATGTGGTGTACCTTATAAGATGTTGCTATGCAATTATTACTCTTACTAAATCCTAGAGGCTATTCTTGAATGTTTAAATAAGTTTTGTGTGTACAATTTTCTATAAGACTAAACATTGGTTTTCCTCTTACCACCTTAGTCTTGTACAATTCTGTTGTTTGAGCATTTGGCATTCCGACATCATCTACAATGGGTTTTTGTTTATTGCTTTATATTGTAGTAACTATGATCTACGTCCTGTTGAAATCTTGTCTAAAATCTTATTCAATGTCTCAGACCGTTCTCGATCTCGCTCCTTATCTCGTTCCCGCTCTCCTCGCTATCCATCAGGTTCTAGAGGCCGATACCTCTCAAGGTAAGCCTGACATAGACGACTGGTGGCTGTTTTGGCAATGAATATATATATATATATTTTCATTTGTTTGCTGGATCAGTGAAGGTGTTTTGTGTTTGGTTGTTTTTAATCCTGCCAGGTCTCCATCTCCGGCCCCAAAGCGTCGAAGTAACTATTCTGCTTCACCAAGCAGAAGGCACGCAGAGCATCCAAGATCGCCAAGAGGTCCTCCACCAGAGCGTGAGCTTCAGCGAGATGATGATCTCAATCGTAGGGCATATTCTGGTTCGCCTGAAAGGCAAGGCCACTAAGGCCTTTGCCAATGTTTTAATTATAGCGTGTATTACACAACTGTTTTAAATTGTTTTGTCATCAGAATTGAACTCTTTCCGGTTGATTTAAACTATATGACTTTATTTCCTCTCTCCAGCCCCTGATGCACTTTTTGTATCTTGCCTTTTCTTCTTTTTTTAATGTGGTGTTTTCTTTCGTGCAATTTTTTCTTCTTCTTTTTTCTTTGAAGTTGTTTATGCCATTAATATTTAAAATCAGCAAATAAAAAAGAACAAAAAATTGAGGTAAAAATGTAATCAATCTCATTCCCATAGAATGAGAGGCACCAAAAAAATAATTAAAAATTGTGCTCCATTAGGGGATTTATATTTTTTTTTAGAGGACTTGGGTTTTATCATTAAAGATAAAAAGAGGCTTTAATGATACAAAATTAAGTTATTATGTTCCCAGCGATGTTGAAAAATGTTTAAAAAAAAATGGAAAAAAGGAAAGCAATTACCCAATGTTGGATTTTTTTTTTTTTTTTTTGATAGAAGAAAAAAAATGTTAGAATAATAAAGGATGGTATTGTTTGAAAACCTCTTGATCGACAAGTCTCGAGCTCCTTACCATTATATGGAAGAACATTGGATGCTCAAGTGAAAGTAGGATATATGTTATATAATATTATCCATACTAGCCATTCTCAATAATGTGATCATCTTAGAACCAACACGTCGATATGCTATTCTGGAATGTCTCCCCGATAGGCTTTACTTTAATTTGGATGTTTTCCATTAAATTAATTAATCAATTATGACGGCGTGTTTAATATAATATGTGTTTCAATTTTATTTTATTATATATATATATATATATATATATACACAGTATATGGGTTTGAATAGTAGTGTTAATTATATAAATATATTTTCAAAGCCAAAAGCACGTACCGCCACGTGAATTAGTTGATTAATTTTGAGAAAAGACCGGCTCTTTGAGGTGACCAACCGAGGATTGCAGTCGTTCTTGGAATTTTGACCGCCCGTCAGTGGTTGACATGTCCTCTCTATATAAACCATTAATGCCCACCTCATTCAAACGCACGATACCTCATTGCAAATTCTGAGATTTTTTTTTTCCTTCTGTGTGTGTGTGTGAGAGAGAGAGAGAGAGAGAGAGAAATGGCAAGTGGGATTTTGGAAGTGGAGTTGGTGGATGCAAAAGGCCTTGGAGACACTGATTTCCTTGGTATGTGTTTATACAATTTCTATCTCCCTATTCTCTGAATATTATTACTTTGTTAATTTGTTTCTGGTGTTTCATATATGTTGAAGAAGATCGTTAATGTACCACTACCTGCTTTTGGAATGTGAATTGTTTTCAAGTGAAAATTTTTCCTACCCTTTGATGTGTTTTCTTGGATTCTGATTGTATTTTCTTTCATTTTCTGTTTCAAGTGTTAGAAATTAATGTAGGAAATTTACTCACATGCAGCTGTTTTGTTCCTTAATCTTAATGGCGTACATCTGAAAAACACTTCGTTTAACGGAAAAATGGTGGACTATTTTCAGCAGAAATTTTATACGAATTTTTTTGTCCCTTCCAGTTTAAACTTCTGGAAGGAACTACATGCAATATATATTTAAACTTCGTTCATTCTTAGGTTAAAACTCTATCAAAAGGAAAGAAACAGAGCAAAGCGTAGATGATGTGTTTGAATAGTTGTCAAACCGGTGACTGATTTTGTATTGTTATTAATATTTTGTCATTCCATTGTGCATATTCTGCTTTAACCTTCTGTTGGTAATGGTGTGGGATTTCGTTTTGAATATTTGGAAAATTTAAATGTGTATCTATACTGTGGTAGGTGATATGGATCCCTATGTTCTTATTCAATACAAAGGACAAGAGCGCAAGAGCAGTGTGGCCAGAGGTTAGTTCTCAACTCCTGTGACTCAGACACCAATGTTTTTGATTCTTAATTTGAAGAAATTTCTGGCAAATTAATGGAAATGTCCTTTGATCTGTTGACTTTAATTCACAGATAAAAATTTAGATAGTGTGTTTAGCATGAGTCACCAATGGATAGACTTTGATAAATCATAAGCATTGAATGAAGATTTTGGGGTCAATTTGACATAGATATGACAAAATCAAATAAAAAATGCATAGATGGTGATTGGTCTGTACATGCATTTTCTGGTGAAAGTGCGTGCATTAATTTTTCTGTTTAATTAATTAGGTTCTTTCTTGGCCATCATATTTTGTCAAGTATAAAATGCTTTAAATTATTATAACCTTTACCTAAAGGAAGTTGCAGAAAAATAATCTGAAATTGTCATGGGGCCTAGGAAATGTGTATCTATAGCTGTCACCACCAAGTGTAAACACATTAAACAAAGGCGTACTTGTATATTAGGTGTACTTAATACACTATGCTTTCTTGCTAGTGCGACATCTTTGATTTTTGATAGTAGACCGACCACGGAAAGAAATCTAAAACCAAGCAGCCAATCTTAATTAAAACAGATTTATAATTTCTTTTGTATGTAAATATGATTTAGAGATTGTCGTATTGGGATTGTCCAGCCCAACCAAACAATGCTTATAAATATTGTAGAAAGAATGTATTCGACGAATCAAATGAGGTGGTCTATATGTGATGCTGAATCAGATCCTAGTACAAAATACAGTGCTAACTTCCAAATTATGAAGCAGGGCAAGGTTCAAACCCGGTGTGGAAAGAGAAGTTCCTGTTCAATGTGGAGTATCCAGGGTCAGGTGAAGGGTACAAACTCATTCTCAAAATCCTGGATAAGGACACTTTCTCTTCCGATGATTACATTGGCCAAGCCACGTAAGAAAGCGCGCACACAGTAATTTTTAGTTCCTAATTATATACTGAGCTTAGTTTCAGTATGGTGAATCTGAATTTGGATGATACGCTGATAGCTATTATTTGGTGTTGCTAGTATCTACGTGAAGGATTTGTTGGCAATAGGAGCAGAGAAGGGAACTGCTGAACTACATCCTAACAGATACAGTGTTGTAGGCGCGGACCAAAACTATCGCGGAGAACTAGAAGTTGGTGTAGTTTTCACCCGGAATAAGGTAAATTTTTTTAAACCCAAAAGTATTGGCTGTTTCACTTGTTTGATGTTTATATGCTGTTGGGTTTATTGGTTGTTTCACTTGTTTGATGTTTATATTTTGTTTATTTTTATAGGCTAAAGAGGAATTTGATGAAAGAGAGTTTGGAGGATGGAAGCAAAGCCATTTTCGCTAGTTTTCATATGTCAAACTTATGTTATTCCAAAACAAGGGAAAGACCAATGGAATTGGGTAACATTTTGTAATTTGTGGGACAAAACAAACATGTACAACTCCTTTGTAATTTGTTTTGCAATCCATGTTTTGTTTGTTCACAAGTTTGGTCATCAATTGCTGTATTCAAGATAAACTCCCTCTAGTTGCTATATTTAATCCATGCTACAATTTACAAGATTTTTTTGCATTATATTTTTACCTGTCCTTTTTTTTATTATTCTCTTATAAAATATAAGTTGGACCAAAGATAGAATTTTAAACAGTGTGGACTATATTTACGGAAAGGGATTAAAATTTCTGGCCAAATTTATCTGAAACTTAAAGAGAAAAGGAGGAGTTGAAGTAAAGAAGAGACATGAGCTAAGCTGAACTGAGCATGAACTGGATCCAAAATATATATAAATTATATATATATATATATATATATATATATATATAATATTTATATATAAACTGCCTGGTCTATCAGCTTGAGTCGGATAATACCCAACCTTTGACATTATCATGGATACCCCTTGGAAAGGTTAAGAGTAATGTAATCTTATTTAAGTAAACTCTTGACTTTTCCATATACACAAATCAATCATTTGTTGTCCAACATTTTTAATAGCTAGTAGCTAGCATAGTCACAATCTATTTTAATTATTCCCAAAGAGCTTCAACTAGCTAGCAACCCCATTGGCCATTGGCATAAACACGAAATATCCATAGCTGCATTCACCAACAATTCGTGTATGGTCCCGACCAACAAAAACCAACACTAACACAACAATCAATTTTTACTCATTAATTTATTGCCTCGGGACACCTATAGCTACTAGCTAGATTTAAAACATAAATCATGGACATTATCAGAAACATGAGCACCCAAGTGATCAAACATTTAAGAATTTGTTTCAAGTTTATCCCCACCATAGAAATATGAATCATAATACGATAAAAGCACACATTTTAATCCTTTCACTTCAACCCTATCTCTCTCCCATAGTAAGATGGCATGGATATTGGCAAAGAAGATTAAATTATAAATAATAATAAAATAAATGCAGCAACAAGCCGTCTTAGCTCAGCCGGTAGAGCGCACGGCTTTTAACCGTGTGGTCGTGGGTTCGATTCCCACAGACGGCGACGTCGTTTTTGAAATTATTAATTTTAAACCTTTTCTATTTTGGTTATCTTCCAGCCAATGGGGCATTTGCTCCTTCTACTTTTGAAACTTAGCTGCTGGCTTCAAACTTGTTCATGGGCATCACGTCTGTGTCCATCCCCAACACTCCCCAGAGTTGAAATTAATGCCCATTACCTTGGAAACCAGAGAATTCATAGGATAACCATGCAATGCACTAAATAATCACAAACACGAACCGTCCATTCACAGCCACAAAAAGATTCTTTCCACCGCACATTGTCATTCACATTTCAACCTTGTTCCTTTATTCTTCTTTGTTTTTCCCATCCCTCATCTCAGTCTCTCTGTAGTCTGTACGTAACCCTTCTTGTTTTCTTACCTACCTTTAATGGCACCCACGACACAACCTCTCCAAATAATTCCCTTCTCTCTTTTTGTCCATCATCTCTTCCTTCTTATAAGACCTCCTCTCTATCCCCTTCAACTTCCTATTTGATTGTTGTTGTCTTGTTGGTTTGTTTTGCTTTCTGCAAATAATGAAATTCGAAGAGTTTCTAATGCAAACAAGTGAGGATCATCAGAGAAGACTTGCTCTTGAGGATGAGGTGATGACTATTTCCATTCATTTTCCCATCTGGGTTCTTGTCTTTCTTTTTTTTTTCTTTTTTTTTTTTCTTTTTTTTTTTCAGTCAGAACCAACATTGAATTATGTATAGGATTGAGAAATTTGGCTGTAAAGCTTATAGCTTTCTGCAGGTTATCAAATTGCAAGCTGAGTTAGATGGGGAACAAACGCTCAACAGCATTTTGCACAGTGCTCTTAACGGGCCTGTTCTATCACAGCCATGTCCTTTCTCACGTCTTCCTTCTCAGGTATAATACGTATTTGTATTTTTGTTTAAGAGAACAAAATTTCCAGTACAAATTAGTGATCATAAAGAAGAGGATTGTATGTGAGGTGTTGCAGGTTCAGTTGCTACTTTCAGAGCTGGCAATGGTGGAGGGAGAGATTGTTTGGCTGGAAAGGAAAATTGAAGAGCTGAAACTGAAGTTGTACCAAGAGAGGTCACAGACCAGAGAATTGGAAATGCGGCACCATCATCGAGAGCAGCGAAGGAGTTTGTGGCAACAGAATCATTTACTATGCGAAGAAGGAAATCAGCGGTTACTGATCAACGAACAACGATCTCGATCGCAGAATTACGAAGTATTCAGAAGGGAGAGAATGGGAGGAGATAGAAGAGCATCTTTGGGTTCTGCTTCAGAGGCACAAAGTTGGTCTTCCATCAGTTCCAAGAATGGTAAATACTCCTCCTTCATATGAAAAAAACTGCTCTTAAACTTCTTGCTTATAGATGTTTGTGAAAGGGAGCGAGAGAGAGAGAGAGAGAGAGAGAGAGCAATCTGTTATTTCTAATATCTCATTTGTTGTGTTTTTGAAAGTAGAAATTGCAGAGATATCAAGGAGAATCAGAGGAAGAAGTAGAAATCTGCAGGGTTACAAAGACAATGAAAATGGCATTCCTAAACCAAATGAACTCTCGGAAGATTTGCTTAAGTGCTTGATACTCATATTTATTGAATTAAACAGGACTTCGTTGGACAAAGAAGGATCAGCTGGTGTCCCAAAGCTTAGTCTATCATGCATGAACTCAAAAGGGTTCATGGCAAAAACCTCTTTGATCAATTACAAATCACCTTCGTTTCTCTTCAACTACAACACTTCAGACATTGATCCTTATGGCATATTGCCTGATTTGGATGGCTCTTTACGAGACGTTGGTCCGTACAAGAACTTCATTCAGATCACCAGAAGTTCATTAAACCTCAGTCGCTTCTCAGAGTGTGTGACAGGAATTGCAAAGTTGAGGTATTAATAACGTACAAGTTTTCTAACCAAATAACGATTTGTTTTTTAACGTAGCAAAACTTGTTAAAAGTAATAATTTTTTATGTCCTTTTTTCAATCTTTGAAACAGGGTTTTGATGCATAAGCTATGTGATGTGGACTTGACTTTCTTGACGTACAAGCAAAAGCTAGCATTTTGGATCAACATATACAATGCCTGCATAATGCATGTACTGTAAGACATCTTCAGCGAACGAATAGAAAACAGAGTTTAACATCAAAGATGGTAATTTACAGTGACTTCTCTATTGTTTTCGGGAATTGATTTCAGGCATTTCTGGAACATGGTCTGCCTTCCACACAAGAGAAGTTGCTGGCACTTATGAACAAGGTTTGTAAACTTTCACACTTCCACAACTATATGGTTCTCAGACATATATGCATTGTAAGTATTTGGGAAACAAAAATGGGCATATCACTTTAATCAGCACCATCTTAACCAGGCTGTGGTGAATGTGGGGGGAATAGTACTCAATGCCTTAGCCATCGAGCATTTTATTCTTCGGCGTCCATCTGAATCAATACATGTTAGTTGAATGAATTTATATACCTCATCTGAATTCTATGTACACCCTAGTTTTTCGTTATGTTGATAATGTTACATTTTCAGTATTTACTTTTACTTTTACCCATTTACATCTTACTTAGTAGGGATCTGCTTACGAGAAGGAAATGCTGCTACGGCAAGTCTACGGTTTGGGTTACCCTGAACCTAATGTCACATTTGCTCTGTGCCGAGGCAGTTGGTCGTCACCGGCAGTAAGTGAATCATTCTCACCGTCCTACATTATTTCACTGAAGCACTTAATTCATACACTCCAAAATTAAACAATTAGTAAAGCCCCAGAAATAGTTTGATGAAAAAAGAAACCTTGTGCATGCAGTTAAGGGTCTATACCTCTGATAACGTAGTTAATGAAATGGAGAGAGCAAAGGTGGAATACTTGGAAGCTTCAGTCGGAGTAACAAGCAAGAAAAAGATAGTTGTGCCTAAGCTTCTACAATGGCACATGTCTGATTTTGCAGATGATATGGAATCTTTAGTAGAATGGATTTATAGCCAATTACCACGTTCCGGGTCATTGAAAAGATTGATGATGGAGTGCTTGAATGGGGAAATTAAGTCTCCCAGAAACAAAATGGTAGAAGTTCAACCTTACCAATCTGAGTTTCGGTACCTAGTACTCATTTAAATGTCTTAAGCATGACAAAGCTGCTTATGTTTGAATATTCCCAGCATGCCACATTGTCTCGTTGTATTCTGTATTAGTAAACAAAAGCTAAGTTGCTAACATCATGCAAATGAAATTGCCCTATTCGGGTTCTTATTTTGATGCATCGTAGATTCAACTATTCATGTGCTTTGTAAATCCACCAAGTAGTCTGCTATTAGTTTAAGCTTTTCAAGCCGGCAATTCAAGGGAAATTAACTACTATAGTTCATGAATATTCTGCGGCGTTTGTTTTTAACCATTTTTTTTCTTTAAAAGCCCGTTTAATAACTTGAATTGTATTATGTTCGTTTTTTTATTTTATTTTATTTTTCTCTCTTGAATTGCATAATTTGCTCAATTCATGAGTTTTATTAGTTTTTTTATTTTACTATAAATGACGGCTTTTTTTTATTTGAACAAAACTCACTACTTCACTAATAAAGGCATTCTATTTTCTTTCTCACTTTCGCTCTGTTTGAATGGATGAAAGGGGGTAGCCATTGCAACGAAATTTAAATCTAAAGAATGTATAAAGAAAATATAACAACAATAATAATTTACCCTAAATTATTGAAATCAAATGGTAGGAGAAAAAATAATAATAAATTGCAACAATAATAATTTACCCTAAATTATTGAAATCAAATGGTAGAAGAAAAAATAATAATAAATTGTATAAAATGAAGTAATGATCCAAGAATATACAGGAAAATTGAAATAATGATTTTTTTCCCTATTTTCTCTTCAAAATTAATCACTTGTACAATAAAACTACATGGTTTTGCCTTGCAATTCTTACAACTACAAATGGGTGGGAGAGGGCTCAACTAAGGAATTGACAACCCTGTTCAACAAATTTAAGCCAAATACAGTTTCTTCACAGTTTATTTTAACAGACACATCCAGTGGTTCAGAACATTTACCTTCAATGGTAAGAGTAATTAAGCAGGGTTTTGAAGTGCTCAAGATCTCGCTGCTGAACCGTAAGCATAATCCTGATGCATCATCAAGTTTGGCCGCAATTGGCATATCCACAGATACAAGAGAAAGATTTGCATTACTAAGCATCTTCAATGCTAGACTCTTGCAGATTTCAAGAAACTTGTCTTTCACTAATGAACTGTCATTTTTGTCCTTGTTTGACTCCCTAATGTGGTCGATGAAGGTGCAACTGTTGCACATAATGGAAGAACATCTATTTCAGTATGCCAAACAAAGAACAAAACAAGAGGAGGCGGCATTTGAAACCCATGTTTGTTGGATTAGAAAATTGTCTTCATTAGACTTCAAAATGGAGTTATGTTTCAGTGAATGAACTAATATGAGGACATGATAAGATTTGCAATCCATCCAAATTGAATGTGGTTGTGCATCTAAGTGTATTCTTGCGTGTGCACTTGCAAGCACTCATCGGTGTGTCTTCTGTAAGTGTTTGTGTGTGCGCGTGAGAAAGTCCTCTATATGAACAATAAAATTAGTCACTGACCTCCTTTTGTATTCAAACATTCCTGGGAGTTGCGATTCCTTATTTACGAAGGTTTCCACATCCATTGGAAGAGCTCTTACAAAATATCCAATGTCAGGGCGCAACCTAACAGTAAGCCTCTTGCCATTACAATATAAGGCCAACTTTAGAGGCAGGAGATGGTGATGGAAGCGAACTTGGAGAACTCTTGTCATTGTTTGACCAGGTTCCAGAGCAGTGATTTCTTCCATAGAAACCAGAGTGGGCACGTCATCTTGAGATTTAGAGCTGCAGTATCAAGTATGAATCCATATTAAAGCCAAGATGATAGACAGTAGAAACTTATATGATCATGGAGACACCACATCAACAGTTAACATAAAGTGACAAAACAATACCCAAATACGTCCTACTACTGTTTAAAATAACATAACTTTAAGTAAGAAAATACAAGAAACTAAGAACAAATAAAAACTGGAAAAGTATCCTAGAGATTTGATGTGTTGTGTTGAACTTGTCCATGTGATTAAAATTTCATCAACTAAATTCGAATTCAGAAGAAACGTGTAATGACTGAGAACTAGTTCAGACCACCAAGATTCTGCTTTCCAAAATTTTTCAGGCATCAGCCAACTAGAATTTTCCACAAAACAGTTAATTTACATGATGAGATGATGTCTCAGTTATGTGGTAATAAACATGACAACAACAATAGGACACAGATCCTGCACGAAAGAATATTCTAGCTAGTCTAAAAAAATAAAATGCACAAGCAAAAAAAGAAGAAAACTAGCTCTTTCTTAGCAAAGTACTAAAACAAGTGAAATTTAAATCACCTCTCGGTTGTATCCAAAGCTTGGTCTGCGGAATCACTGTCTTTGCTAGATTCCTCATCAACTAAAGTTATACCAGACATTGGTTCCTCTGAACAGTTCTTGAAGGAAACTTCTATACACACAAGTAGAGGTGAGACATTCGACATCTCAGATGAAAAATAATAATCCACCTTTAAGCCATTTCCATTTACAGGATCCAAGAGTGCATAGCTTTTAGCTTTAACTTGTTCTCTTATATCCCCAATGGAGATTCTAGCTGAAGATCTATGGACCGAACTTGGTTCTGAAGTATTCACAGTTGACATGCCAGGCTGCTCATCCAACCATGACTCTAGAGCTCTATTTGAAAGCAATTCCCCAAAATCAGTAGAACCAGACTGGGAAGCACCATTTTGTCTTTTATGAGTATTGGAAACATCTGAAATCTGAATTAAAGGATCAGTATTGCCATCATCTTCACTTGCAGAGCCTGCTTCATCACTGCCACCACTGCCACTTGAACCTGTGACTGTATGCTGTGAGTGAGATGGGCTTTCATCACCTATTGATCCAGAGAGTGAATCTGAATCATCTGTTTCAGATGAACCACTATTAGTGGCTAGCTCTCCTGAATCGTTTGTTTCCAGGCCATCACCAACCAAACTACAAGGCTTTGGGAGCGGTTCATACCCTGGAGCAGCATGAAGAACAATCTGTGATAAAGATCCAGGAAGGTATATCCTATGGTTATATGGTTCAGGTGATATTGGTTTTGTTTGTCGCAGAAATAAGCATTCTGCAAGTAAACGTGATAATTCTTTATTTTCCGGTAGATAATCTCTCTCTCTGTCCACGTCTTGAGAATGCAAATGAAAGGACAGGAGTTTCTTTAATAAACAAGCTCGGTCACGAACATCATAGTTCAAGTCACATTTGGCCAGTTCAAGAACATAGCTTAAAACTTTCTCAAATGTCAATAGGTCCTCTCCTTTTGCACACAATAGAACCTATAGAAAACACCATTTTGAAACTTTAGAATTAACGGGAGACTTGTAAGTTGTGACTCTGAGAGGAAGTACAATTAAACTAAAAAGTAAAACTGATGCTGCCAAACTTCTGACACATGCTACTATCAAAACTTATCCGAACTACATGAGATTAACATGCCCACCCTAGACTAAAGAAGTAATAAATGAAGGAATATAAACAAAACTGACACTTGCTTCCCTTCTGGCCTTTATTAACTTTATGTCATTAATTCTACTAAAACCATTCATTCTCTTCATGCTTCTCCAAGAACCTATGAGGCTAGAAGTAGCAACAAAATTAATAACATTGTTGGTTAAAAAAGTGAACCAGCTTCTGAACGGACGGTACAAATAACTGTAACTGAAACTGTATAATTAAACTGAGAGAAATATAGAAGAAATATCAACATAAAAAGAAAGTTTCCATGAAATTTCACTAACTAATCAAACGAACATACAAGTAACAGATGAGACTTCACAGCAAGAACAGTTTCCCAAAGCCCAGTTTGGTTTCTTAAGAACAGTTTTCAGTTTTCCATTTTTAAAGATAATCCAAACAAGCAACACTTCATCATTTCAAAATTAAAAGAATAAAATTATGTTTGAATTCAATAACTCTTATGAAAACTGTTTCTAGCTCCAGGATTAAACATAGTTTCAAAGTACCTTAACAATAGTATTAAGAATCTGAAGCTTTGTTTCCAATGCTTCTGAAGTGAAGCACCATGCAAGATACTTAAGTACTGTGGTTAACATCCTTGGAATCAGCTCCCCTAACTGGCTATACTCCCCCACCATCCAAATAATCATTGCACGAGCTGCGGCCACCTTTATTGAATCCAAACTCCGAATCAACTGGATGATAACCTTTAAAATGCATGGCAATTAATTGTACATGCAAGAAAAGAAAGGGAAAAAAAAGAGAAAAAAAAGAAAGAAAAAAAGAAGAAGTAAGAATGAAATTAATAAAATAAAAGCCTTAAGAGACTTTTCCAGCTCAAACTCAGAAACTACACTAACTTAACATTCGAGTATTTACAAAATCATGTAATGGCTAAATTTAATGCTCTAGTTAATATGTTATTTCCAGTAAATCATTCAAATAAAAGTATAGCTTGAGGTTATGATGTAGCCAAGTGGCAGCAGCCTTTAAAAGTATTTCAAAAGGAGAGCAAAGCCCAAACTTTGGTTTGGCATGATCTAGGTGATATTGGGCTTGCTTGGGATCTTATGGGATCCAAGTAGTTCAATTACTATTGTGCTCGTTTGGCTTTAGACAGGCTGTTACAAGCAGCCCACAAAGGGGTAGTCAAAGCAGTCAAGGAGTCACATTTTATCTTTATATTAATGGTTTTAATTACATGTCTAGGAACTTGAGGTAATTAATGTTTATGGTTTACTTTGTCTAGGAACTTGGGGTAAATTATGAGTCTTTGGGTTTCTAATTTCACGTTCTACATTGCTATAAAAATATAGGATGAATGAACAGAAAAGGGCAGAGAATATTTTCATAAAGAAACAATTGTCTTCTGGTTTTGTGTGATCCAAAGTGTGATGCCTAAGGTTCCTAGGAGTGATTCCTAGAACTTTACTAGTGTGATGCTAGTATTCTATCCCTAAATCTTTCAAATCCTATCTATTTATATCATTAACTTTGCATTTCCCAATCTGCCCCGCATCAGGATAACATGCAATGCTATATTACTACTTAAAAGGAAGAATGCAAACTAAGAGGTAGAAGATCATGCCTAGAATCATCGAGTATATTTATAACTCTAGCCTCAGGCTTGCTTTGACAATCAACACCAAAAAGGAGTAGCATTAGGTTCCATGCAAAGTAAAAGGCTCCATAGCTCAAACAGTAACTCAAATGTTCATCACATCACAGCAGCAAAGGGAAAAAAGAGAGCATAGCATAATTGTCCAGCAATTACAAAATTATACTAACATAATGAACAAAAACACCCTATGAGGACAAAATTTTTCCCCAAACAAAAACTAGTATATGTTACATATTCTCCTCATTCTCATCAAATAAATTATCTTTTCTAAAGTTTTATGATATTTCTAAAAATTCATATAAAACACACAGAAAAGAAAATACCAGAAATAAAAGACACATCCCAACATAGATATTGGAAAAGAACAAAATTTAGATTGAATAAACAGAAAAGTAAACAACAGAAATAAATGAAATCATCTCAATGCAGAAATTGGAAAAGAGGAACACCTTTTCATGGCCAAGTGGATCTTGTCTAATGATAGATTTAATGGACATTACTGCTTGAATCAAAACACCCGCTTCCCCATCCACGGACCCAAAGTCAGTAGTAAAAATTTCTGCGGAATTAGAAGCAATTTAGGAAAACAAGGAGTCAAAGTTTGGAAGATATAAACTTGTAGGTGGTCACAAACCCTGTCTAGTGAACGCCAGTAGCCCTTCCAAGCATGTGCTTGCCATTTTTGGAAGTCGTTGCAAACATATACCAATTGCAGCAACAGTATCAGCAGCAAACCTCCTGTCCGGATCTCTAATATAATCCTATCAACAAACTAGAAAAATCAGCATGATTTCATGTCCTTGAAAGTGGAAACCATTACCATATCTAATATTGACAGCATTGCAATAAGTCAATGAATACAACTTTTCATATAAAGCTATTCCCAAATGACAAGTGACAAGTCAACAACTACTACTTATTGCAAGACCTACGAAAAACTCACACACAAACACATTGAAGTGTAGTTATGAATGTAGGCAAAATAAGCTAAGGACCCCAGTAAAAGATTAGCTCAGCAACAAGTGAAGAAATTTAAGAGCAACTAAAAGATAAACTTTCTGAATCCATTGACAGAACCCTACTTCAAGTCCATTTCCATAAAAATGTACATAACCTTGTGTCATGTCCCAGTTTAGCATGCAATTGATGCCAAATGAACGTTTGGTTTGATAAGGCACAAAGACAAATCATCAGTTTAACAATCTAAACATGCATGCATAAGCCAACAATGACCATTCTTTCTTCCAAAACCATGAGGCATTATGTCAACCAGAAGTTTCAACTTCAATAAACTTCTGATTTGAATAATAACGGCTAAAATAACAATTTCCATACTAACCAGTATATACTGGGAGAAGAAGTTCAACAAGGATGACACTTCCTCATAGACAGCAGCCACCAATTTTAAAGGGCATAAAAGGAAGGAGCTTACCTGAAACTCTTTAAGTATTAACATGATTGACGAATCTGTAGCAATAGAAGCCAATATCTCCAGCTTCAAAGCTTTTATCTGATATGAATCTGAAGAACATATGTAGAAGTCTTCAAAGTGTTGAGCAAAGAGAGAAGGCATTGCTTTGGCAAACACTTGAATGTTGCAGAGAACCTGAATTTGTCAATCAACAAAACAACCTTACCCAATTAAACAACAAAATACTAGAAGCTTGACAAAACAACATTTGAATATGATAATTTGTCAGCAAAATACATAAAAAAAACCCCAAGAATACTGTGAAATATATAAACCTAGTCTAAAAGGAATTACATTTGTTTGACTGATTTCATTGGTTCATTAGTAACATCTTGCATAGATCAAAGAGTTGTACTGCTAGTCACAACCTCGAAAGTTTTCAAACCTTACAAGTCCAACAGGTACAAATAGTTTTCTCAGTTCAATTATTTTCCTTCTCTTTCAAATAGTCTTATGAATTTTCTAATTCAGTTGAAATGAAATTTTCACGAAACCAACATCCTGCATCTTGAGGCTCAGAAGCCAACATTATTTCATAAAAGCGCACTTGAGCAACTGTGGGAGAAATGATGGAGGGTTGTTGCTAATTTCTCAAATGTTGATAACTTGAATTTTGAAACACTTAAAACAACCAAAGTATAAACATTTTTAACAGCAAAATATTATTTTCTGCTACAAGAGAACACTAATCCTAATCCTATGAAGAAATACATACATAATTTATGAACACATGAAGGCACATAATATATGCATAAATGAATTTAGAAAACTGTAAGTTAAGAAAATGTTCAAGTACCACGTATTGTGAAGCCTTAGATGATCTTAGGAGAAATAAGAGCGGTTTAACAATTCTTTTAACATCCTTTATTGGAGCCATAATCCAGTGCACACCTGCAGCTGCTAATACCACTGCACTATTATTACTCCAAAACAATGGAGAAGTACACTGCAGCAGGATCTTCACATCTTCATTACTCTCAACAGATTGAAAAAATTCCAATTTAGAACCAGAAGAAACTTTACTCAATAAACTTGACCTAGACAAATATTCATCTGGTCCTTCAACATAGCATTGGGAGACCATATATGCTAATTCAGACTCATAATTTGGACCTATGTCACTGTTGTCTTCTGGCATTGTAAATTTTGAGTCCGACTCTAAACCATCCTTTCCAGATTGACAGTTCTCTTTACAGCACAAAGAACGCATAATTGATTCTTCTACTAGCCCATGATTTGCAATTACATAGCGCAAAAGAATCCCAATTAAAATGATCTGGCCCCATTCTTCCACATCAGGAAGAATCTCACACAATCTTTGATAATTTCTTCCAATCAAGGGAAAATTATTTGGACAGACAGAAGCAAATGCTGCAGCAGCAGCTCCAACGACACCAGGGGAATGATCATTTAACAACGTTCCGACAATCTGCATAAAAGGTAGAACATTTCTCACGTGAAACTTGTAGAAGCCTTTCAAAATTTTAACAACAGAAGATAGATATTACATCTACAAACACTTGTGCGTGTTCCGCCACTTGGGGCAATGGGGCACTGAAACCAGTAAGCACTAAAACCTTTTTCTAAACCATTTTCTTTCCCCCAATCAGAAAAGTGTTTGAAACAATAATGTTCACTGTCAAACATGAAAATACCTCTTCAATTGTTGCTGTATTTTCCTCTAGGCGCAAATCGTATAGCTTGGGAAGAGCATTTGCTGCACATTTCCGGACATAGACAGATGGGTCTCTGGCACATTTTTGAACAGCAACCAGAACAATAGGCGCAATGACATGCAGTCGGATCCCCGCCATTGTACGTAGCGCCCATGCCCTCACTAATGGGTTTGTATCCCCCAGGTCCTTTTGGAAACAATTAATGGATAGCAATGCTTCATTCGGACGCCTAAATTGCAACAAGAGAACCCTCGTAAGTAAAAGAAAGTACAGCTTTATTACATGCTGAGCTTAGAGAACAGAACTTTATATGTAAGAAATACGAGTTTCATTTCATATGTATAATTCATGCTACGTAACGAAGATATCAAAATTTGGAAATGGTTCAGAAATTACAGTGTTCATCATAGCATACTTTTCAGCATAATGCAATAGGTACAAATAAACCAGCTTCTTTACTTCCAATGATTGCGTCGCCACGTTTTTGACAACCTGCAATTCCAATTAAACCCGGACGTGATTTAGATTTTTTTTATCTTTCTTTTCTTAGCAACCAAAAAGAATTCTTATCGTAGAAAGTAAAATCCCAAACAACATGAATGTGTAAAAAAGATCGTGAAGGTAGAGAACCTGAGGGAAGAAATTGGAGACGTCGAATCCCTGGGCGATGAGAGCAAGCAAGCGCTTGAGAGCTTCACACTTCTCGGAATCGAACTTGCTGTCTAGGAGTGGAGCTATGTTGACGTCCTCGGGATCGTCGTAGAGGTGGGCGTCCGTACCGATCCGGAACACCATTGTCGAAGCCTTGCTCAGAGTCTCCGCCGTCGCACCGAATTGCGGGAACATCTTCTCAACTTTTCCGTATCAGAATTGCGATGTCTGTCTCTGCGAATGACTACGTGCAGTTGAAAAAACGATCTACTGTGCTGAATTGGATCATCAGCACCAGCACCTGGATGTTTGGGGGCTGTTTGGATGCGTCCAAATCCAACTCCGATCAGGTATAAGGCTCCGGTTTCAGAAATATATTATTATTATTATTATTATTATTGTTATTTTACAACCGAAAAATTCGTGTTAATCATTGTCATTTGTCTATACAATTATTTCGTCTGTGCGTTTAATTCATTAGAACTTATGATTATTTCGTGTCCCAATTAGCATCCGAGTGGTCTGCAGCAGAAATGAAAGCTTGATAAAATCTTCATTTACGAGAATTGTGGAAATTAATTTTTATTAAAAAAAATTCATGTGGTAATTAAAATTTGAAAGTTATTAATTATATTTTAGCTGATTTTCTTTTATAAGAATTACATATTTCCTAATATTATTAATAATAATATTGCTAATGTTTATTTACTTTGTCAAGCCTCTCAAATAATTAAAAACCGTTAAAATAAATTTACCACACAAAAATAAAATTTAAATTGATCGAACAATAATGACACATAATACATGTAAATGATAATTATTCACAGCACCTCGGGGTGTGATCAAGTAGAAAGAAAATCGATCGTTCTATTATATTCGCTTATGAGAGTTATAGTTCGAGTCTTACCAAACTCCGTTATTACCTTAGTGTACCTTTACTCAAGGCACAAGAGGAACCTGTTAGAAAGTGTAGCCTCTAAACTCCAACAAAATATAAAAGTTTGAAAGAAAAGTTAACTCTAACCGCTAATAGAATTGTGAGTTGATAAAATCTATATTGAGGTCTTTTTTTTACCAAAAAAAATCATTCACATTAAAAGTTAATATTTTTATATAGAAATTAATATAAAAAAAAATTAGATATTTTACTCTTAGTGATATTTTAATCCAGCTTGCATTGAGTTCATTTCTAATATTAAGAAGGATGTTTTACATATTATTAATTATTATTATTATTATTATTACTATTATTTTTTTATACTTGATGGTTAAAAAAAGAAAAAATCACCATTTTTATTATTTTGTGGGTATAATAAAGAAGAAATTATTAGGAGACATTTTCTTCATTCACCCAAAACAAGGAAAAGCTGGAGATTAAAAATAAAAAAGGAAAAAAAAAAGCTTACCATTTTTTTTGGTGTATTAACATGTGCGTTTATTAATTTTTCACAATATAATTAAAAATTTTTAATTTTAATATTCTTTTAAATCATATATAAAGTTGTAATTTTTTAAATTATACATAAAATTATAAATTATTTAATAAAATTATAAAATCACGCAGACACTTTTAAGTTTTTTTTAAAAAAAAATTATAAATTCTCTTACATTTATAAATACAATATATTTTTAATTATTAAAATGCTAAAATAAATTATGTAAAATAATAATTTTAACCAGTTTAACAAATATTATTATTTTTAAAATAAAAATATAATTTATTTTATAACTCAAACAACAATTTATAATTACTTTTGAAAGTTAAAATATTATGTTGAAAATAAAATCACTTTTGTCTTAATTAATTGAGAAGTTTTTTATAAGTCAAAGTTTGCAACTTCATTTAATGAAGTTGATAAGAAACAGCTTTATCAAATTGTAATATACAGCTAGCCAACTGGGTGAGATGGTGGAATTAGCTTATCTCAAACACGTCGCCTTTTATGCCTATAAGTACTCCAATTATGAAATAGAAATAAGATGAGAGTATTAGAGAGAAGACAGAGTATTAGAGAGAGAAAATAAAAATGTTTCTTATAATATATTTCTAGTTTTTTTGAGTATGTGCTTCTCCTATTATAAGAAAGGGGTTATTATTGTGCTCTAACTTATTAGAGAGGGTTTTTGTAATTTCTTTTGCAATATAAAAATTTTTCTACAATTATTATGTGCAGTTATTTTCTAATTTTTCTATTCTAATTCAGTTGTAATTGTGTGTCTCGTACTTCAATTTCCTAACAATATTATCAGAGCTAGGTTCATAGCTGATTTTTTATACAATAGTCAGATCCAGTTAATGGTAAAGAGACATCTTCAACAATGATGACAAAGTACGAAATAGAAAAGTTAATGAAAATAATTTCTCATTATGGAAAATGAGAATAAAAGCAGTTTTATAAAAAGATAACTGTTTGGCGGTAATTGGAGGTTAAGTCCGATGAGATCCTTGACGACGACAAGTGGAAGGAGATGGATGACAATACTATTACTAATCTGTACCTATTATTAGCCAACAGAGTATTATCAAGTGTGGTAGAGAAAAACACAATAAAAGAAATATATGATACTTAGTCAAAGTTATACGAGGCCAAATCACTGCACAAAAATTTTTTCTTGAAGAGAAAGTTTTACACCCTTTGGATGATGGAGTCAACTTCGGTAACAAACCACATCAACACCCTCAACACTCTATTCTCACAGCTCACATCAATGGAGCATCGGTGAACTTGCTGAAATTCTATTTCAGAGTCTACCTGATTCGTATGATCAACTCATCATCAACTTAACTAATAACATAGAAATTCTAGTCTTCGATGATATTGCAGCTGTAGTTCTTGAAGAAGAAAGTTGACGCACGAGCAAAGAAGATAGATTAAGAAACTCATAACAGGCTGAAACTTTGACGATGACTAGAGGGAGATTAACGGAAAGTAGCCCCAGTGGGAGTCAAAATCAAAGTAGATCTAAATCCATAAGTAAGAAGAATGTCAAATGTTATCACTGTGGCAAAAAAGGGCACTACAAAAAGAAGTATTGACATCTCAAGAAGAACAAAAAAGCCAAAGGAAAAGGTTTTGAGTTGTCAAAAGCTCAGGATTGTATGACAAATACCTCGGACAATGGTGAAATTTTATACAACGAGGCAACAACAATTGCTGAAGGCAAAAGAAGTTTCACTGATGTTTGGCTTATGGACTCAGGAGCAATATGTCATACGACCCTCGGAGAGAATGACTCCACCAATATGTACCTATCTTAAGAGAATCTGTGTTCATGAGAGACGATCATGCCTTGGAGATTGTTGGTATTGGTACCATTAAATTAAAGATGTATGATGATACGATTTGCACCATCTAGAAGGTACAACACGTGAAAGTCATGAGGAAAAATCAATTATCTTTGGGACAATTATATAGTAGTGGGTGCAAATTGTTTAAGATGGAATCATAAAAATAATTAAAGGCGTGCTTATGGTGATGAAAACGGAAAAGATAGCTTTAAATTTGTACATGCTTAAGGAAAAACATTTATTGCATCAGCAAGTTCTACATAAGAATCAACAATGATATGGCACCGTAAGCTTGGCCATATGTTGGAACGATGTTTGAAGATTCTCGCTGAACAAAAGCTTCTTCCAGGGCTTAAAAAGATTTTATTACTCTTTTGTGAGCACTACATTACTAGTAAGCAGCACATATTAAAGTTTAATAATTCTAATAGTAGAAGCAAAACTAACTTAGAATTGATCTAATTCGATGTTTGGCAAGCGATAGTTTTGTCCCTAGGAGGTGCAAGATACTTTATATTTTTTATTGATGATTACTCTAAGAGATGTTGAGTGTATCCAATCAAGAGAAAAGCATATGTATTTTCAATTTTCAAAATATTTAAAGTGTTGGTGGAACTTGAATATGAGAAAAAGATCAAGTGTTTGAGGACAGACAATGGAGGAGAATATATTGGTAAAGAATTTCATAGCCTCTGTCAACTAGAAGGTATTAAAAGACAGTTCACGGTGGCGTACACTCCATAACAAAATGTAGTAGCAAAGCGGGTGAACAAAACCTTATTGGAATGGATAAGAGTAATGTTGAGAACTACAGGGATGACCAAGTCATTTTGGATAGAAGCAGTTAAAACTGCCTGTTATGTGATCAATCGGTCACCATCAACTGTAATTGATCTAAAGACGCTGATGAAGATGTGGACTGGTAAGCCAGTTGATTATTCTCACTTACATACATTTGGAAGTCTTGTATATGTTATGTACAACGTCCTAGAAACATCAAAGCTAGATCCAAAATCTAGAAAATGTATTTTCTTAGGGTATGCTGATGTAGTTAAGGGGTACTCTCTGTGGGATCCCATTGCACACAAGGTGATAATCAGCAAAGATGTGACATTTACAGAAGATAAAGTACAAGAAAAAGAAAATGATAGCAGTTCAAAAGAGAAACCAGAGACTTCTACAATTCAAATTGAAGAAAGAAAAGAATAAGTTCTAAATTCTTCTGAAGCAATACCAGAGCACATAGAACAAAAGCAAGCTGAGTTTGAAACTCCACAAGTTCGATGATCAACTCGGGAGAGGAAAGAACCAGTTTGACACATAATACATTATGGAAGAAAATGTTGCATATTATTTTTTATTAGAGGATGAAGAGCCATCAACTTTTCATGAGACTTTAAATATCCAAGAAGCTTTTCAGTCGGTGACAGCAATATAAGAAGAAATTAAAACTCTCCATAAAACTAAACATGAGATCTTGTTTCACAATCACAAGGAAAGAAAGCTATCGAAAATAAATAGGTCTATAAGATTAAACTAGATAACAATGACCAAGTGGAGCGATATCGTGTTAGATTAGTAGTGAAAAGATTTGCTTAGAAAGAAGGCATTGATTTTAATGAGATATTCTCTCATGTTGTTCGACTTATAACAGTTCGAGTAGTCCTAGCGATGTGTGCAACATTTTACTTGTATTTAGAACAATTGGATGTCAAAACTGTGATTCTTCATGGAGAACTTGAAAAAGAGATTTATATGCTCCAACTAGGAGGTTTTGAAAAAATAGAAAAAGAAAACTTGGTTTACATGTTAAACAAATATCTATATGATCTCAAATAGGTGCCGATATGTTGGTATAAGAGATTTGATTCCTTCATTATGAGCCTTGGATTCAATAGACTTAATTTAGATCCTTGTGCTTATTATAAGAGATTTGGTGATGATGATTTCATTATTCTGCTATTGTATATTGATGACATGTTGGTAGCAGACCCCAACAAATATCATATAAGGCACAGTTGGCTAAAAAGTTTGAAATGAAGGATTTGCGGCAAGCAAATAAGATTCTAGGGATGCAAATTTACCGAGACAGAAATAATAGAAATATTTGACTTTCTTAGAAGAATTACTTAAAGAAAATCTTGCAATGCTTCAATATGTAATATTGTAAGCCAATCTCTATCTCTCTTCATACTAATTTTAAGTTATCCTCAAGTATGAGTCATAGCAATAAAGCAGAAAGATGAAAATGTCTCGTGTACCATATGCATCAACAATGGGTAGCTTAATGTTCGCTATGGTTTGCACAAGATCAAACATTGCACAAGCAGTGAGAGCGGTTAGTTGATACATGACAAATCCTAGTAAAGAGTATTGGAGTGCGGTAAAGAAGATCCTAAGATAAGTTAAGAGTATCTCAAATGTTGCATTATGTTATGGAGGATCAGACTTTACTATCAAAGGGTATGTTGATTCAGATTATACAGGTGATCTTGACAAAAGCAAGTCCACCATAAGTTATGTGTTTACTTTTATAGGAGCCATTGTAAGCTGGGTTTCGAAATTGTAGTCTATTGTGGCTACTTCTACGATGGAGGTAGAATACGTTATAGCTACACAAGCTAACAAAAAGATGATTTGGTTGCAAATGTTACTTAAGAGTTTGAACACAAACAAGAGAAGATTGCTTTATTTTGTGATAGTCAGAGCGTTTTACACTTGGCAAAGAATTCAACATTTCACTTGAAGTCAAACCACATACGAGTTCAATATCACTTTGTTCGTGAGAAAGTGGAAGAATGAAGTGTGGATATACAAAAAATCTATATTAAAGACAACCTAGCTGATATGTTAACAAAGTTGATAAGCAAGGATAAGTTTACTTGGTGTCGATTCTCTATTGGTTTAGCATAAACGTAAGCAGCATGGACATGAAAATAGAAATTGAAGACAGAATAAAAAGGATTACAACAAAAATAGCTTTAAGTGGGAGAAATGTTGAAAATAAAGCCATTTTTTTCTTACTTAATTAAGAAGTCTTTGACAAGTTAAAGTTTGCAATTTCATTTAATGAAGTTGATAAGAAACAACTTTATCAAACTGTAATATACAGTTAGCCAACTAGATGAGGCGGTGGAATTAGCTTTTCTCAAATATGTCTCCTCTTATGCCTATATATATTTCTCCAATTATAAAAACAGAAATAAGAAAGAGTATTAGAGAGAGAGAGAAAAAAGCATATTTTTCTAACATATTTTTAGTTTTTATGAGTGTACTTTTTCTATTGTAAAAGTGATTGTTATTGTGTTCTTCTTATCAGAGAGAAATTTTTTATAATTTCTTTTACTATATAAAAATTCTTCTACATATATTGTATGTATTAATTTTATAATTTTTTTTATTCTACTTCAATTATAATTGTGTGCTCCATACTATAATTGTTTGTGACAGAATTTACTCCACCACAAACAGTCATACACTTTACAACTAATTTGCAAAATAAAGGAAGCGTGAAGCTTTTGGGGGCACCGATGTGGTACCAGCCAAAGAAACTCCATCGCTCAAGTCAGTTCTGTTATGAGTATTGAGAATAGGCTTTGGACTTTGAATGCTAAATAGCGTTAGAGTGCATACTTTTGCTATGAAGTATTGATAGGGTATTTATAAGTTTAGTTTTACCTTCCTCACAAAGAATAGAAAACCCTAACTACCTTAGTTTAGGGCAAGTTCCCACATTAGGTCATCCCAAATTTGGAAGGTAGAGTATAGAAAAGGATCTAGTATTGATTGCTAAATGAACTTTTCTATTTGAAATTTTTCTTAACACTTACCATATTCAAGTACTGTTCGGAACTATGTTATAGTTCGATTCTCTTCATATCAGAGCCAAGCCTCCAAGTTGAATATTGAAGCTCTCCCAGAAGATTTCCTATTTGTCTAAACCGAGCTACCATTCAAATCTCCGTTCCTGTAGATTCGGCTCTGATAGGTCGCTTTTCAATCTTAGACCCTAATAGCCCAGTTCGATCTTCCATCTTGGATTTGCTAGGCCCGCCAGATAAGAATTTTGTCCATATAATAATTTTTCTACATATTCGTATTAATTTTAGGGTTAATTGGTGAAATGCCCACTAAAATAGTGTAATTTGAAAAAAGACCCACCAATCTATAATTCTTATAAAATTTAACCAAACTATCATATTTGCCCCTCATTAATGAATAGCCCCGCCAATTCAATTTTCTCACTTTACTATTTTCTTTTTTCATGTGTTCTTTATTCCTTAATTCTTCACTATTCCTCCATCCACCTTCATTGCACCCACCAAAAGAAAACTAAGAAGAAGAGTAGCTTGTGAGGTTTTGGTTTTAATTTTGAGTAGTTTTTGTGTATTTTATTTGCATTTCTATGAGATTTGAAAAAATTACAAAATCTGTCAAATTTTATGTTGGTAGGAATGCTTCTGCCGAGGGCCTAGGCAGACTCGACTAGTGGTGCATACATGTGTATGCTTCCTGAATCGCCGAGGAAGCAGCATTCTCAAATGAAGCATACATGCTCATATATGCTTCATTAGGCGATTCTGCATAGGCCCTCGGCAGACTTGCATAGTGAAGTAGCAGACTCGCCTAGGGAGCATCCTTACTAATATAAAATTTGACAGATTTTATAATTTTTTTAAATCTCATAGAAATGCAAATAAAATATACAAAATTTGCTTAAAATTAAAACCAAAACCTCACAAGCTACTCTTTTTTCTTAGTTTTCTTTTGGTGGGTACGATAGAGGTAGATGAAGGAATAATGAAATAAAAAAAGAAAGAACATGTGAAAAAAAAATAGTAAAATAAAAAAAATTAAATTGGTGGGGCTATTTATTAATAAGGGACAAATGCAATAATTTGGTTAAGTTTTACAAAAATAATAAATTAGTGGATATTTTTTAAATTGTACTATTTTAGGTGGTCATTTTATCCAAAAACCCTTAATTTTATAATTTAAAATCGCAATTTAGACCTGGGTGCAATAAAATCCTATTATTAAAAAAAGAAACGAAAAAAACGGGTAATCGGCCATTAAAACCCCGCGAAGAAACAGAAGTGTTTTATAGTAAGCTTCTGGAGGGGAGGGGGAGCATTCACTCCTCTTCAGCAGCTACAAACCCGTGTTCAAAGTCCGTTTCTCAGAATCCGATTCCAGCGTCTATTCACGCGCTTCTCAGTGCGCGTGCGACCACAACCATCTCTCTCACTCCGCACCGGCACACTCTCCAACTCGCAGTTAATTGTCGTCTTCTCTACTGTGGTCGCGCAGTTCCACACCTTTTGGCTTTGTCCGCTAGCTTTTAACCCCAATTCTTCTTCTTTGATCAAACCCCCAAGCTCAAATTTTTCCCACCAACTGTTTGCAAAGGAAGCGCACTGAGAATCTGACAGAGGGCTTGAACAACTACCACATTTTTTGAAGGGTTTTTTCAGTCTGGTTCTTTTCCACATTTTGGGTATTTTCTTTTTCTCTGCTTTTTTAACTGTTCCAGTTCATGCACTTCTTCACCATGCATTGTCATTTGGAGATTTCTGCTATATCTATGTGTTTATTTGACTGTTTGAACGACTGTGGATTGTATTTCATTTGTACGTTGTATTATATATAAATATATAAATAATAGATTTTTCCCTTTAGTTTTAAGTGTTTGATGATTTTTTTCCCCTTTTTTGTAGAAGCTCAAATTTTTCATGCCAACTGATTGCAAAGGAAGCTCGCTGAAAATCTGAGTGAGGGCCTGAGAAATTTCTACATTTTGAAGTTTTTAGCCAGACTGGTTTCTTTTCCACATTTTGGGTAATTTCTTCTTCTCTGCTTTTTATTATTCCAGTTCATGCACTTTTTCTTTGGGTGACATTGTCATTTGGAGATTTCTGCTTGATTTGTGTTTTATCTGACTGTTTGAACGACTGTAGATGTGTTTTATTTATATTTTATATCTTATATATACGCATGTCATGGAATTTTCCCTTTGATTTTAATGTTTCATGATTTATTTTATAAAATGTGGTTTCCTAGTAAAGATAATTGCTGGCTTTCTGTTAGAAACATAGCTGCAGTTTGTCATCAAGTGGTGTTAACTATAATCCTCTTTTGTTGAGATTGTCATACAGTGTAAGACAGAAATTAGAAGAAACTGTGGTGTGATCTTACGGTTATCTGTGCTACAAAATACATTTTGACCGTATGCTTTTTTAAATTCTCAGGTAACTCTTTTTAATGGACCAACCGCCAACAAAGAAAAGATCTTTAAGTGGAAATGAAATAGAGTATGTAGAAAAATGTTGTGAAGAGCTGAGGAATGGAAATCGAGTGAAAAATCCAGACACAACTTTTTCTTGCCCCTATTGCCCGAATAAGAAAAAGAAAAATTATCTATATAACGAGATCTTGCAACATGCAACTGGGGTGGGAAATAGTACTTCAGACAAGAGAAGTGTAAAAGAGAAGGCCAATCATTTGGCTTTGGAAATGTATTTGGAAAAATATCTTGTTGCTGGAGATGGTTCATCAAAACCTGTGGATGGTCCCTCAAAACCTGGGGATGATACATCAAAACCTGCGGATTGTCCATCAAAACCTGCGGATGAGGGTGATCCTACCATGGAATGTGACCGTGATGAGCAGTTTGTGTGGCCTTGGACAGGGATTGTGGTCAACATTCCAACTAGACTAGCAGATGACGGGCGAAATGTTGGAGAAAGTGGATCTAAACTCAGAGATGAGTTCAAAAGCAGAGGGTTCAATCCAATACGAGTTCACCCTCTGTGGAATTTCCGTGGTCACTCAGGGACTGCTGTTGTAGAATTCAACAAAGGCTGGCCTGGCTTACATAATGCTCTTTTGTTCGAGAAAACTTATGAGGCAGACCATCATGGGAAAAAAGATTGGCTTGCTGATAATGATCAAAAGTCTGGTCTTTATGCTTGGGTTGCTCGTGCAGATGACTACAAGTTAACCAACATAGTTGGAGAACATCTAAGGAAGATTGGAGACCTTAGAACCGTCTCTGAAATTATGGAGGAAGAAGCTAGGAAGCAAAAAAAACTTGTCTCTAATCTGACAAACCTCATTGAGGAAAAGAACAAGCATTTGAAAGAGATGGAGCTGAAATGCGATGAAACTTCAACTTCCCTCGCCATTTTTATTAAGGAGAAAGATAAGCTTCTTCAGACTTACAATGAAGGTTTGTTCGTTTTTATTTTTCTCCATACAAAATCTAGAATGTGAAAAAATTCAATTTATTACTTATTTTGTTAATCAAGAATTTCATGCTATAAATTTTTTTTCAGAATACAATTGATTTCTCCATTTTAAGTTTTATATTCCATTTTTTGCGTTGTTATGTGACTTAATTTATGGTATGTTATTTGCGTTTGTAGAGATCAAAAGAGTTCAAATGAGTGCAAGAGATCACTTTCAGAGGATATTTAATGACCATGAAAAGCTTAAATTCCAATTGGAATCTCAAAAAAAGGAGCTCGAGTTGCGTGGAACAGAATTGGAGAAGCGTGAAGCAAAGAATGAAAGTGAATCAAAAAGGCTTGTTGAGGAAATTAAGGAGGTGTGGTGCTTTTGCTTCATGGTCTGTTAGATTTTCACATTTTATGCGTATTCAGGAGGTTATACATTTTTTAGAATATGCATCTTATGTATATATATGTACGTACACATTTATATTTTATGTATATATTCCTATTAGTGGCAAGTGTCAGTAACTCATATTGAAACAGGCGTTCAGTTTCCCCCTTTTCTTTTTTTCTTTATTTTTTAGTAAATCATATTCTAAGAAAATGTTGAATACAACTAAACTGATTGCTGTAAACTTGTATTTACACATTAACAGTCATTATCTTTCATTTTCTTTGTATGCCTTGGTTTGATGGTAACTGCCATCCTAGCATAAAAAAGGTTTGAAATTAAACTTTGTGGCTTTTGTTTACTATGGTAGCATCAACTGTGAATTTTGCTATCTTCATTCTTGAGGATGTTGGCTTGCACATGATTATATTAATTTTCTTTGCCCTTTCAGAATGCCATAAGAAACAGTTCTCTTCAATTGGCTGCTTTGGAGCAACAGAGGGCTGATGAAAATGTAATGAAACTGGCTGAAGATCAGAAGGTTGTTGGTTGCTTTGAAACAGTTAAACAATAATTGACATATTTACTTATGGATTTAAGAAAAAAAAAAAAAAACTCAATTTATATGACTGCTAATTTTTCATAGAGGCAAAAAGAGGAGCTTCACAATAGAATAATTCAGCTGGAAAAGAAACTAGATGCAAAGCAAGCAATTGAATTGGAAATTGAACGACTAAGAGGAACATTAAATGTCATGAAACACATGGGAGCTGATGGAGATGAAGAAGTTATGAAGAAGGTGGAGGTGATTCTTAGAGAGTTGAGAGAAAAGGAAGGAGAATTTGATGATCTAGAAGCGCTGAATCAAACTCTAATTGTCAAAGAGCGCAAGAGCAATGATGAGCTGCAGGACGCTCGTAAAGAATTGATTAATGTAAGTTTTTCATTTCATATAATATTGAATACTGCTATATCAGCAGCTTTTAGATGGTCTTACAAGACCTGGTTTTGAATACTTTGCAGTTAAATTAACTCGAGTTATGAACAAAGTAGTAGTTATAACTTATAAGGAGTTGGTGATGTAAAGAGAATAAAGAACTTGATTTGAATTGTGGAACCTGAGGTTCGGATTCTTAGGATTATAAAGTCACTTGCAACGAAAAGTTCATAAACACAAGTTGCATATTTCTAAAATTAAAATCTAGTTTTTATTGTGTCCAAGATAAGTATACTCTTTTGTTGTTTTTCGCAACTTATTTACTGGTATGAGATCTCTACGCACGCTCTCACAGGCTGTAAACATATGCTCATGGCAAATCAGATAGTTTCTTGTTCATTATACTTTTCTTATGCTTACTACAAGCACCTCTAGCTCGAGGAAATAAAAAAAGTACTAAGCTTTTGATTTATAGGGTTTGAAAGAAATATCAAGTCGTGCTCTCATTGGTGTTAAGCGAATGGGAGAGCTTGACAGCAAACCATTCTTTGAAGCAATGAAGAGAAAGTATAATGAGGAAGAAGCAGAAGATAAAGCCTCGGAGCTGTGCTCACTATGGGAGGAATATCTCAAGGATCCAGACTGGCATCCTTTTAAAGTTACTGTGGTTGAGGATAAAGCTAAGGTATGCCTTTTAGTAATACTGTCCAACTTTGTCACTGCCTTTCTTTATGCTATTATTGGCTATCCATGATAAGCATTGCTTGTGCTATTGTATATGTTTTGTGGAAATTGCATCCATATATTATCAGTGAGACTAACATATTTGGGGTATAGGAATATTTACATTTTGGTTCCACTTTGGTAGTAAATGTAGGCGCACTCTCTTTCTTCTTTTTCCCTATAAGTATCTGCAAACAAAGATGCGTCAAGAAATGTGCCTGAAGTCCTATGCTTATGTAATTGCATGCCATTTTAAGCATTCTGCTGGTTGTCTTAATCACATGTCTTCTAATTCTTGTTCTTTATGTTGAGTTGTTAAGATGAAAATGTGGTAATTGGTGATGGTTTTAGTTATTCTGATGGCATAAACCCATAGTATTTTCTCTTTCCTTGGGAGTAGAAAAAGAATCAAAATATGTACTCATTTCTTCACGTTTATCATTTATCTGACCAGCATAACCAAAACAGAGCACATAGGAACCTTCAAGGCTACACGTTTTAATTTTGATTATTTCTCCATTGCTACGTGTGTTTCTGTTTTTTATTCATATTGTAAGTATCAATTTTATGTTCATCTTGGTTTGGATTGATTTGGTTTTTTTGTTTAATTTGATACATTACTTTTTACACAACAATGTAGGTCAAATTTTCATTCTAAGTGGCAAATCATTATGTGAATTATTAGCTTGGTTTTTGCTATATAATATGTTTGATTGACTATATTATTGCCCTTTATGCTGCTCACTAAAAGCTTGTTACTGCAGTCTAAAAGTATTTATGTTACTTCGGTTGGGATGTATTCTATGGACCACAAATTTGAGTACTATGTATTCCAAGAAATGCCCTGTAAAATTCTGGTTTCTAAAGTTTTTGAGGCTTTTTATTGTGTTAAGTTCTTTCCATGCTTTTCTTTCTGAAATACACGTTGCTGGCTCATTGTTATATTGCTTCCAGTTTAAGCTGATATTGTTTGCCGATGATCAATGCTACTGTTCAGGAATATATAGATGAAGAAGATGAAAAACTGAAATGTCTGAAGAAGGAATTGGGCTACGAAGTGTACAAGGCTGTGACGACAGCTTTAATTGAGATAAATGAATACAATCCAAGTGGGAGGTATATAACATCAGAACTGTGGAACTATAGCGAAGGACGAAAAGCTACTTTAAAAGAGGGAGTTGAATTTCTTCTGAAGCAATGGCGAATAAGAAAGATCCGGATGGAAGGGAATTGAAGGTTGGTAGTAATCCTTTTTTTTTTGGTAAAAGTGATATTTCTCTGTTTTCTTTTCAGTAAATAGGGCTGATCGGCTAGTATATAAGGTTAGTATGACAATGAGCTTAAAACAAAGGCAATCAGTACCCCAGTAAGGTTCGCATTCAATATTTTCTGTCAGTACTTTGTTAATAAAACTAGGAAAAAAGGGTTGATAGATGATTAGCCAATTGAGATGATCATATTTGCTAGGTCAATGTGACGACAGTTTTCAAACTAACGCTGCTGGTAATCTTGCATATATACTTCGACACTAATTGGAGTACATAAAAACATGGTGATTGACCGATAAAATCATTGCATTCTCATGGTTTTAAGCATTTCAGTCTGTACAATATATTTTCTTGATTGACATGGAAACATTTTTTTATTGCAGCTAAATAATTTATCAAGCGTCCTCATGGAATAGCGGCATTAACCTTAAGAAGATTTGAAGGAGCCGCCCTATTGTTTAACGGTGATGAATTTTTTACGGCATTTATCGCCTGTAGCATTATCAGCCTGTAAAATTATCATTATTGTTCGGATTTGTAGCTGTGAAAATTAAGGAGGAATTGTATTTAGGAATAGATGTGACTGGAAAACATTTAGGTTACATTGTCCTCCATGGAGAAAATAATATCAAAACCCTGGACTATTTTTCCAGAATGCTTATATTATTTTCGATGAATCTAATTATCACGTAATTGATAATAAAGGGGAAACTGATAGGGTGTGAGTTTGTTATCTTCAGACTTTTATCAGGTTATAAAATTGGATGGCAATAAGGTTTTATCTCTTAATAGATTTATAGGTGGGCCTTGGGGTTTTTTTTTTTTTTGTTTTTTTTAATTAAAAAAAAAAAAACTGAAAATGGAAATATTGAAACAGGCAAGGAAAAGCCGAGACAAGAGGCACAGGGGTTTTCTTTCAAACGAGTAAATTTGACTGCCTCTGGTCCAAACTTTAGTAAAATAGATTAATGAATAAAAATGTTTACTTTTTCCTTTTTATTTATTAATTTAAATTAAATGTCACCAGGTCCTATCAATACATCTATGTGGTACCTCAGCAATCAACCTAATATGGGTAAGGCCATTCAGATTCCTAATGCATGCATAGTCTAGAAGGCTGATGAAGAAAAAATATAACTTACAAAAATTGATTGCATGCATGCTACTGCCTCTAATACATTGGAATCAATCACGTCACTAAAGACAATAAAGTCCATGTGTTGTTCATGCAGATGACTAGGGACCTTACCGTCTCTGAAATTATGAGGAAGAAGATTAAAAAAAAAAATTGTATTTTATCTTGATAAAAAAACCAAAAAAAACAAAAAGCCTTAATTTATTTGTAAAGAAAAATAAATGTAAAAATAATTTATATTCATGCTGAACAAGTTTTTGGGTTTGCCTAGGGTTACCAATAGTTGATCCGGATCTAACAGTAGTTTAGAACCAATAGACTCGTCCAAACCATGCGAAAGCACAAATTGAAATGAACAAAAACAATAATATTAAAATGTAAGGGTTTTTTCCTTACCTTGCTAGCTAGGATTTGGGGACCAAGAAAACCTCCTAGCTCTCTTTGCACACAAATGAAATTTTCAAATATATAACCTTACATTGAAGTTCAAATGGAGCCAAAGGTGCCTGGTGCAAATATAAAAGAGAGTTTTTCTTCTCTTTTTTATTTATGAATTTACAATATCTAAATATCACACTCTCCAAAATGTATATAAACTATATATAACATTAAGTTCGAATGAAATATATCATTAATTAAATTTCATGAATTATATATAAGAAAATTTAGCCGCAGCTGCCCTTCTAGAAACCAAAGAAGCTTTGTCAAATATGGCTACAATTAACAAAGAATGCTGCAAATACAGCTGCAAATTAGTTGTATTTCACCAACCTTAATGCCTGTTTATGATAGATTTTGCTCCACTACAAATCGTCGTGCACTCTGCCACTGATCTGCAAAACAAAGGAAGCGTGAAGCTTTTGTGGGCACCGATGTGGTATCGGCCAAAGGAACTCCGATGCTCAAGTCAGTTCTGTTATGAGAGAATCGACTTTGGGCTTTGAATGCTAAATAGCGTTAGAGTGCGTACCTTTGATATGGAGCATTGCTGGGGTATTTATAAGCTTGACTTTGCTTTCCTCACCAAGAATAGGAAACCCTAGCAACCTTGGTTTAGGCTAAGTTCCCAATTTGGTTCATTCCAGGTTTGGAAGGTTGAATATAGGAAAGTATCTAGTATTGATTGCTGAATGAACCTTCCTATTTGGAACTTTCCTATTTGGAACTTTCCTTAACTCTTACCATATTCAAATTAAGGAAGACCGTTCCGAGCTTTGTCGCCGTTCGGCTCTATTCATGTCCGAGCCAAGTCTCCAAGTTAAATATTGAAGCTCCTTTCAGAAGACTTCATATTCGTCCAAATTGAGCTACCGTTAAGATTGGTTCGGCTCTATCAGGCCAGTCCAATGGATTTGATCGTTCTTCTACCTTAGGCCCTAAAAGCCCAGTCCGATCTTCCACCTTGGGCCTTGTTAGGCCCAGCCCGATGGGAATTTCGCTCATACAATGCCTATAAAATAGACCCCCATATTTATGTATTGTATTCTGAATCACAGAGAGAAGAGAATCACCAGAGAGTAAGAAATTTCAAAGAAAGTTGAGTTGAGAGAGAGAGAGCTGTGTGTTTGAGAGTTTTGATTTACTCTTTCATTGTGTAATTATATTCATTATGAAATAGATTTGTTTTCTCTCAAATTATTTATCATTTGTGATTAGAAACTCATAACAAGTGATATCAAAACTCAGGTGAAGCTGGACGGTGTGTTTTGGGAGACAAAACAAAATTGGAGATTTCTGTTACAGTGAATTGCTACAGTGTTCAATTCAAGGTTGAAAATGACCTACAGTGAACTGCCACATTAGCAACCAGCCACGTTAATGCTAGATTACGTGCCACGTCATCTGCCATGTCAACACCAATTTAAAATTTTAAAAAATTATAATTTGGTCCCTATAAATTCCAATATTTACAGTTTGGTCCTTGAACTTTTAAAAATTACAATTTGACCCTTATAATTTTTAAATTGCAATTTGACTCTAAAGGTTTAAAAATTACAATTTTGCCTCAAATATTTTTAAATTTGGATTTTTGACCCAGAAGGGTCAAAATCACAATTTTCGACCGTTCCGAATGCAACAGTGCATTCCATTTAGACTAGTTTAGCTCCAGTTTTTGTCATTGCAAATTAAAAATCAATGGAAGAGTATTAAGCTTACTACTACCAACTATATATTATGGAGACCTAGTTGCAAAGATCTATTTGATCCCCTAGAGTTAAAAGAGGAAAATCTTGACCCCACCAAAGAAGGAAAGTGGAAGAAAATAAATAGGAAAATGATCGGTCAAATTTATCAATGGATCAATCACAATATCTTTCACTATGTTATGCAAGAGATAGACACATATGTCTTCTGAAAGAAGTTAAAGGACATGTATAAGACCAAGACTATTCGGAATAAAGCCCTATTGATAATGCGGTTAGTGAATTCGAAACTACAAAGTGGAACTTCTGTAGCCGAGCACACTAGTGTGTTTCAGAGCTTGGTAAATTAATTCTCCACATTGGACTTGACGTTAGAAGATAAAGAATAGACCCTCCTACTACTCAATTCTCTTCCAGATAGTTGGGAAACACTAATAGTTTCTCTAAGCAATTCAACCTCCAATGGAAAACTTGCCATAACAACCTCCAATGAAAAACTTACCATGTCTATAGTTAAAAATGCTCTATTCAATGAGGAGGCTAGGAGAAAGGACGCAGAGGTTGATCAATCACATGCCCTCGTCACAGAAAAGAGAGGAAGACAGTTAGAAGGAACTCAAGGTAGGGGAAAAGGCAGGAGTCAATAGCAGGGATAGATCTGTAGATGAAGAAAGTCAACTTACAGGTTACCACTGCAGTATAGAGAGACATTTAAAAAAGAACTGCAGGAAGTTACTACAAGAGTCAGGTTATAAAACCAATCAGCCGAAGAAGGATGTAGAAGCATTGGTCACTGTTACCGGAGATGTGACATACTGTTTTATCCAGGAAGAGACATGCCTTTACATTTCTAGTTTAGATGTCAAATAGGTAGTTGACACAATAGCATCCTACCATGTCACTTTGCATAGAGACTTCTTCAACACGTACAAAGTTTGAAACTTTGATATTGTGAAGATGGAAAATACCAATTCCATAAAGATTATGAGAATTGATGATGTTCAGATCAAAATAAGTGTAGGGTACACAGTTACTTTAAAGGATGTTCGTTATGTTCTAGATCTTCGGCTTAATTTGCTTACAAGAATAGTTTTTGACAATGAAGGCTATGATAACCACTTCAGTAAAAACACATGAAAAATGACAAAAAATACCATAGTTATTGCCCGATGACATATTTGTGGAATTTTGTATAAAACTCATATAAAGATATGTACAAACAGCATCAATATTACAGAAAGAGAGGCATCTTAAAATTTGTGGCATTAGAGAATCAGTTATATAAGTGAGAAATGTTTGACATCCTTGACAAAGAAGAAGCTTATTAATATTTTCAAAGATGCTATGCTAGATCCTTGCAATTTCTGTCTGTTTGGTAAGCAACAAAGAGTCTCATCTAGATTCGCTTTTTTGAGGAAATCAAAGTTGCTTAGTCTGGTACACTCTGATATTTGTGGTCCTATAGAAGTGGAATTATTAAGTGGCAACAGGTATTTTCTGAACTTCATTGATAGTGCTTCTCAGAATGTATGTATTTTTTAAGGACTAAAGACCAAGTACTAGATTACTTCAAACTGTTTCATGTTACGGTAGAGCGTGAAACCGAAAAGAAGTTGAAGTACTTCAAATAAGACAATGAGGGCGAGTACATTTTCAGAAAGTTCAATGCTTATTGCAGTAGACACGACATTCAATATAAGAAGACGATCTCATGAACCCCATGGAGTAGCCAAGAGAATGAACCAGACAATCATAGAAAGCGTCAAAAGTATGATCAGTATGACTAAGTTGCCAAAGCCATTATGGGGAGAAGCTGCTCATTCCGTTTGTTATCTAATCAACATATCACAATCAATTCAGTTAAATTTTGAAATTTTAGAGAAAGTATAGTTTGGTAAGCATCCATCCTATTTTTATTTAAGAGTATTTGGTTGTGGGGAGAAGCTGCTCGTTCCGTTTGTTATCTAATCAACAGATCACGATCAATTCAGTTAAATTTTGAAATTTTAGAGAAAGTATAGTTTGGTAAGCATCCATCCTATTTTTATTTAAGAGTATTTGGTTGTTTAGATTTTGTACATATATCCAAGGACCTCAAGTAGAAGTTCAATGTAAGGTCTATCCCATATATCTTTATAGGATATGAAGATGAATAATACATATATATATTATGGGATCCGTAGAAAAAGAAGGCAATTAAAATCAGAGGCGTAGTGTTCCATGAAAGCCAAACAATAGAAAACATTAAAAAGCCCATAATGTCTTCTGATTCGAAAGATAATGTCTAGGGTTCTGTCCAGAGATTTTTCAGGAAGTTATATCTTATCAGAACAAAGGAAAGTTACTGCTGGCAATGAAAGATGAGATGAAATCTTTAAAGAAAAACTACACCTATGAGTTGATTGAATTTCTAAAAGAAAAGAAGGCATTGAAGAATAAATGAGTGTTCAAGCTTAAGAAAGATGACAATAGTAAAGTGGTGAAATATAAAGTCCAATTGGTGGTAAAAGGATTTATTCAGAAGAAATGAATTAAATTTGATGATATCTTTTCACCAATTGTGAAGATGACTTCAAGTCATATCATTCTTAGATTGGTAGCCAATTTGGATTTAGAGGTTGAACAGATGAATATAAAAATAATATTTTTTCATGGAGATCTGCATGAAGAAATCTCTATGGACTAGTTAGAAGGGTTTGAGGTTTCAGGAAAAGAAAACCTTGTATGCAAGCTTAAAAGAGTTCGTATGATCTTAAATAAGTACCCAGGTAGTGGTATAAAAAGTTTGATTCATTCTTGGTGAATCAAGAATACAAAAAGACTACTGTACACCATTATCTTTATTTTCAGAGATTTTAAGATGGAAATTTTGTTGCACTTCTACTATATGTAGATTACATATTAATCACTGAAAAAGATGCAATGAAGATTAGTCAGCTAAAGAATGAACTCTCTAAGTCTTTTGATATGAAAGACTTAGGATCAACTTAACAGATTTTGAGAATGCAAATAATCTGAGACATGAAGAAGAAAATATTGTAACTATCTTAGGAGAAGTATATTGAACAAGTGATAAAAATATTCAACATGGATAGTGCCAAACCAGTCAGCATTTTATTAGGAAATCATTTCAAGTTGAGTAAGAGTTTGTGCCCCTTATCCAAGAAAGAGATAGAGGAGATAGAATCAATTTCTTATTCTTTAGTAGTTAGGAGTCTAATGTATGCTATAGTATGTACTAAGCCAGATATTATTCATGCACTGGAAACAGTGAGCTGATTTATTTCAAAAACTGAAAAGAAACATTTGGAGACAGTCAAGTGGATTCTCAGGTACCTAAAGGAGACATCGAAGACATGTATGTGCTATAGGGGACCTAATCCAATCTTGGAAGGCCATATTGATTCATATATGGCCGGAGACCTTGACGGAAAAAAGTATACTTCAGGTTTTGTTTACACTTTTGCAGGTGAAACTATATCATGGCAGTCAAGATTGCAAAGGTGTGTTACTTTATCTACGACAGAAATAGAGTACATTGCGATAGTAGAAGGAGCAAAAGAAATGTTGTAGTTAAAGTGGTTTTTTTTTTTTAAAACTAGCCTTTAAGCAAAAAGAGTATAAGGTACATTGTGATAACCAAAGTGCTTTAAACTTGAGTAAGAATTTAATGTACCATTACTGAACAAAGCACATTGATGCTCGCTATCATTGGATATGAGAGGTGATGGATCAGTAACAGTTAAGACTAATGAAGATCCATACAAAGGAGAATCCAATAAATATGTTGACAAAGGTAGTTACTTGAAAAAAGCTAGAGCTATACAGATATATAGTTGGATTGAATGGCATGTGACCATCAGTTTTGATAGCGGCTAGAGAGAGAATGTAGGAAAGTCAAGCTGCAGCCGTCCTTCTAGAGTCCAGCTAAGTTTTGTCAAATATGGTTGTAATCAATAAAGGATACTATCAAAGAAGGCTGCAAATACAGTTGCAAATTAGCTATATTTCACCAACCTAGACAAAGCACATTGACGTTTGCTATCATTGGATATGTGAGAAGATGGATCAATAACTATTGAGATTAATGAAGATCTATACAAAGAAGAATCTAGCAGACATGTTGACAAATGTAGTTACTTGGGAAAAATTAGAGCTATATAGAGATATAGCTGGAATGGATGGCATATGATCATTAGTTTTGAATGCGGCTGAAGGGGGAGAATATAAGAAAGTCCAGCCGCAGCCGCCCTTCTAGAAACCAGCCAAGCTTTGTTAAATATGACAACAATCAATAAAGGATGCTGTCAAAGAAGGCTGCAAATACAGCAACAAATTAGTTGTATTTCACCGACCTGGACAAAACACATTGACATTCACTATAATTTGACATTCACATTGACCTGATCAACAGCTATTGAGACTACTCAAGATTTATACAAAGGAGAATCCAACATGCATGTTGATAAATATAGTTACTTGGAAAAAATTAGAGCTATACAAAGATATAGCTGGAATAGATGGCATGTGACCATCAATTTTGAATGCGGCTAAAAGGGGAGAATATAAGAAAGTCCAGCCGCAGCCACCCTTCTAGAAACCAGCCAAGCTTTGTCAAGTATGGTTGCAATCCATAAAGGATGCATTCAAAGAAGATTGCAAATACAGTTGTAAATTAGTTGTATTTCACCGACCTTGATGCTTATAAAATAGAACATTCATTTATTGTGTTATGAATCCTAAAGAGAAGAGAATCACCAGAGAGTAAGAAATTTCAGAGAGTGTTGAGTTGAGAGATAGCGCGCTCTAGAGAGAGCTGTATGTTTGAGAGTTTTGTTTTGTTCTTTTCTATATAATTATATTTATTGTAAAATAGATTTATTTTCTCTCAAATTGTTTATCATTTGTGATAAGAGAATCATAATATTATATTACATAAACCAAAAGGAAAAAAAAAAACAATTCGCAGCAATTGTCGATGATATTTTGAAATAATTCACAGCATTAATTAGGAACAATAAATTAATGAATATGATCAAATTCCACCTAATTAACGTATTATGTGTGTTTTACGATGAAATTAAATAAAAAGCTTAAAAGATCATGTCGTTTGTAATTTCAAGTTCTCATGTTGTACAAGACTAATCAACAATCACCTATATATATATATATATATATATATATATATATATATATATGCAACTATTTCATTTCATTTCAAATTTACTTTTAGATTTAATTTTTTTAAAAAAAAAAAGAGCACGAGGTCACCATGTTTTAAGGTTTGTTTTTGTTTTTTGTTTTGTTTTTTTTTTTTTTTTGGTATATTCACCACGTCATCGGTTGCTATATATGTATTCTAATGCATAGCAAGAGATTACATTTTGGAAAAATTCAATAGAATAAGGTTTAAATTTTTTTCTTTTTGGGGAAATTACAATACATAATTATATAGTTGTAACAAATCATTAAAAGAAACGATTAATACTCTTTTCAGATTCCAAACCAACGACGTCTATTTAGTTTTCCAAGACCTTCAGTAATTAATTTGTATATCACTCAGATTCAATTCTGTGACCATATATATAAGTTTTGTTTCGTTGAGTATTAAACTACAACAATCCTGGTTCATCTTCATCTGGCCGTAGTCACTAATTTCTCATCCTCATCATATATAAGATCTCAGGTAAATATGTAAGTTTAAAAATTCATGTTTGTTATTTTTCTTATTATATGTTTAGTTGCCTGTTACGTCTGTAATTCTTTGTTTATTAGTAATTAGATATATTTCTAATGAACTTTCTGGCCCCTCTTATTACTTGCCTATGATTTTAAGATCCTACTATAATCTTAAATATTAATTAAGAATGTAATTATTGTAACTATATCTATTTTTTTTTTCAGATTCAAAACTATAATTAATGGATAGGCAAATTGTTGAAGTTCTACAAAAGCTACAAAGTTTTTAAGTGCGTTGTTGAGGAGCTGTGTCAAGAAATTTTGAAGTTACAAGAGAGAGTTGAAAATTATGAGGTAGAGCCAGAAGAACTAAGAACTGATGGGCTGAATTCACTCAGGGTTAAGACCCTCATCTTTCAATTGTATTTAACCTTTCTTTCTTTAACATCGAATCTGTGTAGTTAGTGAAGTTGTTGTATACTATATAATTTTACTAAGTATGCCAATTTTTCATAATAATAATTATTTTTCAATAAGATTATGAAGTGATTACATACTGATTGCTGCAAATCCATATTTTGAGTGACACTTCAAATTGCAAAAAACATGAGGGGTTGGTGGCAAAGCATGTTATGGAATTGGAAAAGGCGCAGTCTGAGTCAAAAGCAGCCAAAACTGAGTTGGAATCACTGAGGAACTTGTTCAACAACTCTCAAAACAAGTTGACGGTTTTGATGGCAGAGCTCCAATTTTGGATAGGTAAATGTATGGAAAATGTAAGAGAACGTGTTAAGGAACTAGAAGAGATGTCCAACTAGTTTACCAAAAAAATAAAAAGAGATGTCCAAGTATCTATGGAAGAGGTACGAGTTAAGGCATTAGCAGAGATTTCCCGAGTTCAAATACATGAACTGATGGTATTTATTTAGGAGAGAATTTTACAAGGACTGTGTGCTTCTTCATCCTGTTTGCTTAAATATATCTATTGGTAATTCACTAATATTGGTGTTTAGCTTTTAATAATTGTACCTAGGTTTATTTGTTAACTAAAAATTTTAGTTCCTTTAACTATTTATTTTTTCAATGCAAGAAAAAAGACGCCCTTAATTACGGTACACTTTTTTGCGAGGAAAATTTGCTTTTGTGATGCATAACGTATCTTTTTCTTTTACAAAACGGTGAGTTTAGCTGAAAGCCTTTTATTAATTTTTTTTTAACTGCCTTAACTTGCTTCTTCTCCTCTGTAATTACTTCTTCTCTGCAACTTTCGTCTTCTCTCTTACTCATCCCCATGCACAAACCCATCTTTTCTCTCTGCTTCACACCAATTGCCATTCCCATGTCCTTTACCAAAACATTCCTGTTCAGGTGTTGCTCGGCGTAGAGCGGCCACGCTATCATTGGCACTCCTGCGACCACTGCTTCGAGCACCGAGTTCCAACCACAATGAGTCACGAACCCACCCACCGAGTCCTTCAGAACTTCGACCTGTGGAGCCCAAGACTTGACAACCATGCCTAAACCTCTAGTTCTCTCTCTAAATCTTTCTGGCAATAACTCATCCAAATCGAAATCAACTGTTACGTCTTCATTCTGCTTTGTTTTCTCTTCCACTGGAGGCTGTTTCACCACCCATAGAAACCTCTAGCCACTCTTCTCTATCCCTTTTTGTTATCTCTCTCAGCTGCAACCGAGTTAACGATCCTCGGCTATCAAAACATAGGAACACCACGGTTCAACTCGGTTGCTTCTCAAGCCAAGACATACTATCCTCCACTTTTTCTCCAGTTCTATGATTGTCTGCAACTAAGAGCCCAATATAGTACACTGGAGGGATTGGTAATTCGTCATTAGGAGCACAAACATCATCTAGATTGGCTTTGATAGCAACCGGTTCGAGCGCGTTAAACGTGTTTGCTATAGTTCCATTTGCTTTTTGTAGATGAGAACAAAAGTATAATAAGTCCTAGTGAGCCAGGTCGTCCTTGTTGAGCGCCGATTTTGGCATATAAGTAGCTTTCAGAGGAGACAATAATCTCAGGAAATGGAAATCAGTATCTCTGAGATCCTTGAAGCTTTTCTCAGTTTGTTCATGGATTTGCGGGAAGTAAATGAATGAAGCAAGAGCCGCAGCACCAGAAGTGTAGAAATAGTACTTTGGAATTCTCAACTCCTTCCGATAACGCCGAAGTGCAAAACATGTCAATGATAAAAGCTCGAACAATGTAGGTTTTGGAGATTTCTCGTAGGGCACTGCGTGCGTTGAGGTTGATAAATTCGAAGGCCATGGCGATTCGGTTTTGGGTCGGGGTGGTATCAATGGAAACGAAAGGAAGGTTGCAGAGAGTATTTTGAAGAAAACGAAAGTTGCAAGTTGCAGAGCAGAAGCAATGACAGAAGAGAAGAAGCAAGTTAAAAGGGCAGCCGGGTTGTTATGTCGGCAGTGCTACAGTTTAAAAGAAATTAATAAAAGGCTTTCAGCTACACTCACTATTTTGTTAAAGAAAAAGTAAAGGAATAGAAGTCGTTGAAGCCGTTCTTGTCGCGTTTTATACTGACTTCAACATCATCGGAATTTATAGCACTGCTGTATATATATATATATATATTTTTATATACAATTATAATAATATTTTCGATTTAATTAATTATGATATTATACACTGTAAGACACTAATGAGATGTATTAGTTTCATGTTTTTATTTAACTTTCAGACTGGTTATTCCATTCATTAGCGTAATTAATTAGTTCAATTTAATTTAGATAATAATTAATAAATTGAATATTTTTTTTCCATGTTTTATTCTTTTTATATTATATAATATAAGTTTCACTATCCACGTCGTTGTTTTTTACATACGGTTAATTTTTTGAAAAAATTCTCGACAGAATAAGAATTTAGAAAGTTTGACTATATCAATCAACGTCTTCAAAATCTTCTTATTCTATTAATCTTGTTCCGTACCATTCGTGATATTTATTCAAAATTCCACGTAAGCATATTTTAATTTAAGAAGTTAAGTAAATTTGAAATAAAATATAAAAAAAAATTGGAAGGAAAATAGCTTATGCGATATTAGGTTTCCTACAAGATCTCAAAAACTTGAGCATTATAGAAGATAGCGTTTTCTGAACAGTAAAGTTTAAACTTTGCACGAAGGCTACAGAGTACTGCACAGCAACATTGCTTCTGGTTCATTTCTTATATAACCCCCAAATCGATCTTCTTCTATCTTTCCTCTTTCTTTCTTTTTTTATTTAAATTTCCCTCCTAATTGATTTTTTCATATCGTTGATACAATTTATGTAATTTTTTACAATATTATTTAATTTAAGTTCATTTATTATGTATTTAATTAATCGCTGTTTTGTGGAAGTTCAATAGAAAATCAAAGACGCTAAATGCAAGATGTCTATTTAGAGTTAATTAATAAAAAGGTTCATTAGGGTTACATAATGGTCATCGATTTAAATTTTTGTTTGGAAAACCTAAATAAAAATTATTATTGTTTTACTTATGTGTTGGTTGAAATTTGGGTTTATATTAATAATGGTAGTTTTACATGCTGGATTTTAATTTTTTTTGTATTAAATTGATATTGTTGATGGAGGTCCTTCTGATTTCAGATTCAAATGGATAACCAAATTGTTGAAGCTTTAGAAAGAGCTCCTACGTGTGATTTTGTGGATGAGCAGGCGTGCGAAGAAGACTATGTGATATTGGAGAGCGATGAAGATCAACTGGAAGAGGTAATATTATAAGTAAGCTACGTACTGATTTATCATTTTTTTTTTCTGTTTTATATTATTTTGAGCTGCATAAATCATTCTCTTATAAAACCATTAATTTTTTGGTCGCTGGTGAATCCAGATTTCTAGTGACACTCCAAAATGCGAAAAGAATGATGAGGTGGTGACCGAGCATGGTATGGAAATGGAAAAGGCACAGGCTGAGTCGGAGTCACTCAGCTGGGTTGAGTTGAAGAGCACTGAATCATATGCAATTGAAAAGTTGGAGGAGTTGAAGGCAAAGCTCGATTTCGAAAAGAATGAGGTGGTGAAGGCAAAGCGTGCTGTGGATGAGGCACAAGCTGAGGCAGATACACTCGCAGCCAAGCTGGAATCGCTCAAGGCTGAGTCGAATATCCGGCAATGCAGGGCTGAAAGTGCCGAAAATGCCGAAAGGAAGGCGAGGTTGGAGTTGGAGGGGTTGAAGGAAGAGCTTGAGCTGGAAAGGAATGAGGTGGTGAAGGCAAATAATTCTATGCATATGGCACAGGCTGAGTCAAATGCAGTGAGAATAGAGTTGGATTTATTTAGGGTCGAGTTAAGCAGCGCTAGAAGGTTGATTGAAGAGGCCAAAGATACTGCAAAACTCGAAACGGGCGCGAGAGACGAGTTGGAGGAGTTGAAGGAAAATCTTGTTTTGGAAAAGAATGAGCTGGTAAAGGCAAAATCAGAGTTGGAGGGGTTGAAGGCAAAGCTTGATCTGGAAAAGAGTAGGGAAGTGAAGGCAAAGAATGCTATGGAAGAGGCACAAGATGAGGCAAACAGACTCACAACTGAGCTGAACGCACTTGAAATCGAGTTTTACAACCATCAAAGGGGAGCTGAAAAGGCCGAGACGGAGGCAAAATCAGAGTTGGAAGGGTTGAAGGCAAAGCTTGATTTGGAAATGAATGAGGCAGTGAAGGTTAAGAATGCTATGGAAAAGGCACAAGCTGACACAAACAGACTAAAAAACGAGCTAACCTGTGCTAAATTCGAGTTGCTCAACCATCAAAGGAGAGCTGTAAAGGCCGAAACGGAGGCAAAATCAGAGTTGGAGAGGTTGAAGGCAAAGCTTGGCACGGAAAAGAATGAGGCGGTGAAGGCTAGGAATGCTATGGAAAAGGCACAAGCTGAGTCAAACAGACTGAAAAAAGAGCTAAATGCACTTAAAATGGAGTTGCACAACCATCAAAAGAGGGCTGAAAAGGCCGAAACGGAGGCAAAATGGGAGTTGGAGGCTTTGAAAGCAAAGCTTGACTTGGAAAAGCATGGTATAAGAATAGCACATGGTGAGCCAAATGTAGGCAAATCGGAAGCTTTCGATGCATTAAGAGCAAAGTATGAGTTAAGAAAATATAAGGAAGCCAAGGCAAATAAGGCTATGAAGAAAGCGCAGGCCGAACTAAATGCAACAGCCACGGAGCTGGATTCACTTAAGGTTGAGTTGAGCAGCGTTCAAAACATAATTGTTAGAGCCAAAACCGAGGTCGAAATTGCTAAACTCGAAGCCGACGAGGCAAGAAGAGAATTGGAATTGTTTAAAGCAAATCACGAAACCAAATTTGCTAATGCGATCACAAGTGCCAAGTTTTATTATTTTCGTGGCCTTCGAGATGGTAAGCATGGATGTGTGCCACTATATAATGCACCATGAGAACCTCTGAGTCAAGGATCTATTCGTATTGTTTCATTGTCTAGCCTTCTTAAGGATATATGGAACCTTTTTTTGCAGCTTTATCTTTCATAAAATTGTTTCATTCTTTAAGAAGCAAAACCTTATTATTTATTTATTTTTACTTAGCATGAGGACGTAATAAACTCAGTTTTACTTTCTTGTTTATTACAAATTAATTAACATTTTAATATCTCGTAGAAAATTGGTTTGGTGATTACGTGATGTATTTTTATTATTCCTTAGGAACTCTTGTAGCCTTTAAGAAAAAATTGGCATTGGCAAGCTTGCATATGAACCAGACAAAGAACTTGGATGATGATAATGAGAAGAAAAAGTTTTAATGTTTGAACTAAATAATGATGTTTAACTTTAGTAATCAAACAAAACTAAATAATGAATTCTTAATTTGTTTAAAAACCAACAGATGATTAATTTTGTTTTGTTTTTATTTTTCTTTCTGCAACCTCTCTTTTCCATCACTTCACTTGCTTTGGAATTTCCTTCGTACTTTGAATTGGATCCTGGAAGAATAAAATAAAGTTTAATCTTAATTTAGATAAAAATAAATAACATGTTATGTGTCTATATATGTCAAATTCAATTTTAAAATTTTTGTTTTTGTTTTCATTTTAATTTTGATATTTATATATAATCTTAATTTATAGAATTAAATAATCTAATTATATTTGTATATGGAACTCAAATAGTCGAAGTTTAATTTGATCAAGACTAGTATAACTATCTTGAATAATAATTTCATTGTTTTTGTGTTTTTGCAATGAATGTGAATTGTCCTCTTCCATGACTTTCTATCTCTCCCTTCAATTAGAATTTGACGTCTTAGTTATTTATTTATTTTTTTCATTTGAATGATGTATTAAATTTTAATTAAAGAGAACAAACAACTGAATATGGAGAGGGACAGTGGATTCACAAAATGATTTATCAAAAAGAAAATCCCTTATTATTATTATAATTTGATCCTATACATGTATTTCAATTTTCAACTGTTTCAATCATTTTCAAATGATTTGTTCATTTGGAAAGACATATGAGGAGTCAAATGCAAAACTGAGTTGGAATCGATCAAGATTGAGTCCGAAGATTATAAGCACCTATTTGTTGAGTCAAAATTAAAGTTTGATGAGATGAAGAGGAAAAATTCCAATACTCCCAAAATACATATTCCTTTTCCATTAAAATAATTTCATGTCATCAAGAAAGTGTTTGGTATTATTTTAATAGGAGGAAATTTTATACTTTGGGAGTATTGGAGTTTTTTTTCGAGATGAAAGAAAAAGCTTAGTATTTCGAAAATGCTCAAGAAAAGATCAATTTGAACACATCTAAAATTTTTGAACAAGACAAAGAACAATAATATTGTTGGACTTGAAAAGCTATACAATATGTACTACTCCAAGGTTTTATTAATGTCAGAACCTTCATAATTTTGAGTATCCTCGAATTAGACCATGCTTGCTTGAATATTAAATTGTCAAGTCAAGATTGATTTGGTTCTTCCTAATTCCTACATTTTTATTTTTATTTTTTTGTCCTTTTTACCAATTTTTTCAAAAGTAAAATCATCCGTACTACTTCAATGTCAATAATATCTAATCTATGCACCATTAGAAGATCACCGTTGATAGTTTTCACGAAATATTGATCTTTAGCGGCGGCCAAGCCTATAACATCCACATGGATATTGGATCCAATTTCATTAAACTTAATAACACCACCGCCTATTTCAAGTGACATAAACGTGACCTTTGTAGGTGGCACCAAATGCTCCATCTTTATAAAATATTACGTCTTCAAAAGAAATTTCATCCTCTTCAAAATATGTCCAAAATTGATTATTGTTGGAGCACAGATGGGCTAATATATTAGCTGATGATCCACCTCTAATTAATTACAAGAACCTTACAAGAATTCCTCAAAAGTATCCCAAAAAAAGGTTCTTTTGACAATATAATCTGATTAAAATCATAAAACCTACTAGAAACGAGAGGTGGAAGCTCAATGGTGGTGTTAGAAAGTGAGTTTGCAAGTGTTACTTTAAACTTGGCTCCAAAAACCAACCAGCCATAAGAATTTCCACACGCAGTAGTTACAGACGTAGTGAGACTTTGGAACAGTGAGGAAGGATATGAAATCCAAAGCTAGATATTTCATTGGTAGCCAAATCGTACAAACGCCTTTCTAAATGCCATCTTGTTGTACAGGGTGGCTAGTAGTATTTAAAAGGTGTTTGTTCAGCACCCGATTAATTTCTTCGAAATGTTTCGCAGCGACAGAGTTCCTTGGTTTGCAGACCTCACCGAAACGTACATGATCTGCAGGAAGATGAGGTGTTATTATCACTACAAAAAAAATGACATTTAGCTACGAAATCATTGTCTCAAATTTTTTTTTTCGTACCTAAATGGGTATATTTTGGTACAAAATTTGATTTCGTAACTGATAGCTGAGAAATTAGTCAAATTAGTAACGAATCGCACTTCGTAGCTAGTTTTTGTAACTAAACCCCTAAATTTTTTTGGCGCCAACTTTCCCTCCAATTTTAATGCTGACGTGGCTTTTATTGTATTACAGCTACAAATTTATATTGTTATAAATTACCATTCAATAAAAAATAATATTTTAACATTAAATAGCTACCAAACTAATTTATAACTTTTCAATTATTGAATAAAAACTAACATGTTTTCACTTAAACTACGTCGTATTGATTTCTCTTTGTCATCGTCAATCCCTAACCCCATCGTAGCTCCATACTCCTATCTGCTTTGACAATGCAATTTTGGGAGGAGAGCTACAGAATTTATCAAGCTTGCAACAATTAAAATAAAGGTGGAGATGCAGGTACCTAACATCACACACCGACGATCCTAATCCATACCAATGGCATCAAATGAGGCCACAAGCTAGACCAGAAGAGAGATGAGCATAACCATCGAAAAGGTAATAAGATTTAACCTTAGGGTTAATTCTGGTACTACTGATCACGGCTACGATGAGGCCATAAATACCCAAGACTCCAACCATAACCACCAGCACAATCGACTTCATCGCCAGCTCCAACCTCATCACTCCCATCGAAGCCACTCCCACCCCGCTCTTTGCCGCTCGACGCAGCCCATGCCTCAGAATTCCGAGGTAGCCAATCAAAACCCTAGATCTATATCAAAAAGCACTTATCTATAATTCAGACATTAAAGAGTGAAATTGATTTACAGGAGAAGATGAGTGCGGCAAAGCGCCGATGAAGCCAAAAAGGGTGCTGTTTCATCTTCGCTGAAACTCGAAGACATTTTTACTCTGGTGGGATAACAATACGATCAGATCTAAGGAAATTTGACGGGTATTTCTATTTTACTTTCTTTTTCTTTTCTTTTCTTTTTTTTTCAAATTTTTTGTTCTCTTTTCTTCGAACTCCTTCAATCGTCGGAGGAGTTCATTAGTTTATAATTTGAAGGTAATGTCAATGGCTCTGCATCCCGATCTAAGCCTACTTGATTTACAGTTATACCCGTCTGTTCATAGATCTTATAAGACTTATATGATCAACCTTGCACATTCTCTAATGGGAAATTCACTAGATTTTTCCATTTTATGTTAAAATTATAACATGGTTTTTTCTAATTATAATCCATGGTTTTTTCTTTTTTCTTTTTTTTTCCCCATAAATCAGAGGATTTAAAACTGAAAAAGAACAAATTATAGTAAGTCCTGTATTCATCAAGCTTGCAACAATTTTTAGCACTAGGGCTAGAAGCAAAGAAACTTACAATGAAACAATAAGATAAAATGAACTTTTAATTCAGAAGGTGGATTAGAAATGGACCCATCGTCCATATAAGGCGGACCAGTGTTATGGCCTTTCGAATAGGGTTTGAAAAGTAATCATTAGTCCCCAAATCATATTGCGCTTATATGCCCATAATCAATCAAAATTGCTATGTAATGTACATGCATTATTACATGGGAGCTATAGTACTGCAAAACCTCTGGTTCGAACCAAGCGATCATTAAGAAAATAATATATCCTTTGCGAGAAAAGTTTAGAGAAATTTAATTAGCAAAAGCAAATAATAATAAGACACATGTGTAAGCAGCAGGTTGTTGTCCCAATTAGTGGGATTTAATTTGATTCTAGTAAATTGAAGAGAAAGACGTAGTTGTACAGCACAGAGAAGACAAGCCCCTTAGCGTGATAACCTCGGGAAACATAGTTTGCCTATTTTCGACGCACTTTAGAAATTTGGATTTTTTGGTTTGTGTGTGTTCACTAGGGGAGCCTCTTGTCTTGTACATGTTTCATATATATATATATATATATATATATATAAAAAGGTTAGTGATTAATTATATAAAGAAAAGGAAAAAAATCAAAAGGAATCTAGTTGCTTATAATGAAATTATCGTATATTTGTCTTCAGTTAATCAAAGATTATGGATGGTTTACTGTATTAAGTTGCTTAATTTGATTTGCCAAATTTAATAATTATGTAAAACCTAGAGAATATGAAACAAAATGTTTCACAAAAATTTTTGTTTGCTGAAAACAATAATATTGCATACTAAAGTTAAATAAGTACTTGGAACAACTACCTCTTTGTTTTTTGCAACTTCCATTATAAAAGACATGAACTTAAAGTACCAAATGTGGGCTTATGATCAGAGACTAATTTAATTTTTTGGTCATGTCATGAATGCAAATAAAGCAGCTGGAATAGGAGGATCCAAGGGAGTTTTACCAACAAGGTCAAGCCCTAGAAAATATGGATTTGTCATGGCTAATATATCTAAAAGTATGGAAGGTATGGGCATCAATTTTTTTATAATTTATTCTTAGATATTCTACATTAAACTCTCGATTATATAATTGTATTAAACACTTTCAATTATATAATTTTTTGTCTAAAATGTTGCACATGTGAGTCCAGTTGGTGAAGGGAGTACAAGACCAACATAAACAACACCACACCTCAGGACACGTGCTCAGGTAGCAGGGCAAAGAGCTCAATCTGCAGAAGGTATACATAGTGAAATAATTCAATGTTTTTCATGTTGTCTGACCATGAATGTACGAATTTATTGATATCAATGCTCATGTTATCAAAATATGTTTTTCATGTTGGGCTCGGGCTTAAAACCCAAAAGCTAGAAGAGGTTGATGGTCCATAAGTTAGGATACGTGGTGCATATTATGGAGTCCATGGTCTGGTGCAAGCATTGAAATTTTCAATTACATGCATGGTCAATGGTCATCATATTTATTTGACAGCCGTATGAACTATATATATAGTCAAGGATTTGTCGTCTTCTATAAAGTGTAATTGAAAAAGAAGAAAAAAAAAAGAAAAGAAAAGAAATTCTATAATTCACTTAACTTTGTCAACGCCAATGATTTGTTGTTTTGACTTAACTTTGTAGCTATAATTCACAGAGTTTTGAGCTATACATGTCAAATATAGATGGCCACTTTTCTTTTCTTACATTTAAAAATTCTCATGAATTGTAGTAAAGTAATTATCTGCAATTGATTTAATAATTACTAGAGTCAAGATAAACATATATATATATATATATATATAAGTGATGGTGTTTCATGCAATCCCTTTGTCATACTATAATGTCATTGTTACCTTGTATACTACTCATGAAACAAAAAAGAAGTGCTATAATCGAAAAAACAGAGCTGCTCGAAAAACAAATCATTGCTCCGAACAAAGTCATTTGCTAGAGTGTCAAGAGAATTGGTATATACTGCTTATGTTTCATTTTCAGATATATTATTTTCTGCTGATTGTTGGTGTGTTAAAGTGTTTCATTGGTAATTATTTGTATGGATTTGTAGGAGGTGGAAGGGACAAGGTGGATAGGATAACACTACGCACGAAACACATTTCAAGAAAAACAGGAAATGGAGTGATGTTAAATAAGAACAAATTTATGTAAGTTAGCAATGGAACAATGCCTCTTTTCTATGCTTATAAAGATGCAAAATAAATTGAACTAAAAATGCACATTGTGTGTGGTTATAGAATCAATTGATAGAAACAAAGGAGAGATGTGAAGCTGAAGGATTAGACATGACAATCGATGAAATATTTAATAGTGTTGTGCCACCAAAGTCTGGATATGTGCAAGGTTTTGGTCATGGTCCAAAACCAATGTCAAGAGCACTTAGGTTGAACGAGCAGCGAAGGAAGGAGGTTGAAGATAGAGCAAAATCTGCTAAAGAAAGAAATGAGGAGTTAACAAAACAAATTGAAGAATTAAGAGCTCGACAAGATAGAATTGAGGACTCACTATTTCAAAGAATACGGTGATGTTCAAGCACATTTGCAACAAGAAAGACTGAATGTGGATACACCTTCATAGATGCATGGTGAAACATTTAATGGTGAGTACAACATATTTAACATGTTTAATATACTCAAGGTACATACAAAAGTAAAAGAAAAATTAGTATTAAAATAGAAGTACAATTTTATTTCATTTGTTTTATGTCACTATGTTTCAATGGTTAATTAATTATCGATGATTGTACCAATGTGCATCTGAACATAGTGAATCATGAGTTATGCTACGCTGTTGCTCTTTTAGACTTGTGAGAAAATGCATATTTGGTATGACCTTTAAATTGAACAAAACGTTGTTTGTTTAAATATATTTTGGGAATTAGTTAAAATATTGGTCATATGAAGTTTGGAGTAGAAGATTATATTTTGAAGATGATATACATATGAGTATGTGCTGGAAGTTTTTTTGATTGCAGTGTAATGATGTATAAAGTCATTCTCCATCACATATATCTGTGATGGATCATGACTTTGTTTAGTCTCATCTTAATAACAAACAAACTGTGATGTTATCTTATGGTAATTTAGTATGATTAGTTCTCTTAAATGTGTGCACTTGTTTATATTAGAGTTATGATTGTTATAATTTATGCATTTGAGTAAAGGCAGATAAATGCAAGACAAATATGACATTTATGGCACCAATTAATTTTTTTAATGAAACTGAAATATGTAGCTAATTGGGATATGAAATTTTTTTTTGCCATTTGATCAAAGGTTTTAAACTTTCGTCCTTCATATTGGTATTTAAAAAATTAATAATTATGAAAATATTTAAATATTGATTACTAACAAATATGTGTCAAAATATATTTTTGTAACTGGTAATATACGAGCCACATATTTATTTCGTAACTGTAAAATAATTAAAATGTTACAATTCGTAGCTAAAAATTAGCCACAAGAGCATAACCCATCGCTATAGTATATTGCAATAAAATATAATTCCGTAGCTATAATTTAGCTACAAAAATTAATTTATAGTTATAATTCACGCACAAATAAAAATCGTTACTATTAAAAAGTAGTTACAAAACTAATAGTCATAGCTGTAAATAAGCTACAAAAATTACTTCGTAGCTAATGTTTTGTTACAAGCTTTACATTCGTAGGTGACAATTCAGCCACAAATTTTAAGTTTGTAACAGATTTGCAGCTACGAATTTTGTAATCGTAGCTTTTAGTTAGCCACGAAACCAAGCTTATTTACGATTTTTGAAAAATTTAGATACGAAAGGTCTTTCGTAACTAAATGATAATATTTAGTCTCGAAAATTTATTTTCGTGGCAGTAGACATTTAGTTACGGTCATTTAGTTACGACCGTGTTACGAAAAATATTAGTAACTAATAGTCATTTAGCTACGAAAAATAGCATTTAGATACAAATAACTGCTCGTGGCTGAAGGTCAATTTTTTTGTAGTGTTAGCTTGTTTAAGATGGAATCTACAAGTTCTTCGAGTAAGATCTGCCCTGTTTTATAGTATGACACAAGGACCCTAGCCGCCTCCTCCTACAAATATAAATATTATATATATATATATATATATATATATATATACATGTATGTATATACAATAATTAAAAGCGATCAAAATTCTTCCTAGCTCCTGCATTCTTTCTGTCCGTTACTAAATTTTTGTATGTAAAATCTATTTTAAAATAGTTGTAAGCGATGAACAAAATAGATTAAAAAAAAAAAGAAATAGATACAGTGGAAACTAGAAAGAAAATAGATAGAGAGAGATAGAGAGGAAACTGGAGATCTTCATATTATTACATGTACTCTAATATCTTTTGTATAGATAAAGGTTAATGGTTGAACCATCTCTTTTGTGTAGATAAAAGGTAGGGTTTACTAATATAATAGAAATAGTAAAAACTCTTTATAAATATTAGGATTTACTAGTAAGTTAGAAATAGAAAAACTAAAATGTTAGGGTTTACTAATATAATAAGAATAGGAAAACTTGAGGCACAGTAATTGAATAACCTCCTAAACAATATAGGCTTAGATAGAGTCAATAATATCCACATAATTAATCCTTAAATACTATTACAAAGTCATCCGTAAATACTACTTAAAATTTCAATTTCTTAAATTCTTAAACACTCTAGACATTATAAAATAAATAAATAAAAATGGTACTGATTAATATATATATATATATATATATATATAATTTGACTACAATTTCATATAGATTTATCCCTTTTAAAAGAGAATTTGAGAAAATATATTTAAGCTACCAAGCTTATATTTAGTTTTTTTAATTATTGTCTAGCTCTATCATTCTTTACTTTATAATTAGTTATTGTTTCTTATTTTTAAAATATCTATTTTATTTTAATTTTGTTATTTTTATTAAGCTTTTATAATTAGTTATTTTTTCTTATTTTTTAAATATCTATTTTATTTTAATTTTGTTATTTTTATTAAGCTGGTTTGAAGAAGTCAAAATACGTGTGTAGGTATATTTATCCTATTAGAAACGATAAGACTTTCATTTAGCATACGTGTCTCTCTCTCAAAGAGCTTTTATCTTTCTTTGTGCAATTTATAAATATTATTCATTGTATTACCAAAATATATATATATATTATTCATTGATGTCGATTTAGGTCTTCGAAAATCACCGTTCAAGGCACCACAGAGACTGCAACTCCACTATTCTGGTTCGTTTCCTTTTTTTCTTTCTTTTTTTTTTGGCTAAATATTTAGAAAATCAAATTTGTTCTAGGCTCGACTCCAATTGAATCAATCAGACTTTATTTGAAAAAAGAAAAAATTATCTTAGTAAGTTTAGTACTCAATAGTTATGATATATATATATATGTTAATAAGAATACAATATGGTAGTGTTAAATTTAGGAATATTAATTAGTTTATAGTACTATCTTCACATTATTATGCTGTTGGTTTGTCGATCATGATCATGATCATGATGTCCTAGAAGATTAAATCATGAATTCAGATTTTAATGGATGACCAAACTGTTGAAGTTTTACAAAGAGCCCTTTAAACAATAGAAGTGACCTTTTTTTTTTTTTCGGAATTTCATTTAAGAAAAAAAGAAAAGAGTTTATTAGGGTTTGAATTTTTTTAAAGAATTCAATTTCTTTTTATAAGTTTTGTTTTCAAAACCAAAATAAACAGAGTATGTATATAGTTAAGGTATGTGTTAATTAAACTTTGGATTACAATAGGGTACTGTTACATTCTCTCCATTGATCTTAACGTATTTTTGCTTCAAATATTCAACATCAACTATTATGTTGATGGATGTCTGGATCTTGATCTCAGATTCAAATGGAGGAGGAGTACGAAGAGTATGTGATATTGGAGAGAGCTGTCGAAGAACTGGAAGAGGTAAACAATTAAGCGCACTGCTGATTCTTTTATTTCCATGTATTATTTTGAGCTGTTTGAATCACTGTCTTATATATAAAGCATGCCATTTTCATTGTTTTTTCAATGTGATGTAAAAAAATAATTATATTTTGGTTGCTGGAAAAATTCAGCTTTCAATTTGTACTACAAAATGCCATAAGGATGAGGCGGTGGCAAAGCTTGCTTTAGAAATGGAAAAGGCCCAGGCCGAGTTGGAGGGGTTGAAGACAAAGCTTGATTCAGAAAGAAATGAGGCGGCCAAGGCAAAGCATGCTATGGAAAAGGCACAAGCTGAGTCAGAGACACTGAAAACCGAGTCGGAGGCGTTGAAGATGAAGCTCGAGTCGGAAAGAAATGAGGCGGTGAAGGCAAAGCATGCAATGGAGAAGGTACGAGCTGAGTCAGAGACACTGAAAACCGAGTTGGAGAGGTTGAAGATTAAGCTCGAGTCGGAAAGAAATGAGGCAGTGAAGGCCAAGCATGCTATGGAGAAGGTACAAGCTGAGTCAGAGACACTGAAAACCAAGTTGGAGAGGTTGAAGACAAAGCTCGATTTGGAAAAAAATGTGATGGGGAAGGCAAAGCATGTTATGGAAAAGGCACTAGGTGAGTCAGAGACACACAAAGCCAACTTGAAGTTGGCTGAATTCGAGTCGGATATTTTTGAAAGGATCTTTAAAAGTGCTGAGAAGGTCCAAATGGAGGCAAGATCAAGGTTTGAGGCGTTCAAGGCGAGCCTAGAAAAGAATGAGGCAGTCAAGGAAAAGCAAGCTATGAGAAAGACAGAGACTGTGACAAACGTAAGTAGAACAGAGTTGGATTCTGCTAAACTAGACGCTTGCAAGGCAAGAAAAGAGTTGCGTTCGGTAGATAAGCTTGGAAAAAGAAAATACAGACTCTCAGGCTGATTATAAACTCAAACACAATGTCAAATGCTATGCGGCAGTGGAAACAAGGACCCAAGCCTGGCCGTTTGCCGCTATAGGGGGATATCCACCATAAAGACCATCAAGTAATGGATTAATTTCTGTAACTAGTCAATCTAGGTGCGAGCGTAAGTATTATTAAAACAATAATAATAATAATTTCTAAGATGGCATTGTCCAGCCTTAACCTTTTTTTGCAGCTTTATTTTTGCATAAACTAGTGTTAGTCTAATTCATTTGTTTTAGAAAAGTAGCTTTCTTGTTAGCTTGACACATACATGAACTCTCAGTTTTTACGTACATTTTTGTTTGCTCCAAATATAACATTTTAGTACCTCGTGACATTAATTAGCCGGTGTAATTACTGATTAATTAGATCTGTATTAGCTATGCTTTTTCGTTTTTAGACCTAGAATCTCTGAATATTTGAAGCTTTAAAATAGAGAGAGCATCCAAACTTGTTAACGGTGTGCTAATTAAGGAGGTACAAGGCAATGAGACAAAAGAACCCAATGGTAATAAAAATAGATACGTTCACAAGATAGATAGATATATATATATATATAATTATCAACAATTAGCTTAGTATTGATATCTTGCAATTCTCATGACAATTCACTAAATAATTTATTTTTTTATTATTTTAAGTAATCAAAATTATATTATTTCGCTTGATTGTACTTTGTTTTTTAATCTGTATTTGAATAATCCATAATTTTGTTTAGTAAATAAGTTTTAATTTGGTACTTCAAAGTCCAAACTATATACTTTTCGCCATCAACTTGATATTGCCGGTTGGTTTGGAACATAAAATTTAAATGAAAAAAAATATACTTGAAGTAATATTTTAATTCACAAACTAAAAAAAAACTAAAATTCTTATAATTTGGATATTCTTTATTATTATTATTATTTATCAATTTGAGGGCTGAAAAACCAAAAAAAGAACCACATGGTTTCTAATTTTCTTTTTAATTGCTACGAAAATATATGTATTAAAACACAAAAAAAACAAATATAGCAGAGTACGACCCTAACATAGGCACAAAAAAGAACCAAAATTAACAAAACAAACCTTAAAGTATTTATTTTACGAGTTATATATTAATTTTTATGAGTTATATAATACCCCCGACTTTTTTTACTTTTAGTATTAGTTTTTAAAGAATTATGATAATCTTCCTCTAAATTTTATAAATTGTTAAGGCCCGTTTAAAACTACTTATATAAATAATATTTTTTAAAAAAATAATTTTTTAAAAAGTATTTTTTATTTAAGTACTTTAGTTAAAAAGTACTTTAATGATAAAATATTTTATGTCGGATGGAAAACTATAAAAAAAAATACTTTAAAAATATTTAACAGTGTTTGAAAAAATATTTTTTTGAAAAAGCATCTATTAGGTGCTTCCTAAAAAAAGTACTTAAAATATTTTTTTTATAAAAAAAAGTACTTTTTAAAATGCCTTTTTTATAAATAAAAAAAATATTTTAAAATTTTTTTTACCAAATATATTTCAAACTACATTTTTTTTAAAAAAAATACTTTTTTCATTTAAAAAAAGCAGTTTCAAATTCTTACTCCTTTTAACACAATTTGTGATATTTTTTTAATAACAAATATCGATTTTCCTACCCATAAGATTTATTTTCTATCGCAAATGGTCCATTTTTCCACGCAAAGATGAATTAAGTGGAAATTGTTTTTTATGACATGGCAAGTTGCAATTGGTCAGGAGTTTCCGGGCCCACCAAAAAATTTCCAACCAGTGACTTCAAAGTTTGCGTAAACATTAATAAGTATTTATCGGTATTCTTATTAAGATAGGGCTGCCCTTTCTATGAATTCTACTCAATTTTATCCATTGATGTCAATTTTATATATATATATATATATATATTTGGAGAGAGAGAGAAGGAACTAGTCTTAAAATTACCCTCAAGAGTGATTCTACACCACCACCATTCTGGTTCGTTTATTATCCATCCCTAAATTGATATGATTTTTTTTTTGTTTTTTTTTTGTTTTGCTCTCTCTTAATCGACGGTTGTTCTATTCATATCATTGATATTTTATGTAGTTTTTATCACATGTTTTTTAGTGTATTTGTTATTTAGTTTTGTGGAATTTAAATAGAAAATCAAATACGCTGAGGCTTGAATCATTAAGAATTTATTCGGACTGAAAATTTCAAAAAAAAAAAATCTCTCTCAATAAGAAGTTTAATAGAATAGTTCAGATATATGTGTTATTATAAGAATTAGGGTAACAATTAATGTTGTATATATAATCTTAATTAATTTTGTTTTCATATACAATCTTTATATTATTATTATATTGTTGGTTTGTCGATCATGATCTCATTTATCTCTTAGAAAATCGCATCATGATTTCATATTTTAATGGATAACCAAACTGTTAGCAGTTTTACAAAAGCTCTTTAAACAATACAAGAGACCTTTTTTCTTGCTTTGGGCTTTCATTGAGGGAAAAAAAAAAGGTTTATTATGGTTAAAAGCTTTGTAAAGGAATTCAAATTTTTTTTTCTTTTTTTAAGTAAGTTTTGTTTCAAAAACCAAAATAAACAGAATATATATATATATATATATATATATATGTGTGTGTGTGTGTGTGTGTGTGTAGTTTGTGTGTGTGTTAATAAAAATTTGGGTTACAATTTTCGTGCTTCAATGTTAATGTATTTTTTCTTCTAATATTAATTTTTTCATTATTTATTTATGTTGATGGATGTCTGGATCCTGATGTCAGCTTCAAATGGAGTGTGAAGAGTATGTTATATTGGAGAGATTTCATGAAGAACTAGAAGAGGTAACTAATTAAGCCGCCATTTATTATTTTGGCTGTTTGAATATTAATCATGTTAGAAAATTTATATAGTAGGCTACATATATTAATAATTACACATATTCTACTGTCCAAAATAAAGCCTGATGATGTGGTCAATAAAGTTTTAAGACAAGGCTATGAAATAACATTTATATATAATATGATTTATTAGTTTATTTAATTAATATGTAAAAACCCAATTTTACCCTAGGTGCTATTTTGATGGGTCAGTAGCATTCAAGGGTAATATGGTAATTTTCTAGTTTAAATTTTGAATTTAATGGTTGTGGTCCCTAGGTGTTTTATGACTGACGCTTCACGCTTTATCCCATTTGTTACGTGATTTACTGCGTTCGTAAAAGCAAACCAGAAGAACTGCATATAAGGATATTAGTTATTCAAGCATAAATTTCCTGAAATTGAAGAGTAATGGAAACTCGTTAGTATTTCTGATTAATAAAGTACATTATGCCTAATGATCTACTTGAGGAATTGAATTGTGTGTTTACCTTTATTATTGCATAGTTTGAAAATTATACAGTAATTTTCTTTCAATTGGTAGTAGAGTCTATCATGTTAGATCATTAGGTTAATGTGATTATACATGTGAATTTTGCTTTTGCCTACTTGGTTTAGAGCATAATTGTGTCATAATTTAATTCGAAAATTATTTAAAATTAAAATTTTGGTATGGGTTTGATACCCGATTTGTGCAAATTTGTGAAAGTATGGTTTTTTGATGCATTTTATATTTGGTTGATGTAAAATAGTGAAATTACGTCTAATTGAAACACATTTTAAGGTGAAATTTGTACAAAATAATAAGAAAATCAGGTTTCTTTTGAAATCCTTAGGACCTAATTGTATTTGCATTTGGATATGGTTTTCTATTGGGTGTTTCGCCAAATTTTCACGGGGGTTTTATTCATTAGGAAGCCCCAAACAAAACCCAACCGGCCCTGTAGAAAATGGTGGCCGAAAATGCCTTATTCAGGCGGGTTTAGAAACTGGATCGCGAGACCCGGTTATCAGGAAACTGGGTCAACCCTTGACCCGACTGGAGGAAGCAGGCGGCACGGACGACATGTTATTCATTCCATACGATGTGTCGTATGGAGTCATCAACTTGGACGACATGTCGTACGCTGACATCATCATGCTGATGTCAGTGCCATGTCAGCAGGCAAAAAAAAAAGAATTTAAAAAAAATCATTTTTATTTCTATACTTACCTAAAGTGCCTGTATTGACAATACTATATTTTATATATTTATTTATTTTAGAATAATTTTATTAAACTAATATGTTGCCAAAGTGACCTCTAATAGTTAAAAATAAAATGACACTTATTTTAAAATAAATAAATTTTTTATATTTATATTAAAACAATCAGCTCAAAGGAGGATTATTTTAGGCCAAATATAGGGTTCGGATAATATAAATATAAGATAATAGGGAATAATATGCAATTAATATGTCGATCCAAAGATAGGCATATTATTAGGTCATTATTAAATTATCTATATTTATACTATGATTGAGAGTACCGTTTACAAGTTGTTATTTCTGCCCAAAGACTAAATACAATGTTGTGCTAGGTATCTTGTGATGGACCCATTTTTGTATATGTATACTATATATTTAAATACTATTTAAGTATATATACATGTTTTGGTAATAATTGTGAGCATTTTTATGTTATATTTGAATACAGCATTTGCTATATCTGCTAATGTTAACAAAATTCTCCGTGCTTAATGGGATGAATTTCAAAAAATGGAAGGAACATGTGATGATGGTACTTGGATGTATGGATCTGGATCATGTATTTAGGCTTGATTCTCCTGCACCTCTAACATATTAGAGTACTTCTGATCAGAGAGTGGCTTATGACAAGTGGAAGAGATTTAATCGCATGAGTCTGCAGATCATGAAGTTGTCTGTACCAGAATCCATCAGGGGTTCTATTACTGATGAGAATGATGCCAAAAAATTTCTAAATCAGTTGGCCAATAAATTTACAGCAAGTGAAAAGGATGAAACAAGCACTATTCTGTCAAAGCTTATTTCTATGAGATACAAAGGGAAAGGAAATGTCCGCGAGTAAATTTTGGATATGTCCAATCTTATTTCAAGATTGAGGCTCAAGTTAGAATTGTCTGAGGCCATTCTTGCGCACCTTGTCTTGATCTCTCTTCCTGCACAGTTTGACACTTTTAAGGTTAGCTATAATACTCAGAAAGAGAAGGCGAAAGTGGCAAGAAGGCGAAAGTGGAAGCTATTGGAGATATTCAGCTTGTACTTAAGACTGGTTTTATTTTAGTTTTGGAAAATACTTTTGTTGTTCCGCCTTTTAGATGGAATTTAATTTCAGTTTCATATTTGGACAAATTTGGCTACTCTTATCCATTTGATAAGGAAACATTTAGGTTTTTCCAAAATTCTAATTTTGTTGGAACTGGTAATTTAATAGACAAGTTATATAGTTTAAATGTACAAATCTCCAATATCAATGTAATAATGCATGCAACCATTTCGGGTACTAACCGAAATTTAAACAGTGAGAATTCTGCTATGTTATGGCTTAAGCGTTTAGGACACATATCCAAACAACGCATAAAGAGATTAATAGCTCAAAGAATTCTCAATTCCCTTGATATGTCGGATTTTGATTTTTGTGTACAATGCGTCAGGGGAAAATCAACTAACAAAAGAAAGACAGGTGCAAACAAGTGTAGTGACGTCTTAGAATTAATACATACAGATGTGTGTGGTTCATTCCCTACGGCTTCTTGGAATGAGCAAACATACTTCATTTAGTTTATAGATGATTACTCAAGCTATGGATATTTGTACCTAATTCACGAGAAGTCTCAAGCTCTGGATATGTTCATGAACTTCAAAGCCGAAGTTGAGAATCAATTAAGCAAGAAGATTAAGGCTGTGAAGTCTGATCGTGAAGGAGAATATTATGGTAGATATGACGGATCAGGTGAACAACATCTAGGGCCTTTTGCTAGGTACTTAACAGAATGCAGAATAGTCCCTTAATACACCATGTCGGGTACTCCAAGTCAAAATGGTGTAGCTAAGCAGAGAAACCGAACCCTTCAAGACATTGTGAGAAGTATGATAAGTCACTATTCTTTACCAAATTCATTATGGGGTGAGGCATTAAAGACCGCAGTTTACATACTCAACAGAGTACTTAGTAAAGCAGTTTAAAAGACCTCATATGAGTTATGGACGGGTAAGAAGCCTAGTATTAGGCATTTACACATGTAGGGATGTATAGCTAAGGCAAGGCCTTATAAGCCTAATGAAAGAAAATTGGACTCAAGAACTGTCAGCTGCTATTTTATAGGTTACTATGAAAGATCAAGAGGGTTCAAATTTTATGATCCTAAAAGTAGGTCATTCTTTGAAATGGGTAATGCCAAGTTCATTGAGGACAGTGAGAGTACTGAAGTAAGAGACACTATATTTGAAGAGAAGTGTATACACATTCCGACCACAGTCACTACAATGGTTATAGACGAGGATTAGGTAACCATTCCTGATGCCATTCAAATTGCAATTCCAGACACTGTGGTTATTAATGATGTCCTTGTACTGCCTCAAACACAGTTAGAGGCTCCTCCCACTCAAGTTGAGGCACCATATCTAGAAATAGTGGAAGCAGCTCGACAGCCTCAATTAGAAGTGCCAACAAGACGTTCAACTAGAGAAAAGAGAAAGGTAATTTTGAATGATTATGTAGTCTTTCTTCATAAGCATAAGTTTGATATGGGATTGGAAAACAATCCGATGTCTTTTAGTCAAGTAAAATAGAGCTCCAACTCTGATAAGTAGTTTAAAGCTATGCATGAAGAAATAAAGTAAATGAATGATAATGGCGTATGAGATCTCGTCGAATTACCTAAAGGAGTGAAACCGATTGGTTGTAAGTGGATATTCAAAACCAAATGGGATTCGAGAGGTAATGTCGAGAGGTATAAAGCTCGCTTAGTCGCCAAAGGCTTCACGCAAAAGGAAGGCATAGATTATAAAGAGACTTTCTCTCCAAATTCAACGAAAGACTTTTTCACGTTAATAATGGCACTCATAGCTCATTATGATTTGAAGTTACATCAGATGGATGTAAAGACAGTGTTTCTCAATGGTGACATTGATGAAACAATCTACATGGTGTAATCGAAAAATTTTAAGTCAAATGATTCAAAGCACTTTGTATGCAAACTTAAGAAGTCCATTTTTGGTTTAAAACAGGCATCCCATTAATGGTACCAGAAGTTTGATCATGTGATTGCTTCATTTGATTTTAAGGAGAACACTGTTGATCAATGTATTTATCTCAAGTTCAGTGGGAGCAAATTTATTATACTGGTGCTTTATGTTGATGATATACTACTAACAAGCAATAACGTAGGTTTATTGCACGACACCAAGAAGTTCTTATCTAGTCATTTTGAAATGAAGAACCTTAGTGATGCATCGTTCATACTAGGTATACAGATCTATAGGGATCGTTCAAGAAGTATACTTAGTCTATCACAAAAGACTTACATAGAGAAAGTGCTCAGTAGATTTGGTATGCAAAATTGTGGGCCAGGAGATACACCTATGGCAAAAGGTGATAAATTCAGTTTGGATCAAAATCCAAAATTGAAACTTGAGAAGAAAGAAATGGAGATATTCCTTTATGCTTGAGCAATTGGAAGTCTTATGTATGCTCAAGTTTGTACACGTCCAGATATTACGTACATTGTCAAAATATTGGATAGATATCTTAGTAACTCAGACTTGAATCATTGGAAGATAGCAAAAAGGGTTATAAGATACTTACAGAGGACAAAGGACTATATGCTCACATATCAGAGATCCGACTATTTGGAAGTTGTTGGATATTCAGATTCCGATTTTGCAGGATGTCAAGATAGTAGAAGATCCACTTCAGGCTATGTTTTCATGCTAGCTGGAGAGGCTATTTCATGGAAGAGTATAAAACAAACACTTGTAGCATCATTTACTATGGAAGCAGAGTTCATAGCATGCTATGAGGCATCCAACCAAAGAATATGGTTGTGGAATGTTATCACTGGATTGTAAATATTTGATAACATTGATAGACCATTAAAGATTAATTGTGATAATAAGGCTGTCGAGTTGTATTCCAAGAACAGCCGAAGCTCATTGAAGTCTAAACATATCGATATCAAGTTATTGGTTGTAAAGGAATGAGTTCAGAGTCGTCAAGTATCGATTGAACACATTAGTACGAACTCCATGATTGCTGACCCATTCACCAAAGGTTTACCACCTAAGGTGTTTCATGAGCATGTGACTCAAATGGGTATATTAAATTTAGATGATATGACCAAATAGTGGGAGTTCTTTTGATTATGTATATCTGTATATTTGACATACTTCAGTTATTATGGTTATCATGTACGTACCTATGGTTTATTGATATTTCAATGTATTGAGACAACTCTGAAATGCAATCACGATTTTCTATTGTTGTTTAGCATTTAGTGTTTGAAAATGTGATAACAGACTCATAGGAGTCATAAAGAGGACCAGTTGGAAATAGACATGTAGAAGATCACATTTCATATAATTTCCATGCTACACATCCATATTGGATCTATGTCATTAATTATGTTTGGTGTGGTGATCATAGATAGGTCCCATTACGTATAAGTGTAATGACGACTGCTATGATCTCATACTGAAACTATTGATGGATCAGATTGTTTTAAATTATTTCAAGTATTGGATAGTATTGATGAGCTCAATTCAAGTTAGTAAAGTTATGTGTAATTTTTGTGACATATGTAGCCCAAGTGGGAGAATGTTAGAAAATTTGTATAGTGGACTACATATATTAATAATTACATATATTCTACTGTCCAAAATAAAGCCTGATGATGTGATCAATAAAGTTTTAAGACAAGGCTATGAAATAATATTTATATATAATATGGTTTATTAGTTTATTTAATTAATGTGTAGAAATCCGATTTTACCCTTAGTGCTATTTTGATGGGTCAGTAGCATTCAAGGGTAATATGGTAATTTTTTAGTTTAAATTTTGAATTTAACGATTGTGGTCCCTAGGTGTTTTACGACTAACGCTTCACGCTTTTATCCCATTTATTACGTGATTTACTACTCAGAAGCAAACCGTAAGAACATCTAAGGATATTAGTTATTCAATCAAATTGAATAAAGAATGGAAACTGGTTAGTATTTCTAATTAATAAAGTACATTATGCCTAATGATCTACTTAAGGAATTGAATTCTGTGTTTACCTTTATTATTGCACAATTTGAAAATTATACAGTAATTTTCTTTCAAATCATTGTCTTATAAAAAGCATGCCAATTTCATTGTCTTTTTCAATTTGATTTTGAAACTTAATATGTTTACTACAAAATGCCAAAAGGATGAGGCAGTGGAAAAGCTTGCTATGGAAATGGAAAGACAAAAGTCGAGTTGGAGGTGTTGAAGACATACCATGGAAACAAGTACCTTAGAGCTATATTATGTTCACGGCTACAGAGATGCCAGGTGTGAATGTGTGCCGCAATTTGATATTCCCCAGGCCATGAACACTATCAATTAAATTATTCATTCCAAAGATTTTTTCGAGCTTAATTTTGCGTAAATTTGTGTTAATATTCATTTCAAAAACCTTTTCGTATATAAGCTTTGACATATAAACTCAATTTTTTTTATTCCAAATATAAACTTTTAGTACCTCATTAATTAGTTGTGTTATTGATTAGGAGGTACAAGGCAATGACCAATACCATTTGTAAGTTGCATGACACAAAAGAAGTTATATGATTCTTCCTGATTAGGTTAATAATATTGAGCTAAAAAATGCCTGCATCATATGGTTTTGAGTTCCAATCTTACTAGATTTATTTGTGCATTTGTGGTAGAGCTGAATTAAATGTCTGAGTTAGGAGTGAGCTACTATTTGAGACTCGTGATTATCAAGCTTAGATAACACTAAAATCTTCAATTCTGGTCAATTTTAAAAGTCAATCATCTTCATAGTAGATCTTCAATATATATATTAAAAAATATATATTGAATAATTAATTCACTAAATAATGATTTTTTAAAGAAATTTAATTTCAAGTAATTAAAATGGTTTGGGTACGTCCCAATTTATATAATTGTTTGCCATTGATAAGCTCTTTTTTATCCCATAGGCATGCAAAGTCACTTTCTTCTTATCCTTCATTTAATTTGCTGATTAACCCTTTTTAATTGAATATCTTGCATACTAATCCTTAATAGTTATTAAGGACCCGAACAGCTCAAAAGAAGCGGATAATACTACCATTATATCAAAGCCGACTAGACCTATCACACACATCAACCAGTGCCCAAGAAATGCCCAATGCTACCATTATCATTTTGATTTGTATCGTATATTTTGTAGGTTGTGCCTGAGTGAGAGAAGAAAGTTGCTCTCTCAATGAAATATGGTCAGTGTATTAAAGAGGGAATTAATGAGGCAATTTTAGGTGTAATAAGTTGAGTGATGATTCTGAGGATTTGAGTTTTGATAAATTTTATTTTTATCTCAGCTATATTTATTTTGTAATATTTAAAAAATAACTGTTAAAAGTGTAAATTTATTATTTAAAACTTTGTAAAAAAAAAACAATATTATATTTTAATTATTAACTGATTTTATTACTAAAAAAAAATTGTGGAGAAGTGAAGTCGGAATAAGAGGATTAGCAACCATGTTATGTCGTCTGATCAGTTTTCATGTCGTTTCTTTTTGTAAAAATATTTTGCCATTATTCTGGTTTAAACAACTTGACCAGTCACCACGTGTTCTGTGGGATTCTGTCTCGGGGGTACATTCGTAAATCGACATTATAGTTAAACCCTAAGATCCAAAATCCCAGTATATATATATCGCGTCTACTCGCTGAACTTTTCTCCCACCGCTATGGTCTCCATTGGAGACGAACATCAAATATTGTAATTTTCCTCTGTGTGGTGTTGATAAAATGGGGGGCTGTGATTAGAAAGAGAGAGGGCTCGAGTGGGATTAGAGATATAAACCCGAAATTCGATTTGGGAGGAGAAATATACAAGGCGACGCCGCCACTTCTTCATCCGAAGGCAGGCCGTTTTGGCGTCCGGGAAAATTCTTTCTATGATATTGTCTCTTACTTTTTGAATTAGGGTTTTGCTCCCCACTATGACAGATTTTTCTTATACACTTGATATGAGCCCTCCCTCTTAGTATACTTGATTTGTTCTTTATAGTTTTTGGGGTTCTTTCTTCGTTTCTTTTTCTTTTTAATAAGAAAAATGAGTGCATTTGTTGTTTAATTAATGGAGGGAACAATCTGCCATTTTTTCTCTCTTGGTTTCAACAGTGCGTACATAGAAAGTCTGATTTCTCACCGCTTTGTGTTTTCCGAAAGGGGAAACAAAGGGGTTGGGAATTTAGGCAGCGGCCAGACAACCGTAGAGATGGGTATCCACAGATGAAGGGTTTCTTGTCATCCCTTTTCGTCTACTGATTCCATCTCACATTCCTTTTGTTTATTTATCCACAGATGAACGAATTGCTTATGTTTAATTGAATTAATCTTAGTTTTTTTTCATCCAAATTAAGGTATATATGTGAAAATTGAAAACAGTATAAAGAAATTTTTTAATATTTTAAAATTATTCTGACAGATTTTACACGAAGGGCATTTTTTGTAAATAAAATTAAGTGTTTTATTTTTTTTATTAATAATTATTTAAATAATTATTATTATTAATATTATTTTCTTATTAAACTTATTTTTTATTTTCCTTTTTCGTTCAATTGGAACATAGTTTCCAATTAAAATGCTTCAAATTGAAGCTGACAAAAAAAATGCTTAAATATTGGACCTGAATATTTGGATGCTTAAATAGTGGATCTGAAATTAAAATGTTGCTTAATATTGGACCTGAAAATTAAAATTAATGTTAATATTGTAACTGAAATTAAATTGGTCAATGCTGGCCCTCAAAAGTCTCAAACTATTCCGAACAAGTTGAGCAAGTTTGGATCGGCTTCAATCCAATACCCTGGCCCAGTTGGATCAATATTGATATATTTTGTTTAGGGTTTTTTTTGACTCCACAATCATCTTATTTGAATTTTTTTAACTCAATCTATTTCAGAATAATTATTTTATTTTAAAATTACGTTAACACTTTTACATGAATTATTTTTTTTATTATCATTTTTGGTTTTCTTCTGCAATTTGTTTTTCTTTAGTTATTTTTATTTTATTTATTTGTTATTTTCTTTGTCATAATTTTCTCCTGTAAAATCTCTTCTTTTGTAATATTTTTTCTTCATTATGGTTTTTTTTTTCTTGAGTCTTTTTCTTGTCATATGCTTTCTTTTTTTTCGTCATTGATGAAGTAGGATTTTAACGACGGGCCTATTTTGTCACTGACGAAGTAATTTTTTTTTTTTACATTGTTATAAATTTTAATTTTCATGGACTCTTTAATATCTATCAAATCTTATCATAAAAAATTCATGATAAAATTTGTTAAAGAGTAAATGAAAATTAAAATTTGTAACAATGTAAAAAAAATCATTACTGACGAATTACTTTGTCAGTGACGAAGTGGGCTTTTAACGACGGATAAATATTTAACCGTCATTAAAAGCACTTCGCACGACAATAATCGTCGATCGCTAGTGACTAAATAAATAAAAAAATTTCACTGACGAAGTGGGCTTTTAACGATGGATAAATATTTAACCATCGTTAAAGCCCACTTCGTCATTGACACAAAGTACTTCGTCCTATTTCATCAGTGAAATTTTTTTTTTTATTTAGTCACTAACGAAGTACGACGAATTACTTCGTCAGTGACGAAGTGGGTGAAGGATATGGCAAGAAAAAGACTCAAGAAAAAAAACACCCTGGAGAAGAAAAAACATTGCAGAAGAGAAGATATTGCAGGAGAAGATTACGATGAAGGAGATGACAAATAAATTAAACAAAAGAAGTTAAAGAAAAAAAAGTTGCAGAAAAAAACCAAGGAGAAGACGGCAATGAAGAAGATGATGACGAATACGATGAAAAAAAAGTCAGAAAACCTACACATATTTAAAGGTATATTTGACTTTTTATCAAAAACTGGCTAAAATAATACTTATAAAAGAAATCTAAAATAATACTTATAAAAGAAATCTGGTCAAAACAATTTAAATGCGTCCCTAATGTAATATGGCATCGAAAAACCCTATAACCCATCTACTAAATTTTAAGTATCACCTTTTTAAATTGTTTTACTGATTTCTGTTCAATAAAAAAATTTGTGCAAGTGAACAACGACAAAGAAAAATACTAATTAAAAAAAGAAGAAGAAGAAGAAGTATTCAGGTTATTTGTATCCACCTTTATCTACAATTAAAGCTTAATGCCTAATTTATAGATATAAATAAATGAAAATGTTAAATTCTAATTGGGATTTAAAAAAAAAAAAAATGGAGCTTGTGATAAATTTAGTCAAGTTTTGCAACTCAGAAATAACTTTACAAGGTCTGGCCTGATTGGAGCCTAGTAGCTTAGTTTGGAATTGCACGGAGGTAAACTTAATAGCTTATATGGTTGCCAAGTGCACTTTACATTATAATTGTCTTTTAGTTTTTGATGAATTTTCTATTAGGGATGTCCTCATAGTTGTTGCGGATAGGCTTATGTTGGAGCAGCTCCTTATTGCTTTGTAATTCCCTTGAGGAGCTTTTTATGAGTTTTAGTTTCCTTCATTCTTTGGATGTTTTTTCTTAATGATTTTTTTTTTTTTTTCATTTTGGTGACCAAAAATAGTTTTGCAAGTAGTTCAAACGTACCTCAATGGCTCAATCGAAAACCACCATCTAATAAAGGTCTGTTTCGTTTTAGTCAAAGGAAAGTTGAGGGCTAATTAAGTAGCATGCAATTCTTTTCTCACAAATTGCAAAATATTCCACAAATTCAACCTAATTAAAGAAATAAATACCACAACTTTTTCCATTAGTTCAATCAATTTGCTTCAATAGCAACCGTCCCATTCATATTTTAATTTTATAGGCCAATAAGCTTTCCATAAGTTTACATTTTAGTTCCTTACCTTTTTCATTTTTAATTTTTTTCTCCAATGGATCAAAAAGTAAGAGTGTTATTCCACTTTCAAAATGCTCTGTGTAAAGCTCGCCTACTCTACAAAAGCCAAAACGCGATGTGGATTCCCTCTAATTAGGTGGATTCTTCTTTCTTGCTTTGATTGGACATCTACGTTTCTAACTACATACAAACAAATTTGCTTTTTTCAAATAATATTTCTTTTCCTTTTTTATTTTTTTATATTTCTCTCTACTATGATGTTAAAAACAACTTTAAAATTTTAAAAGGTGTAAAAATATAACTTTAAATATGACTTTGTACAATTTAAACATGGTGCAAATTCTATGTTTAATTTCTAACCTAAATTTTGTTACGATTCTTATATACAAGTTTGTTATAATAAAGTGAAGTTTTTTTTTTTTTTAGCATAAATCAAATTGTTGTGATTTGTCTTCTAATATGGAATATTCATTTACTAGTTTGTTATGATTGTGTAGTTCATACAAAATGGATGTTAAACATATTTCATATAATTGTTTTGATGAAATAAATTTTCTTAAAAAGAAGAAGGTATAACTAGATCAATTTGTTATGATTTGGCTTCTAATATAAAATTGATATGATTGGGTTGTTATGATATTGCATGGTCCATACAAAATGAATGTTAAGCTTTTATTTTATAGAATCCAATTTAAAATGACTCATAGTTCAACTTGTATACATATTTTATTAATACAATTAATTTGATTTATGATATAGAGATTAATTTCAACACACAATGTTTACCACCTCATTAAGTTGAGGTTGTACACTAAGCCAATAAATTAATGACAACACTACAATATTACTTTGCACATCAACTTACCAAACATAACTAGAATATAAAATTACTTTCAATTACTATCCTTTTATAACTCCTTTAATTAAGGACGTTTCATTAACTCAATAAGACGCAACAGAGTAAACGGTGAGTAATTAATTATGTGTGTCATAAATGTAAGAATGAAATTATAATTTAGTTTTTTTTTTTTTTTTTGCTGTGGATTGTAATTAATCGAACATGTAAATTAGCACACACGTAAATGAATTTCAAAATGAAAATTAAATTTCCTAAAAATAAAAAAAATAAAAAGTAGTATTTCCAATTTTCCATTAAAAATAATTTCGGTGTCCTTTGACTCCTTCCATATATTGTAGTGGGATTTATATGACTTGTATAAAATGTATTTGCATGCAAAGTCATTTTTATTTTTGGTAATAAAAGAAGAAGAAGTAAAATACCATTTAAAATACCAAATCGGTTAAATCAAATCAAAGTCATTGATCATTATAGTCTAGGATTAAGTAAAAAACCATTTAAGATACAAGAATAAAAAAGAAATTTAGAAAATTAATATATTATTAATTTTGTTTCTCATTTGGTACAAGTAAACATTGATACAAAAGAAGACTTTTTTTCATATTAGGTTAATTAATCAAATACCCTTTAATTAGGTGACAAATTAAAGGGATAGCTCAATGTCAATGACCAATTAAACTATATACTTAATGTTGAACATTGATATTTGTTAATAGAATTAAGTAAATATTGATATTCGAGAAGACTTTTCCTTTATTGGGTTAATAAAATTAATGGCCAGTTAATTGTCAATGACCTGTTTAATTAAATCCATAATATACTGAACATTTACATCTTTTATAATGAACCACAAACATTTTAGTCAAAAAAGGAAACGAAGGAGGTGCAAAAGGAAGACAAAAAAACTAAAAGCACGAATATACTTAAAAACATTAAAAATAAATTTTATATATATATATATATATATATATATATAAATATATAATGCATCGTAAAACAAAGCAAAGCTGCGGGCTACATAGCTATAAAGCCGCTTCAGCTACTTACAATTTTTCACGCTCCACCAGCATAAATTGATAGAGACCACCAGGTCAAAATGGTTTACAACCACCCAAGCACACTTTTTTTTTTCCCTCATTTTCCCTAGAAAGTTACAAAAAAAAATAAAAATAAACACGAAATGACATATTTAGAGGGAAATTTTTTAAAAATCAGACCCTGAAATTTTTCCCGGTGAAAGTTTGGCCAAACTGCCAATTGGAAGGGACGACGTTCCATGAAGTGGTGGTGCGCCTGTCACTGCCTGTGACCCTGAAGGAGAGTGACTGACCAGCCAACACACTGTTTGACTGCCAGTTCTGACCCCAGTTGCGGCTCAAGCTCATCCAACCAGTCTTTGATCCTTTCACGCTAGCCCTCACGATATCTCCTGCACCCGCGACGTTGGTGATCAGAACCAAGTTGAAGTATTTGAAGCCGTTGATCGTGAACCTGATCCCTCCTTGCTTTCGGCATGGCACGCTGCACAATCAAATCCGAAACGTTAGAAAAAAAAAAAAAAAAGCAAAAATCATTAGAAATCATCGGACGGTGAAAATTTAATCTCAAAAATTAAATAAAATTCTGATTCGCTGGTGACTCTGTCGGTTTAGTTCCTCCAATTCAAATCGAGAAAGAACGCCAAAAAGAAAAACAGAGCAAGCTCACCGGCGATAAGAGACGGGAACAATGCCGGCACGGTACTCGGCGATCTTGAGGAACATGGGCATGGCGAGGTCGAAGTGTGGTCGTGGTGGGTTGCACCAGCCACCATTGTCACTGGGCAGAGCGTAGTTTGGCGGGCAAAAGTTGGTGGCGGTGACGAAGATGGAGGGGCTACCAGCGTGACACCATTGAGGCTCGTTCGCGCACTTGATTTCGAAGCAAGCACCGCAGCTAAAGCCATTGTTGAATAAGGCTGTGCTAAGTGCCGCTGTGTTCACGCCGTAGCCTTGGCTGTACAGATTGCCGTACCCACAGGCACCCCCTGTAAAATACACAAACACACACAATTAGCTGCAGTGCTTCATATTGGGTACCTAAATTAATGCTATGAGAATGGTTCCAATGAAAATGAAGCAAGAAATCCTCAGATACCCATGGTTCCAGAGGCGTCGCTGCCACCGTAGAACGTGGCATGAGCGGACTCCCATTGGCCGCCGGTGAAAACACCGGGGATTCTTGCGTGTACGATGGTCGAAATTGCTAAGAGAGAAGCAATGAGGAGCATAGTGAAGGCAGCCATTGCGAGAATGCTCTCAATGAAAAGAGAGAGAGAGAGGGGTTTTTGGTGAAGAAGTGAGGGTGTGAGAAACAAAGCGGAGACTGCGTTGCTATTTATTGAGGCAGAAACAGAGTGAGAATCGTCAAAAAGTGAAATTTGGGGGTACAAGATTATCTTCCTTAATTAATGCTGTTTGGTCTCCCATGGTTGGTTAAAGCTTTTTTTCTTTCTTTCTTTTTCATATATATATATATATATATATATATATATTAAAAATTCTGGCCGTAAATTACTAAACCCATGCATAAACTTTAATAGACTAAAATACCCATGTAATTTGATATTTTAAAATTAACTAGACATGGGGTTTTGTGTAATAATAAGAAGCATATGGTAAAAATGAAATGATGGTTGGGTCTAAAAGGGGTTGGAGCTCAAGGCTTATATCTATGAACCCGCTTTGCTTCATTTTTAAGTTGTGCTATTCACGACTAGGACTTACTTTGGTGCATGAATTTCTTCTATTCTCATCTATTTTACTTTATTGTCCATGTCTTTGAATTTTGTACTCTGAGTTGGTGGACTAGAGGCAATAGGACGGATGACTTTGAAGTTGTGGTACTCGTTGGTACGGATAAGTATGCTTGTGCATGTGCTTTTGCTAATTAGGTAACATGCATGAAGCGTAAAATATTTGGAAAAAAAAAAAAGAGAAGAAAAATCCTTAGTTTTGTGCATAGCATGTGCGATAACATATGCATAATGTACAAATCAAGTATTAAATTTAATGTTTTCCTTAAAGAAAATGTGTTGCTTACCGTAACGTGAATTGGGTATTATTATTAATTTCGAGTTGAATTTGTTCATCATTTGCTTAACCATGTGAAAATCATAGTTTGACTAATTTAATTTTGATAAAAATTAAGCGTGATTGATTTGGATTGATTTTGATATAGTTTGATAAATCAATCAGAATATTACCTTACTCCTAACTTTGATTTTTGAACTTTGAAAAAAAAAACCCAGCAAACTCTCCAAATAATTTAGACCAAATATATCTGTTTCAACCAAATTAACAATCTTGTTGTCAATTATGGTATATCCCAATGATGATTTTAATTAATCCATTGTAAAATGGGAAATTAAACGTTTAAATAATCCATAAAAAGTAATAAAAATCGGATCTTAATTACAAAAAAATGATTGAACAGCTTTATCCTCTAGTGGCTCAGCCGTTACAAATATTCTGCACTTTGTTTTTTTTTTTTTAAATGAAGAAAATCTGATTCCAATTGCAACGACTTACCCGCCAATTTGAGGTTCGTTTTGTGGGCAAATTTCAAACGGTCGGAGATGGCGTGTGTGGGGCCGTAGTCCGCATTCATCGGTCCACGTATTGCGCCGTGCATTAGCCGTACGTTTTCTGCGTCGACTCTGCAATAGACTTGGATGCGCATTCGCCTACGTCACCGTTTAGACGCGGTCTTTTGCTCTGACTATCCAATTTAATCATTTAATTAATTAATATACTATGCAGGGAATGTTTACATATTTTAAGTCCTCAAGGTTATGACTTTTGAGCACTAACAACTAATCTTGATTATTAATTTAATTTTGCTCAAATATAAACATTAATTAAAAAAAAATTTTAAAAAAAAAACTCAATTATTGAATACATTATAACATAACAAAAAAGCAGCTAATTTAGACCAATTATAACAAATTATAATTTATGACACCATCCTGAATTTTGATTTTCCAACAGGTTATATATCTGTAATTGGTAAGTTACAATTAAACAAAACAATTTCTTCCTATAAAAATAATTTGAATTGTCCAAAACAAAATGTTTAATTTTAGTTGGAAACAAAATTAATTAATTCAGCTGATGATAAATGATAATCTTGACCACTCCCTTTTAAATAATAATAATAATAAAATAGTGAAAAAAAGAAGAAGTAAATTAATAAAGACCAAAAATAAAGAAAGTTATAAAGAGTCTGAATTAAGAGGGTTAGTAAGGTGTATAACTTTAAGTCATGGGAATGAGAGGTGAGGAGGGGTGTATTTAATTCATACAGCAAACAAGATCTAAGAAATCCACCACGTCACCAAATAATATAGGTCATTTTTCACCAACACATCACCAACACAATCCCCACCCTCTCAGATTGAGTCCTACGCAACACATACGTATATACACACACACACACACATATATATATATATATACACACACACACTAATGCCCGTGAAATTGCCACCAAGCTCCGATCTGCCCCCCCATGCACTCTTCACCAGCCCCATTTGCTTTTATCACGTTGTGTGTATGTAGGAGTAGGACTATATAGTAGGGTGGTCTCATACCCTGCCTTTTCTTATGATTATGTGCTGCATGTGAGAGTAACTTATATGTTTACAACAAAATTCTTTATCATATATATATATATATATATATATATATTCGATTTTTTTACGATTCAAAGTCTAATGTGATTAACCATCTCGTATTAGAAATGATTAATATTTTTATTATATGATCAACAACGACGTGTACCACACAATGAGAAATTGTCCAAATTAATTAACCATAGAGATTTCCAAGACGTAGGCGGATTTTATATGTAACATCATTATAGCAGTGTTTTTTAGACATGCCTAGCTGATTATAGCGTTATGGGTGTCTCCTTTAAAGTTGGGATGTCAACGTTGTTTTCCTTTATCCTTGTATAGTCCATAACCTACTACGTACTGTGTGTGTATATATATATATATATATGATAATCAAATAAACCTTGTGAAATTGTGAATTATAATTACATGCATGTGAGTGTGTAGTGGTAGAGGGTTAGGGTGTCGCTATGATCTTCAATTTGGAAAGTTTCTTTCTGCAGAATCCAAACCATATATAATGCCTGAACATGGCTAGAAGTCAACTAAGTATTCACACTTCAAAAGCTGGCCCTGAATGCGAGAGGTTGTATTATCGATGATCAATATATATACTTGTTCAGCTGAATTCATTGTACGTGTGTTTAATTGTTTATTAATACTGTTAATTAATTTGCTGAAACAGTAATCAGCAATCAATAATTTATGTTTATTTTATTACATGATTGGAACAAATATTAACTATTAACATGCTGTCCTTAAGATTTTATGGATCAAGTATCTACCAAGTGTATTCCACTTATCGATTATCTATAATTCAAGTATTATAGCATCAACAAAACTTTGCCACACATGATGTATATGACCAAGGAACGTAAGTAAATAAATTGAATAAAAATAAAACATGGTTACATATGGTTTACAGATACGCCACGCATACATATTTATAAGTTTTACTCGAAAATACATTGCCTATACTTCTGCATAATCAAGAAAAATACTAAATGTCACAACTGTTGTTTAACACCAGTAGAACCCGTTTGCTGTAAATTAGCTTTAGTGCGTGATCAAATGGCCAATGTTACTCACTTACATGTGTAATGAAAAAACCTATGAGAGTGGCCTATTAGTGATTTAGAGCTGATATTTGCTTTGCTTTACCGTATGAGTTTTCATTAATTATCTTATATGTATAAAATCAACTTCATGACAGGCCAGTATCGTTAAAACATGAAGTTGTAGTATGAAATATGATAAATATTATGGGCACTAAATTTATTATTAAAAAGAATAAAAAATATATAAATTAGTGTTGTGATAGAATTTAACAGAGCTAAAAAACAAGTGAAGTTTAATAAAGACAGACCAAACTAAAATAAACGAAAAAAATAAATTAAACCGTTTTTTTTTTGTATATATCATGCATATATGATATATATATATATATATATATATATATCTAAATTTTGATATACATACATTTAATTATTTACTTAATTTAGTGTTATTAATGAAAGGTTGCAATTAATATCAAACGGATGGAATACAAATGACTTCCAAGTATGACATACGTATAGGAATTAAGCATCCACATGCATAATGATCAATTATCACAATGCTTAATTTGCTTAGTTCCGGAGTCATTTAGCACTAATTATTGGAGTCCTTCTGCTGCATGCTTTTGTTTAAAACTTGCCTGATCTTTAAAAGACCTAGAGGGACCATTTGTCATAATATTTCATTTGTCTCCTCTTTACATGAATATATATATGTATATGCCTCTATATCTAGGCTCTATTGAGTTTTACGCAATCTCAACCTTCAAAGTAAAAGTTGGAAAAGTTTCTCAAGCAAGCAATTTCAGAATCATATCTTCATCAACTTTCCTTCTTAATTCCGTCCCATGCACCACCGCCAATATTATATCTTATATATCCCCACCATTATATACAATGTTGCTTTTCTCTTTTCCTTTTGTAGGCCAATTCTTATAACCTTTATTTGCGTGAACCTCAATAGAGGGCCCCAAAGTGCATGCCTTTCTCTATTTAAATGTTGACTTTCTATACTCTCATCTCTGAATTTCAATAATACCACCTAGAGTTATAAAATTTGTATACCAAATGATGCGCACGTTATTAGCTTGACTAAGGGTTTAACAGCACTTTTATTTAGGTGATACTCATTTGTCAGCCACAACTTATTGTCATATAAGATGTGACGTTATTTAGTAAACGCTGTGGGTATAAAAATTCCCCCTAATTATAATGCTGTCTATATTCTTATTATTTTAATTAATGTTATTTATATTATTCTTATTATTATTGATATTGAAATAGTCTTAATATTGAGAAAGTCTATAGCAACTTGAAGTCTAAATAAGCTAATTCAACTAAGAAATCTTATTTTTCTAATCTACCACACCTTAAACTCTATGAAAATCTAAAATGCCTCACAATTAATGGCAATTAATGTTATATATTATTTGCCCTTCCAAAATTCTCTGACAAGTAATTTAATTTATTATCGAAGGGTCTTTGATCGACAACTCCATCAGTCCAAAGATCACTAATAATTGGTTTTTATTTTATTGGTTTATCGATGTGAAAATCGAAATATTATAATTGGTAGTGTAATTTTCTGCGTTAACAAATACTTTGGGACACGTATGTGGTATTTATTAATTTCATTTTGGGATTAAATATCATAAGTCCTCATTGGCATCTAAAAAGGCTTGATGAATACTATAACCGACCGCATGTTATCAACTAATATAACTACCACCCACTCATCTCATTAATACCCAAAAGGAGCCAAAATCGAACGGGGACCATATTTTTCTCATTTTGGTATCATTCGTAAGGCATCATGTACTAAAGAAAAGCTTCTTTTTCTAGGAGTGGGAAAATGAACCCAATGTTGTTAGGTACATAGCTTCTTTATTGATTATATATATAACATATATAGCTATATTTGACACACATTGACAATGATATTCCAATTTTGTTTGTATTCTAATATAATGCAATTAAGTACAATCCTATAAGGCGAGGTTGCTTTGGGTTATAGAAAAAGTTCATATGGTCCATGTATAAGGGCTTTCATGAAAACTGAAAAGCTCTAAAATTAGAGAAAGGATCGAGGACTGCTATGCTGTATTTTTTTTTCAGAATTAATATGGAGCAGCCAGAATGTGGAAATCTACATTCATTAACATTATTATCGATAAAAGTAATCAAAACCCATAATTGCTGAAACCACATATACATAATTACTTCATTGATAAAACTAATTAACTTGTATTATTAGTTAGGCTATGAGGAAATTGTATCTGAAATTGGTCGGTGCTAAAGTATTAGCTGTGGGGACTAGTACTTCATATTTGTAGGTCTACCCTTGCCCATGGTATGAAATTTAGTGGTTAGGCACATGCTGTTTGATGTATATAATTGGATGAAGCAAACTAATGGATTCCAATTTCCATAGCTTAGTCCAGTGTCTCGAATGAAAGCTCCACTAGTTCGTATATATGATGCAAATTATATACGTAATTGTAATTACTTGAAAAATAATATACTGATGAATAATGTTAGTCACACTTCTTGGTATAGTATGCACCAAGATTAATTGATGCTTAATCTTATAATCATAAGCCCCTTACTTATGTACTAGTTCACTATTGTCTAGCTCTAACATTAAACATATGAATGTTAGTGTGAATTAGTTGAGAAGTTTCATCGAATACAACATCAATGATAAAAGCATAGTGTTATTATATGTAGATATTAGTAAAGTCTTCCAACCAATATATAATGTGTTTTCGGATATGGATCCAGATCCGAATCCGGATTCGACACAGACGTACTGTAAAGTAATTGAGAAAATGAAAGGGGAATCCCTCTGTGGCCCTTAAGAACATCAAAACAAGCTATCATCCAAAGCAAAGCTCAGACAAATATAATAATAAGTTAAAGATTTGTTTAAAGGTTAAAAAATCAATGTTGGTATAGAAACTCCCTCATAACATGAACTAAAGGGTTGGTTAAAGCCATGATTACAACCTTTTCTGATTCCTAATATATAAAAAGCCCTTAGCGGTAGTCCCGCATGGTTAAGCCCTGGCCAAGCCGTCTTGGGCCATTGTGTAATCTTAATTAGTGTTAATTGTGCTCTAATCAACAAAGAAAAGTTTTTCTATTTTAATTTTTTTTAAGATAATAAAAAAATCTGACGCTTTAGGGTAAGAGAAAGATTAAAAAAAATAAATTACAAAAAGAAAAGAAGGTAAATGTGTCAAAATTTGGTTTGGTCATTTGACATTATTAGTGTGGGGTATATAAGTTTTTTCGTTGTGTATTTAGAACATCCCTTACCATATTTATCTCAGGAGCCTAGCCCAAACACTGTCTTTTCAGGGCTTTTTAGTAGCTTTTGTGTAATGAGACTTAACTAAGAAGAATGTAAACAAACATGGGAGCCGAGCTAAGTCTTCTCAATGCCAGAACTGATCCACAATAGCTAGCTTGCTACTTTTTGGCTTTAATTTAAAACAGAATAATAAATAAATCATATATTTGGTGTTTATGATTGATCAAATAATTTGGTATAGATATGTTGTGTAATAACTTAGTACATGCATTTATGATTGTTTGTGCCAAAATCTAATTCATTACAAACCACCACTCCGCGTTGATTAGCCTGAACCTAAGAAGAAAAATAATATGTGAAGTTTCGAAATATTAGTGTGATGCCGGCTAAAGAATTTGATCAAAAAACCTCCAGCACTCAAATCGGTCTTTAGATTTTTCACAGTAAATTAAGAACGGGAGTATATAGTTTTCTATGCATGTGTACCTTTGCATACTGGAAGTCCCTTCTTATATGGTTAGGTCAAACTGTCCACTTCATGAGTTTCACCTTAGCTGTCATTGAATGTGGGAAAAATCTCATATTTGGTGCCTTCCAATATAGGAAGTGTATTTTGTATGTTAATGGGGAAGTGGCTTTCATTATTTGGTTCAACCCACCTCAAAATAAAGTTATGACCAAGTCAATTAGAGCCAAACCAACTCTGAAATGAGGTAGGAGCCGAGCCAAATACACTCCGTAGGCACAAGACCCTTCGGTTCGACCCACTTAACCAATTTATAGAATTGTACGGGCCTAACGCATTAGGCTTGAGAATGCCAGTCCGTGTGAATTTAGATGATGAGACTTCAAAAATAATAGTTATATGTAGATATTGTATCTATTTTGCAAGTGATTTATTTTCTCATAAAAACATTAATGTCGTTATTCTTGACTTACATATTTTGTGTCTTGGCAATCTGCAAATTGTGAATAGTCAACTCCTTTAATGTTTATGATCAAATTTAGGATTGGATCCTTTCATTCAAGACATTGTTATATTATTTATCAAAAAAAAAAAAAGACATTGTTATATTATACTCTCTCTCCCTTTCTTTCTTTTTTTTTGGCAAGAATTATAATAATTTCTTTTGCAAATGGATGAGAGAGTGATTGGAATTATAATATCAAAAATATGAGTGTGAGGGGGGTGGACTAACATCACTTATCATTATAAATTAATATATGTAGTTTTACAGATTGACATATATATATATATATATATATATATATTAATTACAAATGATATTTTTAAAGTCTTAAAATTTAATTATGATTCATGGATGCCTATTAATGCACCTATATATATATATATATATAGAAGCTATCATGTACAATATCACATGCATTTTTTAAATGAAAAATAAGGTGTTATATTTTAAAAAAAATTAAAAATTATATATAAATCCAAATAAAAAAAAATTAAAAATATATATTATATTATTTTGTTTAATATACACGGAGCAATTATCTATATATATATATATATATTAAATATTGATATATTTAATTCTTTTTTTTTATAATAGATGTACTTAATTATATTAGACTATTCGTTATGGATCTGATCACTCATGAATGGCCTAGCACATTAGCCATGTGCATCTCTCTTTACCACAAAGCAATGTACGTATAGTGATTGGTTTCTAAGCTTTGGCATGCCTCGCAGGAACTACGTATGGCTACGAAGTCCATATAAACCGCAGGGCCAAAAGACAAATCCATTCGGGGGCTCAAACGCACAGCACACTCGTTTATAAGAGAAATATTCAAAATAATGATTGATAATGTTAAAATTAATTACAAATATAATTATGTTAAACCAATCAAACAAAAATATAATTAGGGAGATTGTCTTTTAACATAATGAAACAGCATCCCCTTTCACCAAAAAAAAATAAAATGAAACAGCATCCCCCGAGTTGTGGACTTTTTTTATTGATGTCTTCCATACCTAAGATTTGATGGTTAGCCTTGTCCTTTTGCCTTTTGGTCATCCCTAGATTGGATATATATATATATATATATTGTAGTTTGCTTTGCACGTTCCGGTTTATTTAAAACGTATGATTAATAAGAGGCCAAAACGTACAATGTTTTTAAAATAAAATATCCATAAAATTTGTTAAAGGATTTTGGTGTTTGAGAGATTTTGTTTAATATTTTTCACGCGATTCATTAATACGGTCCAACAAATTTAAAATAGTATTTGATTTTAATTATTAACGGATCATGATAGATGAAATCCATTTTATCCGTTTAATAAAATTATTTTAATAATTTTATAATATATTAATAAAAATTTTAATTTTATTATACCTCATTATCTCTTTATTATTAATATAATGTATATTTTTAAATATTTATTATTGTATGTTTGGTTGATAAATAATATTTTTTGAATATTTACTTTTTAGTATAATTTTTTTTATAATTTATATTGAATTTAATATATATATAATAAGTACATTTGATTTTTTGGTTTTTAATAAATTTTTTATAATAAATATTATTATTCTTTTAGAATAAGAAAATAAAGTTAACAAAAAAATGTGTGGAATGAATACAATGGATGAAATCGGTTAAATGAGTTAAAAGAATACTGGTTAACATATTAATTCATATTCGATTAAAAAAATTAATATATTAACAGATTATATAAGAAACCGCATGTTAATTTAACGAATAAATTTAATATTGTGTTGTGAAGACTTGCCGCACAACAATTAAAAAAATAAATCTTATTTACTTCATTATTTTATTAAGACAGTTTTATCCCTATGTTATATTATATATGAGTTTTATCCCTATGTTATACTTTATTATATATAACCTGTTGTATTATATGTTTACTGTTAGAGATAGAGTAGTCTATTGTAATCCTCTATTACGTTATATGTTTAGAATTAGAGATAGGATACCCTGTTACGTTATATGTTTAGAGTTAGAGATAGAGTAGTCCTATATTACAAAGTGAGTCAGTTACTATATATAAAAGAGATTTGTACTGTAATCCTTCAAAAGGATCACACTGATCGTCAAATCATATTAAATGTCATCTCTTTTATTTTTCTTGGTAATTTATTTTATGCTATGTGATTATTTGAATTCTCCTAAATTCATCAATCTAAGATCTTAAAGAATTAAGTAATGACCTAATTTCCTAACATTTAAATTTAAATTTTTTAAACCGTTAATTTTTTTTTTCATTTAGATAATATGGAAAATCTAATCAGGAGACAAGTAAAGAGATTTAAAGGGGAGTAATGATCTGGGTTCAAATATTATATATATAAAAAAATATTCTTCTTATACTGGAAGAGGTCCATGCCCTTGGATAATGATTCTAAATTCAAACTCTCTTATTTTTATTAAAAAAAAAAAAAAACTGCATGCAGAAGAGACATGGAATGCAGATATCGTAAAGCATTTGATGAGAAAAATGACACCTGGGGGTGTGGCCTAGCGGAAAGGAAGCCGACCGTTCCATCACACTCGCTTGCGAGAGTTGTGGTTCGAGTCTTGGTAAGCCCGTTATTCTCCTATACTCACTTTACTGAATCGCAGGGTGGAGGGATCTGTTAGCCAACTCTAGACTCCTACAGGCTTGCAAAGCTGGAGTAGCAAGAAAGCTCTACCCACTAACAGAATCCTGGGCTGATGAGATCCACATTATGTTCTTTTTTCATTCATCAAAAAAAATTTGATGAGAAAAATGATAAATACAATGCCTCCATTTATAACCAAACTAATAAGGTTAAAACTTAAAGTTACGTCTCTATATATTTATGAGTTTATTATTATTATTATTGTTATTATTATTATTTTAATTTTAGGAAAAAGGAAATAGATAAGATCATAAGAAAACTACAAAATCCATGGTATAGCTAGCTAAGCTTTAGCTACCTCCTTGGTTGTCAATAATAATATATTTTATTAACATTGTAAACCATGATTTAGCTAGTAGCTAAGCTTTAGCTATGGCTACCTCCTTGGTTGTCAATAATAATATATTTCATCAATAAATCTACATAACCCAGATTTGCCGACCCCCAACCCTTTGCCTCACGTTTTCTCTCTTGCCTGTGTAGCTGGCGCCTGGCGGTGAAAGCAAAGCCATGTTGTATTGCACAAGCAATCACATGCTGATCCACACCAACCATGCCTCTCCTACCTCTCTAATTAACACCAACAATGATTAAATAAAGTCTCATTCATATGTCCACCTGTCCTTCAACCTTGTATTGTATTGGTGGCTCTCCTCTCTCTACCCTCTTTCTTTCATTAGTAAAACACTAACAGAAAAGCCTTGCTTGTACAAATTGTCATACTCCCAAATATTATTCTCTATTACCTTTTTTTTTTCTTTTTGTTTTTCTTTTATTCTCAATCATTGTATCACATTGTTGTTCATAAATAAATAAAATAAGTAATTATATTATTAACTATGAGTTTTGTTAATTAATATTTGCACATGATACGCACATGGAATTCAAAACCCTTTTACAGATTCTGTTTGTTTCTTTGGAAAATTTCACCCTAATTTTGAATATGGGCTCATAACACACATTCGAAAGCTACAGCCCAACCTCGAGAGGTTCAGGCCCAGCCCATTCCTGGAGGGTCCCAACCCAACTGACACGTGTAGAGAAAGTAACTCACTGACTGGGAATATGGCAAGTGGCATAAGGACGCTGATTACAATGCGTGTGTTGGACACTGATAAGAATAACTCCCAACTACTTTCGGCCCCTCGCTTTTATGGAATAAAGCCATTTTCATGGATATACGGTTATTTGGGTTCGGTGGCTTCTAGGCTTTTCTTATTTTATATGCACCCACGTAAAATTACCAATCACACCCTGACAAAATTACATTTTTGCCTCCCATCAAAAAGCAACTGACGCCGTCAGTTCGTTCTTGGCAGTTGCCCCATCAACAGCCAAGTGGATAATTATACAATTAACAATTATAAAAAATAATTATAATATACAAAAAGAAAGAGTTTATTTATTTTATTATTTACTTTAATAAATAATACAAATAAAAATACTATGATTATAATTTTGTTAGGACTTAAAAATCATTTACACATTTCGTTCTAAGTCAATGTAACTATAAAATTTATATTAGTCCAGTTTGATACACTATATTATATTAGATGTTTATGATTAAAATAAAGGTTAATTATATTTATCACTCTTTATACTTTGGATGCTGTGTTAGTATAGTCTATATATTTTTAATTTCAATAATTACAACACTTATATTTTTTAATAAAATTAAATAAGTTTTTCTGTTAAAATTTTTTGTCAAATTTGACGGACTATATCACATGAGAGGTCAAATAAGCATCTAGGTGGAATTGTTTTAATTATTTTTTAACTAGAGATGCGAACAGTTTATTTAGTAGGATAATATTTTTAAAAAATAAAAATAAAATTCCACCTGAATGCTTACTTGAACTCTGATGTGAAATTTTTTTAACAGAATGACTTATTTGATCTTATTAGAAAGTGTAAGAGTTCAGGGTCAATCTTGAGATTTAAGATACCTTATGCAAAATTTAAAAGAGTGCCCTTTTATTTTGAAAAAATTTTTTATTTAAAAAATATCACATAAATCAAACAAATATTTTTGAGTAATTCTACTAAACAAAAAATACAAAAAATACTACCAAGTACTAAAATATTAAATTTATCATAGGGGGAAGTGCAAACGACTATTTTTGGATTTACTTTTCTTTTAATCATTTGTTTTCTTTTTTGGTAAAATTTTTTATACGTTAGTTTCTTTTTTTTAGATAATAAATATTTTGAAAACACATGAGAGTTATCTTTTGAATAATAAATATTTTGCTGCAGTAAATTAAAAAAAATTATTTTTTGATTAATTATTTCCTTTCATTACGAGGCATGAGTGAAAGAGGGTAATAAGTTTTTTTTTTCTTTTTCTTTTTAATTATGGGCCCCTTAAGTTTATACAACATTTAATTACATTTTAGATTATAAATTATATATATATATATTAAATAATTAATTTTAATATATTAAAATACTATAATTATCTAATATTTATAATTTTTTATGTTTATTATCTCTAATTTTTTTTATACTTTTTAATTTAGAAAAGAAATATATTTTTTAAAAAAATAAAACTCTTACGATATAAATATGTACTTATATATATATAGTTAATGTGTCTTTGAGTGCCCTTATATTTTGGGAGGCCCTATGTGGTCCATCACTTGCACATGCTCAAGGCTAACCGTGTAAGAGTTGTAATTATTCAAATTGAAAGTGTAAGGACCATATTAACACAACATTCAAAGTGTAGAAGTGATAAATATAATTAACCATTAAAATAATTTATTGTAATAGAGGAAAAATATTATAATTAATACACCATAGTATTGTATTGTATTTAGTCCAGTTCGACGTTTGATGCAGCACATCATACAGGTTTTAAATTATTTGGATACTAATTTAGTATGAGATTAATCTTATTATTTTGACCCGCTCAAATTTATTGGTCTCATTAAGACTATGAGATCTCACACACACAAATACGATATATGAATTAATCAACTAGTTAGTCCGGAACTACATCAAACATATAATAATATTAGCATTTATTCAATACAGACCAGATCAAACCAATTCAGTTTAGGTATTAATAATAATCATGTACAATCTTACGGATGTAAAAAAAATTAATACGTATGGATGATAGGATGTTTTATATGTCGTAACCACTTTTAACGTCTATGCCTGTGTGTTGTATTCATGTCAGCCTAGTTTGTTTTATACCTCTAACTGAGCCCGTTTGGAACTGCTTTTTTTTAATGAAAAAGTATTTTTTTCATAAAAAAAAAGCAGTTTGAAATATGTTTGGTAAAAAAATTATAAAGCATTTTTTTTTTATAAAAAAAGCACTTGAAGTGTTTTTTTTTAGAAGAACCTGATAGGTGCTTTTCTAAAAAAGTGTTTTTTCAAAGACTGTAAAATATTTTTAAAGCACTTTTTTTATAGTTTTCCACCAAACACAAACTGCTTTATTATTAAAGTGCTTTTTAACTAAAGTGCTTAAATAAAAAGCGCTTTTGAAAAAAGCACTAGTTACATAAGCAATTCCAAATGGACCCTAATAGCATGATGGTCTTCTATTTAACTAAGCTTAATTAGTAATTAATTAAATATGTGACTAATTTAGTTGACTTTTGCTCAATAATTTGTTACTGAATCTTTGTATTTTAATATTGATATTAATGGTGGTTGTTTTGGTTATTTATCTGTCAAATTCTTAATCAAATTATTATTATGGGTATTTCCCATCCATAAACGGTTGGTAATTGTTTTTATTTATGCATAAAAATAAAAGTTCTATGACAAATTAAGACATAAAAGAGGATCCATAATATCCTCATTGATACTTCTATGCTACCAATGTAAATATTGTAGTGCACCTTTAGTAACAATTATTGATACTTTACAATACAAAAAATGTGGAGTATTTGTTAACAATTGTATATATATATATATATATATATATATATATATATATATATATATATATATATATTTTAAGTAATCATTAATAACATATTAGTTAGGTTGTTAATTTATAGTATAAATATAAGATTATGAGCTTTTATTATTATTATTATTATATTGAGGATGGAAGCTTCGAATTCGGATCATTGTCGAGGTTTACCACTAATATGTCTATGTAGATATAGAACAAAAACACTTGTATTTAATCAAATAATGTTTGTGCTTTCCAACATAATCTATACTGAACCATTTCACTGATATTAGTAAGTTCTAAGGATAATATTATTATGTTTTAATGGGTTAGTACTTAGTACTCTTAATGCACAATAACAGTACAATGGGCTTGCAATTTTTAAACTTTTATTTTTGTGTATAAGATCATAAAATTTATAGTGGAGAGATGACATGTGACACCATGAGCTTTATATATAAGCATATTCTATTTTTTTATTAGATGATATTCGTGAACCTTATGCGTGCCTATTATTAAAATTTTCAATTTTATAATGTTTCACAACTTCATCCAGACATCCACACATTCATAAACACTTAACCAACTATATATATATATATATATATATATATATATATATATATATACTCTCTTATATTACATTATTCATATATTCTAACAACTCACAATAGTACTCACTATATAGTATTAATATTGAAATTGTAAAAGTTATAATTCAGTTGGGATTTCGAAACTACCATATAATTTTAAACAGCTTTAAAAGATATTTTTCTTCACTCACTATCCATATTAAGAATAAAATTGAGAATGATTTCAATACATCTAATTAAATTCGATATATGTAAACGTCTTAATTACATAAAATATCCTTTTTAACCTCCCTTTAAAATCCTCCACATCAATATTTAGTAGTAAATATAAACAATGTAGGCCAAAAAAAAGTATTTCTGTATGTAATTTTATAAATGTTTGTTGGAAATGATACAAAAATAAATTTTGAAAGTAAAACCAGAAAAAAAAAATACAACAATAGACGAAAAGAATGATAAGATACATAAGAATTGACATTGATAATAACTCGTTAATGCATTTTCATATATATGGTATTGTAATATAACGTGGATCTACGTGGAGACACATTTACATGGCAATGAAATATAATACCCACACAATGGTGAGAACTCTAAAACATAAAAATTACTGTCAAAATTGTGAAAATATATAGATTTGTTATTGCCAGGTGGACCAATAAAATGGAGGATGCAAAAACCTAGGAAATGTAGCATTCTCAGCTTAGTCTAACCATTTTTTTGTTTTGTTTTGTTTTGGTTTTTCAGATAATGATTAAATTGAATATGTGGAATGCAATGTTTTGGTTATCCCAAAAAGAAAAAGAAAAAAATAAAGAAAATCTGACATGGTTCCGTAGAAGGAGAGAGAAGTCCACGTGGTGGAAGCTAAGTAATGCTGTGGGTTGGGGGGTGAACGTTAAGAACTGGTCCAACAAAGAAAATTGAGGAAGAGAAGGAAGCCATGGGGTTTTGATTTTGGGTAAAACCTTCCATCGCCCGGACATCAATGCCTCTTTACGGGCTGATCCGGTTTTGTGGTCAGAAAGCTGCTTGTATATATATATATATATATATATAAATAAATTAATATATGGGGTTTAAGCCATTGCTCTCTCGCGTGGTTTTTCTATATACGTACAGGGGTGGGGTTTTGCTTTGGTTTTGTCCTCTCCGTTAGATATGAAAAAAATATATTGAAAATTGTTTTCAGTTCGGGATTTGAAACTTTCATGGTAGATCTCTTTCCACATTCCCCAGGAAAGCAAATTTTATCTCTGATAATTGGTGGCTGAGCCAAGTGTCGTTTAGATATATTGTCTGACCCAGAAGTTTTCTTTTGTTTTTTTTTTTTTTTTTCTCTGGTGAGTAATTCAAGCTCTTTTCTATTGTGTAAGAGGTTTTTCGCCGATGAGTTGTGGATTTTAGTCTGTGATCTTGTTTGTCTATTTTGTTTGGGTTTTGCGGAATGCGAACTGGGGATGGGTTTGTTGGAATTTGATTCCTTTTTTGCTGGGTTGTTGATGAATTTTGCTTTTGCTTTTGCTTTTGTGATTGCGTCGCAAGCTTGAAGGATCGTCTGGGAAAGTTGTTTTTGGTTTGGAATTCCGGTTGAGATCGAGATCTGATTGTAGACTCTGGCTTGCTTTTGCGTTGAATTGTGTTTGATCGGGTTGTGTAGAATTAAGAAATTTCCGTTTCATTTCGTCATGGAATTTTGATCTGGGGCTTTTTTGAATTGGGTTTAGAAACTGTGAAAATTGGATTTGGATTGTCGAATTAAACTTCAAGCAAGTACTCTCATACGACTATAGAGCTTTGAATTGTATCTTCATGTGCTGAATGGCGTCTGATTTTGAATTCTTATTATGTATGTGAGTTGATGAAGGACAATTCTTATTATGGGTTTGGGATTTATGAATTTCAAATGCAATTATCATTTGAATTACTACGTAAAGCTACTAAATTGTGTATATGGAATTGAGGTCATGACATCCTACTTGGAGAGTCCAGTTTTAATTGACTGGCGAGTCTTTAATTGCCTGGATTTTGTTTCTTTGTTAAATCAACATCTGATCACGGATTTGAAACCTGGGAATGGCACATCCACAAAAAATTTGTTTTGAGGTTTTCTGTGATGTGGATTTTCCTTTTGTCGTCTTTCTGGATCATTTTGTAATTTGATTTACCAAGAGACTACATATTTCTGTTGGAGTGTTCTCGTCTATGAATTATGGGTCATCGATGCTTGTTATTAAAGATCAGTGTTTAGGGAAGAAATAAACAGTCACACCCTAGAAGGTTGGTAGGTTTCCTGGAAAGTTGGGTAGATTGGGTTACCTTTACCTGAATTTCAGTGCTTATGAGCTGATTTGGAATTCTTGCTATACTTTATTCTTTAGTTAGTTTATGGATTGAAGCATACTTTACTTTGAGTTGCTGTATTTTTTTTTTTTCTTTCTTTATGTTCAGTGTTATAATAGTCAGATTCATCTTGCATTACATGTTATTGCTGAGCAAGCGCATATCAATTTTAATTTTACTGATGTATCTCCCTCTCTTGTTTTTTTCTTTCTTTTATTTCTGGATCTAATTATAGAGAGAGGATGTGGGGGTGATTCTTCTCTGTGTTTGATGAATCCTTATTGCCATGTATATCTGAGATATGGTGTTGAAGAAGAGGCTAGAATATGGATTCAGTGGCTTCCAGGTCCCCACTATACCTAGAGCTCCCAGATCAGCTAGAGTATGTACTAGTGCAAGTTTTCTGGGTTGCCTGGTGATTTTCTGTATATTACATGATGAACTCTTTTTTAATTCCATAAATCACGGTTATTTGTTTCAGAGGAGGGGCCCGCATAAGAAGAAAGTGGAGGATAGTCAAATCTGTGCATTTGAATTACTTGCTTCTTTAGCTGGAAAGTTATTGCAGGAGAGTGAAAGTTCTTCTGCTTCTAGTAATGCTTCTGAAGGAAACAATCAGTCTTCCTTTGACAAAAAAGTTGTTAAGCATGGAAGACGAGATGAAGATAAACCAGTAAAACCGGTAAAAGAAGAGTGCTTTGAACCTGGAAGCTCTGAAGGAAGTGCATTTGTTAATGAGCTCACCTCAAAAAGCATTACTCAGAAATTTATTTTGAAGGAATTCCCCAATGCTGATAGCAATGCTGTTCTGGAACGTACTTCAAGTATTACAAAATCTGACTGCTTAGACAAAGGCGGTGGTGATGTGAAGTCTGTAATTTGTAATAGCAGCAATGCTGCGTTTCAAAATAATCCCAATATATTAGAGGGAGTTTTCCCTCTTATTGGGGAGTCTTATCATAGTAATGTAGACAATGGAATTGAAAGAGAGCAAGAGGGTGACAAATTAGAAACTGATGGATTGGCTAACACCTGCAGTCCGAAAGATCCAATTGAGTTGTGTGTAAAATTTCCTGCAATGGTTAGTTCTGATAGTAATGTCGAATTGTCATTGATCAGGGAACCTGTTCCTAATGCTTCTTTTTCCAAGCATAGGAATGATATTAAGTTAGGTAGTAGAGATGATGACGAAAATTTTTTAAGGTGCAATAAACCAAGCACCAAAGTAAAGGCTGTTAGGCCTTTGACTCGTATCGGAGACCGTAGAATAAGGAAGTTGCTGACATCCAAATACTGGAAAGTGGCCCCAAAATTGAGGGATTATGAAGTCTCTAGAAATGGTAAGCAAAGAAACTATTAGTTTGATAATTATTTCTTGTATTTATCCTAATATGTGTATATCTCTGATATCTCTATCCGTGCATGTATCACAAATTTATGAGATTATTTTCTAATGTTAGTTCCTGAACCTTGGGATTTCTAGATGGTGGAACTAAACATCTACATCAAAAGAGGAAAGCCTGTTACAACCGTGACAGATGCTATCGTGACAATCTCCATAAGAGGAGAAAATTGTTTGACCAGAGCTCAGTTGTGATGTCTGATGGAGGTTTCAGTAGTGAGAGTGTTTCTAACTCACCAGAGAAGGGCAGCGGAGACAAAAGTGGCTCATTTGGAATTTTACATGGAGGTACTTTCGTAAATCATTTTGTTATTATTGTACAGGTTTTTTAGATTAAAATATTGTGGTGCCAAGTAATTTCTCTAAATTATTGTCATTCTGTGCAGCAACTGGTGTATCATCTTCAGTTCTTGGTCGCCAAACATCTTTTCACTCTAGGGATTCTAATGGTGCTTAAACTTTCAATTATTTTGTTTACATTTTACCATTTTCATTTTCTATTTTTATGGCATCGAAAAGGTTCTCATAACGCATGTTTCCTTTTACAGTGAAATTTAGTGTCAAATCCTTCAGGGTACCAGAGCTTTATGTTGACGTGCCAGAGGCTGCAACAGTTGGTTCATTGAAGGTATAGAAGATGCGGTTTTTCTTTTCATTGTTCTAGTTTTATTCTTAAGGGCTCTTATTCAAACTAATTTGCTACTGAACTCTAGTTTTCTTAGATCAGGCTTCCTTTTATTTGTATTAGTGTCATTTATAGGCTTTACTAGTATCTCATAAATTGTTTAAACCAAAATTTGTGTGCACAAGTATGGAGAATGAGTGCTTTTTGTTTATTACACTAGTTATTGGTTATATTTTGTGAGTTTTTTCCTGCTGCTGGTCATTTATGGGTTTCTTTAATCCATATGCTCGTGTTTTGATTCTTACAGAAGACAGTCATGGAGGCAGTTAATGCCCTTCTTCAAGGTGGATTGCATGTTGGAGTACTTCTTCAAGGGAAAAAGATTAGAGATGACAACAGAACTCTATTGCAGAGTGGTATCTCTAGTAAAGGCAATCTAGGCAGTCTGAGTTTCACATTGGAGCCCAATATAGTGGAAGCTCCTCCATCTATATCCTCTGGTGATCCACTTCCTTCATTATCATGTGATACATCTGAATTGCTAACTAGGTAATTCTAGTGTGCTCTGTAAAGACCCTTTCCTATTGAGTGCTCTGCTAAGACATTTTCCTGTAGTTTCACGTTTGTATACTTTGAATCATGAGAGCTTACTATAAGATTGCTGTATTGCAGGTCCCCAGGCACTCCTGTCTTAGGTTCGCTGACTTGTGATGACTTACCTGAACCCCTTCCGGTGATCAATTCAGGCACTCAAGCCCAAAGCAATCATGAACCAGTTTCCTCTCATACTGATACATTAACTGATGAAATGATTCTGGATTCCCGAGCACTAGTTGCTGTCCCGGCAATGAGCATAGAGGCACTAGCTGTCATTCCTGTGAACCAAAAAACTAAGAGATCTGAGCTTGCACAACGCCGAACCAGGAGACCATTCTCTGTCTCAGAAGTAGAAGCCCTGGTTCACGCGGTTGAGGAACTTGGAACTGGAAGGTGAGTTTTTATTTACCACTTGATTAGCTTCGTTGGAGAATGTAGGGATACAAATTATTTCTTTTCGAATGATATACTGGGTTTTAACAATGCTTCACTCTACAGGTGGCGGGATGTTAAGTTGCAGGCTTTTGAGAATGCAGATCATCGGACTTATGTGGACTTGAAGGTAAGAAGTGGTTTATGTTTTTGGACATGTTTAAAGATACAATCGCATTTGAATATACTTGGTGGAACAGCAGATAGAACCGCTCCCTGCAGTGCTTCAATAGAAATTGTACACGGTGCTTAGAATGCACTATGAAAATTTTGACTGTTCCAAAATCCTCACACCAAATCCTAGTCTCTGTTTGATTCATATGAAAATTTTCCGTTAAACATTTGATTCTCTTTGTAGTGTCGTTACTTGTAAATCGTCCATCTCCTTAATTCATTACTTGTTAAGTTCTAATCGTCAAGACATTGTTGCTTTCATGTATCTTCACTGCAGATCCTTGCCTTAGAAAGTGTAGAATTGTTCATCCTTGTGCTTCGTCAGTTCATATAATATCGTAAATGACAGTGGTTGTAGCTGATAGTAAATTGCATGTGGGTATATGCAGGATAAATGGAAAACATTGGTTCACACAGCAAAAATCAACCCTCAGCAAAGAAGGGGAGAGCCTGTCCCTCAGGAACTCTTGGACAGAGTATTGGCTGCTCATGCGTACTGGTGTCAGCATCAAGCTAAGCAACATGGCAAGCATCAGTCCGGAACACTGAAGATAGCAGATGCTCCGGCTTATGAACATGGAGTTGAAGGTATTCATATGTAATGATGTAAAGAAAAGAAAAGACAGAAATAAAGAAACATTGACTGGAACAGGGACATAAGGGAAAAAAAAATGTACAAAAATCACTCAAATTTGTAATATTCTCAACACTCACATTATTCATTGCCAACTTCATTGTCTGCTTGAGACGTTGGCATTTGTAAATGATTTGATTGAATAAGATGATTCTAACAGTAACTTTTTACTGTTTTACTTTTTATTTTTATTTTATTCAATTGATTCAATTTCTCAAAGTGGGCATAATGTTTGTGGATGTTGTTCTTGTAATACTTTTGCTGTTGAATTGAAAGTGGAGTTCACTTTGAGTGCAGTTGAATCAAACTTAAATTCCCAGGTGAAAGAAGTTTCTGGCCACCGACAACTTTGAGTGGTGGTTGGAATGCTTCTTTATGCCATTGCCAATTTTGAAGCTCCATATACATCAGCCTGACACACCCTTTCTTATACCCAATAAAAAACCCAAATAGAATTATAGGATTATAACGTGTGTAGGCTTATAATCTGATATTTGATCACCACCATTCTGCACATGAATTTTCTTCTTAGTTTTGGCAAGAAATTTGTGACGTTGATTAAATGAAGTGGGTTGGTGAGAATTATTTGCAGAAAGGGTTTGATACAACTCCTCCATTTGATAAGACTTTTCTCTTACTGCATTGCCAAACTTACATTGAAAGTCAATATGTCTTTGCTTCAAAGAGAGATGATGGATTCTTTGCTTCAAAGTTTGGTGGTGGTGTTTTTTATTTTCTTTGTATATCTTTAGCACGTGGGTATGCACATGGCACACTGAAATCTATATCAGACAAAATTGAACTAGACTGACAGACATTGTATTCTACTGCTTAACTTCTCTGTTCTTTTTGAAAGATCAACTTTTCCTTCCATGTGCTGTATGGCCTTTTTAATTAGAATCTTACATATTCTTTAAATGGAAGAAATAACAAATTTAAAATATTAAATTCTAATTGGAGGAGTCTGACAAAGGAACAGATGATTTAGGTTTTTATCTCTATCTTTCTAATTTTAATTTTCAATTAATATATATATATATATATGAGAAATTCTATATAAATCTAAATAGGTGTGGATGTTATGGAGTCCATATTTATAGAATTCTTTTTAGCTTAGTTTTGTTTTGTTTTTATTTTATTTTTATGTGACATTTAATAGAGTTTTAGATTTATTATAAAAATAAAAATAACAAAAAAATAAAAATTAATATAATTTTTATTAACTTAAGAATTAAGTTAATTTGAAGTGTAAAAAACTATTTTAGTTTTTTAAAATTTCAAATGATTAAAATTTTTAAAATTAAAATAATTATCATATATTTAAAAATATATTAAATATCAATAAATAATTTTTTTAAAAATAAGTTAAAAAACTTCACAGGTTCAATAACATCCCCAGTTGAGGTTTATAAAATTTCCAATATATATATATTATATGTGTGTGTGGTTTAGCTTGTAAACAGTATTTATGATGGTGATCTCTATAATTGATGTAGCACAGGCTATTGAATCCCACTGAATATGGTTAGAGATTTTTTTTTCCAAGGACTAAGCCACTAAGATTTGGTTCAAACCCAATATGTGATGAGACGGTCAAATGTGAAAGAATTCAAAATGGAAATGCAAAAACCAGCAAATGACTATGGGTGTAGTGAAATGTCAATTAAGAACTCTCTGACAATTTTTTTTTTACCATACGTAAGTGTTTTATTTGCTTTCAGTAATTAGTCTTGTTTGTTTGTTTGCTTTTTTTTTTTTTGGTTGATAATAAAGATGATTTTATTAAGTAATTTATTATTTAAATTTGGTAACTATTACAATTGAACAAGCCAGCACCCAAATGTTGTTCATAAATCTTTTTTTATTTTTTTTTTCTGAGGAGCTCGGTTGTGTAGTCGTGGATGACATGGATGTTTTTATTTTATAAGAAATAGTTCAGGCAGTACTCCAACCACGCATGCACGGGCCAGTTTCTTCTGTGCCTCCCTCAACACCTACAAATTTCATACAAAAAGCTAACTGAGAAGCACAATAGAAGTGAATGATATTCATCACCAAACAAAATAAAAGTGAATTAAATGATAAAAAATTGTATATTGAAATACATCATTGCTCGAGAAAGGAAAGAAAAGCATCGTTGCTTACGAAATCATATTCATTTATTTTCCATTTAAATTTTAAGGCTAGGAAAATTATGTGTTGGGAGATCAATTCCAATATAAATGGGAGAGTTATTAATTTGATGTTTGTATACAAGGTGATGAGCTAGCATTTTGTATAATAAGCTCGTTGACCGGTGCTATACGCACTAAATGATATGCGTAAGCTGTTAGTGTTGGGTTAATGTTTACAGGAATACCACAATTTTACTCCAAAATGGAAATCTTGCTTCCTTTTCCGCGTGGTTGATGAATGTTAAAGATCAATTCCATTTCTATGCATGGATTTTTTTTTACAACGGGCCATTATAACTTGGTTGCTTCTATCTTATTTTTATTCGGCTTTTTAATAATTTGAAATTTGTGAAGGTATATACATAGCTTTTGGAGTACAAACTAAACCTTCTAAAACTCCCATGGCTTGGTCGAATACCTGTAGTCTTATATATATATATATATATATTGGATTCCTATATTATTCCACATGGGTGGACATTAAAGCCACATTGCATCAAGTTGGTTGTGGGGCTAGCTGATTTTTCCTTGAAGTTAGGGCTCAATTACTTGCAACCCAATACAACTCATTTTCAATTTCTATATCAAGCTCATTTTCTATATTAGAATATTAATGTTTAATTAATAAACTATAACAGCTTATACATATATATAGTCTCATAGAGATATCTATGTGCATATCATTTAGTAGTCACGACGAGAGAACATACTACAAAAGCTACTGATCTCTCCACAGGCTGGATCAGAACGGAACTATGTTACAGGCTGCATGGGCTGCAGTCCATGTGAAAAAAAAAATTTATATTTATAGGGTATAAATTTAATTCAGCCCACCCTAAATTAGCCCAGCCTATAAATTTTAAAACTTAAACAAGTCCAAATAAACAACTCCCCCTATTTATTTAGGTTTTTAATTGCAATCTTCTATTTCAATTCTTCATCTTCTCCAGCTCCCACCATCGGCACCAAATCAGCATCTAACCAATCTAGTCTAAGCTATCCATTGCAAATCTATAACTTTCCCTCACCACAGTACTACAGATTAGCAAAATTTCAGACGACTCCAATTCACGCCAACCCGTGTATGTAATTATTAATTTTATTTCAAAATTCTACGTGAATATACAGTAATATGCACGGAAAGTAAGAACATATATTATAATATTAGTTTAGATTACCGAGGGTATAAACAAATTTATTTATCTTTTTTTCTTCTGCAATACCTTTTTTTCAACATGAAGGGTGGTGGCACATTTGAGTTCAAAGGGCCTTGATTCACTAACTTTGATGCTTTGTCAACTAGGGATCCTATGAATGTTCAGCACATCTTGTGCAAACATTTCTCCAACTATCCCAAGGGACCTCATTTCAATATGATCTTCGAACCTTTAGGGGATGGTATTTTCAATTCGGATTTCGAATTATGAGAATATCAGAGAAAAATGTTCCAATCATTGATCATTTTACTGTGGGTTAATGTCAAAATGGGTAGGCCACCGAATTCAGTGGCCACCATTTTTTACTTGAATATGTTATATAATATATATGTTACATGTTGTGTTTTGGAAGGGAGGGGTGAATGCAACTATAAATACCCCTTCCCTCCTTCAATTTATATCATCCCAATCCATCCAAGAGAGAGAGCCACATTTGAGAGACTTGAGAGAATTCCTTCAATTTTGTGAGAGAGTTGTTTGTCCTTTATTCAAGAGAGAGTGTTATTGTTTTCTCCTTGTATTTAAGAGACGAAGTGTTGTAATCTCCATTCCATATAGTGAAGTTCTTCTCAAATTTGCCTGTGATTTTTTACCCCAATTTGTTTAGGGGTTTTCCACGTAAAATATTTATGTCCATTTTATTTCAGTTTTCTCATTTCAACTTCGATTGCTAATCTGCTTTGTCCCATTTATTTCCTAATATTTACAGACAAAATTCCAGACTTATATGGAGAAAACCATCCAACGAAAGGTGGTGTACGGCTTAATCCCACTTCTTGATCACGTTTGCAATGCCAAAACCCAGGTTATATTAGTTTATTTTTGTAATTTCTTCATACATACATATATATTAATTAATTTCAACAGCATTAATTCTGTCTTTTGTTATTATTGTTTTATTTATTATAAATAAGTTGATTTTTGAGTTTAAATTATGTGCATCGACATTAAATATTCAACAGGTTGACTTACAGACGGTGTTTCAACGGCTCACCTTTGACAATACATTATTATTTGGTTTTTGGGTTTGATCCACTGAGCCTTTCTATCGATGTCCAAAAAACAAATCTGTCATAAATTTACTAACGTTGAGCTTTGAAAATGCATTTAATGATGTGGAAGAGATATTAGTGTACGGCCAAACATGTGGAAGTTGCTGAGATGGCTACAAAATACCACTATTTTGTGACAAAATACATTTAGTTTTTATTTACTCACTAATTCCTCATTCTAAGGAAGATTTATTGGATGATTTACAAAATGAAGAGAGGGACTATTTATAAAAAGACCTTCTTTCTCTTATTCTTCTCTATCTGCGGCTGTATTGTATTTTTTTCTCTGTATTTAATAAAGATTGCTTGGCAGTTAATTTTATTTTGTTTTTTTCACTTTGTCAAACATGTACGACACCTACTTCAACAAAGACGATCACTTGGACATGAACTTTGACATGCTAACAGCTTATATTCAGGAGGAGAAAGAGGAATTAGAACAACATGGCCTTGAAATTGTTGGAAGACATTCCTACAAGTTCCTGAAGGACACTGCTTTTAATTTCATAGCGGCTGGCAGGGACACAGTGAGTGCAGGTCGGTCTTGGTTTTAATGGCTTGTTGAGACTCACCCAGTTGTGGAAACTAAAATTCTTCAAGAAATGAGAGACCAACGTGATGGTGATGATGGTGATGATGAGGATGGTGGGTCATTTTTTGATGCGCAGCAAGTGAGAAAATTGGTTTACTTACAAGCAGCGTTGTGTGAGACATTGAGGCGGCTGTACCCACCAGTGCCACGGAATCACAAAGCCCCATCTCAGCCAGACACTCTTCCAAGTGGTCACCTCCTCAAGGGTAACCAGACTGTTTTGCTTTCATTTTATGCAATGGGTAGGATGGAAGATTAATGGGGTGAAGATAGGTTGGAATTCAAGACAGAGAGATGGATTAATATTGATTTTGATGGAGTGAGATCAATTGTACATGTAGTAGCTTACAAGTTTTCAGCTTTTAATGCAGGTCCTCGTACTTGTTTGGGCAAAGACATGAGCTTTATTCAGATGAAAATAGTTGCAGCCTCTATTTTATGGATTTGAAGAGTCCAACTGGTGGAGGACAACCCTATTTCCCCTAGAATGTCCGTAATACTTTATATGGAACATGGTCTGAAAGCAAGGATTTCTAAGAGATGTTCTTGATCTTATAAAACAATTACACATATATTTCGCTTAATTAATTATTCCAATAACGTATGTCTAGCCTGTGTTTTGTTTCCTCGTTAGTTACTACTGAAACTTATTTCTGCGTGTACTCAATTATTATGCTACATATATGTATATACAAATTACATAAACCATGTTTCATGTGAATTGTACCAGGGAATTACTTCAACTTAATTGGATGTGTTTCAGCCACTTCAACCCGGTAATTACATAAGAGCGCAGCCACTATATAATTTTGATCAGCTGGATGAAACCCATGTTCTTACCCATGGATCTGCATTAGACGCCATAAACTTGTATAGTGGTGCGTACACAATTCCTCTTTCTTGATTAGTCTGACAAAACTAAAGTTAAAGAATGACATTCTTCCAAGTAGTCATTGATCTTCTATAGGGCTTTGCTTTCATTGTATTCAATGGTTAGGACGGAAGATATATATATATATATATTTATATAAACATATATAGAAATAAAGTGAAAAAGGGCCGAATCCATTTGTTATTGAAAGAAGTATATGTAATTAATTACATGTATATTAAATTCTCAGTTCAAATTAATTAATTTGTTTGGCTGACTAGCTAGCTTGGGGTCAGCAATTTACCCCTACCTGGTCGAGTCCCGCTTCATTTGGGGCAGGGATTCCCCCACCTAACCAGGGTGGTGGTGTTGGGCCGGGGTGATGCGCAATATCCCTGCCCCGTATATTATATATTAAAAATTATATATATTAGTTTCATAATAAGAAAAAAAAAGATAAATGAGGCATTTCCACCCAACTCTATCTCCTCATAATCGATGGAGTCAAGGTGTGAAAATCCCCGATGAGGCGGAATACGGGAAGGGGCGCCCCGCCCCTAAGCTAGCTAAACCATGTTTGTCACTTGTCAGTTTATGAAATTCAATATTAGACACAGAAAACAAGCATTTACGATATTTTATTCAACACATACAGAGTAACGCCTGGGGTCAGCTCGACTCTGTTGAATTTGGATAGTGTTCATGACCACATGCATGTGAACCTACTGTAATATATCGGTGTATGCGGTCGTACTTAAAGATGCATGAAAGTAATGACGCAGCGGCATTTCAAAATATGGGGCACTCAGGGACGTATTAGCTATATATATATATAAGTATATATTTATATCGTAATAGATTTATTTCTAAAAAAAATATTTATTTTCTAAGTTAAGAGGTATAAAAAATTAAAAATAATAAATATAAAAAAAATTTCAAAATAAAAGGGGCACTTTTTTAAATTTTACACAGGGCACCTTAAATCTCAGAACCGGCCCTGTGTACGGTATATATTGAGAGAGACACCCCAACTAAATTATTAGTTAGTTTCACATGCACTCACAACGGTTACACGAACTCAAATTATTCGTCTCTTTTCTATCCCCTCCATCTAGTATTTGACAATTTAGCTCTCTCTCTTATATTTAAATTATGTATTAAATACTGAATGGATGGGACAGATAAAAAAGACGGAGATTTGAGTTCTGGTTATACTATTCGTAACTACAAGAGATACTTTCATTTTTCTTTTCTTTTTTTCCTGAAAATTAACTAGATAAATATGTCACCAATGGCTGTAGTCTGTTAATGAATTTGAGAAAGTATTATATTATATGTAAGTTTTTTTTTTCTCATCGATGCTCCAAAATTATACATAAAATTATAAATTAATTTCCCGTTTAAATTATGAAATTCAAATAAATATCGCAAACTGCAAATTGACTCATTTAGAATATATTTTTAATTTAAATATAATATTTTTTTAATAGTTTATAAATTATTATTATTTATTGTTAATATTAAAATAAAAAATATATCGAAATAATTAAAAATATATGGCAATTCATAGCTGTTAAATTTTAAAAGTATTAATATCAAATTTATAATTTAGATGATAATTTATAAATTTGTAAATAATTTTGGAATTGAGATTGTTATTCCGTCTCATTACCTGTCCGGTTGATAAGATATTGATATCTCTTACATTAAGTAAATAAATTATAAAATAAAAAATTGATGAAATATGAGCTGTGAATATCCTATCAACTAGATTAGGTATTGAGACAAATAAGAGGCAGCAGATTCAATTCATAATTCCAGAGTATTGGTGTAAAAAATCCTATATAAAAACATAGCTAAATGTTTATGGAAGGAGCACGCAGACAAAATTAGCTAACGTTTATCCAGATAGGCTGTTGGATTCGATAGAGGAAACGCTTTGGATTTGTGTATGCGAATAAGTTTTTCGCTGCTTGAAGACGAAGACGATGGAGGGTAGCAAAGTCAGGTACGTAGCTTCAAGCATCTCTCCAATGGCGGACGTTGTTGGGTACCTTGAAATAATACTTGCGGTTATCTGCTTTCTCCTACTTCGCCAATGGAGGGTAAACGGAAACACAGTGATTAATTACGAATTGGCCACTTGTTGGGATGCTTCCAGGTATCTATAGAAATGTGCCACTCATCCACGAATATGCGACTGAGGCTGTGCTCGACTAACTTGAGCTTTCTGATCACAAATGATCCGGTGAATGTGCAGCACATCATGAACAAAAGTTTGGCACAAAATCCCGAGGGACACGAGATCAAGATGAGGTTCGAACCCTTCGGGAAATGGGATTTTCAATTGTGAGTTTGATTTATGGAAAAATCAGAGAAAGATGTTTCAGTTATTGATCGGACAGACCAAGTTCGAGTCGCATGTGGAGCAGACCATCTGGCAAATTAAAAGTGGTCGGTGGCCTATTCCCAGTTCTTGATCACGTCTCCAAAACAGGAATCCAGGTTAATTAATTAAATTATATTAACTGATTTTATTATTATTATTATTATTTTACTAACCCTCTGTTCGTGCTTGTAGGTCTTAATCCTTGCAGTTAGTAGCTTCACGATGGCTTACCTCCAGAATCCAGCTTGCCCAAAAATGCTTACTTGAGTTGTTCATCATACTGGTACGGCAACCTCCTTGAGCCCACCGAGCCTCTTTTCATTCTCTTAGAGAGGTAGACAAATTTCTTTGAATACATATATACATATATATATATATATATATATATATATATATATATATGATATGTATGTTTAATTCTGTATCATGAGTATTGTATTAACAGAATACGAATGTGGCTGTTCACTAGCTTCCATATAACAATATAATACATGTACAGATGTACGTACTCAAGTGTAGTTAGCCGCTGGTTATATATGTTTCATGTATGCATCATAGGCTATCTCTATCTGCGCCCTACGTATACCCGTAGCAATTGGATCCACCCAATTTTCAGCTGATTAATTTGAAAAAAAAACTATATAAAACTGTAACATCTACAATTTTCCTTTTTAAAATAATAACTACAAAGTCTACAATTTTTTCAAAGTTGATAACTATAACGTCTACATGCGCATTTTATGGTAGGTCAAACTAATGGACATTATATTATTCACGAAACAAAAACAAAATCTAATGTACCCTATTAATCATATAGTACTAAGAGTATTTTTTTTCTTTTGGATTAAAAATAAAGGGTATCGATCTTATTAGCTCAGAATTTTAATAGTGGATAAAATTTCTTTGCTGTTACAGTTTTATAATTCTGAGTATTTTTTTTTTGAGTTAAAAATAAAGGGTCTTAATAAGATCTTATTAGTTCAGGATTTTAGTAGTGAATAAAATTTTTTTACTGTTACAGTTTTACAATTCTGTAAAAGTCTAAAGTAGTTAACTCATACTCCACACTCCTAACAAATACACCTGAGATAATAATGGAGTTTTATCAAGACTCGAACCATAATTCTCGTAAACGAGTGTGATGAAACGGCTGGTTTCTTTCCGCTATACCACACCTCAGGTGCACATTATAACAGAGTATTGATGAGGCTCTAAATCATTAAATGACTGTCCCATATGCATAGGGATGCAATCTACTGGACTATAATTAAAGTCACCTCTTTATTAACTTAAATTCACAATAAATTCCCCTAATTAATTAACTTAAGTATAATGCAAAAAGAAGCTATATTCTTTTAATAATAAAATAACGTATTTTCCCAATTATGCAAAACAAAAAACTTCTGGTCGATGCCTAAAACTAAAAGGCATACATTGTTAAAGATGAGCCTCTGAAACATATGCATCTTGCAAGTCAATATGTATTGGATAGTATTTAGATAAAATCAAACATTTCTTTCTCCAAATCTTGACTTTACGTGTGTGTATAGATATAAACATGAAATAGTCAATAAGTTTATTAATTAGTTGAAATTAAATTATGAGAAGGTATTAGTTGCGTGATCAAGAATTGGGACTAGACCATGTACGTACGCCCACTTTCTTGGATGGATTGGTGCATAAACAAGTCAAAGTGCATGAATTACTAAAAAAAATTTAAAATCAAAGTGCATGCAGAAAAAAGCACGGTTAAACAGGCTTTAACTGTCAATCTCATTCAAAATGGGGCTCTCTCAGAGGGCCTATTGACCTAATAAACTACGTGATCATCTCAGAGGGTGACAATTGAATCGGCTTTGAAACTTAGAATGTCTTCGGCGGATCCAATTGTCACCATTTTTATTAAATATAAATATTCAAATTTAAACAAAAGTTCATTTTTAATAAGTTGAAAAGATAAAACAAACTATTTAAAAAGAATGACAATTTACAATTTCAGTGGACACAATTTTAATAATAATAAAATTTATTTATATATAAAAAATCAATAAAATTAATATTTAAACTTTATTTATATATGTTATATGATATACATATATATATATATAATATTAAGATTTTAAAAAATTTAAAGACATTTAATAAATTTTTTATGGAATTATAGTTTTAGCCCGTTTTTTTTAAATTCTTTCCGAACTTATCTTTGATTATGAAAATTTATAAAACGTTTCTCTTCCATTTATCTATTTTTTTTTTTTTCATTTGCATCATCCACAAAATCATAAATTTATGATTTATATATATTTTCGAACTAATATGTTAGTTTTTTATTAAGAAAATTCATACAAATGTATTAAAGAAAAAAAAAATGAAACCCATAAATTTCCCGTGGCTAGCAAACTATCTCACATTTTTTACTGCGAACCAGCAAATACCCAGTTTACTTTCACCGTCAAGTATAAAAATCTTTTACACGTTGAACAGAATAATTATAGAAAAAAAAGAAAGAAAGAAAGATAATGATATGATAATTATCCACACTTGATAAAATACAGCCTTCTTTTTGCTTTTTTTAGTTTTTCAGTTTATACTGTATTTAATTATCATATTCCTTTTATTTTATCGTTTTCTATAATTATTCTTTAATACACGTCTTTTTTTTTTTTTCTTCTTGGTTTTTTCAAGGATATCGAAATTTTTCTGAATGCATTTTATTATGACAATTATTATATTATTATCTTCTCTTTATTTATTACCAATTACAGATAATTACGATATCCTTATCTTCTTTTTATTTATTTATTTATTTATTATAATTATTGGAGCTTTCTTATACTTGCACCAAATTTCTTCAATGTCCACTAAAATTTGTCTGAATGCATTTATTTTGCTTAGTTTTTCAACTTCGGTGGACACCTGATTATCTTCAGTCGCCACCGAAATTTGTGCATCTTATTACTAACTGCGGATAAGTATCATATTCTTATTTATTTATTTATTTATTTTAGGTTGGGTTTTTACCAAATTAATTATCATATGTATTCAATAGAATTTGGTTGATTAATGTCTCAAAAAATATGTAAGAACGTATATATAATAAAACAAACTAATTATAAAGTTAATTAATCTTAATCATGGTTCCACACCCACGAACATAAAAAAATAAAAAAAATTTATAAATATATATATAAAAAAAACCAAGTCCTTCAATTCCTTTTTAGGTCTCTATATTTAGTCATAGTCTTCTTCTTCCTCTGCAGTATGAGACCAATAGTTTGTAGTCTAGTCAACCCCACTCCAAACAGCACGCCAACTAATTTCTCCTTTCTAGGGTGGATTAGAAAACAAGATAAACATCAAGTTGTAAATTGCCAAGGGAAGGGTGGGGTGATGTTGGTTGCTGTAAACATGGTGTGTCGGACAAATTCAGAATTTTAAAACTGGGTGGACTACTATTATCTTATAAAAAAAAATTTATGAAGAAAAAAAAACTCAACGTAAGAGTATATATTTTTATTAAAATAAAATAGATATATATAATCAAAGGAACATAATGAGCCTTACCCTTATAGTACAAATATAATAAACTACTATCTAAGATGTGTCTTATGTTTTTTTATTGAGTAAAACTCATCAATTATTAATTCATTATTTATATTACTTGTAAAGTCGCTTTCTATGTGGATGAATATACAATCAGTAGGATGCCAATTTTTAACGACTTTCATATATGAAAAAGCTCGTTTCGTCGTTGATGTAGAAATAGGAAGAGTCAATATCAAACAGATCAATTTACTAATCAAGTGAAAATCATCTGCCAAACTTGTTTCAATTAATCGGCAATATAATATAGAAATGGAATTAATATTTTAGAAGTTCGAATAATTATTGACAACCTATAATACTCCAACTGTATTCTTAAAGCATATAAATCAGAATGAGTGAAGTTTTCATGATAGAATTTATCTACAAGTTCACATATATCATCAACTTTAAACAATTTGAAAGCATGAGAAGGATCCAATGTTGAGCTACGATAAAGCAGCTCCATTGTATTTGGTGGAAATCTATTATTCAACTCCATCAACTGAAAATTTATTAAATTATAAAATATATTAACTCGATAATAATGTTCAATTGTCATAGAATATTTTTGTTGACAAGAATGATCTGTACTAATTTTATAAGAAGCATTCATATCGGGCATTTCAATATCATATTATGCACAAAAAGATTCCACACTTTCAAATATATCATCCCAACCATCATCTCTCAATCTTTGAAGTTGCATTTTTAAATATGAAACATAATTCAAAGCATTTACTATTTCTTGATTTTTTCTCTAAATCATTTCTAAAAGAAAATCTATAATTTCCATAACTTTGTTCATCAAGATTAAGATAAAACACAAAGCCAAAAGATTTCATAGTATGATAATGTTTGAAAGTCTCAATATGAAATTGAGTATTTGGTTCATTTTCATCAATCTCTGAAAGAAATGATTTTATTGTACCAAATAACTCAATTAAACTTCTTATAGAATGAAAATGAGAACCCCAACGACTTGTTCCACGTCGTTGCAAAATATAAGCTTGATTTGCTCTTGTATTTGTCTTAAGTTTTTCAATTATTATTAACTCTTTAACTTCAAATTGTCAAGTCAATTTCAACTCAGAATTATGTTTGGCTGAAGCAAAAATTTAATTCACAATTTCATTCAATATTGAAAAAAATAGATAAACAAACTCCATTTCTTTAGCTGTACCATTTAAAGCTAATTGTAAGCGATGAGCAAAACAATACACATAATATGCATATGAACAATCTCTAAGAAACAGTAAAGATCGTATTTTGCTAAACTGTCATATTCTTGACCATGCAAATTTTCGATTAGAAGCTCATGTTGATCAAGAATAGTAAAGATCGTATTTTTTAATGTTAAAGCAACTATGTCAGGAACACTTGCAATATCAAAATACGATTTTCTAACAAATTCATAACAATCAATATATCTTAGGATAATAGTCATTTGCTCTTTATTTACTTCATCAAAAAGAATAAAATATTTGTTATTTCCAACTTTCTCATGAATCAACTTCCTCACCTTATTAGCAAATATATGCAATATATTTTTTTATTTTATTTTATATCGTTGATATAATATACTTAGTGTTTCCAAAAGCATTATCAAGGATAATATTGTTAATTTCACTGTTACATCTTCCAAAAGCCTTAATAAATTCAATAAAATTCCCTCGATTAGATAAATTATGAGATTCATCATTACTTCTAAAAGTCAATCCTTTACTTGTTAATAATCTAACATTTTCAATAGTAGTGTTTATCCTCAATCAATTATGTGATATTTGATAAGAAGATTGTGCATTCATAACTGTATCAATTTTATGAGATGAGTTCCCAAGCCACGACAATCTACCATAGTGTGTTGATGATATGAAGATATATTATGACCAAGAAAGATGCATTATTGTCCAACTATTAAACCCTATCAATAGTGAAAGTCTTTTGCATCTCATTATAGAAAAAAAAGTAAGAGAAACAAAATGTATCATCTTTAAAAATAGAATACTCAAGCCACGAATGTTGATTAAACCACTTATATTGAAATCTTTGAGATTGAACTCCATCAGTGTGACTATGATACACACTTAGTTGAGGTTGATATGGTCTAAGATTAATATATAATCTCTTAATATTGTCGCATTTATTAACTAGATATTCATATATTTGATGACGTAATCCTAAACCATGTTCAATATATGTTGTGTCAAATTATTAACCATGATCCTCTATTTAAGATTCAAATTCTTGTGACACCACATTTTCACAATTAGAAGATTCAGAAGACCTTCAAGGTGACCCACTTAATGATCCATCACTTATTTTCTTAAAAAATGATCCAATTTTTTTAAACTTCTTTGATTTTCGATCATTACTCGACGTCATAAAAATTCTATGTTATAATGCAAGCAATCCAATTTCCAACATCAATTATCAAACAAAAAATTATAACCAATAAGCAATCCAATTTTCAATATCAATATAATTTCCAACAATCAATGAAAAATCTAATAACCAATCAAATTTCCAAAATGCAATTCAATTATTGACAACCAATCCAAGCAATCCAAATCAATAAGATTTCAACAATTTTTTTTAAAAAATAAAATTATAAATACCTTAATTTGAATGGGTAGAGCAGATTGATTTCCTAATTTATCTTTTCCTCGGAAATCTCTCCAATTTAGTTCTCACTGTAGAAAAGCCTGTAATACATAAATTGTCATGAATTCACTTATACAAAATGTATATTGTCATTTAAGGTACAAAAAAGATTGCTAAATATTCATCAAAAACTTAGAACATAAATAAAAATGGAAACTTCTTTAAATATGAATTATTGACCACATAACGTGAATGAAAATCAAAACCCTTATAGTAGTATTTAGTACGATGAGCAATTTGCTAAAAAATATGTTTTTCCAGTCTTCTCTGAATTTTCTAAAATATTCTTGCATCCTCAAGCCATTAAAAGCTTATGTAATAACCAATAATATTGCATATAGCATGAGATATCATGTATAGTAACCAGCAAGAATCTTTATATAATTTGAGTGCCTTTTATGCTACATATTAGATAAATTTAACTAGTAAAAATATAGAATAGAACATTATCAATCTTATAACAAATAAAAATATGACACTTACCAATTTTACAACAAAAACAAATTTGTTTTATGAGGATAAGATAGCTGATAGCATTTTATTTCAAAATTACAATTAACAATATATAGGTAGAGTTGCAATAAACAAATCAAGAAGGATAAGCATGAAAAAGACAAGGAGAAAAAGAAAAAAAAAATATTATTGCAAACCTTTATATCTCGTGAAACTACCCAAATTCTCAGTAAAAACTCAAAAGCAAAGTTAAAAAATGACTTGCACTGAAATTCAAAATTTTTTTTGTATGCCGGTGTTGTGGCTGGCAATTAGGTGTTAGGTCAAGATGAAAAGGGAATGGTGAGAAAGAGAGGGGACCATTTGGGTTTCAGCTTGGCTGAGTAAGGCCTGATGGGCTGAGAATGCAGAAAAAAAATTTTAAAAAAAAATTACCCATGCTATAGTCAGGGTAGCCCTTATTGTAGGTTCATCCCTGATGGTGTGTCAGTAAGAAGAAGAAAAAGACTCAATATAAATATTTTGTTTTTGATCAGAATTATTAACTTATAATTTAAAAAGAAGTGGACATTTGAATCAGCAATTTTAGAGATATGGATAAGAGACATACCACTTAGTCAACGTCTTTACGCATAAAAATTTTCATAATAAAAAGATAAGTTGTTTTTTTTCTTCTTATTCAGGTCTTTCCAAACCGAAGACTTTGTCTATTGAAACCCTTATAAATTTCACTTTCTAAGCTTTGCAAAATGATCCCTCATCTCATAATTGACTTCCATTTCCTATTTTTGAAAGAACACATATTTTCCACTTTAATAGATTATTAATATATATATATATAAAACACTACAAATAAGATGATCGTAGATGGTAAAGGAGAAAGAAAAATATCTCACACTTTTAACATTTACGAAAATTGAATACATGAGTCGGCAAAGTTGGCAGCCAATGAAACTTGGTAAGTTTGATGGTAAAAGGTATTAGTAGTATATAGTTGGAAACCTGGCAGAAGAATAATATGCATCCAACTGAATTAGCACCCAAACCCATAACGATTATTATAATATATACTGCCCAAATTACAGCCACAAAAGGGTTTGTTAATTAGTGAATGAATTAAGAAAAGTAGCACGGGTATTTTATCCAAAAAAATAAAATAATAAAAAGGAAGTATATATCTGTCTCATGAGCATCTAGAGGCCTCCTTGACGTTGACAATAATTATATATATAAATTAAAGTTTTAAAGATTTAGTTGAGTGCTTTGCAGAACATCCTTATCTCAGTGGCAATGCACGGTTTGTAATTTACATAGAACAAATTAAGCAACACACACACAAAAAGCAACCAAACAAATGCTTGGTGGCTCGATCATGATGTTGACCATGGATACAAACCCTTTTTTTTTTCTTCCTCTCAAATAAAAAAGAAAAAGAAACTATTGTTGGTCCACAATGATTTTGGTTTAGGGCTTTATGCTTATGTCGTATATAGGAAGCAGTGCTCCAACATTCTGAGAACCATGTCAGAAAACAATGCAAAAGAAAGGCAAAAAAAAAAAAAGTTTGTGGAGGCCAGCAGTTCATTGAGAATATGTTTCATACTTTGGTATTATTATTTTTTATTTATTTATAACATATTGGTTATTAATATTATTAGCAAAAAAATCAAAATCAAAATATATACTATATTTCTGAATTTCCAATAATTAAGTATGTGAAATATTTCTCAATAAGAAACTATACACACAAACACGCAAATACAAATAAGGAAAAAGGATAATGTTTGGCAAAAATATCTATAAGCCAAATACTTAGGCTTCTAATTTATGATACTTTGCATGCATTGTTGCTTTCTAAAAATATTTTAAGCTTTCCACATACTATAAATTTAATATGGTAGAATTCTGGCAAAGCCATTTATTTATTAGTTCAACCTAATCATATAAAATGCAATTTAAATCTACTTCGTACTTATTTTGTCTGGGATTTAAATCTATATTTATTTAAAAAATAAACTCTTTTATTATTATTTTAAAAAATGGGATTTAGGTTTTGGAAGGCACCTTTTGTCTTTTTTTCTTTCTTTTTTTTTTATAAGTATATATATTACAGCTATATCAAATAAAGAAGTAGATTTTTTATTTTAGAAAAAAAAAATACAAACTCTTTTGGTTTTTAAGGAAGTTATTAAAAGAGCAAATAATATGATTTTCTTTTTTCCCTGGGATAATTATCTATTTCAACAATTGGTGGAACTGCTATATAATCTAAACAAGTTTCAGTAAATAATATTATATCATTATTAATTATTTCCACAATAGGAAGTCTTAACTTACATAGTAGTATTATCAATACCATAATTATTTTAGAACACTATTTTAGGGATCAAAACTCTAATTTCAATTCAAAAAAAAAAATTATGAATTATGAAGTCAAAGTTTTATTATTAATTTTGAAAAGGAAAATGAAATAGAAAAGCTTGCAGTGGCTTGTGCGAACATGCAAAACGCGGGCATTTCTCGCGTTTATAAACAACCCACGAAAATAAATCCAAAAGTAAAAAAATAAAAATAGAAATAAAGACCGTGTCCGTACCTGCCCAGCCTTCTCTTTCTCTCTTTGTTACTTTGTTCTTGACTGTCTCCCATCAAAAAGCCCGAACTCCTAAATCACAGTGAGCTATGCTTCCCTTTTATGTCAGAAAAGTAACACCCATTTCCGCTTCTTCGAAAAGTTGGATATAGGCTACATCTCTCTCTCTTTCTTGGGTCTGGTTCAGGTATTTATTCTTTATCCTCCTGCAGCTATCCTTGATTAAATGTGTTAAGGTGTTTTTCTTCCCACCCTTTTTGTTATTTTTTCATTTTTTTTGAAGAAAAGTTTTAATCTTTTGGAGTCTGAAATAATTAAGCTTCCAAAATGAATTTGTTTTAGTTGATTAATTTAATCACTTTGTCTGTGTTTTCTGTATTCCATGTTTAGTACTGATATGATGGTTTATTGTTCAAAAATATCATTTTTATTGAACCATTTTGATTACAGAGTGTGATTCTGTACTATTGTTTATATGCCTTTAGGTTTAAATGTTCTGGGTTTTTGTACCTAAAGATTGCTATTACCAGTGAGACGATAATACTGTCGGCGAAGCCAAGCTTTATATGCTGATTGAATCAATTATATGAGAAAAAGAGGGTTTGGGTATTGGTGTTGTGAATGGCCTTGTAATCTGGGTGGTCATGGATCAACCTTTTAGTGGACTTTATGGTAATATTGATGGGTTGGAGTTCAGGAGGGATGACTCTCTTTCTGGCTTATCAAATCATAACAGAGGTGATAATGGGTTGGGAACTAAAGGTCAGTTTGTCCATCAAAGCCATGCAAGTACGCTCTTATTGCCTCCCAATTCAATTCCCAATGGTTTAGCCTCGTCTGTCGGTGCGAACCAAGGGGGAGATGCACTTGAGGACTGTGATTTTAGTGATATAGTTCTCAAGTACATAAACCAAATGCTTATGGAAGAAGATCTCGAAGAAAAGACCTGCATGTTTCATGAGTCTCCAGAACTTCAAGCTGCAGAGCAATCATTCTATGAGCTTCTTGGGGAGAAGTATCCTTCTTCACCTCATAACAGCCTGAGTCCTTATTATGATCAAAAGCATGAAAGTCCTGATGAAAGTCATCATGATTTGGAATACGATAGTTACAGTAGTATCATAAGCAGTACTAGTAGTGTCAACCTGGTGGATCCTGGGTGGAACTTTGACCTAGGTGAGTATAAGTCGACACAAGTTGCTTCTCAGTCCACATCTCATTCCTCGAATAGTTCATCCAATGGAACTGGTATTGTTGTGGATGGGCTTTTGGATTCTCCTGTGAGCACTCTTAAAGTTCCTGATATGTTTAATGAGATTGAGTCAGTTAGGCAATTTAAGAGAGGGTTCGAGGAAGCAAGTAAATTTCTTCCAAATGGTGATGGTTCAATTTTTGATTTGGAGAGTAATAGCTTGTTAACGAAAGAGGTGAAAATAGAGACTAAGGATGTGGTAGTTAAATATGAGAACGAGCATTTGCTGGGCGTGTCAAGGGGAAAGAAGAATCCTCATAGTGAGGATGCTAGTTCAGAGGGAGGGAGGAATAACAAACAATCAGCTGTTTTTTCGGAATCAAATGTGAGTTCAGAAATGTTTGATATGATTTTGCTAAACTGTCAAGATGAATCACCTCTTCAAGAAGCTTTGCAAAAAGGAACAAGCAAGAATGTGCAGCAGAATGGTCAGTCTAAAGGGTCAAATAGTGGAAAGGCTCGTGGGAAGAAGCAGAGAGGTAAAAGAGATGTCGTAGATTTGAGAATTCTCCTGACACTTTGTGCACAAGCTGTTGCATCTGATGATAGGAGGACTGCTATTGAGTTCCTGAAGCAGATCAGACAACATTCATCTCCTATGGGGGATGGGATGCAGAGAATTGCCCACTATTTTGCTGATGGCCTTGAGGCACGTATAGCTGGCTCTGGTACTCAGATTCATAAGGCCCTTATTACCTGGCCAACATCAGCTGCTGATCTCTTGAAAGCTTACCATCTATTTCTTGATGCATGTCCTTTTAAGAAGCTATCAAATTTCTTCTCAAACAAGACAATTATGAATGTAGCGGAGAAAGCAACAAGGCTCCATATTATTGATTTTGGTATTCTTTATGGTTTTCAGTGGCCCTGCCTCATACAACGTCTCTCATCTAGGCCTGAGGGACCTCCTAAGCTTCGGATTACTGGGATTGATGTACCACAACCAGGTTTTCGGCCAGCAGAAAGGGTTGAGGAGACTGGGCGGCGCTTGGCAAACTACTCAGAAACTTTCAAAGTTCCATTTGAATTTAATGCAATAGCACAAAAGTGGGATACCATTCAGATTGAGGATCTTAATCTTAAGGATGATGAAGTGCTTGTTGTCAACGCTATGTACAGATTCAGAAATCTACTTGATGAGACTGTGGTGGTTGACAGTCCAAGAGATATTGTCTTGAACCTGATCAGAAAGATGAATCCAGATGTTTTCATACATGGAATTGTAAATGGAGCCCATAGTGCACCTTTTTTTATCACACGATTCCGGGAGGCTCTCTTCCATTTCTCTACACTGTTCGATATGCTTGACTCAAATGTACCCCGAGATGTTCCTGAGAGGACGTTGATTGAGAAGGATATTTTTGGACGTGAGGTTATGAATGTTATTGCATGTGAAGGTTCGGAGAGGATTGAGAGGCCAGAGACATACAAGCAGTGGCAAGTCCGGAATTCGAGGGCTGGGTTAAGGCAGCTTCCTTTGAATCAAGAGATCAGGCAGATGGCAAAGGACAGGGTGAAATCATGCTACCATAAGGATTTTGTGATTGATGAAGATGGACATTGGCTGCTGCAGGGGTGGAAGGGAAGGATAGTTTATGCTCTCTCTTCTTGGAAGCCAGCTTATTAGATCTATGAATGCTATTCTTCATCACAGGAAAAGATGACAGGATTACCCTAGTGGTCGGGTTGCTCCTGGTTCACTACGTGACTTTGCCATTGATAATTGATGTATGAAGTGAAGGTATTGAAGTAATTTGATTAAAATGCAATAATCTTTCTCTATAATCATCCAATTAGTATTATATATGCTCAATAAATCAACTTAGAATGTTGATGGTAGTATATTTTGGTAAGCAGGTTTATTGGGATCAGAATGCTGGTTGCTGTCTCCTTATCTATACGCTTTCGGAAGACATGTTCTTGAAGCAAGGACAGCTCAACCAATCATTTTATGCCTTCAAGAAGGGTGAATTTACAGATTCTTTGTATATCTCAAAAAGTTATCATGTGTAGCTTGGTGAATATATGAGAAAAATGTGCCACACATGTGCAATGTAGCAACTTGCTGTGCATATTTATGTAACTTTGATCTTGTTTAGGTCAGTATTGCAGTTTTTAGGACTGCAAACGATGTTGAGAAATTCCAACAATATAATAAAAGAAGATGTCTCAAGTTCCAAGGAAATTTGTTTTGTTATTTTAAGCTTGACATTTGGGTAACTGATGAATGATATGATCTTGGTTATATTGTGGCATCCACTGTCTACTGCTTTCTGATTTCTTTTTATTGGTTTCTTTTATTGGGAGGAAGGTGGATGTCCAAGATTGTTGGAGCTCTGCCAATGAAATATCTAAAAGATTACAAAAAAGAAAAAAGCTTTAAAATTTCCTAGTGTTCTTTTGTTTGTTTTTTATGCCAATAAATAATTTGGCAAATCATTTTAGTTTCTGGTGAGTGTCTTTTTGGAAAGTTGTCGAGCTTAAAAGCACCACTCCACTGGCAATAGAACTGTGTAAGATGGATTCCATTTTGAAAAAAAATATATATTTTGAAAAAAAAAATATATATATATATATATATATATATATATATATATATATCAAATTTTGATAGTGTTATTCTGTGCTATTTATATTGTTAGTCAGCTCTTGAATGGTGTTTTCCTCTGGGTGGATATGGTGCGCTTTCCTGTCCTGTATCTAATCAACATATTGCATGTTGGTTGTCATATTGACACATTAATATATGTGTATACATAATCTTTATGGATTTCTTGTGGACTAATATTAATTATATCCTCCATCTCCTTTTGCTTGTGACTCCTCCATTACTGTAGGTTACAGGGAACACAGAGAGAGTGCAGCAAATGGTGGAGTACGAATAAGGTCGCATGCAAAACAGCAAAAGATTCTCTTCATGAAGGGTGTAATGGTGGGTTTAAGTTTGACTTTAGCTTATTGGGTGAATTTTTCATTATAATTGGAAGACGACCAATGAAGAAAGAGTAGAGATTAATGACCACTCAATATGAGCAAGGTCAGCCTCTACATGGAATATGGTAAGCCAAGTTCTTTGCTGTCATTTAAAAGTATTGAACAAGGAGTTTAGTTGGTGAATTCGATCAACGGTCTTGTATATGTCTTGTATTATTTTTGTAGCAAGGTCTCTGCAAACGAACAAACAACTTTGACTTGTACAGAAATCGAATATTTATTATAATATATCATTCTTTCTATCTTCGTTTGGTAGAGATAATTTTGTTTATTATTCTGTCATAGAAATGAAAATAAACGACTAGTGACGCTTTGCAAATACGTTTGCAATTATTAAGTGGAGCATACTTCCAAGCACGATTATATCACAACATTGGGAAGCGAAGTCATCTTAGTGTCACGGACTTGTTGAAAATCCACAAGCCGTGCGGCCTTAGTTGCTTATTTCGACCCTCGGAAGCAACTAAGTAAGCCTACTTGCCAACACAAAGAGAAAGCTAAGCAACAAGCAAGAATTTTAGAGAGAGAAACTAGAGAGAGATGGGGAGAAATAATTGTATTCCTCAATACTTTGGTGGTTTGGCTAATGAAGCATTCCCTTATTTATAGTGTTACAACAAACGATCTAACGGCTATAATATATTTGATCCTACGGTCGAGATGAAGCTTCTAGAATACTCCACCAAGTGCTATACAACTAAGCGACAACTAAGCAAGCACTAGAATCTTCTAGAATGTTCTACACATCTGAGAACCCACATGCTTCGTCAGTGTAGTGAAAACGCCCATAATGCGTTCGATGAAATGCCGGTCATGACATTCTCCCCCACCCATGCCGTCGACGTCCTCGTCGACTTCTCGTATGGAACCCCTTGAGATAATCCCTGAATTGCCAATGTGTAGTTGAGGGTTCCAAACTTGCTTCACCTTCGGGTCGTCCCTTCCGCCTTATGAAGTACTCATGGCTCGGATGATTTTTCCTCCCGTGCACCAATCGCTCCTTGTCATAAATGCTTGTCATGCCCGTCGGTTTTCCTTTGAACACAAGGTCTCGAACATGTTTTTGCCTTGTGCCCGCCCATTTCTCCATTTTCTCGGTTGTCTTGTGTCGGCAGGACCTTGCCCAAAACACTTGCTCAACCCCATTCTTGACAACTTTGAAAGTGGATGGACTCCTCCCTTTGTGATTCGCAACAATGGTATGAGGAGTCAAAGATTGTTGCTTCGGATGTTGCCTCCATTTGGTGTCGTGGCATGCTTTGTTATTACCCCAATTTGGCATGTAAGTGCATTGCCCCTTGGTATATAAAGTGCCCTCTTCGACCCAAATTTGATTGGTTTTGCCTTCGATGGTCAAGTGTTGATGTTGCTCTACTAGAACATCATGCTCCATGTCCTCCTCGAACATTTCCCATTGGAGCTCACTCGTTGACACCAGTTCAACCCCTCCACTTGACGCGTCGGCAAATACCTCACTTGTACCGGGCTTGTCTTCAAGCTTGTGATCCACCTCACCATTTGGCGGAAGCTCCTTTGGTAGCTTGGACGGTATGACGTCTTTGACCTCTTCAAAGACCTTGCCCATGTCTCTCGGTATCTCCTCGAGAGTGTTCGCCTCCTTGTCCTTACAAAGTGCGGCAATGTGTTTGACAGCTCCTTCAAACTCCTTCTCAAGTTGAATGGCGGAGAGTCGTTTGGTGTTGGTGCTTGGCTTCGACATGGTTGGAATCATGCGCGGGCCTCCCTCCATGATACACATCGCATTGTAGCGAGGAAGAGGAATGGCATTGAATTGCCTAAAGAATTCCATACCAAGCACAATATCAAAGTCATCGATAGGAGCAATAGAAAAGTCTAGTTTACCTTGCCATGAGCCAAGATTTAGCTCCACCTCATGAGCCGTACTCATCCAATGGTCTTGCCTCGTATTCACGGTCTTTAGACGCCTTGCCCTTTCTCAATTTTAGGCCAAGCCTCATGGCCTCTTCTCTTTAATGAAGTGGATGCGGTGTCCACCATGGCTTGCGATCCTTCCCGCTTATACGCACGCCACGCATATGAGGGATCTATCCTTGTTGTTGGATGTCGGGACCGGATTGACATGCAATGCGTTGAGGAGTTGTAAGCAACCAATTCGGAATGGCTCGGGTGCTTCCCTCTCCTCGTGCATGAATGCTTCCTTCTCGTTAAGCATGTCGTTAAGGGCATTTCTCTTAGGACATTCCCTAGCCCAATGCGGACCATCACAAATAAAGCAGTTGGTTCTTGGCTTTACCTCCTTGTTGCCTCCCCTCTTTCAATTTCGGTTTTGTGAAGGCTTCCTCGAATTATCCTTGCCTTGTGGAGCCTTATAGAACTTCGTTTCCTCACCGTCGTCATGATCATCCCTTAGCTTCGAGTTTGAGGACTCACCTTGCCTATAATCCATGAGAGTTTCCGCGGTGGTGAGGGCGGTGGCGATGTCTTGTATTCCCCGTCGTTGGAGTTCTTGAGATGCCCATAATTGTAGCCCATCCATGAAGTTGAAGAGATGATCCTCCTCGGTCATGTTGGGAATTTGAAGCATTAGGCCGGAGAACTCCCTCCACATACTCACGAATGGAGCATGTATGCTTTAACTCCTTCATTTTCTTTCGCGCGTCATGTATCGCATTCACGGGGTAGAATTGCTTCTTCAACTCATGCTTTAGATCTTCCCATGAGTTGATGATGCAAGTCCCTTTTCTCATTTCCTCATGTTTCCTACGCCACCACGTAGCACCAAGATCGAAGTAAAGGGCAAGAATTACCTTTTGCTTCTCGTCGTGCATGTTAAGCCCCTCAAAGTATCGTTCCATGTGCCACATGAAGTTGTCCAATTCTTTGACTTCCCTCTTGCCACTAAACTCCTTGGGTTTGGGAAGATCCATCCTTGGAGTCGAAACCGCATGTTGAGTGGTGATGGCACCACTAGTTGCAGCCCGCTTGCATAACGCCCAATCCGCACGAGTTTCCTCCACACCGTGCTTGAGCTCCTCCATTTGAGCTTTCATGAGCGAAAGTGTTTCAAGCACACTTGCTTGAAAGGTAGCATTCTCTTGACGCCACGTCTCAAGATTGGCATCGTGACCGCTTTGCATGTTGCCATGGAGCTCCTCCACTTGGTCGTCCACACGACCTTCGAGCCCCTCCATGCTTTGCTCCACACGATCCAACCTTTCCATCACGTCAGCGACAGCTACTTCCACCTTGACCACCGTGGCCTCTATAGCGGCTCGTGACTTCGAACGTCCTCGTGCTCGCCTTGGAATGGTGGGTTCGACCTCCCTTCCCCTCATCTCTTCTCCTACCACAACCTCGAACGAAGACATCGTGTTCTTCTAGCTTGCTTGCTAACTCTTTACGAACGTGACTCTGATACCAACTGTCACGGACTTGTTGAAAACCTACAAGCCGTGCGGCCTTAGTTGCTTATTTCGACCCTCGGAAGCAACTAAGTAAGCCTACTTGCCAACACAAAGAGAAAGCTAAGCAACAAGCAAGAATTTTAGAGAGAGAAACTAGAGAGAGATGGGGAGAAATAATTGTATTCCTCAATACTTTGGTGGTTTGGCTAATGAAGCCTCCCCCTTATTTATAGTGTTACAACAAACGATCTAACGGCTATAATACATTTGATCCTACTGGCCGAGATAGAGCTTCAGAATACTCCACCAAGCTATACAACTAAGCGACAACTAAGCAAGCACTAGAATCTTCTAGAATATTCTACACACATCTAGAGAACTCCACATGCTTCTTGTCCAAGTGTAGGAAAAACGCCCACAATGCGTTCGATGAAATGCCGGCCGTGACATTAGGCACTGACTGTAAGAATTCCACAGAAAGTGAGATTCATGAGACTTTTATATCATATTCAGTTCTGGTTTGAACTTCAATATATAGTATTATGGTCTTGCTTTCCTAGCACTTTTATGTTTATGCAAAATTGGAATCAGAGCTCTGATACTTCAGTTTATACAGCGCAGGTTAGTTGCAACATTGACATTATGACACAAGAGTCAATGAAATATAAGCTTATTATTTGTCTGCGTATCTTTCTAACTTTTTAAGGTATACATAAATCATAGTTGGAATTTGATATATGCTATGCTAATTGAAAAGGGTTGGTTTGGTGGGGTTTGATATATGCTTGCTAATTGAAAAGGGTTACTTCGATACGTAGTGCATGAGCTACTGAGACGTGAATCAAACTCCCAAAAGAGATGGGTGCTTGTCTGCTTATGTTGGTCTCAGGAACATAGATTTGGAAACTTTGGAAACCAAATATTTTGTTTGGACCTGTACTACAGCGAGACGCCCCCAACATAATTATAATTGAGTTACATATTATGTCTAACCATAAGAATACTGTTTTCTCGCTTTCCAAATTCCATTTATAATGGGTGACTGCATGATCTATTTCTACATTTTAAGCTAAGGTTCTATATCAGTGTCACATGGCACATGGGGTTTCATCAACAATTTATTCTCACTTCTAATACTGAATGAAGAAACACGGTTTTAGGAATGACAAACATGTTGGGATATGAACAAGTTTTCAGCCATTGTAGCAACTGTGTAGCTAAGATTGAAGCTAGAAACATTGTTCGTTTCGCTTTTTTCTGTTTTGAGTAATAAACTATTGCACAAATATTGATTGAACATTAGAAAGAGTTGAAAAGGGACTTATAAATTGATGCCTTGTCGCTTTCTCATTAGTTTTATCTTTTGGGGCATTACGGCATAACTGGGTATTAAAGCCCACAATTATATATATTTCAAAATTTTCTGTAAAAGTTTCAAAAATCCATTGTCGTCTAGTCCGGTTTAGGATACCTGGCTTTCACCCAGGCGACCCGGGTTCAAATCCCGGCAATGGAATTTTCCAAAGTTTTAAGGGTTTAATGTTGTGATTTTAGGGTTTTAGATCATGAGGGATTTAACCAAGAAGAAGCACCGAGAGTGGGTTTATTGCTGTGATTTTAGGGTTTTAGATCACAAGTGTTTATAACCAAGAAGAAAGTGGGTTTAGAGATGAGTGGGGCAGGAGCACCAGATTTCTTCTATAGAGAAGCTCAACGCCTTGGCTATGTTGCTCGCTCTGCATTTAAGGTGTTCTTTTCTTTCACTAAAATGTTAAAAATTTAATCTTTTGCCCACTTTTTCGTCCTTAAATTTCTGATCACCCATATTTGTATCCGCCGAGAAACAGCTGCTTCAGATACAGCAGAAACACAAGCTCGTAAAGCCGGGTTCATCTGTTCTCGACCTTGGTTGTGCTCCTGGTGCTTGGCTTCAGGTCCCATCTTCATTCTTTCTTTTTCCTTTTCAAAAATTAATTTTCTCTTTGAGATTGTTTGATGGATATCACTGTATTGTTTTTTTTTTTTTTGGCTTTATGGGTTTTTTTTCATTATGTTGACAGGTTGCTTGTCAGAGCTTGGGTCCCCTCAAGAATGGTGGGGTTGTTGTGGGCATTGATCTCAAGGTCTCACTCTAAATACTTTACTGCTTTTGATTCAATTGGTGTAATTCTGTGTAACCATATTGAAATTCAGAGACGCCCCAAGAACTTAGTTTTCCAAGTAACTAAACTTGTATCTGTGTTTTGAAATTTTGATATAAAGATCGAATAGGATAATTCATTTTTAAAAACATGGAATTTGCAGAACAGAAGGTGAAGGTTCCTCCTCGTCACTGTGATGCAAGGGTGAAAACTATTTGTGCTGATGTTATGAATCTTCCCAGAAACCAAGTCAGGGAACTCTCTTCTCAGGTGTGGTGTTTACGCTACCCTTTTCCCACTAATCCATTCGTTTTGATGGAGCTTCATTCAACAAACTTTGCTTCTAACACTCCAAACCACATTAAATTTTGCCGCAACCTAACTGTGACAAATAACATAAGCCATCGATTCTTTAGCAACGTAACTGGAGTGTTAAGGTTTTGTAATTTACCATGGTCATAATCCTTGTTAGCAGTCACCTGCTAACTTTTATTCCTTGCAAGGATCATTCCACTTCAGCTAATTGATAACCTCGCCTATTGTTTATGCATGTAAGTCGTGAAATTCGTGATTGCTAATTTCCTAGAGATGCTATGGTTTGTTGCTTGTGCTTGAACAGCAGAAAGGTTTCTCTGTGGTACTTTCAGATATGTGTCCCTCGGTTTCTGGAATCACAACTACAGATTCAGCTTTATCGGTCGAGTTAGGTATGAGAGCACTAGATTTAGCTGTTGGTGGAGCAGCCTTAGCTCCTTCAGATGGTTCTTTTCCAATGGATGAAAATTCTGACGGTTCGGATGATGATGGTGTATTGCAAAACGGCGGTCACCTTCTCATTAAGTTACTAGAGAGTGAAGACATGAAAGGTGCACGTTACTTCCTTTTCCTTGTCTTTTTAATACTCTCAAACAGAAATTTTAGTTTGCTGCAGCTAAGTGTGTGGATCTGAAACACTTCTTCCCGTGTGTTTGTTTTTCAGAATTCAGCCGGATATGCAAACCACTGTTTAGAAAGGTGTCATGGTTGAGGCCTAAAGCTACAAGATCTTCTTCGAGGGAGATCTATTTGATATGCCAAGGTCTGAATTCACAGGCAAATACTTAAAAATTACCCCATACTTGGGCTGAAGATGTATCAACTTCGGAAGAAATATAATAATATTGCTCTTTTTAATTCTAGAAATTGGTTATAGGGGAAATTATTCATGAATAATAATGATTGATTTTTTATTTTGGGTCATTGGTTTTCAATAATTTGTATTCGATATTTGTAAGAATATGAACTGTTTAAATACATACAATGTATTTGAATAAAATATCTGAATGCATATAATATATTTGAATAAAATGCTCGAATGTAACATTGCATGCCATATGTTTAATTAAATATATATATATAAAAAAATGTATACAAAATATTTAAAGTAATCGTTGGGTGTTAAATGCATGTATAGGTATTTGGGTAATAGACGTTTGAAAAGCATAAAAATGGGTGTATCAAAAAGTGACCATCAGTGTGACCTCCACCATCGCACGTTGGGGCTCAATGCGGGTCGGCGTGGGGTACAGTGCACCAACCTTACCACTGTGCCACGCCCAATTGGCACCCGCACTGCAGCGTCCCATCGGTAGTAAAAGGAGGGTTGACGTTCAATTTTTTCTTTAGAAAAATAAGTTTTGGAGCAAAAACTTTTGCCAACATAACACTCTAAAACAGACAAAGATATTTTATTCTTAAATTAAATTTAAAATATATTAAATTAAAATATCAAAGAAAAACTATTATCGTTTAAAAGACTAAATAATAAAATTTTTTTATTCAAACTTAAAATAAGAAAAATAAATGGCTTTTAGCAAATATTTAGGGCCCTTGGTCAACAATATTATAAGCTGCAAATATAATTTATTAATTGGATTACAAATAATACTAATAAATAAAGGCAAATAGTAAATAACAGTTAATAAAAAAAGAAGAAGCTAGTCCATGAACTTGGTTAATTTATTTAAACGACTTAAAACCCCTAGTGCTAACTCAATATAAATTAATCTAAAGGCAACTATAAAATGGCTTGGGCTTTTTTTTTTTTCTTTTTTTTTTGTTAAAGTCAGCGTAAAAGCGCCCTAAGAGGCTTCTGGTGGGTTACTAATTCAAAATTAACACTAACGAAAATTAAGATGATTAAAATAAATTAGCAGTTATATTTATTTATTTTTGTTAAAGTCAGCTTAAAAGCGCTCTAAGAGGCTTCTGGTTGGTTACTAATTCAAAATTAACCACTAACGAAAATTAACATGATTAAAATAAATTAGCAGTTATATTTATTTTTTGGGTGAATTTTATAACAAAAAAAAAACTTGCTATATAAAAAATAATTTTTTATTTTTTTTTACAAAAGTAAATATAAAAGATGTTTGTGTAATGTGTGTGTGTATGTTTGTTTACATTTACAATAAAAACTGTTAGGCATTCTTTTATTGGTGGGGCCGCCCTCGGCAAAGGCCTTAATGAGTCGTGCATTTACATCAGCTTCATCGAATTTGAGTTCGTCCTAATGACCAAAGACCAATATCTTTGATTGGAGCCTGAAAGAAAAAGAACAAGAACATTAGAGGTTAGAAAAATATAGTTCATTAGGAGCACTCAGCGCAAGAGATTTGGACAATTCTAACAGTTAGATATTGCTTACAGGCGCTTTCATTGATGGGAAAACATTCCAGAACCGAAGAGTTTCATCCCCAGCACCAGTAACTATGGTCTGCGTGTAATCAATTTCAGATGGTATTAGAAACTCATTTGTATATAGGGAATCACATGGAATGAACAGAGGGCGCAATGTTATACCTGACCGTCCGGTGATGTTGCAAGGTAGAGTACTCGCATACTATGGCCGGTTAAAGTTGTAACCTGTTAAGAGTTCATCACAAATGGTATTAGATAGAGAGTACTAGAAAGATGTATAGCTTAAATGGATATTTTCCAACAGATTATCAAGTTTTAAATGGATGCTAAACCTTTGTCATTGATGGATACTTCCACACCATAATTTGATTCTGGGAATACCCATGAGTACTGACTAGTTCATTCACGTTCTTACTCCATGCAAGATTGCATACCTACAGGTTGAACAATTAGTTATTATTAAGTTATTCCAATAGCAAAGTAGAAATAAAAGAAACTTAAAAATTTGAAGGAAAAAGACACCTGACTGCCTGTGTCAATATGGTTCAGCTGGTGACCATTTGTAGTGTTCCAGAAGCGAATACATCTGTCAGCAGTTCCACCTCCAGATGCAAGGAGGCCACTCTGGTGGGGTGACCAAGCAATGGCCTTGACAGCTGCTGTGTGTTCTGTTAGTCTCAGAGCTGGTTGCTGATAATGCTGGTTCCAGACCAAGAGCTGATCACCAACAAGCCACTGAGTTAGCAATTGACTATAGAGTTACTTAGCTTAACATCGAAGAGAAACAGAGACCAAAGAATTAAACCAAAGGTTACTGATGCACACCTGATTATCATTGCCACCAGATGCAAGCTCCCTGTCATCATTGGACCATTTCAGGCCACATACCTGTGGAGATTGAAGCTTAATGTTAGCACTACTTTGCCTAAGAAGCCTAAGAAGTACCAAATTATTAGAGAATTGGTCTAGGAATTGTTAAATGATCCATAGGCTGATTATAATTTAAGGTACAAGATTTATTAAGTTTCAATAATGTTAACAAGAAATTATGTTTCCTAATTCCACAATTACACTTTAATACGCAAGTTATCAGAGAGAATTCCATTGAAATTCATTCAAAAGGTCTTCACCTCAGACTTGTGACCGATGAGCTTGCTGATGAAGTCACTGGAGACTCGGAGATCATGATGAAGTATGTTCCTGTCCCTGCTTCCTGAAGCTAATGTACGCGAGTTCCATGCCAAGACACCTGTTCTTGTTTGATGGCCGCTCATTGTTCGGACCCTCTTACACTGAGTCCCATCCCAAACCTGTTATGATGTGAAGACTTTCCCAAGTCAGTCTCAAACTGTGTATAACTAAAAGAAAAAAAACATACTAGCTAGTAAATCAAAAACAGAAAGTTATCAAGTTGGAAAAATAACTACCTGAACTTGACCAAGATTAGTACCAATTGATATGTATGAACCCTCCTTGGTCCACTGGACGGAGCATACTCCATCATTAGGTCCCAAGTCACACAGCTTTGTCACCTGAGTAGAAAGTCATCTATTAGGAGGAAGGGCTACCTTTGGGGAAAAGACCTTCAAAATCAAAATCAAATTTGTTCTATCAGTTTCTACTAGGTAGTTGCCGTTGAACTCACCTTGCTGTTTGCTGCACTCCATAAATAAACACAGGTTCCCAGTCCAACAGCAAGGACATTTTGCGAGGACCAGTCCACAAGGTTCAAGTAAAAATCATCTTGCAGTGATGGGGCATCCAGAACCTGCATTCAATTTAGCTTGGTGTTAATCAAGCTTTGCTATATTTACTGTTACGCCAATGGGAAAGCCTTTGTGCAGGTATTTGGCTACATTACAGAGCTAAAATACAGTCTTCAACGATCACCCAGTTCAACAGGTTGTTTAAGAAGATATGTTTTAGAGCTGGTTAATTCAAGTAGCTTACTCTCCAACAAGGCATAGCACCTTGCAAAGCCCCCTTATTTAATTTCCCCATGTTGGAGCCTAATGGTTTTTTTTTTCTATATGTTTACGGGGAAATGCTAGTAGGATATTTTTTTTGAGGTATAAACAATATCAAATAGCACTTCAAGGCAGTATTGATCCTTATTTTCCCACCAAATTGGTTGTAAAGTCGGTTTCTTTTTTAAGCATTTTGGTTCAAATAAAAGAAAAGGCATTCTTTTTTTCATCCAATGAAAGGAACAGAGTTCACTTACCTTATGGGGTGTCTTTGGGACCTTACGAGGTGGCTTTGGAGGCGTTGAAGACTCGCTAGAGAGCCCACTGTCATGGCTTAAGATTGAAGGCGAATACGGTGAGCTCGGTCCGGAGTGATCGGTCTTGAACCTCAACATGTTCTTGCTGGGACTCATTGGCGATCCAACTTGGTTGCCACCTGCAGGAGAAAAAGACCCAAAATCAGATCCGAAAAGCTCCGATTTCAACAACCTGGAATAAGCCTCGTTGCCGCCTTCTTTAACTGGCGAAGCCTTCTCTATAAGCCCAAATGTGTGAAGCCTAGAAGACGATCTGCACGGTATGAATCTGTCGCTGCATGTAGAAGATTTTGAAGGCGACGACAAGCTCGATACCCCTCGCAATGAACCCGAAAGAGTCTCGAGGCGCAGCGACGTCTCGGACATCCCGGTTGGGAGGTTGAGCGCGGTTTTCCTTGTTTGAGGGGAATCCATTGCTGGGTTTTTCTTAGGGTCTTCTTTTTCGCTCCTTTGAGATCTCGGGTCAGAGAAAGATGGTGGGGTTCGTATGTGAAGCAAGGTGGTTGAAGATGGAAAGCCCTCTCTCCCTGTGCAAGCAAACAGAGAGCTTTTCTACCTTCACTTCTTTTGTGCAGAGGAAGACCTCCCAACGGTCAAATTTTGGTGGGGTTTATAGGAGCGGTATTGAAGCTTTCGAAGAGAAACATGGACTTCTTTTCTTTTCTATTTTTTAAATATATATATATATATATATTTTGGAAGCGTAAGCTTTTAGTTATTCTGTGTCAGATATGGTATTCCAACGGTAAATTGAATTAATCAGGCTCATACATGACTCTGTTTTTGGATAATCGATCCTAGTTTTTTGTTTTTGTAAATGATAATTGATCTTAGTTACTAGAAGTAGCCGTTGGTCTCTCTATATTTCGGTTCGGTTCGGTGCTGGTGAGATTCCTACCTCAATTTCACATGCACCGACATTTTGGCTCATCTTCTGTACGTAATGTGTGAGCTCTCTATTAAACCTTAATTATCTCATCACACACAAATTTCACTTTTTAACATCGTCTAAGAACACAGTTACAACGCCATGGATACAGTTACTCCAATGCTTAAAACATTTCTTTTACCCTCTAATGTGAAAGATAGCATATTATAAGTTTAAAAAATCAATTTACAATGTCTACCAAATATATATATATATATCAATTTACAATGTGTATCGTAATTGATAATTGCGAAGCCAATCTTCACCCTTTTCATAATAGTCCATCTTACTGAAAGTTTGTGTGGAGAACTGGGGGGCAGCAGCATAAGCAGCCGCCCCACGCCATGCATCAAGAATTGGATCCAATGCTCTCACCACCCTTATGGGTGAACCAGAGGGCCTAATCATCCGGATTCCAGCTTCCAAGCGCTCACTCATACCAGGAAAAAGGCAACTCCCACCAGTCATTAGTATTGAACCTGTCAGTCTCTCCTCCAAGCTCTGGCCACTGGATGGCAATCTCCTCATGGAAACCCCAGCCATCTCATCTAACCCTGCCTGATCAATCCCGATCCAGTTTGGACAGAATAAAATTTCAGGGCATCGGAATCTTTCAACCCCAAAAACAATCTGAAAATCTTCCTTAGTGAGAGGACGAAGCCTTGGCAATTCACTGGTCTGCAATATACCAATTTCTGACTTTGGAATGAAAGTTGGGTCTACTTCCTGCCACAATTGCAATCCATTATGATCTCTACCAAATCAAACAATCAAGGCCAAATAAAATGGTATTAATATAATCAATTATCGATAATCTAGAATAAACTAAACTGACCTGAAGTCTGGAAGAGATGCGGGCCAGCTCTGCTTCATCCACATCTGGTCCGTCATCGTCATCATCATTATCTTTGCTCATCAGTTTGTAAAGCTGCCAATCTTCATCTCTTGCACCAAAAGTATCTTCACCTTTACCGCGATCAAAGGCAGCTGTTGTTAAAAGGCGCATCCTTTCTCTCTGGGCAGCATTCAGTCTCTCCCCACGTCCAACACCTCCAGACAAGTTATTTCCATTTGTGTGGCCCCCATTTGTCTTAAGCCGTTTTCTCTGTTCAACTTTCTCAGAGAGTTCCTTGTATTTAGCATGCAACTGCTCTAGATAAAGTTCTGGGTTTTCTCTACAACAATTAAAAGAAAAAAGGTGAACAAAGGTTGAGAATGGAAAGAAGTATCTCCAATAACTTCTGAAGCACAGAAGTCATTTGAGAAACCTATGATCCCAATCATGAACTAAATAGAGAAATCATTCCAAAAGTCTAACTTCACATCTCTCTCTTTCTCTCTCTCTCTCTCTCCATTTCAAATTTCAATGAAACAAAAAACAACTTCCAATCAGAGGTCCTTTTCTCATTGAAACCTGACTTTAGATTATAAAACCATCAGAAGTTTAGCACATACAAGCGTTTAACTTCATCTTGTTGATTTCTCCTTTCTCGTTCTAACTCCTCTTCATGGCGCTTCTGTTTAGCTCGCAGCCGGCCTTCAGATGTGGTCTTGAGAAACAACTGCCTTTTCTTTTCCTTGAGCTGTCAAAGAGACCATAATTAAGGGAAACTTTAGGTGTTTGGAACAATGAGTTAATGCAAAAGGAACACATGTATTATCAACATCAGACAACAGATATTTCCAAGATCATGAAACACATGACCAGCAACTTAATGCATACCTGCTCTGGAGTCAGCATGTTGTCAGGCACATTAATAAGAGGGAACTTTTCGCTTGTAGCAATATCTGTCCTCTCCTCAATTTCAGCCTGTTCACCCTTTGGTTCACCTTTCGCTTTTCGTAAAGATTGGGTTACCTTTGTCAGCGCAGATCCTATTTCCTGCTTTGAGATATAGCCAGTCTGTGACAGGAAACTTGCTACATCACACTCTTCCACTTGGTCCAGCTGCTTTAGAAGAAATTCCAAACCATTCAACTCATTCTCTAGCTCATTTATCCTAGAAGATCTCTTTGCCTCAGCCATTTCTCTCAACCGCTGACCTTGTTTCTCCTTTATGGCTGCCTTTCTTGCAATCTCTTCATCCGAAGGTCGTTCCTCAGCAGGTGGTGGAATCCACGGGAGCTGCCAACACCTGGTTTTATCTTCAGCTTCCTTGGCCCCTTTCTGTCAAAAAGTTGAAATATAGCCTATGTTTAGATTTAAAAAGCAGAAAGGTGCAAAGAACAATGCTAGTTACCTGAAATAATTGAACTTCTGAAACATAATCTGGTGCAATATAACAATGCTCCATTTTCAGGTCTTCCACCTTCTCCCACGTAAACCTAGCCCTTTATCATTGTATATACATAATTAGTAGATGTCAAGAAGTAGAACTATCTGAAAGAACCAGACCCAATAAAATTCTTCTCACATGTGATGGGGATATTTAAGTGATAGAAGTTGCTTAAGATAGTCAGTGATGTGGTATCCTCCAATGTTGGTTCTGCAGCATCCTTTATAAACAGGTTCACCATCAATAAACTGTGATCAAAGGAACACAGATTATCCTCTTTAGCAACACACACATACACAAACATTTACCAAAACAAAACAAAAAAGCACGCACACACACTAATAAAGGACTGTTTGGAATTTGGTAATGAAGCAGTTTCATATTGTTTTCTCATTAGCATATATACAAATAACCTGAAAAATGTCTACAAAAACTGATCATACAAATCAAAATTATTTCAAATAATACTACCATGTCAATTCAATTTTAATGAAATAGCATATCCCAAGAAAAAGGGGCTTGCAAGGGGTTGAATCTGTATCAAAAAAGAAAAGCAGACAACCAAAATGTACCAAAACAACATTACAACATGGACCATAAAGACAGATACCAATATTTTATTTTAATACTCAGACTAATGCTAATGGTGACACTTTACTTTTACAACAGTAATTATATCAAAACAATATTCAATGATGATAATAAAAGAAAAAATTGAAGCATAGCTAAATTTTGTCAAGAAAATTACAGTCATGCAGAGATGAGAAATTTAATAATATGCATGTTTGGATTGCTTGAATTAAGAAATAAGGCTAGGAAACCATACTGGGATAACATGAGATGTGGTAAACCCAGGGCAGATTGCAAGACCATCTCTATCACAAACTCCACGCTGTTCATTATACTTGTAACTGAATGCGGCATCAACACCATATGCTGTGATAAAAGTAAGAAAAAAAAAAAATCAATCTGGACAATGGTACAGATAATAAAGGCGAAAAAACATGTAAGACCAAAACGATTAATATTATTATTATTATTTTTTAATACTTAGGACATAAAGATGGTAAGGCTCAACTCAATAACGACCATGTAACATACTGGCGGTCATCTGCAATTATATATTCTTTTCTCATTATTTAGCCCAACCATTGAAATCAAGACCATAACTTTCCTATAAACCCCTTTTGCGCACCCCATTAGAGACATTAAAGTTTTCTGGAAAACTTAAAAGTCAGTATTGTTACCTATAGATGGAACTCCATATGTCTCAAACAGAAGTTCAGCCATCTTACTACGAGAATGGACTGGGTTGCATACACATTCAGTAATCAGGACTGGATGATCAATCTGCTCAGCCCTCAAATGTGACACAAAATCAGAAAGGTAACGTGAATATATGAACCAGTTGTACTCTTAACAAAATGACAAAAATATCTAAGGACGTAACTACGCATACATATAAGGTTGGATGCAAAAACAAACTATTGCACATCACCCACAAAAGTGGCATTCACACAGATTTACACAGAACAAGTCAACTTAACTATCATGTAATTCCTATTTCATATCCAAATGCAACAGATATCTGAGTGTTAACCTAACACTGTCGAAATGAAATCATCTATACCCATTCATTCGCTACACCCCCAAGGCCAAAACTACACAATAAGACAACAGAATTTGTTAGAATTGCTGAGGGATCTAACACTGTCAAAATAAAACCATCTATACTTATTTGTCGAACCACAGAAACCTCTAAGCCCAACATTTTACATGCAAACCACAGATTTTGTCATAACCTCTACAGAGCCATTAAATTAAATATTAAGATCATTATAGTATCAGCTTTATGACACTACAGGTTTCTGGAAACTATCATTAGCCTCATTGTCAATAAAAAATAGAAAAGCATAGCAGATAAGCAAATTTCTGAACAGATGAAAGTGGCGAAGTTAAGCATTTCAAGTCCCAAAGCATCAGTTAGTGTAGTTAAACAAAGAAGGAAATCTTCCATTTTAAGTCATACCTCCGATCCATTAGCACCCATCCGGTCAAAGGCGAAGTCAAGAATCTGTAGATGCAAAAGTATCTTACTTAGATCATATGCTATGACATAATAACAATAAACATAAACACATAAACCAATAAACAAAATGAAAAAAAAATATAACATTACTTAACTGTTTCCTATTTAAGTTAACGTCACAACAAATAATATATTACTTCTAGCAACAGACTGACATATCAATAAAATGCAAGTAAAATTAAAAGTAAAGAACCAGAATAAACATACATATTCCATTATTTCAAACTGATAAACAACATTGCTGTCAAAAGCTGAGCGAGGTCCTGAGCGAGTGCAATCAAAGTACTTTAACAGTGCAGGATCATGGTCACCAACTATAGTGACCGTTTCGCCTGTGCCACAAATGGGAAATAAAATGCAGATAATAATAATAACTGCACCAGATAATCTTTCTTTGTAAAGGATAGAAGAGAGGAAGAAGATTATAAATGAAAAAGCTTTTAGCAGCTCATAAGAAGAATACTTGCTGTTTCTATGAGAAAAAATTACAATAATTTTGAGGCTTTGGGCCAACTTCTGGTTCTTGCAATAATAATTATTGAATTCAACTCAAACCACGAGTGGTTCTACAAAAACCATTTAAACCAAGTTTCTAGTTTAGAATCAAAACACGTTTTGAAAATTTTTTCTAATTTTCATTCCTTGCTCAAAATTCCAAGTAACCAAACATAATTTTGAGGTCCTAAAGGGAGCAAGAAATAGAAACTTGGGAGAAGGGTTTACCAGTTGATTTATGGCGAGGTCTCTGAACAATGTTGCGGAAAACAACACGAGGATCGGTCTCTCCTGCCCATCTGGAAAAAAGAAAAAAGAAAAACCCAAGAAAACAGAAATCACACCACGAACAGAGATACAATACATGCACATGTATGTATAGCGGATAATAAAAATTAGGGTTTTCGTACTAAAACTCAGAATTTGGGAGGAAGGTGTAGTACCCAATACGGAAATAGGAAGCGCCATTGTCGATAACAATGGGAGTGTTGGAGGGGAAGAGACTGTAATCGGATTGTCGCTGTACTCTCGATACGAATGGCATTCTCTACTGCTGCACCGGAGGCAACCGGGGACGCTGCCGCCTTGTGTTTCACTGAACGCTTCGTACTGAGTCCACTCAACCAAGCGCGGTTACAGGGCAAGGCGATAGCGAAGAAGAAGAAAGACGACGAAGCAAGCCCAAAAGCCCAAATATCTAATGCAGCCCAAAATTAGGGAGCGACGTCGTTTCTCAAAATTTGAAAAGGGTTTTTTGGTTCCATAGTCGAGGATGGGGGTGGCTTGATGAATTTTTGCTACTTTTTATAGAAATTAAAATTTTAATTATTTTTATTGTTTAAATTTTATATCTTTACCAAATTACCCTCTTTTTATATTAAATGCAATACATTATATGTACATATCTTTTCTCCATCGCCGTCGTCGTCACCATCTTGTTCTTCTTCTCTTCTTCCTCTTCTTCTTCTTCTTTGTTGGAAAAGTCAATCAAAATTAATTTTGGAGACACATCGGAAAAATGAAAAATATTGGCAAACTCAATCAAAATGAAATTTTTTCCAACAGCACGCCCTTTTGAACTTTCGAACGTCTTTCAAATTCACTGTATTTTTTAAAGACCTAAATCAGCCCAAAAAATTATGAAAAATATTTAGATTAAAGCTCATCCTCTTAGTTTTCCAGCGATATATCATAAGGACGAATCGAAGTTCGGGAAGGTGTTCAAAATTGAATTTTTTCCAACAACATGCCCTTTTAAACTTACAAACGCCTGTCAACTTCACTGTATTTTTTGGAGATATAAATCAATCCAGAAAATTATGAAAAAAAAATATAAATTAAATCTCATTCTCTTAACTTTTCAACGATATATCATATGCACCAATCGGAGATCAAGAAGGTGTTCAAAATAAATGTTTTCCAACAGCGCGCAGAAGCGTACACCGACGGCATTTGCATATTTGTCAACTTCACTGTATTTTTTGGATACATAAATTAACCTAGAAAATTATAAAAAAATATGTAAATTAAAGCTTTTTCTCTTAGCTTTCTAACGATATATTATATGCATGAATCGGAGTTCAGAAAGATGTTCAAAATCAAATTTTTCCAATAACACGCAGAAATGCAAGAATGGGTACGGGTCGCTAGCCACCGACCCCCTTATGGTGGCCACAGAAGGGGGGGTTGGTAGCCACCATAGAGGGGTAGGTGGCCACCTACATCCCCTTAGGTGGCCACCTACCCCCCAACGGTGGCCACCAATCCCCCTTCCGTGGCTATTATAGAGGGGTAGGTGTCCACTTACCCCCAATGGTGGCCAACGACCCTCTTTCATGGCCACCTACCCCCCTCAGGTGGCCATCGACTCCCCAAAGATGGCCACCGATCCCCCTTCCGTGGCCACCATAGGGGGGTAGGTAGCCACCGACGAGTGCCAGTTCTCGTATTTCTACGCGCTGTTGAAAAAATTTGATTTTGAACACCTTCCCGAACTCTGATTCATGCGTATAATATATCGTTGGAAAGCTAAGAGGATGAGATTTAATTTACATATTTTTCCATAATTTTCTAGGTTGATTTATATATCCAAAAAATACAGTGAAGTTGACAGACATTCGAATGCCGTCGGTGTGCACTTCTGCGTGCTGTTGGAAAATATTTATTTTGAACATCTTCCCGATCTCTGATTAGTACGTATGATATATCGTTAAAAAGCTAAGAGAATGAGCTTTAATTTGCATATTTTTTCATAATTTTATAGGTTCATTTTCACCCATCGGTGGCCCACCAACTCCTGTATGATAGCCATCAACGGTGCTGCCTGCTCCCATGTACTTGTATGTGTTATTGGAAAAAATTAAATTTGAAGACCTTCCAGAATTCGAATTAAAACATATGATATATGGTTGGAAAATTAAAAGAATAAATTTTAATTTAAATATTTTTGTTATGTTTTTTAGGTGGATTTATTTATTCAAAAAAATATATCATTTTGCTTACAATTAAATTATATTTCGATATCGACGTCAATAAAAAAGAAAAAGAAGAGGAAGAAAAAGAGGAGAATAAGGTGGTGATGGCGTCAACAATGGAGAAAATAAAGGTATCAATTCGACGGCGATGGCGACGTCAATAAAGAAGAAGAAAAGGAAGAAGAGGAGGAGAAAAAGATGATGACGGTGATGACGATAGAGACATGAACGACGATTAGAAATAAAATGGCTATAGAATTTAATTATTAACTTAATTCATTTAAAGGATATAAAAATAAATTTGGATTAAAATTTTAATTCTGTAAAAATATGACTTATTTTTATTAATATATATTGGGTTCAAAAAACCTCATTTGAAAATGCACTTTCCACGTGCACCGCCCAAAGCCCCACTTGGCCCACACCCAAGGGCATTAAAAGCATCCATAAACGAGCGGTCCAAATTCAAAGCCGACGCGAAGCTAAACAAACGACCCCGTATCATATCCACGTTGGAAAAAAGTAATAGACCCTTTTTTTGGGGACAAACAGGATTCCACGTCAGACTTGAGGTAGTGGGCTCCACCACACACCCACTAACACGTTACGCGATGAGGACGAGATAAAGTCAAAGAGCACATTCCCGAAGAGGCTGGGGCTTCTTCAGCGACCCCATTATAAGTAACAAACAAACACAGCTTATTGACTATCACAAACACCGATCGGTCTTTAGGTTTTTGAACAGAAAGAAATCCAAACAACATGTCAGACACGGAGTCCGTACTATCCACGGAGTTGGGAGAGCTTGAAGAGGCAGAGTGCGTGACCCCAAGAGACAGCAGGTCTAGGATTCCGGAGCCTCTGGTTTGTCCGCCGGCTCCCACCAAGAAATCGCCTTACTTGAAACCCAAACAACTGCCGACCCGATACTATGAAGATGTGGTAGCGAACTCCGAGGTTGACCGTTACTTTGATATGTTGTGGGAGGGACTCAAACACTCTTCTTAGATCCACGTATTTCTTTCTACAAGTTATATATATATATATATATATATATTTATTAGGTTAGAAAATATGTATAGGGAGTTTCCTATTAGTTTCTCAGCTGGTTTTAGCCAATATTTTCTTAATATGTATACAAGAAAAGCTGTCATGGTTAGTTTCCCCTTTTTTTGTTCCTTCAGTGTTTATGTTTTGTGCATGTTTCATATTTATATGTGGGGAATTTTTTTGACATACAATCAATGCCATTGGTGATGATCAATAATGGAGTTCTTATTCTTTCATTCTTTTCATTTTATATATATATATATATATATATATATGCTTCTTAAATAGAACTCTATTCAGATACCTATCTATCTATATATATATTTACTTCTTAAATAGAACTCTATTCAAATCACATTTGTTGGAGAGGAAGATATTCAGCGAGCCTGTGATTACGTTTATCAGCCAACCATTCTGGACGTCTTTTTTATGACTTGGATCAATATGCGGCCCACTATGATGGACGATGGGCTAAGGCTGGAAATGGTTCAGCCCAATGGGCCAACATACTAATGAATCAAAGTCCTATACAATGCCTAGTCCTTCGCACGCAAATTAATATTTCTCATTAGACAATGGCTAGTTTTTGTTAAATAAATTACTCAATTAAAACTATTAGTTTTTGTTGAAACATTAAAGAAAAATGTTAAATTATTTATTTTCTCGAAGGTTTTAACTATTGAAAAGTGAGTTTAATACAGTGTGAGACATTTCCCTTCACTTGCATGCCACTTTTGTTTGTATGACTACTAATTTATTTTAGTGGCTGAACATAACGATAGTGAGATTTGAATTATGTTAAATTATAATTTATTAAATATCTAGGATTTTGAACTTAATAACATATTAAATTATAATTGCTTCCACATGTTTAAGTTAATTGGATGTGAGTTTAATATGCATATTACTGTTCCCAAATGCTTAAATTATCATTATTTTCAAAGGTTTGAGTTATTAGAAAGTGGGTTATATATATATATATATATATATATTATATTTTAAAATTTAAACTATATATTAAATTATCATTACCATTGGCATTGTTTTCAAAAGTTTAAGCTACTAGAAAGAGTTTAATATATATGTATATAAGTTATGGTAGAGATAAATAGAGTGTGTTAACACAAATATCTTATAGTAACATATGGTAATTCCTTATTTGTGGATTTAGACTTTAGAGGTATAGATTATGTGTGGAAATGAGATATAAGTTAAAAGAATTTGTATATTGAGATTCAAGAAATTCGAATGCTCTACTTACAGCTTAGATCAAGTATCATGTAAGTCTAAGAATAAGATCCTTCATTTATTGATTATGAAGAAATTCTTAAGAATTTAATTTGATCCTCTTATTAATTATCAGTTAGCTAGGATCTTCTAATATTAAGTTTAATTACCTGAGATATATGTAATTTTTTTTTATTTTATAAAAAAAGTACATATGTAATTTGTTTGAGTTATGTTCCTCTTCTTATAGATTATCATGTGTATTTTTAACTATTTTAAGATTTGTGGCTTATGTGAAAATGAATTTCTAATTAATTTTTTTATTTATTTTTATTTATTTAAAGATGGATGAAAACTACATGTGCACATTAAATAGGTCATTGTAGGTCAAGAGGACCTCTCTTTTCTTTATTTATTTTATTGTTTGGGAGGACAGACTGTAGGATCCTCTATTTGATTTGCATTTTTTTTTTTGGTAAACTTGATTTCCATAATTTTATTGAAGTTTGAAACATGCTGATTTTTTACAACTATTTAACCAAATAAAACAAAAGTACAACTTATAATGTATATATAACGCGCGTTAGAATTCAGATTAGAAAATTATTATGATCCTTAAATTGCATATGATCTGAAACAACTAAGCCTCTATTTTTTTAATTTCCCAATTAAACCCCTAAATTGAACAGAAGCACTAATAGACGTTGATGTTCCGGTAAGGCTAGCATGCATGTTCCAAATTAATTTAATTAAAATCTTATATATAGCATGAATATATTATAATACATGGTTGATAAATGCAGTCCTAGTAAAGTTGTCCACGTGGGCAGGCTGCCCCAAACAAAAATTAATCAAAGAATAAATTAATATATGCGCCTTGACATTTTCAAAGTTTGATAACCCACTAATTTGGCACATATACGCAAAATCCTCCCCCCAAAGACCCAAGCATGATCATCACCATTTTACTTGGAATGTGTTTAATTTGTACGATAAAGAAAGTAATTTGGCAACATTTACGCACTAATCCTTATTCCAAAGCGTGATTACCATTTCTACATGTTGATGTTATTGGACTGACATTTTCTTAGATGAAATGAGCGAACATGGGGTCATATCATCACATCAGAATCTTAAACAAAATGGGGCAGATCCAGTTTAACTTATAGGGGTAGTGGAGAACAAAAAAAGACAAAGATGGTTCTACCCTTTTGCTAAAAAACAAAAAGGAAAATAAAAATCTCAATCTCCATCTGCGTTGCGTTGCATGGCATCATCACCATCACCATCCATGTCATCCAGTCACTCGCACATACACACACATATTTACTCTTTCGCTTACTTTCTCTCGCTCAACCCCATCATTATTGCACTGGTTGACACTGTTTTCACTAGCACATATATAAATGTAACTTGAGAAAGAGAGAGACTGATCAACTACTCCCGACGAGCTTATATATAAAACAAAAATATATGTCACAATATTGAAGAGGACCCAAATAGGAAAATCGTGCATGGAGGTTGATTACCACATGAGAAAGAATTGCTTGAGTTAGTGTCAACCTCAATCTTCACTCGGATTCCTACTAAGAAAAGCCAACCTTTTCTCTTCTCTCGATGGGATGTGATTTATAGCCTTTTCCCACCTACACGACTACCTAAAAATTCTTCATAATATTTCCACTGTCACAAACGAGGTGGCTGCATCCAAACACACACAATTTACGATACAACTTTTTATTAAGTGTATATAAGGCATATATTGAAAGGTTAATGCCGTGGAATTGATCAATATTTTGCTTTCATCATGTCAACCAAGTTTAGAATCTAGTATTTATGTTTACTCCAAGGATAATTATGCATATATAGATCTAGCTAATCAGTAATTAGCTATAATCTATAATTTAGAGTTCTATTATTTCACAATAATTAAATGAATTAATGTTACTAAAGACACTTTGTCAAGCGTCAGATTTAAAGCAAGTTCCGCACACAAAATGTGATTCAAAAGGCCTTTATTAACATTAGTTACCTAAATTGTCCACTGAAAATATTTACACATTTGTTTATATATATAATTTGTTGTAATTAATTTTGATTAAACATCTTTTAAATAAAAGTACAGAAAGTAGGTGATGAGGTGCGGAGAGATTTTAGTCATGCATATAGAATAGAAAAGGCAGCTGGAAGAAGGCTATACGATGTGTAGGTGAAGATGTTGGAGTTTCCATTTGAAGTAAGCTACACACTCAATGCAACGCAGCGTCTGTTGTGTAGTGTTTGTACTCCTCTATTCTATGCCGTACTACTCAGCGAGATTTCTGGGCTGTATTTGACAAATCATTTCAGACCCTGCCTATAGAATTGTAGGTTAGGGTTTGCTAGTTCCTCAGAAGAAGAAGACGTACAGGAAAATGTGTGTGTGTATATATATATATATATATATATATGCAAATGATGAAACTATAAATTCTGACAAAGACTTCAAAATAATTAAAAACAAATAAATGGTACACTAGCTTTTTTCTTTTTGGGTGAATGTGAATCTTGCATTAACGAGCACAAAAGAGACCTACCTTGTTAAAAACAAGGTAGGAAGAGGAGACTCAAATCTCCATACAGTCCAAACACAACAAATTAGAAATAAAAAGGAGGGATATCCTCTGTTAAAGCAGCATTACAAAACAAAGCGAAAACAGAATTTAAAGTGTACTTAGCCTGAGCATCAGCTGCTCTGTTAGAGCCTCTGTTTTCCCATATCAGCCTCCACGTTGAGTTCTCAAGCCAGCTGTGGTTACCATTTGTTATTTCTAATTATACCTGAAGTAATTGACTAAACAAAGTGGGAACTAGTTGTTTATAAAATTGATTAGATAATGACGTGTAACTGAAGAAACATATCTGATAATAGAATCATATTTATCATGAGCTGTGAAATTCATGATCTAATTGGTGGATTCCAACTGAATCCTGTTGGTAAATCTATCTAATATTAAAGTTCTTGCACAATAAACTTTAATCTAATCATAACTGTATTTCTTTTTTTAATGTATGTATGTGTTATATCTATCAAAAAAAAAAAACCAGTCCTTTAAATTTGAATATAATTTTGTTTAAATAGAAAAAAAATTTACAACATTTCTAAAAATTTGCAATACGTAAAAAGTAATCAGATTTTGTAATCAGATTTTGTCTAAATAGAAAAAACCTTGCAACATTTCTGAAAAATTGCAACCCTTTTGAAAATTTGTAGTACATAAAAAGAATTTAACAAGAAATAAATGGGCTCAAGACCAAAACATACTATGAATATAATAAACATAGTAGGTCGTCTCAGGGAGGATACGGAGGAGGGACTGACGATTGCGCGGGCCTCTTACTTATCAATAGTCCATTAGAAACATAGTAGTCAGTCCTTCCTCCGTATCCTAAAAATAATTCATGTAATATATTACGTGGGAACTCTTCTAAATATTATTTCAAAATATTTATTTTCTAACAACACCTCATATTTTTTAAACAAAATAAATAATCATGAATATGTTATGTTAACATATAATTAGTGTTCTAAAATATATAAGACGTCGGAAGACAACAAGGTCAACTCTCAAACTTTATGAACATGGCCGGTTCAATATTAAAAAATGCCTTATATAAGAAAAAACAAAATGAGACCTTAATTATATATAATTTTTTATAAATTTTATATGATATTTAAAAATAAATACTAGTAAATAAATTTATATTAACAAATAATAAACAGTTATTTAAAATTTATTTTTCTTATTTAAAATAATAAATAGTTATTTAAAATTTAACAAATAATATGAGAAAAAGAATAATTAAAGAAAATTAAGAGAATAGTGATGAAGAAAATGGAGAGAAAAGTGATGAAGAAGATGAAGAGAAAAAAAATAACGTTTAAAAATTAATGACCTAAAAATTTGGAAAAAAATAATTATCTAAAAATAATATTTATCTTTTCCAAAAACTATTTAATTAGTATTAAATATTTATCTTTTCAAAATATTCCATTTTTATTTTGATATTTTAAAGATTTGTCAATTATTATAATACATAACAAAATTATATACATTTATATATACCTACTATATATATAATAAAAAAAGGTTGGGGCCTTTGTAATATAGGGGACCTTAGGCCACCGCCTTGGTGGCCTTTCCCCAAAACCGGCTCTGTTTATGAACCCAAGTATAGTTAGATGAAATTTAAGCTTCAAAATGTATTTTGCTATTATATTATTATTTTAGTTATCATAAGATTACTAAATAAATAAAATAATTTATATTTTAAATGATAAAGTCTATATAAATCTATATCACACACACACACACACATATATATATATATATATATATATGCAACTAATAGAAATTAACAAGTACATAATCATATATATTTATGTAAATTTCATATATTTTTTTAACAAAAAATTAGTTCCAAATCATATATACTACAAGTCTATAATTACTTAATAATTCTCGATTAATATATAATTTAGGTATCACTATATTCTAACTAATTTTTGCCTAACTCTTTATTATATATTATATTTTATTATATATATATTTTAAAAATAATCTTAAAAAAATTTTATTTTTTAATACTAATTTCTACTTTCATTTTTATTTTTTATTTTCGAATTTATTTTAAATTATTTTTTTTAATTTGTTTTTTAAAAAACTTAATTTAAAAAAATTAGTGAAAAGTCTCATGCCTGTTGCCACTTAGGCGTGCATTAGGTGGTTAACAAAGTATTAACTGCCTTTTGTTAAGTTTTGCTCCAACATGAACCATTTTCTAAATGTCTCACACCTAGATAATGCATTTTTGTGCCTTTTAGAACACTGCATATAATACATAAAGAATAAACAAATATGTTGTGCTTTAGGAAATGTGTCTTTTAGTTCTAAACTTACCTTAATGATACACATTGGATTTACTTAGGAACACAGTGGATATGATGATCTTATAAGATTACTAAATAAATAAGATAATTTATATTTTAAATGATAAAATCTATATAAATCTATATCATATATATATATATATATATATGTAATTAACGTAAATTAACAAGTATATAATCATATATTATTACAAAAAAAAGGTATATAATCATATATATTCATATAAATTTCATATATTTTTTCAACAAAAAATTAGTTTCAAATCATATATACTACAAGTCTATAATTACTTAATAATTTTATATCAATATATAATTTAGGTATCATCATATTCTAACTAATTTTTGTCTAACTTTTTATTATATATTATATTTTATTATTTTTTACTTTTTTAAAAAGAAAAAAATGAAACTTGAAAAAAATTTCCACTTTTTAATACTAATTTTTACATTCTTTTTTTATTTTCTAATTTATTATGAATTATTTATTTAATTTATTTTTTAAAATTTAATTTTAAAAAAAATTAGTGACAAGTCTTACGATCTTTTGGCACTTAGTCATACATTAGGTGGTTAATACAATGTTGACTACCTTTTGTAAGCTTTGCTCCAACGTCAAGCATTTTCTAAACTCTCACACCTAAGTAGTGCATTTTTATACCTTTTAGAACATTGCATATAATGCAAAAAGAATAAACAGATATATTGTGCTTTAGGAAATGTGTCTTTTGATTCTAAACTTACCTTAATGATACATATTGGATTTTCTTGGGAACATAGTAGATATAATGATATTCAACTGTTCACCTTTTATAGTAAATTTAGACAACAAATTTCACATACAACACAACTTAAAATATTTAAGTTCATATGTTTATATTATTTTTTGTCTTGAAGATTAAAGTATCTGTTCAAACTTATCTTGATTTAAAGATTTCATTAACACCTTAGGAACAAATACGCTATGTGTTTCACTATTTGAGTTTTACCAAACTAATTTTCCTATTAAACCTAGAATCAACTAGGTTAGGTTTATGCCTAATTTAACTCATTCAATTGGCTTTAAAACCATTCCTCTTGTAGTATATTTAATTTCCTCTCTAGGTAGGCATTTGGTCAAAAGATCAACAATATTTTCTTTGATTTTACATATTGAAAGCCATGTCACTTGGAATGGAATTGGTTGCTTATTTACTTTTAGTAAGACTGCCAAAGTATGGATGTTACTCCATTAGAGAGCAATTACTTAATAGTATTATGCGTACGCCTTGTTTGTCTTGACTTACCATTGTATATATTGTTTTTTGCTCTAGCTTATGCTACCATACTATCACAATGCATACAAATAGTTGTCATTGGATTAAGCCGCATAGAAATGTCTCAACCATTTTGCCTCTTTAGCAGCTTTATCTAGTGCTATAAATTCTAACTCCATAGTGGAACATACCATATACATTTGTTTAAAGGAATCTAAGAAAGAGCAGCACTACCTAATGTAAATGCATATTCACTAGTTGATTTAATTTTTGTATTATTAGAAATTCAATTTGCATCATTATATTCTTCAAGAACTAGTGGATATTTTGTCTATGTAATCTATATGGGGATGACCCTAAAATTTTAAAGGTCTTAGGCCAATTCAAACTGGAGGTTCTATATAAATATATAAATATATATATATATAAATTAAAAATTAAAACATATAAATTCTTTAGTTTTTTTTTCATATCCAAACAAATACTTTTTAGTAATATAATATCAAATTTTATATTATTTTAGTAGACATATTAAAACAGTCCACACTTCACAATCAATATACTATCAAATTTTAAATTATTTGAGAAACAGTAAAACTTGATAAGAGATTTCTTTCTAGATATACAATCTTTCTCCTTAAACTACAAATTATGAAAGAATGAAAAAACTATTATTTAATAAAAAAATATATAAATTGATAAAATAAAAATATAGGGAAAAAATATCATATCAAATTAATATGCAGTAATATTTTGGGATTGGATTATAGCAAAGAGCTGACGCCTTTTTCTTTCTTGGACTAGAGAACTAAAAAGAAAATCACAAAAAGAAAAAAAAATTAGGACTCTTATTTAAACGAGAAACAAAAAATAATTATAATAAAATAAATAAAAAAAGCGAAAGATACAAAAGTCAGAAGTGATAAATGGTGTGGGGCACCTACTTAATTTAGTTAATATATTATTGTAGATAATATTAAAATTAGTTTGGTTTATTTTTAAAATATTTTATTTATAAATAAATTATATGTAATATATATATATATATATAATTATATGTAATATATATATATATATATATATATATAGGGATGATATTATGAGCGAAGTCGTTCATAATATCCTACAATCTCTAGCAAACCGATACGCCGTCGAACTACTCCCCGTGTAGCCCCTTGCTATAGTGTGAGGTGTCAAAGGTTATTGCCCCGACACACGCGCGAGAGGACGGAAAACTAACGCTGGCGTTATTTTCCTTCCTCCCTTCCCTTCGCATTCTGACTTCTCTTTTATGCCTTTTCTCTTCTAGTCGATGCCAAATCTCCTCTTCTCCATTTCAATTTTTTTCCAAATCGACACCACAAACTGATCGCCCAAATCGACAATGGCTCTCCTCCTCTTCCTCCAAATCAATGACACAACCTAATCGCCAAAGTTACGTCGCATTTTTATTTTTTTTTGGTTTAGGGCAAGCTCGACGCCAAAATTCTTCTTGGGTGTATGTTCCCATCGCCAATCCCATTTGTATTCAAATTGAAACCACTCACTCACTTGAATAATCACTAATTTTGTACATATCTCTAATTTCATCCGTATCTCTATGCCTATCTATCACCGCCTATGCCTATCACTGAGCCAGAGGAAGTTGGCTTTGATAAGGAGGGTAATGGGTCCTGAAGGGATTTTTTTGGTTGGTTCGGGTTTGGGTTTGGGTTTGGAAGGGAAGATAAGGATGAGGATGGCTTTGAGGAGGAAAGAGATCCAGAGGAAGATGAGGATGAAAAACCGTGAGAAACCATATAACAAAATTAAATGCGGAAAATTGCCAGAAAGTTAGTTTTTTTTTTTTTTTAATTCTTTCTTCAAAATCTTTTTGTTTTAATTTTTGGTTCATTTGAACTGAACTTTCTTTGTTTTGTTGGTCAATGTTCGTATCCTTAAACTAAATTTGCCTTGTGGGTTTTGTGATTACTTTATTTGTTTGTCTCTATGTTGATTTATTTTAACGGCTTTAGGAAGCGGAGTAAAAGAAAGGAAAACCAGAATTCGTATTTCATGTGATCTTCTTTTATTTTATTTGATGTTGCAGCTTCTAATCGATTAAACGAAGCTTGTTTAGTATGCTAGGCTTAGTTTTCTGTTTTTAAATTTTTGGTAATCTGAGAGTCTCTAAGAAGATCTCATTCTCAAATAACTCATCTGCCCCATCTCGTGTGCAGATAGGAAGAAGAAGAACGTGGAGGGGCAATCTAGTTTGTGTGCGGAAGGGAAGAAGAAGAGCATAGAGGGAAGAAGGGATTGATAGAAAAAAAAAAAAAGCGGAGGGACGAAAAAATAAATAACGAGAGTGTAAAAAAAATAACGCCAGCGTTAGTTTTCCATTCTCTCGTGCGTGTGTCGCGCAGGATATTATAAATGATTTCGCTCTATCATTCCTGTGTGTGTGCGCGCGTGTGTGTGTGTGTGTGTTTAGGGGCCCTCATCGTAACCTCACCATAGGGTGTGTGTGTGTGTGTTTAGGGGCCCTCATCGTAACCTCACCATAAGGACCTTAAGCGATTGCCTACTCTGAGAGTCGACCTTGATATATTTGAAATACTTCAACACTCTAATTAAAGCTTTTCAATGGTCTTTTTTATGCAATATCTAGTCTAGAAAGACCCATTTCGGGGGTTTTTAATTCAACTTAAAATATTATAATCTATATATATAATTATTATTTTAATTTTTTTAAAATTAGTATTTAAAAAGTCATATTTCTTCTTATTTAAAAAAAAGAAAAAGTTTTGTAATAATTTAATGGACTTAGCCTTGAGCTAACCTAATCAACATAATATTTCAATTGTAGGTACAGTTTTAGGAAATTAAGATTACCGTTCAGAAACTAAAATATAAAATTAACATATTTTAATAAAATAGTAATAATATATATTCGATTAAATTTTATTAATAAAATATTTTAAAATAAAATAAATGAGAAAAGAGAAAAACTTTACTAATATCTCGCCATCAAATAAGCAAATTAAATCTATAGTAGAAGTTCAATTTCTGCAGGATTGCATCTCAATATCCAAATTGTACAAAAATCAATTATAAGATCAGTGCAATCTTGCCAAGCTAGTAGTAAAACAATACATTGATTGAATTCGTATAAAACTGTAAAAGAAAAAAAAAATCATACTAAAACAAAATTCAGATAACAGAGGATAAGGATAACCATTTGTTTGTCTGTCACTCTGTGCTATTGCCGGGGTTTGTTGTTTGCATAAAATAGAATACGAATACGAATAGATCATAGATGGAAAATTGAAAAAAGAAAAAGTTGTTGCAGTGGAAACAACGAAAAGACAAAAAATTTAAAATGGGGAAGTTGAAAAGTAAAAAATAAGTGGGCCACAAATTTTATTAAGTGTATATATTAAAATATTTATTTTAAAAAAAATTTATTATATTAAATATATTTTATAAATATTATATATATATATATATATATTGGAGCCCTCTGAAGGGGCCTTTTGCAATTGCACACCCTAAGAGTCGGCACTGGGTCTAGTAGCATTTATTAAATAAGTTAAGCTGCTAATTATTTGAGAATACCAATTGAGAGATTGCATCTCCAGAATTTTTTTTTTAATTTACAATTTGCATCAAATGGCACCGATGCAACCTCGCAATCAAATTCATCATATTTATATAATATTTTACCTACACAATGGGATTGAGAAAGTATGTATAATTTATTATTTCGTTTAATTTGAATTGCGAAAATAACATAGCTACACCTAAATCTTTCATATCAAACATAGAATTCAACAATTTCATAATCAACATAATTACATCTTTAGTAGTTTCCATTATAAGCATGTCATCAACTTAAATATAAATAAATACACAAGGGTTAATATTCTTTATGTATTTATACTTATCACATTCATTGATCTTATATTCTTGTAACAACATTATATGGTCAAATTGTTCATGTCACTATTTCAGTGCTTGTTCAAGTGCATATAACGATTTAACAAGTTTATAAACTTTATTTTCTTAACCTTTAGTCACAAAACTTTTAGATTGTTTGTAACACACCCTAACCAAGTCCCTTAGGTCGAACAAGGTTAGAGTGGCTACCAAAGCTTAACTTGCGAAAATTGCGGAAAAATTTAAAACTTATTCAATCATATATGCATAGGCAGTCAAAGCTCATACTTAGACTGCTATTAAATGCTTAAGTAATTATCACAAAATATTATAGTAACTAATTAAATACTTGACTTCCAACATAATTATAAAAATACTAATAAATTAATTCAAAGGATTATAACCATTCTTCAACACACGTCCAACCATATTAAAACACTTCAATTTAATTAGGAAAATAGTTCTCAGTTGAAAAACGAAATAATAATAATATCACCAATAGGTAGACAACTTTATAGCTTTATTTAGATATCCTCAGGAAACCTCCTCTTGAGCTACCATGTGTCTACCATTCCCACAAGTTCGAACAATCACAAAGATCTAAGTGTGTTTACCTGGGAAAAAGAAAACAATAAAAACGTGAGTTTACAAAACTCAGTAGGCTTTCCCAAAACCAAGCAAAACATCAATATCAAACATATAACTTCACATGCCAATGAAGATCACAATATCAAACTAGTCATAAACTTGCTTAAACATGAATGTCTTACATACTTGAAGATTCATAACATTTCATAGCTCATTATAAACTTATAACATAATCAAAAAGAAAACTTGTAATGCATGCATGGTTAATGAGCTTATCACATAATGGTTGGATTTCTAAACAAATTCTCAAAGGGGTGCATGCATCTCAATCTCACTTATGGCATAACACCGTAAGCATTTCAGTCTTACTTATAGCTTACATGGTTTGTCATGATCAAACCCCAAAACTTATATAGCGCGCTTTCAAAATACCAACCAAATGTAATGTACCGTTCATAGTCCGTCGTACATTTTTATGCACATGCATGTATGCATTAATTCTTGTTCAAATAAACATGCATAGATCACATATACATATCATACTCATCAAATTCACGCTATAACAATAACCTCAAAATTTCCAAGACATGTTATCCAATAAACACAGATGGAAATTGCACAACAGTTGTATTTTAAAATTCATAATAAATTCAATACTCATCCAAATCACATGATTCCAAAAGCACTAGGATCTCTTATATGTCTCGGATGAGCCATAATTTTCTCATAATTTTCAAAAACAAGTAAATATTTAATATCTACTTTTTAATATGAACTGTCACACAAATTCTGCAGTGAATCAGAGACGATCAAACATTTTAAATAAATTCCACAAAAATATTTTTTTGCCAAAACCTGTGGCAATGAAACCATAACAAGTAAAGGTAGCTGTATAAATTCTTTCATTCCAATCCAAGCAAAGAAACCTAACACGCTTATCCGAAAATCATAACAGTCTTAGTATTCCAGCAGCAATGCCTTAAACTTCAAAAATCCATAACTTATTCATTACAGATCGAAAAATAGAAATTTCAATTTGAGAATGTTCATAAATCTCTTAAGTCCAAACTGTAAAAGTTTCAAAGGAAAATAAATCCATATGCCCCACGAAATTATACAGAAAATACCTATTGGTCATAATTTTCCAGATTGACAGTATGAGTTTCGAAAAATTATAACTATTTCTACAAAAATCCGATTGAGGCGAAACGAAAAGGAGAATATTCGTAGAGGATAGATCTAATGATGAAAAATATATACAAAAATATTAAACATATATTGGTATTTCGAAAATCCATCAAAACTCATCAAATAGTATATAAATCGTAAATCTCTTCTTAATAATAAAAATAGAAATAAACATAAATAATAATAATATATATAAATCATCCAGAAAATTATTAAACAAAAAGATGGTTTAGGAAAAACCTACCTTAAACTCTTGAACTCCTCAACAGATCTGAAAAGTTCCTCGTCAGAAAACCAAAACGAACCAAAACGTCTTTTTGAATTAAAAAGATTGAGAGGTAGAAGAAGTGATAATCGAAAAGGTCACAGAGAAAAATAACGTAGACAGGGAAAAACAACCTGTCTTAAGCTGATACGCTGCCTTTAAATAGACAGTTTCTAGGGTTTTGTCATTAATTACGAAATTAATAAAATGAATACACATAAATAATACTTTCCTAAAAACCATAGTCAACTGTCATAAATACCATAAATCAAATTCATTGCATACCATATTTGCAGAGAATCCATAGTCAACTGTCATAAATACCATAAATCAAATTCATTGCATACCATATTTGCAGAGAATCCATAGTCAACTGTCATAAATACCATAAATCAAAATATTAAAAACCATTTAATGGCAACATTAATACCAATTAGGGTTTGAAATCCTGACACATATTTAAGGGTCCCACATTGTTTCATATATATTCTTCATCTAACTGTCCATTTAGAAAAGTTGTTTTTATATTCATTTGATATATATTCATATTATACAAAGAAGCTATTGCATTAAACATCTTAATAGATGTTATTCTTGACAAAGAAAAATAGATGTTGAAATAATACAATCCTTTCTTTTGTCTATATTCTTTAGCAACCAACCAGGCATTATCTACAGTGTCATCGGTTTTGAGTTTTTTTTTTTTTAAAAAAAAATCTATTTATAACCTATTAATTTATTACCGGATGGTAAATAAACCAACTTCCATATATGAGTTTGTAAAATGAATTCAACTTCACTATAATAATTTACTTCCATAATGGTGCCTCATGTGAAGCCATTGCTTCTTGTATGTTTATGGTTCTCCAATTGTCAAAAAATTTATAAAAGTCTAATCCAAAATTTTTTTTGTTTTTGTTTTGTTTTTTTTTTTTTTTTTTCGACTTCCTCTTCTTGGCTTCAAATTTTGTTCTTGAACCTCTCATATAGATGGTTTATCAAGTACTCTTTTTTTGGATGAACTAGTTTGACCTTCTTTATAAAAATTAGTTTGTTCTTTTTTTTTATAAGGAAATATATTTTCAAAAATTCAGCATTAATATATTATTAATATGTATATCATTCACATCAAGTTTAAAAACTAAAAGTCTATATGTAACAGTAGCATTATTAAAACCTATAAAAATTACAATTAATTATTTTAGGACAGTTCCACAATTCATATGGAGATATTTAGGATAGTTGAAAGAAATTCTATTTAAAATAAAATTTGCAGTAAGTAAAGCTTCACCCCTACAGATTGTTAGAAGTCTTGAACTATTTATCAAGGAATTTATCATATCTTCAAAGTTTTATTTTTTATTTCTGCTTCACCATTTTATTCGAGTGTGTATAAAGTAGTTTGATACATAATTCCAAGTAGCTTATTGATTAGGGAAGTCCTTGTATATAAAGTAGTTGCTTGATATATAATTCCAGAGCTTCTTTCTCTAAAACCTCCAGAAAAACTGTTGTCAGAAACAACGAATGACTGCATTGAAGTGGCTATATTTTTTTTTGAATCTTTTCCGGATTTTTGTACCTCTTGTCAAAGTGTTGGACATTCAGTAGCCAAGTGCAAATCGGTGATTAGGAAGGCTCCTCCCAAAATTAGATCACATGGAAAAGAAAAAGAGACAAAGACCCCGGGTTTGACTTAGATGTACAAATCAAAGTAGGCATCTCCCATGCATGTGAAGCCGACTACACCCTTTATGCCTACTACTAATGCCTTTGAGGTATTGAATACTGACATCACACCCACTCATATAGAGGACATAGTCTATCAGCAAGATGTAGATCCTCCTAGCTTGGTTGTCATTAATACATAAATTGGCATTGAAGCTCGTCCATCTGCTCCAGATTTGTGTCATGCCTTATATTTGATCTTGTCTCTTCTTAGATAGCTTTATCTTACTTTATCTAGAGAGGTGATTTGGATTATCGGGGTTCATTTCAAGATTCGTTTCCAGGCGATTTATGTGATCCGAGCTTTCTAGTTGGTGAACTGGTCAATTCTAATGGCGTTTGGAACTTTCCAATGAGTTTTCATACGGTTTTTCAACAGCTGACTACGTGTATTGAGGAGGTGGCGATTGCGATGGACAGGCCGAATGAGAGACTTTGGGTTCATTCCGTCTCAAGCTTCATTTCTTATCGAGATGTTTATCTTCGTTTATTTACAACGGCTTTGCCACCTTTGTGGGTTAAGTACTTATGGAAGAATTTCATTCCTTCAGCCTATTCGATTTTTGTTTGGCCCCTTCTCCTGAGGCGTATTCCCATCGATGATATATTATTGAGGCGGAGATTCTTCATGGGTTCTAAATACAGAATTTGTGGTAAGGACTCGAAAATTATTTCTCACCTCTTTTTGACTTGCCTCTACATCGCTGCCATATGGGATTGTTTGGGGGTTGCTTTTAGGATCAGTTTGGATGCTTCAGATTTAGTGGTTTCTTTTTTTTAAAAGGCTATAACGATTTCCTTAAACTCTCAGGTCTTCAATTTATAGACTACTACTATTGTGAGTGTCTTCTTTGCTATTTGGTTTGTTCGGAACCAATGGCACTTTGCGACTATTTTCATACCATTAGCTCGTACTTCGGTTTTTATTTGGGTTTCAATTAAGAAAGAGAATGTTATTCAAAAAGGGACGATGCATAACACTATTGATGATCTTCTGGTCTTCAGGAGTTTAGGGGTTGCAGGTGCTGTGCCTAAGGCTCCTCAAATTATTCATGTGGTTTAGTCTCCCCTGCCAATTGAATGGTTGAAGGTTAATACTAATAGTGCAGCTAACAGTTGTCCAGATTCGGGCAAATGTGGTGGGTATTTCATCACTAGTAGGAGATTCATTAAAGGTAATTTTACAGTCCCTTTGGACCAGTGCTATGCCTTTGAGAATGTGTTCTTGGGTGTCATTATTGTCATAGAATGTGCTAGAGATTTCGGATGGGATCACTTATAGCTAGAGTACGATTTTACTTATGTGGCCAATTTACTCATTCGTCGAGAGGTTATTGTCCCATGGACTTACAAAGCACGATGGGTGAACTGCATCCGTCATGTTTTCAGCATTCATTTCCAGTTTCATATATATTCAGGGAGGAAAATACGGTTATAGTTGCTCTATCGAAACTTACAATATCTTCACCTGGAGTGCAGTGGTGGTAGGCTCTCCCAGACTCTTATTCTTCTATGCATTATAAGAATGTCAATGGTTTTGCAATAGGTTTAAAAAGTAGTTTGCTTATACTTTTATTGTCCCGGTACTCTTTGCAGGTTTAAATGAGGCCAGCGACGGTTGTAGTCGTACTTTCGATTTCTATATCTGTTGTAACCTATGTATGCATTGTTTCATTTCATGTTTTTATATTTGTTGTAACTTTTGTAACTGTTGTATCCCTTTTTCATTTAATAAATTTTATTTCTTTCTCAGTGTAGGATTGGAGGGGTGCCAACCTATTTGGAATGTCTCCACCCGGGGTCAGAGAGGTGCCAACATAGTTGGAATGTCTCTACCCATTTATCAGGCAAGTAACCTCTTCTAATTATTATTGTTGTTGTTATTATTATTATTATTATTATTATTATTATTATTATTATTATTATTATTATTATTATTATTATTATTATATCCTTGAGCTCACTGATCTTCAATTTATAGACTACTACTATTATGAGTGTCTTCTCTGCTATTTAGTTTGTTTGGAATCAAGGGCAATTTGAGAATATTTTCATACCCTTGGATCATATTTTGGCTTTTATTTAGGTTTCAATTAGGAAAACAAATGTTATTCAAAAGGAGACGATGCACAACTCTATTGGTGATCTTTTGGTCTTCAGGAGTTTAGGGGTTACTGGTCTTATGCCTCAAGCTCCACAAATTATTCCTGTAGTTTGGTCTCTCCCACCGATTGGGTGGTTGAAGGTTAATATAGATAGTGCAACTGACGGTTGTTCGGGTCCAGGCGGATACGGTGGTTATTTCATCATTAGCAGGGGTTTTATTAAAAGTACTTTTTTTGTCCTTTTGGACTATTGATATGCCTATGAAAGTGAGCTGTTGAGTGTCATTATTACTATAGAGTGCGCCAAAGACTTCAGGTAGGACCATTTATGACTGGAGTGTGATTCAACTTACGTTGTCAATTTACTTATTCGTCGCGAATTCACGGTCCCGTAGACTTTCAAATCAAGATAAAAAACTGTCTCTGTCATATTTTCAGCATCTAGTTCCAGGTCTCACATATTTTAGGGATGGAAATACGGTTGCAGATGCTCTTTCAAAGCTTGTTGTTTCTTCAACGAGAGCACAGTGGTGGTGGAGTCTTTTCGATTCTTATTTTGCACTACATTATAGGAATCTTAATAGTTTTGAAAACTATAGGTTTAGAAAATAGTTTATTTGTACATTTGTTGTCTTGGTACTCTTTTTTTTAGATTGATATTTTTTCCTATTTGGGGTAACGAGGCCAGTGACGGTTATTGTTTCAGTTCATTTTTTCTACTGTATCTTTGTAACTTTTTTTTTTTTTTCATTTCAAATCTTTATATCTCTTGCACTTCTTGTAGTTTATGTAAATTTTTTTACTTAATAAAATTTTTACTTGCTCGATGTTAGTTTGGAAAGGTGCCAACCTAATTGGGATGTCTCTATCTAAAGTCAAAGGGATACCAATCTAATTTGGATGTCTCTAACCGTCTATTTGGCAAGTAACATCTTATTATTATTATTATTATTATTATTATTATTATTATTATTATTATTATTATTATTATTATTATTATTATTATTATTAGTAAGTTGGCAATGTCTTCATACCCAAGACGCTTTGGCTTTTATTTGGGCCACTAGAAGCAAATGCTATTCGTAGGTACGATACAACCTCGGTTAGTGATCTTCTGGTCTTTAAAAGTTTAGGGGTTGCAGGTGCAGCTCGTCGAGCTCCTCAGATTATCCCCGTGATTTGGTCACCAACGGTTAAAGGTTATATCGATGGTGCGGTGACGTAGGGACCCCGGATCGCGGTGGGTACTTCGTCACAAGTAGGAGATTTATCAAAGGTAGCTTTGTTGTCCCTTTGGATTCCTGTTATGCCTTTGAGAGTGAGCTTTTGGGGGCTATTATTGCTATAGAGTGTACTAGAGATTTCGGGTGGGATCATCTATGGCTGGAGTGCGACTCCACTTACGTCGTCAACTTACTCATACGTCGAGAGGAGGTAGTCCCATAGGCCTACAAATCAAGATAGGTGAACGGCCTTCTTTATGTTTCCAACATTCAATTCCGGGTTTCTCACATCTTCAGGGAGGGAAATACGGTTCATGGATCTTCTATCGAAGATTGCGGTTTCTTCAACTGGGGTCCAATGGTGGTGGGTCTTGATTCTTGTACCCCTATGCATTACAGAATGTCAATGGGCTTGCAAACTACAGGTTTAGAAAGTAGTTTGTTTATACTTCGTTATCCCCTTCTTTTTCCGAATTGAGATTTTTCCTATTGGGGTTTTTCTCTTCGTGTTTTAATGGCCGGTGACGGTTGTTTATCTTTTGATTCTTACTCGATGTCTCTTTTTGTCGGTTTATTTCGTGTTTTTATACCTGTAACTTTGTAACGGATGTTATCTCTTTTAATTTAATAAATTTTATGCATTGGTTGTGGGCTTGGAGGAATGCCAACCTAGTTGGGATGTCTCCATCCTGGGTAAGAGAGGTGCCAACCTAGTTGGGATGTCTCTGCCCGTCTATCTGGCAAGTAACCTCTTCTGATTATTATTATTATTATTATTATTATTATTATTATTATTATTATTATTATTATTATTATTATTATTATTATTATTATTATTATTATTATTATTATTATAACACACCCCACCACAGAATTAAGTCTTGTCTAAAAGTGTTAACTGATGGTAAACTTTTGAGAAAAACAGTGGATTCATATTCTCCTCCTCTATCAGATGTTATATAGTTTTCTTTTCCAAATGAATTTTTACTTCTGCTTTATATTTCTTAAATATATTCAAACCTTAATTTTGTTATGAATTAAATAAACATAGTAATACTTACAACAATCACCTATAAAAATTATAAAATAATTTTTTCATCATGTGTAAGTATAGTTTTAAAATCATAAATATCACTATGAATAAAACCATATAACGTATTTGATCTATCTTGAACAAATTTAAATTTTGTGTGGTAAATTTTTAATGAGTGCATACTTTCATGTTTATTATAAGAACATTAATATTTATCTTTGTTATGATTTAAATAAACATAGTAATATTAATGACTATCATCTGTAAAAATTATAAAATAATTTTTTCAGCACGTGTAAGTGTAGTTTTAAAATCATAAATATCATTGTGAATTAAACTAAGTAACTTATTTGATCTCTTTTGAATAAATTTAAAAAAAATTCTAATAAATTCTGATTCAGTGCATACTTTATGAACATCAATATTAAACTTTGGTAATAAATTTAAATGCACTATTCTATATCTACTTCTATTGTAAACATGATTTCGGATTTCACATATCTTCAGAGAGGAAAATACAGTTGTGAATGCTCTTTTGATGCTTACTGTCACTTCTTCAGGAGCGTAATGGTGGTGGAGCCTTCCAGATTCTTGTTGTTCAATGCATTACAGGAATCTACATGGTTTTCAAAACTATAGGTTTAACAAGTAGTTTTCTTATTCCTTTGTTGTCCTAGTACTCTTTTTCATGGATTGAGATTTTTCTCATTTGGGGTTTTTTCTCATTTCAGAATTTAATGAGGTCGGTGACAGTCATTATCTTAGTTTAGTTTTTAGTTCTACTGTAACTTATGTAGCTAGTTTTCATTTCAGATTTTAATATATGTTGTAACTTATATAACTGATGTATATATTTTTATTTAATAAAATTTATTGCTTACTCGATGTGGATTTAAAGGGGTGCCAACCTAGTTGCGATGTCTCCGCCCAGGGATTGAGGGGTGCTAACCTAGTTAGGATATATTACATCCCTCTGATGCGCATCCTCGCGGGACCACCCACATGCACCTTAGTGGTCTATTGATAAGCTAAATTAAGTCCCCTTATAGGACCCAAATGCACCTTAGTGATCGGTCGATCCATGAGCTTGCCCACCAATGGCTCCCACAAATAATTCCGACTAAGTCATGGCTTTGATACCAAATGTAACACACCTCTACCACTGGGTTAAGTCTCGCCCAAAAGTGGTAGCTGAATGTAAGCCCTTTAAGTTTTTAGCTTAATTATAAAGATTGTTTGAACTCTATTTACAACCGATGTGGAACTTAGTATGTGGTGCGTTACAAGCAACGGTAACCATTTATATTGAATTTAAAGATTCCCTCACCCAAATAACCTATTTTCCACTGTACCACTTACGTATTTTCGAAAATGTTAACTTTCGGTTATAATTAAAGTTTGATTATCACATCGCAACAAGCTACTTGAGAGTTACCTGACATTTGGTAAGGATCTAAAGTATCCAATTAGGAGTTGAATGATTATTATTTTTTTCCATTTTACCTTTGTCAAAATGTTGACTTTCACCAAATTGACCTTTGACTTTGACCCTTTCTTTTTTATTTCTAACTTTTGTAATTACTTTTTACTTTATTTAAACCCCATCATCGGCTGCTTCTTCCATTTAGAAGACTTTAAGAGAAAGTGAGAGAAAATAAAGAAAAATTCAAGAAAAATTAAAGAAGGGAGAATCGGCTACCTTGGGTACTTCAATGCAAGTAGTGGATTTCAAGTGTGATTTAGATGCTTTCAAACTTAAAAGAGAGGTAGATGTTCCTACCCTTGTGTAATTTTGTGCAATTTTGATGTTTTAATGGATTTATTAGTAGAAGCATATGAATTCTAATTTAAATTGTGATTATTTATGGTTAATTTGGTGTGAAATTGATTGGCTGGATGAAATGACAAAAGCCCCAAATTCTCAGGATTTGATTGTGTGGAAAATTATGAAATTACATATATTTTAGGAGAATTGTTGTCTAGATTGGTTAATCATGTTGGAGATCTTGCAAAACCTCATATTTATTACTTGAATTGGTGTGAAATTAAGTGGTTTTGCAGACTTGGAATGGCCGGCCATGAAATGGGATATGGTTGGTATTTTGGATTTGTGAAGGGCATTCAAAATGTATTTTAAGAATAATAATGGACGTATTGGAAATTACTGTTGCCTTTAAGGGTATTTTGGTAATTATCATCACCTTTAGGGGTATTTTGATAATTATCAAAATAGAAAAGAGTCATTTAGGTAGTTATAATGGTCTAAGAGGTGTTTCGGTAATTTGTGAGGTAAGCAAAATATCTTGGTAATTATTACTACCGTGAGATGTAGTTTGGTAATTATGTGTATTTGTTCTCTACCTAGTTGTTTATGCATTAAAGTGTTACATAAACATGTGTATACATTTACATAAGAACATGTCATGGGTTTCGGTGTTTTTATGTAAAGAAGTGAACTTTTCCCTTGGATTTTATATGTTAAAATCGCACTAGTGTGTGCAAGTTTGGAGAACTTGGTTTTAAACTCCTAAATCATTGACCACAAACAAGCATGTAGATATCTTCGAAGGCGTGATTCAATCGCCGACTACAAAGAGACATGTGGGTTCTGTAAGGGCATGGACACAGATTTCTGGTCAAATGGGTATGTGGGCCCCATGAGAATGCAGAAGGTCTAGCAAAAATATTTTATGGAAAGGGAGGGGAAAATATAAATTTTTGCACTTACTGCATCATATTGCATTGCATTGGTATGTGCATATAGAATATCTACTGAGTATTTATTACTCACCACGTGTGCTTGTGTGTACTAGGTAAATTCAAAAAGTAACAGTAAAAGTTTGGTCGAGGTGCAGACCTGGAAGGCACAATAAAATACAAGTTGTTCTATACTTTATTTTGTATAATGATACTCTATTTTGACATATTTTTCTTTACATGTGAGTGTAAATATTTTTGAATATTTTAAATAGTACAATTTAATCTATTTTGGTTTGAAAGATCCTAAAGAGTAAAAAAAAAAAAGTTTGATTGATATTTGGCCTTGTTCAAAAGTATTTTAATGATTTTGTATATTATATTTCAAAAATATTATATAGTAGCATCTCAATACTTGGGATCCCGTGCTCGGGTAAGGTGGTATGACACCCATATACATCCCACATTTAGTAAGAATAAACTTGTCAAATTCAAGTGCATGTTTAAAACCCTTCTTATTAAGCATTGAGCCTAAAATTAAATTTTTTTTTTATTTTTTTACTTCAAGAACATACAACACATCAATTATGGATACAGTTTTTTCAAAAGTAAATTTCAACAGCACATTATTTTTTCCATCCATTTTAGATGTAGAAGAATTCTCCATATAAAACTTTTTACCATCATAAATCTATTTGTACTCATAAATTAGATTTTTATCATAACAAATATGTTTAGTTGCTCTTATATCAATCCAACAGCCTTTAACATCAAAAACCATATTGTTTTCAGACAAACCAACAACCCAATTTTCATCAATTTCATTAATATTTGCTTAATTGGCGTGTATAATATTATGATTCTTGCAGTGACAACAATCTTAAACCTTATATTCATACTTTTCACAAACTCAACAACTTCCTTTGATTTTCTTGAAGTATTTTTCCTTTTGATGCAAATAGTTTGCTGAACTTAATTGTAATCTTCTCACCTTCAGATTTCTAAAACTTTGGCTTGGTTGTAATCACTCTCTCAATGATATTTACCTTTGCTTCTTCAACACTGTCTTCCCTTCCTATGATCGTCTTCAATGGAAGCTTTAAGATCAAATCCTCCATTGTCATCTCACTACATTTATACTTTAAGTATATCTTAAAATTATTCTATGAATGTGGTAATTTTTCAATGATTGCTCCAATCTGAAATTAACCATTAATACAACAATCTTCTATTGTTATTTATGGATTATTACCTAAAGTTGTTTAACATGCTTCACCATAGCCTTTGAATAAACCATATCGTACTTGAGAAATTTTCCAATCACAAACTTTTTTGCCCTAACATCTTCAGTTTTATTTTCTTCTCAAGCATATCTCATACTTCCTTTGCAGTCTTATATGATGAATTAATATCCTATAAATTGTTTTCAAGAAGATACAGAATGTAGTTTCTACAAGGGAAGTCAGACTGCTTCCATGCTTCAATAGTCATTAATGACTATTTTGGAGGTTTCTTATTAGGCTTGGGAGCCGCTACTCTAACAATATTTGCTAGATTCATGGTTATCAAATAGAACAATATTTTCTGTCGCCATCTCTTGAAGTTAATTCCATTGAACTTCTCAAGTTTCTCATCAAAAGGATTTTTAGATATACTCAAAGTGTTTACTTGTGAATCCAACATTTTTAAATATTGTCTTTTGATTGTTGGAAAATCATAAACAATCAATAAAAATAATAATAATATAAAAAATCAAAAATTAAAAATGATATTAGTAATAAAAATATTACATTGTAATATAAATATTAACTTGTTGTAAATAGAGTCTTGCCAATCAAAGTATCAAAGATAGTACATATTTCACATCTTTCTAAGTGTTTGAAGTTCTAAGGATAATTATCTCCCACGACAAATCTATGTGATATTAATGTTCTTACATAATGAACTTTAATTCAGTCAGAGTTTCTTTCTAATTTTATGTATGGACATATATTTTATCTATAAAAATAGTTCAATCCTTTAAATCTGAATATAATTTAAAAAATTTTAAATATAATTTTGTTTAATAGTAAAAAATTTGTAACGTTTATGAAAGTTTGCAATATGTAAAAAGAATTTAAAATTTTTGTTTAAATAAAAAATTTGCAACATTTCTGAAAGTTTGCATCGAAATTGAAATTAATATTAGCAAAAATAATATTACTGTGTAATATAAATACTTTGTTGTAGATAAAGCCTTGCAAAGCAATGTATTAAAGATAATATTTCACCCCTTCTAAGTGCGTGAAGTTCTATGAATAACTGATTCCCATGATAGATTTATCTAATATCAAAATTTCTAAACAATGCACTTTAATCCAATCAAAACTATATTTCTTCCTCTTTAATCTCTGTATGTATGTGTATATGCTTCTTTATCAAGAAAATTTAGTCCTTCAAACCTAAATATAATTTAAAAAATTCAGAGTATAATTTTGTTTAATCAGAAAAAGGTTTGCAACCTTTTTAAAAGTTTTTAGCAAAACGCAAAAAGAAAAAATATTAATTGGTTAACAATTATTTTGCTTTTTATGTATTGCAAACTTTTATTAAAGTTGCAAAATTTTTCTATTTAAACAAAATTATATTCAGAATTTTTTAAATTATATTTAGATTTGAAGGACAATTTTTTGACAGATACAAATATATACATATATACAGAGACTAAAGAGGAAGAAATACAGTTATGATTGGATTAAAGTTAGTTGTGCATAAACTTTAATATAAGATAGATTTATCTTGTGAGATAATTTTTACTTCAGTACTTACGGACAGATGAAATAATAGCTTTAGGACATTGCATATTTATACAAGTTAGTATTTATATTACCTTGTGATATTTTTATTACTAATACTACTTTTAATTTCTATGCAAACTTTCATAAAGATTGCAAACATTTTTCTATTTAAACAAAATTTTTAAAAATTCTCATGAATAAAGAAATGGTATTGATGTAGATCTAATCAATTCAGAATTTTATTGGTGGATAGGATCCAAAATTCTATTAGTGAAAAATTTGATCCTTCAAATCTAAATATAATTTTTTTCAAATAAAAAAAAATTGGCAACTTTAATAAAAGTTTGCCATACATAAAAAGAGAATAATTGTTAACTAGTTAATATTTTTTTTTTTATGAATAAAGAAATGGACTCTATATGAATCTCATCAATTCAGAATTCTATTAATGGATATGATCTTTTTGCTGTTTTAATTTTATAATCTATAGAAGTGTAGAGTATTTAGTTCACACACCTAATAAATTCCTTCTATTTAGTATTTCAAATAATGTTGAATACATCTGAGACAATAACAAAATTTATTAAAACTCAAATTATAACTTTTATAAATAAATATAATAAAATAGTCGATTTTTTTCTTGTAAGCCGTACCCCAAGTGTATTAAATAGTTAATAAGGTGCAAGACCAGGCCTATCTTTTGATATTTATATTATATATAAAATATATATAAATATATAAACATAGTAAATATGGCTGGTCGTGAAAAAGAGAGCCACTCCTATGTGGCCACTTACTCAGCAATAGCCCAATAGACTTCAAACACTTGTAAAGTATTGAATCTTACAAGATGTGCGACTCTTCTGGATATTGTTTCAAAGCATCTTTTTCTAACACTTAGTTGTACATTTCTCTCACATGACTGGAAATATTTTTACAATTTGTGATATACTTAATCTTTTTCGAGAAAATATATAGCTGTACCAATGACTGAAAATATTTTTACAATTTGTGATATACTTGAATATTTTTCGAGAAAATATATACCGGTACCAAATAGTCTAGTACAATTATTTGGACACCATTTTTCAAATATAGTACGTGGCATTATTTTTGTCATCTTCATCATCATATAAACATTTGAAAATTTTAAGTAGTCCAACAGTTTTACAAGCGTGGTATAAATTGTATAAGGTACGAAGAGAACCACTTAATACTAGAATTATGGGTATCTGATATTAACGAACGGTTCAGCACCTTGTTTGTGGGCAGGAGAAATGATTTATTGGATTTAGTCTTATCTGTGAATTATGCAAAAATTAAAATTAAAATGGGACCAAACAAAGAAGGAAGCACTTATAATTAAGCAGTACTCCTCATTAAAATAAAAAATGTATAATTGGTGAGAAGAAGTGCTAGTTATGTACATAGATATGAAAAATGAGACTCTATTTAGTATCCTAAAAGACGTGAGACAGCGCTGTCTAAACTCGAGACATTTAAAAAATATCTCATATCGGGGTAAGACTTAGCAAAACACGGTTAATACTGTATTGACTGCCTAACATACGCTTAGACGTAAAAAAAGGTGCAAGCATTTTCATTAAAATATTTTTTTAAGAATAATTTGTTAAGAACAATTTAAAAAATAATTCATAATAAATTAGAAAATAAAAAAAATGTAAAAAATTAGTATAAAAGATTGAAAAATGTAAAAAATTAGTATTAAGAAATATAAAAAAATTAAGATTAATTTTTTCTATTAAAAAAAGTAAAAATAATAAATATAATGTATAATAAAAAGTTAGATAAAAATTAATTATTAAAATACTGTGATACATAAATTATATATTAATTTAGAAATTATTAAGTAATTGTATATTTGTTGTATATATAATTTGAAACTAATTTTTCTCGAACACTTGAAAAGTATAAAGTTTAGAAATATATATACATGAATATATACTTACTAATTTATATTAATTGCATACATATATATTGGTAATATAGATTTATATAGAATTTAACATTCAAAATATAAATTATTTTATTTATTTAACAGTTTCAAAATAATTAAAATAATAATATAATAATAAAATATCTTTTAACATTTAGACTCGTAGCGCTTTAGATTTGACCTCACCGCCTTATAACATCTTATGTATTTTAAAACACTGCTATATATTAATAAGTTATAGGATTTGATGTGTATTTATATATATATATATATATCGTCGGAAGGGATGCTCATGTAGCAAATTAATATAAATATTCCATTGGATACATTAACAATTAAAATTTGAATTTAAATCTAAATGTCTAAATAAAATGTGGCACCCCTAGCACTTGTCACATAAGCAATCTTACAATTAAGTGAACAAGATATTTCTAATTTAAAAATAATTATATATATATTGGTGTTAGAAAAAAGGACAAGGTTGTAGGGCACGTAGCCCCCTCAGGTGTGAAAAGAAGATCTCAAAGCTAATAAATGAGGAAGCACACAGCAGCTCGTCTTCTACGTTCTCTCTCCTTAGTTCTTATCTCTCTCTCTCTCTCTCTCTAAGTGACGCTCATATATGTGAGTACTTAGCTGAGAGAGAAAATCGAGTAGATGTGTTTTGTTTTTTAGTAATACAATTGCAGTGAGTTGTGGGTGTGCATGTGATGATGGTGAAGAGGACGATCCGAGTCACCGCCCTCTTGAAAAGTTTTTGCCTTTCGATTTTATTAATAATAATAAATAATAAAAAAAGCAATAAAAAGAAGTGCTGATTTGACACGCCCAAGAGATCGAGGGAAGCATCATCAGGTGCCAACATATGACTCTCCTGAATCATTTTAATAATTAGGAGACCGAAAGGACCAGCCTTTTAGCTAGGTTTTTTTTACTTTGTTTTATTATTATTGTTATTTTTGTGTGTACATATATATATATATATATATTGGCAATTGTATTTAGGTCACAACTCTTGGATAAGCAGGACTAGTACTCCTACACACAGATAATCACCCAGCCTTTTATATATATATATATATATATCGCCAAGGGAATTCATTACATATTTTAAGTATATTCATTTTGGAAAAAATCAGAAAAAAAAGAGAAAAAGATAAATATGTTGCATGCAATATTTGCTTATGTACAATATACGTACTTGACGTAGAGAGTACTACAGACTTAAGAGAGCAACCAAATTGCATCTCCTTCATACTTTCAACAAGGAATACAAATTAATATATACGCTTACCGAAAAAAAGAAAAAACAAGGATTACAGATTAAGATAGTACTTACCCAGCAACACTCTAAATCCTTATATATCATCTTTAATTGTTTATATCAGTAAATAAGAAAATAATAAAAATTATTATTTCAAGTGGGTTAAAGGGAAAATAAAAGAGAGAGTGTCAGAGAGAGAGAGAGAGAAACAAAAGGTGTAGAGTGGAAGTGTAAGAGCGAATTACAAGGCCATCAGGTTAAAAAAAAAAAATGGGAGAGGAAGGCCGTCCGTACGAGGTGGAGGGATGTCTGTCTCTGCGTGCGTGCGTGCGTGGGTGTGTGCGCGTGAGACGTAGACAGAGTGAGAGGGAGTTGGAGTTGGCTCCACATCTCCGTGTTCGACGCTAACTTGTCTCTCACTGACGCTTCCTTCATCTTCCCCACGTCAATGCCACTTCGATCAACCGTGTAACCTTTTTTTAGGGTTAAATTTCTTATTTTATTTTATTTTATTTTTAGCCTTAGAACACTCACAGAAATGCCCTGTGTTTTAGATGAGATGGCAGAAATCTCGTTCCCTCCATTAAGAGAATTTTCACAGTAAAATTAGAGTTGTTGGGCGCGTATCAATTCTCCGCCCTCTTTTTTTTTTTTTTTGTTATTATAAAAAAAAGGAACGCTCACAGTGACAACTTGAGTACAAGTGTATGGTACTCCTACTATATTTTGTCAGTTTTGGGTATTTGGGTGGAATAATAAATTAACACGATGAAATTACAGACATTTTTCTCCCTGTGTGTGTTTTCCCTAGTACTAAAAATAGGATTACCATGTAGAGTACTGATGTAGCATCACAGTTAATGTAAGCTTTAATTAATTGAAAATTACTATATTATTTGTGTTCCAATATAACATCTATGTGTGTTTTCCCTATTGTTAAAAATAAGATTACCATATAGAGTAATGGCATCATAGTTAATTTAAATTTTAATCAATTAAAAATTATTATATTATTTGTGTTATAATAAAAGTTGGTATGAAAAACAAGTTTTATTATATTAGGTATAATTAAGATTACTTTTTTTTTAACTTTCAAATTACTGTCTAATTTGGTAAATCTGATTAGGAAAATTGGCTATGTTAGGATGATTACTTTTCTTGGTATTCATTGTAGTAGTGTTATATATATTTATATATATTGATTGTTGACTAAGGAGATATAATTATTCTCACCTTAAATTATATAAAGAAATTTTAGATCAAAACATATCTTTTAGAAACTGATCAGATGGTTTTGACATAAATTCGTTCATCAACGCCATGCATGGTTTATGTCATTTTCGTACATTTCTCGTTGCTAATTAGTTAAGGTTTTGTAAATTCAAAATTATACTATTTAATGTGATATTCGTTGGACAATAATACCATGTTTGTAACATTAAAAAGATAAATAAATAAAACCAAATGATGTCCAATTTTTCATTTGCTCTTACATTTAGTGTGTGACATATTTTGGTTTATCTTTTCAACAACTCACATGTTTTCACATCATTTGTTATTCAATATGACAAGAACTGTATTAGTTGATGCATGTCATCATGTGGTATATTACTCGCTTATACTTGTCTTTGGTCCTTTAGAAAAATATGTGAATCTAATCACACTTCTGAAGATTTGATATGCAAAGAGTCTAACTAAAGGAGCTATTCCTTTAAACGTCATCTTCATTCATGATTAATTTTAATTTAATACGATTGTAATCTTCCAAAGTTTGATAAATTGATTTGTAGCATATGAGAATAATCGATATATATTATAACCATTATGGATGGAGTGCGGAGAATCTATTAGGCTAGGTAATTTATAAATAATATTAAAAGTTTGTAGGTAATATCTCACTTGGTAAGCATGTTTAAAATTCTATTACATATGGAGCTCACAAGTTTAAAAAATTTGTGCTAAAATAGATAATATGACACCAATATTCACCATATCACTTATGGAAGATTGGGATTCTCTTGGCACTTAACAAAGAAAATTTAAGTTTGCTGACATAATTGGGATATAAATATTGACTTTTATCATCATTTACTGTACCTAATTGGGTGGTTCTCCACCACAAATTTGTGTCAAGACGAAAGGTAATATATGCCAAAAATGAGATATCTCATTTTATTGCCTAGTTGCATATATACTTCTATCACGTCATTGCATTTCTGTTAGTCTACTGTTTAATTTTCAATATTTTTTTTTATAGTTTGAGTAACTTAAATATATGATTTTATATATATATATATATATATATATATAAGGTATGATTTAAAATCGAGAAATTTTGTGTTTCCATTGTTATTTTTGTTAACAATCAAACTAAAGATGATCAGAAGAACATAAAAACCTGATATTGAAATAATAGTAGAATAGTCGTTTCTGAATGAAAACTTCAATAAGTTTTACAAAGATTGCTCAAATGATGTGGTGATATGTTTTTTGATTTAGAGTTCACATTATGGTATATTATATTGCTAATCAATTATACATTGTCATGTCATATCAGTTGGTAAATAATCTTGTAAAACTTCTTGATAAGCTTAGTATTAGTCATTTACAAATGGATGGTCTCTTGTTACTATAGGATTTATATTCGAGTGTGACGTTGAGAAAAACAAAAAAAAATCTCAAACTATCGTACTAATTAAAGTGCATTCAATCCTATCTTAAATTACCATGATTAACTATCATCTACTAATTTAAAATTTCCATAAAAAAAAAAAAAAAAAGTTGGACTAATGTAATTCTTGTAAATTACTAAGAGACGAATATAGTAGTTGCATGTGGTGGGGGAAAGTAAAACTTAAGCATTGATTATCATACCAAGTAAAAACATAATTGGATAAATTCAAGTGCGTTGAAAAAAAAGGACACCAGTTAATGTGCTTTGGTGGGTACTAGGGGATTGATCATTATAATTAAGAAAATGACGAGTATAAAAATAAAACGCACCAATTATTAAGTGTCCATTCAGAAAGTGCTGTAAAGATGAGCCTTTGAGAACACAAATGGACAAGTCTAGAGTGTGTCTAGCTAGCAAGAGGTCATCTAAGATCCATATATTACACAATTCAGATGTGTCACTTGTGTCTCAGAGCATGCAATTCAGTGGCATGCCTGTGAACAAAATCAACCATTTACATAACCTCATAAGAATTTTAAGAGAAAAAAGAGAAGAAAATCCGATTTCTAAGAGTTAACAAAATGTAAATTCTCCACATGTCTAGTGTAATGGCGTTTTGGAGTTGGAGGATATTATATAATCATAAAGTTAAACCAGGAATATTATTTTATATATCTATATATATATAGGAATATGTTAGGGGGAACGTCAATCCCAAATCATATGGTAAGTCGTTAAATATTAAAAGAAAAATTATTTTACAAACGTTAAACTGAGCCCAATTAAATAATTTTTAAATTTTATATTAAAACTCTATTTATAAGAAATGAACTTAAAGGGTTAATAATTTTTAATTAGACAAACTTTGAATTTTTCAAATTACTTTTCAATTTTTCATATCACTTTTCTTTTTTTCTTTTTTCATATTTTCCGATCCATGTTATTTGAAATCCTAGTATTTGTCTACATATATAATACATGCCCATGTCAACATGTCAATGGGGTTATACTTATATATATATATATTAATAACTATAATTAATTTGAAGAAGAAAAATAAAACTAAAGGATATTATTACTGAATGCTTAATATATATAGATATATATATATATATAACTATAATTAATTTGAATAAAAAATTACAACTAAAGGCTATTATTATTGGATGCTTAAATGGTGGTGGAAGTAACCTTACAAAAACCATTTTGATTAATGGATCAGACCCCAAACACGAAAACTTAAAACAGACACATAAATGGGTCATCGTTTTAATCTTGCAGAAGCCTTACTCTTAATAAGAAACCAAAAGTGGCAAATGAGGGATCAAAACAAAGAAACCTTAGAGAGCCCTTTGAGACATGTTTGGAGCTGGTCAGAGCCCTGTCAATTCCCCTCTCTCTCTTGCCCCCCACTTGAAGAAAATGCTTGTAAGGGACGCAACGTATCCTCCGTCCAAACCCTCAACATTTACAGGGTAAGATTTCATTTTCCAAATTCCCTCTTAAAATCTCTATTATTCTGTTGACATCTGTGGGAAGAGAGACTGGGTCAGAGAGATTTAAAGTTTTTGGTAAATTTGGTACCCTTGGATTACGATGTATAACTGCTGTGGGGTTACACACACAAATAACACATACACTCTCTCTCTCTCTCTCTCTCTCTCAGGCACCAACCAATCCCTTAACTTTCTCTCTCTCTCTCTCTCTCTCTCTCTTATTCATTACTTCTTCTACTCTCCCTCCTTCTCTCACTGAATCTCTATATATTTATACCCTCCATCCCACCTCTCCTCAATCCCCCAGTTCTCTTCAAACCCTTATCTTCGCTGTAAACTCTCTCTTCTCCTTTCGTATTTTTAGGTTTTTCATTGTGTCTGTTTATGCACGAAAAAGGCTTTGATGGTGTTTCTTTTTCTTTTTAGCAAGTGGGTATTAGTTATTTTTTATTCTCTTCAAACCCTTCTCTTCCCTGTAAACTCTCTCTTCTCTTTTCGTATTTTTAGGTTTTTCATTGCGTCTGTTTATGAACAAAAAAACGCTTTGATGGTGTTTCTTTTTCTTTTTAGCTAGTGGATCTTAGTTATTTTTTGTACCCTAGCTAGCTAGACATGGGGTTTTAACTTTTCTTTTTTAAAGCTTTTTTTATTATTATTATTATGTTCCTGCTTTAGTACTGTTTCTTTTTCTGTTCTAATTTTTTTCTATTTGTTTTATAATCTTTTACTTTTCCATCATGGATAAGATTTTAGGGTTAGGGTTCCTCCAAACCTTTCTCTTTTTTTTCCTTTTGTTTATTTTGGTTTTTTTGCATGGGGTGATGATGAAGATCTTAAAGAAAATCCAGTCACTGTTTGCTGATGGAGCATCATCAAGATTCACAAATCTTTAGAAGGGCCTGTGGGGCTCTTTGGTCTACAATGACCCTTTGATATGAGAATCTTGATGATGCTGCAGCGGCAATAAATGGCTATAATACTTACAGATATATTGAAGACGGTAACACTCAGATACAAGGTAACAAGCTTCAGATATTTAAAGGTGATGATAAACCCTTTTTTTTTTAACTTTTTTTTTAGAGACTCCCCCATTTTTTCCGCAAAAGTATTTGTTTGATAAATCTCTCTTCTTGGCGCTGATGCTTTTGCTGCTATTGCCTGATTTCTTTATGTTTTAATAAACTTGGTTTGTGGCGTGGGTTAACCCCAAGGTCCCCGTACTTAGTACACCATATTTTTGTTTTATACAATGTTGTCGCTTTGACCAGATGGAACAGAAAGTGAAACGTCGACGCTTGATATCCATGTGGTAATATGAAGTAATCTCTGTGCTTTCTCGAGGTTTATATATATATATACATATATATATATATATATATATATATATTTCAGCTATGTGCTTTTGGGTTTGTTTCTGTGACGTTTTTAGGAAGGTTTTCTGTACTTACTATGTCCCTAATCTCAGGTGTACTACTGTGACTGTGTACTATCTACGGTAGAAGACATGTGTACTAGAGAAAATCCAGGGAATGCTTGCTTTTATTCGTTGTAAACTTGTTTTAAACTTTTGAATATTTGAAGGTTTTATCTCCAAAATGTTTTTTTTTTTCTTTCTAGTTTATCTCCTTTTTAAACTCGGGATCTCGATCTGCTTTTTTTGTATGTATATCTAAATGCCAGCTTTTCTCTCTTACACACAACACATGGTGTTTTTTGGGGAATATTGAAGTAGTCACAACGACAATCATTTTTGGTTGTCATTGTGGAGCTGGCAGTACTACGAAAATCTGCTTTCAGAAACCCTTTTTTTTCTGTGGGCGATTTATCAGAGTTGGTTGAGTCATATTTCTCAGTTGAAAGACTTTTTTCTTCTTTATTTCTTTATATGTGTTTTTGGATGTGATTTTGTAGTATATACAAGATTGTGGGGGTGGATTTTTCCCTGCTCTGATATATGGCCATTTTAGGGTTTGGTGAACATGACTTTTGTTGCCTAAATTTTAAGATCATGGTTGTGTGTGTACATATATATATTTATAATTATATATCTTTGATTTCATGTATCCATGGGGACTGAGCTCTGAGAAGATGGAGAATTACAGAACCGATAGATGAGTCGAAAAAAGGAACTCCCAGACTAATTTGCTTTACTCTTGGAACTGATTTTTATTCTCTTTCTAATCCTCATTATTGTTAATATATGGTCCTTACAAAAAAGGAGGTTTTATGTTGGCGTTTATACCCTAAGAAATGTAAATGGGAAATAGGAGAAACAGTTGTCTTTCTGCATTATATTATTATTATTATTATTATTATTATTATTATTATTATTATTATTATTATTATTATTATTATTATTATTACTATTATTATTTTTGTGTCAGCGAAATTACTATATTTAATAGGAGAAACAGTTGTCTTTCTGCATCACTACTTATTTCTCTCTCTTTTTTTTGGGTTATCTTCAAGATAATTAATCCAAACTGTAAAATGTAATGGAACCAGAAACCTTTGAATATATATTAGCCAAAATAATCATTTTTTATCCATTGCAATATTCTTGTCTACATGCATATATCTAAAATTTAACAATTCTTTTATAAGACATCCCATTTATTTTCTGGTCTAGCACCTCATAAACCAAGTGAGTTTCGATTTGCGGTAGCTAAATTTTTCTTCTTGTTTGCTTGGGGCATTCCTACATATACCATGAATATTTTGGATGCCCATCTTTTGTAAATTGTACGTGATCATCCAAATAATATAATATATATATATATATATGTCATATATAGCTTATTTAAATTCATCTTCTTCCTCTTGTTTCTTCAATGCATGGTCCTAAAATTTCATCTTGGTATGATTTAACATATAAGTATGGTAAAAGCTTATTATAAGTCAGCAAGTGGGGTTTTGAAGCTCTAATGCAATGCATTGTCATTGGCACTCATGGGTTCCTCTTTGGCATATTATACCATTGTTAATGCTTATGTATGATGATCTTCTTTGTGAAGAAAACACTTACGGATATGTATACAATTAGAGTGCAGATCCAGATGAAAGATGGAGTTTTTTATAAAAAAAAATTAGTGCAATAATATACTTATATGCACTTAATGAACTTTTGCTCTCAAGAAAGGATTATGTATTAGTTTCTAATTGTGAGAATATATACAATATAATTTCTATATTATGCTGGATAAAAAAAATTATCTGATGTGATGTATTGAGAAATTAATATATAGATGTTTTGTATTATACTTTCACAAACCACAAACAAAAATGTGTGTTTGTTACAATTCTCACGGTATTTAAAAAGTAAATAAATAAAAAATTGTGAATTTTCTTTATTTTGGCTTTGAGTTATGGGTTATTGTCAAAACAAAATTAATAACAAGCAAATACTTTATGAAATAAAATAATAATAACAACAACAATAATAATAACCCTTAAAAACCCATCCATTGATTTGAGAAATGGAGGTACTAAAAAGTTATAAGCATGTGGGATTAACATTGGAGAAATTAATCTCCACATAAGATTAAAGTTGGTGAATTAATTAGAGTATAATTTACTATAATAGTCCAATTTCTAAAACTTTAGTTGTCCAATTTTCTTTTTCTCTCCTTTTTTTTTTTTTCTATTTCTCTGTTCTTATTATTATTATTTTATTCTATCAAATAAAAAGTGTGGGCCTACTGACCAAGTCCAAGAACTCTCAACCTCATTGGGTTTCAATGTTCCATTGGCTGGTCCAAAGGTCTACGAATGCTGGGTTGAATTGGACTTTAATCAGCTCAGATTGCTCCAATCATCGTCGGGCTGTAAGTAGTATCCAATATATCTCATGACTCCACAGTGAGAGAAAAAAAAAATGGAAGGAAAACGAGTAAAAGGGTTTTATTGTTATTAGAAATTGAATGCACAATATAAAAATTGAAATGCATGGCCAAAAAGGTACATGAACAAGCTAAAGAAACAAGTACAACACTGAAAAAGCAGAGTTATTATTACCATATATGCCACTCTGTGAACCAAACAATGCTTCATTAACAAGAATAATATTCACGTTTAATTTTCAGATACCCTTTGGGTCCTCCACACATTCACAGCGAAATACATGCATGCATTACCTTAATTGATGCCTTCTGTCACCAACACTCGCTCTGCTATTCTATATTTATTAATTTTATGTACTATGCTTATTAATTCACATGGAAGAATGTGAGTAATCTGTAGTTTCTAGATCCTCGTGTTCCATAAGTTAATTGCATGCTTAAGTAAGCTATTGATGCTTTTGGAAAGTAATGTTCAATGATTGAGAAATTATATGTACGTTGTATTCCAAAGGTTGCTTACCACATTGAACATTTAAAACAACTCCAAATTATATATATATATATATATATATATGCACATATTGATGATTAATAAACATTTTTAAGAAGATGGTTTTAGATTCACAAATGTTTGGATTCAACAACCATTTCTTCTTTTTGTTTTTTCATAATAATTCATTATCTAAGGCAGCAGATATAATCTGACAAAGTGGGCAGACAATCTCATCCCAATCATCATCATAGTCAATCATGTAATAATAAGATCAATATGGATCACCAAACGTCTAGCTAAAGCATCCAATTAAGAACAATAAAAATGCCCAGATTAAAAAAATGTTGCATCCAATCATCTGAGATGATTTCTTGTCAGCTTAAATTCATGCATATTAGTTTATAAATATTCCATAATATTCAGAAATGGACAGCAACGAGAAAAATAAGCTCTCAGTTTAAAAAACAAAGATATGGGGAATGATGTTCATGTCTCCTCAACTGCTCTCACCCTCTCTCTGTCTCTCTCTATTTCTCAGAGTTTAATTTGACCAAATTTTTTGGTTGGTAAGGTCTAGTTTTTTTTTTTTTTGTCAGGTCTAGTTACTTATTCTTCTAAATCTCTATTTCTTTTTCTTGCCTCGTAAGGTTTGGATGCTTATATAGGGCACTATATATGATATTCCCAAATGCAAACGCCGAGTAATTGAAGGTTATATAATTTTGAGAACATGTAGGTCACATGGAGGCATGTGAGAGATACCCATCTATATATATATATATAAACCCACTTGATTTATATTAAACAGAGACAAATGGGTTCCACATCTCCCCTGCTTAGCTCCAAATTAACCCTCTCTTTTATCAGACAATACCCTAAATTTGACCATTAACATAATGAGATTTTGTTCTCTTAACTTGTTATATTTGAATTAGAATTTTTTCTTTTTCCTCTGCAACATTTCGAATTAAAAAAAAAAAAAATTAGTCCAAACTCTTGCAGTTACTGGTATAGGTATAGTTGAAGTCATGATACATAGAATGAGAGTTTGGAGGCCCACCAGGATGTGTAATTGAAATGCTTCAAATAACTCCAAGTTTTTTCCAACAGAGAAAGGAAAAGCAGTAATCTGTAAGGAAATTAGAAAGTGAAACATAATCGAGCATAAATAACAGAATACTTTGAGAGTGAAATTAAGATCATATACAAACAACATTTCAGAGCTAGTGGCCCAAAAACTTTGTATTTTGACCAAATGAAACACCATGTTTCAACCAGTAGCAAAATCTAGATGAGCTGCAGACAATTGATTAATCAACGTTCTATTTGATACTTCTGAAGGAACACATCTACTGCAGAAGCTAAAACTAATGTGCTAAAACTTACAACTGAATATATTAAATTCAATAAATACTGCTTGAATTTGCATATCTTTGAACTGCTCTTCCAACTTAGTGATTAGTATGATACAATGTTAGATCTTTCAAACTATTATCATATCAAATTGGAATAACAATGTATGGGCACTCCAATCACGTATAGAAAACACAAGTTTAGAAAGAAAAATTAAATCTTGAATTAGATAAAACTCTTTGAATTTTCTCTGGCAAAAAACCATAATCTTATCTCATTCAAAGGCAATATCTAACTGTAGCTTTGAGTATCACAACATATAAATAGGCATACTCAATAAACCCTAATAGTATTAGAAATATGTATGCCAATAACAATATATATTTATAAATCATGAAATCTTCATATCTCAGGATCTAAGTCTATGTGTGGGTCCTTTTCCTGTGTCCAGTAAACTTACACAGTAGCATAAGCCCAACAATCTCTTTTCTTCATTTCTCAATTTAGTTTACTAATACAAATTGATTTGGTAGTCAATCAATTTTCATAAGTATGTGTATATATATATTGCTTGCATGCTTTGAGGGTTTTGTTCCTCCTCATACCATTTACATTGTATAGTGTTGAGAGAATTCCAAGAAAATTGTATTGAATATTCTATCTATTACATAAAAATATCTGCCTTTATAAATAACAGAGCAAAACGAAAACCAAACAGTAACAATAGAAGAAACTAGAAGAAGCTAACTACAACCAATGAAACAATGACAACTGTACAAGAGAGTAAAATTATAATTTCTAATAATCCCCCTCAAGGTGGCCGGTAAATGTGAAGAACAACCATCTTGGATAACAATGGAAACAAAGTGGTAGCCGGCAAGGCCTTAGTGAAGACATCAGCAAGTTGATGTTGGGTGCGAATAGGAAGAAGTTTAAGAAAACTTGCTGTAATTTTATCCCGAACAAAATGGCAATCTATTTCGATATGCTTTGTACGCTTATGGAAGATGGGATTAGTAGCAATGTGTACTGCAGCTTGATTATCACAGAAAAGCAAAACTGGGTCAGAAGAAAAGACCTGAAAATCCTTTAACAATTGATGAAGCCAAATAAGCTCACTGGTTGTGGAAGCAAGAGCACGGTACTCTGCTTCAGCAGAAGAACGTGAAATAGTAGTTTGCTTCTTGGCTTTCCAAGAAACACACAAAATCCTGTCACTGATTTCCATGAATCTAAACAAGAAACCCAGTCGAAATCTAAAAAAGCTCTAAGCTGGAAGGATGAGGATGCAGTAAAAAACAAACCTTGGCCAGGAGTAGCTTTCAAATACTGAAGAAGATGATGAGCTACATCGAGGTGAGGCTTGCGAGGATTAGACATAAACTAACTCAACTTATGAATTGCAAATGTAATGTCGGGTCAGGATATTGTTAAGTACAATAAACAACCAACCAACCGTCTGTAAGAAGAAGCATCAAGAAGAAGATCACCATCAAATGAGCTAAGTTGAGCTTTTGGATCCATAGGCAAAGAAGTTGGTTTACAAGCAAGAAAACCAAAATCTTCAAGGAGCTGTAAAGTATAATGGCGTTGAGATAAAAACAACCCTTTAGTAGATCTAGTAATTTCCAAACCAAGAAAGTATTTTAATGAACCAAGATCTTTAAATTTAAATTGACTGTGAAGAAACCACTTTAAATCTTCAATAGCATTTAAATCTGAGCCTGTGATAATAATATCATCAACACATACCAGCAAAGCAACAAAGGAAGAACCACTACCCTTAGTAAACAGTGAGTAATCAGACTTGGATTGGTTAAATCCATGAAGCACAAGAGCTCGGGAAAATTTTGAGAACCATTGTCTAGATGCTTGTTTTAACCCATAAATTGATTTATATAACCGGCAAACAAGTTTCTCCGCCTTATTATCTAGTTTCGCATGCTCAAAATAACCCAATGGCATATCCATATAAACCTCCTCAAATAAATCGCCATTTAAAAATGCATTATTAACATCGAGTTGAATGAGAGACCAACTTTTAAATGCAGCTATGGCAAGAAGCAGTTTGATAGTGACCAACTTTGCTACAGGGGAAAAAGTTTCAATGAAGTCCAACCCCTCTTGTTGCGTATACCCCTTAGCCACCAAACGTGTTTTATACCTCTCAATAGTTCCATCAAATTTATATTTTATTTTATAAATCCACTTGCAACCGATTGAATGTTTCCTTTTAGGAAGAGGTTGAATGGACCATGTGTTATTAGACTCTATAGTTTCCAACTCAGTAGTCAAAGCATCTTTCCAATGTTGAAACTGAATGGCTTGGTGGAAAAATTATGGTTCATAATTGAAAGAGACATTTAAGAGATAAGCACAATGAGAAGATGAAAGGGCTTGATAAGAAATGTATTTTTCTAAAGGATATGGAGATTGAAAAATTGGCTGAGTAATATGTGATAGCAAGTTACAATAAAAATCACGCAAATAAAAAGGAGGTTTTATGATTCTGGAAGTCCGTCTAACAGGAGGAATATGCTGAGCAGTGGAATCAACAATAGAGTTCTGACTAAGAGGAGAATGAGGAGCAGTGTCCAAATTTGAATTAGAATCAACAACATCAGATAAAGGCAAATCACATGCTGGTATGGGCAAAACCAAGTCTGGAAAAGGATCCACAACTTCAGCGAGATGAGATATGGATTGAAAGGGAAACAAGTGCTCATGAAAAATTACATCTTGAGAGATAAAGAATGATTTTGAAATAATGTCATAAAGCTTGTACCCTTTGATACCTGGTGGATAAGCAACAAATATACATACTGTAGCTCGATAATGGAACTTAGTAATGTAGAGGCAAAACAGAAGTTTCCAAACACCCTAAGATAACCATAATCAACCAGCAATCCATAAAGAAGTTGATAAGTTGATGATGTAATAAAGGTGATGGAGTCCTATTAATCAGATAAGTAGCAGTGAGAGTACACTCCCCCAAAAACTGAATAGGAACATGAGATTGGAAGTAAAGAGCCCGAGCCACATTAAGAAGGTGTTGATGCTTTCTTTCCACCACAGAATTTTGCTCAGGACGTTTGACACAAGAAAATTGATGCAACACGCCTTTCGAGCTGAAAAAATCTGTGAACTGCAATTCGGGTACATTATCAGATCTAAACGTCTTAATCACCTTGTGAAATTAAGTCTCAATAATAGAGAAAAACTTAGGTATAATGAATTGAACGTTAGACTTCTGTTTCATGAGAAAAACCCATGTGAACCTAGTGTAATCATCAACCAAAGTGAGAAAATATCGATAACCAGTGTGTGTCGGCACATGATATGGACCCCATATATCACAATGAATTAAATTAAAAGCAATCAGAGACATATTATTGTTGGAGACAAAAGAAATCCTTATTTATTTAGCAATGGGACAAATGGTACAAGGAGTATTCTTATAATCAATACAAGCAAATTTCAATTTGTCTTTCAACAATTCTAATCTTTTAAAAGATAAATGGCCAAGTATATTATGCCAAGTTTGTGAAGTCACAATATATGCTATCGAATTACAAGTACAACTTGTCTCTAAACCACTTCCATGTTTAACTGAACCACTTAAAGATCAGCCACTTTTCTACCCTTGCCAATCATTTCAAGCTGTGTAGATCCTGAATAATACAAGAATCTATAAGAAATTTCACATGCAGAGATGATTTCCTGGTTAATGAGCTTACAGATAACAAATTAAACTGTAACTGTGGAACATAAAGAACATTATGCAACGCCAATGATGGTGTGAGTTGAACAGCTCCAGTAAACTGAACAGGTATACGATTGTTGTTGGGCAAGGTCACAAAGGCATTCGAGATCAAAACCATGGTGTGAAACATTGACTGATCAAAGCATATATGACTTGTGGCACCCGAGTCAACTATCCAATATCAAAGAGAATGAAGGGTGGGGTGATGAGAAACAGAAAAACAAATACCTAATGTGTAAGTTGAAGTCACATCAGCTTCGGTATTAACTTTGGAAAAACTCAAATGAGTGTTTAACATTGATAACAAATGTTGATATTGATTGGGATTCAATGTCTGAACAAAGCTTCCAACATTCCCTTGATTATGATCAGAAGAAAAGTCTGAAACCCGATTTGTCAAAGCAGCAACAACTTAACTTGAAAAATTGAATTTTTGCTTTGATTTATAACCATGAGGATAACCATGAAGTTTGTAGCACTTATCAATTGTATATCCAGAATATCCACAATGAGTAGAAATTGGACAATCTTTCTTTTGTCCTTTACCATAAAACTAGTCATTATTATTAGATTGATTTCCTTCATTTTTAACAGAAAAAGCCATGGAATTATTTCCAACAAAACTTCCAGTTAGGACATTAACACTACTATGGTGTTCTTCTTGAGAGATAAATGCAAATACCTTGTTAATAGGTGGAATAGGATCCATGAGAAGTAACTGTCCACGAATTTGAGCAAATGAATCATTATGTCCCATAAAAAATGACATTACATACTCAATCTTATAATGATCAGCCAAATCCTTGGTACCTCCACAAGTACACTCTCAACATGAACATACTGGCCTATAGTTACTGAGTTCATCCCAAATAGTTTTCAGCTTAGTAAAATAAGCGCTTACAGTAAGTTGACCTTGAGTAAGATTCATCAATTCACGCCTCAATTGGAAAATACGAGGTCCATTCGTCTGTTGAAATCTCTCTTTGAGATCCTTCCAAATTTCATAAGAGGAAACAAAGTATATAATACTAGCAGATATCTCCTTCGAGACAAAGTTGAGGATCCAAGAAATAACCATGTTATTATTGCGAATCCATGGGTTAAGAAAAGGATCATTACCTTTTGGTTGTAAAATTGATCCATCAACAAACCCTAGCTTGTTCTTTACTGACAAAGAAATCACCATAGCTCTGCTCCACGAGGCATAATTGTCACCGTGGTGGTTGAGAAACCAGGACAAGACCTGGATTGTCTGAGGGATGAAGGTAATAAGGACTTGATCCATCATCAATGGCGGAATTGGTCACCGATGAAGAAATAACCGATCGCGACAAATCTCCTATAGCCATGGAAAATCAGAAACGAGGATTGAAAAGAAGACTGATTCCAAGAAATGTTCATAGAAACCAAAAAGAAACAAAACAATCGTATGCAAAGAAGAAGAAGAAAACCCACTATAGCTCTGATACCATGTTGAGAGAATTCCAAGAAAATTGTATTGAATATTCTATCTATTACATAAAGCTGTCTGCCTTTGTAAATAACATAGCAAAACGAAAACCAAATAGAAAACAAACAGTAATAATAGAAGAAACTAGAAGAAGCTAACTACAACCAATGAAACAATAACAACTGTACAAGAGAGTAAAATTATAGTTTCTAATATATAGTATGTAAGCTCAAAAATAAGCAGCAAGAGCATCATTCTTTTTCTTCTGATTTTGATTTGTTATAAGCAAAGAAAATTGCTATGGAGTGTACGCTTTTCAATTACTTGACGAACAAGTTTATTAGAGAAAAAAGAACCTTTGTTTTAATGTTCTTGCAAATTTCTAAGCAAGCATGAAAAGCCAATGTCTCTAATTTCACTGGACTTGTGGTGTTCAGTATATTTCCCAGCAACTACATTGGGAACCATGACTGTGTACCTCACAGTTCAATTCTCATATCAGTGTGCTAGATCACTACCCAAAGGTACCTCAATTAGTTGACTTATGTAAAATCTTTGACCCGTCGAATGAGCTAACGATAAGCAATAAGAAATCAGACCGTAATTACAATGGCATGTGCGTTTATATATATATTTGTATGTGCACCCGCGCATGTGCAGCCACTGAACGTGGCATGCATGCATGACTTAAGGGAGCAAATTTCTTGTCATTTTTCACTCTCTTGTGCTCTTGAAGGCGTTAATTACATAAAAGTACTACTTCAAGCATTTAATTCAATTAAACCAGTAAATGATACCAATGCTTCTTAATGTAGAAAAAGAAGGCCAAATGCATACATCATCTGGTTCATGCATAATCTCTGGTTTCTAACTAGTAAAATGAAATGACATTGCTGCAAAAGAAGAAAAGCGCTTGTTCGTTGAGAAAAACATCAAACACGACTCATTAGATGGAAAAGAAAACTCGCTTAGCTACCTCTAATTCCTTTCGAGTAACTTAATCAAAATTGCCTCATTCGGGAGGAACAGTGAGAGAAAGTACCCACTTTACGCCGTAAGGAACATGTTCGAGAACAATATATAATAAAAATGAGAGACTTTTAGTTTAAGAATTCCTGTTGAAACTTTTTTTTATAGCTAGATCGATGGTTGTGTAATAAAGTAAGTATTAACCAAAATGCTATATGCTTTGTACACTTCAAAAGCTATTCGTAAAGTGTGGTCCTAGACTTTGATTATAAAGAAAAAGCAATCAGACCGAAAAACGACAAAATACTGTGACTTAATTACTTAATTAAGCTCCATTAAGACTACAGATCGATTAACCAACTCCATGATCCAAGATTCGCCCTGCACATTTCTTAAATTTGGTTGTTAAAAGTGTGGTCATGTTGTTGATATATATATGTTGTGCACCCTGCATCATGCATGCATAGAGAGACAACTTTGACTTGTCAAGGTTATGATAGTTAATTATGACAATATTCAAACAATTAAAAGATGTATTTCTACCAATATTTGTATATACATATATATGTAAAAGCATATGTATCATGAATATTTTTAATAGTATGTGTTCCCCATTCCACAAACATAGCATGCACATGCTAAAAGGAAGATGTAAAAGTTCTTTAATATGCATCATATATATAATAAAGAAGATTATATAGAGAGAGAGGATGACGAATGATGAGTGATTATATGTAAAACTATCGGTGAGTCCTTATTAATTAATTTTCATGTGTTTTTGTTTGTAGCAAGCAAAAAATCGAATATAGCCCAAACAAAGAGGTTGTTTTAATTCTATAAGCTTCTAGTTCATGAATGTTACTATGTATATATAGGTTTTGTTGATGAGTTGTCTGGGTTAAGCTGTAGAAATTGGATGTCATTCTATGTTGGAATTTCAGTAAGCTATAAAGATCATATTCCGGTGAATATAACCCTTTTAAGTAAATTAGAAGCAACAATAATTGATAAAAATCATAACCCAATTTGGGAATCTGTAAGCAGCAAAATCTGGTTTGATGTTCTTGGGTATATAAAGCAGTGTCTTGGGAGAGGTTGTTTGTAAGCTATATGCATGTATCAAAAATTATATTATAAATTATGAGAAATGGAAATAAGTTGCTTTGCCATGCAGTCCTAATACAGCTTATTTGTGTAAATTAAAATGCATTGAATTAACCACTACTCTTGTGAGAGCTAAATGACAACATGCACCAGTTCACATTATCCAAGCATGCATTACGTAAGATGATGATGTTCATTGAATCAACAAGTACTCTTATTTGTCTATATTTTGTTAGACTGTATTACGCAGGCAGTTCAGAAATGAGGCTCCCTTGTCTCGATAGTGGTTTTACAAACACTACATGATGCAGTAGTGTATGCATACATTGGTTAGTTAATTATGCTATTTCTCTGCTGATATGCATTTTGCATTGAACATGCAAGAGCAATATTGAATGATCTAAGGTAATGAAAAAGCAAAACAAATATATATGTAAATATATATACACAGAGTAATGATATAGTGGGCGATAGCAAAAAAAAATTTTAAAAAAAAAACCCCATTTTCTATATTTTTCACATTACTATTTTTATTGTACTGTATTTTTTTTATATTTTTTATCAACCTACAACCCTATATCTCTATATCTGCAAGTGTTTCACCAGACTCACATAGAATTTTGCTAACTTTTCAAACAATTCTATTACAGATAAAAAGTATAGGTTAAGAGATAGTGTGAAAAAATACAATATAATAAAAATACAAAAAATAAAAATGTAAAAAACACAGGAAAGGATTTTTTTTTTTTTTCTGTCCATCGCCCACTTAGATTATCACTCCATATATACATATATATATATATATATATATATGTATATTGAGAAATTTTCATTTGTAGAATTGGTGTTCCCCGTTCCAAGACCATGATCAAATTCTAAAGGATAGCTTATATATCCTCATAATATTTTATTTTCTCAAGAAATGGGAAAAAAAGATATGAAAGCATTGTTTATATTTGAGTTGGGATATAATGATGAATATTGAGACAACTATATCTGACTTGGACTCTCTGCTTCATGAATATGGTAGACTAACATATGCGTAAGCTATAAATAAACACATTCGCAAAATAAGAGATCTACTATTGATACGTTATTTGATTTTGTTTGCTCATGGTTCAAGAATAGTGGTCTCCGTGCATGCCACTCGTATCTTTTGCTGACCAAAACACTTTTACCCATTTGATTGCGCAACTAGTATAAATAATTAAAAAACACGAAATCAATGGTCTTTGTATATCACAATCGATTTTGCAGCTGTAAGAGAAAAAATATATATATAGTAAAACCCTTTTGAGTGGAAATGAAGTGGCGTAAAAATTGTCAATCTATTCAAACATTGTTAGCTTTGAAAGCAGAAAGAAAATTTTTCTTTATGATCCACTCAATGCATGGCATGCGCCGCCATATGAATTGATGTGGGAGTTGTAGAAAACTAAGTTGATCACCAGTGGCAATTGGAAAAGGTTTTGCTTTTTCATCTTCCATGTATTGTGTCTCTAAATTATGCTTTTCAGTTTTGGACTACATATTATAATTATGAATTCAAAAAACACCTTATGAATATGTAGTCTTAAAGTTTGTAAACTCAATCGAGGCAAATCAGGAAGCTCCAGAGGAGTACAATCCTCCCAATAAGTCAACACTGTCCAAGAAGTTACTTTTGACCATATATATATATATATACAGACTACTGAAACATATACATATAAGGCCTTTCAGACGTACGTACTGACTACATGCTTTTCCCCCATTCGGATTTTTACAACCTCAAATGCAGCTTTGAGCTCAATTTTCGAGCAGACTGTCAGCATTTTATTGGACTCTTTCAAGTACTCTCACTAGTTAAGGTTAACTTCTTATGTATTAATTAAGGATTAAAAAATAAAAAATATGCACCAAATTTTATGGAAATATTTTTATTTTCTTTATACATAGATATTATCTTTCAATTGAAATTTAAAATATTTATAATTTTTATAATTTTGTCAAAAAAATATATTTTTTTTAATATTTTTTTTAAAATTTTCATATCAATTATTTCATAATTTGGTTAAAATTTTTATAATTTTCACATAAATTTCTGAAATATTCATGAAAATTTTTAAAATATTCATAAAGATTTTCAAAGTATCTGTGAAAATAATAATTAATTTTTTATAAAATTTAAAAAATATTATGAATTTTATAGATAATATTTTTAATTATAAAAAATTAAATAATATGCTTTTATATTTTAGACAAAATGCAATATGAATTTTTGTTTCCAAATTATAATTGTCATATGCTTTCAAATATTATGTATAACGATAAGTATTAATTATTAAGTACAACACGAGCATATTCATATCAGAATTATCAGCAACAATCACATTTTATATCATATTCATATGGTTAACATATTAATAATTACATGCAAAACTATTTAGAAGATGTGTTTTTTGATTAATATTTCTCTCAATCCACTACTAAAAATGAAGATGCAGAAGATAGTGAATATTGTCAACCACTGAGAAATTCTATGTGGTATTGAATTATATTTAAATAATTATATACTTGTGTTATTATTCTAATTAATAAATAATTAGTATTTTTATTAATTAGCATTAATTTTTATTTATTACAAAACATAATAATATTTTTATTACTGCCAATAATGTTGTAGGTCTCTTAATTATGAAAAATATAATTTACACTCAATATTTTTTTAATTTTTATAGTTAAATTGATAAAATAGTTAATAAATAAATATATTTTAAAATTTCATTAAAAATTTTCATATTTTGTTATTAATTTTCGTTATTTCTTTTAAAGTTTTATAAATGTTGATATTTTATTGATATTTTCACCGATACTTTCATATTTTTTACCTTTGATATTTCCGTCGATATCTTAAATCTTTGTATAAAATAACATATAAATATATTTTTATAAATTGAATCTTATAAATATATTTTTATAAATTGAATCTTATGAGTATGTAACATGTTCTAGTTGTGCTCTAGGTCTACATATGAATTGCATCACTAACTCAAACTCGCCCACTTGGAAGGAATAGTATGCTAGGATGAATATAAATTATCTATCTTCCATTTAAAATTTGACATTTTATTGAAATAATAGAAAAACAAAATTAAATAATAAATGCATTTCATAACAAAAAAAAAATTAGTACTTTCAAAAAACGTACTCTTCTTCCATTAAAATAATATCTCATATCTTCTCTAACGACGTGACATCATTTTAAAAAAAGAAAAATGCATACTCAAGTATTAGAGTTTTTCTATATAGAAACGGTACAATAATAAAATTCAATGTTTTCTCCCTCAAAGTTGAAGGAAACCCATAAAATAAAATAAAATAAAATAAAATAAAAAATATATATATATATATATATGATAAAATCAAATACTATCGTTGATAGTAGTTCAAATTTATGGAAAAATTATAAACTTTTTTATTCTGGGTTTTTTTGTTTTTTTTTGAAGCGAGATATTTGTTCTGGTTAATATACGTCAGCAATTTTCTTACGTACACGTGTTGGCAGCAGATTTAGTATGCACAAATGTTGACTGTTGACCGAAAAAGAAGAAAGAGAGAGCAGACTGCTGGTCCGAGCGACTGGAGACACAAAGCTTCCACAGTGCCGACACGTGTGCACACAAACATTTTACACGCAACGCACACCGTAAAATACCCGGGCCCACCCTACGGTGTTACTCACTACCATGTGCTCCATGTGATCTTAAACACAGAACCATCTGTGTCACTTTTTTTTTGTTTTTTTTTTTTTTTTAAAGAAAGCCCATCTTTTATTGTAAACGTTGTCGTGTTAATATATAGCCCTGTGCGTTTCATGCTGCATCATCATCCAATGCACACCGTTTCAATCATCGTACATAAATATACATAAACCATTTTTATTTTTTTTTGAATGACTTGGGGGATGAGCCAGTGCTTGAATTTTGAGTATTATTTATTACAATAGGGACCCGAAAGACCAAAAGTGACTTGAATTACTGATTAAGATCTAATTAGAAGGGAAGTATTTTAATCACGAGGTTATGTTTATAAGGCTGTCCAACTAAGTCACGAAGCATTTGAATACATATGCACCAATTAAACAAAAAACAAGTTGGTTCTTCTTAATTAGTTTGTTAATTATTAGTAACAATAAATTTTGAATATTAATTTTTTTTGTTAGAACCCGTGAATATATATATATATAGACACACACACAATGCATTCCTAGTATTCTAATTATATTTTTTTATAAAAAAAAAAGAGGAAAAAAAAAAGACCATTATGTGCTCCTAGTTTTCAGAGGCTAATGGTTTGGATTGGAATAAGATAGAAATTGCATTTTGTTTCCCATGCATGTCCAACTGAATAGATTTGACTTTCATGCATTATTTGATATTATTCCAAACGAGATTCAAAATTGCACCCGTGCATACATAATATTATAATATTTGTAAAAATCACCGTAGAAAATAGGACCACGGCTGTTGTTAATTTAGACCTACTAAGTGCATGTGATCACATCTAAATAAAATAAAAATGGTAATTAAAGCTCCTATAATATTTTGTGCTCACCAATCCCAAACACCCAATTTTGGGGCTGTGTCAATTCATTTATAAATGCAAGAACAAATTAAGAGTAGGACCCCATGACCCTAAGTCTTCTTTCATGCTTAATGCAATTTTTTATTATTAAAAAAAAAATAGAACCCATTTTCTCAGGGTGAATTCAGGCAAGCAATTAATATATTAATTTTCAATGATATTTTTGATAAAAAAAATTTGAGGTAATTAAAGAGGACTAATGGATTAAAACTAGAAACATCACAACGATATTTCCCATCAACATTGACAACCATTTTGGTTTCAAATCAAATTACCAAATACAATGATGGGTCCAATTTTAGTACATGTTTCCCGAAGCTCAAAATAGCCCCTCCACTATATTTTGATCAATTAACTTCATGATATGTCACTGTAGTTGATATAAGCTTTGCTTTGATTGATCAAAACCCCACCCCAATGGGGCATGTTGGCCCCAATCTCACGTAGTGTTACATCCACTAAATTAAATTTTATTAAAAACTCTTTAAAAAAGCATAAAAACCCTTTTGTTGGGTGTGCACTTACAAGTGAATTAAGACAAAGTAAGAAAACAACGAAGGACCATTTTTAAAACCAAGTATGTCCATGCAATGATTCCAAGATTTCGGACGCGTACTGGGTTTTTGGGTCCGATTGCGGTTGCGGTGGTTGTGGTCGTGGTGGTCGGTGTGGTTTCATGCACAGAAAGAGTAGGGTTTGAGTTCATAATTCCAAGAATATGGTTTAGATTAGGTGTCCCATAAAATAGCTGTATTACTATTAATTATAATAAATTAGTTAATGATTTGTTTTTGCCTTTTTTGGGTTTGCACTTAAAAGTTTATAAGAAATTTCTTAGTAGGTGCGAGAGTGACTTTGTACCTTCCAAATACTTCGTATACTTTATCTATTTGGTTTAGTTATGTATACGGAAGTAGTTATCTATTTCTTTAAAAGCTTTTCCTATTTTTATCATTTTATGGAAGTATTATCCATCTTTAATGTCTTTCCTGTTTTATTTTCAGATTTTAGCCACACAAGCTGTATGCTTTGGAGAAAAAAGAAAGAAGAAAGCTAAATGCTTTGCATTGAATAGAGTATAAGTGGGGGTAATCAATTAAAGACTTTTAAATATTTTTTTAAAATTAAAAAATTTAGATGTATTCAATTAAAATTTTTAAATATTTTATAAAAATTATGAGGTATTCAATTAAAATTTTTATAATTTATTTTTTTTAAAAAAATCTTTAAAAATTATAAGGTATTTAATTAAATTTTATTTTATAAATCTATAAAAGTCTGAGTATTAAAAAAAAGGCAATGTATTGCATAAAATATAAATAGCATATTCAATTAATGATTTTAAATACTTAAAATTTTAGATAAATTGAATTAAAATTTTTAATGACTCTAGAGTATTTAATACTTTTTACAAACTTTAAAAGAACCTTTGAAAAGTATTAGGTATTTAATCAAAACTTTTATTAAGTCTATAAAAATCTGAGTACTATTAAAAATGTCAATGACTTTTAAAACATACAACCCACTTATAAAATATTAGGATCTTCTTCTTATTTTTATCTCTCTTGTCATTCTTTAGTTTTAAATCTCAGCTCTTTCATTTAACATTTAATGGTCATAACATGTCATTTACTCTCCATTTAACATCTAATAATCATAAACATGCCACTTACTCTATTATCTTATTTCATCTTTATTTTGCAACATCACCATTTAACTAATTAAATATTTAACTCTATTATTTTATTTAATTATTTTTTAATTTTTATTTTATCACATCAACATTTAACTAATTAAATATTTATTTTGATTAATACACATAAGCTAAGATAACAAAACAAAAAGTTATGTAAAATAATAGATAACAACCTATAAAAATAATTTTTTTTATAAAGGAAAAATAAATGTCCCCTTCTTAATAGTTATTTTTGCAACATTATTTTTTTTAATTAGCAATTTTATTAATTAATTAATAAATTTGTGAATTCAAATGGTGAAATGATTTGGGTGAAAATTAGATTTTCTTTTTCTTTTATTATGAACAAAGTTGTGTTAATACCAATTGAAAAAATTTCTTTTGAATTTAATTTAAATTTTTATTGTAATTGTCTAGAGTAAAAGAAAAAGTTAATTACACAAACAAAAATAATTAACTAGAATTTGGTATAAAAAGGTTAAATGCGTGATTTTATTTTTGTTATTTTTATTATCTTAGATTGTGTGAATTAATTAAAATAAATATTTAAATAGTTCAATGGTGATGTAAAAAATAAAAAATAATAAAGAAATTAATATATTTATAATTATTAAATATTAAATAGATGGCTGAGATTTAAAATAAAAAAAATTCACAAAAACAAAAGGATGATCATAAATCCCTAAAAAAAAATTTAAAAATTAACATTGAACACAGCTAAGAAACTTTTGACCAAATTTCTTTTCGGATGGAAACAGGTCCGTACTTTGGAACGTTACACATGTTTATATGATGATTTGCTTTGCATGCTTTTTAAATATATCCAATAGTTGTCTCTATAAATCGATCACTTCCAAAGGCTTCCATTTAAGAAAAACAAAAACAAAAAATATTACCTAACAAATTTATATATAATTAAAATGTATTTATTATTTGTCGCTAATAATAATATATCAATAGCATATCATAAAATTACAAAGTAATTTATTAGAGAATAACGGTGTCCCCGATTAATATCCCAATCTCAAAAAGAAAAAGAAAAAAATAAGGATTTATTTGATAATATATATATTTTTTAATTTTTTTCTCTTAAATTATATATAATTTGGTTAATTTAGAATTAGTTAAAATTTATTATATATTAGTTAGATTAAAAATACGAAGAAAAATAAAAAATACAAAATTAAAAATAAAAACGCTCTCAAAATATTTTTGTTTTTATTTAATTAAATAGTCTAATTAATATTTAATAAATTTTAATTAATTTTTAAACTAACTAAATTATACATAATTTAAAAAAAATAAAAAATAACTGTATTATTAAATACAACCTAAATTTTTATTTTTTTTCCGAGAAGAGAATATATAACCTGTTTGTCACTTTGCATACTTTCATGTGGGCAATAGAAGCGAAGCAGCAATTAAGTCGCGTCAAGACAAATAGGAGGACCTAGAAACGCTTCCCTAAACTTACAGAGCGCTTGAACAACTCCATCCTCCTGCAACATGTTATTTTCTCTGCCAAACAGAACTTATACTTGCAGGAAAAAAAAAAAACCCACCAGTAACTCTAATTTTTGCTGTAAATTTTATTTTACACTTCTAGCCCTAAAAGATTTTACAGTTTACCGTGGGGGGTTAATACATGACCACGAAAGCTTACTGAGATTTGGTGCATTAAATTCCTTTCTTTTCCCTCACTGAATTAAGTATAGCTAAGCCTACCAGCTCCATGACGTTTGCTTTGGGAACCAACCCTTTTAAAAATTAATAATAAAAAAAATTAAAATTAAATAAATATTATTTGGTGGGCCTCCCGAGGCAAAGGAGGCCCATGCCACACACCCATCTGCAACAAAACCTCTTATAAATAGCAATGCCAATCCCTTCTCACTCTCTCACTGACTCAACGCCTCTGTATTACTCAACCAGAAAAAACCTACTGTTTCTTTTTGCTTCCTTCAAGCTCTGTTTTCTCTTTTCTCATACATACCCAGAAAAAAAGAAGCAAACTTTGAACGAGAGAAAGAGAGGTTATTTTGTCTTTGCAGAAGCTAGCTCTTTCGTCGTTGTACGTCCATGGCTTCTGTGTCTTCTTCTACTGCTGCTGCTGCTGCTAGTGCTGTTTCTCCTGGAAATGCTCATCCTCCTCCGCCACCATTTTACTTCGACGAGAAGTGGAAGCTGTCCAAGAAAGAAGCTTCTTCAAGAAGCCGATCTTCTACTTGTCCTCTGATGAAGAATTCGTCGTCGCACAGAAGGTGTTCGTTTACGAGGAAGTGTGCAAGGTTGGTGAAGGAACAGAGAGCTCGGTTCTACATCGTGAGGCGGTGCGTAACCATGCTCATATGCTGGCGGGACTACAGCGATTCATGAAAGTTAAGAGATTGAGAGAGAGAGAGATGGAAAGCTGACCATCTATGGAGAGAGAAAACTGGGTCCTCTGCTTTTTTGTTTGATCTTTGCTTTTTTTGATCAATTTAGATCTTTTTTGGGTTTTGCTTGAGAACCCAGTTTTTAGTCTTTCGAAGTCCGAGGAGAGAGGCACAGGAAGAGGAAGATAGATATATAAATATATAAATATACATGTAAATAGGGAAATTTTCTTCTTTTTGTTTTTGTTTTCAGGAGGTTTTTATATTTTTTTTCTGGGGCTCTGAATCTCCAACGAAGGAGACGGCTTCTTGATGTTATTTTTCACTGTCATTATCTGAAGAATTAGGGACATTCAAGTGAAAGAATATCAAAACACAGCTTTTAATGATCTTTCTTTCTTTTCTTCCATTTTATTTTCTCATTTTCTGTTTTGGGTTTTCTTTTGTTCTTGATTGAAGTGATGGGTTGCCTTCAAAATAGAGAGAAAGAGAGGAGATTCCATTTCTGCCATTGCAGCAGCTAATTAAGTTTGATACAATTGTGGATCTGATAGAGAGGTTGAGGCTGACATGGTCACACAGATCACCACTTTAAAATATGATTCAAACTTTTAATTTTAAAATTGGGATCATGGGTTTTCAGGATGCAATAGAATATTTGGTTTCAAGTCTCAGTAGAATGTGGATCAACGTGGCTGAGACAGAGACTCTTTGAATGCATTAAGAGCCAGCAGAGATGCCTCCTCCTTCCATTATAAAATTTCATTATTTTATTTCTTGTAGTAATTTAGTTTTTTAGAAAAAAGAAAAAAAGGAAGAAAAATTACGTGAAATTACGTAGAAATGTGTAAATATTTAAGACCAAATAAAGCTCTAATCTCTTGGGCCTTAAAACGCAGTTCCCAGTTTGAACGCTGTCACTTCTACTAATAGGCTGATAGCTGGAGAAGTAATTGTGGCTCTGCATCCAATGCCTTTGTTACCCAAAATGACCATTTTGTCCTGCAGAGTTTTGACCAAAGGCTGGGACCACTTTGACCTCTTATCCGCCATCGGTGTGGGGCAGTCCTTTTTTTTTTTCCTTTTTTTTTCTCTTGAGATTCCTAAACATGTGAAGGGTGATTATCACCTTTTTCGAGGGGTATTTTGGTCCATTCATTTGCGGTTTAATTTTACTGTGGGTTTGTAATGTACTGTCGTCATGGTCCTGATGACCATTCGTTAAAATAAAGAAACTTTCGGATATCAGTCTTTTTTATCAAACACTGCAATAAAGTAAAAGCTCCACAGTAAAATATCTACCAACTTTAGCCGTATCAGATTTTTAAAAAAATAAAATAAAAAAAATTTCACAAAATTGTATCAGAATTTTCTTGGTCTTTTTCTAACTCTGAAACACATTAAAAATACAAAAAAAAATCATTTTTTTTTAAAATTTAAAATGTCTTGGGAATAGCAAGTGGCCAAGATGGCTGACAAGGCAGCATAAGAACTCCACATGGGGGCTTTTTCATATTTCATACATGCATCTCAAAATATTAAGGTCTTCTAGAGAGAGTCGCAGAAGGAACTACCAGTATTCTTTGTATTTCCAGTAGAAACAGGTAGAAAAGGTTGAAGATGGTTGGACCCCTATAATAATGTCCATGGTGGGTGACCCATATACAAGAAAAAGCAAAAAAAATTTAAAAAATCAAATAAAGCTGAGATTTTCACTGTTTTTGAACTTCTTTTCTAGTCTCAAATATAGAATGTCCTCAAATTTTGATGACCACCAGTATTATTCTTCTTTTCCACCTTCTAATATTGTATTTTGTATTAGGTTTATAGGTTGCTCTTTATTGTGCTTTGCCTGCTTTATATATGTATATGTGCATATATTTATATATATATATATATTATATCGGTTTTTTTTTCCACTAATACCTCTAAAATATAAACATAATTATTAATTATCTCTAAATTATAAATTAATATTAATACTTTTGAATTTTAAAAATAATTATAAATTACTATTGAATTATAAATAAAGTGTTACTATATTTTTATATTTTTTTACCTGTTCAAAAATATATTTTTATATTATGATTTAAAGTAATTTATATTTTTATATATTACCACTTATATTGACATTTAATATAAGAAAAAAGAATATATGAAGTTCTAAATAGATTAAAAAATATATATACTGTATATATAAATTAGAAAATAATTTATAACTTTTTAAAATTCAAAAGTATTAACATTAATTTTATAATTTAAAAAATAATTTAAAACTTTATAGGAGTATTAATGTCAAAAATCCTATTATATATAGTTATGCGTTTAGCTTCTCTCTCTATCGTTTTCATTTTGGCCCTATTGTTGGAGGTCAAACCGAAAAACCTAGCTTTCCTCAAGATCTTTCTTCTTTTTAGGCACTTTATAATTAGAGGCAATCAAACTATCATCATCTAAGGTAGACCATTGAAAGAATGTTATTAATCATTGGGATTTTTGCTTGGCGTGCCAAAGGACTTTTGTTATAAAATACAAAATGAAACTTAATGAAGAAAAAAAAACAGAAAAAGACCCAATTGGGACCTCTTGGTGAGGTTGTTTTCCACACCCCAAACAGATTTAAGAAGAAAAAGTGGGTGCAAAATCTTCTTACAAATCTTTTTTAACCCCACTTTATTGAATTTTCATCAATGATGAAAAATCTTAATGGATTTTATTTTAGTGTCGCTTTGGATAATAGATCATATGGCATGCACATTTTTATTGACTTTGGTATGAGTTCATTACTTTTGGTTGCTTTTTTTTCCAATGTCGTGGTATAAAATAGTGACAATGCAATCATTGATAGCCATCAATGCTCCAAATTACACCAAAAGAGTAAATAATATTTACCAATTTCATATTTAAAATAATCTTCTTTAACTTTTTTTTATGAAATTAATTTTCTTTAATTTGTTCATTTGGTTTTTAAGTGTTCATTTTACAATTTCTTGATAAGCTTGAAGTCCGCATTATATTTTAAAGAGTTATTGCTTTCTTTTTTTCTTTTTTTTTTTAGATAAAGAGTTATTGCTTTCTTCCTTGTAAATAAAATTGCAATAATAATATTAATAATCTAAAAAGTTACCATAAACTCTACAAAATGTCAATATATAAGATTATTTCTAAATTTATAGCAACTTGCATTTGTAGTGGCTATTGACTATTTCAAAGCTTACCACAACTTGCATTTGTAGGGGCCATTATTAGTTTAGTTGCTATTTTAAATTTTAATATATAAAATACTTTTTTTTTTCAATATTTATATTAGTTTCTGTTATCTCAAAAGAGACCCTAATCCGTTTCTCTTATTACAATACTCAGTTCACTTTGAGAGCCCATCGATAAATGAAATAAGGCCGTGGCCCATGGTCAAACAAAGCCAGTATAAGATTCTCCAAAATGGTGGCCCACACACTTATCTTTATTTATTTATTTTTATTAAATGCCGAGATTTTCTTTTTTGATGTGGACCCCAGCTATTGATCCTCAGAATAAAATATTAATAATAATAATAAGAGTTTTGTTAAATGCATACCATTTTTTTTTTCAGATGCTTTACACTTTTTATTATAATTTTCTTATTACAAGTTTGCCCTCAAATGAAATTACAAAAAACATAAAACTCCAGCGTCGATCTCTCGTAGAATGCATACGGCGCCGCTTGATGGCCTTTACCTAAGTTCATTGAAATGTGGTTGATTTCTACATTTTTTTTCAGTATTTTTTAATTGGAAATTTGTATGGATTTAAATTTTTTTTTAAAAAAAAATAAAACCCTCATTAAACCTAATAAATATAGCAAGGTTATTTAAAGTTGTATGCACGTAGAGAATGTGGGTGCGTGTATAAAAAATAAAACCCTCATTAAACCTAATAAATATAGCAAGGTTATTTAGAGTTGTATGCACGAAGAGAATGGGGGTGCGTGTATACATTTGACAAAACTAAAATAATAATAATAATAACAATGATAAATAATAATAAAAAGATTTTATAAAATTGAAAGCCCCACTTTAAACATCCGCATTGCATGGCTTAAATAGTTGGTGGGCCCAACCCCCAATCCCACAAAAATTCCCGCTCAGGACAAAAAGTATTTTTACAAGAAAGACGACGCGGCCACATTTGGTCAGCCGTCACATCATGAACACGCCGACATGATAAAATGCCTGGAATATTAGACTTCTACAACGTGGCCGTTTTACACTGGATGATCGGAACTAAAAGTCTGCATGTTTTCTGGCCTGTTGGTCGCATGATTGTAGTGGGACCCAAAGCTAAACGAGCAGAACTGGACTGCGCAGATGAGATGAGCGGTGTTAGGTGGTACATTCATGTGTGAATTGAGGAGGTTTGATCGTTCTGACTCGTAGAAGACTCTCTCGGACTTTAGATCAATGAAATTTTAAAAATTATACCAAAGTAAATAATAGATTTTATTGTTATCGGTCTATCTATACGAGATAATCAACTTCAAAGTAGGAGCATTAAAATTTAAAGTTTTTATGCTTTATGATATATAAGGTCCATAGAGAGGTATGCACATACTTACATATCCAGATATATAAATTAATATAAAGAATTAGATTTCAAGGATAAGAAAAAAAGTTTAACAAACTATATTAAGAGAATTCTTATTTATTTTAATCTTATTTTATGAATTGAAAACTCTACCCTTTATATAAAGGAAGAAAAGAAAGAAACAGACAAACTAAAATGAATCTGCTTTTAAAAAAGTGAGGGTCCTAATACAGATATACTTATGAAAAACAAATCAAACTTTAATTATTATAATACTTTAACACATTTCCTTTATCAAAGTAAAAGATACTTTAACAAAGTGAAAATGCTAATCACACTAAACTTTGCTTTAATAAAGTAGATCCTCCCGGCGACTATTCTAGCTAGGAGACCGATTGAAGTTTTGATAGTCGAAGTCCTCGGATCCTATATCAGATCTATCAGTGACAGTTTTGCACTAATTGCTGGTAGGATGACCAATTGGAGACTGGCTGCTCTCAGGAGAGTAGTGGGGCTCATACTCACTTGGATTCATAGGGTCATATCTATCAAAATCACAAGTCCACAGAGGAGGCTCTGGCTGAGACAACTGGATGGAGCTGATTAAGATTTCGGAATCCTCTGGATCTTCTTGAATGGGACTACTCGTAGAGGGTATAAAGGGACACCTATGCTACAAAAAGGAGTGAGAGTTAAACCCATCAGTTTGCTAAGATAAATGTTCTTTAGTCTCTAGATGAAGGAACTGAGTGAGTAGAGTGCAGGGTAAATGTCCTGGTCATGCTTTGTTGATGTTATCCATATAGTGATTAAGCTGAGGCAAACTTTGCTCAGTAGGATTACCATAAATAGTTCTCCATATATATGTACTATCCTATGGGAAAACATGACCAGAAGCATCTTGAAAGTATAGCCAATTAAAAATAAACATACCATAAGTGTCTTTTCTTTTGTCTTTCTCTGCTTGAATTAAGAGATTTTTTAATTCAGCAATCCATCATTTAGTAGAACGGAACCAGGTGAAGAAGGTCCAAATGAGGGTATATGCCATTACATCATGCTTGAGCAGATGATGAACTAACTCTATTTTAAAAGCAATACAGCCTTTGTATAAAGTAAGTAAACACCAATAAAACCAGATGCCTGAGCTGTCAAAGAACTGAGGGTTCAGGAGATAGATTCGAGTGGGAAGTATTTCAAGATCAAAATGAATACCTGGATCTCCAGAGGGATCAAGTTTCTCAAAGATTTTGCTAAGATAATAGAACAGATGAGTTTTAGCAAATCTTTGGATTAAAGGAAGAGATTTTGTTGTAGGCATCCCAAGAGGAAATGAACTATCAGGAGGATAATTAGCTTCGTTGCGGGCAACCTGGTAACTATGAACTCTTTTAGTAGGGAAAACCATGAGTGCTTTATGTTTTTTCTTTGGAGGATGAGAAAGCATATCAGCTATGATATTGTCCTTTCCTTTTATATGGTTTACCGTGAAGTCATATCTGAAAAATCAATTTTTTAATCTTATGAGATGGGGGTCTGGAAGTAGCTTCCCTTTGAAGTCTAGAGCTTTAGAAAAAGATGAATTATCTATCTGTATAATGAATCGATAAGCTTGTAAATGAAAATCAAACTTTTGTATTCCTCTTTTGATAGCAAGAATCTCTTTGAAAGAGATGTGATAATTCCGATCTGCTTCAGAGAATTTTCCACTAGCATGACTACAGTAGTGATGTGTATCATCTTTGTCTTGTTCGATCAGAACAGTACCCCAATAAAGATCACTGGCATCAGTCTATAAGATATGAATCCTATCAAAAGGAATCTTCAAAGTTGGAGGAGACTGTGCTAGCTTTTTCAGTTGTTGGACAGCTGTGGTGTGTTGGTCAATCCACTGGTGGGGACCTTGCTTTTTTAGTAAAGCAGACAGCTGTAAGGTATATTGAGCAGCACGTGGAATGAATTCGCGAATGAAGTTTATAGTGCCAAGAAACTGTTGAATTTGCTTTGGAGTAAAATCTTTATTTGAGAATTTTAATAATTTTTGGGTTAAATATGGGCCAGGAGAATATTTTCCTTGTTCGAAATGCATGCCTAAAAAGTCAATAGTGGTCTGGGCAATGAAACTCTTTTTTTCAGAGAGCATTACTCCACAAAAACTTACCTGCTGGAGAAAGGTGGTCAATAGGGATCGGTGATTAGCTTCATCTTTTGAGAAAAGAAGAATATCATCTATGTTGACAAGAGCTGAATGGAGGATATAAGTAAAGATTTTGACCATTGCTTTAAAGGAAAGCTAAGGGGAAGTTCTTAGAATGGTATCTAGGATTAATATCCAATATGCTTTTTTCAAACTTAGAAAAAATTTAAGAATCATGGAGATGAGAAAATAGAACTTTTGTGCAAGGCAGAGGAAATTTATCATCTTTAAGAAAGAGATTTAAATCTCTGTAATCAATGACTAATCATTTCTTTCCATGGAATATTTCTGCATGTTTGTTGACATAGAATGCCTAGCAAGCCTAATCAAAATTTATGGGCTCAATTAATCCTTCAATGAGAAACATTCCCAAATGGGTAGCCTTGGTAGGATTAATATCTTCTTTCTTCTTGAATGATAATTTGACAAAGAACTCGAGAATCTTCTTTGAAAATAAAGATTCTAAGTTTGCATCATCAATTAAATTATGCGGACAATTCTGCATAATGTTTTCATTAACATGCAACCCGGTTTCATCACTTTTTCGTAAAAGATCAAAACGTCAGAAACCATAGAATGCTACATGTTTTAATTGTAGGAAAAAAGGACATTATACAAAGAATTGTCCTGCCAAGAAAGCCTCTAAGCTCATCCAACAATTTCAGGTTTTACCTATTGGTGATGATGCAGAATTAGAATCCTTATTCTTTGAACAGGAACAAGAAGATGAGCAAACCACTTTGGTTATTCGAAGCTCCCAGTCTCATTACTCTGATTTAGATGAAACTGATGATTCTTCTGTTCTGAAAATTAATCCTGCAGATGAATCTCTTTCTCTAGTAATGCAGACATTAAGGATTTCTTCTCAAACTATGTCTATCCAGATTCTCCAGTCAAAGTATGCAATTCCTATGCAAGCTATAGCATATATGGATACTAGATCTCATAAGACCATGATGAATCCTAAAGTTTTTCCTTCTGAAGAATGGAAGACCCACATTGAAAAGTTCAGAGCTGCTGATGGTCAGACTTTTGATACTCGTCTCATCTCCAAAAAATCCATTGAGCTTAAATTCTTTTCTAACTGTGTTATTTGGACGTAGATTCTTGAAAGTGAACTTCCTGACAAAGATGTACTCATTGGAATGGATGTATATGTCCCGGCCTAATACCTTTGTATTCTTCCTCATGGCATACGGTATAAAGTATCTTACAAACTTTATACCAATACTCCTAAGATTTTTACTTTTAGTGAGCCTGTTACTAGTTCATTTGAGGAGCTTAGACTCCAAAGCCTTTGCCTCTGTGCTGATAGCCATAATATGTTTTAACATCCAAATCCTTTGAAGAAAAATTCAGAGTTCTTTGCCGAATTCCCATTCAAGAAGAATGAAGATATTAATCCTATCAAGGCTACCCATTCGGGAATGAGCCTTTCAGAGCTTGCCCTATCAACAGAAGAATGTTCTCAACTTTTAAAAGAAAGATTAATTGAGCCCACAAATTCTGATTGGGCTTGCAAGACATTCTATGTCAACAAACATGCAGAAATACTCCGTGGAAAGAAACTATTTAATATTGATTACAGAGATTTAAATCTCTTTCTTAAAGATGATAAATTTTCTCTGCCTCGCACCAAAGTTCTGTTTTCTTATCTCCATGATTCTCAAATTCTTTTTGAATTTGACCTAAAATCAGGATTTTGGCAGGCAGATTGGAATTCATCCAGATGACCATCCTAAGACAGCCTTCTGCATTCCCACTGCTCAATACTAGTGGAAAGTCATGCCTTTTGGTCTCAAGATAGCTCCTTCCCTTTTTCAGAAAGCAATGGTCAAAATCTTTACTCCTATCCTCCATTCAGCTCTCATCTACATAGATGATATTCTTTTTTTCTCAAAAGATGAAGCTAGTCATCGATCCCTGTTGACCACCTTTCTCTAGCAGGCAGGTCTTTCTGGAATAATGCTCTCTGAAAAAAAGAGTTTCATTGCCCAGACCACTATTGACTTTTAAGCACGCATTTTGAATAAGGAAAATATTCTCCTAACCTGCATCTGGCATAAGAATTATTAAAATTCCTAGATAAGGATATTCAACAGTTTCTTGGCATTGTAAATTTCATTCAGGAATTCATTCCGTATGCTGCTCAACATACCTCACAATTGTCTGGTTTACTCAAAAAGCAAGGTTCCCACCAGTGAACTGACCAACACACCACAACCCAGCAACTGAAAAAGCTAGCACAGTCTCCACCAGCTTTAAAGATTCCTTCTGATAGGATTCATATCTTACAGACTGATACCAATGATCCCTATTGGGGTGCTGTTCTGATCGAATAAGACAAAGATGGTACACATCACTACTGTAGCCATGCTAGTGGAAAATTCTTTGAAGCAAAACAGAATTATCACATCTCTTTCAAAGAGATTCTTGCTATCAAAAGAGGAATGCAAAAGTTTGATTTCCATCTATGACCTTATCAATTCATTATACAGATGAATAATTCATCTTTTCCTAAAACTCTAAATATCAAAGGGAAGTTACTTCCAGACCCCCAGCTCATAAGATTAAAAAATTAATTTTTCAGATATGACTTCATGGTAAACCATATAAAAGGAAAGAACAATATCATTGCCGACATGCTTTCTCGTCCTCCAGAGAAAAAACAGGAAGCACTCATGGTTTTCCCTGCTAAAAGAGTTAACAATTACCAGGTTGCCCACAACGAAGCTAATTATCCTCCTGATAGTCCATTTCCTCCTGGGATGTTTATAACAAAATCTCTTCCTATAATCCAAAGATTTGTTAAAACTCGTCTGTTCTATTTTCTGAGCAAAATCTTTGAGAAACTTGATCCCTCCGAAGATCCAGGTATTCATTTTGACCCTGAAATACTTCCTACTCGAATCTATCTATTGAACCCCCAGTTCTTTGACAGCTCAGACCTTTGATTTTATTGGTGTTTACTTACTCTATACAAAGGCTGTATTGCTTTTAAAATAGAGTTAGTTCATCATCTGCTCAAGCATGATGTAATGGAATATACCATCATTTGGACCTTCTTCACCTGGTTCTGTTATACTAAATGATGGGTTGCTGAATTAAAAAACCTCTTGATTCAAGTAGAGAAAGGCAAAAGAAAAGACACTTATGGTCTGTTTAATTTTAATCGACCATACTTTCAAGATGCTTTTGGTCAGATTTTCCCACAGGGCAGTACATATACATAAGTAACGACTTATGGTGATCCTACTGAGCAAATTTTGCCTGAGCTTTTTCATTATATGGATAACATCAACAAAGCACGACCAGGACATTTACCCTACACTCTGTCCACTCAGTTCTTCCATCCAGAGACTGAAGAACCTTTATCTCAGCAAACCGATGGGTTTAACTCTCACTCCTTTTTGCAGCATAGGTGGCCCTTTATACCCTCTACGGGTAGTCTCATTCAAGAAGATCCAGAAGATCCCGAAATCTTAATCCGCTCTATCTAATTGTCTCAGCTAGAGCCTCTTCTGTGGACTTGTGATTTTGATAGATATGACCCTATGAATCTAAGTGAGTATGAGCCCCACTACTCTCCTGAGAGCAGCCACCCTCCAACTGATCATCCTACCAGCATTTGGTACAAAACTATCGCTGGTAGATTTGATATAGGATCCGAGGACTCCGACTATCAGTATTTCAATCTGTCTCATAGCCAGAATAGTCGCTGAGAGGATTTACTTTATTAAAGCAAAGTTTGGTGTGATTAGCATCTTCACTTTTTTAAAGTATCTTTTACTTTGATAAAGGAAAGGTGTTAAATAATTGTAATAATTAAAGTTTGGTTTGCTTTTCATAGTTATGTTTGTATTGGGACCCTCGCTTTTTTAAAAGCAGATTCCCTTTGGTTTGTCTGTTTCTCCTTCCCTTCCTCTATATAAAGAGTGGAGTTTTCAGTTTGTAAGATAAGACTAAAATGAATAAGAATTCTCTTAGTATGGTTTGCTAAACATTTCTCTTTATTCTTGAAACCTAGTTCTTTATATATTAAATCATATATCTGGGCATGTGAGTATGCTCTACACTTGCCTATCTGAGGATTCTATGTATCAGAAAGCATAAAAGCTCTCAATTCTAATGCTCCTGCCTTGGGGTTGATTATCTAAGATAGATAGGCCGGTAACGCGTAAAGCCTATTGTTTGCCTTGGTATGGCTTTTAAGGTTGCGTTGGTCTAGAGTCTGAGATAGTTTTCTCTAAGTCAGAATAGTATTGGGTCACTGTAATATTTCGCTTCTTAAGGTTGCATTGGTCTAGAGTTTGAGAGAGTTTTCTCTGAGTCAGAACAGTATTCGGTCATTGTATATATATCTATTTAATTCATTAGAAAAATTGCCAAAATATTTAAACTTAAATTATACATCACATATAATTGAAGTGTAGAAGTAGAATGTTAACACTACTCCTTGAATATAGAAAAATTTTTTAGAGTGAATTTTTCAACATTACCTAATTTTTTACTTAAATCATTTTTATGCAACCCTATACTTGGAGGGACACAAAGTGAGCTGGCTAGCCGAGTAGTGTTTCTCTTCACATCACTATTTGTATCATTTTAATTTTATTAATAAATTGGCTAAGACTTTATTTTTGTGTAATAAATATGGCAAAGTTCAATGGAGCTAATATATATATATATATATATATATTAAAGTCCCAAATCATAAGAAATTGTATTTGATAATTTTATTAAAAAAAAAATTGTATTGGATAAGGCTCATGGACAGACTAGACCCAAAATGAATTGGATAAAGTTCTTTGCATTGGCCCAATCTGAAAGAATAATAGGTAGTATTCAAATCCAATTGTAGATATTCTAACTATTAAAATTTTAGATGAACTACGTAACTGTCTCTTTTATATTTATTATTAATTTCGTTGGAATATGCCTTTGATTTTATAAAAATTATAAACCTATCCTCTTAATTTTGATTTTGATTTTTAGTGATGTATTCTCCAATTTATCAACATAGTATGATATATGTAAATTAGTAATAAAAAGAGGTGAAATGCAATAGAATAAAAGCCAAGGATAAACTTTTAGAAATATTTAGGGTTAATTATATTTATCACCCCTACACTTTTAATATTATGTCAATATGGTCCCTACATTTTTAATTTGTACAATTATAATATTTATACTTTTTAATAAGATCAAATAAGTTTTTGTGTTAAAATTTTCGATCAAAGTTAACAGATTATGTCATATTAGAGTCCAAATAACATTTAGATGAACTTTTTTTTTTTTATCATTTTTTAACTAGGAAGGTAAACAATTTATTTAATATGATGGTTTTTTAAAAAAATTCCACCTGGATACTTATTGTGACTCAATTTTGGCAGAAAATTTTAACAAAATAATTTATTTGAACTTATTAAAAAGTGTAAGGGTTGTAATTGTTCAAATTAAAAGTATACGAACCATATTGACATAATATCCAAAGTGTAGGGGTGATAAATATAATTAACCTAAATATTTATGTTCATTTAATACTTTTTTTAAAAAAAAAAATTAAAAAATGAGAAAAATATAGTTACATATTTATTTTTGAAGTGGATGGAGGATATATATATATATATATATATTTATTTATTTATTTATTTTTTAATTTTTTGGTTAAAGCATAGATGCTATAGTTGATTGGTTGTATGATTGACTTTCAATGTGTTTGGGTCCATGTTTATGTTTTACAAAAGCTTACTAAAATTTACCCCAAAAAAAAAAAAAAAAAAGAAAAGCTTACTAAAAGGAAGCTTACTCGGACATTTTCAAATTAACGTTGTGCTTTTTTTTTTTAATTGTGATTTGTGAAAATATTTCAAATAACAAATTTTAATTTGCGAGATATAAATTTTAAATTTGCTTTATATAATATTTTCAAATAACTTTAAAACTTAAAGATATACAAAATATATATATATATATATATATATTCATATAAATAATATTGAAAAAAAGTGTAAAAAAAATGAGCGAACTGTTGATAAAATAAACAGTAAATTACACCATACTTTCATGAATTATGAAGTGTTTCACACTTTACCACTTAAATTTTTAATTTCGTCGTATTACCACTTAAACTATTAAATTTTATTCAATTTGCACTAATTAATAATGCCTATTTGAAGTAATGCAGGAAATATAACATATGTTGGTGGCATAACCTAATTAAATGAGTATTTGTTGAAAAAAAGTTTAAAAAAAAAAAAAAAAAGTTCTCATGAAAGTTCCTCCCTTCTCCCTCCTCTTCACCTTATTGGAATTTGACATTAAAATAAAAAATAAAAATAAAAAACAAAAGTTAAAATCGGATTAAATAAAAAAATAAATTTGTAATTAAACCAAAACAAAATCAAAATTGATTTTTCAAGGGGTTAAAGTTTAGAAATTGAAATTTTTTAATTTCGTTATGGAAGTATTGTTCATTTAAATTCATTTTTAGGGTTGCTTGAATATATGTTTATGAATAAAGTTTGACCCTTTAACATCCTAATTTGGTTTGGTATATCCTCATTTGCCTTGTATATTGAATTTTTAAAAGTAAACATTTTGGCTGAAAATAGATTTTTAAAGGCTTGGATTTTAACTTGAATTGATAAAAATTATAATATAGATTGTTTGTAAATAATAAGAGAACTAAAACTGCTTAATCGGTGGTGGAAATAGACAACTGAAATGCTGAATTCCATGGGGTTGAAGTTATGGGTCACAAAAACTCGATTATAAAAAACGGACGAAGAAGATTAATAGTGAACTTTAACATTATAATTTTGCATTTTGACTCTAAATTTGCACAATTTTGCATTTTACCCTCTGATATCTAATTTTTTTTTCAACAAATATCTTTTAGTTGAATCATATGAGACATATATGTCATATCCTGTCCATTATTTACACAGGCATTGTATATTAATGCAAATTGAATAAAATTGAATAGTACATGAAATAGTGCGAGGAAATTGAAAATTCAAAGAGCGCGACAGTTCAGATGGGACTAATGTAATTTACCATAAAATAAATTGGATGAGAAATAGATGATTGGGATTTCGAAGAAATGTATTTGAAATTAAAAATAAAATAAAGGATTATAATTAAATGAGAGTAAATTTTCTGATTGGCAATTGCACACCCAATTTTCCATCACTCGCCAAGTGCACGCGCGGGCATAGCAAACCCCTTTTCCTTGGTAGAAAAGGCCGCTTTCAGACTCGAGAGGGAATTTCATCAGACGCCTATGGCCACCGAAGCTCGCGGCTCTTCGATCCGATATACAGTACCCGATTCAACCCGAAAACCTGATAACATCATCTCCGTTTCGGAAGCTCCTGTATCTGGGAACGGGTCAGTATAAACTCCACTTCGCTCTCTTTCTCTCTCTCAACCGCTAGATTCTGAACCTAGCATGTAATTTTTGTTTAGGAATTTAAGCGTGTGAGTACAAAAAAAACTGTTTTTATATCTCTTTGTGTATATGCATATCTATATGTGTAATTTAATGATTTTGAAAGCTTTAATAATTTGATGTGAAGCTAGTGAGCTGGGATGAGTTCTTGGGGGAGTTCAGTAAAAACCCTAATTTAATTGTTTCATTTCTAATTAATTGTATTATTCACTTTGCAACCATGCAAAAGTGTATAGCATGTTAGATTTATGGTGGGTACTGGTTAGTAATATTTCTATAAAGATTTTTTTTTTTTGGCTTGTAGATTACTTTCTAGGACCTTCTATCTGAAATTCTCTAGGTTTTCCTTTAGAAGGACTTGGAATTTTGATGTCTGAATTTTTAAATAGTTTTCTTCATCAAATTTTCGTATGAAATTTGGAAAAAGTTTACCTTAATAACCCGAATTTCAGGGTTTTTTTTTCTTATGGTAATGATTTTGAGTCATATGATACTTAAAAAGTAATCATGGAGGAAAATATTTTATTGATTTACTCTTAACTTTAACAACTAGTATCATGCATTGGATGGTGAAAATCTGACTTCTATTTATTTTTACTGATTGAATATGGTTGAGCAACTTTCTATCAATAAAACTTTGAAATCTTAGTGACCAAATTTTCCCATGACATGATTGATTTCCTCACCAGACTAAAGGTAGCAAGCCATGGGTGATGCAATTGATTTGACTGAAGATGGAGGTGTTGTCAAGACAATTTTAAGGCATGCCAAAGCAGATGCAGTTGCTCCAACAGAAGATCTTCCTCTTGTTGATGGTATGTAATGGTATTGGCTGAGATTTTCTCATTAATGTTTTAATAAGTAACGTTTTGACTGGTGAAAATTTAAACTTGTAGAAAGATGGAAATTTGGTTGAGGTAGATGGTCCTTTAGTTTAGTGGAGAATTTGGTGTTCCTGATTTGACTAATAACCTTGTTGTTTTATCTCGGAAAGTATTATAGAGAAAGTTGATCTTCCTATTAAATTGTGTGTGTGTGTGTGTGTGTTTTTATTTTTTTATGTAAACTGATAAAGCATGTTTCTAAAATGTATATATTAAACTAGTTAGAACAGAAGGTGTTGAGACGGTCTACAAGGATGGAAATGTATTTGGTAATTAAGGCAGTTTTAGTTGACCTTGGATTAAAGGCATGCAGATGAGTGAAGCAGCCACATAAAGTTTTTTTTTTCTCAAATGGATATTTATGTTATTTCTTCTAAAATTTAAGTATAATTTTTCTCTAATTTTCTTATGGTCAAATTTCTCAGATTAACTTAAAATATTAAAATTAAATTTGAGGGTCTTTTCTTTTTTTGAATTTCCCTTAAGTTTGTTTGCAAGTTTGAATTTAATTCAGATCCTCCTTTAAACTGGATAATGTGTGATTGTTTTCATTTTTAAAGCATTGAACATTGAGTAGTCAAAAGTGTACTGGCAAGGGAAATTCTGAATTTTAGGAATGTAGATAAAAACAGTTTTCTATTTAATAATTCCCGTGTTCGTTTGAACTCAGCATTTTTTTAATTCTATGTGCTGCTCAGTCATTTACAGTTGTGCACCCTTTAATACACTGTTAAGTTATACTAACAGAGCAGCACCTGCATGTTTCTGTAATCATGATTGTTCTTTTGTTTGGATACAACAGTTCATTATGAAGGCATTCTTGCTGAAACGGGTGAAATCTTTGATACTACGCGAGAGGACAATACTGTTTTCTCTTTTGAGCTTGGAAAGGGCACTGTTATCAAGGCTTGGGACATTGCATTGAGAACCATGAAGGTCAAATCTTCCTTTTCTACTTCAAACTCTCTTGGGTGTCGATCCTAAATATTTCCTAAATTTTGGTTTCTGTTTCGCTTTCACCAGGTTGGGGAGATTGCAAAAATCACCTGTAAGCCAGAATATGCCTACGGAAGTGCAGGTTCCCCTCCAGATATTCCACCAGAGTAATGTCATTTCCTTCAAGTCTTTATTTGTCTATATGAAAGGGTATAAAAGGAGTTGGTGGGAGTGAGTCAGGTTGTAGATTGTCCACTGAATTTGCAGCTGTATGGCAAGAAAGAGTTCTACCCCGGGCATTGGACCTTGCCACGATCTATTCCACTCTGAAATTAGAATTTCATTTTTTGCTATTGTTGCAGATGATTTATTATTAATTTTAAAAATTCCTGAGAAACGCTTATCTGATGCAGTGCAACTCTTATTTTTGAGGTGGAATTAGCATCCTGCAATCCACGGAAGGGATCGAGTTTGGGTAGTGTTTCAGAGGAGAGGGCTAGGCTAGAGTAAGTTAAATGGCTGTTTTCTTCATGTTCTACATTGATACACTTGAAGTCCTATTATTATATCATCATAAATGTTTGCTTTGAAATTGTATCATAATTTTTAAACATATGATGATTATGTTGCTAATTCAAAAACATGGAAACAGAGAGCTGAAGAAGCAGAGAGAGCTTGTTGCTGCTGCCAAAGAGGAAGACAAGAAGAAGAGAGAAGAAGCCAAAGCTGCTGCCGCTGCTCGTATTCAAGCCAAGTTAGATGCCAAGAAAGGTCAAGGCAAGGGAAAGGGCAAAGGAAAATAAGGGAATGCATTACGTTTTATAATTTACGAGAAAAACATTATCCTTGATGATTTGTTAGACACAATATAACTATTTGGCTCTCATATTCGAAAGTGGAGTGTACTACAATATTTAAAACAAGCTGAACCATGTAGTTTTCTGATGGTTTGAATTTGATGTGGCTTGTGAATTTACGTTTAATTACTCTATTTAAATTCCTTTTTTTCTTTATTATCAAGCATAATCATTTTAAGCTTTTGGTGGATGAAAAAGACAAATAGATACGTAATGTTATTTAATCTAATCAAGCTTTCTTACAACAATTTGGTCACACAAAGTACAACTATAACTTTTGTTATAGAATTTACCAAAAAAAAAGAAAATTTTGCTATAGAAAATATTGAAATGTTATTTAATCTAATCAAGCTTTCTTACAACAATTTGGTCAATTATAATGGTACAACTATAACTTTTGTTATAGAATTTACCAAAAAAAAAAAAAAAAACTTTTGCTATAGAAAATATTGAAAAAACAGTATTCTTTCACATTTCTAATGCCCTAGGTCAGTATAGTTACATCAATCCTCGCCAGTAACTTAAAATCTCTCACTCTAGTGCTATATAGGAATGATTTCTTCTAAGTTGTTCATGTAGGGATAAATTAAACCATAAAAGATGCATCCATTTCATCATGTGAACCATTTTCATGCCACCCGGACCCTGCTCTGAACTTACAAACAGGGCATGTTCCCTGTTGCCGCAGCCATGGATCAATGCAATTAACATGGAACTGCAAAATAAAGCATCATTCTCAATAAGGTTAATATTAACTCTATTAAATTGACAAGGAAAACGATTAAAGCCGAAAAAAAGACTTGTAGTATCAGATAACGATACTGAATCATTGAAAGGAAAGGCTGCACCTGATGCAAGCATGGCAGGCTACGGATGAGTTCTCCTACACTAACTTGCTCCAAGCAAACACTGCAAGTCAGCTCATCTTCTGAGGCCTTTGTGCTCCCAACTGCATCAGTAGTGTTTTGCTGCTGCAAAAGAGCATAGAAAATATTCAATGGTTGATGGGGTGAAAAATTCAAAACAAACAAATAATATAAGCAACTACATGAGTCGCCCAAATCCTTCTTTGCAGGAAATAAAACGCGCTAAACCTAGTTATTATATGAGACACTGTAAACAAGGCAAACCTTCATACTAACACAGTAACACATAGGATGTACTTTGAGAACTACTAATCAAACATCTTGTTCATAGGACTTGTAGGGCCACATGCTGAAAACATATAGGCATAGATGATTTACTACCCAAACAATTATTTCTGAAAAATGCTTAAATGTAAGTTGGTATAAACTCTACTGTAGTGCTCTAACCCTTTTCCCCCACTATTCCAGGCATCAGCCAGGAAAGATTCATAATGAAGAAGTTCAGAACTAAAATTGCTTCAGCTCAGTAAAATGGCAGATGGATTCATATTACACAAAAGCACAACTGGTAGCAAAGAAGCAGAACAAAAAAGGCAAACTGGAAAAGTTATACTAAAAGATTATGCAATACCTCAGCAGATGCTGAAGATGAGGCCTGCTGCATTGATGACACACCACTGCAGACAAAATGAAACCATAAAAATTAAATAGATGCCCCAGCCAAATGCTAAAACATCATGATAACACTTCTTCATTTATTCAAAAGATATTGCTATGGTAAAGTACACAATTCTAGTTATTTAAGAGAACCTCATAAAAGTTTACAAATGTTGAGACTGTTTTTCTGTCTTCTTTTCAACAGTTAAAAGTAACATTACTGTCAAATGTGGATCTGAAATTTTTTAAAATAAATTAACCCACACATGGAAGCATGAGAAAGTTGGAAAATGTTTAGCATGCTGGAACTCAATTTGACCTTAATTAAGGAGTAAAATTCATTGACCAATAGCAAATGAAAAAGAAAAAGGTACTGGTAAATTTATGTAGGGGTCATTGCACATTAAATAAGGAAATGTACCTGAAGTTTAATTATAAACAAGAAGAAGTTGCATCTAATTGTTCTATTAATCTACAGCAGAAACATTGCCAAAACAGAAGAGCCAACAATGAAACTTCAAAACTTACCTTTGAGAACCAGCAACCTTGTATTTATGGACGGGAAGAGCATTTATCTCTTCCTCACTCATTGAGGGAGCTGTTGGAACATTATCAGCATCCAGTGCTCTCAATGTTTCATAATCTGATAACAACAAAACACATAAAAGTAACACTGAGAAGCAAAGAAAATATCTAAAGAAATAACTTTAACTATTATAGCTTGGCCGTCAAATATTTAGCCAGAATTTATTGGATTGTACGCCACATTTCAGAGGAATAATTAATAATTGACAGACCTAAGTCATCAAATTCTCGGTCAAGAAGTGCAAGATGAAGTCTGAGCCCCTGTAAACGCCCTCTTGTTGCAAGTGATATGGATGGAGGCATATGCAACCGCAGTTCAGTATGACCAAGAAGGCCACTGGCTGCTGCAGCATGAGCTTGGGCTGCTTGAAGTTGTTGGCAAGTTGCATACATCCTTAACGTCGTGGCCATCAAAAACACACCAAGCACCAGCCAGAGCTACAAACACGAATTTAACGGAGTCCCATTATATTGCTTGTCAACTAAATATAACAGCAATCTTGAAGAAGTTAATATTCATAAACAGTCAAGAGAAAGAAAATACCAGAAAGTTAGATGACATCTGGTGCGAGTTTAGTATCATGAATAGCAATAAAACTGGCATAAAAGAATGCAGCAAGGGAAATTAATATCCGTAAACAAAATCACTGGAAAAATAAACCAGCAAGAATATATAATACCTGTAACTAGGAAAGCAAGTGAGTTGGAATTAACAGGACGTGCTGAATGAACACGCTGATACACAAGAAATTCAATATATGAAAACAGATTAACAGATAAGCTTACTTGAATCAATGCATATAAATGCAACATCCCAAGCTTTAAGTAAAGAAGTGAAATGAAGCATATGTTATATACAAGAAACATACCATGGAACGCCGCTCAGGAATAAATCCTGGGAATCCACTTTCTAAATCTGCTCTTGTACCTCGGAAAACAAAACTCATGGTGATAGAAGTTTAAAAACCTTCTTTAAATTGTAAAGTCAACAATTTGCAGGTCCACTAAAATAAAATCCACCTGCACAACTTTTTTCAATGATCTGTAATGAAATATATATCAGATAAGTAATCTTGTGAAACCAAGGCAAATACTGACATCTTAGGAGTGTATGGTCCAACATAAAAATGCAATCTGGAAATCAACAAGTGAAAATAAGTAAAACTGCCAACATATTTGCAAAAACAGTGCATATTAAGCCACAGATACGGGCCAAAAATGTTTGCAAAAAAAATAAGAACCTTCAGATAATGCAACCAAGAAAATTCCACAACATTCAGACAAACCAGCTGTAGAATCCATACAGAATCACAATTGTCAGGATTAGTATATCCAAAATACATTTTTTTCACCCTGTGAAAACCCCAAAAAGCAAACATATAAATGAAATTACAGAACTCAGTACACATATTTAAGGCCACATCCAAAATCTAGTTTTCACTGCATGTTAACAGCCATAGCATGAGCTAACACGCAACAGTAGAGTCTCCAACACAAACGAAGCAGCTGATTCATACAACCAAATACTTTTGAAGCGTCTAGAAGTCAGATTACTATTGAAAAGCCATCATTTTTAAAGAACGTTTAGAGGTACAAATGCGTAGTCACCATTCAAAAACCATGATGAGAAATATGAAGAAAAAATGACAAACAAATGTCGGGTTCACTATCACAGCTAAATTTCATAAAAATAGCAGAACTTTCCAGTAAACGAATCCTTGCAGTATAAAGGTTTGAATTTGCTGTAATGGGTCCTCTCAAAATTACAAAAACCTTTGATTTCTCACAATTTGTTCAATTTTCTATAACTTGCTTAAACCTTTTGATATTAACAATCACAAGAATTCTAGAGCGCACACAGCAAGCAAAACAAAATCAAACCACGCGGAGCAAATCCCAGCTGCTATTTACTTCCGGTAAGGAAACTAATCAATCAAAACCCAACCCCAATATACACATCCCTGAAATACCCAAAAAGGCAAAAAAAAAGAAAAAGGGAAAGATAAAAGCTTAAACCAACAAATTAATGGAATTAAAACAATCTGGAGTATAGTTTAAGAAAACGAAAGAGACGTACTTACAGAATCAGAAAAAGATCGCAGCCAACATGCGCTTGAATTTGGATAAAAAAAAAAACGCACGACTCTGTGTCTGACAACTGAGAACAGAAGGAAGGCGAACGAGTTAGTAGTGACCAGAGACCTGATTCGACTCGGACGCGTTTTTCAGTTCCTGCTGCTCTGAAGTCGGGTTGAGTCGGTAGCTAATTATATTTTACCAACTTTAATGTCCCTCCAAACGCACCGTTTTTGTCATGCTTCCAAGTCTCGTATTTTACAGTGCGCTCCGTGACTCAATTTTTTTTTATGAATAAAAAAAGACCTTCATATAAAAATTATTAGTCTAAAATTTTATTAGAAAATAGAATTTTATTACTATTTTAGTTTTATAATTTTATAATAGTCTAGAACAGTTAGTTCTTTTCCCTAACAGTTTTTTCTCCACTCGGCATTTTACAGAGTTGAGTACACATGGAGTCTTAACAAGGGCTTACCAAGACTCGAACCGTAACTCTCGAAAGCGAATATGAGAATTCGGTCAGCTTCCTTACCGTTAGGCCACACCCCAAGGTGCACTCCATGACTCATTTTATTTTTCACGCTTTCTCTAATCTTAGTGACTAAAATACTGTTTCGCATATTATTATCCTTAATTAGATTATTCTTCCACCTCTAGAATAATAGATTTATGTGATAGATATGTACTTCATATCATTGATCAATTAAAAAATGTACAATTCTATGCCCTTAAAAGAGGTTCAAATGCAAGTGATAATAATATTTTAAGAAGACCCTTTAATTTACCGTTGCTCTTTATATATACATGATACACATGAAGATGTATTGACCCATCAAAAATATAAAAGGTTTCCGAATGACAATTGACTGAGCAAGATGAAGCTTTGAGATAGAATGTATGTCTTGACTGCATTGGTATGCATCACAATACGGAATCTGAAACGAGAACAAGAAAGATATCAGAGGGAACATGTGCACCAGCATTGCTTTTCACGGGGAGTTTATGTGCTAATTGTATGCATTCACTGTACTCTTTTTTTCTTCTCTGAATTTTTCTCTTAGGGTTTCCTTAACAAGGTTTTAACAAGTCAATTAAACGTGTCTAGCAAAGTTTTATTGAGGCAGTTGAACATGTTTAACCACTAGTAGTGCTACATCAGGAGAAATATGCACAATAATTACACTCTCTTTTTTTTTTTTTTTCCGTTCAGATTTTGTACCACTATGGTTTTCTGGCAAGATTTTGACAAGGCAATTTAGCCATATGCATTGCACAACAAAATGAAAACTACATCAAAAGCGATAGAACCAAACGCATCCCCCCAAAGCTCTTCTTCACACGTGAGCTTGATAAAGGTAAGTTCGTGGACATTCAATCTGTTGGATCTGATTAAGTGATAATTTTGCAGATTTGTTCATGAAAGAGTCTCATACTTCAACGTTCCAAACGCTTGTATATAAAATTAAAATGCATTAATTGTGAGATTTGAAGAGGGTTTAGTATTGTCATCCTAAGAATGAAAAAATGTATTTGTTCTCTTTGTACTTTATTATGATTTTGTTCTATTAGAATTTTTAAATTCTAACAAAAAAAGGAAAAAAAGAATACATATGAATAACCAAAAATATAATATATATATATATATATATATATATATAAGTTAAGATAATAAGCAACTATTTTTATTATTCATTTAAAACTTATGAATATGGGATCAGATATTCTACCTTGATATAAAAAAGTTGGACAAGCATGGGACTTAGTCAATTAGAACCGGATTGCGTTACTTGATGCTCTGACCGAAAACAAATCAGTGGGGGCCTTGTACGATTGAATATGCATTAGAAATGTCAATCCCTTTTCTACAACACCAATAAAAATCAGTTGAACTTCTAAATAATAGTTTGTCTGCTCGTATATAGACCTTAAGTAGTCATATTGGATGCAATAAATTAAGAGGTATTAATGTTAATTCAATAATTTAAGAAGTAAAGTTTTTAACTTTTTATATATTTTAAGGACAATGGTGCCAAAAACGTTTAATAATAACGTCTCAAACTTTTTATTTTTCTACTATATTTATTAATTAAACCATATTACTATTTAAATTACGAATGTTATTATTGATATTATTTGTTCTTTTAAGGCACTATATTAAATTGGTTGGTAATATGATTTTGACAGAGTCTAATCCTATTATCTATTATTAAATTTATCAAATGCACTTTCTTTGAATATATCTTTATCTCTAATTTATGATTAAAATTTATGGATAAAGTCATTTGCCTTCTGTCTTCTATGTTTTTTTTGTTAAAAAAAAAGTTGGCTATAACATCAAATTCAAAAAAAAGTTAGAAACGTTGATTGTTTTGGTAAAGAAGGGAGGATTTTTTTAGAGAAAAAAAATAAAAACAAAAATAAAAAGAGTTATGACAGTGTTTAAACTCGCAAAAAGCCAACTAATAAAATGTGTGCCGTTAATGCGCTTGTGAACTGGGCCAGAACTCTACAGGCCCACTCCAGTTATGACTCCGCCATTAGATTCTCAATTGAATTCGGATAATTTAAGGGTGGTGCATTTAATTTAGATTTTAATTAATTTTTATAAATTTTTTTAAGTGTTAATTTTTATAGATTTTTTTATAAATATTATATATTTTTATAGATTTTTAATTTAAAATTTTTTTATAAATATTTATAGATTTTTATGGACATTATTAAATTTTTATAAACTTTTATTGATATTGATAAATAAATACTTCAATCTTATTTAAGGGGGGTGCTAACAAAAAAACCTTCACCTCAAATGATGTATTTGGCCAGATATACATGTAATTGACTGCTCCCAATCTCTCATAGAGTGAGATATATTTGTTTTTGGGTGCTTCAACATGTCTGTAACTTAATTACCAAAAAACATGTCTAGCATGGAACACGTCAATGTCCTTACTCGAAAGACTGTCATGCGTGTAGTTAACTCAATTGAGTGTATATATATGTATAAAATCAAGTAACAAAAAATATAAAAGATTGATTTTAATAGATTAAGATAAGATGATAAAATAGTATATTATTATAAAAATATTATATGATAGTTATTAATAATTCATCATATTTTTTTCCTTTTTATTTTTTTTTTATTTTTTTTGTGATAAATGAAAAGGGCATGTTTCTTTGAGTTTCGAGAAAAGCCCAAATCTTGAAAGTTTTGCGAGGTTCAATTTGATTGGTGTCCGCCTTTTTTAAGTGGAAAAGTTGTGTAAAAATTTAAACTTTAGAAAAGAACGGAGAAATATGAGCTTGTGAAGTATATAGGATCTGGAATTTCGATGTGGCCAACTCTCAGACAATGATTAAACTTCATCTTTATTTTTATTGCCATGGCTGTAATTGGTATTTTCATCAGACCCTGATCCACCAAAAAATAATATAACTATCCAAAATATATGACACAGACAAATTATTAAGAACAATAATAAAATTTATAAAACCCTAATTGGAAAAAAAAATCAAAATTATTCATATTAATTCAAAAAAATAACAATAAAAAATTGAAAAATACAAACAAAATAAAGTAAATAAGAATGATAAAAACATAATAGAAAATATGGGAGATGAAAGTGTGGAGATTATTGTGATTGTTGAGGTCTGGTGTCAAGATCATAGTTATTTGTTCTCACAACAATCGACAAAAGTTTCTTGAGTGAATGAAAGAGAAAAAATGAAGTTTGATATTTATGTCACATGTTAAAAAGTCAATAAAGGTCAAGGTAAAGTTTACTAAAGTTCTTAAATTTTTAATGTCATCAAGCTTTTATAAATTTTTTAAATATTTTAATTAAATATATCTTGATTTTTATAGACTTTTTAAAAGTTTATAAAAGTCTATAATGAATACAGTAGACTTTTATAGAGTTTTTAAAAGTCTGAATTAAATATCTGTAATAAAAATTTTCATTAAATATACTCCCTTGAGTGTGCACGTGTTTTTTTTCTGTGTCTTCATAATTTATGTCCACCACTTCTTTTTTTTTTTTGGTATAGTATATAAAACATTACAATTCCACACTTTTTTCTCTCAAAATAAAAAATTTTGTTTATTTTTTTTATTAATTTATAGTAAATATAAATTTTATAGATATATGATTATATTCATATGAAATATCATTAAAACTATTAAATTTTTTATATATGTTTCAACTAATTATGTTTCATTGTTTGAAGTAGTAACTGGAGTGTATTTAAAAGTTGAAACACAAAAACAGGTCATAAAATCCTGGGATATTAGTGTAGTACCACCCAAAGATATTATAACACTTAAATCGATGATCGAAAAGTATCGAGGATATTGAGCAGAGTTTAATAGGGTAAAAGTGTTATGTGAGAGTGGTGTTCCTTGAAGGTTATATAAAAGGATGATGGTAGAACTTTATCGCCAGTTAGAATGCACCCCACACTTCACACTTTTATTATGTCAGCGGTTAGTGTGTTACTGGTAGAGTTGTGATGACAATTAGCATGCCACTAGTTAAGATGTGGGAACGATTTTATAATCACACTCTATCATATGATTGTGGGAGCTGACAGTGGAAGATATACACTCAGTGTAGTTGTGTAATCGACGAATATGGGAGAGCATAAATGTGAGAGAGCTTGCTTAAATGTGAGAGAGCATTTCTCCTATGGTGCTCTCGACTATTGTGATAGTGAAAGCTATATATTAGCAGTAGTGAATAGAGTAGTGAAAACAACATGGTTAGCAGTTTCTTATACACATGGTCAACATATATTGGTGACTAGGAGGTGTATTCTGACTGAAGAAGATACTAGATTGAGCAAGATTTATAACTTGACTTCAAGCTTGACAATAAGTGTGTAAGCACTCTTGTAGAGTGGTACATTCGTTTAAAGGTAAATCGACAAAAGAAGATGCTGCTGTCGGCAAAAAGGAGGTGTGATATGTAAAGACCCCTGCAAAAGACCCAAGTTCCATGGAGAGAACCTTGTTGAACCTTTTTATGCAAAATCAAAGAAAATGAATTAGCCATCAAAATAAAGGGATAATGGGTCCTCTATCTCAAACCATATTCTGAATGGAAATATGGTTGAGGATGACCATTAACAACCACACTATATATAACAATTAAGACACACTACATGACAGGCCTTACCCAATATGGATCAAAACTCATATGCAACAGAGGAAGTCGCATTCTATTTTACTATAAGCTTTTGACATATCAGTTTTTAAAGCAAAAACATACCTTTGATATTGCCTTTTTCATTTAAGAAAATGAAACATCTCCTAACCAATATACAGGTTATCTTGAAATTTCCTTCCTCCTATAATAGCTCTTTGATTCTAAAAAATTAAGGCTGTCAGGTGACACTTCAATCTAATAGAAATGATTTTAGAGATTATTTTGTAAACGAAGTTGCATAGGATGATAGGTTTAAATTGTGACATCTCTTGAGGATTGAGTTTGATTTAATTGGCTCAACAAAGTACCCGACTTGAAAAAATTATAAACCAAATTAAAGATATCATTTTCAAAGAGACCCCAATTATAATGGTAAAAAATACCTAAAAAACCATTTGATCCTGAGGCCTTTCTACCATTTGGAGGGAAAGCCGTATGTTTAATCTCTTCTTTTGTTACATTCCTCAATTGGTTTTGATTTATTTCAGGTAAAACACAAGATATAACAGAAGCTAAAGTCTCATACAGATTATGCTGCCAAACTAAATGAAAAAAGTCAAAATAAAATGACTGAATGTGGACAACAATATCCTTCTCTTTGTCCAACCAAAAACCTTGCTAATCCTTAATCTTTATAACTTGGTTTCCGTTTCTCCTTTGCATAGTAGTAATATGAAAAGAAAAAAAAAATTCTATCACCATATTGCAACCAATTAATTGTTGATCTCTACCCCCAATACACTTTTTTCTTTTGCTAAATATCACTAAGTTCAGAAGTTAGATTTTTTTTCGTTTTCCAAATAATTTGGCATAATCAATTATCCTCCAGTCTCCTTAATTCCTCTTTCGACCGAAAAATTTTCTTTTAGAGATTATCCCATAGGTTTTTACTCCACCTTCTAAGAAAACTACAATAATGATCCAATTTTTTGACAAAGATCCATGCTTAAGGTACCTGCCAAGAATCCTCAACTATGGAATTATAGCCCACCTCGAACAACCTTTTTTTTTAAAAAAAAATAAAAAATCTAAAGGTTTTCGAACATTTGCTAAAGGGTTAAAAAACAATATTCAAGGGTAATGATCCAAATCAGTTAATGGAGGGACATGAGTATAGGATATAAGGAAGTCTCGTAGGAAAATATCATTCACCAAAGTTCTATCTAGCTGTTCCATAAACAAATCCCTACTAGTTCTTCCATCCGACCAAGTATAGTAAAATCTTGTAGTTTTCAGATCTATCAACCTTTCCGAATCTATGAAATTACGAAAAGCATTCATTCAAGTCATATTACCAAGCCTTTTCCCAAACTTTCATCATTAATTAAAATCTCATTAAAATCACTCATTAAGATCCACAACAACATATTATTTCGACCTATAAAAAGTAAAGAATTTCAAAGTTATAGTTTGTCTTGAAGCTCACGGTTACTATACACAAAGATTATTTTACAAGAACAATTCAAAAAAAAAAAAACCTTATAAGTTCCACAAAATTCTTGTGCTTCATAATAGTAGTTACTTTGAAGTCATCATTCCAACTCACGAAAATGCAACCCGAAAGACCTTCAGCAACCACTGAGTCACAATGATAAAAATTAAGTTTTCTGAGTAGACTATATTAGTTATGTGAAGGTTTTTTTTGTTTATAATAGGCATACCATAGAGTGTTTGTAATGGATTTTACAATCCATTAAAGTTTAAACTATCAATGGAGGCCATAACCCTTAGTAGTTATAACAAAGTAGACTCATAACGACTGTAAGGGCTGGTCCTAGATAACCACCAAATTTGTGCTATTAATTGAGTAGTCGTCCTTCACCTCCACTTCTAGTAAAGAAGTTTTCCCCGAAGAAAGTATTCTTTTGTTTGTTGATTCCTTTTTATATGGACTAAAATGCCAAGACTTCTTCCTTTTTTATCTCTAAGTAGCGACGAATCTATATTAAAATATTTATCAAATTTTTTTTGCACTTATCCTATAATTGTACAATTAGCCCACAAAAAAAAATGTTATCCCAATTTAAAAAAACAAATGTGCCCAAAATAAATATTAGCTCACCATATTAAAAAAACATGTCTGATTAAACCACAACGCACACAAATCAAAAGTAAAAAAAAAAAAAGATGATGATGACAGAAAGAACGAACTAGCGCTGTGCGACCTCTTTAGAGTCTTCACTAGTCACCACCGTCCAACTCCATCTGCTTGCAAACAATGCTAACTCGTCACAGTCTGGCTTTGTGAACGCATTGGGGTATGTTATTTGGCTTGTTTGAGTTTAATAATGGCTATATTTCACAAATTTTATGGTTTTGTGTTTGATAATAGCTTGGGGTTTGAAATTTGGTAATGACTTGGGATTTGAAACTTAGTAATGGCTTGGGGTTTGAGATTTGATAACATTACCAAATCTTGATGTTTCACTAATTTATATTTATTTACTTTAATTTTTTTTCCTTATTGTTAGAGTTTGTTATTAAAAAATTAGAGGTTTGTTAATTTATTAATTAATTGATAGTTGGGGGGTTAGATTAATTGTAGTATTTACTGATGAATCTACCAATTTAATAAACAATTTGTGGTTTTGACTTTTTTTTTTTTGTTGGCAAGAGGTTTTGGCCTTTTGTTAATTTAAGAGGTTCAACTCAAATAATTTATTGTATTAGATATTTTTATGGATAGCAGTAAATTAAGGTATTTATGATTTGTTTTTTAATTTGTTAGTTTAGAATGCTTGAATTGATTGTTGGAAACTTAAAAACGTTTTGGAAATTGAGTTTGTAGTTTTGATATATATATATATATATATTTTTTGGCAAGAGGTTTTGACGTTTTGTTAATTTAAGAGGTTCAACTCAAACAATTTGTTGTATTGCTTATTAGTATGGATAGCAGCAAATTAAGGTATTTATAATTTATTTTTTAATTTGTTAGTTTGGATTGCTTGAATTAATCGTTGGAAACCAAAATACATTTTGAAAATTGATTTGTTTGTTAAAATTAAATTAATTGTTGGAAATTTGATTGTTTGGTGGAAATTATATTGCCTGGTAGAAATTGAATTGCTTGTTGGTTATTACATTTTTATGATATTATCAAATTATAATTTAGAGATAATTTGCATTATAATTTAGGATCCTTATAATGTTATAATGTTAGGTTGTGATTGAAAACCAAAAAAGTTCAAAGGTATTGTATCTTTTTTTAATAAAATAAATGAAGAATCATCAAGTGGGTCACCTTTAAAGTCTTTAAATATAAAATCTTCAACCTGTGAAAATATAATGTCTTTAGAATTCAAATCACAAAAAATGCTTATGATCAAGAATTTGATACCACAACTCTTGAACGTGATATGTGATTACGTTGCCAAATATGTGAATACTTGATTAATGAACACAACAACATTCAGAGAACTTATATTAATCATGGAGTGTATCAACTTCAACTACATGTGTATTCTAGTCATGTAGATGATGTGCAGGCTCGAAAATTTCAATCTAAGTGATTTAAGCAATATTTTTGGCTTGACTATTCTATTGCCAAAGATTTAATTTTTTATTTTCATTACTTTATTTTTTATAATGACTCGTAAAAAATTTTCACTATTAAAGGATTTAGAAATTAAAAGAGAGTTGGTGGACAACAATGTGCCTTTATTAGACATAATATATTTTCGGCTCATCAACGTGCTATGGTAGGTTGACATGGCTTGGGGAATCCATCTCAACAAATTGATACAGTTATGAATGCACAATCTTCTCAACAAATGGCATAGAATCATTTGTGGCTAAAAGCAACAATTGATGATGTTAGATTCTCAGCAAGTCAAGGATTGACTTTAAGAGGTAGTAATGAGTCTCATGATTCATTTAATCGGGGGAATTTTATTGAAGTTATAAATTTAATGGTAAGATGTAACACATTAACAATGTTGTTCTTGATAATGCTTCTGAAAATGCCAAGTATATTGCATCATCGATACAAAAAGAGATATTGCATATGTATAATAATAAGGTGAGAAAGTTGATACGAAAGGAAACTGGTAATAACAAATATTGTATTCTTGTTGATGAAGCAAATAAAGAGCAAATGATTATTATCTTAAGATATGGAGAATCACATGGATTTATTAGAGAGCGATTTTTGATGTGGTGAATGTTCTTAACACGAGAGCTTTAAATTTAAAAAATGAGATCATCGTTGTTCTTGGTCGTCATGAGCTTCTAGTTGAAAAATTATGTGGTCAAGGATATGATGGTGCTAGTAATATGTGTGGTGCATGGAATGAGTTATAAGCATTGTTTCTTCAAGATTGTTTATATACATATTATGTATATTGTTGTGCTCATCACTTGCAATTGACTTTAAATAGTGCAACTAAAGAAATGAAGTATGTTTGATTATTTTTCTCAATGTTGAAAGAAATTGTGAATTACATATCTGCTTTTGTCAAATGTCATTCTGAGTTGGTTTTAAAACGAAAATATAAAATTTACAAGTTGTTAATGGATAGAGAACTCGAGACAAGTACAAGGGCAAATTAAACTTGTAATTTACAGTGACTTGGAACAAGTTGTTGGAGTTCTCATTATAATTCTATGAAAAGCTTAATTAAGTTGTTTGGTACAATTAAATTATTTTTTTTAGTAATCGATGAAAATGATCCAACCTAACAATTTTATTCTCAGATTTATAAATATTTGGTTGCCATAACGTCATTCGAATTATTTGTCAGACACTTTAAAGAAAAAATTAAGAAATTGTTAATATTTTGAATTATATCTCATAATCAAAATATCAACTTCAAACTCTGAGAGATGGTGGTTGGGATGAACTATTTGAAGATGTTCTATCTTTTTGTAAACAATATAATATTGAAATACCCATTATGAGTGTTCCATATAAGCATAGTATAGGTCGTTCTTGCCAATAATGAGACTCTATTACAATTTAGCATAATTATCAAGTTGATATATTTAATAATATAATAGATTTTCAATTTATAGGATTAAATAATAGATTTTCAGAAAGCACTATGGAGCTACTTTATCTTAGCTCTGCGTTGGATCCTTCCTATAGCTTCAAATAATTTAATATCGATGATATTTATAAGCTTGCTGAGAAATTCTATTTTAAAAGCTTCACTTATTTTGATTTATATTCTTTGAGAATAAATTTGGAGTATTATAAGTTATCAATGGATCAACTGGACTTTCAGAATATTGATTCTATTTTTACATTATATCATTGATTAGTTGAAATAGGTATGACTGAATATTTTTACTTAATTAACAGATTGTTTCATTTAGTATTGACACTTCCAGTTTCTACATCAACGACAGGAAAAGTATTTTTATCTATGAGATTCATTAAAAATCAGCTTCGGAACAAGATTGAGAATGAGTTTCTTACTGATTGCATTATAATCTACATAGAAAAAGATTTTGCAAGAAGTATAGATGATGATTCAATTATTGATAATTCAATTATTGATGATTTTACTCAATGAAGAAATGTAGGGTACAATTTAGATAGTAATTTATTGTATTTGCTTTATAAGTGTAAGACTGATTACGTTCATTCTCTTTGTGTGTACCTTTTTATTTTAATAATAAAATATACTCGTACTATCAAGTTTTATTTCCTTAAAAAAATTAATAAGGTAAAAATAACTCATCTAACTTATAAATCTTGGATTCGTCCCCGCCTTTTGATCCATAAGCCAAACCAGTAAATCAATTTTAGCAAATCTATGGCAAAAGTCCTCCATAGATCTATCACTTTGGGGGTTGACAATGAGACAACATAGAGATCAGGAGAGGGGATTGAAAAACCCTAGCTGAGCTAGGGCAAAGATAGGTCTACACACTCATGTTAGAGAGGCAGAGAATTTTTCTCTAAAAAAAGTCTTTTTGTGCGCGTGTTTTTTTTTTTTTTTGTCTTCATAATTTATATCCACCATTTTTTTATTTTGGAATAGAATATAAAACGTTATAATTCCACACTTTTTCCTCTCAAAATAAGAAATTTTTTTTTTATTGATTCATAGTAATATAAGTTTCATAGATATATGAATATATTCATATGAAATATCATTAAAACCATTAAATTTTCTATATATGTTTTAATTAATTACCTTTCATTGTTTAAAATAGTAGCTGGAGTGTATTTGAAAAGTTAAAACACGGAAACAAATAAGAAAATCATGAGATACCAGTGTGATACCGGACAAAAATATTCTGACACTCAAATCGGTGATAAAAAAATATAGAAGATATTGAGTAGAGTTTAATAAGATAAAGTGCTACATGAGAGTAGTGTTCCTTGTATTGAAGGCTGATGATAGAACATTATGGCTTGTGAGCGGTTAGTATGCACTCCCCACTCCATGCTTTTATTTTGTCAGCGGTTAGTGTGTTAGTGATAAAGTTGTAAGAACAGTTAGCGATGTGAGAGAGATTTTCCAATCACATTTTTAGATTATGTAATTGTGAAAATTAACAGTAAAAGATATACACTCAGCTAACCGATAAATATAAAAGAGCTCAAATATGAGAGAGATTTTGTTTTACGGTGCTCCCTCACAGCTGTGATAATGAAAGCTATATATTAGTACTAAATACAATAGTGAAAACATCATTGTTAGCAGTTTTTTAGACACATGCTCAACACGTACATATTGGTGAAAAAAAGAAGTTGACTTTTTAAAATATTAGATTAAGAAAAAACCCAATACCAATATATATATATATAATGTTATATTTTTTAAACTTCATATTATAAACTATTTTTTTCTCTTTTTTTTCTAACAAATTAATTTTGGATTATTATTTTGAAAAGACTGCCATTCAGCTTCGATGCGAAACGAATTTCCAGAAGAATTTGACACCAAAGCATCAAATTATTGAATATGCCTGACAGGCTACGGCACACATTGACTCTATATCCTACGGCCGTCTATCCTACGGCCGTCAATTACCAGGCTGTCACTCTGACAACTTCACCACTAAAAACCTCACAAAACCATCAAATTTATCTTGTTGCTTCCATGCAATGCAATTCCATGGAAAATAATACACACAGAGCCCCATCCACCGTTCATCTTAATCATCACCGTCCATCCACAAAACCAAATCAAAACGTGGACAATTGGTAGGGACCTTCCTCTCACCTGCCCTGAAATCAATAACTTGGAAAAATAATTACAACGCAGTGTCAACCCCACCAAACCTTTCAGAGAGATTCAGAGAATCTCAGAATTAAAAATATTTTTTTAATAAAAATTAATTTACAGAGATGGGGAACAGAGAAAGTACATTTTCATATTTACCACTTGCATTTCATTTCCCTCCCGTCACCACCAGACAGTCAGATCAGTGGGCCACCACCCCAGTGGGACCTCTGATCCAACAGGTTTTAGGAGGGCCCCACCAGAAAAAGATTGAGTTCCTTAGACACCCAAGCCTAGTCTTTGACTTGCTAAATCACACCTTACCTCTGCAAATCCCATTCTAGATTTCGCCAAATCAAACTCCATCCACACGTTTTGCTGGTGATGATGACCAATCACAAACGCCTCTATGCCCAACAAGTCAGAGTTCCCAAACGTGAAGCAATACACAGAATCCCCCCCTCTCATCATTCCCGGTACCCGAAACATCAGCCTCTCTCCCGATACGATCATCTCGGCCCCCCGAAACATCAAACTCACCGTTGGCAAATTGATGAAACTCGTCCGAGAAACCGGAACTCGGTAACACAAGTCCATAGCTCCTTGGAAGACGAAGTTGGGTTCCTCTAGAACCGTCAGTAAGCCTTTTGTTTGTTGCACGAACTCGTTCTTTAACGCCGTGTAAACCGGTCCGAGAAGGAACGTGAACTGCGTTCCCGAGTCGACCATGGTCTGACCGGCACCGGTATGGTCCGGTACGAAGACGGATTTCGGGAGAGATAACAGTTTGTTAGAAACTCTAATTCCCTCGAGTTGGACGGTGTAAGCGACCCGGTCGAAATACGGCAATGGGGTTGATATTTGAATCAACGGCGTGTAGTTCAGAGGTCGGAGCCAATTGAAACTCGCCGGGCCGAAGAGCAACACTCCGGACGAGTCACGACCCGATATGCAGTACGAGAATTGAGGAAAACCCATTTGGGTGACGAAGGATAACGACCCACGGTTCATTCCCATCAAACCGGTGGTCTTAGAGTCTTCGTCAGAGTTGGAGCTGTACCCGGAATCCATGCAACCGAAAATGGTGCCGGGTTGTGCCGACGACCCGACAAAGAAAGTTTCGGACGCGAGGTTGCCTTCAATAGAGGAAGCGTCGGCGTAGGAGAGTACGGCATGGCAGAGCTTCTTCGGGTCGCAGGAAGCGGGTACGCTAAAGTCCCGGGTTCGGGTCTGGCAAATGGAAGAAGAACAGGGGATAGGAGAATATGAAGAAGACGAAAGCGGGTTGAAAACGGTGTTGAGATTTGGGGTTTTCTTGCAGTGAAGCCATGAAAGCTCGCTTCCAGTGTCGAGGACCATGGTAACGTTCTGTGGGGGGGATCCCACTGTGAGAGAGATAGTCAATGTGACGTTGTGGTGGAAGGAGAGCTTGTTTGAAGGTTTCGGCAGTGTCTGTGTTTTTAATGGCAGAATAAGAGTTTGAGTTGCAGACGTAGGAAGGAAGAAGAAGGTGGTGGTGATTTGGAGGAGAAGAGAAAGTAAGGCTGTGGTCATGTTTGGTAATGAAGATAATGAAACAGAGGGAAAGAGTTTATTTGGTGTTTGGAAAATATCATAAAAGTTTTCAGAAGGAAGAAGAGCTTGCCAGTTTTTTTGTGTCGTGGTGTATGGGTGTCACAGTACACTCATTAGTTTCTTAAATACTTATTTGAAATCTATGAATGTTTAATATTACATGCATCAATGGTGTACGTACGTCCCTGTTTGTTTGCCTTTGATTTTTCTTTATAGTTAATATTTACCATATATATATAAGAAAATGAAATTGCAACATTGGAAAATAACATTTTAACCCATAACTAAAATTAAATGATTTTATTATTAGATGTGTCCTCCATGGAGTCTTGGAGATGATGACAACCAATAGCTTGTACAAGTTCCTTTGGGAAATATAGTATAAAACAATATTTCTGAAAAAGGGTTATTCTGATTCCTCCATCTATTCATCCTTTACATATATTTTATGTCTATGCATGTATCATTATTTACCAAGTTAATTATATAGTTTATACTTATTACATGTACATAATAACACAAGTCTTTTCATTACTTTGGTATAAAGTATTTTTTTGTACTTTATGGACATGCAATGCGAATTTCATTATTTATGTCACTGTTTCCTATAATTTATCAATGTGTTTGGTCACTTTCAATGTATATTATAAGTGAGACATAGATATGCATAAAATATTGATGCTTGGTTTTTTAAACATAATTCATTGGGTTCACAATACACACATGTAGCATTCTTTTAGTGTTGGGTGTAAGAAAGTCATTAGGTTCGTATAGTTTTGTGTGCTTGTTCGTCATCTTATTAACCAAGTGCCAACACTATGCTTTGCATTGGTAAATTATTCTTTCTCATATATTAAGCTTCGAATAATCTATCAATCAGAACAAAAAAAAAGCCAAAAAGAGAGAGAGAAAGATTCAGCTTCCAGATCATCTTTTACATTTGTCACAAAAAATAAAAAATAAAAAACAAAACAAAATGGTGCATGAATGCTATGCTCCTCTCCCTTTGTTCCATATTTTTGTCCGCACTATAGTAGACAGTAATAAAGAAAAGTAAACTTGGAAAAGCTTGGAAAATTAAGTTGTGTACAAGTGATTTTATTTTTTTGGTCTAATTGAAAGCATCTGTATATATATTATTCACCTCATTTCCTAACAGCTTAGTTTTTTAAAAATATTGATAACTTAATTTGTAATCAAAGTTATATATGAGATCTTGTGTTCAAGTTTTAAATCATGACAACCAAAGGTGCATTAGTTATTGGTGGAAACTGTGGCAATTGGTATCAAAGTTGCGAGGCTTTGTATTTAATCACGGCTTGATAATTTCAATTGCATTCGCTGTTTACCTGTAGGCTCACATTTATTTTTTATTTTCTTTTAAATGCACATTGTTGGGCCCACCTATTTTTTTGACAATTTAACTATTAGACACAGTGTTAATCTCCTTTAATTTTAGCAAAATTTGCAGTAGTATTACTTGTACTTCGTACTTTGTGCAGCAATTGGTATTTGGTGGATTTTAACCTTTGTAAAAAGCAGCTATACCATTTGACCTAAGACTCTAAAATGTTGGTGGGATTTTCATTTGATTATTTAGCTCTTTTACAGCTATATCTGTGTGTGTCTGTTTATTTATTTATTTTGTTCATATGGCTTTGGAATGTGTGAATTATGAATGAGATTCTGCAAGACATTTGGACGACATATGTATGCCTTTTACAAAGTCATTGTTTGGAAGGTACATCTGGGGACCATTTTTCAATATTTTTAAAGAAAAATTAAAAACAAAACCCATCCACACCTCCAATCCAAAATCTACAGCTGCAAGCCATGGTTAGGGCATGCATATGGAGATGAGAAACTCATTTATTTAAGCCTTGACTATTGATTATTATCAATTATACTATATAATCAATGACTTATGTACATCAAGCTCTTTAACATTAAATCATCAACAAATAATTGACTGCTTATTTGACCAAGTTAATTATTTATTGTAACAGTTGGTGACATTGACACATGATTAAATGAAGCTTTTTCTTAACTTTTATAGCAAAATTAATCTAATATATATATTCCACCACTCAAAACTACACCTTTTAGGTTTGATTAATGGAGAAAAGACTATTTTCAATCTCTATCTATTCAATAAAAAGCCTAGCTGTGATTTTGACCTTATTTGCATGCTATAAGCTGGAACTTGCTACGAAAAAGGCATGCATTCAGCCTCAAAGCTTCGTTACGTAGTAATCAAAATTAACGAAAAGTTTATAATATTATTCCTCTCACATTTCAATATCCAAGGTTGGCTGTCATCGAGTTTGCCATGCTGCTACCGACCATAATTTTTCAAAGTGAATTTAATTTTGTATTAGTTGGACAATAAAATATATTATATATATAAACAACTTTCAGAAAACGAAATAGAAATGTAACCCTTTTTCTTTTAGGCAACCAATTACATAACCTTTTATCCACAAAGGGTTAGTCGGCCAAGTTTAATCATTTTTAAATATATCATAACGGGCAGTAACTTCATTTATAGACTTTTTCTTGGTAAATCAATTTATAGAGACTTAATGGATACGTCCGAACACCTTAAGTCTTAAAACAAAAACAAAAAAAATAACATAACATTTTTTTTTCAAAGGTAATTAAATTAGTTGGAGTAAATGTATATGTTTTGGCTACGCACACCAATAATTATTCAAATTTGCAAAGATATTTTTGTCTAAAAGTTCTCTAAGCCTTTCACGTGTGAAAGAAAAAAAGTGTCGTAAAGAATCGCTGTCTTCATATAAACCTTTCCTTTATCCTATATCACCATCCTACATTGATGACCATCTTTTTCCATAATTATGAAACTCGTTTCCTCCCAAAACGACATACACAATTAAGTAATATATTGAACTTCTTGACACCGATGTGCTCCAAATAAAAATAAAAGGGTGTTATAATCTCAATCCATCAAATTGAATTTGCATTTTTCAAAGCCAAGAGCTTTCGTCCATGCTTGTCCAACCACATGTCCCTTGGTGAACCATATATCAATAGGTCGTCTCCAATTATTCAATTCTTTACTCAATATTGTTTACCTACAGCTTAGCTATATGTTAAAAAAGGGACCATCCAGTACCATGCCTTATCAATATATACCCAACAAAAGTAGTTCTATTATCTTTTTAGGGTTTGGAAATTCTGGTATAATGGCAAAAACCAAAGCTAGAATTTGGACCAATTGGATTGGAAATTTTTAAAAGAGCTATTTAAATTATATTCCTTTTCTTTTCTCGACATTAGTCCAAGGTTTGGTAATTTTTGTTTGTTTTTGTACTTTGGGGTTTGGTCTTCTTCATATATAAGAAAGAACCAAAGGATCAACTTATATATATATATATATATATGAGGTTAGCTTTTGATTCCACTAAATAAACTAATTAAAGAGTTGTTACAAAAAAAAAAAAAAATTAAAGAGTTGTTACAAAAATTAATTTGTTGCTCTTGGATATGAAGTGCACGTAGCTTAAACAATTGGAAAATTAGAAGTCAAATAATGGGAGAAAACAAAGAAATTGGGTGTGATTTCACCATCAAATATTTTGGTTCTTAGCAATGCCTAACGCGGTTTAATGAAAAGATCAAATCCATGATATATACGCTATGCCCCCACAAAGACCAGCTACAATTATTTTTTTCATAATTAATTATCCTATTAGTGGTGGGAAGGCATACGTGTAACTGGTTACTTTCTATGTTATGGGTTGCTATTGCAAGAGACTGTGCATGTATGGGACCTTTTATTTTTTGTTGGTGAGATAGTATAAATATATACATATATAGGTCGCTGTAGCAAGAGACTATAAATATATACATATATAGGTTCCATGCATGTATGGAACCTTTTATAGGTCGCTATAGCAAGAGACTATAATATATATATATATATATATATATATATATATATGAAACCTCAATGACTGTTGGTTTGAAGGTTACTAATTTAAGTATGTCATTTCAAGGTCAGGCTATAAAAAATTTATTTTTTTTTATAAATTTTTTAATTTTGATATAGGTAATTTACGTTTAACTAGATTAGGAGATTAGTCAAGCTGGAGAATGAATTGTGACTTTATGTTGATGATCTACCAGTTGATTCAAGATCTGAATGATTCACCCCATTTAAATAATATCAAAATAGGGTCGGAAATCCAAAATACCTACGTGGCTTGGACATCCAAAAAAAACAAACCTCATTGATTGCTCTAACACGCACAAAATAACCACAGCAAAGCCATTGACTCTGACGATAATATGACCATAATCCATTGTCCTTATTTTAATTATTTAAATATTTTAGAGTGATAAAGAATAGTGTACCCTCCTAATTTGCCAACCACCTATAATTATGTAATTGGTATCATTTGACTGAATAAGTCATGCTCCTATATATTAACACAATAAAAAAAAACATGAATTCAAAGACTACCTTATTCTATATTTTTATGTTGGACATGTATATATTTTGATTAAAAAAAATATAATAGAAGTCAGGATCATATGTAACAGGGCCGGTTCAACATTATAAGAAGTCTTAGGTAAGAAAAAAAAACGAGATTTTAATTATATATAATTTTTTTATATGATTTTATTTATTTATTTTTATTTATATAAATTTTTTTCTATTTTGTTATTTAGATTAACTTTAATAAATTTATCAAAAGCTCATTTTTTAGATGGAATTAACTTTTCAATTTTTCTCTCTTTTTTTAAATTTTTCATAACCAGATTGATATTTTTAAGCAGACATTATAATAATTAAAATAAAAAATAACAAACAAATAGTAAATATTAAAATATATAAAGAAAATATAAAAGTTATAGAACAATAGAATCTGATTTTTTTTGTTGTAATAATTAAGTTTTGTAGAGCAAGAATTAAGAGAGATGCATAGAGCAATTAATAATTTTAAAACGTAAGAAAGAAAAAAGTGATGAAGAAGATGGAGAGAAAAAAATAACGTTAAAAAACTAATAACATAAAAATTTAGAAAAAAAATATTATCTAAAAATAATATTTATTTTTTCAAAAACTATTTAATTAGCATTAAATATTTATCTTTTCAAAATATTTCATTTTTATTTTGATATTTTAAAGATATGTCTATTATTATCATATATAATATAATTATATATATTTATATATACCTATTATATATATATATAGTAAAAAAAATGTGGGGGCCTTAGGCCACCGCTTTGGTGGCCTTACCCCAAAACCGGCCCTGATATGTGATAGAAGTCAGGATCATATGTGATTTAGAATACATAATTTAATCTATTAAACATACATAGTCAATTATATTATACATTGTGAACAACCGAAAAGATGTACACACAAAATTCGTAGATCTTTCAAATTATTATTTGATAATGAAGAAGCGTATGAATACTCAAATCGCTACAATGAAATCACAAATGATTTCTTATTTTCTTCGTTTAAATGTCTACATTTTTGTCTCTACAAAGACACTGAAATTATCGTACTAAGATTGCACTGTAATGTCATATTTATAAACTACAAACCCTCTAAATCCTAATAGGGTAAGAAAATCTAATAGTTGTTAGGTTCCACATCTAAAATTTAAGTTCATGAGTAACCTCTTTTAATTTGTCTTATATGTGGACTTGCATTTATAGTAAAAAAAACCCAACATTGATCCAATTCAAAACCCAGACCACAGTGCTACATGTACTTAAATTCACCATGTAGTCTTTCTCAAATATTTACTTGGTTACTTGTCTCTCATATGTTAGTATGCAGTATAGTTAGGTGGAGACCTACCCTTCAACATGCTTGTGCATGATTCAATGACTAATTTTTCCTCATTTTCTATTCTATCTTTCCAAACACTTATAATGAAATATCAATTGATGATTCAATATTTAATTATCGAGTGAATAAAGTGATTAAAGATTGTACTTAATGAAACACTATATGATTAATACGAAATTGACTGTGTCTTCTTTATGGAAAAGAAATGCTGTGGGGGTTAGAGAGGACGGCAATGAGCTAATCTATTTCATTGAAAAGTATGAAAATATATCACATTCATTCTTGTCTTGAGCATTCAATATCCTAATTAATAAAGGAAAATAAATAAATGAAAATAAATAAATGAACTTGCAATTAAACATGGGAAAATTTTGGTCATCTGTAAATTTGTAAAGACACATGCTTTTTTGTTTTTTTGTTCTTTTTTCGACCAAGGTGTTGAATTTATATGCCAAATTGGTGTGCCCAAAAGGATCTATGAGTTGGCAGTCATTTATGGCCACACAACACCCTCTGCATCCAAATTGAGTTCCAACCTTGGAATGAGTTGAATGCTTCGTTCCTCATTCTCGGGTACTTCTTAGTCAAACTTTCTTGGGGCAGCTTGGATATTCTTTTTAGATAATTTCCAAAAGAAAGATGTTAGTATTTTAAAATTTACACCACACTTTTCATGTTATAAAATATTTTAAAAAAATTGTGCATCTTATTAAATAAAATTTAAATTTTTACAAATTTTTAAAAATGAACCCTATAAAATAATATCAATAAAATCCTTTGAGAAATGATATAATAAATATTATTATTTATTTTTTGTATATATTTTTTTACTAAATGAGTTGAAAAGTACTAATGATATGACATTTAAAATATCAAAATTTGAGATCTCAAACATTTTCCTTTTCAAAAAGCTAATCTATTTATCTTCTAAAAATTAAATATTATGGATTTTGTACTATAGAATTACAATAGTTGCCCTTGCTATTTATCATTAACACGAAGAAGGTAATTTTATTAAATTTTGAAAAAAGGATTTTCTTATAAAAAAAATGAAAAAGAAAATAATTAAATGATGAGAGACAATTAAGTCACTCGAACAAGAGTGATGTCAGTTCTTTGGGCTTTTAAGAATGAGAAGGAATGGGGCTTTTCTTATTCCTATCCACTTGATATTCTTTTATACACCCACCACTATACAAATGAGTTTTGGGCCTACAGAAGAAAGAAAATCTAATGCTTGGGTTCGAGTTCAGAGTGGAATTTATGCCCCGCAGAGGAAAGAAAATCTAATGCTCGGGTTCGAATTCGGAGTGAAATTTATTCAAGAATTTTATCTCAAAAACAGTTAAAGAGGAGAAAACAAACCCCAATCGCTCATATTCCAAACATTCACTTAAACAGAAAGTCAAGTACAAAGACATTTTACATAAAAACAAAAAATTTCAAAAGCCAGCTGAACATTATTATCTTCCTCCTTTGCCTTCAAAAGACTTTCAACGCTCAGGTTGCAATAACAGAGATGTAATAACCAATCAAGCATGGAAAAATCTCACCCTCTCGCCAAAACCAAAATAAGTAAACCAATAACCACGGAAGCAAAATGTCAAATAGCTTCCCTATTAAATCCTTTGGCTTTTCTCTTGAGGGAAATTTATTAATTGTGACAAGCCCACCTCCTCAATCTCTCATTGTTGAAAACGACGAAAGAGAAATGCCAACTTTTTTCTTCACTGTGTTGTTAACATCAAAGTGATGGGGCTACAACATTGTGTGTGTGGCATCTATCACTCTCAAATTACCATATGGCAACCAAACGTTGAAATTATCCAAGATAATGTTGTCTGTCTCAAAACATCTGGCATAAAAATGTAATCTTTCCAACAAGCTGTTAAGCACTTCCAAGCTTAAAAGGATCGAATCAAATCCCTTATTCCATACACTTTCAAAGATATTTATCAGCTCAAAATGCATGCTTAAAACATTCAATCACGTGACATGTGAAAGGCTGGAACTAGGAAGAAAAACCAATAAAAAAACAAAGTAAAACTCGGCAAAGCTATTAAATAAAGAAAAGCACTTGGTTTGGTATCCTATTATGCAATAAGCAAAACTCTAAATGTCTACAGAAACTTAAAAGCTCATCTGTCATATGGAAGTATACAGCTCCTTGATACATAATGCAACTGTTGATATTTCTTATGGTTGCTTTCCATCTTTATAGATCCCTTATCTTCTCTGTCTTTTTCACTCTACGATATCTTAGTCTAATTTCTTAATTTTTAATCATTTTGCCCTGTTCTGAGTGTGATTTCGCATTGCATTTAGTTTCTAATTCTAACTTGATGTTGTCAAATGCAAGTATGCAGCAATACTTTGCATTTATTTTCTAGTTTCTTTGATAAATCAATAGACTTCAATACAAGATGTGAAATTTTTTAATCAAGAATGAACAAAGCCAGATACTAGTATGCTTAACGAATGATATATAAATTTCTTTGGAAATTTTAATGATAGGAAGAAGAAACACAAAAAACAAACAGAATCTCACTAGAAATTACAAATAATGATACCCCAAAAAAGATTTAAAAGCAGATATTCTAATTGAATCCATGAAATTTGAAGGCACTCGGGCACATGAGGTGGTGGTGTACCTTCTTGATCTCAGAAAGATACTGTCTCAGCACCACTGAAGTATTCGTGCTCTAACTACTGAACTGCTGCTTGTTCTTCTTTCTTCTTGTTCCTCTTTTTTTCCATAGAAGACTTTCACTAAATAGGCTGGCATTATCACTAGCAATTTCCCCATTTCATTTGTAATTAAAAGCCCTTAAAAGACATAGTCAGAGGTCCTCTACGAAGCCGCAAATTGTGAATCCTTGAAGGCCCCTTCGCATTGCTTTTTCACTATTTACAGCGTCTAATAAAACTATACCTTGCAGCCCCCGCCTGATCACCATCTTACAATACCACTATTGACGTCCATAGACCATGTTCTGCGCCTCCGCGGTATTGGACTCGTCGTCGACGCCTCCAAATTCGACAGTGATGTAGCCCTCCTAGAAGGTGTTGTTGTCCTTCGACTCCGAGTATCAGAGACTGAGCTAGCGCTAGAAGCCGAAGATCCTAACCCCCCAAAGCAAGTAAGGAAATTTCTGAAAACCCTCCTCAATCCACCTCTGTCTCTTCCTCTTCTTCCTCTTGAAGACCATGATATCCTTCTGGGAACACCTCCACTGTTAAACCCACCATCCATCTCTGTGTATACAACAGGAAGCTCACGCTCACCCGCTCTTCTCCCCCCAGAAAACCTTCCCACTGCAAACCCACCACCGGGAAGCCTCCAAATTGTCAATCCCACATTCTCATCTTCGTTCGAAACCAAAGACTGTCCATTTTCGGATTCAGCGGAGTTCTGGGCATCGGCGGCAGCGGCGGGCAACTCGTGGCGACAAACCGGGCATGAATTGTGAAGCGATAGCCATGGAAGAATACACTCGGAATGATATATGTGCTTACAGGGCATTTCTCGAGCTTCGGTTCCTAATTCAAAAGCTTCTTTGCACACGGCACAGTGTGGTTCCGTCTTCACATGAGAATCGTCGATCTCAATCGTGGGCATCGACTCGATCGCAGCTTTAGACGCCGGAGGTTGCTCGCATCGCCCAATTCCAATTCCGTTGATTTCGATCTGAGATAGCTGCTCCAAAAGGCGGTCGAATCCGGATCCCAATAAGAACTCCGACATGCTTGGCGGTAAAGGTCTCAGACCCGATCCGACCCCATCGTCGTAGAAGAGCTCGAAGCCACGTCCCTCACCACCGCCATCGCCACCGGCGCCATCCGGTGACGATCCACGAAGCACGATCACCGGATTGAAAGGAGAACGGTCGCCGCCGTTCCTTCGGGTCCTCCTGAGTGCAGGACCCGATAAATTTCGATCCGAATTGGAAGCGTTCCTGTTACCTCCGATCATATACATCGCAGCCGCGGGAAATCTCCTCCGTCGCGAGTCCACGTGTGCGGATCGGGGCGGGTTATCGATCTCCTCCACGAATCCACTGTCGCAGTCGGGGCAGACCACGGTACCGTCGCTCGAAACCCTAACCAATCGGCTGCACCTGTAGCACCAGTGAGACGACGACATAATCGACGAAAGTTCTCAAAGCCCGGAGGCTCGAACACCACAAAATTACACCCCGAACCCCGAAATTCCCCGAATTACGATGACGAAGATCCTACCTCTCTCTTTTTTCAATCAAAAATCGAATTTAAGAAATCATTTCTGAGAAAATGAACACCATTCTCCGAAGAAGAGAAAGAGATAAGGGTTGCGTTTGGGAGACAAGAAAATGAAGAAACCGGGACTTTCTTGGAAAAAAGTAAAACAAAACTCCAAGAAACTTTTATTTCTTTTTTTCTTGTATTTCCTGTTTTTCTTTTTTATTTCTTTTTCGTTTGGCTTTGGGGGGGGCGTTTGGGAGCTGAGAAAAATGGAGGCGGATGGATTCTAATAATACGAGTAGAGAGGGAAGAGAGCTTTTAACGGCAAAAACGCGTTCGCCCTTTTTTTGGTTAGCGTGGCACCACCGCTCTTCGTATAAACGACACGTAGTTAGATTCTATTGGGTGCATACCATAACGGCGTTCAGTAGCGTTAGGAGTTTGAGCCGTGTTTGAGTGCCATTAAAATTTTTTTTTTGTTTTTTTATAATTATAAAGTAATTTTGGGAGGAGCCGATGATGATAGATAAGCCGTTTAAAGAGTTTGGTGATGAGCGGCTTATAGAGTGAGTAGTAGTTCACACTGCGTTAGCCGGCGCGCTAGTCTAGCCGACAGTTCTATTGGATAAATATGTAAAAGCAACATTTTTTTGGTATATTCCGTGGAGTGACGTGGCCATATTACTGTGTATGCTCATGGCCTCCAATATAAGAAAATAAAAATCTGTAATTAGGGGTAGTCTAACTGGGATTACGTAATTTCTTTATTTTTAATTATCGTTTCTCTAAAATAATATAATGGTAAATTGAGAATAAAATTTAATTACTATTAATTATTTTCTTATCTTAAGGAATAATGATTTAAAAAATAAATGATAGATAATTAATATACACGATTCAGATAATTAGATTTTCAAACGGATAAAAAACTGTAAAAATTGTGTGATTCTGGTGCGGTTTTAGAGAATAATTAAGTTCTTACGGGTAGTATTTGTAAACTCATTGGCAAGAGCAATGTAAAATGATGATGTGGAAAATGAGCTGGAATTTCTATTTAATTTCTTCCATATTATGGAAATTAACACTATGTCTAATATTTATTATTCAAAATCTGATTTGGATTTTAAAAGAAAACAGAGCCACATTTTTTTTTTTGGAAATTATCCTTGCGAACCAGCTGATTACGAGTCAGACACAGCTGGACTCGGGGGTGCAACGTGGCAGCGTTACAGGCCGAGTCATGATTCGAGTGGGTTGCAGGTGGACCACCTTAGTCTCCGACACGTCATCGCTTACTCATCCCTGCCAGCTTGCAAGGCTGCGTTTGGTTATATTAAATTGAAAAAGAAAGGAAAATAAATAATGACAAATAATTGAAAGAAATGGAAGTTGATTGGACTAGGCTGCAACACATCAGTAGCTCCTTGATTTCAGCCCTCAAAACCGAGATTTGATGGAAAGTCGGATACCAATAAATTAAATTAAAATATGGTTGGTCACCGGGACTTTTAATTTAAATATTATTAATTGTCAATTTGCATCGTGTATATATAAATATAAAATTAAAGTGTGTGTTTCGTACATATTTTTAGTTAATGTTTACATCATGCAAACTTGCAAACCGACCATGAGTTTCAAATATTATTATGCAAATTATTCAAAAACATTGGGATTACGTACGTGGTGACAAATCATGCACAATAAAAACAATTTTTTTTTTTTTTTACAAATTATAATAAAATGTACTCAAAGTCAAAATCTACAGTAATATATACAAGGAATAATGTAGCAGTAAATATTTATAATTATGAACTATGATCTTTGGTCTATATTTGTTTCTCATAAGTCCATTGCTGACATAAAAAAAATTAATAGTTATTAATATTTTAAATTTATTTTTTTCAAATAGAATTTTAAAATAAAAAATCCTTAGATAATGTATAAGATTATTAACTGTCCCATAAATAATATAATTGATATTAATACATTTAAATTTTAAATAAATTGTCCTATAAATTATTGAATCAACAATAATATCTCTAAATTTTGTAAACAGTTACAAATTAATCGTCTAAACTATGAAATTGATATTAATATTTCTGAAATTTAAAAACAATTACAAATTGGCTTGAACTCATAAATATAATATATTTTTAATTGTTCAAATCTATTTATCTATATTAAAGGATGGGGTAAGTAGCAATATGTAAAAAAAAAAAAATTAGTTTGTATTATTTACGAAAAAATAATATTCTTGAACAGTTAAAAAAATAATTGTGTTAAAGTTTTTATATACTATATTTTTGACTTATGCCGATTTTCAATTATTTTTGAAGTTCATGAGCATTAGTGTTAATTTTATAATTTAGAGGTAATTTGTAATTATTTATAAAATTCAGGAGTATTGATGTCAATTTTATAATTTATAAGATAATTAATAATTTTATATATAATCTAGTAGTATTGATGAAAAAAACCCCTAAAAATATATGCTAATTTCTATTGTATCATTGAAATTAATTAAATAGGTGTCAAATAATTATGAGAATGTTAAATAATACTTTTTTTTTTGGGGTAAATAAAATGTTAAATAATGGTTGGTAAGAAAAGAATTGGGATTCTTAATTAGTTTATTAATATAGAGATCCGGATTCTATATATCATTATCACTTTTCTCTCTTTCAAAGACGGTCTCTCATCAACTTTACTACTTTTACGCGTAAAAAATAAAGCCTATAAGATTCCCCACTCACATAACCTTTACGCACACCTTTCTTTCGTTCATTCCATTCCCAGAATCCAACCAGCTTTCTTTTTCCTTTTTCTTTCTTTTTTTTTTTAAAAAATTATTTAATAATATTCTCTTTAATGATTTTTTTACCATAATTATCTATACTCTAATTTTGTTTTTCTAAGAATTGGATTTTACTAATTATAATGATTAGCTGCTTTGAAGAATTTTATCATAATTTTATTTATATTTTCTTAGACATCTTATTATGCTCATCCTCTTTTGCATTGACTGGTCACGAGGAGAGAACTAAACTGGTTAAATTCTTTCTTTATTTTTAGACTATAAAACGTCTTAACCCATTTTATGGTACGTAACTTTTTGTTTTTCTTCAACAATTTTTGTTCAATACAATTCATAATTAATTTTATTAATTTTTTAAAAAAAAACTAGTGGCAGAAATTATGAAAACGCATACCTATATAATGAGAAATAATACGCATGCAATTGAGGTACCGTGTTAGATGGAAGTCTTGACCATCAAAGGAAAAGACGAGTGTGTTATTTTCCTTTTATATGACCTGTGGAGGAATAAAATGTCAAAGCTACCCCAACAAATATTTAATTAAACAATTTATTAATTAACAATTTAATAATAAGAAGAAAGAAAAAAAGGGGCTTATGAATGTGAAATTTATTATATGACGGTGGCCTAACCAATGGTATCCGAGTACCACCCTATCAAGTAGGTCTAATTAACGCGAGTTAGCAAGAAATTAAATATATAGTAAGTAGCTAATTATTATTATTATTATTATTTTGGTAATAAGTAGCTAATTAATTACGTAATTAGTCAATCTGTCAATGTATATTATATTTTAGCTACGTGGGTCCCATATTTCTCTCGTCCACCATACATATAGCTATGTATATAATTAAGGACAGCTCAACACTCCACGTGATGACATGTCGCATGCATTTGATTTGGAAAATTATTTCAAATATTTGCTAATTAAACAGATAAGAGTAGGGCACATCCAGGGACCAGGGGCATTTAATCCCATATTTATTAATGGCACCTTAAACGCACAAATTATTAATTTAATTTATTTGACTCCAAGCAATTATAATATATATTTGAATAGACAATCTATCCGTTCCACGTGTAATGTATATAAATATATATATATACACACGTCCTCAACAGAGAGAGATTTCCCTTCAATTTCTGTGTTTTTTTCCTATCCCACAATAAAAATTACACTTCATCATTTCAATTAGTAAATCTTCTCTCCGCTAATCCATTTTTATGTGTTTTTTCTTCTATTTTTTTTGTGTTTTTACGCTACCTTTATTATTATTTTTTTTACGCTACCTTTTATCTTTTTCTTTTTTCTTTTTGTTGTTGTCCCTATCTTTTGGCTTTTTCTTTTTTCACTTTCTTCCCTTTTTTTTGTTCGATAAAATTTTCTAGTTTCGAGGAGTTTTTTTAAGAAATTTAGTTTATACAATAAGACGCCATTTGTATTGTGATTGATTCTTTGATTTTTTTTTTTTTTTTTTGGGGGGGGGGGGTCAATTTTATGATTTGTTTCAGAATTTTATAATATCAAAGCTTCAAAAATTGCCAATCTTCTTCTTTTTTAACTTCCCAAGCCTCATTTATTATTATTATTATTGTCTGTTACAATTATATATATAATTTTATTTATTATAAGCTTTAATCATACTGTTTAGAATTTACAGATCTCACTTATTTATAGGATACCTGAAATATACTAAAACGATTATAATCTTCTAAGTAAAAAATAAGAAAAACAAAATACAATTCTAATCCAACATTACTAAAAAATTTAATTTTAATATATAAATAAAAAAGCTTCATTTAATTATTTATTTATATATTATCATAGCCACTCAGTTGGCCAAAATATAATTTTTACTAACTATTATATATAAACATATAATGAAAGCCAAGAAAAAAAGGATCAAGCATAAAAAAAGAATAAAAGAGACAATAAAAAGATTAAAAAAAGATGATACAGAAGATAAAAAAAAATAAAAAGGAAAAAAGAAAAGGAAAAGATCATGTAGAAAAAAAAAAAACCTTGAAAGTGAGTTAATGAGCGGAGATGAAGCGTTATGTATTATATTTTGAAGAAAAAATAAATAAGAAAAAAATAAAGTAATACAAATAATAAGTTTGAATCAGAAGGTTTGAAATATTTGTATGGTTGTAAAACATTTATACAAGTATATGAGAGACTAAAGGCTTTATCATAACCTTAGGAATATAAGTTACAACTAATTTACATATTATTAAAATATTTAATATATAGATAATTAATTATTTATTACTAACTCTATCATCCTCTGAAGCGAAAGGGGAGACTTTCAGATTGAGCTTGGACCTTAGGAATGCGAACCAAGAGCTAGGTAGAACTTTGGTCAAAACATCAGCTATTTGTTCATTAGTGGGGACATATCGAATGTCTAACTGCTTCCAAAGAACTTTATCATGAACAAAATGAATATCAATCTCTATGTATTTCGTTCTTTGTATAAAAGACGGGATTAGCAGGTAAACAACCAACATTGACGTTGTCATATCATAAGACTGGAGTGGTAGTTGGATGCATGTTGAGTTCTAAAAGTAAAGATTGAATCCATGAAATCTTTGTAGCACCATGTGTTAAAGCACAATATTCAAATTCAGTATTAGAATGAGCTACCATTGGTTGCTTTTTAGATGACCAAGATACCAAATTTTGACCAAGAAAAATATAATATCCACCTGTGGACCTTCTATCATCAATGTTTGATGCCCAATCAACATTAGTGTAACAAAAAAGTGTTTGATCATGAGAAGATTGTATGAGAAAACCCATATGTTTTGTACCTTTAAGATAGAGTAGCACACACTTGCAAGTAGTCCAGTGACTGTCATTTGGCTTTTGCATAAATTGACTTAACTTGTTTATTATATAAGCAACTTTTGATATAGGGAGTAGGATGTACTGTAGTGCACCAATTATACATCGATAGAGAAAAATATTAGTCATGGGTGTACTAATATATTGACTAAGTTGTATGGTAGAATTTACAGGTGTAGGACTCAGTTTGTAATCATACATGCTAGTTCATTGTAGCAAATCATTAATATATTTAGTTTGAGACAAGTGTAAGCCTCTATTGTCTTAGTAAACTTTTAGACCAAGAAAATAGTTGATAGAACCCAAATTTTTAAGAGTAAAGGTTTTGTAGGGGAATGCACCATTCAGCCAAACTACTGAGGGCATTGGTAATTTGGTCGATAGGCGCATTCTTAAAAAAATTCAATTCTCTATAACAAATATAAGTAATAATTTATATTCAATAAAAATATAAAAAATTTATAAAAAGAATAATTTAAATCTTTAAAAGTCTATTAAATTTATTCTTCTAGCATTTTTTGATAAAAAAAATTCAACAATTATATTATTACAATCAATCTGTTAGAGAACTTCTTTTTCAATCGACATCATAGCCAATCCATTCAATCTTTCTTGTGATATTGTTGACCAAATGCAAGATTTTATCAACTTCAACTTCGAGAAGCTCCTCTGAGCAAATGTAACTATAACAGATATCGTCAATAATAATCTATAAGCAATCTACACATTTGAAAAAAAACAATCCATCATTTTTATATAGTCTAACACTTCAATCGCCTTTTTAGTTTCTTCTGGCAAACATCTTCTAACAATTTGCAGCTCTGAAAACAATTCTTTTCCATTAATATCAAACTTTGTATCATGCTTAAAAAATTCTTCAAGTTTATCACATTAACACTTCAGACTATTGCCATCTGCAACTTGTAATTTTTTTAAATCAAACATAAATCCAAAAGTATCGTTATATTTTTGAAACTGTTCAAACCTCAACTTACGTAAAGAAAGAGTTTGATCAACTATATATAAAAAATAATCAACTCTAAAAGATTCTTCAGCTAAATGTGTTATCTTATTGCTATCACTTTCATCAAATTGTTTTTTTCTACGAATGATTCGCTTTTCATGAAATGTAGATTTAATTTCCATTTGATTAGCAATCTTATCATATTCAAATCCATATTCTCTATAAGTTTCAAAAAAGGAAATTAGTGTTTTCAAGTGACTAATAGCAGTATCAATAACCATGTCCTTACTTTGCAACATTTTGCTTACTCTATTAATAGTAAAAAATATATTATACCAAATAACCATGGCAAATAAGAATTCAAAATCCATAATATCATTTGATAAACTTTTAGCATCTCTAAATGTTTTAGGATCATCACATGTTTCCACCAAGTGATTTAAACCAGCTTTTAATTTTGGAGCTTGAAATCTTATTACTTTAACACTTTCAACTTGACTTTCCCAACATATTTGTGATAATGGCTTAAGTGTCAAACCTTTTACATAATCATGAAAAAATTTTCATCGCTTAGGAGAAGATAAAAATAATATATATACGCATTGTAGAATTCAAAAAAAAGATCTAGCCTTTATACAGGAATTTACCATATCACAAAGTGCAAGATTAAGACTATGGCATCCACAATGTATGTAAAATGCTCTTGAATTTACTTCCAGTACTCTTTTGTGTTCACCTTTATGCTTCCCTTTCATATTAGAACCATTATCATAATACTGACCTCTTAAAGCACTAATATCAAGTGCAAGTGATTTCAAAACATCTAAGAGTTCACCAAACAATCTTTTTCCTGAAGTATCATCTACCTTAAGGAATTCCAAAAAGAACTCTTCTATTTTTATTGGACTTGCTGGGACATTTACATATCGTACTATGAGAGACATTTGTTTTTCATGACTTATATCCAATGTAGAATCAAGTATGACTAAATAATATTTTGCTTTTCTAACTTTTTTAATTATTATACTTTTGATTTCTCCTACCAATATGAGTATGAACTCATTTTGAATTTATGGCTAAGATAATGATAATGAATTTCCTTTTCTTGAATATGTTGGATATGTTCTCTCACAGTTAGATCAAACTCCGCAATCATTTCAATTAAACTTAAAAAAAATTCCATTATCTTCTTTATAAATTTTCTCATTATTTTCCTGAAATGCCAAATTATTCTTACAAAGAAAGCAAATAATAGAAAATATTCTTGCAAAAACTTCTCTCCAATGGTTTCTATCTTTGTTGATTAGATCTTGCATAACTTTATCAATTGTTAAATTCTGCTAAAATTTCCTTTCCAATTCAATCCATTTTCTCATGTTATACATGTGTCCATTATTAGTTTCATCGCTTTTAAGCCTAAAACTAAGATTTCTCCAGTCATCTAATTAAATATTGCTTCCTTCTTACTTAAACAACTTAAACAAAAGTAGAATAATTTATCCAATGAAACTGAATAGACCAACCATTTTCTCTCGCTTTTCTCACCAATTGATAAATGTCGAATGCAATATGCAGAAGAGAAATGCCTGTTTCTAAATCTTTAGGATAATTAACCACATTCTCTCTAGCACTAGGGGGACCTCTTTTCACCAACAAATCTATTAGGTTTTAATAAATAGTTTTCCAATTTTTTGGATTAGTAATATCTAAGCGAAAAGGGACACATTTCATATTAATATCTTCATGTTCTTTGTTCATATTTTCCTCATCCCTAAAATTAGCTTGCTCATGATTCATTAAACTTTCATGCTCTTCATTCATATTTTCTTTATTTTCAACATTCTCATCTCGAAATACTTCATCAATCAAATCTTTACTTGAACTTCTGATTTTACTACTAATATTACTGCTCAAAAATGTTTTCATAGCTCCTACTTGAGATTGAATAAACTCTTCATTTTATTTTTTATTTTTTTCTCATTTCATGCCTAGATGAATACTTTCTAATAGACATAATAAACCAATCAATAGTTAAGAATAAATTCAATATTCAACTATAAATTAGTTGAGGCAATAGTAAAACCTTATACAATTTTGATAATTTGAGAAATTAATCAGTCAGTCTCCAAATTGTCCAACTAAAAAACAAAAAAAATAATACGTATTAAATTATTTATTCTTGTAAAACCCCAATAGCAAAAGTATTTTTATATTAAAAAAAATTCACATATAAAACTATTAATTATAACAAAAATAAAATAAAAAATAAACTTACTAGAGTCACTCTTAATACGAATGGAAAAAAGAAAAAGAAAAAAGTAAAAAAAAAAAGAAAGAAAGAAAAGCACGAAAGCTAAAAAGTGATTTATTAAAATATTTTAAAATATTAATTTTAAATATATGTGGGGTATTAAAATATTTAATTTTAATTATTTTATTATATTAAATATATCATAAATGATAATATGAGCGGCTGATGCATCTCTTGGCCAAATTGTCAAGGCCTCTCAACCAAATTGTCAAGGTCTTCGGCAGTTTGACTAAGGATATATTAAAAAAAAAAAAATTGATGGGGCCTTTACTAGTGGAGGGTCTTATACAATTGCATACCCTACCTATAGTCAATGTCGATCCTGGTTGGGTTTGAGTCACGCCCTCTTTCTCTTTAAACTAGAAATTTTGTAATCCTCATAAAAGAAAAAATTATGGCTGGGAATTTTATGGATAAAAGTATATTAATGAGTAAGAAGAAAGAAATTCGAAAATATTTTCAAAATCAATAAAAAATGCATTAATAAATTAGCTACGGTGAAAGTGACTAGTAATCATTTTTAGTTTAGGCAAAAATTAAATAGAACAAAAATAAATAAATCTTTGCTGAGCAAACTCCTAATCAGATGGCAATGACCATCTAACTAGTGCTATTTAATCCCTTATTTCTCAAAAATAAAATAAAAATAATCAACCATGCATAAGTAGTTGCAAGTTAATGTATTTAAGCCATGCAATTGGTGATGATCAGGGCAGGAAATTGGATATTAAAACGAACAAAATTAATAATAAATTTTTTTTTTTTTTGGTAAGGATGACTTACATTAATCACACAACTTTATCATTCAACATCAGTCGTCCTCGTACATTATTCAACAATTCCAGAAATAAATAATTAAAACAAAGGAAAGAATAAAAACCCCATCTATGCCTATACACAACAAAAGCACCACAATAAATAAAATTAATTTATACTTAAAAATGAAAATAAAATCATAGCTAGTGAAAGAAGGGCTTGAAGGTGCTTACCACCTTCTTAACCTGATCAACAAAAGAAGTATACGAAACAGTTCCATCATTCCCTGCAAGCACTCTGTATTTGTCCTTCCTCGTAAAGTTGGTGCACTCAAACCCTAGCGTCGACGCCAATATCCTCTGAACGTAATTCGCCACGTCATGCGGACTTTTACCCGAAGAACACGTGGCTTCCGCCGGCAACTGGTTCAGGAACGTGACCTCGTAGACTGGCCTAGGGTTCATGAAGAAGAAGACGGGGTCCAAACCTTTCCAACCCCTAGCAGTGGTTGCATGGAAGAAGCCAACTCTGTAATTCATCGCCACCGGAACAATCCGGTCGGTCAGTTCAGCGAATAGTGCACTGAATCTTAAAAGAAAAGGTTCACGACAAGTGGTTCCTTCAGGGCAAACAGCTAGATCTCCATTTGATAACTGTCTCTTGATCTTCTCTGCGTCAACGTGTCGGATTCGGGTCAAGCGGACGGTTGGGATTGGTGATAGGATTTCGGATAACCGAGAAATGGAGTACGTGACGGCTGGGATTCGACGTCTGAGTACAGAGGAGAGGATGACTGGGTCCATTAGGGTTCGGTGCGTGCAGACAAATAGGACACCGGGGTTGCCGCCGGTGGGTGGCGGTGGCGGTTTGCCTTTGACGATGACCTTGGCGCCGAATATACGAGAGACGTAGGGAATGGCCCTCATTGGGAGCATTAGGCCGATGAAGATGCGAATGATGGCGAGTACTATGCCCAATGGAAGCCATAGGAGAATGAGGAGAGCTGTGGAGGGTGTCGGACGCTTCACTAGTCGGCCGTCGTGGAAAATCACTGGCAGTGGTCGAAGGACCTGGTTGTCGTGCTTTTTGTTGGTGGTGAATGGTGGGTGTATTTGTTCCTGTTCATAATGAATCATCATATGCACGAGAATATTGTATCATATATAGTTTCCTTAATATATCTTTAGGCTGTGCTTGGTATTAGAAAATTGTTATGGAAGAAAAAAAAGATTTGGATCTTCATCGTTTTGACTAATTAAATATACTTGTACGGAATCGATTTAATTTGATTTTTATAGAAACAAATGATGAATTCAAAAATGTTGGATTCTTTTTTTTTTTTTTCTAATAGAATGTAAACATAGACTTGCATATAAACAACCATTTTTTGAAGAGTAAATATTATTGGATGCATTTTATTGAGTGCAATCATATTTAATCTGAAGTTAATTTGGTATTACTTCGACCAGATTTAATTAATTTCAAAATTTCCAAGTTTTTAATGAACAATCTATAAGTGTTACTCACCTTGCATAAAGGCAAAAATGTAGAAGCCGAGGTGCCTCTTCCCAACCCAGTTGTGGGTGGTTCATCCACGAACATCTTAGCCAAACGTTGAGATACATTCAAGCCAATATCACCACCTTTCACCAACCCCGTGGCGAACCCAAATCTGTTTACAACAAGTTCACTCCCAATAACTTCATCTGCACGTAAATGCTCCTTCACAAACCTTTCCACCATAATACTCGGCGTCTTTGTCACCACAACCCTCTTGTCATACGAGCTAAACACTTTCCAAGCTTCCATACTCATGTCGTCCATGTAAAACTTGGGTAAAACAGCTCTAGCCACTGACTCTATCTCTGATTCTCGGAGACCGGCAACTGCGACAAAGATCATTATCTTAAGACCAGCTTCCTCCTTTCCCATCATTTCCAGCAACCGAATCACCGGCCACAGCAACAGCAACAAGGCGAACCGGATCAAACCCGACGCTTCGAATGCTAGTAACATGAAGTAGGAGAATGCATCGGGGTCTTTCAGAAGTGTGCCTTCCAGCACCGAAACAACTGACCCCATTGGCTTTCTTTCCATTTCGGTTTCTAGCTAAGTTTGGTATTCCTCTGTGTAACACGTTTTTGGATGCAGCTATGGTTCCTTATTGAGAATGAGAAGCTAAGGATTAGATGGTTATAAGGAACGGGGATTAGGGTGCCTTATAATTTGACTGGTCTCTAATGTCGGAATGAGGCAGTTTATCAGTTTGCCAACTACCTATTTGTATAGTGAAATATGTAATTTTTTTGTTCAGACTGTGTCTTGGTTCGGGTTGATGTATCCATGAAGAAAAAACTACTATACGCGACGTAATTAATACACAAGGATTGATTACTTAACTCCAACCACTTTGTCTAAAACGCTGGATGTTTCTATGAGATCCACGTGTACACCAACAGTGCATCAAACTTTTAGCCTTTAGGTTACTGACCGTACATATATATGGCGTGTGGCGTATAGGTGGCGTTGTTGAAAAATTCATATATATATAAAGCTTTTTGCAAAAGTGTACGCACCTCGGCTACTACCAGTCACGTACGTTGTTGTTGCATGACAAATCTTCTGCATCATTACTGTTTGTCCTACGCTTTGCTTTTGTAATTTCAATGATAGAGGGTCGAGTACTCTGTAGAAACTCTGTATTTACCATCTCCCTTCCACCTGTTTGTGCAGGCTTTCCTACTTAATCTTGTCTGTCAATCAAACAATGTCGAAATTTGTTGGGATTTGAAATTCACAAAATTCTTCAATTTCTTGTTTCTTTCTGTTTTGAAGTGAAAAATCACTAGCTTTCTATCATTGTTTACCAATTTTTTCATATTATCATTTATATATATATATATATATATATATAATATTATCACTTGGATTGTCTATTTAGTACAAACCAACTAGAAAACAAGTATACTGCATAAGGATCTAATTATTACAAAAATAAAAAAGGTCAGGATCCAAATTCAAAAATAAATAAATAAACATTGAGGATGATTAGCTGGATACCTTAATGGCAATGAAACAAAGTTATGGATTCTAGTTTTTGTCTTATATTATTCCTTCATTGGGTAGAATTTATATCCTTTTCCAATGTACACATTGTTCTAATTCATTGCTCCAATTAAATGTTTGTACTCTGCATATATAATCCGAACTCGATCATATGTCTGACTTTCATATCCCCTTTTATATGTCTTCTTAGATAGAAGTTAGTAAATACTTAACGTTTAGATTTTTTTTTTCTTTTCATGTGTTAAATAGTAGGCTTAAATTTTAAGCAAGGGAATAAAGAAAGGGACAAGAAATCCAGATTTATAATTTGTTCTTCCAAATTTGTAGTGGTCACTGTGTTTAGTTAGATAGGGACAATGATGAGTGGGTGGGTTGCGCATGCGATATTAATCTTAGTGGTGTGGTAGGGTACGTATAGCCTGCGTTGAAATAGTCCGCTTCTCATGATATCAATTACAAGCTCCACTTAATTAATCCAAAAGAAAAAATTACAAGCTTCATTTATGGGTTGATTATATGATTACTTTAAATTTTGATTATTATTAAGCTTCAACTATAGTGCATGCCACATAATTTCCAAGCTTAATTAATCAATGAAATTCTCTTTGATAATTCACGATATTTAATTTATATGGCTGGCCCTAATTCTCCAAAATTTTAACTAGTTTTGAACAAATCGAGATTATAAGCTATACTTGAAACTTCCAAGGTATGTAGCACATTAGTATAGTGCCAATATCCATCTTAATGTTATAATTTACCAAACTTCTACAATTAGGAACCTCAAAAAGAAAAGAAAAGAAAAAAAAGAGAAAAAGCTCACATGACAAAGCTAAAACTTGTCACAAATGCTAGCTACAAAATTATTTGTGGTTCGGTTTTCACTATACCTTTTTCTTGTATTTCTTAATCACAAAGCTAAAATGTGTCACTGAAGGTGTTTTTAATGACAACATTTTTAAACTTGAATGACAAAATTTAAAAATCTTAACTTCGATATTAGATGCTTTTGTGACAAAATTATATTTTGTATAAGCTAAATTTAATATTTCTTGTAGTGTCAATTTCAGATAAGGTACATAGCTTGCAAGTCACTCAATTAAAGTGGTGAAATTAATTAAACTGGGTTTGAAAATGTAACCAGGGAAAAAGATGTAATTCGTTGGACATACGTAAACCATATTAAAGTTGGTTAGAAAATTTTCAACTTTGTGTGCACAAAATGGCTTTTGTACATGGTATTCAGGCGGCAAATTAAAGAAGCTTGCTTAAATTAAGTAGGTTAGAAACTTATTAATTAATTTGGCAATACTCAGGCTCTTTTGTGTTGAGTATGTTCGCTCAACCTCTTTAACTGGTAATATATACATACATATATATATATATATATATTTGATAATTTGCATTAATTCTACAGAGAACATAATGCTAGCTGGGGTTAACTTTTATCAGGTTTGACATATGAGTTTTTCTCTTAAGATTAGGTAAGGTTGGTTTGAAATCTCATAACACTTTAATATTTTTACGTAATATCTCTATATGAAAAATAATATTTGCAAACCGCCAATTTCAGGGGCTGCGTTCGTATTTCATTGAGAGCTACCAACTTACCAACCAAATTGCATGCATGAGATCACCTTCTTACATATTTAACTATATATATATCCATTAGTCATGGTAATTTACCTTCATATATATGTATATAAATATATATATATATATATATAGTTTATAAGAAAATTGTGATTCAAGGCATTAGGATTCACACAATATTAATAAATTATAATCATATATAAAAATAAAACAATAACATTACCAACATATACTGTTTGTCATCTAAATATTAGATTTTTATTCCCATATGAATGATTTGGTTGAGGATCAATAATATATTCACGTGGAACTCAATTCTTATTTTAATATTTATTATTTCTCTCTTCCGATGACACATTGTCTATATGCAAATATATATCATTATTTTACCCTATACCTTCTAGAAAAATTAGTGATAAAACATATTAATAGACAGACATTGTAATAGGAGATTTGAATTCGGCGACATGGGTTTGAGCCAGATAAACAAAATGTAAACTCATTCAAAATTATGTGTCTTACAATTAATAAAAATAAATCAAGAAATTACACCTTCGGGCCTAAGATTGATGTTCTTTTCAGCTTATAGCCTCTTAGGACAATATAAGCCCAAACAGAGGATTTCAAAGCCCGAGCCGAGGCTGACAAATAAATGCGAACGAAGAGATGCTTGGTAGCACATTGCCCACATTCATGAAAAGGAAGAAACATCCATTTTAGCGTTTACTAAAACTAGAAATAATAAATTATCACAAAGTTGGTAATTAAGAATTATACACACATAAATAATTATTGAATTTATTGGATCCCATTGGAATTTTTAAGATAATACAGGTGACAAACACGAGTGAGTGAGTGAGTGTGTGCAAATAAGTTAGAAATATCTGATGGTATCCAACTGGCCTGAAATTTATTTATCATTTGTATGTTATAAACTCCAACTCATTACATTTGTTATGGTCATAATTATTTCACTACGTTTTGGGGAGCATAATAATTGATACTAGTATAATATGAAATGATGGAATTGAACACGTATGTATTAATTAGTGTACATAATTTTGACTGACTATTGCAGACTAATTAACAGGTGAGTGGTCTACAATTCTTTATATCAAATATCCACTTTTTCAAAATAACAAAATTATTTAAATGCGTGTTTGGTACACAATATATGAAAGATGAAAAAGGATGAGATGAAAAAGGATAAGATGATATAAGAATAATATTATTTTATATTTGGTATTTGTATTAGAAATTGAATTACATCACACTAGATAAGATTAAAAAATTTAATATTTAGATAATAAAGTAATTTATATATATATATATTTAGACTATATAATATATATTTTATATTATATAATTTACTTAAATATCTATATATATATATATTTTTAAAAAATTATGATAATATTTTTTTTTTGAAATATCAATTAAAATTTTAAAAAATATGTTATACAAAGAAATAGAACCTAAATAATTTAATCATAAAAATATTATTGTATTATATTATATACTTATTATACAATTTAAGGTAATTTTCATATTTTTTCTTACAAATTATTTTGATAATTTTTTTAAAAAATATCAATTAAAACTAAACATATATAAGCCAAAAAAAAAAATCCACTTTAAGTGATATACTTTGATATATCAGTAAAAGAACCAGTAAAACTTTGATATACTTTAATTGATACTCAAAATTGCATTAATTCATTTTGAGGTGATTCTTGTCCATGAAATTAATCACTCTCACAATTAATCAATGAATTTTACAAAACTGTATGACAAATAGAACACTACAGGACTTAACAAGGTCTTTGTATCCTACAAGTTACACCACTTTTCTTATCCATATCTCCAGTAGCTAGTCATTTAGCTATGACTTTGCACCACCATCAGACTCTAGAACTAGAGCTGGTTTGACAATGCTCAGTTGGCCACCTTCCTTACTTGCAGCAGTAGCTGCCTTCACCTCATTATAGTGATTTATGAACTTGGTCAATTCCTGATTCCATCAAATCAGAAAGTAAGGGCCGCTATAAATGCAATGCTAATATAAAAAATGAACCAAGGGTAGGGTTTTTATATACAAGATAAGTATGTATGTAAACAAGACACATGCATGCCACAGCTTTAAAGAGCAACATCTGAAAATTAGACAGAGGAAAATGCATTTATGAAAGAAGCAAAATTCAACGAAACTGAAGTAGGTTTGTCACTAAGACGTGCTTCATATGGTTTAATTGATGTTTGCATTAGATGGGTGTTTAATTATACCGTTGCCAGAAGAGAATCTCATCCATTCCGTGGTTCATATCATCTCTTATCTGAAATTTACAAAGTAAGTCCTAAGAAGCCAATCTTCCTGTTATTGTAGTATGAATGATTATAATCATAATATATATTTATCACCATGATTATAATCATCATATATATTTTATCATCACAAATCTAAAAACCCATGACACTATAGCAAGTAAAACTATGAACACTTGAGGCCTCCTACTTCTATGATTTTCTAATATCAACTAGCTCAATCGACTCCTACTTCCATGGATTTCTAAATTGACTCCCACTGCCGAACACGCACTAAGGGTATAAAAATAAAAAGAGCATTTTTTTTTTTTCGAAACACAAAAACTCACGTGGAAACTAATTAATAAATTAATTCATGCCAAGAAGATGAGGATCCATGAGCATTACCAAAAAAAAAAAAAATAGAAGAAGAAGAGAGATAGGAATTTGTTAGTATATAACCTAATTCGGTTTGCATCTCATAGGTTTGGCTTTTGAAAATAATGGCACTGAATTGTGAGTTGACACAGTGGGCGAAGGCAATATTATATATAATTAGGGTTTAAATATAAATGTTTTTAATTTGAACTGCCAAGTTTCAGGCTATTTATCACTCTCATTTGCTTCATCTTTTATAAATATCAACTTTGAAAATATTTATATGTTATCCAGAGAGCGTTTGACACGGAGTGAGAGAAGTTTCACGTGCACCGAAATCAAAGAATGAAAGATAAACTAGTTTTTAGATAGAATATGCTTCTTAGTTTTACCCTCCAACTTTGTTTATATATATAAATATCAACATAAATTACCAATATAATTAAGCCTTTATCTGATAAGGGGGAGATATTTGAGGTATAAAGGTTGTTTGGTAGAAAAAATTGATAAAGAACGTATATTTGAAGATGAATGACAAATTCATCCTAATCCATAAAAAACACTTACTCTATTACAGAGTCGGTTCAATACTAAAAGAGATCTTAATTATATATAATTTTTTTTATAAATTGTATATGATATTTAAAATAAAAAATAACAAACAAACATTAAATATTAAAATATATATAAAGAAAATATAAAAGCTATAAAATAATATAACCTGATTTTTTTATTGTAATAATTAAGCCCTGTAAAGCAAGAATTGAGAGAGAGACAGAGAGCAATAATAACTTTAAAATTTGATTTGAAATCAATATTTAAAAAATAAGAAGAATATGAGGGAAAGAATAACTAAAGAAAATTGAAAGAAAAGTGATGAAGAAGGTGGAGAGAAAAAAAATAACGTTAAAAAATTAATATGACCCAAAAATTTTAAAAAAAATATTATCTAAAAATAGTATTTATCTTTTCAAAAAACAGTTTAATTAAAATTAAATATTTATCTTTTCAAAATATTTCATTTTTATTTTGATATTTTAAAAATATATTTATTATTGTAATATATAATATAATTATATATATATATTTATTTATATACACCTATTATATATATAATAAAAAAAATTTAGGGCCTTTGTCATATGGGGGGGGCCTTAAGTTACTGTCTTGGTGACTTTACCCCAAAACCGGTAGCACCCTATTATTGGATAAATTGAAGGAATGAAAGCTTTTATAACTAATTAATAAATTTTTATTTATATATTTAAATTAGAGGGAGAATTTTTATAATTAATTAATAATTTTTTATTTACATTTTAATATTTTATATTTTTCTTCCTTCTTATCTTATCGTACCAAATTAACATAAGAATTTATACAATCTATGTTATTCTTTCACCAACCCCTCCTCTCTCACTATTCCATTTTTTTCTCTCTTTCCCTTCTTTCAAACATAGCCTAAATGTTGAGACTGTATGTGTTATAATTCATTAACATTGAAATTTTAATGCATATTCTATACTGTATATATTTTAATCCATAATTTGTAGTTGCATGACATTGGACATGTAACGAGGGTTAGTGGAAAATCGACTCCTTTCCACCTAAAATTACAGTTTGACTCATTGCTATAATAAAATAATATTAATGGAGCAAACAAATGATTTGTATTGATTGCAAAATTTACAACTCTGAGTTATATATACTATTTCTGAAACAATTTTTAAAATTCGATCATTTATATTCCAACATTAAATTGGTAATAACAAAGTTTAAGTTTCTTTAATTTTCTTGGCCATGTTTAAGCCTTGAAAATTTTAGTATAAGTTGGTCTTTTGGGATTAACCCTAGCCCTAAGTGGGTTTATATATAATAATTATTTTGATTCAGAGTAACAAAGTATATTTAATAGTGAATTGATGCATGAGAAAGTGAAGACCAGTCATGTGCCCTCTATCCCAAGCTATAATATATATTAGACTGAACGACCTCACATGCCTGCAAAATCATCTTATCCAATTCACTTTTATATGAAAGAAAATAATATTCATAACATAAGGCTGACATAATCACCAAAACTAACATATTACTTGTCATTTCTATATGCATTTTGTTTAGATATAAAGTATATGAACAATTAAACCCACTTTTTTTAACAGGTTAACCATTTGTAAACATTAATAATTTAATATGATATTAAAGTTAAAGATCTATGAGCTCTATGTTTAAGTTACAGTATTATCCAACTGTTTGAGTAAAAATTTACGTAGTTAAAGAAATTGGTACATGTTTAACAGATAATTCTATAAAAAAGAAAATAAACATTAATAACTTTTGAATTGGTCAAAAACCCTGTGACAATCGATTAAGTCAATTTTTATGTAGTGTTTTTTAAAGAAAAAGCTTGGAGGTCTGTGATTGCTTACCTTTGTTCAAGAGGTCTTTGGACTTATATTTGTTTTGTGTGTATCCCAAATTAGTGTTCAAGAAAGTAGTGTTTTCTAAGCATACTTGGTGACTAGACTTTCTTGGATTTTTCCAAAATGATAATTACCATATAATAATATAATTAATTACAAATAAATAGTAAAATACAATGAAAGTGTATTTTTATCCATACAACAATCAAAAGAGAAATTAAGAAAGAAAAAACATCATAGTTAGCTAGGGTACCTTCACTCACTAGTTCTGGAGTGTGTATATGTTATAGTGTGTGAGTTTGGAGAATTTAATGGAGGTAGGTGGCAATGTTGAAAAAGGGTTCCCAAGAAGTACATGGCCCTCATTACTATTGTTGAAATGGTTTCTCATTACTATTGTTGAAATGGTTTTGGTGAGGCATGCTTAAATGCAACCAAACCCTAATTTGCCCATCAAATTTTTCGAGTCTTAATATTTTGCACCTAATGCTTTGTTTATTAATTTAATTTTTCTAATTGATTACACGTGTCTACGTATATAAGTTCAAAATTAAGGTCAACAATTGTAGGAAGTGAAAAAGATGTTTGTACTAAACACAGAGATTAACTACAAGACCATCCCCTTGTTGTTTGGGGAAATGAAAATGATCGGCTAGTTCATCTACTCATGCAAGTGTTTGTCCACGTTTTGGAGCTAATAAGCCTAATTATTTTTATTTTCTTGCAATTCCATAGATTTAATTTTTCAAGTATATAAGCTAGTTATAATATATTATCAAGTTGGTTGTACTTTATTGTAGTATACACATGCACTCTCACATGCAAAAATATTTACCCATTTGTAAAACAAACAATTTCAAAATAAAATTAATTATGAAGAAAACAAAAAATTTTGTAAAAAAGAAATAAGAAAAGAAAATATTTTTCTTATGATGAGAACATGCAAGGATTAAAATAGTCTCATTATTTAAAATAGTCATGCTAGGATTATATTTTTTGTACTCATCGTTGGAAAAACAGTCTCGCTAATTAATTTTGAGGTACTAAAAAACATAAAAGTCTAATTAAAAAATATATATATATATATATATGTATATAGAAGTTTTTTTTTTTTTCAATATATAATTCATTTCCGGGTAATCCGAAAATAATTTGGTAATATTTTAATTAAAATGGAAAGAAAAATCTTCTCCATTGACATGTGGAACCCAATGGCATGTTGCCACTTGACAAACTCCCTGCAAAAGAGTCAAAATATCTTCCATTGTTCCTGTTTTGGACATTTGACATTGTTTTGGACATATTTGACAAAAAAAAAAAAAAAAGAGTACATAAGCCACGCGCGGTCAAAAAAGAGTGAGAAAGGGACCCACTCTTAGCTCACTTTGGACCCAAGTATGAGCATCTGTCGTCTTCTCATTAGCCACGCGCCAAGGGTGAGCGTGATCCTTTTCTGTGCTCAAATGTTTGATGACGTGGCAGGACTTCACAAGCATAACCAACCTGCTCTTCTCCTTGTATGAAATCGAGACGGAATTTTGTACTTGGAATTTGTATTTTATTTTTTTGGCTAAATTGTTATTAACTATTTTCCATTATTTAAATTAAATAAAAGGAATGAAAACAAAGCTTGAAAAAGGGCAAAAAATTATTGAAACTCTAATATTTGTCTATTTTTTTTCCCCCTAGAGATAAAAATCAGAATTCAATTGCATTGATTTATTTTAAAAAAGGAAAAATAATCATTATCTAAATCAACTAAGAAACCTTAATCTTGGACTTGGAGATTCTTTTTATTACATTTTATTTTACAAATCATGAATACCACCAACTATCATGGGCATTTAAAAAAAAAAAAAAACTATAAAATGGCTTTTTTTTTGGCTGAATTAATAGTGTTGTTTGTCTTTTACGTCTCAATTTAAAAGCTTAATGCAAATTTCATTAACAATTTAAAAGAGGTGGTTTGCAGAAATAGAAAATTATCCATGAGGAGGAAAATAAAGAAACTTGGGTATTTTAAACACACTAGAGACTAGAGAATCTATATATATATATATATATATATATATATATAATTTGGCAAATTTCTATTATAAATAATAGAAAGAATCTCTGCAAAATCACATAAAATAAACAACGTGCTAATGCATGATCTATCTATTAATGCATCGTCTACTTAACATAATAAGAAAAATGTTTTTTTTTTAATCTTAAATAAAAATAAATAAATAAAACGTTTAATCAAACAGACAGAAATAAAACCCTAAAAAACCTCGTTGTAAGAACAAATCCTTTTAGAATCAATCCCTGCCGTCACTCGTTATCTCCAACGGTCCAGATCTTTCCATTGCTTCTGCTTATCACTCCCCTCTTTCTCACTTCACTGTCTCCTTCTCCCTGTGTCTCTCCATTTCTCTGTAAAAATGGCTGAACCCATTGTCGATCATCTACGCTTTGTAGTATCAATCCGATCCCTATTTTATTGAGTAAATTCTAACCCAGTAGAACATAATCCATTCTAACATAAACCTAAAGCTTAATTTTTTTTTTTTGTTGGCGGGGTGAAATTTTTGAGCTATGGGTTCCTAGTTTTTGATCGGGAAAACAACTCTTTGAAGCTTTATGAATGATCCCGTTTTGTCTTGAACAGATTTGAGTTAATCCCCAGCTCAAAGTTTCAATTTTGTTGATTTTTTTTTCCTGATATGTGATATGGTTACCGATACTTATACGAAGATGATGTCCGAGATTTCGATGCGATCGATGCTCAAAAACCCAGATTATGGGGAGGATTTGAGCATGTTGATACGGGAACAGAGGCGGCAGCAAGAAGCGAGCGAGCGAGAGAAGGAACTCAACCTGTACCGAAGTGGGTCGGCCCCGCCTACCGTTGAAGGTTCTTTAAACGCTGTTGGAGGCTTGTTTGATGCATCCCTGCTGTCGGGTTTTAAGAAAAGTGGTGGAAAAGGGTTCATGACCGAAGAGGAGCTTCGTTCCGATCCTGCTTATGTGAATTATTACTATTCTAATGTAAATCTCAACCCGCGTCTTCCTCCTCCGCTGCTTTCGAAGGAAGACTGGCGTTTTGCTCAGCGATTGCAAGGTGGTGGCGGTGGTGGCGGCGGTGGCGGAGGCAGTTCGGCGGTGGGAGGCATTGGGGATAGGAGAAAGGTTGGAAAAGGTAGTGGTGAAGGTGGGAATGCAAATAGGTCGCTTTTTTCTGTGCAACCGGGTATTGGTGGGAAGGAGGAAAATGAGCTGGAGTCGAGGAAGGGTGCGGCTGAGTGGGGCGGTGACGGGTTGATTGGGTTGCCTGGGTTGGGACTTGGGAGGCAGAAGAGTATTGCTGAGATCATTCAGGTAAAACAGGTACCCTTTGTAGGATTTGGTATTTGAATGTTGATGTGCTGGAGCTACTCAGGTTTTTATTATATCCAGTGAGGATTTTTATTGTGTATGAGTATGGTTTTTTTTATGCTGAGGAGTATTTGTCATTATCTTTGATCGCCAACGTTTTGCTTCTTGGCATCCTTGACTATTGTTATGTGGTTACCAAATATTATCCTTCTCGGTGTTCTGAGTATAGTGTTATTATTTTGATGTGGAGAGTCTTAAAGATACTTTGTAGTTGTGATTGTAATGGTAATAATTTCATTCACACTCCAACATTGGTTTTTGTGTTGAAACTTATTATGATAATTTCGATAATGTGAAACACTTTGTTCTGTTGCACTCTTGGATGCCTAGTTTCTACATCATGTTGGCTAGCTCAGCTCCTACTTCCTGACAGTAACTAGTTCGTGTGAAGGATGTGTCTCATGTCGTCTCTATAAGATGAAACAATGCATTATGGTCCTTGGTTCTCTGAATTGTTAGTTGATAAGATGTGATAGGCCAAGAAATGGTGTACTGGTAATGCAAGATGGGAGTTTCTTTTGGAACTGGTTTAACTTTCTTAAAAGAAGAGTAATTGGGTTCAACCCTGGAATTGCAGGTTGCAATGTTAGGATTTGTCTCGTGTTTTTTAGTGACATCTTTTTTGTTATGAAGTTCATCTTTTTCTTTGTGAATGTCACGTTTATGAAATTTCAAATTAAAATGGGATGGAATTTTTAGCTCTTGCTTGAAAGATGAAGATATTTGGAGCTAGTTTAGGGATGCTGATGTTCCCTTTTTCATCTATCTTCTTTGAGCTATGAGAGGATACTAATGTTCCATTCTCAGTCTTCTTACGGATGTTTAAATGTAACTTTTAGGATTAGTATGTGTTCAGTAGATTTGGTAATAACATTAGGCTTACTATCTGCCATGATATTTTTAGTTACTTAAATTGTAGATTTTATGTTATCCCTTATACAAATTCTTACGTTAAACCTCAGTTTATTTAATTTCGTGGATGGGTTGTCTTATTATTTCATACTTGAAATTATTTTCAAGTTTGACTGATGACATGTTATCAATTTTGTAAACGAGTTGGCTTCTCCCTCTTTTGAAGTTTGTTCATTGAAGATGATGTCTCTCCATTTTAAATATTTTGCTTTTGTTTTGTCATTTAGGATGATATGACTCACGCAAAGTCTGTCTCGAGGCACCCTTCTCGTCCAGCTAGTCGTAATGCATTTGATGATGGTCTTGAAACTTCAGAAACCCAGTTTGCTCATCTACATCATGATTTGGGATCCATGGATGCTTTGCACTCTGGTGGGAATAAGCAGGGTATGCCTGCTGTCCAAAACATTGGTGCATCAGGTTCTCATACTTATGCTTCTGCTTTAGGTGCTTCCTTGTCAAGAAGCACCACACCTGACCCTCAACTTGTAGCTAGGGCTCCCAGTCCTCGCATTCCACCTGTTGGAGGAGGGAGGGCTACCTCTATGGATAGAAGAAGTGCTACTAGTCAAAACTCATTCAATGGTGTCTCACCCAATCTCGGTGAATCTGAAGATCTGGTAGCTGCTTTATCTGGTATGAATCTGTCAACAAATGGAATGATAGATGAAGAAAACCATATACGCTCTAATATTCAAAATGAGGTTGATAATCGCCATAACCTCTTCCATTTGCAAGGTGATCAGAATATCAAACAGAATTCATATTTAAATAAATCCGATTCGGGGCATTTTCATCTGCATTCTTTTCCCCAATCAGCTAAAGGCTCGTACCAAAATATGGGTAAAAATAGCGGGGTTGGGATGGATCTGAACAACTCTTCATTGATGTCTGATGAACAAATGGAACTTCACAAACCTGTAGTCTCCTCTACTAACACGTACTTAAAAGGACCCTCTACTCCATCACTAAATAGCCGAGGAAGCTCAGCTCACTATCAAAATGTAGACAACACCAATTCTTCATTTCCGAACTATGGTCTAGGTGGGTATGCTGTTAGCCCTCCGTCCCCATCTGTGATGGGAAGTCCACTTGGGGTTGCTAATTTACCACCCTTATTTGAAAATGCTGCCGCTGCTGCATCTGCAATGGGTGGTGTGGACTCTGGGGCATTTGGAGGAGGTTTGGCCCTAGGACCTAATATGTTAGCAGTTGCAGCGGAACTGCAGAATATTGGTAGAGTGGGAAATCACACTGCTGGGAGTGCCCTTCAGGTGCCCATGATGGACCCGTTGTATATGCAGTACTTGAGATCAAATGAGTATGCTTCTGCACAGGCTGCTGCTCTTAATGACCCCACAATGGATAGGGAAGGCATGGGTAATACATATATGGATTTATTTGAACTCCAGAAAGCTTATCTTGGTACATTACTTTCCCCTCAAAAATCACAGTTTGGTGGTCCTTATATTGGCAAGTCTGGGAGCTTGAATCATGGCTATTATGGAAATCCATCATTTGGTCTTGGCATGTCCTATCCTGGAAGCCCATTAGGTGGTCCGCTTCTTCCAAGCTTGTCTGTTGGATCAGGTAGTCCTGTTAGGCACAGCGAGCGCAATTTGCGCTTTTCTTCTGGAATGAGGAACTTAACAGGAGGTCTTATGGGTGCTTGGCACCCGGAAGGTGGTGGAAACTTGGATGAAAGTTTTCCATCCTCTTTGCTGGATGAGTTCAAAAGCAATAAAACTAAATGTTTTGAACTTTCAGAAATTGCTGGCCATGTCGTTGAGTTCAGGTGCATATATGTATATGTTGCTGTTTATGCATGTGTCCTTTTATTTTATAACCTGGGATTATAGTTCACTATATCGTACCTTGTTTGAACAGTGCTGATCAATACGGAAGTCGGTTTATTCAACAAAAACTAGAGACTGCCACGACAGAAGAGAAGAACATGGTTTTCAATGAAATTATGCCACAGGCCCTATCTCTAATGACAGATGTGTTTGGTAATTATGTAATCCAGAAGGTACTTTTTTCTTAGGTTCTTTGCTAATATTATCTTTCGATGAATCACTTTTACTGTGCCCAGAGAATATAGGCATTGAAAATAAGGACTGGCTTCTGAATATCGCTAATAATTATTGTTGGCTTCAGTTTTTTGAGCATGGAACGGCATCCCAAATAAGAGAATTGGCAGACCAGCTCACTGGGCATGTGCTGACCCTTAGCCTTCAAATGTATGGCTGTCGAGTGATCCAGAAGGTATGTACAGTCAGTTACCCATGTTCTGACAAGTTACATCTATATCAATATCTCCTGTGGCCTTTACTATTTTGGCTTTCTGACATGTTTAGACTGACTTTTACCCTTTGTTCCTACTTGTGCAATATGTACAAGCTAAATATGTTATCTAACTCCTAAGGTGTCTATTTGTTGGAGTTATTTGGCAGAATGACAATAGTATTTGGGGCCACCTTGGAGTTTTATAAAGGGGCTAGCTGCCTGCTATTAATGGTTCCTATCAATATGAACTCTCTTTTATCACTCTTTCCAGGTTTTCCAGCTTCCTTAAGAAGCCTTACTAGTGTAGGCCCTTTTGGGTATTCTTATGTTTGAATTTCATGTTCCATAAAACTTGACTTCTATTGTTTTACCTTAGTGAATTTTGCTATAAAATAAAACCATATGAAACTCGGAAATTTAAGAAAACTTGTATATTTATTTACTTTCCTGTCTTAGCTGTACTGTTGTTTGTTCTTGTCTTCAGTTGTGTGTGTGTGGATACTTATATAACAAAATATATATTTGCTAAATTATGAGTTTGCAATAAACCGTGGTTTATTATGTGTTTTGATATCACTTTTCAGGCTATAGAAGTTGTTGATCTGGACCAACAGACTAAGATGGTCACTGAACTCGATGGTCATATTATGCGTTGTGTACGTGATCAAAATGGGAACCATGTCATCCAGAAGTGTATTGAATGTGTACCTGAAGATGCCATCCAGTTTATTGTTTCAACCTTTTATGATCAAGTTGTTACACTGTCAACTCATCCATATGGCTGTCGAGTCATACAGGTTAAGAGTGGATCTCTGTTATTAATTGTTCAACGTCTGCATGCATACGCAAGACACTAATTTGCATATGTTTATTCAATCATATTATATTAAATGCTGGGAGGAATGATTTAAAATGTGAAAGTTGTCATGCTGAAACAATGTACCTTTGATGTTCCAGAGAGTCTTGGAGCACTGCCATGATCCCAAAACACAACTTATAATGATGGATGAGATTTTGCTGTCTGTTTGCATGCTAGCACAAGACCAATATGGAAATTATGTTGTACAGGTTAGTCTTATTTCTATGAGACTCTTTTACTTGTCACTTCATTTTCTTTTAAATGTGGTTTATGACGTTGCTTATCATTTGTAAAAGTGAGCTTATGATGTTGAAAAAATGATTTTATTGTCTACTTATGGTTCAATGAAACGACCGGCTTCCTAGAGATGTATTATTCAGTTTCGTCTATTTTTATTCTAGATCATTAATAAACATGGTAACGGTATGTGCTTTTTTTCTTTTTCTTTTTTTTCATAAATTTATTTTATTTTATTTTTAACTTCTAATTTATTTGTTTGGAATTGTGTATCCCTTGTTTTATGGTTACTTGAAGTAACAGTTTCAATATTCTCCATGCTAGTGTGTAAGCTTTGAATACTACTCTCTGCAATATATTGGCTTCAGTTACTTCCTTTTGCACTTGCACTGTGAGATACATCATCGTTTCATTGGTGGCAATTTATTGTGAGTATCATCTGACGTTGCTGATTGAGCTTGCCTCAGAAACACAGAACTTTTGATAAGAAACACAGGATTGTTACTAGTAATTACCTTCCTGTCTCTGATTTTGCCTCAAAACCCATTAGGTCAGGTTGATGGTGGAAGTGATTTTCTTATCTGTAACTTTTTCATTGTTTGATTTTCCAACAACTACTTCCAGGACGTTTAGAAGCATGAAGTAAGCTACTAGGAAAGTGTAATCTACAATTTAGCTGGAGCACCGACAGAACCATTAGAGTCCATAATGAGTAAACAATCCGAGCCACATTTCAAATAAGTAGGTATCTTGAGTTTTGATTCAAGGGCTGTCAGGTACATCCAAATGCATCCAGCATCTCTGTCCTACATCATTGCAGATGTTTCTGTCTCGTGCAATTCCCATGATTTAATGTGGCAAATAATTTATTATAAAAAATATTGCAGGCACCCTTTGATGCTATATATCCTAATAGTATCTGTACTCTCTCTCTGTCTTGCTCTCTCTCTCTGTCTCTCTCTCTCTCACACACACACGCACAAAACAAACTTGTATTAATATCTGTATTTTTTCTTTCCCTCTTTTACAACAACCTTGTTTGTTATATCCAGCTTTATAATTGTCTTGCAAATAATTTTGCAGCATGTGCTGGAGCATGGAAAACCACATGAACGTACATCTATAATTAAGAAACTAACTGGACAGATAGTTCAAATGAGCCAGCAGAAGTTTGCCTCAAATGTAATAGAAAAGTGTTTAACTTTTGGAACTCCTGTTGAACGCCAGACCCTTGTGAATGAGATGCTTGGTTCTACTGATGAAAACGAGCCCCTTCAGGTATGGCAATGATGAAGAATGCAATCAGCCATATGCATGCTAGCTCCGAATGTGAAAAATGCATTCAAGATTTCATTAGCACATTTTATGTTACTAATTTGTCATATAATCTTTTTTGTTGGCATAGATGATACTATGTTCTGGGACTTTGATTTATCGAGGTTTTTGAATGGTACCATATGTGAAGTTCTCTTATCTTTTATGCTTTTCTTATTTGGGTTCTATTTATTGTTGAGTGGATATAGGTGATGATGAAGGATCAGTTTGCAAACTATGTTGTACAGAAAGTGCTGGAAACTTGTGATGATCAGCAACTTGAACTAATCCTTAACCGAATAAAGGTTCATCTGAATGCTCTGAAGAAGTATACTTATGGGAAGCATATAGTTGCACGTGTAGAGAAACTCGTTGCTGCTGGAGGTGCTCATTCTTTTTCTTCTTTTACAATCTATCTGTTCTTTTGGTTTGCACAATATTTTAAAATTATGTTTTGAGGTTCTTCTCCATTCCTAGATGTTAAACAATGTATTATTTTGTCTTCTAGGAGATGCAAAGTTGTCAATTATTTTCTTGGACTCGCAATCCTTCCCATCTTGTGTTGGAATGATATTTCCATTTGCTGACATGGAATTGTGGTACTGTTATATATTGAATGCTTCATGTTGTCTGAATAGCTGACTAGGTGGTTGATGTTTTGCAGAGAGGAGGATTAGCATTCTAGCACCACATGCTACGGCTTCAATGGCATAGGGGAAGTTGTTGTACAGCTAACTGAGGATAGTATGAGTGCCTCTCTCTTTCTTCTTCTTAATGTGTAGTAAAAAAAAGCTCTATCCATTTGAATAAAATGGAAGGAAGCTGATTGGAAATAAAATTTGTTGGTTGTACTTAAAAACTGTACATTGTTAGTTTGAGGATATACCTAGAGAGTCAGGCTAGTTGCGGCGCTCAGATGGTGAACACACACCTGATGCCCTTGCAGAGAGGAGATAAAATTTAGTGTAAAACTTTTAAGGGTGTAAAAAAAGGGAGGTAGTGAAATATGTGAACGTGACTGTACAAAAATGTTTACCGGGTGGAGGAATCATGTTTGTGGGAGAGTCTAGAATTTTTCTCTTGTATGGGATTTAATTATTTCCTAATTTATGAAACTTCTTTTTCCCTTCTAATTGGATTTAATTATTTCCTAATTTATGAAACTTCTTTTTCCCTTCTAATCATTTTTGTGAATGAGTTGCTTCGTCATAAGTGTATATGTTTTTTATGAGTCATGATTCTATGCTTGATATGAGTTTTTATTATTGAGGCTTTTACAATTTTAATGTCATTTGCAGTGAATAAAGACATAGAATGACACACAATCTGATATTGATTTCGTCATATGTCTTGGGTTGTACATGGGTCATATGAATTTCAAATCAAAGAGGATTTCAATCTATATTTTCCAGTTTAGTAGTTGCATGCTTTTCCAGAAACCCATTTCGGGGGCTGTATTTAAAGTTCTTTAACACTGTTATAGTTGACAAGAGTCAACCAAGTTTTTATCCCTAGTAAGGCTATTTCATGTCATTAGGGTTCTAGGATTACATGTTCTTTGTACAGAAATGAAACAAACAACATCAATCAATTACAAATGTTTGAGATCAATTACACATATTCAAGTAAACAATCAGATTTGATTTCTCTTCACCGTTCTAAGACGAGTCGATAAGTTTAGACGGTTGAAATAGTGATACGCATGATGCAAATGCCATTGTTGCTAAACATTACATTACTAGCATTCTACAGACAAAGGGAAAAAGCATGCAGAATTCACGACTCCTTTTCCAACTTAAGAATGTCCATACCATTTTATACTCTAAAGTGTGTCCAAGGAAATTTAAGCACTTGACGTCTCTGTACAGTTGGTAGATCAATCATCATTGGTTCCACTGAACCAATTTGAACTTCTTCATCCGGATGCACGAATGTTGCTATGGACATTCTTGCTCTGTTCCTATTCGTTACAGCTCTGCGCTCTATGCTTCTGTAAAACCCATTGCTCCAAACCTTAAAATAAATAAGTAGCATAGCCTCTATTAAACTTGTAGTAACAGAAAATCTTTATAGTCAAAAGCAAAAAAATAGTTGAATTAGGAAATTAACACTGCATATACCTCAATAACATCACCAGCATTGATGACAAATGCATTTGGAATTGACTTCACAGAAAGCCATTTTTCCATGTACTTGATTTGAAGGCCAGCGATGTCACCATCTTGCAGAAGGTTAGGGTGCTTGCATCAGAATGTGGACTAATACTAACAAGAAGATCAGGCCTTGAACACCGCAGATAATAGTTCAATAAGCAAGATCTAGCTTGTTTAGTACATCACATCTTCTTTGGCCATCAAGGAGTAATCTATAATTCGAATTTCCTCAAACACATTGGGTTCACAGGAGGTGAAATCTATAGGCCTTTTCTTGTATTCTAGTATCTATCTTTCAGGAACACACTGAGAATCATTCCTCACTATCTCTTGGACACTGAGTACTGGTGAAGATTTATCCCAACCCAATTCCTTATCTGCCTCTGTGCCTCCAACTTCAACTTTTGAAATATACCCTCTACCAGTTTACTGGTATTAAGGAGCTTACATCTATGTTGTTTACAATCTGAGGAATTTCTACTCTTCCTCGTCTTGAAATATACCCTCTACCAGTTTTGGAGTCGCTTTCTCCAGGTGACATTATATTATTAAACAATCAAGACAAAAATCAAGGGTTTGATTTCGTTAATTGTTATATCACCACCGACCATACTTGCTAGCTGTTGAAGCTCACTACAGGCTGAAAAGCTTTGTACTGGTTGTGTAAAGAAGACAAGTGAATATATATTGTTCATTAAAGCTGATTCAATAAATTTATATTGTTATGTTATGGGTGATAACACAAGTAATCAAACAAGTTACATAATTAAGAAAAGAAAAAAAAGAAAAAAAGAGAGACTATTATAAGCATCAAAGCTTTCATGTTAATTATTCAAATATGCAAAACAAAGGAAAAACTGAAATTAATTAACCACTAGCAATGAAGAACCAGATAAATAACGACAGTGACCACAATAAAAGATCAGTAGATCTTCCATATCCCTTCCACAACTACAACTTTCATAAACAAAAACAATCTCCTTAGTTGAACTATTTATTCTTCTCTTCAGTACGTTGTGTGTGTGTGTGTAATATACCATTATTGTTAAGAATTTTGATCATTTCAATAGTTTAAATACGGGCACTCAACAGAATATGGGAAAATGCAGGCAGAGTTCATGACTCCTTCCCTAACTTAAGAAAATGGGTGTGAGCTTTTCCATCCATTTCCTTGTTCAAAGAGTATCTGACGTAATCTAAAAACTTAATATCTCTATACAGTCTGGGTCGATCAATCATCATTGATTCAACTGGACCAATTAGAACTTGTTCATTTGGAAGCACAAATGTTCCAACTGATATCCTTGCCTTCTTCGTATTTGTGACAGCTCTGTGCTCTATGCTTTTGTAAACCCCATTGCTCCAAGCCTGAAAAAAAGCCATAACCGAAAAAATCTATATTAGACTATAATTTGTACTCAAAGAAAGTCTTTCTAGTAGGAAAGAAAGTTCAATTAGGAAAATTAAATATAGGCTTGGAGTACATTCAAATTCTTTTGAGCATGTATATGGATACCTCAATAACATCGCCAACATTGACGACCAATGCATTTGGAATTGGCTTTACAGGAAGCCATCTTTCCTTGTACTTAATTTGAAGAGCAGTGATCTCATCATCCTGCAGAACGAAGGATATGGAGCCTTTATCAGAATGTGGACTAACACCAAGAACAAGATCAGGCCTCGAACACCTCGGATAATAGTTCATTCTCATCGATTGTTTCATCACCCCGTGCAATTTTTTTAAATCATGTTTATCCATGCCCATCAGTAGTGAAATACATCCCAAAACCTCTTCAGAAACTCTCTGTATTTCTTCCGAGTATTCTTCGACAGCCTCCCTGTTTCAAGACAGAACAATTTTGTGGAAAAACAGATGATAGCCATCAAAAGGTCTTTGTGTGCTGAAGTGTACTAAATGTGAGAAACATGAAGCTTACGCATACTTGAAACTTTGTAGTGTTGATGGCCAGTACTTGAAGTTTCGACATTCGGGTGGTTGAGTTATTAAGAAAATAAGATCACACCAATTGAGTTTTTGATGTTCTGAAACTACATATGCTTGGCCATATCCTTGAATATCATTCTCGGCCATTGCATGCTTCTTTTTCTCTTCCAGGGGGAGATCAAAAAATGCTTCCACAGCAGTCTTCATGTTGTGTAAGACCTCTACTGTAACTCCATGATTTATTATCTACATAGAAAAACATTAGACATTACAAGTCTTAGCAAGTTTGCAGAGTCGAATATAGACAAATTTGCATAGAGATTGGTTTAAGATTGATACATAATATACCTGGAAGAAACCCCATTCCTTGCAAGCAAAGTCTAGCTTGTTTAGTTCATCTTCTTCTCCATTGGCCAGCAAGGAGTAATCTATGATTGGAATTTCGTCGAACACATTGGGAGCATAGAAGGTGGAATCAATTGGCCTGTCCTCGTAGTCTAGTATGTATCGTTCAGGAACACACTCAGAATCATTCCTCACTATTTCTTGGACACTGGGTACCGGTAAGGATTTTCCCCAACCCAGTCCCTTATCTGCGCCTGTGCCTCCTTCTTCAACTTTCAAATCCATTTACTCTCACTTGGTAATTCTTGTCCAAGCTCAGACATTTACCTGCACACACACACACATATATATATATATATTATATATATATATATATACACATATATATATTGGTGAGGGTTCTCAATCTTTCTCTTCTCGAAAGATACCCTTGAGCAGTTTTGGAGTTTTCCTTTGCTACATTGTTGCTCAAGTATGATAAATTTATGGTACTTGTGATGGTGGACATTTAACAATTAATACAATGATTGCTTCCAAAGATTCAAGAGCCTTTGGAAAATTCAATTCTTGCTGGAGAGCTTTTGTGGCCGGCCTCACATTTTGGCAGCTTTAGACCGACCGCCTCTTTTTAAAATTAATAAATTTTTATTAAATATATATTTTATATTAATATTTTTATTTTTTGTATTATCATTTCCAATTTTTATTTTTATTGTTCATCTACTAAATTTTTATTCTATTTATTAATATTTTTTTTCACTTTTCAATCTTCTCATTTTAAACTTCTTCGTCAAAATTTTTTTTTAATTTAAAATAATCCACAATCTAAAATCAATACAAAATCAAACCTTAAATTAGTTGAGAGACAATAAAATTTAATAAGAGATTTCCACTGTATCAGACAAATTTTTTCATTGTAAAATATTAAGAATGAAAATCCATTAAAAAATTATAATTTATTAAAAAAATATGTAGATTAATGAAATAAAGAATATAAATAAAGTAAAAAATATCAATTCTATTAGAGTCAATGTGAACATTTGCAGAGATTAAGTGTAAAAGATAAAAGAATAAGTAAAAATGATGAAAGAGATTAAAAAAAAAAAGACACAAACATGGAAATGTCCGAAATAATATTAGGATCTTCAATAAATATTAAATTAAAAAAAACCAAAAAAAGGAAGAAAAGAGAAAATTTGGAAATTTTAACCTAAATAAATAAAAGAGATAAATGATAAATCGACCAAGTGGGCCACCATAGTTTTCAATATATAAGTTCTATATTAAAATTCATTTAAAATTTTTTTTTACTACTTATAAATACATATATATATATATATAATAATTAATTTTTTAAAAGGTATAAAGGAACTTATAGGCAATCGCCTCTACAGTGACGGCCGGCGTCAACCATTACTGAAAACACTTTTGGTTTGGACGGCACTTGATTGGAATTTGTGAAGAAGTAAAGTGAATATATATTGTTACACATCATTTCAAGAATCAAATACTTAAATTTTCTACGCCTGGTATGATTAGGTCAAACTCATATCGCAAGTACACAAACATGCTTATCCAATCCCAAGAGAGAGAGAGAGAGTACGGTTTTTAAGCATCAAAGTTGTCACATTGTAAGTACTCCAAGTATACAAATATGCAAAACAAAGAAAAGGAATTTAAACTAATTAACCATAACAATGAAATTACCGAATACATAGCAACAGAACTGAGAAGAAAACAAAGACCATTACACATTAATCTCCCCACCCTCTTCACTACATTTTCATTTTTCACCCACTAAAAGCCAAGCCTTAGTTTGGAGGACAAAATGTAATAACATACCTAGGAGCTCTACAGACATTAAGCCCTGTAGAATCATCATAAGCATAACTATAAGCTCTAGGACAAATCGCCTTAAAAAGATGACCAAACACAGTCGGCTTACAACTCTGCGGGTTCGAAAACTCCCCGGTGCAACAATACCTATCCGACTTGGCAGCCAAACAAGCGCTCTTGCAACCCACCACCTTCCCTTCTCTCTTCACCTCCAGCGCCGATGGACAACACTGGTTCAGATCAGCCTCACAGGAGGCGACACGGCACCCAGCGCCGCCACCGACCGGCGCCATCGAAACCGGAACATTAAACCCGTCAACCAAACTCACATCGTAGTAATGCAGGGGCGATTTCGGCGTCCCGAATGTCATTTCGACCAGCGTCGCCGGAGGGACTCCGCCGACGCCCCTGCAGTGTAACAGTCCGGCGCAGTCACCCGTTTGGCACGTGCCTTTGCCGGTTCTTTCGTTGAAGCAACAACCTTGTCTGCCCCATATTCTTCCGGACCAGTTGTCCGGGAGTTGGACGGCGAGTTGTTCGCCACTGTAGAGATGGAAACCGCCGTCTTGCGGAGTTAGGTGGCCAGCGGTGCCGAGAATTCCGGGCCATATGCTTTCCTTGCAGTTGTTGACTACAATGAGTTGAGTCCCATCTGCAAAATGATGCACAACAATGTTAGAAAGTTACTTCTGCAACTGTCGACCGTGATGAGAAGAGAGATAGAGAAAGTACCTGCTAAGGAGATGGAGATGGTGAAATAGAGGAAGATGAAGATTTGTGAAGGAGTTGGCATTTGATTCGAACAATGTTGTTGTGTTGTGTGTGATGTGAAAGTGTTTGACAGTTTTCCTCAGGTACGTGAAAATTTAATAAGGGAAATTAGATGGGTCCCTGTTTTTTGTTAACCATGAAAGCATTTCTCTTTGCCTTTTGAAAACAACTGCATGTGATAGCGGTTTTTTATTTTTATTTTTCTAAAAAAGGCAACTTTTATTCTTTTTTTCAGACAAAAAAAAAAACTAAAAAATAAAAAATGGTTCTTTTTATTTATTTATTTATTTTTAAAGTAAGAGATTTATAAAAGGGATATAGGTAGGCTGAAGAGTCCTTTTTTAAGGGAATATTGGCGCACACATTTTCTCAAGTTGTCATTAAAATAGAGAAAGAAGAAAAAAGAGAATACTCTGTGTGTGTGTCTCTCTCAATTACAATGTTTCTTTATATGTGCGTAAATTTCTCGATTCATTTATTTATTTTTTTTTATAAAAAAAAATATAGTTATTCTTAATTTACATTGAGACATCTCAATTTTTATTAGTATATTAATTACCCATTCTTTTTTATAATTTTCGTTGTTATTATTATTATTTTAGGTTACCTTGATGATTAGGTCCAAATTAGATGTACGATGACAATTTTTTTTTTTTACTTTTAATTATTTTTAAAAATTAAATTAAGTGTGACCTTGAGCATTCCATGTTACCACATCTTCAATAAGAGAAGTAGTGAATTTTTAGCCAAAAAAAAAAAAAAAAAGAGCAAGAAGACATGGTTATATTATATGGATTTTGTTATCCTAATTGTACGAACTGAAAGGAAGTAAGACGGATCTAGGATTATAAAACAAGTTGGCTTAAATTTACGTGAAGGGATTAAGATTTGCCCGCAAACTCATAAAAACTGCTGATTGAAGAATAATACAAACAACAAAAATTGTTGGGTTGGAAGGAAGAGAGAAAGAGGACTGGTAGGGACTGGACTAAAAATAAAAATTTTAACCAATATTAACAAAAAAAATGCATGGGTTATATATATAGGAATGACAAAGCTCAACCTAATCTATTAATACGATACAAATTTGTATGAAATTTTACAAATTCATATATTTTATATTGTATCGAATTAATAATAGGTTAACATGATATAAATATATATATGAAATTTTACAGATTAGATCTTTTATATTGTATCGAATTGATAATAGGTTAACATAATAAGATTTGTAAAATTAATGATTTGATAACGGATTTAACTCGTTAAAACACAATAACAACCCGTTAACATGTTAAACAAAAATATTTTTATAATTTAATAAAAAATTAATATTTAATAAGCCTTAACCCTAATGTTTTAAATATTAAATTTTAAGTATGTAAAATATACAATTAATGTTTTTGATATTTACTAACAATACTCAAAGAACAGTTTATCTTGATGATTACTTAAAAAGATGTATATATATATATATATATATATATTTAATAGAGCCCAAAGAACTATGTATATTATCTAAACTCTTTATTTTAAAGAATTATTCTATAAAATAAGAATCCAACATGCTCTTTATACTTTAAAACTAAATTAGAGAGTTGGTTTGACTTTCAAAAAAGAAAAATTCACTCTATATTTAAATTTTAATTAATGAACTTCAAGTTTTTATATATTATATTAATTGAAGCTTGATGTGAATAAGAAATGAATGACTGTATTTATAAAGAAAAATAGAGGAAAAACAATAAAACAAAAAGATAAAAATATGGTAGGGAAAAAATCAAAACCATTGATGCTTATGGAAAAAAAAAGAATAACAAAAATATAATTAGATTTAAATAAAATTTGTTACTCTTTATGTTTAATTATTAATGAAGATACTATTTATTATATAAATGATTCTCTTTATTTTAAAAAAATATCATTGGAGATGCTCTTATATATTATAACTATTAATTTTATGTTAGTTATATATTATTTATTAGTACCATTATGTTATTTTGCTTTGCATCTAACTTTTAATTTTTATATTTAATTTTTATAAGGGTTTATGATATTGAGATGAGATATCGTGCATAATGGATTAAAAAGAGATATGGTAGGGGAAAAGAGAAAAATACATAACTAACAAAAATAAAAATATGGTAGGAAAAAAAAGAGAGAAAAATATGTTAGGGATAAAAATAAAATCATTGATGCTTATAAGAAAAAATAAAATGAATAACAAAATATAAAGAGTTCATTAGATTTAAATAAAATTTGTTACTTTTTATATTTAAATATTAAAAAGATGCTATCTATTATATAAATGAGTCTTTTATTTTTTTTAAAAAATACTATTGGAGATGCTTTTATATATTATAACTATTAATTTCATGTTAGTTATATATTATTTATTATTACCATTATGTTATTTGCTTTGCATCTAATTTTAAATTTTTACATTTAATTTTTATGAGGATTTATAATATTGAAATGAGATATTATGCATAATAGATTAACAGGTTGGATAATAAATTACATAATAATTTAAAAAATAAATTTGAATTTATATATTTGTACACAAAAGTTTAATGAGTTAAGTTTGATTAAAAAATTTAATACGAATATAAAATAACACCATACATTAAACATAGATCACACTATAAAATTATCTATAAGGGGTTAATTCTTTTTTGATGAATAAGGGGTTAATTCAGTTGGTAAGAAGATATGCTCTATTTTGTTATCAACTCGCGTTCAATTCTTATGGGTGAGTACTTTAAAAGTTATAACTTTTAAATATATAATATTAATGTGGAAGTGTGTACTTTTAATAGAAAAAAATTTTAGTTCTCCTGGAGTTGATACTTCCGCCCCATTAAAATGGTGGTACGTAATATTTTAATAATATTTATATTTATATAGCATCTTTTGCGAAAATATCAACTTTTGAAGTACCAAAGTTTTTTTCCACCTTTAATACCATTTAGGAGAAGACTAATCGAGAAACCTAACCATTTGAAAAAAGAAAATAAGTTTGTAATTCAAAAAAGCAATAATGCCTGCCACTTTGTTGCTCTTTTTGGATAAGATTCTAATATCTGTCACCCATGATTCCACCGTATAATAGTGTACTTTTGTGCGATCTAAAGCGGTTGTTGATTGATTTGAAAAATAAACAACATGATTTAGATTTGTTAAAAATGCAAGCTGTATGGAGCAAACCTCGAATTGCTAAAAATAATTGATTTGCTAATAAATTAATTTCTCCTTTCAACAATTTCTGGGACTTAGGACTTGAATATTGTGCAGCAACTACTAATCTCAATGCCTATATTGGACTTGAAAGTCTTGAACATGTATGCCTGGGCATTGACAAAATCTGAAAATAAACAAAACTCTACAAGAAAAAAAAAATTAAAATAAAATTGAGATATAAAACTCAGTTATACATATATTTTGAAATTACAATTAGTTAATTTGGTGGATAAAAATAGTTATTTTTCCAATTTTTTTCTGTAAAAATAGGAAATTATCTTCTTTTTTCTTTAAAAAAATTTATATTTATTTTTTTAATTGAAAATTTTTAATATTGAAGTATTATATAATTAAATATAAAGAGATTGAATTGTCAAATTAAAATACATAAGAAAAAAAATAACTTGAATTTAATTAAGGGTTATTAGGTGCCATGTCAGCAACTTTTTGAATTTATTTTTATTTTTTTATAGAATTAAAATTTTAATCAGTTTTTACTGTGAAATTTTTTTTTTGAAAAAAAAAACTGTTTTTCGTCTTTGTTGTCTATGCTACTTCACTATCTTATCCTTATTTTTGTTCTTCTTCTTTTTATTATTATTTGATCAGTAACTATGATATATTAAATTAAACCCAAGCAAGTTTTCAAAAAATCAAACACGTTTATATTTTATCTTGATTTTTTTAAATTTTTTTTACGTAAAATAAGATAAAAAATTCATTATTCTTATCTTGTATTAGGTATCATCTTAATTTTATATATACTTTATTTTAAAATTTTAATTATTCTTAAGTCAAATTTTTTTTCATAAATAATTTGTCAATATCAAAATGACTAAAAATTTGTGGAATAGATGATGAAGGGATGAATTCATGGCGAATTAATTCGATAGTTGATGAAGAGATTAAAATTTTAATTATTATTACACCAAAATTTTTTATCGGTAAATAATTTGTCATTACCAAAATTTTTAAAAATTTTCCGAAAGAAATTCGTGAGACATATTGATGCCTAAGTAATTCGGTAGATGGTGAGGAAATTTGACAAATTTTTAAAAAGATAAAAAAATAATTTTTTTAAAATAAGTAAAAAATTGCCAACAATATAAAAAGATTAGATTAATTATGTATAAGTATTTATCTTTTTAATTTTAAATATATTTTATTTAAAATTTAAATTATTATTAAGGTAAATAATTTGTCATTATTGAAATTCTTAAAAATTTGCCGATGACAAATTGATGCCGAATTAATTCAGCTAACGAAGAAAATGAAGGATGCCAAATTAATTTAGCAGCTGACAAAGAAATTTGGTTATGACGAATTAAATTGGGAAATTTTTAAAAAAGATAAATAATAATTCTTTTTTTTAGTTTAGGTAAAAGATTGCTAACAAGTTAAAATAATAAGATTATTATTATGTTCTTAATTTTAGATATATTTTATTTTAAAATTCTAATTATTCTTACACCAAATTTTTTTTCAGTACGCAATTTGAATAAGAAATTTGATAGCTGAAGAATTAATTCGGCAAATTCTACCGCTGACAAATTTATCAAGACGAACAGCTAAAAAATAATTGATAAGTCACAGACTCACTCTCATCCTAGGGTAATTTTATAATTTTAGGATAAAATAATTATTATAAAAAAAATAAAGTAAAAAAATTCAAATGGATTTGAATTTTTTGATGAAGAAAAAAGAATTTCAGTATATAAATTATCAGTTTAGAATTCTATTAAAAGATAGAGATTTATTACTTTGTAATTTTATAAAAATCTATAATAATAAGCTCATTCCTCTAATAGTTTTCCTTTCATTTGGTATTTAATAAGGCTGAATACATTTGGAGTTCTAATGGAGCTTGCTAATGAATACACCTGAAGCTTTGATATAAATTTGTTAAAATTTAAACCGTAACTTTCATAAATGAATATAAAAGCTCAGATTCTTTTATGCAAATGAATTTAGATTTGAAAAGGAGCTCTGAAAAACCCTTTAATTAATTAATATGAACAATTATTTTTGGGCCCTTCTTCTTCCGGAGGGCCCAAGACAGCGGGCTCGTCCAATAACGGGCCTCGTCCGTATTAAGCATTAAAAAATAATATTGAGTTTCGGAATGTTTCAGAGACAAGAAACCAGACTTTAACTACCACGAACCCGATTCGTCAGTCACGGCCCTCCAGCAGGGCAACCGGAAGGTTCGGTTTCTTCCATCCAAAACCGGTCTAGTAAAGAACTTTGACCATTTACCCCCATTAAACCCGAACTAAAAATGGTAAACACAACCGGCTGTGGTCGCTGCCCTAACCGGTCCGTTCGGTTATGTAATCACGGCTTATAAACCGCTTAACCACCCTAACTCGGTTGTGTTTCCCAAATTCAACCCCTCTATCTCTTACAAAGCAACTCCAGGAACCATGAACAAGTAAGCTCCCTTACTGTCGAATTCTTTTTTCTTTTTGGGAGGTGAAATATAGGTACAATTTTGGTATGCAAAGGCCTCAATTGAATGGTTTGATTAGAGTTTTGAATTGGTTTTTCTTTTTTGGTTGAGGTAATAAAAAAAATGTGTTCTTTTCTTTTTGGTAGTAAGGTTTGGTTCATTTATGTGATAGTTAATTATTAAGGTTGTTCATGGCTTCAAGTTTGGAGCCTGTACCGATAACATCACAAAAACATGACCCTGCTTGGAAACATTGTCAAATGTTTAAGAATGGAGATAGGGTGCAGCTCAGATGTATATACTGTAGCAAATTGTTTAAGGGTGGTGGGATTCATAGGATTAAAGAACACCTTGCTGGTCAAAAGGGAAATGCATCTACTTGTCTACGAGTTCCACCTGATGTTCGGGTTCTAATGCAACAGAGTCTAGATGGGGTTGTAGTGAAGAAGAGGAATAGGCAAAAGCTTGATGAAGAGATCACCAATATTAACCCTCGACCTCATAGTGAGTTAGACTCACTTTCACATCACGGTGATGGTAATAGTGGGCTCCAATTTGGAGTTCCTGATACTTTCGAACCCAGTTCAAGTTTGTTGGTGATTCGAGAAGAAGGGACAACAAGTAGTAGGAGCACAGAGAGAAGGAAGAGGGGGAGAGGTAAAACTTCTTCAGTACATGATGCTATTGCTTTAACTGATAATGCTATCTTAGGTTCTAAAAAAGTGAACAGTAATATTCACATGGCAATTGGGCGGTTTTTGTATGATATTGGAGCACCTCTAGATGCAGTGAATTCTGCCTATTTTCAACCAATGGTCGATGCAATTGCTTCAGAAGGTTCAGTGGTTGTGTTGCCCTCATATCATGATCTTCGTGGTTGGATATTGAAGAATTCAGTGGAAGAAGTAAGAAATGATATTGATAAGTACAGGGCAACATGGGAAAGGACTGGTTGTTCTATTTTAGTCGACGAGTGGAGAATGGAAATCAATAGAGTTTTACTAAGTTTTTTGGTACAGTGTCCTGAAGGAACTGTATTTTTGAAATCTGTGGATGATTCTAACGTTATTAATTCATCAGATGCTCTTTATGAATTACTTAAAACAGTTGTGGAAGAAGTTGGGGTGCCATATGTGTTGCAAGTGATTACTGGTAGCGAAGAGCAATATATTGTTGCAGGGAGAAGGTTAACTGAAACTTTCCCTAATCTATATTGGGCTCCATGTGCAGCTCATTGCATAGATTCGATACTCGAGGATTTTGGAAATGTAGACTGGATAAATGTAGTAATAGAACAGGCTCGATCTATTACAAGGTTTGTCTACAATCATGGTATGGTTTTGAATATGGTCAGAAGATATACTTTTGGCAATGATATTGTTGTACGAGGAATCACTCACTTTGCATCGGATTTTACAACCTTAAAACGACTTGTTGATCTTAAACACAACTTGCAGGCCATGGTTACCTCACAAGAGTGGTTGGACTGCTCATATTCGAAGAAATCAGGGGGTCTGGAAATGTTAGATTTGATCAGTAGCCAATCATTTTGGTCCTCATGCCTCCAGATTGTCAGTCTAACAAATCCACTCTTGCGAGTTTTGAGAATAGTTAGCAGTGAGAAGAGGCCAGCAATGGGGTATGTTTATGCAGGAATTTATCGAGCGAAAGAATCAATTAAAAAAGAGCATGGTAAGAGGGAGGATTACATGATTTATTGGAATATTATAGATCATAGATGGGAGCGACAGTGGAATCTTCCTCTTCATGCTGCAGGCTTCTATCTCAACCCTAAATTTTTTTATAGCATTGAAGGAGACATACACAATGATATCCTCTCAGCGATGTTTGATTGCATAGAGAGATTGGTTCCTGATACAAAAGTCCAAGATAAAATAATTAAAGAGATAAACTCATACAAGACCGCTGCGGGTGATTTTGGGAGGAAGATGGCAATTAGAACTAGAGACACTCTACTACCTGGTGAGGGTTCATTTTCTTAAATTGGTTTGTTATTTCAGCAGCTATGACTCTGCTTTCTTGTTTTGTAATTATCCACCATGAAGTGAGGTATAGCTAGCAAATGCACTGACAGAGAAAGAAACATCACTTTACTTAGTATTTCTGACCATCTAAGACTTTAGATCATTACAAGAATCTAGCTAGGATCTTTGTAAAATTTGTAACACCCAAGGACAAATACCTTTGCTTCACATCTTGCAAGTCCATCTAAGGAAAACAAAAGGAATCGTAGTTCTCCATTGTTTCCTTTGTTGCAGGTATAGCTTTATTTTTTGCTAATATTTTCTGTATGTTTGTCCTAGCTGAATGGTGGTCAACATATGGAGGAGGTTGCCCAAATTTGGCACGTCTGGCCATCCGTATTCTCAGTCAAACTTGCAGCTCCACTACATGTAAGCATAATCAAATTCCTTTTGGGAAAATACATGACACAAGAAACTGCCTGGAGCATCAACGTCTCAGTGACCTTGTCTTTGTTCAGTACAACTTGCGACTGAGGCAGATGTAAGTATAAATCTGACCTTTGTGTAATTTGTTGATTCTTTGTGTATGTATCTGTGGTGATTTTAGTTGGAAGGAAATAAAAGTCATTCTTTAGCTAACAAATATTCTTTCAGGGTTGATAAGGGCAATGGACAAGATTCTATGGACCCTTTATCATCTGACAGTGCTAATGTTGTTGAAGACTGGGTCAGAACAAATGAAGTGTTTTTGGAGGACCATAGGGCTACAGATTGGACGTCACTTGATCCACCCTCTGTTAACACAATGCTTTTAGGGCCCTCAAATGATGATGCTGATGACTTGGGTGCCGGTATGTGTATGCTTCTTTGGATGGGAATGCATAACTAAATACGCTTTGTTTTTTTATTAACTGGCTTTCTTGGTCAATTTGCAGGGTTTTATGATTATGAGATTTTTAATAGGTTGAAAGAGAGCGAAGAGGAAGCTGTTGAAGACAATGTAGTAATCCAGTAGAACAACATCCAAGAGATACTGTCATGATTGATGGATGGTTACCTTCGGTTCTTCAATCCAGTAGAGGAAAACATTGTAAGATAGCTAGTGCATGTGCTTCCATCATGTTTTTAAAGCCTTCAAGCATAGGCAGGTAGTGTTTATTTTAGAAAAAAACAGCATTGTAGCTGATAACTAGAAGTAAATAGTGGTGTAATTGAAAAGCTGTTGTACATGCTGTTACTTTGTAGCTCAGAGGCCTTGTACTCATCAATTTGTTTAAATCAATACAGTGTAATTTTACATATGCAATGAAGGTTGGTCAATTTTCAAGGTATGATGATTATGAGATTTTTCTCTCAGGAAATGGGAATGAAAAAAGGGATAAACAAATTTAAGGAAATAATATATCTTTTTAATCTTGTGCTGGCTAAATCTATGATTTGTTCTTCACATTATATTTTTAACTGTTTACAGTACTATGATTGTTGTACCAAATATCTGTTATGCACAACAGAATAATGGGCACCAAACTTGTGGAATATTCTACTTTACCTTGGAGTTCAAACACGAAATACCTCATTCCTTGGTGATATTATATACAGATTTTGTGTGCCATAATTTAATTTGTTGGAAATACACTCGAGAGTAATTTTGATGTCCGAAAAGGAGATTCACAAGTTTCAGGTAATGTCTATAAAAACCAATGCATCTGATTTGCTTTCTTGTCATTTGTGGCGGTAAGAATAGAAGACAACTAACATATAAAGTTTCTGATCCTTGCATAATTTTTCTAGTTCATGGAGCGAAGGGAGAACTTGATTCTTGGGTTATAGCGTATCCTTTTATCTGGAAGCTCCACTAGCATACTGAAAGGTCATTTGGAGCTACGAATTGCACATATACAGCAACTTGAAGAACTGGTATATTAACTTGAAGAACTGGTATATTATCTTAGCATAGGTAAGTTTTGGCATTTGGGTTTGAGAGACATGGCGATACTGATAAATTCAGATGATTTCTCAGTCTGAGTTGTCTTTGCTACTAGGACTTAAATGTTGTTTCAGGAATTAGCACTAATATACAACAGGATATAACTACTTAGCAGTACTTAGACAACCCCGTGCATGAATGTCCTGCAAGTTTTTGAAACTAATGTTGTTACCAGTTCATCCACTCAGTAAGGATATAAGAGGGAAGAAATTACCGACACAATTTTCTCAACTTTTTGCATTATAAAAGGCTTAATCTTTCTTAGTTTTAATTTCAGGTTTTGCAAATGTGTTTTGTGTGCTAACAATGACTTTATACCTACTAAAGAAGTTTTGAAATAGATAGTCAGAAGTACTATAATCACACTATTAAAATTGACATTCAACTTTGATGTGCATGTAACTGTGATTAAAAAAGTTTTCATATTTAGTTCAAATATGGCAGACAGATTTGATTCACACTATTAGGCTTCATTGCACGGTTGATTCTATTCTCTGTGTGTTCTTCAAGAGTGTTAATTACCTGACCTCAATTTCAACTTGACTTTATAGAGATGACTTAAAAAAAATCGATATATGCATAATCCTTTCATGTATCTCATGTGTATTCATTCTTTTGAAGATTTCTCTGCAGCAAGTCAAACAGGTAAAGCCGTAAAATTTTGAGATTCAATGCTATTTGTTGTTGCTCTTTGTTATTTTCTGGTTGATTTACAGTTTGCTCTTCCATCTTGAATAAGAATTGTCTTCTCTTCTCCCATGCGCGTAATGAATTTATTACAACGTCAACTAAAACAGGTAAAGCATTGTGTTTTTGCTTTCTCACCCTTTATCTGTTTGATTGAATCCTGTATTTAACCTTACACCGCCGACAACTTCCTGTAAGTTCAAATCAGCATTTGATTTTATAGGATGGTGGGATTTGAAGTGCTTTTCTGTTTTGTTTCTTTTTCAATTGTACTGTGATTATACTTGAGTTGAACAAGGTGGCTGTGTAAGTGGGGACATAGTATGTCTGCTCTTTTTCTGATTTGGTTGAAGCAAAGACAGCTGAAGTTTGGGTTAAATACAAATTGCTTTTTCTGATAATGTCCACCAGTTCTATAGAAGATCAACGAAACATCCCCTGAAACACATTTTTCATGATTTTTACATGCTTTTTCTCTGGTTTTTAGTCCCCAGTAGTCCAATAGGCTATACATATTTTTCTTCTTTTTTTTTTTCCATTAGGGGCATATTATTATGTTCAAGATGTTTCTATAAAACAAAAACAGTACTCAAAGAATCAATGCTGCATTAAATCCAATTGTTTCACATGTGAGAAAGTTGAGACACCTTCATGATAATTGTGATGTAGATGTACAATGGGAGCTTTTGTAATTAAAATATGAAAATTTTTATAAACATGTTATGAAAACGACATTGTACTTCCCTAGCTATCCTTTTCTCTAATCCAGTGGTTCCTAACTCCCTGTCTCCCAACAACCCCTAAGATAATTATAAAACATTCCCAATTAAAGGGTTTTCATTTGTCTTACACCATAAATAATGCAATGCTGGAGTTTATACTTCTATCAAAATGAACTTGTACCAATATTAAATCCTCAAATTTCATATCTTAAAATATATATGAATATGAAAACTACCTAACTACAACTGAGAATGCAGCAACTGATGAATTTACAAATTTACATCCACACAAAAATTCTCTCATAATTAAAAAATAATATATTTTTTTCACCAAAAGAAAAAAAAAAAATCGTTTATGGCAGCTGACGTCACCACTACCTGAGACAGAACAACGGCGAGGTTGAACCAGCTTCAACGTCAACATCTACGTCGTGATCACCGGCCGACGACCACGTATTCACCTTCTCAATATAAGACGGCGCCGGATAAGAGTGAACGTAATCCTCAAACTCCTCATGGTTGCCGCTACTACTTCCATCACCACCCTTTTTCCCGTTGTATATATCCGGCGGCGCCACCATCTCCGGTAGCGCCATCTCTCCTTCCAAGTACCTTACCACCTGCCTCATCGTCGGCCGAGCCTCTGGCACGGGGTTCGAACAAATCAAGCCCAATTTCAGCACTACAGTAGCCTCTACTTCATCGAACTCGCCCTGTAATCTCTGGTCCACGACCTCGAGAACAGCACCGGCTTTCGACCTGTCCCAGACCCAATCGACCAGAATGAGCTCCTCCGGAAGTGCTTTGGGCTCAATGGGTCTCCTCCCACAGACCACTTCCAGCAAAAGCGCACCGAACGCGAACACGTCGGAGCTCGTCGTGGGTTTGCCGGTGCGAGTCAGCTCCGGCGCCAGGTAACCCAGAGTGCCGACGACCCTGGTGGTGCTCGGGTTCGTTCCGCGTTCGTATAGCTTGGCGAGTCCGAAATCGCCGAGCCGACCGTTGAGGTCCGAGTCGAGTAAGACATTCCCTGCTTTAATGTCTCTGTGAATCACTGTCTGTTCCCATTCTTCGTGTAGATACAGTAAACCTGAAGCTACGCCTTTGATTATTTTGAACCTCTCGTCCCAGCTCAGAATCGCTTTGGGTTCGTCGAATAGGTACTTGTCTAAGCTTCCATTGGGCATAAAATCGTAGACTAGTAGTAGATCTCCTCGCCGTCGACCCCAACCCAGTAATTGAACCAGATTTCTATGGCGAAGACGACCAATACTGGCAATTTCCGACACAAATTCTTGAACCCCCTGTTTTGATTCATGGGAAACTCGCTTCACAGCGACTTGGGTGCTGGAATTTGGCAAAGTTCCTTTATAAACCCGACCAAATCCACCAAACCCAAGTAGCTCTTTGTCTCTGAAACCTTTTGTTGCTTTCTTCAGCTCCGGATATGAGAATCTATGAGGCCCAATATCGAGCTCCCAAGCTTGAATCCAATCGGCGTTCTTGATCTTTCGAATTAGGTAGAAAGTGATAGCAGCTACAAAGATCAATAGCATTGTGGCTGCAACAGAGACACCTACTATGAGCTCAGTATGATTCTTTTTAGGCCCTGGAAGCGATGGCAGTTTGTCTAAAGACAGAGACTTGGCCTCCCCATTCATCTTGAAGCTCCATCCCATGACGTAGTGCGAGCTCGCAAGCACACCAGTCGAAGAAGAAAACCCCACGTACATTGAATCTTGAAGAATCGGTGAGAGATCCACATCGAAGGACAAAATTGAAGATCTAGGTTTTGTAGAAAATGGGGAAAGCTTAACAGTCAATTGGTTTATTAAAGAATCGTAGTCGATCCAAGCCTGGATTACCTTACCGCTTCTCAGATCAAGGTCTTGTTTTGTTGAGTTGTCGCCATTGAAGTACGAAGCTGCAGCAGATTTGTTGGACACCAAGCTGTTGATGTCAATCCCAACATGGTTGTCATTGATGTCCTTAAACTCGAAGTCCTGAACAGTATCGAATTCAACAGCGAAAACATGGTTGGAGAAGTTCCCAACATCTGTGTTGTTGAGTATACCAAGGTACTGGCTTGGAAGAGCCCCACGAAGCGCGTTTGTTGGTGAGATTGTGAAAGCGAGGCCATGGCCGCCAAGCTTGGAATACTCGGGGACAATAGCGAAAGCGAAGGCCGTGGAGAAGGAAAAAGCTTTGCCACCCGTGGAGTTTTTGAATCGAAACGGCGATGAGTAAAACGCATGGCCGAGTACTCTACGCGTGTCGTTTGTGAGCATTAGAATGCCATTGTTCTTAACCTCTGCAGCTCCGTTCAAGCTCATGTTGTTGCCCAGCCCTTTGAATCCGACGAGGAATAGCTCATCAGACTCACACGTGACTAGTGGGCTCGAGAGAAGTAGGAAACAAACCCAGAAAAGAATGAGCTTTTCAGCCATAACAGAAATCGAGCTCTGTGAAGTGCAGGATCTTCAAGTAGTAGAAAACCAGACTTTTCTTTTTTATTATTATTTTTTTATTTCTGAGTAGGATTGAAGACGACTTTACCAACACCACGCCACTTTGAGCTCAACCACCACATATGGAAAAGCTTTGAGCTTTCTTTTTGTCTCCCACAGCTTTTCTAATTTTGTTGATAGATCATTTCTCTTATGCTTGTAGAATGACTGTTTGAAAAGTGTCTGTGCATTGATGTTTATCTCTTTGACAAATAATTATAAGCCCTTCTTTCAGTTATGGTGAACTGGTTAACAAAATCAACAGAATTCCAAAATGGATAAACCTTAAAATGAACGAAGGGTCCACCATTGTATTTCAAATGGCCGAATTGGTTGGGTTCAATGGGAAATCGCCGCAATTGAATTGAGGAATTTTACTATTGAGATTATAAGTTAGGCATTCCTCTTAATATTTATAAAATCACTTTTATGGATAGTGGGAATGGAAAAAAAATAATAAAATAGAAAATCCCTTTTAGGGTCTAAGGATGGCTTTAAAACTTATTTTGCTATGAACACTAACAATTTTATATGTCGCACCTTGTAAGGTTTATGAGAACCGCGACATATTTTGATTGATCAGTACCTTGTCAATTACAAAACGAAATCTGTCACGAGTGATAAAACTTCATGAATACCGACGAAGGGCATTATTTTGGTTTTTTTTGGTCAAATGCTAATTAAAATGATATAGTTTAAAAAAATACCAATCAATCTATAATACTTATAAAAATTAGATGGAATGCTGAATTTATCATTTATTAGTTAATAATCACATCAATTTAATTCTTCCATCTTATTTTTTATTTGGCACTTTCTTCTTTCCTGTGCGTTCCTATATGTTTATTTCTTCCTTCATTTTTTTTTTCTTTTTTCTTCTTTACTTTTTTACTGTTTTCTTGTTTATAAATTCTTAAAATTTGAACTCAAACAAAGGACATCACTCAATAGTATTTCCTAGGGTCTAGATAATTCTGTCGGGTAAACATATATGTCCTCCTCGACAAAACTGCTTAGGCCTCCTACAGTCCTGCTGAGGTCCTAAGCTGTTTTGTCTAAAGTCTAGGCAGTTTTGCCAACAAAGCCTACATGTTTACTAGACTTCCTTGGCAAAATCACTTAGATTCTAGACATAACTGCTTAGGCCCTGGACAGTCCTACCGAGGACCTATGGAGCATTCCTACTAGTATAAAGTTTTTAGATCTTATGATTTTTTCAAAACTCCATGCAAATGCAATAAAAGCTACTCAAAATTAAAACAAAAACCTCATGCACAATTCCTCTTCTTGATTTCCATGGTGGGTGCAATGAGTATGATGGAGAAGAAGACGGTGTCGATGATGGAGAATGAAAAAAATAGGAGGAAGAAAAGGATATAATTTTTGGTCAAATGAGTCAAAAAGAGGGTGAGAAGGTAAAATGTATAGTTTGTCTAAATTTTATAAATAATATAGAGTGATAAGTTGTTTTTAAATTTAGATTTATTTAGTGGACATTTAAACCAAAAGCTCTTATTCTTTTGCTACATTGCACCTTATTGAGTGGAAAATGAAAATATCCATCAAAAGAAGAAAAAAGGGAAAAATAAAATAAAGAAAAAAAAGGATTGCTTACATAAGTAAAAAATAAAAAAATGATGTATTTAAGAACAAAGTGACATAGAGAATTATAGTCCAAAAGTGGATTAAATAGAGATTGATATGTGTAAGAGTTTCTATTTTCTAATATTTACTAATTACTAATTTTTATTTTTAAAAAATTCATAAATACTCAAGAACTATTATTTCCCATAAGATTGATTCTCTCAATAATTCCAAATTGATTTTAGTCCCATCCAATTACTAATAAGTCAAAATCAGGATAATCTAATCAACTAACAAAATGAAAAGTGAATTGAAACGTGGACAAAAAAAAACACCACAATGCTGCATGTTGCACATTGGCAGTGGTGTGGGCGAGTGAGAAAACGCCAAGGCTGATCTTTGTCGTCCGCCACAAGGATAAAGAATAGAAGCTGCTCTTTGGTATAATTTGTCCAATTTTTTTGAATACCAAGCACGTTTACCATTGTATTTGTGGCGGCGCATATTCATAATTCTAAAATATTGTGATTGTGAATTTTCTATGCATATTCTAAACTAGCATATATAGCATGCATGCTTTAATTCTCCATTTTCAAAACTTCATTATTACTAATTTAGGTATAGAATAAATTAGTAAGAGATCTTTCTAATCATAAGATAAAATTTACCTAATGAGCAGATGATTAATTTTACAGGGTAATCAAATTAATCAATATTAAATATTTAAATTTGTTGTAGGCTTTTTTTTTTATCTTATATTGTAAACCCGTAAAAGCTACTCAATGTGTGTCTAAGCGCAATTTTGTTAGTTTAGGAAGCCCACACACTTGAATGGCACATCGGCTTACTTCAGCACAGTTGCCCATCTATCCGAACAAGATTTACACTTCACCGACGAGCTTCCGACACCTGTGGACAAGGACCACCCATGGCCATCCAGCTAGTGAAACATTGCAATATCCTCCACTAAGTGTTGACACTTGGGAGTGTGGTTGAAGAGCATGTGATACCTCATGTGCTCGTCAATCTTATACAAAGATTCAAATTCTCTCCAACATTGCGATTATTAACGTGAGCGTTGGAATCGTTTTGAACAATACAACACTAATGTCTAGGGTTTCTTTTGCTCATTTTTCATCTCAAGCTCAAAATATACATTTGGGAAAGAGCAAGACAATCTAGGGCAAGTTTTCGGCTAAAACAATATGTATATTTAATTTAATATTTAACTTTTTATTTGTTTTTCAAAATAATATAACGTTGGTAGCCAAGACATACCCATCATGCCTTACGTTGCCAACGCACGGGTACTCCAACTAAAATGCCATTCCCTAACGCACATGGTTGGCTAAATAACTTAATCCACACAGTCCAAAAAAAAATAACAAAGAGAACATTTTTCTCAACTCAAAAAAAAAAGAAAAGGAGAAAAAAAAAAGAAAGAAAAGAAAGAGGAACCTCTTGTTGTTGGAATCATCAGTTCACAGGCCAAAACCTTTTGGAGCTGTAGAAGCCAAACGCGAAGTTGTTTCGTGTTGTGTTAACTATGGATAGCAGAACAAGAAAAGATACAAAAAAGAAAGTGAGGTAAACTACATTTCCCTTCAAATATATCCCTTTCAGTTGAAATATTGCCGACTTCTTGCTAGGTCAAACTTCTAGTTCAATTCAAATTCGTTGAAAAGTTTTAACTTTTTACTAGGTTAAACTTTTAGTCCAATCCATATTAGAGCCTGTTTGAAATTGTTTTTTTAATGAAAAAATACTTTTTTTTTCTCTAAAAAAAGCAGTTTGAAACATGTTTAAAAAAACTAAAAAATTTTAAAATATATTTTTTTTATATCTCTAAAAAAAGCAGTTTGAAACATGTTTAAAAAAACTAAAAAATTTTAAAATATATTTTTTTTATATAAAAAAAAGCACTTTAAGTGTTTTTTTTAAGAAGCACCTGATAGATACTTTTTCAAAAAAGTATTTTTTCAAATACTGTTAAATATCTTTAAAGCACTTTTTTATAGCTTTCCGCCAAATATAAAATGTTTTATCATTAAAGTACTTTTTAACTAAAGCACTTAAATAAAAACGCTTTTGAAAAAAATACTATTTATATAAGCAATTTCAAACGGGCTCTTAGTTGAAAAGTTTTCATTTCGACCTACTTTAACATTATGAATCAAATAAAAATAAAATAAATTACTATTTGACTTGTTATAATTAGGGTCAAATGTTATTAGGTTTTTTAGTTACAATGTTGTTAATGGTCAATTTAAAATTAATAGTCCACTAGATTGAGAACACTGATGATTATTTTTAGTAAGGAAATAAGCTCAAACCATTAGTAGGTTTTTCAATGGCGCATGATTTGATTAGCACAAAAGCTATATGGTAAGATTTAAATTAATTTATTTATACTGGGTTAGCCCATTCGAGGGTTTTGAGCTCATTGGTTTGAATTACAAGCCACTTTTTTATTATTATTTATTATCTATTAATTGAGTTTAATTTACTTAGTTATTTTATTTGGGCTCATTCTATCTCATTCTTATAAAACTCACTTGCTTGGGGTCCAAAAATTTGCAAAACTTAAATTTTATTTTTTTAAGCCCACTAAGAAAGAAAAGGGGGAAATATTTTATTTTTAAATTCAACTTTCTCTCTATTTGTTATTTTGCTTACTTTTAGGACAAAATATATTGCTTTTAAATGACATTTTTATTAAACAAAACTTTCCTTATAAGTTAAGTATTCATCTTTCCTGTGTCATGCATTTTCAAGAATTAAATGTCAAATCATATTAAAAATCTCTGCATTTTTTTTTTCTGATGTACTTGTATCCAAATGTACTTCTCTCTAGTTATGCTTCTCTCCGGATGCCCAATCTTTTCTCTAATATAATTCTCTGGATACCCTTCCAGCACTTTAAACAATATTTGACTTAGTTAAAAGTCAACCCACTCTTAGTTATCTTGCACACACCAAGTTCTTTACTCATCATATATAAGCCCCTAACTCATCTTTTTCAAGACTATTTTATTTACTTTTCTTTCTCTCCTCTCTCTTTCTTCTTCCTTTTTCTCCTCCTTCTTTCTTTCTTTTCTCTAATTTTTCATCATCACAATCAAGAACACCCAATATTTTTGTCAAATAGAAAAATCAAAGGGGAATACACTCACTATCAACATGCTATTTAGGAAAGTTACCCCTCTTTCACCCACATGGAAAGCTTTTCTTAAGAAAAATCCTCAAGAAAATCTTTGGATTTTTTTTATTTTTTTTCCTTAAAATGACTCTTCAAGTTTACCAAGGAGAAAATTGGAAGATTTGACCATTTTAATAAAGTTTCTCTTTTTTGTTAGGGTTTCTCCTTATCTTCTACGCTCTCTTTGTTCCACCTCTATATAAACTCAACCATGTGGAGTTTTGTAATAGAGAAAAACTATATTTTCGGGTGCTATTTGTTAAAAATGTTTTTTTCTTGCAAGATAAAAGCTTTAAGTTTCTTATAGCTTTCATGACATTTTCTATACAAATGAGTTTTATAGGATTTTTTAAAATATTTTTTTTGGGCTTTCTCTTTTTATTTTCTAGAGATTTCTTTGAGAATGGTTTTTTTCTATGCTTGTGGTGAAAGAACAATAGTCATTTTGAACTGTGTTTTGGTTTTTCTTATATTTTAAATCTATATAAAAAATGAGAATTTAGGTGTTTTCCTTTAGAAAATGTTTAGAATCTAAATTTGTAGAAGTGATTTTTTAATGTTTTGCTCATTTTCACATTTTCTTTGTCCTTAAGGGTATTTTTTTTTTATGTTACACTAAAATACTCATCTTGCTTGCATGTCTATGTTGACATTTTCCATTGCTGTGAGTTTACATGAAAAAATATTTTTTTTTTTTTACTTATTTTAATTTTTGACTTGCAAGTTACTAATTGTAAATGCTATAACTTTTGCTTTGAATTATAACAAAGTCTTTGAAGGAAAGCATATCAAAATACACTAGCATCTCTAGAGGAAAACATCTCTGAGAACACAAGACTCTTAAAAGAACCACCTTCGAAGCATTCAACACTCTTCGAAGGACTACTTTCAAAACACTTAATAAGTCTACCTTTAAAGCATTCAAAACTCTCTGGAGGACTACCTTCAAAGCACTTAAGACGACCACCTTTAAAACATTTAAGACTCTTAAGAGGAGTACCTTTAAAGCACTCAAGAGGACAACTTTCAAAACGTTCAAGACTTTGCGCAGAACCACTTTCAAAGTACTCAATATTCTCTGGAGGATCACATCTTGTAAGATAGTCTCCACTAAAGCCTCTCTCTAGAGAAAGTACAAACCCATCTATATTACAATAACAGTCATACACTTAACCCAAAATCATTCAAATATTACTTATGCTATTTTGTGTTTGTTTTAAGTATTCTTTGAATCTATGATAAGGTTGGGATTCTCTTGACTTGAGAATTCTCTTAAGTTAGCTTACCACAAAAAAGACAAAGAACCCAGGGGCCATTATAGTAAGTTTAGCTCATCTTTATGCACAAATTCAATGGAGCAAAACACTTGAAAGATTTGGATCCATCATCTAATCTTCAAAGACGTAAAACTTTCTAGAGGCTCATATCTAGAGGACCCAAGACTCTCCCACAAGTAAGACAATGCCATCTTTAAAGGATCCAAATCTCAATAAGTCTGTTCAAAAGCTTATCTTCAGATAGAAGGCCCACAATCGTATCTTCGGATGAGTTACTATAACTTTCGACACCTAATTCGAAATTCACTTGAACAAAGCTCATATATTAGGCCCACTTTAGTTGTGTAAAGGCTTAACCTAGCCCAATCACTTAGAGCTTCCAATGCTCCTTAGTTAAATTAAGCAGTTTATTCCGCCTCGCTATGATGGATTCCACAATCTAAAAACCTCATCCACTAAACTGTTCAGTAACCGACCTTTCGACCAAGTGTCAACACTTCATGTGTAACTACTATTTCAACATAACAATTCAAGATGTTCTAAGCCTCTACTACTCAATTTTCTTGCTTCGACTTGAATATAGAGATACTACAATGGTGCCTAAGATTCCTGCATGTCTTACTTGCTTGCAAGTCCAAAATACTAAGGAGAGATATTTAATCAAGATTTTAAAAGACTTTTGTAGATTTAAAAAGTTTAGAGGTATTTAATTAAAAATGTTTAAGACTTTTAAAAGTCCTAATGTATTCAATCTTAACTTTTATAAATTTTTAAGAAGTTATTAAAATTTTTGAGGTATTCAATTATAATTTTTAAAGTCATTAAAAGTATACATGTATTTAATTTAGACTTTACTTTTATAGATAATAAATTTATACAGACTTTTTAATACTATTCGGTGGGTGGTATATATATCCAATCTCTCAAATTGCCTTTTTTTTTTCCTAAAGACTTTCATTGAATAACCAAAAGGCTTTTTCAATCGATGTAAATAAGGAGCGGAAGAGCATATGACATAAGTAGAATTACTAAAAACTCAATTTCATATGGTTTCTCGATTTGGTCTTTAGTGGGGTTAAGATATAAAATTTGCGAATTCTTCTATGTTATTGATTAGTGGGTGCTGCTTAATTTGATTTTATTTTTTTAATCGGAAGAATACCAATTTGGTTGTCAAAAAGAGGGCGCATGTTCATTTGGATTGTACATGTTTTTTTTTAAAAAAAAAAAAAGAGGCAAATTTGAGTTTTGAATTTAGGGTTAATATAGTATCTCTATGTATTTTATGATTTAGGTAAAAAATTACATATAGACAGTTTACTGCTCTTGTTTAGTATAATAAATATCTGATTATTTCTTCTATGATTTAGTGTTTATATCGTAACTATCAATATTAGATCTATGATTTAGGGTTTGTATCTTATGCTTCTGTTGAATATCTATGTATTGTTTATTAATTTGAATTGGCATGATTGCCACCATACATGAAATTGTTTAAAGTTTTTTTTTCACAATTTTTCATGCATAAGTATTATTAGTGCATACTTATATTAATCTGCCAAGAAAGTTAAAAATATGTATGGCCCAACATGCATTGAATATATGTTATTGTGAGAAAGTTGATGGGTATGTCATCACCAAATAGTTGTTTTTGGTTTCTATATATAACATGCACAAGAATGAAACATGAATGATGCTTTGTGAATTAATGATAGATGTTATTTTTATGTTAGATTAGAGCTTTCCATCTTCAAAACAAAAAACTAGGAGTTTTTATGTTATTTTTATGCATACTTTGCATGCTAGCATTAATTATTTTTTTCTTTTCAGACAAATCCTACATATGAAAGTTATCGAACTGACACTTTCACAAACTATGAATATTTAAAAATTGCAATTGAAAATTAGACTGCAAATGAGTCACATGCAATTGGATTAGGGAATGAAGTAGATGCAAGAACATTTGTAATACCCCTTTACCCAAGTATACGTTCCTGAGTAAGGTGTAATTACTACGTAAAAATTTTTCTTTTTCTCTTTAAATACAAATTCGATTCATAATTAAAACTATTCCGGACAATACCACATCAATACTTAAAACCATTTCTTTACTCTTTGAGACCATTTTGCAAACCACACCATAAAATAGTAATACTTTAAAATAAGTAAAAGTATACACACCCACAACGTAAAGAAAAAATATTTAATTAAATACAGAGTATCATTGCCCAAAATATGATAAAAGGAAAAAACTGCGGAAGAACCATAAACTTTGCCTTACCTCTCCAGGTCTATATTGCCACCAAACCCTACTATGGAGCTTTGAATTTGCCTGCCACACAGGACAAAATACTGTGAATGAAAAATATTTTACCCAAAAAAAACTATGAGTGAAAAATACTCAATAGGCAACCCATATGCATATGTCAATGCCATGTCATATAGTGTATCACCACACATATAAAATCATCATTTTTTCCTCTTTATTTTACAATTGAATAGCTCACTCTCTTTCCTCATTTCGTACGGAAACACCAAGCCCTTTGATGGTATACGGATGAATCACCATTTCAGATGACCCACAGCTATGTGCGGTCAGTGATTCACATAGCTATTAAAATAGGATTTAAAATCGTGCACCATCCTTTGTGTGCAACCATTTTAAAACACAAATTCTCAAGAAAAAATATTTTATTTTACATAAAATAATATATCACCAGAATTACTCTATACAAATAAATGTTCATACCACAATGCACAAGTACAACCAAGCAATACAATAAAATGCATAATTACCAACCGTCTTATTCCAATAGCCGTAATTATTGAAATGCCCCTACTCAATCAACGATTACGAATCGTCCAACTACACTGATGTAATTACCGAAATGTCATTGACCATTTCAAAAATTACCAAGATACCCTTGAATACATGAAAAATTATCAAAATACCCCCTCAATAGGTAAATAGCTAATTACCATCTTACCATTAGTAAAACAACCGAAATAATAATTCCAACCAGCTACATACATACAACCACACCGGTACATACATATCTATCCATTCATATATATATTTATAAAAAAAAAAAAAACACACACACACACACACATACATATATATACATATATATTCATATACATATATACACACCCATATATATATATACATATTTTATACATATATACATGCACATAAATACAACTTATACATATACATAATCATTTACACATGCCTCTATGTATAAAAATACCCTTAAATATATATAAAATATAAATTCTCATTTTAATACTTAATTAATTATTTTTACTCATAAATTTATACAAAATATATTTATGTATATTTAATAAATATGTATTTTGTAAAATATAACTATTTTTATAATTATATAAACCGTTGTATAAATTAATAATTTAAATAAACTATAATAGGATAGTTGAATAAATACACATAAATTATCAAATAATTAATTTATATCTATATAATAAAATAACTTGAAATTTGATAAAAACCACAATACCCTTCCAATTCCAAATATTTTTAAATTTATCCCTCATATAGAAAATGATAAAAATACCTTTAATAATTTTAAAAATTACATCTATGTCCCCACATATCAAATGACTAAAATGTCGTTGACCTTTTTGAAAATTTCATTTATGTTTTTTACATACAAAAGACCACAATACCCTTAAACATTTTTAAAAATTCCATTTGTATCCCTTATATGCAAATTTACCATTTTACCCTTAAAATTCTCAAAAATAACCAAAATACCATTTACATGTGAAAATACTCAAATGCCTCTTAATGTAAAATTTTCACATAATTGCTCTACAATAGTCAGCCCCTCTACAAGTCAAATACAACTAATTTGCTCACGAATACATAAAATTAACAAAGGTTTATGTCATTTTCACCAATTAATTTCAACTAATTATGCATTAATCCATCAAAATTAAACTTTAAACATCAATTCCATCAAACCCTAAACCCAACAATTGGGTATTTAATCAATAAACTCAATACACATGAAATTAAGCTTAACTCATCATCAATTCCTTAATTCCAAGCATGAATTAATCAAATAATCAAGCAAAAACACATGAATTTGCAAGAAAATCAAAAGGAATAGTTGTCTACCTTTTTTTCAGGCAAGCAAACTCCCAAATCAAGCCTTAAAAACCACCAAAACAATGCCAATGAGCTTCCTCAAGTGGCTGGCCCCTACCCTCAAAGTTTCATTTGAAAATTCTTTAAGTTTCACTTGAAAATTCTTTAAATTTCTCACTTTTCTCACTTTCCCTCTCTATAACTTGATGTTTCTCTCTTTCACATGAATGAAAATCAATTGGAAAATGAAGAGGAAGGGACGGTTATAACAAGTAAAATGTCAATTGGTAACTTAAATTTAATAATAAAATAAAGTAAAAGTAAAAAGATATTTAACTTTATTATTAAAATAATAAATAGTAAAAGTCAAACTTTGACTAAGGCAAAAATAGGTAGAAAAAGTTTCTCGACTCTTTCCAAGATACTCTCAGCCCTCACAAAATATCCGGGTAATTCAGAAGCTGCTTATTTCAGTGAAAAATGCGAAACCAATGAAAAATAAAAAACGAGTTCGAAAATCGACAGTTTTGGAAATAATAACTTAGTTATTACAACATTTGAGACAAAAAATAATCAAGTTGGTGGTTTAGATGACTTGACATGTGATCCACATATTGAGACATTCATATAAAGTGACACACATGATAATTTACCTCATTCATCATCTACAAGCAACTTTACCTCACATCCTATGAATTCAGAGGTTCTTCCAACAACTAGAAAAGAAAATAAAATGGACATTGAAGGAAAATCTAACTAATTTGAGCTTGTCCAAAACATTGACAAGTTGAAACAAACTATTGCTTTAATTGAGAGTAGAAAAGTAAGCTATTGGGATATTATAAAGGAAATCCTAAATTTGGATCAACGTGCTCGTTTCAAGGCATTTAAGTTGCTTAACACTAGAGCAAAAAGGATGAATTTCATGAAAATGACACCTAAAGAGCGTTCCGACTGAATTAATTTTTTATTAGTATAGTTTTTTTTTCTTAATACATTACCTAGTAGTATGTGGAATGATGTAATAAGGTTTTGGAATTCATTGAGGATTAACAGATGTCTCTTTTGTTGTTATTCATCTGCAACGTTTTTACATTCTTTTTTAATTTTTCTTTTTTTTAGTTATTGGGACTTTTTTTTTTAATACCTGAAGATTTGGAAGGTTGCGTTCGCATTAGAATACTTGCAATAATTGTCTTGGTGTCTATTCCTAAATGCTGCAACATTCTTTTGGTGATATAATAAAATATTAATAGAAAAATTGAGAGAAAGAATGTTATGTATATGTGTACATGATATAGGACTTGTGTCATGTGTTTAATTGAGCTACACAATATAAAATCAATCAATCACATGTGATTTAATTGTTATAATGTTTAATTCCAACATGCATAAAGATATTGAAGTAGAGAATGAAGAAATGGAAGAATAAATACAAGATGAAAAGGAAGAAGAAGAATTGCATGAAACCATTAGGTATTCATTGAGATCAATTGTAGCAAACATTTGTATATTAAATGAGTTTATGTATAATATGTATAATAATCGCATCTAATGTTCCTTATCTAGGCAACAAAAAACATATGATCATGTACATAAAATATCATAAGATAATCCGGCAAACTTTCAGCAAGTTTATAGAATGTATCTTGATGTGTTTCTAAAATTATGCAGTATTAAAAGAAAAAAGACACTTTTAGAGGATACTAGATTTGTTTATGTTGATTAGATATTTGTAGTATTTTTACTCAAACTCGATCAAAATTCTCAATATTGTGTGGCTCAAAAAATATTTTCCCGATCACATTTTTCTACTAGTAGAAACTTCAACAAGATTTTAAGAGCATTGAACATAATTGCGGTAGATATGATGACTAAACCTGAATCAACAGTATTACAAAGAATTAGAGAAAATACAAGATTTTATCATTAGTTTAAATTAAATTATTAAATTATTTATTACTATTGTTATTGTTGTTGTTATTTTTATTATTACTTATTGTAACTGTCACGGAATAATTTATCAAAATATCCTTGTAGCTTGTAATTTTGATTTGGAGTTTATGTATATACTCAGTGGATGGGAGGAATCTGTTCATGATTCAAAAGTATTAAATGATGCTTTATCAAGGAACAATGAACTTAAAGTGTTATAAGATTTTTTTTCTACCTATTTTTTAAAATATTTTTTTTTTACTTTTAAAATTATACATAGCATAATGCTTACTAGTTGTACCTTTACTATTATCTGTTCAATAAAATATTTTTTAGTGGATTGTGGGTTTCCTAATCGACATCAATTATTATCTTATTTTTTAGTGTCCGGTATCATCTTTAAAAATTTTGTGGTCAAGGTCATGATCCTGAAATTGTAAATGAGTTATTTAGTCTTCGTCATGCTTCGTTGAGAAATATAATTAAGAGGATATTTGGTATATTCAAATCACAATTCACAATTTTCAAATAAGCTCCTCCTTTTCCATATGATACACAGGTAGAGCTAGTGTTAACTTGTACATGATTGCACAACTTTCTTAGGAAGGAGTATCATTATGATGAATTTCCAATTAAACCGGATAATGAAGATTTATCACTATTAGTTAATTAAGGGGATAATTTTGAACTAATTTTTGAGACTCAAGAACAACAAAGAGAGTATGTTAATGAATGGAGGACTAATTTAGCTAATAGTATGTGGAATAATGTTGAGATTATTAATAACGGTGAACATTAGAGAGATTTTTTTCCACTAAATATTTTTGGTATAGGAAGTGAACATTATGGATTTTTCTTTTAAAATTATTTCTTATTTTCATTCAATTTTAAAATTTAATTTGTAATTTTGTGCATATTCTATACAATTGTATTTTTCATTTTTATATAAAAAAAATCATGTATATGCTGCTGCTTGTATATTCTAGAATTGTCGACTTGAATAATAACAATAAAAAGTTTATAAAAGTCATTAAAAAAAGTTTATAAATGTCATTTAAAGTAAATCATATTTTTATAAACTTTACAAAATTCTATAAAAGTAAAGTTTATAAAAAATTTTGACTAAAAAAGTTTATAAAATCTTTTAAAATTCAAATTGAATACACTCTCCTAATTTTGATATCAGAGCATTGCAAGGCAAAGGTGGGATTTATGTTAAACACAATTGGTAATAGAAGTAACAAATATTATAACATATATCTGTACTGAAAATTAAAATTTTTTTAAAAAAGAAAATCAAATTAGGATTGGAATCAAGGCTAATAGGGTAATTCTTGTAAGAAAGATGCTAAGGATTTCAAATACATCTCAAATGACATTGTATTTATCATGCCATAAAATATAAAAAAAAAGTTTACATCTGTTAAAAAATATTTTGGTTTTTTTTTTAATAAAACCCTAAAATATTAATACTAATAAAATTCTTTTATATCATATTTGGGCCCACTGATGATGTAAAAAACATAATTAATTTTTTTCAATTAATTGAGTTGAAAAATATTAATGATATGACATATGTTATGTTATTCGGGATATATTTAAGATTTTAAAGTTGAGATTTTAAGCATTTTCCTTTTTGTAATTAATCATCATATATTATTGCTAAAATTTATTTATTACACGTAGAAAGTTAGTGCAAAATTATTTTTATAACCTATAATTAAGTTAGCGCAATTAAACAATAGTTTTGAAAGTGGTCTGAAAGAATAACCTGACCCTAGGAATTTTTAAATTGAAAGGCATATTTCTTAAGAAGAATGAAAAAAGAGTTCAAATAAATGGTTATTGATGGCTTTGTAGTTTAGACACCTATAATATATATATATATATATATATATATACTGATCAGTAGGGTAAAATCGATTAATTTATACAAAACTAAATAAAAAGTCATATATATATAATGCATTTACTTTTTTGCCCATAAATTATAATCAATCACATGGGTATAGCTCAGTATATATAAGCTATATAGCTTTAAGAGATTATATATATATTCTCTTATATTACATCCTTCATATATCCTTTATTATAAAATAGTAGAATAAAAAATGGATTCACTATATATAATTAAATGCTTTAAATTTAATCTAAAAATATATCACGATTTATGAATATATATATATATATATATATATGTATGTATGTATATATTAGTACGAAAAGTTTGGCTAAATCATATATTAAATATTATCCTAATATTGTACTGACTGCCAGGCCATTTTATTTGAGAAATATAGAGATCCAAAGTGGGGTTCCTTTTCTAAATCAGAAATTGACTATTCTTGTTTGACCACTTTTTAAACTTTATACCAATGCGGTTCATGTAAATTATTGCTATTATTAAAAAAAATTGATAGCCGTCTTTGTCCAATTCAATAGGAGTTTTCTATAGGTTTTATAAACCTTTTTGAAGTCACATGTATATGGTAATTAATTAAGTACAAGTTTTCCATCCCGCAAAGTTCACGTGTAACAAATAAGAACCACAATTTACCTTGATATATAATTGCTTTCTATTCAACATATAATTATCTCTCATCCCTAGCAAGAGCAATTCTATCGCTAAAGGCACATGAAGGTGTGGCCCAGTGGTAATGAAGCCGATTGAGCTAGTGGTAACGAAACTGATTAATTTTTTATACTCATTTATAAAAATTATAGTTTAAATCTTGACATGGCCCCATCATAATTTTAAGTGTACTCAATCCTGCTAAATATAAGGTGGAGAGAAAATTATTAAGAAAGTGGACTTATTACTCTAGATTCCTACAATATTATAAAACTGAAGTACTAACAAAACTCTATTGCCTAATAAAATTCTAAACTGATAATTTTCACATTGAGACATTTTTTGTTCATAAAAAAATAAAAAATTCTATCCTCAAAAGTAGATATGGCATATCTCTGCATCCAAAGTTCCAAACTTGTCTTCATAGATAGTTTAGAGATTTTAAGGGTCAGAATCAACTTGGTAGAAAATATGCTAAAAGTGATTTGGTGAAGATTTTTAATACATATTCAAATAAACCAAAGATATAGTGTATTATTATATAGAGCTACTCTTGTAACTACATAGCCTATATATGCTAAGAGACAATCAGGGATGAAAAAATAAAAAAAAATCACAAAATTTTGGTTGTTTCATGATATGGATGGAAAATTTGGTAAAAAAAAAATAATAAGTATAATTTCCTTTGAAATTTTTTACATTTTTCCGATATTTCTATGTTAATTCTTTCATAATTTGGTTAAAATTTCATAATATACATGGAAATTTCCGAAATACTGTGAAAACTTCTATGGAAATTTTGAAAATATTCATTAATTTTTTTAATAAAATATAAAAAATGTAATATTTTTTAATTACTTATAAAAAAAATATTAATGATATGCTTTCAATTGGCCGTATCTATATTTGGTCTAAAAATAGTACTACAAGTAGAAAAGGAGAGTATGAATGTTTCAAGAGTAATTGCCGAATAAGTAAATTCTAGAAGTGCTAATTCTTTTCAAAAGTTTGTGAAGGAATCAACTAGAACTCTAGTGCTTCAGCTTTTTCAAACCATTGATAATAACGCTGGCTCAAATTGTGAAATCAATAGATATTCTAATGAAATTATAAGTGATTATGAATGAAAGTTATTAATTTAAGAGAGATGAAGATAATGAAATTAGAGATGCTAGGTCAGGAATTTGTACATTAGGAAAAGACTATACATGTAGAAAAAGGGGAACAATGAAAATGTTAATGAGCATTAAAGATGAATATAATTCTTATTCAATGGATATTAATGGAATATTATCAAGTAGTAACTCATGGATACATTCTCAAACTCAACCATCAAAGACAGTAGTTATACACAAAGCCAACTAATAACTATTAGTAAGGACAATCACATAAAATATCAAATTTATATAGTTGACATATTAATAATTATATGCAAAACTATTAAGGAGATATTTTTTTTATCAATATTTCTCTTAATACACTGCTGAAAATAAGGAGAAGGAAAATAGTAAAAATTTTCAATCAGTGAAAAAATTCTATATGATTTTGAGTCATAATTAAGTAATAATTTACTAGTATTATTATTCCAATTAACAAATAATTTATCACTTAATAATAATATTTTTGTTACTATCAATGAGTGTTATAAGTTTCTTGATTATGAGAAAAATGATTTCCACTTGATATTTTTTTTAAATGTTATAGTTAAATTGATAAAGTATTTAATAAATAAGGATATCTTGAATTAAGAATTTTTCATATTTTCTTATAAATTTCTACCATTTCTTTTGAATTTTTGTAGATATTGATATTTCCACTGATATTTTTATATTTTTTTACTTTCGTTATTTTTGTCAATATCAATATTTTCATCCTTGACTACAATAGAACTAGAATTAACAAATTCATAAGGAGCTAATGAAAAAGAGAATAAAAATATAATAAATATTATATATTTATTTTTTTGCCTTTCATCATTAGTTATAGTAGAAGTAGGATCGACAAATTCATGTGGAGCAGTGAAAAGGAGAATAAAAATATAATAAATATTATATATTTATATTTTTTTTCATACTTAATAATATGTCACGTGGTATAATGCAACATATATAAAAGAAGCTGACCGTTCCATCATACTCACTTGCGAGAATTATGATTTGAGTTTTGGCAAGTCCCGTTATTGCCTTAGGTGTACTCAGCTTTACTTGAAATGTCAGCTGCAGGGAGATCTGTTAAGGAGCTAAATCAGCTACTCTAAACTGCTACAAGGTTGCAAAGTTAGAGTACAAGAAGCTCTACCAACTAATAGAATTTTAAACTGATGAGATCCACATCGAGACCTTTTTTTCAATAAAATATATATATATATATATATATATATGGGAATCTTATCCTTTTGATGATCATTTTGAACTTCTTTTATTATACTAAAATTAACTGCAAAAATAGCAATGGCTTTGGACTTCCATTAATTATGAAGAGAATTTCAACTTTAATTTGATCTTCTTTGCAATTTGCTTTTGGTTGGGAGTTGACTTTGAGAAGGCAAATATGAAATTGCTCTAAGCTCAGTTAGAGGATCAGACCTCTTTTTCAAAAATATGAGGTTGGTTGGAAATGCACCAATATTCATTCCTATATATGCCTTTTGAAATGTACACTCATAAGGTGGCTAATGAGGTAGGAATTTCAATCATCACCAAAAAAAAAAAAAGATTTGAGTAGGAGTTTTATATATTTTAGAATTTTTAGTCAACAACCAACCGCAACTGTCCATTGTAGAACACTTTTTCAAAAAAGACCATAAGTTTTACAAGGTTTGGAACTCTGAATCAATCTGGTTTTAGAACCACATTAAAATAACCGATGATGTCGGCAGTGATACATTAATTTTGAGTTAATAACATTGTTGCCTTGCGAAACTAGAAATCTGTAGACTCATATCTTGTTGGGAATTATATAGTATATTCCTTTAATTTTTAATATAAAAAATAGATTTATTTCATATTTTAAGACAAGAGGGAATATATGATGGTTGTGTTTTACCAAGCAAATTTTACTAGAAAGATGTGGTTTTAGTCTTTAACAAACTTAATTTAGTCCACCATTTTGTAGTTAAAGTTTCTAATTTTGTGTTTTAACTTAACACTTTTTTGTAATAATATCTCCTAAATTATGTACAAAGTTGTAATTGAATTGTCCTCTAAACTATTAAATTGACACCAATACCTCATGAATTATAAAAATTATTGCAAATTGTCCCTAACTCATAAATACAATTTATTTTTAGTTGTTCAAATGTATCTTGTTTATGTTAAAAACTGAAATAAATGATAGTAGGTGAAAAACTAAATTATTTTGACATATCCAAGCAAAAAACTATTCATGAGTAATTCAAAAAATAATATATATAAGGTAAAAATATATAATATTTATGAGTTATAGAATAATTTATAATTGTTTTTAAAATTTAAAAGTATTAATGTTAATTTTATAACTAGAGGGAAATTTAAAAGTTTATAAATTATTCAGGTGACATCTATGGAAAAAAGTCTAAGTGTAATGAAATGCAAGCTCATTAGTTTACCATTTTGAAGAGCCTCCCAATTAAATATTGGAAAAAATGAGGACAACGTTTTAAGATATTTTCTACAATTTTCAAAGAGAGTGTAGTCAAAGTACTATAGATGTTTTATAGTTACAGGAAAAAAAAAACAAAACAAAACAAAAAACAAAGAAATAGATGAGGCAATCAATTTGTGTTTACTAGTTTTCAAATTTCCAATTCAAAGGAAAATAGCAGAATTATATGATTGGCTACAAAACAATAATAACATCTTGACCTCGCATTTATAAATTAAATTAATATTTTGAGGTTCCTTTATATGGAGTGAGTTACAATAAAAATATAAAATTAAAAATAAAAAACTAAGGGCTTGTTTGATAACCAAAATGTTTTTTATTTTTGTTTTTAATTTTTTTTTCCTCTTGAATTATGTATAATTTAGTTTAAAGATTTGTTAGAGTTTATTAAATATTAGTTAGACTAAAAATGTGAAGGAAAATAAAATATACAAAGTGCTTTTATTTCTATTTTTTTTATATTTTTACTTAATTAAGTAGTCTAATTAACATTTAACAAACTTCAACCAACCTTTAAAACTAACTAAATTATATATAAATTAAGAGGAAAAAAGTAAAAATAAAAACTAAAAACAATTGCGTTGTCAAACACAACTTAAGTTTACTAAGAGGAAACACATGTGCTTCTTTAATAATAGTTTTCTTCAATATCATTTTTTATTTTTAGCACTTTATTTAAAATATTTTAATAATAAAATGGTTTGCTTTTGATGTCAAATTAAATTATAAGTAGTGCATATAATATTATTTGGTTGTTTAGTGCAAAAATACTTTTATTGTGATAAATTTTTAAAAAGATAAATTTTAATTAGGACAAAAGGTGAAATTTTTAAAATAAATAAGATTGTTTTGGATTTTCAAATTGACCATTTAATAAAGTAAAAAAGCGCTTTTATAAAATAGTATATTTTTAGAGCTTTTCTAAAAAAGCACTTAAAATATTTCTTTTTTGTTTTTTTCTAATAGAAAAGGTGTTTTTAGAAATTTTCAGTCAAACACATTTAATATGCTTTTTTAACTAAAAAACGCTTCTTCAGTTAAAAGAAAAAAAAAAAAATAGAACACCTATTCTTTACTCCCTTCTCTGTTCCCAAATTATTTAGTATTTAATTTATTTTTCTTCTGTAGGAATAGATGACATATATCAAATTTTAACTGAAAAAGAGAACAAATATTCCATAGTGATTATTCATGCTAACAATTCAAAGAGGGCTATAAATTACGTACCATATTAATCTACTTTTTAAAGCATTTGAGATCATTCTGGAGCAGTTTTTATAATAAGGTCTTTTCGTCTTCGTATTTTTCTTTTTTTAATATAAAGTTTGTCCTAAATGTGCTACACGTTGACAAAGACGTAACATTTATATAATAAGGTCGACTTTTTGTTACAATAATATTTGTCATTGTTGTAGACATCGCCTTTTGTTACTTTCTTTTGTGCCCACGTATGTCATTGGTAGTCAATATTTTCAGACGATGATGTTTCCACTAAAATAAAGAAAAGAATGAAACAAGGGAAAAAAAATGTCACGCGCAAATGGTTCCACTATTTGGTGAGAGTCAAGCATCAATATCTGTAATTATAAGCATAAAATAATAGGTTGTCTTGCACCAATAACTTTTAAATTATACATAAAATTATAAATTATTTTTTAAAAATATATAATCGATATTAATATCTTTTAAATTATCTTGATTTGTAAATATAATATATTTTTACTTTAAATATAATATTTTTTAAACTGTTTAAAAATATTTTTTTAAAATGATTTAAACTAATTTATTTTTTTTACCTATTGTTATTTATCTCAGCCTTTATTATTAAAAAAATATATTTAAACAGTTAAAAATATGTTATATTTATGAGTTAACAGCAGTTTTTAAATTTTTTTAAAAAAAATTTATGGGGGTAATTTATTAAATTTGTGCATAAGTTCAGGAGGCGTTGCGTTGATGTCAAAACACCCCAAATAATTACTCTCTTTGTGTGTGGCACACGAAACATGGAACACCAAAATGAATGATATAAAAGTTTTGTTAAGACAATGAATTTTGAGTTCTTTGTTTCTGTAAAAGAGATTAAATCAAAGTAAAAAGTTGGAAACATGTAGCAAAATATCACTGGGAAAAAACATATATATATATATATATATATATATATAGCATGTAGAAAAATATCACTGCAAGCATGTTTGTCAATTTTGCATTGCAATTCGCTGCAGTAAAAAATTTTGATCGACGCTACCATCAATGTGTGCTGCACAAGATCTGACCCGCTTTGAATCTCTTAAACTTAGTTGGGTACGATATGTAAGGCCCAAATGCTAAATCCCAAATGAAGATATATAAGGACACATGCTGTTTTTAATTACTAGAACAATAAAGAAGATTACCTTGCTAGCTAATATGATATGGTTGATGTATTGAACAAATTGAGGTCCTAATTAATGTAATCTGCATTCGATTTTACTCATAAAAAATTGTTAGAAAATGAGAGGCTCATAAATTTGGTCCTTTCTTGTGTACAAGTTCAATGAAAACAATAATTGTCAAAATAACTGCTAATTTTTCCTTGAATAAGATAGATTCCTTATTTCTGGAAGATAGTAGGAAAACCACTTTAATTATAGTTCCTGTGTTATATACAATGTGGCATTCAAGATATGGTAAGCTATTTCGAGGAGAAAATGACAAGGAAGGCGATAATTTATTTTGAGAGGACAATGGATGAATATATGGATTTGATGGAAAAGGAAGGTTCATTGGAACTTACTCTAAAGGAGATCCTTTTTCCTAGCATTCCTCAAGATTATTTAATTGTCAATGTTGATATTGCATGTAGTAGGACAAGTACAGTTATGAGAATGATCATAAGGAGTAGAGATGGTGGTGTAAACCTAGAATTTGTACTAAAGAATTCAAGCTTCAGATCTTAACTATATTAAAATTGACAAGTTTTAACAAAGAAAACTCAAAGAAAATTATCTAAAATTCTGCCAAATCTACAACTATGGAGGAGGAGTAATATACTTGAGTTGACTAAGCTTAATATGTCGACATTCATTTAGCGCTAAACATAACGGTTAAAGCAAATAAACTAATTAGTTTTTGGGCTGGACTTTTAATATCAAGTGATATTGGGCTTTGTTGGGCTTCATTACATGTGGAAGAAGAACAGCTACCCTCTACTTTAGGAAAATACACAAACACATCTAACACATTAAAGGTGTTTGAGATTTGCCAATCTAGAGGGAGTTCAATGACGTATGCATTGTCATTAATTTTGGAGAGAACTCGGAATGGTCCATATTTTTTTTGCTTCAATTTGGAGTAGTCACCACTGGGAAACTTATCCTTTCGAAGATGTACCATAACTAGATCACCAACATTAAATAGTTTAACACGTTTATGAACATCTGCTACTAGTTTGTATTGGGTGTTGGATTGGTGGAGCTTCAAGCGTACTTCTTCAATAGTTTTGCTAATCTAGTCAGTTAGATTTTCAGCAACCTTGCTTTTGGAGACTGGGGAGTTGCAATAGATTTGTGGTGTGATTTGGAATTTTTGTATAAACAATGGAGAAAGGTGCTTTACCTATTGACTTGTTAACCACTGAGTTAAAAGCAAACTCAGCTTGTGCAAGCAATAAATCCCATTGCTTTGGAGTGTCATTAGCCAAACTTCTTAGCATTGTACCTAAAGTCCTATTGACAACTTTTGTCTGACCATCAGTTTGTGGATGATAGGCACTACTGAAATTCATGTTGTATCAAACTTCTTCCATAAAACTCTCCAAAAATAATTGATGAATTTGACATCTCTATCAGAGGTAATAGACTTAGGAATTCTATGTAGTCGAACTATCTCTCTGAAGAATAGATTAGCAATATATGAGGCATCAATAGTTTTTTTGCAAGGCAAAAAGTGTGCCATCTTTGAAAATCTGTCAACAACAACAAAGGTGAAATCAAAGTGCCTTTGTGTTTTTTGTAAACCCAGGACAAAATCCATACTGAGATCTTCCCAAATATATGCTAGAACTGGTAGTGGAGTGTAGAGGCCTGTATTTTGGGCATTTCCTTTGGAGGTTTGACATGGTATTTTTGTACAAACCTTGTGACATCCCTTTTTAAATGTGGCCAATAGAACCTGTCTTCAAGCATAGCTAGAGTTTTATCCCTCCTGGTATGTGCAGCTAGGCCATTTGAATGAAACTCTTGGATTAATAACTCTCTAAGTGAGCCTCGAGGAATGCACAACTGAATTCCATGGAATAAAAAAAATTTCTTTTATATGAAAAACCCCTATTGGTTCATGGCCGATGCACTTTTTCCAAATTTATGCAAAATCAGCATCAATTTGATACTGTTCTTAGAGGTTATCAAAGCCCTGCAACTCAATTTACAATGTCATTAATAACTCTAATTGGCTACTCAATGCATCAGCAACCTGATTTCGATTCCCAGATTTAAACACAAATATATAATAAAAAGTATCCACAAATAAAATCCATCTGGCATGCATACATTGTAATGTCTTTTGTGATTTAATGTGCTGCAATGCCTGATAGTCACTTCATAACACAAATGTTTTATTTCGCAGATAGTGTTCCCATTGTTTAAAAGCTCAAAAAACTGCATAGAGTTCTTGTTCGTAAGTGGACCATTTTTGTCTAGCTTCACTGAGTTTTTCACTAAAATACTCCACCAGCTTTCTCTCCTGCATCAAGACAGCACCTATACCAATTATGGAGGCATTTGTTTCAACTTCAAATAATTTGTCAAAATTAGGAAGGGCCAAAACCGGTACTTTTGTGAGCTTTCTCTTAAGAATGTTAAAACTTTGTTGTTGTTCTTCTACTCAATTGAATTTTCTCTTCTTCAAACAATTTGTGATAGAGGCTGCAATTCTGCTGAAGTCTCTTATAAACCTTCTATAAAAGGCAGTCAAACCATGAAAGCTCCTAACCTCAATTATAGATGTTGGCGGAGGCCAATCTCTTATAGATTTGATCTTTTTCTCATCCACTTTAATCCTTTCCTCACTAATAATAAATTCCAAAAATAAAAGCTGAGGAGTCATAAATTCACATTTCTTGATATTGAGAAATAGCTTATTATCCTTTAAAATCTAAACAACTTCTTGAATGTGGTGTAGATGTGTTGCAGGTTCCTTGTTGTAAATAAGTATATCATCGAAATAAACAACCACTGATTTGCAAATAAGTGGCTTGAGAATTTGATTCATCAACCTCGTAAATGTGTCAGGAGCATTAGACAACCCAAATGGCATCACTAGCCATTCATATAGCCCTTCTCTTATTCTAAAAGTTGTCTTTCATTCATCTCCAAGGTTGATTCGTATCTAATGGTAGCCACTCCTTAAATCCAATTTGCTAAACAGCTTTGCATCGTGAAGTTTGTCTAATAAATCTTCAATTCAAGGGATTGGAAAGCTATATTTGATAGTGATTTTGTTGACAGCTCTACTATCAACGTATATTCTCTAACTTCCATCCTGTTTGGGAGCTAGAAGAGCAAGAACCGTACACGGACTAAGACTAGGTCTGATCAATTTTTTGGCAAGTAAATCATCCACCATTTTTTGTAAGATATCATGTTCTTTGAGGCTCATTTTGTGATGAGGTAAGTGAGGAATTTTGGAACCTAGGATAAGATCAATTTTGTGCTACATCTCCCTCATTAGTAGCAACTGATCTGGAAACTCTTCAGGCTATAAATTTGAATACTCATGCAGCAAAGGTTTGAGTTCTTGTGGAATTTCAGAGCTGTCCTCTTTGTTTGGCCTAACCATAAACACTATCACCTCTCTTTCCATCAATAAGTGGTATTCAAATACCTTTTTTGACATAGTAAGAAGAGTTGTCCTTGTAATATCTAGAGGCATTGGCTGATTTGGTTTCTAAATTGTTGGAACTAAGATAATCTTCTTTTCTTTCCAACAAAAGGTATAAGTGTTATCTTTCTCTTTATGTACAACATTCCTGTCAAATTGCTAGGGCCTTCCTATAAGTAGATAACAAGTTGTCATATCAACTACATCATAATGACTTTCATCTTGATAGTGCCTTCCAATTGAAAATTGAACCTTACAGACCTCATTTACCATCATTTTAGTTCCTTTTTTAATCCATCCAATTTTATATAGGGTAGGATGTGTCTCAGTCTTCAATCCCAAAGCTTTTATCAGTGACTTAGAAATAATATTTTCACAGCTACCACTATCAATTATCATATCACATACCTTTCCTTTAATTATGCATCGAGTTCGAAAAAGGTTGTGTCTCTGGGAAGTGTCAGGTTGCTTGGGAGATAATAACATTAGTTGAATGACACAGTTAACTTGTTCCCCCTCATCTTTCATGACAATTACTTCCTCTCCTTCAAACTCTTCAGGATCATCATATTCATCCTCATCTTCCTCATTATATCCCTCAGCTATATTAGCCATCTTTAGTTGAGAATAGTCACTGGGCCTATGACCTGCTAAGTTGCACTTATAGCATTTTCCAGCGATTAGCTTAGCATAGGAGTTTAGGTTATGAGGGTTAGTTGTGTTTGGTGCTTTGGTTTGGTTTATGTTCTGATTTTGGTTGGGGCTTTAAGTGGTTTGAGTATGGTTTTGTGTTTAAGGTGATCTTTTAAATCTGGTTTGGTTGCTTGCTTGAACATTTGATGAATACTGGGGTTTGTCCAGTAGAGGTTTTAACTGTGCTCTTCGTGGGTAGCTTGACCTGGTATGTTGTCTGGACAATTTTGCTTTAGCTTTCTTTGCATAATTGATGGCTTCATTCATAGTCCAGATGGTATTCATAGTCAATTCATCCCTAATTCAATCATTAAGGCCACTCATAAATCTAGAAACATTCTAAACCTCAGTTTTAACCAAATTAAGTCTAGCACTAAGTCTGTAAAATTCATTGACATATTCAGTAACAGACTTATACCATTGATTGCAATCCATATATTGTTGATATAGAATGTGTTGGTAGTAAGGAGGTAGATACTTCGTTCTCAGTAATTGTTTCATTTTATTTCAAGTCTGCACAAGTTGCTTTCCTTCCTTTCTCCTTGTGAATTGAACTTGATCCCACCACACAGAAGCTCCACCACGTAATTTGTAAGCAAAAATCTTGACTTGTTTATATTATGGAATTTCCATATAATCAAAGAACTGCTCAATAGTTCTAATCCAATCTAAAAGTTCTTCATTATGCGGAGACCTAATCAAAAGTATAAAAATCCATTTTTATTTTATATTCGTTGGAAGGATAGAACCTATTGTTGTTTTGTTGGCCCTGATTCCTTTCTTGTCCAAATATTTCAGCAACATCTTCGGTGTTGTTGAAATCTATTGTTGACAGCAACAGGGGCTTGGTTGAAATTAAAATTTGGTTGTGGAGGATTTGGTACCTGAAATTGATTAGGTTGTGGTTGTGGATTGTCCATCAGATATGAAAGAGGAAGGTCTCCATCACTATTCTGAGGATGTAGAGGTGGTGGTAGAGGCAGATTCAAGCTGCATCTAAAATCTTCAAGGTTCGCTCGCATCTAAACTGCAAGTCGTTCCTCAAATCGTTGTTCTAAGCGTTCTTCAAGATGCTTGAATAGCGAACGTCGTCGTACTATGTTTGGGATGTTGCGCCACCAGCCGTTGAGCTTGCAGAAAATTTTCCCAGGCTCTGATACCAAATGGTGTAAACCCAGAATTTGTACTGAAGAATTTGAGCTTCAGATCTCAACTATATTAAAATTGACAAGTTTTTATAGAGAAAACTCAAAGAAAATTATCCAAAATTCTGCGAAATCTACAATTATGAAAGAGGAGTGATATTGTTCTACGAAAAAACATAGTGTGACTTGAGTTCTCAATACGTCAACATTCTTTTAATGCTAAACATGACGGTTGAAGCAAATAAACTGAATAGTTTTTGGGTTGGACTTTTAATATCAAGTGATTTTGGGCTTTGTTAGGCTTCACTACATCAGATGGGAGGTTAATCCACATGGCTACGAAACCAGTGCAAGGGAAAGTTCCTTTATTAGCAAAAATGAAGGCTTTGGAATGAGCCACGGGAATTGCTTAGGCAAGGAATTTTGGTGCTTCTTGGAGGTTATGTGACTCCCTTAACACAGTTCAAACTATCAACAATGCAGAAGATCCCTGTGCTTGAAACACTTTCTTTGAAGTCAGTATTATTAGAAAGCATCTCAAGGCTATGCATTGAAATTTTAATTGGATTAGCAGGAAGTTCAACAATTGTGCTGATGTTTTAAAAAACAATGTTGATTTTGATAACTTTGATGTTTCCATAGATAGTATTTCTGTTTGTCTAGAGCATAGTTTTCAAGTTGATTCTTTGGTTAGCAGATCTCTTTTGTAACCTTTGTTGGTCTTCTCTTTTGTGCTAATGCAATATTATTTACCAAAAAAAAAAGTTCAAAGAAAACAGATATAAACATAAAAGTGATATTGAAATTTGTTATGGTTTAATAACGCTAGCCTAGTATTGACTAAAAAAAAAAATACCGCTAAGGGAATGTATATTATAAATGGTTTTGATGCAATTACTGTAAAATCATTTCATTTTATGGAATTAAATATATAGAATATTGAGATCTGTTAAGGACTAGCTTACAAAATACAAGAGAAAATTTCTTTAATTTATGTTATCTAGAATTTAGGTTTTTTACATTTTTTCTTTTTCTTTTTTTTTCATATTGTTTTTCTTGTAAATCCAAACTGTAAACATAGTGAAGTTTAGAAAGTCGATTTGGATGCTCTCTTCAGCACTCACTAACATTTTTATAATCCTTTGACACCTGTCTAATTTAATTTCAACGGTGATATCAAAAAATTTGATAGAATTTTTTACTTTTAAACTCTATTTGCCAAAAGTGATCTCTAAAAGGTTGATGCATATTAATTCTTTACATGTAAATAACAAGTTCACTTGAAATTAATCTGGACCATTAATATATAATTTGTCATATGTCAAAACATTATTAAAAAAACTAGATAATGCTTAGGTCAATCTAGATGATTTATATTTAATTTATCATGTGTTGAATGATTATGAAAATACTTGGTAATGCTTAGGTCAGGAGAGGATCCTAATTTCTAAAAAAGTTCTTCAATATGCATGTACATTATGAAATTCAAAACAAAATAAGAGGATAACCAATCCATTAAAACAAGTTAAAAACACCATTATAGTTTTCTTATTAACATATCCCCTTATTAAGTCTCTCTCTAATAATCTCCATCATCACAAATATAATTTTAAATAATAAGAAAAGGCCTTTATAAAGTATATAGGCAGCTACCATCATCACTCCTTGCAGTTGGGTCAAAGTTTTTAGCATTTGGATCAGTACAACCTTCAGGCATTGGAACACTCACTTGCTGGGCTGCTTGGCCTGTGGAAATTATAATCATAAACCCCCCAAAAAAAAATTAAAAAAGAAATAATTAGTGAGTTAAATATTCTTTAATAAACAAAGATAAAATAATTAGATGCAAACCTCCCATCAATGCCCTCTTTAGTCTAGGATCAAGGAAGCTAACCGTAGAAAGTTCCTCTATTAATAGAATCTTCATTGGCTTCACCAAGAGCTGCTTCGCTCAGATACTTGTCAGCCAATTGGACTCTCTTCACATTCTCTTGCTCTTGCACAAGCATGTTTCCGTACTCCAACAACTTCTCCAATGTCATCTTTGGTTGCTCAAATGTTGGTGGCCCTTCCTTTGAGTTCACCAGCCTCTTCCCAATGCCTTGAACTCCGATTCCCGAAATCCAGTTTCTCACTTCGTCATCGTAAACTCTAGCCCTTAGTGCTCCGAAGAAATCTGCACCAACATATAGAATCATTTGTGTTGTGTTATGTCGTACCGTGTTAAAAGTAAATAAACTCATATTAGATGGACACGATAGAAAAAGTTAGAATGAGACAAGTATAACTATTTGACACAATTTGTTTTAAAACATATGTAATACATTAAGTTTTTTTTTTTTTTTATGAATAATACATTAAGTTTTTACTAGTCATAAATATTGTCCATAAAAATGTGTCACTTCACTTGCGTTACCATAAAAAAGTTTTATTCTATTATACGAGCAGAATATGCATGGACACATGCATGCATACTCATTTTAAGGTACTTACCGATGGATTGACCGGGGAAGGTGTCGACAAGCTTGACGATGTCCTCGGGCGGGATGTTGTCGGTCTTGAAAATTCCGATGCAGACACCGATACGGTCGTCCCTGGTGGGAGCCCAGTAGAACTTCTCCATACGACCATCACGGATGAGAGGAGCATAGAGTGTGGAGAAATCGTTACCGGTGACAATGATTGGGACACGTGGGTTCTCTTCCTTGTTGTACATACCAGGGAGCTGGACATTTGTAGGGTTATCAGCAATGTTCATGAGGGTGGCGTTGACCATCTGGTTGTTGACAGTGTACTGTGTGGTTCCACCAAGACGACCAGCTCCTGCATCAAGATCGTTGATGAAGAGGGCGCACATCTTTCCCTTTCTTATGATATCTGCGGCCTCACGGTACCTTTGCCTGATCAGCTTTGCTGGCTCTCCAGCATTTCCACTTTCCAGCTCTCCCGCACTCATCATGATTGGGCTGCGAACATGTAATATATATTAGCATATTAATAATATGTGTATATATATATATATATATATATATAGTCATTGTTTGGTGAAAACCATATAAACATTTTATGAAAAACACCCACTCTTATAAGACTTTGCTTCTTCACTCACTTAGAAGCTTTTTCATTTCTTCTTGATGCCTAAACCATAATGAGGAGTGGTATTTATACTACTTACAAACAATCCTACACCACAGAAATAAACTAATCCAAAATTACAATAACTATACACCTCATTCTTCTCCAACCTTCTAACAATATTTTAAGTTATTAAATGATTCACACGCAAAGATACCACACCCTAGAAGATTCTAGGTAGAAAGCTCATAGTTTTAGACCTTGATCATGGACTTGGACAATCAGGTTAATGCCAATAAATTTCTGTCATGTCAGCTCACGATTAACTGGTGACATTTTTATTCAATGAGGGATTTTTTTTTACTGATGTGGAATGCCGACTAGAGTGATGCTTTCCATAAGGTACTTATAAAGTTCTCACCCAATCAATTCCCTTTCTATATATATATATATAATTAATTAACATGTATGATGAAGTTGACTACGTACGTAATTCCCATCTTGGCAAAGACAAGCTCACACTGGAATGATTTTCCCTGACCTTTTCCTCCCCAGATACCCAAGATAAGTGGAACCTGTATAGTAATGAATTACAAAGAGTATGAATAACAATATTGGAAACTCTATTAGATAGGTACTGAAATAAAAAGAATTACCTTTTGATTTATAAAACCAACATTTCTAATTCACAATTTGTTATCTTATTTTTTTATTTTTTAAAAAAAATGCAGAATATATATATAGAATTAAAACACAAACTCTTGTAGCTATCTATCTGTATATATATATATGTACCTTGATATTGGGCAGAGTCATATAGTTCTTGGTGATGTGAACAACGAGCTTGTCCATAAAAGCAGGAGCAATGTAAAAGCCATCCATGTTGTTGTCCAAGTTATACCTAAACAATTACCATATATAAACCAGGCTGATTAATTTAATTTAATTTGTGAAAATTAAAGTTAAGATCAACAATTATGATAATGTTAATTTGAGTGAGTAGCTAGTAGAGATCGAGTGCTTACTGGCGGAGACCAGTGCTGATGTAGTCATAAGAGCTCATGACGGCATAGTGAGTACCACTTCCTGAGGGAGCTTGGAAGAGAGAGTCAACCGCACCCTTTCCTCTGGTTATATCTTGTTGGTCGTCCGAGGTGTCGAAAGCAAGGCCTCCCCACCTGTCCTTGTCTGTCTGCTTCTCTTCATCGTATTCTGCTGTTACCTTAAAGCTCACCGATGATGGAACCTTGGAGTTTATCAACCTTGAGCTCGTCACTTTCTTCAAGCTGTTTCCCATAAAGGCTGAGCTTGGAACTGAAGCTCCACCACTTGATCCATTTAAGCTCAGCTGCATCACACAAAATTAACCACTCTAACATAAATAATAATCAGACCCAAAATATTTTGTAAATTTTTTTGAAAGAAGTATGCATTCTGATACGTTAATTTATATTGAAGTAACATAATTAATCACACTTGACAAGTCTATTATACAAGACTACTGTAAAACAAAACCAATTTATTATATGAAACATCAGCTTATTTATAGTCTTTCAAGTCAGATACATCTCAGAAAACTTTTATTTCTTCATGAATTGTATAATATTTGGATAGATTTACATCTAAAACACATAGTTAATTAGTACAATTCATGTATGTTAAGTAGCTCACAACTAGCATGATATATATTAATGTAAATTCCACCAGCAAATATGAGATATATTAAACGGTACAGAGAAATTAAGACACACAGTACTACATACCGGTGCTCGGTTGACGGCTCCGACAGTAGACACGGCAGCAGCCATCGGTTTCCGGTGATCGGAGGGCTGTGATATCTAATGTGGTTTTAGGATTGGGTGTGAGAGAGATTTGGTGTACGCTGGTCTTTTGAGGGGTTGGGGGAGGACTTATAAATGTAGCTTGTAAGGATGTAAAACAAAATGATATCCTGAGGGATTGGTTCATTTAAATTCTTTAAGGCCACACAATCAAGATTGATTTGAATGACACGTGTTAAACAGAGAATGCTTTGGATCTGTGTCCTCAAATATTATTGGTTTACTATTTATGCTGGTTTCTCCTCCACTTAAAGTTTTTGGTCAATGCATTACCACAAATGCTTTGATAACCATGTTTTTGCTTTTGTTGTTTTGCTTAATTCGCAAAGAAAGATTAAAAATTCCAGATGAGGTGAGTAAGTGTTTTGTGATTGAAAATAATCACACAGATTTTTGTTTAGTTTTCATGCTAGGGTTTCGTGGATCAAATATATGAGGCTGATATCATTTCTTCAGTGTGCTATTGCATGTCCCACATTGCAGTCCCCAGTATTAATATCATGTACAAAATTTCGTTTTCTCTCTGTGCCATACGTTATCTATTTGTGGCACAGTTATTTCTCAAAGAATATTGGCTATTATCTCAGTCACTAGTGACTACAAAACTTAGACCACGTGGTGCGATGTCACATTATCATATGTAGTTTTCGAATTAAGATTTTTTTAGATAGATTTATATTAATATTTAGTTCCTTTTTATCTAAATGATGAATTACTCATCAGAAGCTAGCACGCATAGATCTTCAAAATGAGCCCAAGTCTATGCATTTGGAGACAATCCAAGGCTCAGCACATTCTTGGCCCTTTCTTATCTACTATTGCTCACAGCCACGTAAACAAATTTTCTCAATATTATTTTGCTGGAAAAGTTTGAATCCCAACGGAAATTACGCACTTGCCCTTTTCTTATAAAATATATTATTATAAAGTTTGATAAAGTGTGTAATGTGTACATAGTTAATACTCTCTATTTGTGGCACCTGGGGTGTGGCCCAGCGGAAAGGAAGCCAAACGTTCTATTACATTCACTTGAGAGAGTTGTGATTCGAGTTTTGATAAATCCCGTTATTATTTCAGATGTATTCAACCTTATTTGAAGCCCCATATGGAGAGAGATCTGTTAGGGGGCTGAGCCAACTCCTCTAAACTCCTATAGAATTACAAAGTTGAAGCAGAAGGCTTTGCGAGAGTTTCGGTTCGAGTTTTATTGCCTTATTATTTTGCTTCGTTGTTTGAAGTCGGATGAAGGGGATCTTGCCAACTAAGACTCTACAAGTGAAAAGAGTAAAGGTTTTACCCACTAATAGAATCTTGGACTGATGAGATCCATATCGAGGCATTTTTCTTTTATAAAAAAAATACACTCTCTATCTGTCTCTCATAACTTGATAGATGTATATATTATTAAAGTCCTTTTCTAATATCTTAAATTTTTAGGAATAATAATAATTTGATATATATGGTATAGAGCTCCTCAAATCTTACACATCTAAATTTAAGTTTCAATACTATCATATTGTTATACAGTTATGTGTTGTCAAATCATAATTTATTGGTAAACAATGTGGGAAATTTTGTATTTTCACATTATTAGTTGATAAATAATATAATAACTAAAGGTGGTGACTCTAATAATACTTAATAAGCATTATAACTAACATATATATATATACACATATAAACTGTATTAAAATAATATGAGAGAAGGAAAACAAATAACACTTTTGAAAATATCATATCGACGTAGGAAAGCGAATTAGTTGAACAAGAAGTATATTTATATTTGTAGCTATCAAGCTTGAATTAATCACAGTGATCTTCATGTTATTGATTAACCATAGCTGAAGCATTCGTCTCAACGATCATTAATGCCAACTCTTAATTTCATCAGTGAAGAGAGGGGAAACATCTTTCTTTATTACATTTCTAATACATATTTATGGAAATTAATTAAGACCCTAACAGGGTTTATAACTAGAATCCAGTTAAAACTTTGCCATAAAAAAATTAAATATATATTAAAAAGAAAAACTGAATTGAATTATTATTGTTTTTTGTTGATGATGACAGCTCAAAGTTGGTTTTGGTACGAATTGGAAGTGGATAAGTTTTTTTTTTTTTTTTTTCATGAATAAGTGGATAAGTTTTTAGTTACATGTAAGTCTCATCATCCTATAACCCTGAAACTTCGGCATTAGGTTTCATGCATGTGCATGCACACAAACAGAGACACGCCATTCAGATATGGTCGATAGCATAATATTACTACAAATGAAGATCGATATACATGCATATGAAAGAGAAAGACACTTTCATCGTTAAGCTCGAAAAGCCAAAAGGCTCCACCAATATCCCATAGCATTCCCTTCTCATCATGCATATATATATATATATATATATGTATGTATATATGTATTTCACTCCAACCAAAAAGCTTCACTGTACTTCTGACATGACAAAAAGGTGTAGAATTTCGTGTTTCTCTAATGACATTAATAGTCCATTTCTGCTTTTATAAATCTAGAGCTTTGAAATTAAGCATAGATATAAGTAAAAACTTTTTTTATATTTATGCATGCATGCATGCAATGCTTTTTAACATTAGCTTGTAAATGGTGGGCACACAAAGAGGGTTTCTTTTTCAAACCGACCCATTAAACGAAGTGGCCAACAGCCAAACCTGATCATCATGCATGAAGGATTAATATATGAATTAATGAAAGAATTAACACATAATGCATGGAGAGTGATTTATGATTAAACTAATGTTTAATTATGGACAATTAGTTACATTCAGACAAATTGCCGTCATGAGTCACGGACTCTATGTCCAATTCCCTAAGCTAGGAATATCAGTAACAAATTAATATATTTTTTGTTTTCATTAGCTGAAAAGCATTTCTTAGCCGAAGTGCACCAACCAAATGACTGATTTTGACTGAAGGGTTATATACTATTTGCTTTGAGTTCTGCAAAATCTATGTATGCTCATGCAATAATATTAGTGTCATTTAGGTTTATCAGGTGGCACCTGCCTTAAATAAGTGCCGGCCTAATAATCTACCATCGCTACAAATTAAATCTTCAGGTGAGGTTATAAAAAGTATAAGTAATGCTATGCAGCATAAATTGTATAAATTTACAATTCACGCCATATGATATTAGTAGATGGTTGAACCCAATACATCTCAAAAATTATCTAATTAGTAGGTCGACCCCAATACAAAAAGATCATATTATGTGGATTGTGATATAAAATATTATTAAAAAAGCATTTGCTTTTAGTAATTAAGCTGGAATTGTGCTTCACTAAGAACAGGATTGCCAAGCTGTTAACAAAGCTAATAATACCATGTATATTATTTCATAAAGTTTGAAATTTGGAAGACTATATATTTTCTCTTGATTTCTCTTATTATAATATAATCTCTTAACCTTTAAATATACAGAGAAAATAAAAAATTGTATTTGCTTTGGTGTTCTAATTAATTAGCTTTAAATACTTTATTCAAATATTAATAAAATTTATCTCACATTTTAAGAGCTCCCAACTAATGAAAATAATGATTAGGTCTTCCATCAGGCAGTGTCAAATTCCTAAAGAACCTTTATTGATAAAGTGCCCTTTTGAGAGCATTAATTAGGAAAGCTTACCCAATTTGTGAACAACAATGTAGGCCATAAAGGAGACCCAAAAGGACAAAGAATGTCCTTTGTAGACCCAATAAAAGAATGTCCAACCCTCTTATAAAGAGTAAAATCTAAATAACTAAGTACACAAAAAAAACTACACTCCCAATATGTAGTATTATTCAGAAATCATCATTTAACAAGTACTAGATAATAAGTGGAAAAAAAGGCTTAATTTAGGACGACTATGACAGGATTTGGCTCTTCATGTGGAGCTTGCAAGTTCCTCAGGAGAAAATGCACCAACCAATGCGTCTTTGCTCCTTATTTCTGCTATGAACAGGCCGCTACCCATTTTTCAGCTGTTCACAAGGTGTTTGGTGCCAGTAACGTCTCCAAGCTTCTTCTACACCTACCGGTTCACAATCGAAGCGACGCTGCTACGACTATATCCTACGAAGCTTTGGCTCGAATGAGGGACCCTGTATATGGTTGTGTCGCTCATATCTTTTCACTCCAACAACAGGTTATGTAATTTCCATGCTGTTTAATTCATTCAAAATTGTTACCAATCTTATGGCCAAATTATACACTAATGCCTCTTTTTTCCCTTGTAGGTTGCTTACTTGCAGGAGGAGATAGAAATTCTTGGGACCCAAATGGCTAATTTCACACCTGCAGGTGTAGCCAATTGTGGAAGTCATGGAGTAGCTAATAATAATAACCCATATGCAGGACCTCAACTCTATTCACAACTTGATGCCATTAACGCGCAGAATTCGCAGAATCAACAGGGACTAATAGTTTCCCATGCAGGAGATGAAGCTGCTAATTACCAAGCCTTTGATGAGCAGCTGATGAATATACAAGTTCCACTATCTGGTTGGGAAGCAGAACAGAAGCTGCTCTGTGATCAATCTGTTCCTGATGATTTAGAGAGAATTTTCGAAGAGACAGACCTCAAAAACTTGGGAAATTATCCATGTTTGATAGATGATAGCGACTCTATGTTAAGAAACTGTACTTCTCCAAGCTGGGGTTATGGTTACGATTAAATTTCGTAATAAGGAAAAGTAGCTTGGAAAATATTATGTGAATTCCTTGCGCTGCACGAAGGGAACAAATTTTGTCTTGTATTTGGCCTGACTTTGCATTGCAAATCAGAATACCAAAGTACATGATCCCAGGTGCAGGCTTATTGTAGTTTCACATCCTCTCTCTCCTATTTCAGTTTCAATTCCTAAAGTAACATCCTTTTTTCAAAGTGACCGTTTAAATATATAAATATATATATATATATATTTTTCTCTTTTCCAGTTTCAAAGAAAACATTATCACCCGGTTGTTTCATCAAATCAAGTATTTATATATATATATATAGAAAAATGTTAAATATGAAGATGATGTATATAATCTATAAATTTGAAGTTGGGAAGAATTCTCTCTCTTCCTTTTTCCTTCTCCTAACAAAAAACAAACTCCAAATAGAACATGAAAATTCCTCGATGCTTATTCTCGAAAACCAAAACCCTGCCTGGCACACACTGTAAGCCCTTTTGAGAAGAGATACGGCACTAGAATGATCTCAAGAACACCATTCTCTGGCATTTTGAAACATCTTCAACCACGGGCTAGGACCTTTCTTGTCCACCTTCCACTGCTTTGGATACCATGGATATTGCCACATCAAGAAGCAGCGCTCTGGATGAGGCATCATCGCAAGATGCCTACCATCTGGAGAACAAATCGCAGCAACTCCCAATGGAGAGCCATTGATATTGAAAGGATATTGCTCCGTCTCATTTCCATCATCGTCACAGTATCTTACCGGGGCCAAATTCGAATGAAGAACACGATCAAGAACAGCATCATCAGGGAAATATGCCCTTCCCTCACCATGAGCGGCCCACACACCCAATGTACTTCCTTCCATGCCTTTAAACATTATCGCTGGCGAATCTTTTATTGTCACACTAGTGAATCGGCATTCAAAGCGTCCTGACTCATTATGAATGAATCTTGGCTGAGATGGGTCCCCTCCACTACCAAACACACCACCAACTTGGGGACCTGGAACCCAACCCAATAGAGCCATAAGCTGACACCCATTACAGATTCCTAGACTAAAAGTGTCTGGCCGCTTGTAGAACTCCTGAAATTGATTTAGAAGGGGTTGATTAAATCTTATTGAAGCTGACCAACCTTTCGCAGAATCAAGAACATCAGCGTAGCTAAAACCTCCAACAAATACAACTCCGCAGAACTCACGCAATGAGATGGCTCCATTCAGAAGATCAGACATTGTAACATCCCATGGCTCAAAACCAGCTGCGTAAAATGCAGCAGACATTTCTCTATCCCCATTGCTGCCTTCTTCTCGAATCACAGCCACCTTAGGTTTGGATGTAGCAGTCATATATTTTTCATCAGTAAAGGAAGGAGTAAAGGACAGTTCCCATGCAGGCTCATGCCTAGCTTTCAATCCCTCTTTTTCTTGATCAACACAGGAAGCCAATCTTTGTCGCTTTTCCAGCTCGAAACTGGTTTCCTCCCAAATATCCCGAAGGACTGTAGTTTTCTCATTTAAATGAGTTACACCATCAACCTTCAATTCTATCGTAGGAGCAGCAGTTACTTGTCCTATTATGTCAGCAGAAACACCTTCACTACTTAGCCTTCCCATCACAAGATTCAAGTTTTTCTTGCTTACCTCAATAATGAGACCAAGCTCTTCTGCAAAAAGTGTTTGGAAGAGGCTTTTCCCATGTGATTTCAAGTTCAAAACAGCACCACAATTCCCAGCAAATGCCATTTCTAAGGCGCATACCAGTGGACCACCATCACTGATGTCATGACCAGCAGATATTAGTTCATCTGCAAGCAGGGCCTGAGTGCACTCAAAGACTCTTTTAAGGTAAGAAACATCATCAAGGTCAGGGCATTCATCCCCAACTTGGTCAAAAACCTGGGCAAGGGCAGATCCACCTAATCGACGCTTTCCCTTTGCTAAATCAATGTGAAGCAGCACACCATTATCTCCTAGCTTAAAATCCGGTGTCACCGTTTTTGTTATGTCAGGACAAGTGACGTAGACGCTGATTACAAGATTACCAGGAGCCTTCACAACCTCACCTCCATCATGGGCAGCCATAGAAAGACTATCCTTCCCCCCATCAATAGCAATACCAAGTTCAATCATGGCTTCTGAAAGAGCTGTAGCAGCATCATACATGGCTGCTCCTTCCCCATCAAGCTTGGCAGCATACATCCAATTCCCACTTGCTTTAACATCAGAAAGAGAAGTGACCTTTGCCCAAACAAGATTTGTGAGCGCTTCCCCAACAGCCAGTCTTGCCATTGATTTTGGATTCAGCAAACCTTTGATTGGCTGCTCCCCAATGGCACATGCACCTCCAGTCAAGTCTGAATAACTCTGAGCAATGACTGCAACATCAGCAAGAGTAATCTGCAATGGTCCAACAGTTTGCTGCTGGGCTACAAGACCTGTTACACACCTATCCACTTTTGTTGTCAAGAAGCGCTTTGAACAAACAGAAAGAAGCCTTAACACTCTCTTAAGAGAATCCATCAATGTTATCCCAGGAGCAATATCAAGTGGCTCCCGTGCATCACTCACTCGGTCAAATTCAAAACATTTCTGTGGCATGTCGTCACCAAGTACTTTATCAAGCTCCAAATCTACAGCAGGAGGAGGAGAAGGAAGCCCTCTTGAGCGACAATCTTCAATAGCCTTGCTATCAACTAATACAACACGACCCTGACCATTTATTGTTCCAATAACAGCCATAGAAACCCTTTCTCTTTCACATATTGATTTTAAAAGGGCACGGCTTTCAGGCTTCACCAGTATTGCATCTTGCTCCTGATATTCTGCACCCCATATCTCCAACACAGACATTGTGTGGTCACCAACAACAATTGCCCGGATATCAATCTCAGCACCCTCAGGGTAAATAATTTCCTTAACAACATTGCAATTTCCACCAGCTCCCTGATCATGAATGCTAATAATTGGGTTGTTCTCCCCCATTTCAATGCAGGCACGGACAACACGATACAATTTCTGTGCCATCTCAGCATCTCCACGTTGTACAGCATTAAAATCAAGCTCTGCATCATTCTGACCACTAACCATGCTTGATGCAGCCCCACCTCCCATTCCAATACGATATGCAGGGCCTCCAATCTTCACAACCAACATTCCAATTTCAGGCTCTTCCTTTGATATATGGATGTGATCAATTTGCCCAATTCCTGCACTGAACATGATTGGCTTCAACCATTCCCGTCTTTCGCCATTTGGGAGTCTCATTCCAAAAGTTCTAGTGTATCCCTGAATCAAGGGCTCTCCAAATTTGTTCCCATAGTCTGATGCGCCATTACTAGCATCTATGAGGATCTGCAAAGGTGATGCCAGGTTTGATGGATACGTGAAAGATGGATCTTCCCAAGGAGCACAAGCACCCTCCATGTTGAGGTTCCCAACACAATAACCAGCTGTAGATCCAATGACAAAAGACCCCTTTCCTGTAGCATGGGTATCCCTTATGCGTCCGCCTGCACCTGTCTCAGCACCAGGATAAGGTGCCACTGCACATGGGAAATTATGGGTCTCAGCAGTAAATAAAATATCAAGATCACAAGAAGCTGTGTCTAACTGACATGCAGAACCCGGCTTAGCTGGTCGCATCTGCTTCACAGGAAATCCCTTAATTGCACTAGAGTTATCCTTAAATCCAATTACAGAATTGTTTGGGTTTGCTTTCAAAGTGCTCTTCACAATCTCCATTAAAGTCCTATCCATAGGTTGTCCATCTATAACTATTTTTCCAGTAAAAAACCAGTGCCTACTGTGCTCGCTGTTAGATTGTGCAATATCAAATAGTTCCACTGTTGTTGGATTACGCTTGATTTCATTCTTGAATAGCCTAGTGTAATATTGCAGATCTTGTTCATCAAAAGCTAAACCCATTTCCCGATTAATGTCCTCCAAAGCTTTCCGACCATGCTCCATGACAGGTATATATCGAACTTCCTCTGGAACCACACTTGTCTCAAAAGATGTAAGTTTCTGAGTATAAACACATTCTGTCATCCTATCATGAACCATGGCGGCAAAGTCATTAATATGTTGCTCTTGCAATGGACCCTTACTATACAACAAATACCTCCTCGAGCATTCTAGACGAGTCACCTCTGTCAACCCACATGCTCGACAAATTGATACAGCATTGGAAGACCAAGCTGTTGTAAATGATAAGCGAGGCCCAACTTCAATTACAACCATACTTAATCCTTCCTTCCTCTTCTTTTCAAGAAAGCTCTCAACCCCCAAATTTTCAGGCTCATAAGTCTCCTGAAGAAGCCATTTAAGAACAGAGATCTTTTCACTTGAAAGCTCTGAAGAGAGCCCAATGTTAAAACACTGCTCTGTCTTCAAATCAACAATCCGATTTGAGATTTTGGTCTGAACAGACTTGACAAGCTCAGATGTTGTACTCTCCTGAAGCAACGGGGCACGATAATAATGTATAACTTCAACAGCAGGCTTCTCAACCAAGGAAGATTGCAAATCTACAGAACCTTTTACACGCTCAGACACCACAGCTCTAGGCTTTGCTTGAGCACGCCACCTCAATGAAGCACCTTTCCTACTTGAAAAACCAAAATTTGAAATAGGAACCTGAAGCATGCCCCATAGCCCGTGGCTTCTCCTACTGTGAGAATTACCGTGTAAAAACAGACTTTGTCTATGGGTACCCTGTAATGAACACCCAAAAATTTCAAAACTTGCATTCAATCTAATAGTTTGACACAACCCCAGAAGAAAATAAATAATAAACTCAATTTCAGTTTATTTAAAAAAAAAAAAAAAATCATCCATCCCAACCATCAAAAAGTAAAAAAGGTAAATCACTGGGGAAAAAATTTTGAATGCAATTCTCAGGGGAAAAAAAGAAAAAAGAGAGACATACTTGTAAGAACTCAGCCACAGTGATTTCCCGAACACCAGCCATTAGCTCAACCTGTAAGAACAACAAATTGAATAAATTGAGAAAAATTCGGAATTTCAAACTTAGACAAATATCCCATAAATTCGATTCTAAAGTATTCTCACCTAAAAATTAAACAGAATGACTATAGAAAATAACCCTCAAAATCTCCAGCATTCGATCACTACACAGAAACAGAAGGGAATGAGAAACACTCACAGAGATATTTGAGTATTACTTTCAAAGACTTCAAAGACTGGACCAGGTTGCCAGTCACCAGGCCATAAAAATCACTCTTTTGAGCTAGGGTTTTTCTCTGTATTATTAAATCCTACTTTTTCACTATGTCTGGATCTGGATTGAACAATATAAATGAAAAGGAAGAATAAGTTCAATGAGGAAAGTAAAATAAAGGTATAGAATTGAGAATATTTATAATAATTTTCCTAATGTCTAATTTTAAAATTTGATAATTGAAAAAATAAATTGGAATAGTAAGGAAACAAATTAATTATTTGATTTAAATTAAGAAGATGTGTATGAAAATAAATTTAAAATGTGCAATTGTTATTTAGAAATAGTATTTATTGTTAATATTTATATTTAGAAATAGTATTCATTGTTAACAAGAAAATTTATCAGTGCCACAATTAGAAATAAAAGTGGAAAAAGAAAGATACAATCAACTTCATAACTAATTAGAGTAACGTTAGGGATACAAAGACAAATTTCCTAGCTTTCTTTCTTAACTGATACTTGTATTTTGAATCCCTAGCTTTATTGATCTAATTAATATAGAAGTTCCTTTAAAAAATAAATAAATAAATAAACAATAATAATATTACAGGTTAGTTAAATAAACCACTCATGCACTTTGATGTTGGTGTTAATCTAGTCCCTACATCGTGTTTTGAAGCAATATCACCCATTTACTATGTTATAGTGTCAAATGTTATAAATTTCTGTTGAATCAAACATTATTAATTCCACATCATCACCTGGACTTTTAAAAAATAAAAAAAATTCTCTATACAGTACGTACCAGCTCCTTTCCCTGGCCAGCTCCCAAAGCTCTATTGCACCAAACAAGTACCAGCAGACTCCAACACCATCAGTCCACTACCATAACCAGAAGCTTTGCCTAATTATTCATTAGTGTTTTTCTTCATATGAGAACCACATTTTGGACCGAAATTCTAAGCAACTGTCCCTATTTCAAGGAGAACTTGATGTCAACAATGATAATTCCAAAGCGCAGGGCCTAAAGATTGGTCCTTTGTATTTCATGGTGATTATAAGCATGGTGTGGATTTTGGTATGCAAATGAGAAGATTATGATGTTGGATCTGCGATAACTCATTTATATTTTAACCCCAATAACTTGTTTTGGAACACAAGTAATTTCTCAAGCTTTCATTAGTTATATATAATAAATGCATCAGCTCTCAACCATTGAAAATATGCCATATGATTTGTGTTGTCAATATAAGTTGTGATAAAAAGTTTTATTGGGTCGCAGTTTGATGCACCATTTAGGGAATTTTTAATTTTTTTTAAGCCAGTAGGCAAAATTTGATACTGTTAGATCTAACAGAAATTTATAACAGAGGGATTAGGCTATGTTTGTTTTGCCGGACCGGCTAGAACTGGACTTAATATAGTCCTAGTTCGGTGTTTGGTGGGCAAAAAATAGATGGGCCAGAATTGTCCAAAATACAATTTTATCCATAATTCACCACTCACATCTGACCCACCGTTCATACCAGGACTAACTCTCTCGCTCTCTCACCCTCGGCCTCTCTCGCTCTCTCTTTAGTTTCCCTTGCAACCCTACTGCCATCTACACTAACGACAACACCTAAAAATTTCCAAAGTGGAATATAAAATTTCAAATTTCACATAAGAAAGAAAGTCTCCAAATATATTACTAAATCCTTAAACCTGATCACTCACAATACAAACAAATACAAAGCAATACCCATAAAAACAACGAAAACAGCAACCAAAAGGAAGAAAAACACAGAGAACGAAATCAACCATGATAACCCATTACAGCAACCAAGTCAAAGCAAGAGAGGACAAACCTTTATTATTTTTTTAATTTCCCTTTTATGTGGCGTGTGAAAAGTGAAAGAAAATGAAGACAGAAAAGGGAAACCATATAGGACTTACAGATGATGAAAAATATTCGCGAAAGCCAAGTGCGAGCATACAGTAAAAGAAGACGAAAGTTGCCTCCTCTGTGGTTTTCTAGTGGGTGCATAAGCCAAGCCCCTTGAGAGATCGGAGCGAGCACCACACGAGCTCGTAAGGGCGCCACCCCGGTTTTCTGAGTGCCACCTTCAACAATAAGGAGCCCGCGTTCGGCGGCGAGGGTAAGAAGGCACCCCTCAGCTTAAAATTGGCTGGGCCCATTTCTTTTGGGTCAGCCCAAGTCAGGCCCTAAATAAGTAGGGTTGGGCCCTACCGATTTAGGGCTGGACGGGTCTCTCAGGCGGGTTAAAGTTTACACCACCTGCGGGAAGGTCACAGCGTATGAATGGTGGACCCTCTGCTGGAAATGGTTCTGATTCTTTGCGCAGTGGATGGTTGAGTGGTCTCGGCAGCTCAAGCCCAGACCCCTTACTGGAGTGCATTTTCCGCTCCAAAGCTCTCTTCTTTCTCTTCACCGGCCCAAGGGTTAGGGTTCCGACCACTCCCCCGCCTTCTGCCAATCTCAGGTGAGCCTTCATTCCCAGATTTCGATTCTTCATTCTGTATTAATTTCCCAATTGCAGTGCAGTCGATATCTTGTTATCTGGAAGAAGTTCTTAAACTTTATTTATTATGTTTTTTAAAGTTTTGTTTTCTACAGTTGAAGAAATGATTTTTTTATGTGTGTGCGCCTGTTCGTTTGGCTCTTAATTTTCTTTCTTTCCTGTATGGGATTGATGAATGAATTTTGAAAGTTCCGGATGTTCATAGTTGTAGAAGATTCTTTTGTTATCCTACTCTTCGTTTCTTAGCCAGCAACTGGGAGATCTGTGAGGATTGATCTGTGATTTTTACTTCGGTTCTCTCTGGTCGTTGACTACGATCTTGCTTGAAATGATGCTTGGATAACTTGGGCTTGTAGTGTGCATCAGATCTTTAATTTACCTTGTGATTCAAAGCATATATGTTTTTGTTTTAGCGTTATATTTTAATTTTGCCACACGGGACAAAATCTTTTTTCTGATAGCTATTTTAGAATGGGCAAGTCAGCAATTGTATTTGTGAGAGAGAGAGAGATGGACAAGTCAGACAACTGTGTCTCCGTGTAGGAAACTTTAGAATGCTATTATTGGAACGCCGAATTTCCACCATCCACTTAGTGCAGTTCCGGTTCTCATGTTATCTTTCATAAAAGCACTGCTTTCTAGTGAAGGTAAGATAGATATTGTTGCATTTAGGCCCGTCTATATTTTCAGATATTGTTAGTGGAGGAATGAACATTTTTATATTTGGCCATTACATAGTAGTAGACGTAAGAATTCCTTATCGTGATTTCTTTAGGATGCTTGTAAGTCAGTCAGGTCTGATTATAGGAAGTAATTAATTGTTTTGCCATTGGTTATAGAGTAAAAGTTGCTCAAGAGTGACAAGACACACAGGATTGGTGCTGCAATGGTGGTTGCCGGAATATGCTGGTAATACAGTTGCACTGGTGTTATGCTGCTGCTGAGATGGTTGTAGAGTTTTTGGACTAGATTTAGTTTTTGTTCGTAAGTGTCAAACTGAGTCCGCAAAATTCAAGGGCACTGTTGTGGTGATATTTACAGTTTTTGTTTTTGGATTTCTGTATGTTTGCCAAAGTTATCTTAGTAATTTTTCCTATGGTTGCTTCAAAGAATGCTTTTTCTGTTTTGACTTCTCTTTGGTAATTTTAGCACCTTCATTCAGCTTACTAATACGTTAATTTTCTAATAATGGTACCTTGTCATCTCTGTAGATTGTGAAGATATGCTCTGCTCATGTTACTTCACCTTCTATGCATAAAGCTGGTAATTACAGGTAGAACAAAGGTCTATCTTAAGAATATCGTTCAAGCATGGGGCGCCTGAAGCTGCAGACTGGAATCAAAGCAATTGAGGAAGAACCTGAGGATTTTGATGCTACTTATTGTAGCAAAGCTAATTTAGCATGCATGATTAATTCAGAAATAGGAGCTGTATTGGCAGTTATGAGGAGAAATGTAAGATGGGGAGGTCGTTATGTGTCAGGTGATGACCAGCTTGAACACTCTCTAATTCAGTCTTTGAAGGCAGTACGCAGGCAGATATTTTCATGGCAGCATAAGTGGCATACCATTAATCCTGCAGTATATCTACAGCCATTTCTGGATGTGATTCGATCAGATGAAACTGGTGCACCAATAACTGGTGTTGCTTTGTCATCCGTTTACAAGATCTTAACACTTGATGTGATTGATCAAAACACTGTAAATGTTGAAGATGCAATGAACTTGTTAGTTGATGCTGTTACTAGCTGTCGATTTGAGGTTACAGATCCTGCGTCAGAAGAAGTGGTACTGATGAAGATACTACAAGTACTTCTAGCTTGCATGAAGAGCAAAGCCTCTGATATGTTGAGTAATCAGCATGTGTGCACTATAGTCAATACGTGTTTCCGAATAGTCCATCAAGCAGGAACAAAAGGTGAATTATTGCAACGGATAGCTCGGAATACCATGCATGAACTAGTTAGGTGTATTTTCTCACACCTTTCAGATGTTAACAAGACCGAGGGTGCATTGGTAAATGGAATCAGTACTATCAAACATGAGGTATGAATGCTTGTCCTAGTCTTCTTGTCTTGTCTTTTATATTAGTTTTTGGTAAGTGAAATAAAACTGAAAAAGCAGTATTAATATACATGAAAAATTAAAAGAAGAAGCTGACAAATAAGCTGTTCCAAGTGTTTTATATATATATATATATATATTTTTTTTTTGGTAATCCCTAGTCTTTTATTTAGTTTTACTTGTACATGGGTTTGTTTGGTTTTTGCTTTAGGGTAAATCATACCATGGAATAAGGACGTACAGGTAATAATCATGTATTGGTTTTTCTATTGGCATTGAAACTGTTATACTTCTCCTAAATCAAAACTTTTTGGAGGTTGTTGTCCTCTAATTGTATGTTTTGATAATTGAGGAACAAATATATAAAAGTTCCCTCAAATTATTTTTATTTTTTCATCCAAAGAATTAAGCGTAATTAGATTGTGAAGACTAGATGGACCAGATGCCTTGCATACACTTGGTTTTATCTATTTATTAATTGTAGCATACGTCACATTATAGGCCGTGGTTGTGTTTCTGGAAGAACAAGTGATAGTATATTTATGATATCCAGAGTTGAAATTATTCTAATCTTATTTACAAATATGTTATGACAATGCTTTACAGGTGGCTGGGCTTACTAATGAGCAAGCATTTCCAACTAGAGAATTGGATAATGGCAATATGAGTTCTGAATATGATGGTCATCCATTATCCATGAATCTTGCTTCCAATACTTCAATGGGTGCAGAAGCAGCTGGGATGGATGAAGATATAATTGGAGTTGGTACAGGGACAAATGCTGTCCCATATGACTTGCATCTCATGACTGAGCCATATGGAGTCCCTTGCATGGTGGAAATATTTCACTTTCTGTGCTCTTTATTTAATGTTGTTGAGCATATTGGAATGGATCCAAGATCAAATACCATAGCATTTGATGAAGATGTGCCTCTTTTTGCATTAGGTTTGATTAATTCCGCTATAGAATTGGGTGGGCCCTCCATTCGACATCACCCTAGGTTATTAAGTTTAATCCAGGATGAGTTGTTTCGTAATCTGATGCAATTTGGTCTCTCAATGAGTCCTCTTATTCTTTCAATGGTATGCAGCATTGTTCTAAATCTGTATCATCATCTGCGTACCGAACTCAAACTACAGCTAGAGGCATTCTTTTCTTGTGTGATTTTGAGGCTTGCACAAAGCAGGTACGGAGCATCTTACCAGCAGCAGGAGGTTGCTATGGAGGCTCTTGTTGATTTCTGCAGACAGAAGACATTTATGGTGGAGATGTATGCTAACTTAGATTGTGACATAACATGCAGTAACGTCTTTGAAGACCTTGCTAATCTTTTGTCCAAGAGTGCTTTCCCTGTGAACTGCCCATTATCATCAATGCACATTCTTGCTTTGGATGGTCTTATTGCTGTCATTCAGGGAATGGCTGAGAGGATAGGCAACGGAACGGGTGGATTAGAGTACACACCAGTAAATCTGGAAGAGTATACTCCATTTTGGATGGTGAAGTGTGACAACTATAATGATCCTAACCATTGGGTTATGTTTGTTCGTCGAAAAAAATACATCAAGAGAAGGTTGATGATTGGGGCTGATCACTTTAATCGTGACCCAAAGAAAGGATTGGAGTTCCTCCAAGGAACACATCTCTTACCTGACAAACTTGATCCTCAAAGTGTGGCCTGCTTTTTCAGGTATACTGCTGGGTTGGATAAGAATCTTGTTGGAGATTTCTTGGGAAATCATGACGAGTTTTGTGTTCAGGTTCTTCATGAATTTGCTGGGACTTTTGATTTCCAAGACATGAATTTGGATACTGCACTCCGACTTTTTTTAGAAACATTTCGACTGCCTGGAGAATCACAAAAGATACAAAGGGTGCTTGAGGCTTTCTCAGAGAGATATTATGAGCAGTCACCACATATTCTGGCTAATAAGGATGCTGCTCTCTTGTTATCATATTCACTCATAATGCTGAATACAGATCAGCATAATGTACAAGTGAAGAAAAAAATGACAGAAGAGGACTTCATCCGGAATAATCGGCACATCAATGGAGGCAATGACCTACCCAGAGAATACCTGTCTGAACTGTACCACTCAATATGCAAGAATGAGATCCGCACAATTCCGGAGCAAGGCACTGGTTTTTCTGAAATGACCCCTAGCCGTTGGATAGACCTAATGCATAAATCCAAGAAAAGTGTCCCATTCATTGTATCAGATTCGAAAGCCTACCTTGATCATGACATGTTTGCTATAATGTCCGGGCCGACAATTGCTGCCATCTCTGTGGTATTTGATCATGCAGAACATGAAGAGGTCTACCAAACATGTATTGATGGATTTCTAGCTGTTGCTAAGATTTCTGCATGCCATCATCTTGAAGATGTACTGGATGATCTAGTTGTCTCTCTCTGTAAGTTTACAACACTCCTGAATCCATCATCCGTTGAGGAACCTGTGCTGGCATTTGGTGATGATGCAAAAGCAAGAATAGCAACTGTGACAGTTTTCACTATTGCCAATAGGTTTGGTGATTACATTCGCACAGGTTGGAGAAATATCCTGGACTGCATTTTAAGGTTACACAAGCTTGGTCTTCTTCCTGCTCGTGTGGCCAGTGATGCAGCTGATGAGTCAGAGCTCTCTGCTGACACTGGGCACGGGAAACCTTTAACAAATTCTCTATCTACTACTCATATGCCCTCTGTGGGTACTCCAAGGAGATCCTCTGGATTGATGGGCCGGTTCAGTCAGCTCTTATCTCTTGACACAGAGGAGCCAAGATCCCAACCTACTGAACAACAACTTGCTGCTCATCAACGCACCCTTCAAACAATTCAAAACTGTCATATTGACAGCATATTTACTGAGAGTAAGTTTCTGCAGGCTGAATCTTTACTACAGCTTGCACGAGCACTGATTTGGGCTGCAGGCCGACCCCAGAAAGGGAACAGCTCTTCTGAGGATGAAGATACTGCAGTTTTTTGCCTGGAGTTGTTAATTGCAATTACTCTCAATAACAGGGATAGAATTGTGCTTCTTTGGCAGGGTGTATATGATCACATAGCTAGTATTGTTCAGTCAACCATTATGCCCAGTGCCCTGGTAGAGAAAGCTGTTTTTGGACTTCTTCGTATTTGTCAGCGGTTGCTTCCTTACAAAGAGAACCTTGCGGATGAACTTTTGAGGTCGCTTCAACTGGTTTTGAAACTTGATGCCCGGGTTGCTGATGCATACTGTGAGCAAATCACACAGGAAGTGAGTCGCCTTGTTAAAGCAAATGCCTCTCATATCAGATCCCAACTGGGGTGGCGGACAATCACATCCCTACTTTCCATCACTGCTCGACACCCAGAAGCCTCTGAGTCTGGATTTGATGCATTATTGTTTATTATGTCTGATGGAGCGCACTTGTTGCCGGCCAATTACGTTCTCTGTGTGGATGCATCGAGGCAGTTTGCCGAGTCTCGTGTTGGACAGGCTGAGCGTTCTGTTCGCTCGATAGATCTTATGGCAGGTTCTGTTGATTGTTTATCACGGTGGGCCTCCAAGGCTAAGGAAGCAATGGGAGAGGAGGAAGCTACAAAGATGACTCAGGATATTGGGGAGATGTGGCTACGGCTTGTCCAAGCTTTAAGAAAAGTTTGTTTGGACCAAAGAGAAGAGGTTAGGAACCATGCTTTGCTTGCATTGCAAAAGTGCCTGACAAGCGTGGAAGGGATACATCTTCCTCATGCTCTGTGGTTACAGTGCTTTGATCTGGTTATCTTCACAATGCTTGACGACTTGCTTGAAATTGCACAAGGACACTCCCAGAAGGACTACCGAAACATGGAAGGAACTCTTGTCATTGCCATGAAGCTCTTGCCCGAAGTGTTTTTGCAATTGCTTGCCCACCTGTCTCAGCTGACAACCTTCTGCAAATTGTGGCTTGGCGTTCTTAGCCGAATGGAAAAGTACATGAAGGTGAAAGTTAGAGGTAAGAAAAGCGAGAAGCTTCAGGAACTAGTACCGGAGTTGCTTAAGGACACCTTGCTTGTTATGAGGACAAGAGGCGTGCTCGTGCAGAGGAGTGCATTAGGAGGAGACAGTTTATGGGAGCTGACATGGCTTCATGTGAATAACATTGCTCCATCATTGCAAAATGAGGTTTTTCCTGATCAAGATTTAGAGCAGTCGCAGAGTAAAGAAGGTGAAGCAAGGAATGATGGTATATCTGACGAAACAGGTCATGTATATAGTACAAGTTAATTTATCATATTTACTAAACAAGTTTTTGTTTTATTATTACTATTTTTTTTTTTATGTTAATTTTTGGGGTGGTGGTATGTTTTTCTTGTCTTGAAGAAACAAATACTACATCTTGGGAAAGGGTTATTCCGCATCTATCACAAAGAAATTTTATGCCATGTTTTTTACGAATGCTCGTTTCTAAAAATTAACATAAATTTTTGTAAGTAAGATGAATTGTTTACATTTATCTCTAGTCGTTAATTAATAAAGATTTGTTCTATAATATATTTTGATTTCCTCTTGTGTAGTTGTAGGAAAGTAAATGAAACCAATTTAAATTAATAGACATTTAAATATGAATATTCAGCTCCAGGGACATCGTTACATCAATTGATAATACCAATTTTATTTTTAATATATAAATAATGGTTTTTGATATCAATGTTTTTTGATTCGGTGGTCAATGAACTTTCAATGCAGTACAATAACACCTTTGCTATCAACTTTGTTATTTTTTTTTAACTTTTTTGCCTTTTTTCGCACGTGATGCATTATATAACCTACTTGGTCGAGGGTAAAGATGTGATTTAAAAAAATTTATATATTCTTTCATGGATTTTTTATATTAATGCTTTTTAAATTATGCATAAAATTATAATTGTCCATTAAACTATTTATAAAATTGTAAATTACCTTATTAATTATATAATTGACATCAATATTCTTAAAATATTATAAATATATTAAAATGCCCTCAACTCATAAATACAGCATAATTTTAATGAACTTTAAAAACATATTGAAAATATCTCCAACTCATAAACACAATATAATTTTACCTTGAATATAGTATTTTTTTTTAACTATTTTATAGTATTTTTTTAATCAATAATTCAAATTAATTTATTTTTTCATATATTATCACTTATCTCAACCATTAATATAAAAGAAAAAATTTTTAAAAAAAAATTCTTAAACACTATTTTTTTTTAACTATCCAAAAATTTTATATTAGAGTGGGTGTTAATTAAGATGAATTTGTCATCCATCGTCAAACTAACTCCCTTCGTCAATCTCTTTTATTAAATAACATCCACATCTCAAATTCTTATACTGAATTGAAAATTTAATTAATTGAAAGTTTAAAGAATTATGATTTCAAATCAAACTTTGGAGTTAATTTACAACTTACACTAAACCTCATCTTTGGTATGAAAAACACTATAAAGAATAGTAACAGTCTTCCTATAGGTGATTGTACGTGATTCAAATGTTATACCAAAATATTTGTTCAAAAAACAAAAGTTGTACCAAAATAGTTAAAGGTAAATATAATATTATTCTAAAAGCTCCATTATATATATAAAAAAAAAAAAGTACTTAAAAGTTATAATTATGTATTTTATTAGAACGTTAAAAGATTTTTTTTTTTTTAAATTCAATCTTCGTAGCGCAATTCGAATGGGTCGGGTTTCCAACTATCCTACGCTGACCCAATTTGGAACAACCAGTACAGCTTAAAAAGAACACAGAAAAAAAAAAAAAAGATTTTTGATGGCATGTGGTGGATTCCTTTAATTTTTTTCAACCATTTTTTTTAATATGTAATACTTTAAACTAATTACCATCTTTCATATTAAATGAAAATAATTACATATGATATCTATTGAATTAATTAAACATAAATATCTTTTACACATTAAAAAAAAAAAACAATATGTAATTTGATCTATAATATTTTTTACTTTTTCAACAAACCACTAGGCTGATAGTGCCCCCACCATTGAAGGCAATGCACAATATATTTTAGTGTTTTTTATATTTAAATTTATTATATTATAGTATACAATGCTCAATATATTTTAGTGGTTTTTTTATATTTTACTTAAATTTATTATGTTATAGTATATTTCAATTGTATGTGAATAGAATCCAATCACACTATTATAATTGCCATATTTTATAATGGCATGTGGTATAAAGAAGATGATGATAATTGGCAATTTAAGAATTATAAATTTTTTATATATAGTTTTCTTTATTTTGCAACTTATTATTAAACTCTAAAATAACTACTCTACCGAGCCATTTTAGAAGTTTTACTCCGTTTTACTTGTTTACTCGTTCATTATTACAAACTTAATTGGCAATGACAAGGATAGGAAAGTTAGGCTTGTCATGAAAGACAGATTTATTTCTTCTTCTTCTTCTTTCTTTTTTTTGAAAATCTTGGTCATAAAATAAAAGGCATAGATACCTATCTTTGCCATAAAAGTCTCTGTATAGTAATAAATATAAATATAAAATATTAATAATATCATATATAATATGTATATATTTGGTAACGTATAGTACATAATATAAAATACAAAACTAAATTAATGATTGTATACACCTTCATAGTAAATTTTTGCCTTAAAAAATTCATATTCTCTCAGCTATTTTTTTTTTTTGGAAAATAAATATTCAATAAACTTTAGTATAAGCACCCATAATCCCCTATAAGATAAATTTAAAACAAATGCAATTAGTAAAAGAGGATAGACAATTATTTACAAAAATAATACTTAATAATTGCAAACAAAAAACATACCAGTTAATAATTATTATAAGTCAAAATAATAGAATATATATATATATATATATAGTAAATTTGTATATTATTCCCAACTTATAAAGATTTATGTAAATATAAATAGTTCTGAATTTATTATGCCCAACAACATGCAGGCTGGTGATGGGGGCACCACCGGCCTTGTGGTGGTGGCCACCGCAAGCACGCTGCACCACCACCACGATGTCGATGGGGGCATCAATTAGGTCGTGGCAGGCAGTTATTTTTTTTTATGATTTTTTTTTATTTTATTCAAATTTGATCAAATTTAAATATAAAGAAGTAAAAAAACACATGCAATTAAATACTAAATCTTTATTAAAGTATTTATTCAAACACCTAATATGTATTTTATTACCAAAACTCATCAACACCACACAATTTAAAATCAAAACATAAGAAAATTCAAAATCAAAACACCAAAACTTCGCTAAAATATTTATTCAAATATAGCATACATTGTAACACTAAAACTCATCAACACACAATCTAAGGCTTTGTCGGTCAAAGAATACGAGAAGGGTCAATGGTGGTGGGTGATGATGTGGTATAAGTGTAGCAACCACTGTCTTGGCCAAACTTTTAATTATTAATGACCTCTTCATTTTACATTTTAAAAAATATAAGGATAATTTTATACTAAAATTGTAATTCCACACAAAAATAGATCATTGACCAATAATAATAATAAATAAATAAATAAACCTGTATTTCCCCGTATAATTGTAAAGAAATTCATTAAATTTTCTTATATCAACTTTAGCTGATTGTACATTTGCGCTTCTTTTACATGCATATTAATGTTGAGCTCATAACCAGACTTTTTGCAGCTTTCCACTTTCTCTCTCTCTAATATTACCGAAAATGAAACAAAATTAATCCTCAAATTCTCTACTAATCCACTGTCAAACATGCAGGAACGGCCCAGGAACGGTCTGATTATGTACGAGTGATGTAAAAGCACTTAGAACCCTATAGCTATATATATATATATATATATCTATTTATATTATAAGAGATTTATTTCTAAAAAAATATTTTTTTATTAAATTAAAAAGTATAGAGCATGAAATTAATCCAAACAAGAAACATGCAAAACCCAACTGATCTAGTTAAAAGCAAAGCGCACCAAATTAATCCCGCAGTATATTATGGAAAAATACAAGTACGAAAATTTTTAAAATGGCAATTGGATCGCTGAAAAAATGACAAAAACTTTGGCTGTCGGCACTCATAAATTTTCACATCATCTCCTTCTAATTCCCAGCTACATAAATGAAATGTGTAATGACAGTCAAGTATAGCTTTTATTTGAATGCTGCAAAGACACTTAGATTGGCCTCTGATAATAAACAAAAAGCAAAGTAAGACTTCATGCCGTGTTCTAGTCTGAAGGATTATCATACAATGAAACTGAGAAGGTGATGACACCCCAAAGTGGGGTTTCTGGGTTTTGTCGCTCACAGTAAGGTAGGCGATGGTCGCCCACCTTATCATCTCCCTATACATATATATATATAAACACACACACACACACACACACACACATAGGAATAAATGACCTTTAATTTAGTCAAACTACTAAAAATTGTCTCAAGTCAAAAAAAAATAAAAATTATAAGAGAATGGAACTAGAAGTTTCCTTGAACACCAATTTGAGAGTGCAAGACTTACCTGACAATGCTTACAACTATATACATTAAACAAGGTAGAAACAGGAAATGATCAAATGCCATAAGTCGGATGGTGATACAAATTAAAACTACATTGTTGAGAGAGAGTTTTGCAAAAGAAAGCCTCACACATTTATTTAGATTTGTATTTCCTGGCTCAACTTAAATGCATTATGCATATGCAATTGTTGTGGTGTTTAATTAGTCTCACAGCATATATATAAATTGAAGATTTTCTCCTAATCGCAACTAGAAATCTCTCTTAATTTGTTCTACACCATCAAATAATCTATAATGATATCAGAAATTAATAAAAATAATTAACACACTTAATATGATTTCACCTTGCTTCGAAATATATAACGTCTTTCTTTGTTCACCATACACTTATTTAAAAAGTACAAAGCAGTGTAATACATGTTGCAATTCTCAATAAGGTATATCCCTATTAAACAAGACTGCAAGTAACATCCATTTTATGCTTGACCAAGTGTCAATTCAAATATGAGCCCCTCATATCACATATATGGCCCTAAACCCTAAAGACCAAGCATGTGCTACACATCTGGCACTCCGTGACCACATTCCAGAAACTATACAGATATCAACGACAATGATGGCAGATATAGGATGCACGAGAAAGGTTTTAACTTTCTATCGACCTAATGCATTTGAAATGACCCATTCTTGGGAAAATGCAGATGAATCAAACCCCACACACACTCTCTTTCACGCGCCTTCTACACAAATCTAAAAAAAAATTGCAATTAAGCCTGACGTTATGCTTTTAACTATAGTCAGCATCATTAGAGTTCCATAAATTAACCATACGCCAGAGCAATAATAGAGGTGGAAGATAGTGAGCTTACCATTTATAGAGAGGGACAAAGACTACTCGACCGTCCTTGACTACTACTCCTTTGCTACAATTTCTTCTACAACAAGTTGATTAGAGAGAGATATCAACAAGTTGATTGGAGAGAGATATCACAAACGCCCACAAGTTTTGAAACATTGGCTTAAAACCTAATGGTGAGAAATATGAAAATGATTTTTGACAAGCAAAAGATATAAACAAAAAGCCAAAAAGTCCTACGTCTCTCTCGCTTACTATTCTTACAACTAAGTACTGCCAAAAACATATTTTGCACAAGTGTCAGCTACCAAAAACCAAACTCTCTCTCTTTTCTTACTCAATCTCTCTCTCAGTAAGAGGGAGGTGGTGGTGGTCGTGGTGGAGGACCCCAGAACATGTCATGGGGCATTTGACCATTTGGAAGTAAATTAGGAGGCAAGTTGTAGATTGGCACTGAAGCTTGCTCACCACCCAGACTCTGTGAGGTTGAAGTAGTCCCAGCAGTCCCAGAATTCACCAACCCAGATTGTTGCTCTACTTGCATTCCTTCTCCAGCTGGTTCATCCTCTATCGGCAATCTCTCAAAAATCGCATTCGTAAATGTGGCTCCCACGATTATCACTGGCCCAGACGCCACCAGAGCACCCGCCACCGTGCCCCCGACCACTTGGCCTTGCCCACCGGCCAAGTAAACCGTCAAACCAGTTGCACCGGGAGGCGACGGCGCCGGCAGGAACGCTCCAGACAGTGACAGTATCTCGAACCTTCCATGGAGAGTGATGACTCCACCGGGAGCCGCCGGTTGTCGGAGAGTAACGTTGGTGACAATGCCGCTACCGCTTAAGACCGACACGCCTCTATGCCTTCTCTGCGCGAAGGTTGCTATGCTCTCGACTATGTCACTACCGCTGCTGATTTCCAAGACATGGCTTCGTAGAGCATTGGGACTCTCTTTGGTAATCACTATAGGTGGTTTTGATTTGTTCTTTGATCCTGGTGGACGGCCTCGTGGTCGGCGGTTACTGCTTCCAGGCTCGACGCTTTCATTTCCACCTGTGTTGTTAGTATCATTGTCCCTGCTATCTTCTTCTTCGAGCTGGTTTTGATTTTGTGGGATGGCGTTTTGATTGCTGTTGCTGCTATTTGTCGGCGTGTTGTTGTTGTTGTCCTCTTCGTCTGTGTTTCTCAGCTGAAGCGAAGGTGGTGAGGACATTGAGTCCACTCCTCTCATAGCTACATTTCCAGCCCACCACCGATTCGCCATGGTCAAATTCTTAGGAAGAAAGAGAAATCCAAATGGAGATATGAGCAATAAAAGCAGCAGATTTTTCCTTCTAAGTTGTGCCCCCTTTCTTTTGCCTTGTTGAATCGGAAAATGTTAAAATTTCAGCAACCCAAGCTGGGGATACACCAAACAGAGAATAATAAAGATGAACTACATCTCCATCTTTTCTTCCTATTTGTTCTTTGTTTGTTTGCTTGCTGTTATAGATTACGATCCCCTGGTATGGAATCCCCAAATCCAACAGATACAATCCAAAACCTTATCTTTTTTCTATCTTTGCATGACAGAATCAGACAGTACGGATATGGGTTTCCCTTGTTTTGCATGAAAACCCTAAAACCTTCACTTCTAAATACAAAACAACCTTCAGATCCAACGAAACACCACTCAAAAACCCAAAAGCTTGAAAACCCACTTCTCTAAATCCCAAAGGGTATTCAAAGATCTAAACTCTAAACCACATCAAGAACCACAGAAGCCTTAACACAAACCTATCTTTTCACACTCCACACTATACGTGCCAAGCCTCTCCTATATATGTCTTTTACGAAGCATATACATAACAGGAGGATAGAGGAAGCAACTTGAGTTTCACTTTGTACCTTGCAGCCTATGCGCCGAATTAGTGTTGGTTAGTACGAGCAAAGCAGCAGAGGTTATGGCAGCGTAGCCAAATAAGCAACAGAAAAGATAGATAGGGAGAAATGGGAACCTCAAGAGAGAGTACTTTAGTTCTGTTGGGTGCCTCCAGCTTTTTGAAGCATCTGAGCTTTGTACATCTTCTGGAGCTGTGGGGGCGTACGTTAAAGCTAGGACCCAGCACTCCCTGGGGCGCAAGATAAGGATTCGTGTACTAATCTATGCATCTCTCTCTATCTCTGTAGAAGCGGTTTCGCAGAGCCTGGTTTTCTTTCTTTTCTTGTCCCCCTGGTAAATGGTTTTCCCTTTCTGTCTTTCTGTCCAAGTTCCAAGCTTCAAGTTGGTGTGTAGTGAAAGCCTTTATACTATACACTCACATCCCTCAAAACCCATACTCCACCAACCAATCACCACCCAAAGTCAAACAAGTTGCAATCCCTTAAATGACACATATACCCTACGCAGCTTACGTGTTGTCTTCCAATTTGTGAAGCAGAAAAAGATTTGGTAGTGATAGGTGCAGTGGGTACCAAAGCTTTCTTAAGAGTTGGACTAGCCCTGTGTTTTCTTCTCATTCAAAAACCGTGGTGTGGGATAACGTGCGCATTGAGTAGTGGGAACACGTCACTGTCTTCGAGTCCCGACAATGGTATCGAATGCCAAGGTCTGAAAACCATCACCGCCAAAAACAGAGCCATCGGCTCGGACCCCGCCATCACTTATTACTTTGGTCTTCTTTTCTTCAAGCTCCTGCTGAAATTTGCCGTTTTTGGCTGTAGAATCTAAGAGTGAGTAAAGCTTGTCTAAAATTAGGTATAGATACATTTATTGTATATATCATAAATAATATCAATACAAATTATATAACAGTACTGCTGCTGCAGCAATTTAATTAATCATAAACTGTAATATTATTTATGAGAGTTCAGAATAATTTGATTTTCACGACAATTCGTGTTGAAAAACGTTATTTTCAATTTTTTTTTTTTTATCAACCGTGATCATCTATTTAATATTTATTGAAGGATAAAAATTTATCACCTCGTTAATTAAATATAATTAATTTATTAATTTTCATTCAGCTGCCACGTCATTATTTAAATAGTTTAAAATATATATTTTATATTAAATTAAAACAAAAAAAAGAAATTCAAAATTGAACCTTTATTCTCCTCCTTCATCTCTCATATTCATCTCCTTCATCTCTCATATTCATCTGGGTGTGGCCTAACAGAAAAAAAGTCAATCATTTCATCACACTCGTTTATAAAAGTTTTGATTTGAATATTAATAAGTTTCGTTATTATTTCAGATGTACTCAGTATTATTTGAAATATCAATGGAGGAGATCTATTATGGGGCTGAGTCAGCTGCTGTAGACTCTTATAAGATTATAAACTTAGAGCAGTAAAAAAATTATATCCACTAACAAAATCATAAGATAATGAGATCCACACTGAAATTTTTTTCTTATCCATAAAAAAAAATCCATATAGAGCTTTCAGTTTAAATTCACATGTGTAAAATCATTAGTAAAAAAAACCATTATTTTTTCTAAGCTTTTTCTTCTCATGTATATCCTTTTTAATTTTAGATAAAATATATTTTAAACTTTTAAAATAATTATGTGGCAAATGGGATGGAAACTAATAAATTAATTTAATTATGTTTATTTGATGAGGTGATAAATTTTTATCCCTTAAATATTAAATAGATTATTGTAATTGAAATAGAAGGAAAAACATAAAAAGGATCCAAACCCATCCGTTATAACAATGGAATGCAAATAATAAGGCGGCTGTAATATTATAATTGACATAAGCTTCATACAATCGAATGCTACCATCGCGGTATCTCAAAGCTTGATTCCATAATTGAATGTGGGAAAAAGCATATGCATGTCTTCACTACTTCGACAGTCCTATTGATGTGGCCTTGTGACCAACTTAGGCTTGTGAGACAGGGTTTGTTAAAGTTACTACTCTAAGCTTTTCAGTCATACAACACCAGGAGGCAACAATCAAACATTACCTCAATACCCCATCACTAGCTTTGATGTCTGTCAATTTGTCATGTGTCTTTTGGAAATTGGAAATTATGGGACTACTAAATAATTGGGATCTCAATGAGGTTGTTTTGGCTTTGGAGACTAATCTTATTAATGTTTTGTTAAAAACAAATTCATGGGTATTTTAGAGATGAACAATTTTTATAGTGGGTTTGGAAATTTTTTTTTTTTTTTTTTTTAATTGTGGGATTGGGTTTTTCTATTGGCTTGTCCTTAAATGGGATATCATATCAGTGTTTTGGTTTAGTAATAGTTAAAGATAATCTTAACCAAAAGAAAAAGTTATAATAAAAGATAAAGTCTTCTTCAGAATGAATTTAAATGGTCAAAAGCATTGCATGTAATTCCGTCACTTTAAAGCAAAATTGTCAAGGTTATGCCATATGTGAGAAAACAGAATAGTTGATATAACTGAGAAGAATCCAGATTTACTGTACACTCTTCGTCATCAAAGTTTGACATATTAATTTATTATTTATTTATTTATTTAACTGAAGTGTTAAATTTTAATTATGAGAAAAATAATTATTAATCCGATCCAACGAAAGACTGGTAAAAAAAGTCTGCTGGAAGATTATCAAGCTTCAGAATGAAAGACGTAACTAATAATATGAGAGATAGTATTGCCTTCAAAGAATTAACCCTTGTTATTAAAAAAAATAATAATAAAATAATAATAATAATAAGACAAACCAAAGTGTCCATAGTGTTTTTTTTTCTCACCGAATTTTACCAGGAAAAGTCTAAAAGAAAATCTTATAAGAAGCTAAAAAAGAAGTCACAAAATGAGGCATAATTAATCCGACACTCAAACTTGTGAATCAAACACGTTGGCTCACCCAAATTAAAGGAAAAGATCCATTTTCCCCTAACCATCCCTAGCCACCTAATTTGTCCCCATGATGCATGAACCAAGTGAAAAATGTCAAAAGTGCTTTTGATCTTTAGTTCCTCAATGATGTTGCTGACTTTTTCCTACTAGGCAGAGTAATGGTATTCAAAAAACAATTTGCTTTTGACACATTTCATTTGGGTACGCTTTTATTCTTAATACATAATAAATTAATCAGTTTTATTAATTATATGTAATTCAGACATATATATATATATATATATATATATTTGTTATCAGTATAAATTATAGAAAAATTATCAAAAATGTCCACATGAAATGCTAAAATAGTTAAAATACCACATTCAATAATTTAGTTAAAATTGGACATAATATAATTTCTCCTATCCAAAATACCCTTGACATTTGAACTTCCAGTCCTTCTATCTTCCTTTTTTCCTCTATGGTTATCGCCGATTCTCGTTGGTTCTCATCATTACTAATTCATCGTTGCCATCACCATACATTATTGAAATGGCACAAAAAAAAAGGCACATGCAAGGAAAAATTCTTCCAGCCCTTAAAAATTGAAGACCCAACCTCAATCTTCAACAAAGAAAACTCTAACGAATCCACCTACGAAGACCAAAACAGTGAAGATGAGCACTACATGTTCTACTGTCGTTAAAGATGCACCAGCTCAATCAACTCCGGCCATTGAAGTACATTCCACCAAATCCAAACTTATAAGTCCTATAATTTAACTTGTATAATTTAGGTTTGAGAAAGAAAAAAAATTTAGTGGGAAAATTTTGATTTTTTTGTTTGTTTAACACTATGAAAAATAAATGTTTTGTTTGTTGAATATATAATTTTTGTTGGTAATAACAATAAGCTTAGGTGGATTGAACTTTTGAATGTGAATTGTTCATAGGTTAAGGTTGTAGGTTGAAAAATTGTTCATCATGACAAGTTTAGATTTTTATGTGTAGTTGTTCAATAATTTCATGTTAATAATGCTATTGCCCTACATAGGAAAATTATTTTTTGTTCAGTGAATTGGTATGTATGAGTTGCTTACAAAATTTTCTGAAAAAACTGAAGCTTGGCCAATTTCAACGTGATCTCACTACAATTGACAAGTTCTCACCACAAAGGACAAGACCTCAATTTTGTTCTAAAAGTTATGTTCTCATCCTTAGTAGTGAGATCTCGCTAGTTGTAGCAAGGCATTTTCCATTTGGTTGATGATACTCTTGAAAAAATATCTTGCTATAAGTAGCTAGCAATCGCTATTATGGGCGAGAAGGTAGTTCAGTGAATATAAGTGTCTTCTCACTTACAGTAGCGAATGTTCGCTAGTATTAGCAAGGGATTTTCCAATGGATTGATGATGCTCTTGGGAAAATGCCTCTTTAAAAGTAACGAGTACTCGCTACCATTGGTGAGAAGGCAGTATAGAGAGCAAAATTGCATTCTCATCAATAGAAGCGAGATATCGCTACTTGTGGCGAGTAGGTATTAGATGGAACCAATTGTACCTTTTCACCAAAAGTAGCGAGATCTAACTACTTTTGGCAAGTCATTTTCCCAAGAGCAAATTTTTTGTGGTTTTTTTTTTCTTTTCTAATTTATTTTATTTTATTTGTAGGCATAGAAATATAGACCGTTCATACATGAGAAACATAATAATATAACTAAGGTGAAAAATATAGGTAATTTGTCATATACAATTGAGCTTATTCGGTGGAAGCTTGGTAAAAGTGGTGTTGAGAAGTTTGTGAAGACATGCTTTGGGCATTTCCTGGACATCCAGACACTTAGATTTTGCAGCATTATTGTTCATAGGTTGTTGATATGACAAATGGAATGCGATGATCTAAAGGTAGCTGAATTTAACTTTAGAGGTGTCAGTGTTCAGTTTAACAAGAAAGCATTTGCAATGGTAACTAGGTTGAAATGTGGCAAGCCTCCAAGCTATGATGAGAGCAGTAGGTTGACAGACCGATTATGGACGGAGTACTTTGGTCCAAACAGTGAGCTTCAACTAAGGGAGTTCATAGAGAAGTTTGAATGTCATCCATTTAATCAGTGTGAAGTTGATGACAACGTCAAGTTGGCAATGTTTTTTCTGTTGGACTATGTATGTATATTTGATGATAATAAGAAACCTATAAACAACACCAACTTCAAGATCATTCAGGATGATGCATTGTGCGAGAGTTATTCATGGAGGACATTGTCATATGATATCATAATTGCATCTGTGCGTGATTATATCAACAACAACAACTTCCCTAACATTTTCACTCTATATGGTTTTCCTATTGCATTTTAAGTACTGTTTCTTTAAAGATACTTGTATTTATTGGAGTATTATGTTTTTATAATATTGACAATTATTAATTTTCACATTTGGGGTTAATTATACTATTTCTTAATTGTTCTACAAGTTTGGGAGTTTGAAACTATTCTCATACCCACATTGATAAGTTTTGGGAATTATTTCCCTAATAATTACCATTGAATACTTTGTTGGGAATTTTCTAGATTACTACATTTTGATAAGCTATATACGAGAGTCTTTAATACTGATAACGTAAGTATATATCAACTATTAAATTTATTGTTACATTATATTCTATTGTATAATAATGCAATTAACACTAAATGTGTTTTATTTTGAAATTGTGTAGTACTTTGTACATGACATGCTAGTGCCCACTAAGGAGTAGGAGAATCGCGATTGGATCACCACCTTCTATATTTGTGCCGGAGAGCGCACATATTCCAATCCATCCTCAGTCTGTGTGGACGGTAATAAGTCGGATGCCAGCATACGTGACACTGAGCATACCATATCAATTGGTATGTCTAGGGTCCCATATGCACCGTCAATCTACGACATAAAGGGGTTGGAAAAGAAGATCGATGAGTTGCAAACATATTTAGATGAGCTAACTAAGATGGTTCGTATCATCATGTAGCATGTTTATGTTGAAGAGATTAGTTAATATTATATTATATAATTTACTTGTATTTATGAATAGAAATTGGTTAAAAAATAAAATAAATAGCTTTCATTGTATCACTTTTATTATATAGGATTTCTTATAATAACGAAATATCTTATATTGTATTCAAATACAAAGTCATATGAATACAATCCTCTATTCAAACTTTTTGAATCCAATCGTTGCTATGTTAATAACTGTGAACAATAATGTAAATATATTTCTTAAAGAAAGACAAAAAATTTGACTTTTATTAAATAAGATATATCCATATTACAAGTATCAATTTTATCAAGCATTAATTATGGTTCATTACAAGTTTATTAATTTATATAATTCATACATATTTGACTAGTAATTGTTACTTTTTATTGTAGCATGTTCAACAACCGCAGATGTATCAAAATAATTAAAGTGTTTGATGTTGCTGTACAGGACACTGAGCGTAGTGTAGTTGAAATTTCTCCTCAGTTGAAAAAAAATAAAATTTAAAGACATCGTGTATAGGTAAAACATTTAAGAAGTTGGTAATGCTTTCTTTTCCATTCACACCTCTACAAGATTCTGACCCACCTATCGAAAAAAAGCGAATGGATCTAATTTTCGATCCATTTAGGGCTATAGATGAGAGGAAGTGTCCGATGTTTACCGAATTTATGGACGATACAAGCAAAGTGAAGCTTGATGTACTGTATGCAGATTTTGACAAAAGTATATTCAAGACTATTTTTACTTCCGGTGAATGATGGTATGATATAGTAAGTGAAACTATTTTATCTCCTTACCCTTTTATTATTTTTCAAAGTTTGTGTTATATTTTCATAATTTTGCTTAATAAATGGTGTGACGTCCATCCTCACCCATAATTCAAGCACTTTTTTTCAATTTCTTCTCAAGCCATGAAATAATTGGTGTCGTCACAAATTTCACTCCATTATGATGATTATAAAATCAATCTTGAATCAAAATCCTAACAGTCTCAAGCAATGATACAATTGGAAGTGACCTAGCATCTCCAAGTACGACATTTAGACACTCGATAATGTTGGTTGTCATTATGTTGTACCTCATACCTGAGAAATGAGATCTAGCCCATCTTTCAGGATTAGCTTCCATGATGTAATGATGAGCATGTATGTCAATATTCTCTAAATGCCGCATATGCTTCTCGAAATTGACTGACAGATAAGCTTTCGCTACTTGATAGAAAGTTATATATATATATATATATATGTTTATTTTTTTCAAAATGCTACTTTACATTGCAACTAAAATGGTATATGCAATGTCCATGATATGCATTGGTATATACAATTGAAATCGCCCTTTACAAACCTCTATATCTATTAGTAATAATATTAAATCTGAAACTTCACCATAGGCCTCCTTAAACCTCTCAAAAAACCAAGTGTAAGATTATTCATTTTCAGTATCCTTAATACCAAAAGCTAGAATATATATTTGCTCATTATCATCAAAACATGCTACAACAAATAGAGTGCTCTTATATTTCCCTTTCAAATGCATCTCATCAATAACTACAACGAGCCTCAATTTATTAAATCTCTTTCAGGATTGCCAAAATCATGAAAAAGTAAAGAAAATAATTATTATTGTCAGTCTCAATACAAGTCATATTACCTGGATTTTTTTCCTCCAACATTGAACACCACAATGGAAAATGTTTATATGATTTCTCTGGAAAACCTCTTATACTATCAAGTGCAAATTCTTTTGCCCTCCAGCTTTCTTATGACTTATCTTAATCTTGTGTTGCCTTTTCATGTCAAAGACAAATTATTTCGCTTTGTACTGACAGAAAATTACATAGTATTTCTGTTTGATTTGCTCACCGATAAGTTTACTACCCGCTTGACGATGTGTCGTAATTATATTTGTAATTGTTGAGCATTCATGTGTTTTCTTGAATACCCTAATGAAAAATAAATCTAAATCTTCAATCCTAATTGCACGGATACGCCATGGGTAACTATTAACAACATATTCAACCTTATATCTCTAAGAACATGACTTTCTAAATTTAAATTTGAAATGATTGTCAATTGCATAGGTCCCCAACTTTAGCTGTAACTCTTTCTTGCTACTATATATTTGTCTGACGTTAAGTTCATTTGTTGAAGATAAAGTATTATTGGTGTTCGGAATCGGATAAACATTTAACGTTGAAGGACTACTATCAACTTGAGATGACCTATCAACTTAGGATGTCCGATGTCAACTTCAATAGGTAAGGGTGCATAAGGAACATGTCAATCCAATGGAGACAGAGGAAGGTCAACCATCACAAACTCTTCTAGCATATTACGAACATTAGCCATTGTAAATCCTTATGATACAATCGGAACTTTAAATGTGCATTTACTTGGACATTAACCTCATGATCCAAATCAATACTATCATTATGTATGAAATTATTTTATTGTCGATTTTTCTTTATCGCATCTATCTTATCTTTATCATCAACATCATATTTGTGTGGGTTGTTAAATTGCACATATTTATCCGATGTTGCTATCGCAATCTCCTCCCCAAAAATATAAGCCTCATCATATATGTTATGCGCCTTCACTGTAAACCAATTCCTTATTTCATTTGATGAAATCCCATCTTCTCTATTGGTAATTCGGGTTGTGTGAATGTTTTCATCTTGTTTGTTTTCACTTCCACATGTAATATGTTTTGTGGCACATTTTGTGAAACATTTTACATTACCTCAATGTACAGTGGTAATCGATATTTTGTATCAATGCGAAACAGTTTCTTCAAAGAGCATTGGACATCTTCATTGGTTTCAATCTTAATAGGGTCCAACTTATAGCATGAGTGAAACAGATACTTCATTATGATCCGAAAAGAGTTATGATCTATCTTTGTCGCTACATACATGAGGTCTAATATTTTCTTATATGTGCAATTCTATCTTATTATCATTGCTATATTTCTCCCATTAATGTATTCTTAACTCTCGTCTTTATTTGTAACAAGCCTTTCCTTGTACAAAATAACAATCATAGTTTTCTTCATAATAAACCTTGCACATTGATAAACCACCCCAAATAAATTAAAAATTGTAAAAAATATATAAATATAAACAAACCAAATAATAAAAATTGTAATAAATATATAAACATAAACAAAAAGCAAATAGTAAAGGAAAAAAAATTGTCATCTCGCTAATAGTGGCGAGTGCTTACTATTATTAGCAAGGACGCATCATATGAAACGAAATTGGTTCTCACCCAAAGTGGCGAGATCTCGCTGCTATTGGCGAGTAAGCATGATATGGAACCAAACTGCATGCTCGCCAAGAGTAACGAGCCCTCACTAGAAGTGGTGATGCATTTTCCAGAGAGGGTGAGTTTCTCTTTGGAAAATGCCTAACCAATAGTAGCGTGATCTCGATACTTTTAAAGAGGATGTAGTTTAGTTCCATATCATGCCTACTCACCAACAGAAGCGATATCTTATCACTTTGGGTGAGAATTTAATTTCATAAATATACCGACCGTGAACTTGTGTAGCAATAGTAAACTGTAATTTTCAAGATAAAAAATACTGTAAAAAAATTCTTTTACAGAAATATATACTGCTTTAAAAGATACTCTAAATATTAATTTCAACACTACAAGGAATCATAAACAATTTAAAAATACAATATAATATTGTGAGAACTTAAAATATTAACCTAAACAATTATAAGTACGAGAGTATCTATGAAATATTATGGATAAAGGCATATTTAACTCTTTTCCGTGTTAAGTTGTAGTTCTTGAAGTGAAATTCAAACTTAGTCATAAATATTTTAAAAGATTCAATAGATCTATTAATTTTTCTATAAGAGAATTAAACAAAAAAGAGATAAAAAAAATGATAAAAATAAATAAATAATTAGTATATCAGCTAGAAACAATTATCTAAGAATAGAGATATTTTAGAATTTTTAAAATGTTTAAATGGTGAGTATTTTTAGACAGATTATTATTGCATATTCATTTTCATATTTAAGGAGTTATGGGTGTACATTCTTAATAATTATCCTAAATTATATATAATTTCCATCCCAACCATAAATTGTAAAATCACACGATCCTCGTGAAGAAAAGCTTTGTTATTTTCCTAGCTACCCACTGACCATTGGTTTGGTTGCAATCATTTCAAACAGTTTTTGGCTTTATAGGATCGATGTCAACATCCACCGTGGAAATTGGAATACCTACTCTATCCTCTTTAACAGTTTGATGTGGCGGGGCTGAAGCCTAATTTTGTGTTATGGCATAAAATGAGAAGGTAAGCCATATAGATCCACTTGGCCGTCACATTACTTTCATGGAGAAAAGAAAGAGTACCTCTAAAGAGAAAGATTAGCAGATGATAATAGACAGAACTTTTCTGGGTCTTGGTCTTTTCTCTATTAAGGCCTTTGCCTAGGAGCATCCTTTATTAAATTAAAACAAAATAATTATCGTACTAAACAAGTATATATACTTTTCATGTTAACTATTGGCGTAAACGGTATGATATGTTATTCTTCCATCGAGACAAAAATAAAACATACTGGGAAAAGATCATACTGGCCAATTTTTTTTATTTGTTTTTTTTTACTCCTAAGATTCAGTTTACCAAAAAAAAAAAAAGTGTTATGTTTGTCTATACATACTTAGAAAGTCTGGAAATTAACACTTTTATTATTATGAATTTAATTATCATCATGAGTAAACAAGCTTCTTAGGAGTAAAAAATAGAATGCTGGTTCTGTACATTAATATGCAAGCCCATACAAAACTATTGAAGGATTCCCTTACACTATGGGATAGATCAACTTCCTTCTGCAGATTTTCAATATTACATGAAGAAAAAAATGGTAAAATTCTTGGCCTAAAAAGGCAAATTACTATAAAGCACGTAAAATATATCATCAGAGAAATCCACTATTTATCTGAAAAAAAAAAAAAAAAAAGTTTGATGGAGGCAAATCATGAGCCGGGACACTGATTCAATGAAGATGAAGAACATTATGAAGAAACCAACCAACTTGCCTGGGTTGCCAAACTGCCCTGATATGAGGTTTTGTAGATTCAAATTTCTAAACATAGACTATCTCATACAATAGCTTGACACACGTGTTTCAGGTGCGTTTATGAACAAGGATTAAGAAGACGAAACCATAGACATGTTAACCTCCACCAGCAGCAACTTCGGATAATGTTGCTTCAGTTGGAGGAACATCACTTGCTGCATTAGATGTTAAACCTTCCATGGTTTCACCTTGCTTACTCTCCAACTGCTCTGAATCTTGATCAGGAAAAACCTCAGATTGTAAGGATGAAGCAATGTTATTCACATGAAGCCAAGTTAGCTCCCATAAACTGTCACCACCTAAGGCACTCCTCTGCACAAGTACACCACTTGTTTTCATAACAAGCAAGGTGTTCTTAAGCAGCTCAGGCACTAGTTCATGAAGCTTCTCACTTCTCTTTCCTCTAACTTTCACCTTCATATACTTTTCCAATCGGCTAAGAACACCAAGCCATAACTTGCAGAAGGTTGTTAACTGAGATAGGTCAGGAAGCAACTGCAGAAACACTTTAGGCAAGAGTCTCATGGCAAGGATAAGTGATCCTTCCATGTTCCGATAGTCCTTCTGGGAATGTCCTTGAGCAATTTCAAACAAGTCATCAAGCATTGTGAAGATCACCAAATCAAAGCACTGTAACCACAAAGCATGAGGAAGATGTATCCCATCCACTCTTGTCAAGCACTTTTGTAACGACAGTAAAGCATGATTTCTAACTTCTTCTCTCTGGTCCAAACAAACTTTTCTCAATCCCTGGACAAGCCTCAACCACATCTCTCCAATATCCTGAGTCATCCTCACAGCTTCTTCCTCTCCCATTGCTTCCTTACCCTCACAGGCCCATCTTGCTAAACAATCAACAGAACCCCCCATAAGATCAAGTGCACAAACAGAACGCTCTGCCTGTCCAACACGAGACTCTGCAAACTGCCTTGATGCATCCACACACAGCACATAATTGGCCGGCAACAAGTGAGCACCATCAGACATAATAAACAATAATGCATCAAATCCAGCCTCTGAGGCCTCGGGGTGTCGAGCAGTGATGGAAAGGAGGGAAGTAATTGTGCGCCAACCCAAATGGGATCTGATGTGAGAGGCATTTGCTTTAACAAGGCGACTGACTTCCTGTGTAATTTGCTCACAGTAAGCATCAGCAACCCGGGCATCAAGTTTCAAGACAAGTTGCAATGACCTCAAAAGTTCATCCGCAAGGCTCTCTTTGTAAGGAAGTAGCCGCTGACAAATACGTAGAAGTCCAAAAACAGCCTTTTCAACCAGGGCTGAGGGCAGGATGGTTGACTGAACGATGCTGGCAATGTGCTCATACACACTCTGCCAAAGAAGCACAATCCTATCCCTGTTATTCAGGGTAATTGCAATTAGCAACTCCAAGCAGAAAACTGCAGTATCTTCATCTTCAGGAGAACTGTTCCCTTTCTGCGGTTGACCTGCTGCCCAGGTCAGTGCTCGTGCAAGCTGCAATAAAGATTCAGCCTGCAGAAACTTACTCTCAGTAAATATGCTATCAATATGGCATTTTTGAATTGTCTGAAGGGTGCGTTGATGAGCAGCAAGTTGTTGTTCAGTAGGTTGAGATCTTGGCTCCTCTGTGTCAAGAGATAAGAGCTGACTAAACCGTCCCATCAATCCAGAAGATCTCCTTGGAGTACCCATGGAGGGCATATGAGCAGTAGATAGAGAATTCATTAAAGGCTTTCCATGCCCAGTGTCAGCAGAGAGCTCTGACTCATCAGCTGCATCACTGGCCACACGAGCTGGAAGAAGGCCCAGCCTGTGCAACCTTAAGATACAATCCAGAATGTTTCTCCAACCAGTGCGAATGTAATCACCGTACTTATTAGCAATAGTGAAGACTGTCACAGTTGCCATTCTGGCTTTTGAGTCATCACCAAATGCTAGCACAGGTTCCTCAACAGATGATGGGTTCAAGAGTGTCGTGAACTTACAGAGAGACACAACCAGATCATCCAGCACATCTTCAAGATGATGACATGCAGAAATCTTTGCAACAGCTAGGAATCCATTAATACATGTTTCGTAGACCTCTTCATGTTCTGCATGATCAAATACCACAGAGATAGCAGCAATGGTTGGCCCTGACATTATTGCAAACATGTCCTGGTCAAGGTAGGCTTTACAATCTGACACAATGAATGGGGCAGTTTTCTTGGATTTGTGCATTAGATCGATCCACCGGCTTGGGGTCATTTCAGGAAAACCAGCACCTTGTTCTGGAATAGTTCGGATCTCATTCTGGCATATTGAGTTGTACAGCTCTGAGAGGAATTCTCTAGGCAGATCATTACCCCCATTGATACGACGATTATTCCGAATGAAGTCCTCTTCCGTCATTTTCTTCTTCACTTGTACATTATGCTGATCTGTATTAAGCAGTATGATTGAATATGATAACACGAGAGCAGCGTCCTTGTTAACCAGAATACGTGGTGACTGCTCATAGTATCTCTCTGAGAAAGCCTCAAGCACCCTTTGTATCTTTTGTGATTCTCCAGGCAGTCGAAATGTTTCTAGGAAAAGTCGTAATGCAGTATCCAAATTCATGTCTCGGAAATCAAAAGTCCCAGCAAATTCATGAAGAACCTGAACACAGAACTCATCATGATTTCCCAGGAAATCCCCAACAAGATTCTTATCCAACCCAGCAGTATACCTGAAAAAGCAGGCCACACTTTGAGGATCAAGTTTGTCAGGCAAGAGGTGTGTTCCTTGGAGAAACTCTAGCCCTTTCTTGGGGTCACGATTAAAGTGATCAGCTCCAATCATCAACCTTCTCTTAATGTATTTCCTCCGGCGAACAAAAGGGACCCAATGATTAGGATCATTGTAGTTGTCACATGTCACCATCCAAAATGGAGTATACTCTTCAAGATTCACTGGAGAATGTTCTGAACCGACTAACCCATTGCCTATCCTCTCAGCTATCCCCTGAATAACAGCAATTAGACCATCCAAAGCAAGAATGTGCATTGATGACAAAGGGCAGTTAACTGGGAAAGCACTCTTGGACAAAAGATTAGCAAGGTCTTCGAAGACGTTACTGCAAGTTATGTCACAATCTAAGTTAGCATACATCTCTACCATAAACGTCTTCTGTCTACAGAAGTCAACAAGAGCCTCCATAGCAACCTCTTGCTGCTGGTAAGATGCTCCAAATCTGCTTTGTGCAAGCCTCAAAACCACACAAGAAAAGAAAGCCTCAAGCTGTAGTTTAAGTTCAGTGCGCAGATGATGGTACAGATTAAGAACAATGCTGCAAACCACTGAAAGAATAAGCGAACTCATTGATAGGCCAAACTGCATCAAATTACAAAATAATTCGTCCTGAATTAAAGTCAGTAATCTAGGGTGATGCCTAATGGAGGGCCCACTCAACTCTATAGCAGAATTAATCAAACCCAAGGCAAAGAGAGGAACATCTTCATCAAATGCTATGGTATTTGATCTGGGACTCAATCCAATATTCTCAACAACATTTAACAAAGAGCAAAGGAAGTGAAATATTTCCATCATACAAGGGACTCCATACGGCTCAGACATGAGATGCAAGTCATATGGGTCAGTGCTTTTCCCGGTACCAACTCCAATTGTATCTTCATCCATCCCAGCTGCAACTGAACCTATAGAAGCATTAGAAGGAAGAGTTGTTGATACTGATTGATTATCATGCTTAGTACTCATGTTGCCATTCTCCAATTGTCTACTTCTGAGCGCATACTGGTTATTTAGACCATCAATCTGCAAACAATGACTCAACATATACATAAGGAAGAATATTCTAAAGTGCTAGACATCAACACTAATAATTATCTTCCACTATATATTCAACAGATATAGTCTTGTTTGCAAAGCATACCAGGGATGCAAATCCAGGACAAAAACTATTTTCCACAAATGCAGCCACAATCACAAAAACACATATCTTTTAATTACTATCTAGCTAAATTCAAAGGCACACATCCTTTAATTACTATATAGATAAAGTCAAAAGGCATCTGGTGTCGGCATCCACGTGTTGCACTCTAATACACTTAAAGACTTCCTTTCCAAAGAACAGGAAAATTAAAAAAGCAAAATTTACATATTCTGCTTCTTCTTCTTTTGTTTCAAATAAGAAACAATCTTTTGTTGATAAGACATATTCAATTCCAAAAAACAAATAAACAATTAAAGGACAAAAACCTTGAAGACACTTTGCATTTTCAGACATATAAACTAATCCTACGATGACATAAAAGAACAATTAGATGCATGCTACTTGTACCTTTCGCCTAAAGTAGACAATAACTATGATTCTGAATAACAAAATATAAGACTTCCAATAATTTTCTATTCAGTTTCACTTCACTTCCCAACCACTGTTACAAAAATGAGAGAGAAAAAATATTGCAGCAAGAAAAGAGGAAAGGAACTAGCACTTACATCCCGTTTGACAGTATTGACTCCATTTACCAGTGCACCATCTGTGTTGTCAACATCTGCTAGGTGTGAGAAAATACACCTAACAAGTTCATGTGTAGTGTGCCGAGCTATCCGTTGCAACAATTCACCTTTTGATCCTGCTTGGTGGACTATACGGAAACATGTATTCACAATAGTGCAGACATGCTGATTACTCAACATGACCGATGCTTTACTCTTCATACAAGCCAGAAGTACTTGTAGTATCTTCATCAGTACTACTTCCTCTGATGCAGGATCGGTCACCTCAAAACGACAGCTAGTGACAGCATCAACCAATAAGTGCATTGCATCTTCAACATTCACAGTGTTTTGGTCAATCACATCAAGTGTTAAGATCTTGTAAACAGATGACAAAGCAACACCAGTAATTGGTGCACCAGTTTCATCTGATTGAATCACATCGAGAAATGGCTGGAGATAGACTGCAGGGTTGATGGTATGCCACTGATGCTGCCATGAAAATATCTGTTTGCGTAATGCCTTCAAAGACTGAATTAAATAGTGTTCCAGCTGATCATCACCTGACATATATCGCCCCCCCCATCTTACATTTCTCCTCATAACTGCCAATACAGCTCCTACTTCTGAATTAATCATGCATGCTAAAGTAGCTTTATTAGAACAAGTAGCATCACAGTCTTCAGGTTCTTCCTCAATTGCCTTGATTCCACTCTGCAGCTTTAGACGTCCCATCTTTGAACAATATTCCTAAGGTAGAAACAAAGTCTACATGCATTTACCAATGTCTATGCGCAGAAGGCAAAGAAACATAAGCAAAGCATACCTTCACAATCTACAGAGATGCAAAGGCATACTTTTTAGAAAATTCACATGTTGAATTAATTGAATTACTGTAACAAGTAACACAGAGAAGCCTCCTGCAGATATTTTCAATCACATCAATAGCAGCCTTTAAAGCTACCACAAAAAGGAAATAAGGAAAGGGACATGTCTCTATAATAATACACATTGCAAATAGCCAAAGCAAGTAAAATGCATATGTACATACATAACAGATACTTACAACCATAACACCGTACGAATAAATCTAACACACAGTCTCATCTTCCAATATAACCTTCCCCCACCATATTCCAGCAATCACCATCACCAGTGCCACTACCCAGGACCAATCCTCACTGTCTCACTGCTTTTTACCAGCTCTTCCACTATAACTGATACCAAAATAATCCATTACTTCCAAAATCTGTTGTGAGTCTTGTGAGTGTGACCATCTTACCTACCTTGTCCCAGCTTAATATAATTCTCAATTCATGAACAGACCGTACACTTAAAATTATCTATTTTATCACCAGAAGAAGCTGACAATATGATACAAAATAAGAACCGAAATTCCACAAAATGAAGGCAAACCATTTTGATGAAACCAACAATAACATTCAAAGTTGACCACAAACACAGCTATAATCTCTTTGTTTACTTGCCCATTTCAGAAAAACCTAACACCACTATTTCATCCTAAGTGAAAAGGGATAAAAAAAAATGCAGGGAAGAATGTAGTATTGGACACGTAGAAACACACACGTTATGTACGTTTTATAATATAAGCACAAGATCTGATCAGCTATATAAACCCATTTAGCTAATTACAAATTCAAGCAAGATCGTAGTAAATGACGAGAACAGACAAAGAAAAATGACAGATCAATGCACACAAATCTTCCCGTTTGTTGCCCAGAACAAATAAATGCAGAAAAACTTCAACAACTTCGATAACGCGGCGTTTTTCAAACATTAAGATCATTTAAAATTGACAAAAAAAAAAAAGTATAAACATTGAAGTATCATGCAAATTCTTCGCGAATTAAGCTTGCAAATGCAATTGATTGAAATTCGAGAGCCAAGAAAGCAAAGGAGAATGAAGAATGTGAATCCGGGAGTAGAGCGCACCTTAGATTGGCAGGTCGAAACCCTAAACCTCGGTGAGCAGGGATCGAGGGAGAGGAAGAGAAAAGACGAGCAACGTTGAAGCAAGAACTGTGGTCCAGTGTGGCTGGGCTCAGCTGCCGCCACCACTCAGCCAGTCACCGTGTTTTCGTTTCGCTACATGCGCATCGATGCGATCACAACCTTGCCAGCATAAGATCCACCGTTCACATGCTGCCGGCTGCGAGCTCATTCAAGCTTTTCCTGGTAATTACAGTTATTGGGAAAAATAATAATAATATTATTATTATTATTACTATTATTATTTTGGTCACTTTCTTTCTTGTTTTATTTTCTTGTATTTCAAAATGGCAAATTACACATGCAGTCCCTACACTATCACAACTTTTACATTTTATCCCTAAATTTCGAATACATTGCATGTTAAATTGTCATTTTCATGACACTTATATCATAATCGATAACTTCTATTCATAGAGTCAAACGAAATTTGTCAGTGCATAGCATGTGATTAAGCTCGAGGGATATTTATTGCAAAAACCAATTTTGATTTTCACCGAGCCCTTTCCCCACCCACCTCTCTCCTCCCTTTTACTTTTCTCTCTCTTTTTATCTTTTCTTCTCATTCCTCTGCCGTTAAAGAAGAGAGAATAGAAGAAAAAAAAAAAGTGAAATGCATAAATATTTTTTTTCCAAAAAAACAAATGCCTCTGTAGCTAAATCACAGGAAAAACATATGAAAATTCTGGTTGACTATCAATATAAAAGCCATAAATTAGGATAAAATATAACAAAAATTATATTTTATGATGCAATATATCATATTTTAAAGTTCAGAATGTAAAATAAAAAAATTTATAATAGTTCTACAGAGAGTCCAAAATAATTTATCATTTATTTATTTTATTTTTTTGGTTAATATCGGTGACTCGAAATTAAAATTTTATGCCAGTGGTTATTACTTTAGCACCAGGCCACAAATAATAAAATGACACTGTGTCATTGCTGCGTTTATTAAAGTTTAAGACTGATTTAATTTTTTTTTTTTAAAAAAAAAAAAGCAAACTTTTTTTCTTATTAAAAAAATAAAGTTATTTGCAACAGAATGAAAATGGCAAGTCTTGTAATCAACGTAACAAAAATATTGAAGAAATTTTCCGATTTAGAAATATGAAAAAGCCCAGAGACTCCAATACACAAACATATACGCACAATTTGCCCTTTTAAAATTATTTGACATAATTTTTATTCCAAGGATTGATGAAATAATATTGAATTATTAACTTGTCATAAACAATTCACTTAAAAAATTAAGTATTAGCATTTTGATCGTGTCAACATGTTATTACTAATAAATATTTTGACATGATTAGCGTAAATCATCATAAAGATAAAGTTAACAAAAATAAAAATGATAAAATTTAATAAGTAATGCAGATGTTTATGAAATCAATACCATACACATCTTTTAAGTTTTTAATTTTATTTTTTTTTGGTTCATCTTCTAAATTTAAATATTTATCAAAATAGAATAGTATTTTAAAACTTAAAATTCATTTTAATCGATATGACTTTCGAAACCAATCTATTGTTAAAAATTAATATAAAAACTGAAAAGAAAACTGGTTAGGAAATATATATATATATATATATATATATGTATGTGTGTGTGTGTGTGGAAAAAATACACTAACACCTTTCCTACTTTAAACTTCTTCTTTTTTTTCTTTTTCTTTTTTTAAAGTACCTTTAAATTTTGGATAATTATACTAATATCCTCCTTATTTTCAATTGTATTGCATTGATACCTCTGTTAGTCAACTCTCACTTTTTGATCAATCATCTTACTTAAAATTTTATTAATGATCATTTAAAAAAAATAAATATAGTATAAATTTAGCATTTAAATTATTTAACATTTAATTTTATTTGTTCTTTTATTTTTTAGCATTATATATATATTTATATTGTTTTACCATTTTTTTAATATATAACTTGTGAATAACTAATTTATTAACTTAGTTTAATAAAAATGTTTGCCTGGTGGACTTTTTTTTTTTTTTGGGCTAGAGTGTTTATTTATTTGGGCTGATCCATATTGTTGTTTTGATTAATATAGATCTTCAAACCACTATATATGTTGATTTTTTTTTTTGAGATATTTGACAATCAGAAAACAAAGCTTTGCTTTTCCTCCTAGGTGAGCAGCTGTGTGTTGCAGAAATAAAGGAAGAATTTTGTCCTTTTGTATTTATTAATTTGAGTGTTTTTTGTGGTTGTCAAGAGATTATTCTGTGTAATTTTATTGATATATACGAGGAAAGAGTGTATTGAGGTAAAGGGTTTGAGCGAATTTGAGAAAGATAACTTTTTTGGTTTAACACTATTATTGTGAAATTGCAAACACTGTAATTTATTTTTGAAGTCAAGAGGACGTAGGCATCAAGTTTTTAGCCGAATCTCTATAAATCTGTGTCTTTTATTTTTCCCTTTTTCTTACTTTGTTTCTCTGGGTTGTTTTTATTTTAGGCTTAATTCCATTAAGTAACTAAGCAGTAAATATTTTTAACTTATTTTTCTATTAAAACATTTAACACCAAATTTTATATCAAGCAAAAGCTAAACATAAAAATTGTAAAAAAAAGAAAAGAAAAAAAGAGAGTAAAATTAGGTGTTAAATGTGTTAAAAAAATTTGTTTTCCAGAAAACTATGATTAAAGTATTTTTTGTTTGGTTGTATATTAAACAAAATTTAAAAACCTATTATATATATATATATATATATATTTATATACTAAAAAAGGCTACACAAATAACAGAAGAAAATAAAATTAGATGTTTAATAATTTAAGTGGTATATTGATAATGTATTTAATATTCTAAACAATTAAAAATTACTTTTAAATTAACATAAAATAAGATAAAATGATCATTAACGAAACTTTAACGAGTATGGTTGACTACCAAGCAACAAAATTGAAAATGAGAGGTATTAGTGTAATTATCCAAAATATAAACACATTTCTGAAAAAAAAAAAATGGAGGGGTGAGTGTGTAATTTTACCTACGTGTTTTATACTTTGTTTTCTCACTCATAGGTGTGAGTAGGTACACACAACGGAGACCCTATTTATCGGATGCAGATGACGATCATTATCCACAACGACACCAGAGACAGAGAGAGAAATTCCGGTGAAAATGGCTCTTCTTCTCAATCTCAACGTCTCATTGTCTTCCAAGATCTCACAGAAACCATGCCTCTGTCTCTCCACGCCTCACCCGCCACAATGTTCCCTCCGCCGCTATCATGCGCCCCAGGTATAATGCGCATCCTTCCTCCTTACCTCACCTCTCACTTCCAGTTCCAGAGATTGCCAAATGCGCGCGCACCCCCGCGCATGCTAGCACTGGCAGGTTCATTCTCATGCTTTCTGTGACAGGCACTGAACAAGAATCACCTTGAAGGTTCTCCGAGTCTAATTTATTCTCTGGGAGAATCGATTTCTAGGGCGACCCTGCTCGCTCTGCTTTCTGCTTCACTATTCGTAGTCGATCCCGCGCTCGCTTTCAAGGTAAGTTTAACCTAAGTCCCTGTTTGGTTCCCGAGAAACTCAACCAAAAGAGGAATAAAAAAATGTAACTTTGAAAAGAAAAATGTAATTTTGTTCTGGGTGGTCATGGATTGAATTGTTGGCCTTGCGGATTGTGAAAAGGGTGGAGGTCCGTACGGTTCTGAGGTGACTAGGGGACAGGATCTCTCTGGCAAGGATTTTAGCGGCAGGACTTTGATCAGGCAAGACTTCAAAACGGTACGACTCACTTCAATTTTGTTCCTAGCTAGTTATACATAGACATGCACATTCTATCGTGTGTTTCTTGTATAACTGAGCTTATGTCTTATTGTTACAGTCTATATTGCGGCAAACAAATTTTAAAGGCGCCAAGTTACTAGGGGCTAGCTTCTTCGATGCCGATTTAACAGGTACTGTTTGTTTTAGCTCTAGTTCCTGGAATTGTAATGGTAATGCTCTTAATGTCATGTATGCTTTCTTTTTCATTTGTGAAGAAGCTTAAACCTACTGCATTAGTAGATATTGTTATGAGTCAGTATTACATCTTAGGTATTAACATTGATTTGGATTGTAATTAGCATTACTTGGTTTGTACTGAAGGAAGTTCCATCAGTTTTAAGTTAAAATCAAGAAAAACGGTTCTGCCATTATTTTTTCTCTTGGACAGTATGGAAAATTGTTGGTTTACAAATGAAGCATTACATTTTGATGCTCTCCAATATGTTTACACTCTTGGCCATCAAATGGAATGCTTGTCTTGTGCCATTGAATTTGCTAAAAGTCTTTGATAAAAGACACACCTTGGTTAACATAGATGGTGTATGGTTGGGACACTCAAAGCGTTCAAATAAATCTTAGGGTCGTCAAATGACAAGAAATTACACCTTGTAGTTAGGAAGGATATCCCATGAATAAGCAACTTGTTGTGGAATTTGAGGACTTATATCTGTTATTCAGTGGAAGCTATCAAATAATTTTGTTTCTTTGTCTTTTGTAGGCATTAAGTCTACTAAATAGGCAATGCTGATTCTCTCTCTATCTGCAGGGTTAAGTCTACTAAATAGGTAATACTGATTCTCTCTCTATCTGCAGGGTCTGATCTTTCGGATGCTGATTTAAGAGGTGCAGACTTTTCCTTGGCAAATGTAACAAAGGTGACTATTGGTTGAACATTTAAAACTGATTAATTCTAGTAAACATATAGTCAAATACCTTATTTTCCCACTGGATACTGTCTTTGTGCAACTGCTATCAGACTTATCAGTTAGTCTAATCAATACAACCTATGTTAGAGATGGTGAATCTTATTTATTTTTTCCCAATTTAGCATGTTAGTTAGGGGCGGCAGTGATAAGAATATAAAATATTCCTAGTTATGTTTACTATCAGTTTTCTAACTTATCTTGACTCAGGTGATGAGGATTGACCTGTAGTTTGGATGGCTTCTAGGTTCAATACTTAAAAATAATTATAAGAACAAAACTGAAAAGTCCCATAATGTTTTCTAATTTCCTTATTCATGCATCACTTTGTACAGGCAAATTTGACCAATGCTAATTTGGAAGGTGCACTTGCGACAGGAAACACATCTTTCAAAGGAACAAATATAACTGGTGCTGGTATGTAGAGCACCTCCGAATTATGATTATTGATTTCTCTGGAAGTGTTAACGGATTATTATGATTTTCTTGTGGCAACCAACTGTATCCTCAATGTTTATCAGGTTAAATACCAGCTCAGTTAAATCCTTTCCTAATGTGATTAATTTTTTTTGCGCTAATATGTCGATGTTTTCAGACTTTACCGATGTGCCTTTAAGAGATGATCAACGGGAATACCTTTGTAAAGCTGCTGATGGGTAAGATTAATCTCTGCTTTACGTTTGTCTTCTGGTTAAGCTTTCTGTTTTGTTAAGTCCACATTTGCTGTATCAGAGTAAATCCAACAACAGGAAATGCAACGCGTGAAACATTGCTCTGCAATTAGTTATTCATTGGCAAAGCTGATGAATACCTTTGTAAAGCTGCTGATGGGTAAGATTAACTACTGCTTGCGTTTCTAATTTCCTCATCAGTTTGTCTTCTGGGTTATGCTTTCTGATTCGGTGAGTCCACATTTGCTGTATCAGGGTAAATTCCGATGACAGGAAACGCAACACGTGAAACATTGCACCGCAATTAGTAATTCATTGGTTAAACTGTAGAATGACATTGTAATGAAAGATATAGGTCCTTGCTGCATCTGTAACAGCTGCCGTGTACATGAGTTCAGCTTGGCGCTTAATTTGTTGCAACTGGTTTCTTGGTACATATGTAATGTATCTAAACATGAAAACAAAGGTATAAGAATCAATTTTTATAAATCACAAAACTGTGTTGTTTGTTGTACATCAGGTACAATCTAATTATTGGATGCCGTAGGTGCTTAGAGTTTATTCTTAATTAGATTCTGAAGAGTATGTTTGGAACTTTAAATTCACTGAGAAAATAAAAGACATTTTAAAGGATTTTAGATTTCATGGTTTAATTAGCTGGAAGCTATTGAGAAAACAAAATTAATACATAAAATTTGTAATACATATATATTTCAAAATTTAAATTTTCATGAAATCATGAAACTTTTTTTTCTCTTTTCCCTTTCAATAACCTAGTGAATTCCAAACTCCAAACATGGAGTTGCTTTGCCGAGTCTTACATCTTACACGAAATGTTGGAACTTGCTTAGAAGTCTCATTACCGCTTTTATTCAATTGAGTATTATAAACCATTTTTGACATCATAAAAAATGAAAAAAAAAAAAAATGCTTTTAGCTATCAAATAGCAAATGAACCATATTGGAAAAGCTGCACTCAGGCTGTACACTGATAAGACTCATAGTGCCGCACTATCATGTCGCACTTTTGTTGTGGTTGGTTCAGCATAATTTGAAAAGCAAAAAAGATGATTCGGAAGTATCGTTTCTTTTCTACAATCCTTTTCAGTGTCACAAAGTTGGACTTGGGAAAACACAGTATTATTCTTCTCGGATGGAGACCGGTAAAGAATAAGATAAACCCAGAAACAAAGGGGAAATTTCTTCAAATTGAATTGTCTCTCTAAGCTTGGCCTTCTCTTTAGTTACTTCCTCTCTTCTGCGTACATAGCCTCTAATAGTATTGTTAACTGAATTATTTACTTAAACGCCTAAAGGCCATGCTCAGTATAACTGGTTAAAGGAAAAAAAGAAATTGAAAAAAAAAAAGAAAAAAAAAAGACCTCTATATGGTAACAGTTTCTCTGGCTCTGCATTTCCTAATTCTAATCCGCAGGTTACCATTCTTTACGCTTCCACGGTCCATAATCTCACAGCACTGTCTATGTGGAGCCTGCTCATACAGTCAAAATCAGACTTTTATTAGTATGTAATTTTTAACTTTAAAAACTAGATGCATTTTCATTTCCATGCGTGAATGTCTAGTGTATAAGAGAAACAAATAGTTGATGATCACCTTTCTCCAGTTCTCAGGGTCCATCTTCAATGAAGTGACTGTAATTCTCTGCACAGCTTTTGCACGTTTATAGTCTTCTATATCACATTCTTTCCCTTCCTTAACCATGTACCTTTTATAAATGGTGAGACCCCCACTCTTGCCCACCTCCTCCACCCGCTCCAGATAGTAAATAACGGGTCGTTCGCACAGGTTAGAGCTCACGGGTCGGGTATTGAATGTGAAAGGTTCATTTCTCCAACTCCTCCAAGTCTTGAATGTTTGTAGTGGTTTCTGCAGATCCTTAACTGGTACCATGTAAGGGTAAACCTGAAGGGTATACCCCCATGAAATGGATATTGACCATTTTCGCTTGCGGTCATAGCAAACACATTGCTGTAGAATTCGGCTAGGGTCGACCCGATATGCCTTCATTAGGGAGTTCAATGAGTTTAATTGGGTCTGATTTGGAAACATGGGTTCCAAGTAGTCTAAATGGTGGAGGGACACAAGAGGTGCCAATGGGTGCGCTGCTAATAGACCATATGGGTTTCCTCTAATATCCAACTGAAAAGTTAAAAAAAAAAAACAATATAAAACAATATAAAAACACCAAATGGTGTTCATTGTCAACAAAATTTTGCACATTACAAATCCATAATTGGCATATGCACCGTTACAAAAAGAAGATAAATTAATGAAATTAGATTACTTTGGTTATGAGAAACAGTCACCACTCAAAAGTGTTTTAGCAAGATCATCTGACCAATTGACATTTCTTACCAACTCAAATGCACCCTTATTGGGGCACCTTAATTTTGGCTGGCTGATTATCCACACACAGTAACGTAACAAAAAAATCTCATTTGATGCAGTTTCTCTAAAATATTTATAAAGTTCCTTATTTTGTCATGTTCTCTGACTAATTATAAAAGACCTTACACGTGATCTTGTTCTAGAGCATGAAGGAGTAAAAGGCCACAACCACTCTACATTCTTAAGCTATAAACGAGTCAAAAATCTAATACAAAAGAACCCCACTATTCAGGAGTCCTCCCCAATACAGAGGTCTTTGTTAGATCTCTACGATGGAGGACAAACTCAGATCCCTGTAGAAGAGGGTTGGTATTAAATCTAAGTGAAGGAACTTAAATGCTAGGAATGAGCCCCATGGTCCGTACAGCAAGATTCTTTTTCTTTTTGCCTGAGTGATTTATATTTGCAGTTGAAAAGGACAAGGCAGTCTTTAATCTCGTAGGACCATCCCTCCAAACAAAGTCTAACAGGTGTCATGGGTTTACAATACAAAGGACAAGACAGGTGGCCAAAAGTTGCTCAGGTGAACAAGCTTTGTATTCTCCTCAACGCCCTCTCTCTCAATGCGTCCTTGGAGCTTGCCCAATAAAAAGGAAGAAAGATGGGCATCTTTATAAAGACAAATTAGAACCACACTTTTGTGATTAGTAATGGTGTTTTAGCCAACCTAATCAGTTCCTCCCCATGATTAATGTAACAAAGCCTATATTAAATTCATGACACGTATATCCCTTAGATCCTACCCACATCTCTTGGAGAATCCTACACCAATTCCCATTAAGCATGCTAGCCACTGTTGAAATATTAAACTATAAAACCTAGGAACATAAAGTATAGTTCTTTATATATTTATGCATGTTTTGTGCTGAAGAGCTTTACAAATGGTCCAATTACAAACCAATTGGTTCTTTCTTTTTATGAGTTTTTTGTTATCCTTCACAACTCTCTAAGTTGTCCGCGGCATAATACCAAAATACCATTTTCTTTCTTGGTTCCCTAGTGATTCTCATTGTTTATTCTTTTTCCTCCAAGTAAGTCACTAAAATATGCTTAAAAGAATTTATACCATTCTCAATCTTGTTTCGGAATTTATATTATTTTAGATGGGCTATATTTAGGAAAATTATACCCCATTAAAGGTAACCCAAGTGAGATTTTAAATTATTTTTGGATAATATTTAAGAGAGATTATACATCTAATCTAAGTAAAGAAAAATAATTAAGATTTGTAAAATCATTTTCCAAATGGGGTGTTATTTACTTGAAGAGTATTTTACTTCCAAGTCAACTGCAAAAGTTGAATAAAATCCAAGTTGAAGTGGGTAGGCTTCGTTGTCGTTCATCAAAATCATTTTCACCGACTACACTGCCCTCGGAAACGCTGTGAATAAAACACGGCGTGACGGAAACCTCAACGCTTACACGTGGGGGAAACCCCGATGGATCGCAAGCCGCAATCAAAGAGGGCCTCGATCTTAGGGGCTCTACATTGTCCAGTAGTTGCGTCACTACCCACTACAAATACGCCACGTGGAAGAATGACAATGAAAAGGCAATGATGCGCTACAGTGACTAGCAGAATATCAGACCTACACTAAAAGGACACGTACCTGGTGGAACCCATCTTGTTTTGTGAGCGGCACACCGATCTCGCTCAAACAGGCCCAGATCCTCTGATCAGAGCCGTAGAAAGTGTAGTACCTATCCAAACAACCGTCCAATTTGTTGACCAGCAGAGCCGCTAACGGATAACTGACGGCGAAACCGCCTCCACCGAACGCCATATCGTACGCATGCATAACATCTTGCTCCACACTCTCGGAATTCCCGCCAATGTAGTACATCTGATTGTGATCGTATCTCGCTAATACCGAAACCAAGTTCTGAGTGAAAAACACCGTATCATCGTCTCCCATCACGAACCACCTGACGTTCGGCAACCCGAGTTTAAAGCTCTCCAACACGATTCGGGCGATTCGCACGGCAGATTGCGAGCTCGAGTACTTGAACCGGGTCCAGTCCTCCGAAACCCGATACGGAATCGAACCGGTTTCATTCTTCGGTTCGCTGTCGAACCAGACGAAGCCCCGAGTGGTGTTCGGTACCCACCATTGCTCGCTGTAGCGTCTCCTTTTTGGCCATGTCCATACCGAGCCGCCGATTCCAAAAAGAATGTGGGAGATGTTCGTTGGCTCCGGGTCTCCGAACGAAACGTCACGGGTTGTGTGAGCAGGAGTCGGTAGAACGAACCACTGAGACTGTGTGAAGAAGGCGGAGTAGAGAGCGATCAGAATTGACGAGACGAGGCAAAGAAGGAGGCCTACGCGCATGCAGAGCACCAATATATCGGATGGTTTCTCGGGAAACGAGATGAAGTTGGACGCCTTGAGCAGGTCATGACTCGGTCCGAAACGACTCTGAGTCTGACTCATTTTCTTCTCTCTTTCTCTTGGTTGTAGAACCGCCAGAATAATTCTTATCGACGAAACCGAGATTTTCCGAGAAAACAATTTCTCATTTACGCTGGAACAGATTGCGATTTCCCTCTTTGTTGGTCACCGATCATCCCGAAATTTTACAGCAACTCGGAGAAATTCGGTTGTTGCTGATCATCAACCCCTGGGAAAATTCAGAACCTCAGAGAAACAGTAATTGATGAAACCACCGCCATTACTCGCTAATAAGGTTTTCAATCAATCCCAGAGTATATATATACAGTGTAAGACCTCGCGCACTCTTCGTCTTCTTTTTTTCTTCTTAATCTCTCTCTGAACTCCTCCTCCTAAGCTTCTTTTCAACCTGTGAAATATTGATGGGCTAGGAAAATAGTAATAGACTAACAGGTCAGCTGTTTGCTCAACAAGAAAATGAGAGAGAAAATTTCTGGCGGAGAAGAAAGATGTGAACTACAAGGGATGAGTTGTGTGTTTTTTTCACCATGCTTGTTGGTTTTATAGGGACCGTGTGGGTCAAATCATGGTGCGCTGATCCAACGGTGTTTCAACTCTCACATGTATAGGTTTATTGGTTTTCTTTTCTTTTCTTTTTTCTTTTATTAGTAGTATTTTTAATTTCATTGTGATTTTTTTTAATATTAATATAAATAAATGTAATTTGTGAATTGTTTTTATGTAATGTAATTAGTATTGCAATGGACAAAATAATAATATAGGTTTTAACATGTTACTATAAAAGATGAAAAAAAAAAGTATGTTGATTGATAAAATATAATTGAGTCCAGGTATTAAAAATAAATGAAATTTAATGCAATTTGATAACAGTACTGTTAAATTTATTAGATGCGTACACAATTTTGAATTTTAATTTTTTTTCTTTGTTATTATGACTTTTTTTTTGGTAAATTTTGTTATTATGACTTGACTCTTTAATGTGAAGTGTTTTAGAAAATGTATAATTTTACAGTTTGGGAAAAAAAATGTATTTGTTGATTTGTGCTTAGACATTATTAATTAAGGTGTAATCTCAGCTCTCTCAAGGAATCAATTTTTATATATATTAAAGAACAAATCTTTCAAGATAGTTTGTAGATTCCAAAATATTAATAGTAAAAAGTTACTACGCAATAAATTTTTACATATATATATATATATTAAAAGAACAAAATCTTTCAAAATAATTTGTTGACTCCAAAATATTAAGTAAAAAGTTACTAAGTAAGCAAAAATCTACTTTTTTTTTTTTTTTGTTGAAATAGTTTCTTAGAACATGTAGAGGCTGTTTTATCTTTTTCCTTATTATGGAGAAAAATAAATATCTAACATGTATAAAAAATTCACTAATAATTAAAGATCAATATTATAAATTCATTATAATGATTTTTCTTAATAATAATGATATTTGCAACCACATGTAATCATTACTAATGGGCCCAATGAATTAATAATCAATCATCAATTATTTTTTTTAAATAAAAAAAGATTTCGATGTGTATCTCATCAGTTTAAAATTCTGTCAGTGGGTAGAGCATTCTTACTACTACAGCTTTACAATCAATCATCAATTATTATGTAAGTAACCGGTGTGATTTTTAAATTTGCTTATGAGAGTTGAATACGAGTTTTGATATGCCCTCTTATTACGTGTTAGCTGGAGGAAGATGCCACTAATGGGCCTAATGAATTAATAATCAATCATCAATTTTTTTTTTTGGTAAATAAAAAAGGGTTTTGATGTGGATTTCATCAGTTTATAATTTTATTAGTGGATAGAGCATTTTTATTACTACAACTTTACTATCAATTATCAATTGTTATATAAGTAACTAGTGTAAATTTTAAATTTGCTTATGAAAGTTGAATACGAGTTTTGAAATGCCCTCTTATTAGGTGTTAGGTGAAGAAAGGTGCGAATTTGCTATTTTGATTTCTACAAAATTATACTAAAAGAAGAACAAATAAATATATCTAATTACTGAAATTATAATTCTCATATCAAAGCTTTTTTTTTTTTTTTTTAATTACCAAAAAAAAGTAGTGGGTTCAATGTTCACTAAAAAGAGAAAAAAAGTGATTGGTTCAATGCTGATCAGTAATTATAAATAATATTGTTTTATTATTTGCTTTATTTAAACCCATAATTGTATTGAATAAAAATACAGATTTTGCATGCATTAATTGTTTGACAACCATTCAAATTTTATTATTCAATTTTAAAAATCATCATTTTTTTTCTCAAGGAGCGACCAACATACTGGGTAGTAAAAAATTGTATTATAGATAATTGTGTGGGATTGTGGTTCATTGTCAAAAGCTTTGATTGAATATGGATCAAACCCAATCATGCTGTCTAGTTTATGGGCTAAAGTTGCTATTAATTTGTCCAAGCGTACCTCTCAGCTACAATCTTTGAAATGCACTTCTTATCTAATCCCAAACCAAACTGTCCTTGGTTATGAAACTTATTTCCCAATTACCAGTTTTAAATGGAGGTTTTAGAAACAATTAATATTACAATGAATAGCTTTAGAGCCATAGAAAAATAAAAATAAAAATGGTGAAAGGCCTTAGAAGGATATGATCATAAGCATACACATAGTGAGTTTCAAGTTTCAACAAGGCATTGACAAAAATTCAATTAATTAATTAATCAATCAAAATTATGAAAGTAACAATTCGAAGAGAGTAGCCAATAAATTTGAACCATTAACATCAAAGGAAACCAGCACTTATAGATTCGGTGTTAGATGTTGATGGAATAGAGGCTCTGAAAGTGAAAAGAGAAAAATGTCTTATTGAATGTGATGGCCTATCATATATGGGCTATATGGAAGTAATTATAATGGTAGAGAGAAAACCTATTCACGTCATAATTACAATGGTGTCCATTTGAAGTGCAACCATATTCTTCTAAATATATATATATATATATATATATATATTAAAGAAAAATACTAATTTTCACCACCTTATAAAAAAATTATTGATTTTATTTAATTTAATTTTCATATTAGTTATTAGAATAAAAAGTTTTTAAATAATCAATTATCAGTTATCATATAAATAAATAATAGATATGATGTTATCAAGCAAGTAAATGATAGATTTGATGTTGACACCACTGATGATGAGTTACTGTGCTCATAATTTGGAGATGCTAAGGTCCTGTTTGATAATATAGTTATTTTTTATTTTATTTTTAATTTTTTATGTATAATTTGGTTAGTTTAGAGGTTGATTAAAATTTATTAAATGTTAATTAGACTATGCAATTGAGTAAAAATGTGAAAACACAAATACAAAATGAAAACACTTTGAAAGTGTTTTCATTTTCTGTTTGTGTTTTTTATTTCCCTTTATATTTTATTTAATTGAGTAGTCTAATTAATATTTAATAAATTTCAATTAATTTTTAAACTAATTAAATTACATATAACTCAAAAATAAAAAATTAAAATTAAAAATAAAAAATAATCATATTATCAAACAAATCATAAGTAAATATTTCTTTGTGAATAACTGGTGTTTGAGTCAAATCATTTTAAATTGCAGTTACCAAATAAAAATTTTTGAGAAAATAAATTTGAATTCTCTAATTCAAACTCGACCTTTTGGTAATGATAGGTTGTCATCATGGTGTCTCCATAAGACTAATAAAACACAAATTGAAGGATAATTAATCATTTTCTTTCTTTTTAATTTTTATTTTATTTACTTAGTGAAATAAATAGAAAGTTGACAAAATGGAATAAAATTGAAAAAGACGCTAGGATTTTTAAATTCTCAGAGTTCATATTATTTTTTCATGGGAGGCCCAACTCAAACATCCCAAAAGGAAGCATTCAAGAAGCTTTGTTTTGGGCTCCGAATCCGCCAACTTCATAATTTTTTGCCCTTGGCATAAGCCCGACCCATATCAACAGGGTCATTTTCTAAAAGAACAAATAAATAACAGCCACAATAATTAAATTAACAATTTGTAGTGTCGGTCCAGTCCCACACGCAGGTTCACAAACAATATTTATAAATTATAATTAGAAGTATACTATCAAATGCAAATTAATTATAATAAAGATGGGTATGAATTTCCACGTATTGGACAAGTTGGAAGACAATGACTACTAGTTTGGTTTTTGTATTGAATTGGTTCATTAGATTTATGTCATTGTTTGTGTTATATATATATATATATATATATATATATTATATTTTTAAAAAAATATTCATCGAAAAAGACTAAGTAATAAAATGCTAGCTAGCCATTACTTAGTGCATATTTATAATTTTCTTATGTTATTGCAAGCATTTATCATATATATATATATATATAGGGGAGCTTTTCTCCTACTTAAGGTTTTTGACAAATCATCTCAGTCCTTAATAAAATAGTCTAGTATATCATTTTGACAATAATAAATATTGTATTTTATATGGAAATAAAGTTGAAGAGTTTTCTTAAAATAAAAAGAACTTAGCTATACCATATTTAAATAGGGGCTGAGATGATTTGTTAAAAACTTAAAAAGGAGAGGTTCCATATATGCTAGAACTTTCACATCAATTATATATTATCCTCGATCTTTAATTTTTGCATTGTAACTCTTTGAATTTCAAATTTAGTGTAACATTATTTCTTAGTCAACTCTGATAATTTTTACCCTTTTTTAAAGGTAAATATATAACTTATAAAAATTTAAATATTTTTTTTTTATGATTTTGACACTAATATCTCTTAAATTATACATAATATTTGGTAGTGAATTTTTCGCCTCTAAATCTCTCTCACAAAGGTGTAAAAATGTGAAGTAGCCTGCTGTTGAGATGACCGGTATGTCAAGTTTCAGGCAGGTCGACAGGAAGCGTCAACCAGGTTGCTTGCACCCTCTTCCATCTGTACAAACCTTCATCACAAAAATGGGGTTAGTGAGGGTGCCGACATTGGTGTCGGGCCTTGCCCTCCGATACCCAAGTTAACATTTCACCCATGTTTAATAGAAGACAAAGTAGAAAATGAGTTTAGGAGGTTAGGGATGAGTGAAGTGAGACTCAAGGCCAAAAGGCTGTCACTAGGCATATATCAACACTCCTCAAACTGAGACAACTCTTAAGACCCTTAGATCAGTAAGAGAAGTTCCTTCATTCTGTCATTCTAACTAAAAAATGAAGAAGAAAAAGATAATGAGTAATGAAGTGGAAAAATGACTAAGAGTCCTCTTCACCCTCTTACCTTCACCTTAAGTACTCCCTTGAGAATTCATGGATGAGTGACATGTGTTGGAACTTAATGGAGGAGATATTGCCACTTCTGCCCTAGCTTGAATGGCGTTTGAACAAGTTCTCCCGTCATTGTTAACTTGGTTGGCTTCACTGACTATCCAACTGACATGAAAAGGCATAGGCATATGGAGAGGTGCCATGTGGACATTCTAGATGCCTTTCTTGGCGTGGTGGGTGACATCTCCACTTGGACAAGCTGAATGGCCGGACAACAACGGGTTTGGAGGGAGCTTTTCTTTGCTGGGTGTTTTAAGTGTCAAGCCTTCGTGTACAGTCGGCGTGCCTCTTCATTTAAAGAAAGATTCTGTCCACCTGGTCGATCAAAATTGCTAGTTGTAATAAATGCACTGTAAAAGGGTAGGTAGATGCATTAAATTTCTTGTTTGAGGGTGGAAGACAGCTGTGCACTTCCTTCTTGACTTTAGGCTAACTAGATGAATTGTAATGTGGTGAGCCTCTTCATTTTCAATTCCCTTGATGGACTTTTGCAATTGGATATGTTTTGAGCTTGAGAATTTTGCCTATAATAGGTGCCCCCTGGCTCTCTCTACTTCAAGCTATCTCGAAATCAAAAGGTTAAAAATTTTTAAGATGGGCTGTTTTTCAGGTAGATGTCTCCTTGGCTATTGAGTGTCTCTGTTGCTCAGGCAGAGCCCAATGCTAGGTTGGCTACACGATTTCGGGTCCAGTAGGCAGGTAGTAAAGAATTTTTAACCTAAAAAAATATCCATCATAAGGTGGTAAAGTCATCTCAACTCAAGCAATGGGCGTCCAGAGGAAATGCTCAACTCACAGAAAGCTCAATCTGTGGAGGAAAGTTCTCGATTTAGGGAAAGCTCATCTTAGGGGAGATAAGTCTCAACTTAAGAAGTTTTCATCTTGAGGAGGTATGCCCTCAACCTAGAGAGAGCTTGACCTGTGGAAGAAAGTCATTGATCCAAGAAAAACTCGACCTGAGGATGAAAGTCCTCGACCAAGAAAGAGCTCAACCTGGGGAGGTAGGTCTTTGACCCAGGGAGGCCCAAACCTGGGGAGAAAAGACCTCGATCTAAGGAGAGTTTTATTTAGAGAGGAAGGACTTCAACCCAGGAAGACCTTGACTTGGGGAGGTAGGTTCCTCGACCCAGGGAAAGCTCATCCTGGGGAGGAAATTCCTTGATCTAGGAAGAGTTTGACCTGAGGTGGCAGTTACTCGACCAAAAGAGAACTCGACCTGGAAGGAGGTTCCTCGACTTGGGGAGGTAGTTCTTCGACCTAGGAAAAGCTCGACTTAGGGAAGATGTTCCTCGACCTAGGGATGATTCGACCTGGAGAGGTAGGTCCTTGACTCAGGGAGGGCTCGACCCAGGGAGGAGGTTCCTCGACCTAGGGAGGTAGTTCTTTGACCCAGGGAGAGCTCGACCCGAGGAGGAGGTTCCTCCACCCAGAGAGACTTCAACCTGAGGAGGTGAAAGAATTCCAGACGTAGACTGAATTGAGGCAGTTTGAAGTCACTAAGCTCTATATGGAGAGAACCCTACATTTCAAGATAGGCTCATGAAGAAGAAATTGAGGAGTTGAGGTTGGTACACCTATACTTGGTAACTCGGATATGTAGTGGGTCATTGACAGCTTGATCGTGGATGAGCCTTCTACAATATGGATGCTTAAACTTTATTTTAGGTAGGCAGGTGCACGGAAGGTAGCCAATCTCAAATAGGCAGGTAAACGCTGTCTGACTTTGACCGAGTTTGATCTCCCTCATCGAGTTAAACCTGAATGTGTCATCAAATGCAAGCTGATTAGAGACTTTTATCTCTCGTCATTAGTATAACACTAACTATCCTTTCACTTATGAATATAAGAAAGTATGGTGTCTTCAAATTTGAATATGGATGGGTGGTGAACATCCCACTTCGGTGGTAGCATCAAGAGATAATGCTTCTCAAATTCAGAAAATTGAAATCTCTAACTATTTTTGAGAGGTTGAAACACTTTGTGTGTACTACTATAGCATGCTTGCTTGCCTCAAAATATTTGTTTGAAAAACTTACAACCTGGCTGCTGATACTATGAGCGAGTCATTCAATGCAAGGCTGGTAAACTCAGCTGATTAGACTAAGGCAGGTAGGCAGAGCGTAGTTGAGAAGAAGACCCCACCATTATTGTGACTGTCTTAGAGGTGGTACCAGAGAAAGCAGATGATGTTAAGAACGGTGGAGGGGATAAGAAAAATCTCTATTCTCCTTTTGCTCCATTTCTTCTAAGTATAATGTTGAAAATTGATACATGAGTACTTTGTGGCTTTTGTTTGCATACTCTTTCATTTCTGGTTGCTTTTGGTTCTACTTGAATGATTATTTGCTATGAAATCCTCCTATTTTTCTGCTTTGATCGAACTTGTAGACATGTAAGGTATGAATAAGTAGGTTGGCATGTACCATCTCGCCCCTACTCTCTTTTTATTTAAGTAGAAACAAAAAGAGTAATGACATTGCCTTAGAAAATATATTTATCGCTTCTTAGATATGCTGGAGATGCATTCTTATATGAAATTAGGTAGGTAAATCGATCTACCTAGGGTGGCTCCGGTAGGTTGAATACCTGGCTGACTCAAGCTGTATGTCGCCACCTTCCAGGTAAATCCATTCAAGGGCATAAACCTAGTATGCATCATGTTTGACTACCAATTGCCCTTGATAGGAATTGGGGCCCTTCCTTTATTAGAATCCCTCAGACTAGGGTGCTCGTCAGCAACACCTACCTAGGTCTAAGATCCTTAAAGGTCTTTAGCATCTTAACCTGCCTAACAATCACCTTGGTGATGTGGAAGGAGACCCTTTTCAGTTAATGCTGAGGTCCACCTTAATAACCCATTAAAAAAGTGATGCTCATCAACTTGCCCCTTCCAGTTCTGGTCCTAAGGAAAACTTAGATCTTTTTAGGAGGCATGTAGCCTGCAGCAAGTCGAAGGTCGACCTTATGTCGAATACACTTTCAAGGGTGAGCTGCATCAGCTCATAACACCTTTTTTAAGTGTCATCCTCATAGGGAATCTTTTGTAATGGTTGTGTCAGCCAACTAGATATAGGTTGCCACACCTATTTTCTATTTATATAGGTTAGCCAAATGTGAGTCTGCCACACCTAGCTACTACGTTTAGCACAACCCGAGTTCAGATGTCAAGTCAGCGAATAGACAAATATGATGACTTCTAAAATGTCTTCTTTATTGAATATAACAAGTGTTGAGCTTTACAACTTTGATTTACAAAGAGTACACAATAAAAGTAGAGAATGTGTGCTTTTTTTCTCTTCTTTTTCTTCGTGATAGATCCTCCTAAAGATAGTCGTCCTCAAAATATTTCACGCTTAAGGAGTAAGGCACTTACCATGGATGCTGACTAGCTCATAGGTTATGCGTTTGACCTTGTATGTTCCTTCCAATGGGAGACCTAGGGCTCTTTTGCATACTCTCTAGATTTGTTGGGAGTTGGTGATGTGTTGGCACGTTGAAATTGAGTCCGCGCCATTTCCTCTCTAATTATCTTTCTAATCATCCTCTGAGCTGGCTACGCGGCTGGAGGTGTATGTTGAGCTGGGTATCATGCCTACCTTAGAGGTTTCACATTGTATTATCCGACCTGGCTCAAGCTCGCTATTTTCCATGCTTAGATTTGTTGCAAAGGCTAATCTTTCTGCAATCACATGCTTATGAGCCTTTTCTATCATGATGAAAAGTTTTTTAGGCTGGTGCTTCTCTATATCCCACTTGAAAGAGCTAGGTTGGAGACTTGACAATCTTGGCTTGCATGACTGTCTGGTTCGAGAAGTCTTCAACTTGCATGGCCTCGTCATTGAACTAGTTAGCGTATTGGTCTAAAGGTTCATCGTCATGCTGCTTGATTGACATCAGGTAGTCTGATGGCTTCCTCATGGGTTTTGCACTTAAAAAGTGCTTCTAAAATAGGCGAAGCTTCTGTGGAGCCCGAAAGAGTCAGGGGGAATGCACGATACCTAGCTGGCTCCAATTCTCCAAAAAAGTACATCCACATCTTGAATGTGTCGATGTGGTTGATGGGGTCTTCGTGGCGAGTGTAGACAGGAATATAGGGCATTTCGATATTAGGTGGGAAGGGTGCTGCCATGATCTCCTTGCTGAAGGGGCAGGTAGGCTGTCTCTTACCTTCTCTCTCCCCACTCCAGACTTTCTTCAAGAACTGACTTATAATCTCTTATTTTAACTTTTTCTTTTTTTGGACTTTGTTCATCTCGTTTGTATACGTCGTTAGGGGAGCTTACAGGGCACCTCCTCAATGTTTGGCTTTCTTGGCTCCCATGGTGTCTCTAAGGTCCTCTTTGTCTTTTCGCGGGTTGTGGTATGAATTTGAGCTTTCCGGGTACAAGCTCCTATTGGTTGACTTTCTATTAAGGTGGTTACAAAGGTCAAGTTGTGGCTTCTGGTCGCCTATCTTCCATTTTCCTCCTGTCTGCTTCCTAGTTGGTTGCTGCTTCTCTTTTCGTTTAGACTGCTTCTTTTCAATGTTTCCGCTGGCATGATGCCATGCTGAGAAATGGATGGATTCTTGGGCTCGAGTTTGGTCTCTAGATAGCTTGGCTCTTCCTTGGTAGGGAAACCTCCAATTAATGTTCTCTGTAAATTCTCTAATAAGGTCTGCAAAGCTATTATGTAGCTAGGTGTCCTGGAACTTATCTTCCCTTTCTAGGCCCTCCTCCATCATCTGTGCCAGGTTGTCTCTGGCCTCCTGACTGCTTGATTTCCCCTTCTACCTGCCTAATTTTCCTTCCTACAGGACTTGTCTTTGTATTTTCCTCGGATGTTGCAACAGTAGGGAGTTGCTAAGAGTGCTGAGGGTTTAACAATTTAGGCTCGTAGATTAACAGGGGAGGTTGTTTAAGGGTATTAGCTCTCCTGAAGGTTGATGGTTGGTCTGCCTACATATGCTTCCTCATCCTTTGCCTCTAGGATCCCTGATATGCAGATGGACATCTGAATGAGTATGTAATGATTCTTCCAAATGAGATTATTTTGGTTTTGTCATTGCTATATATCAAAATGATGTATTTTCCCGTTATATGTGGGAAATGTAAATATTCAAGCTCAAAATGTTCAGAACATTTCTTGTAACCTTGCTGCTGGGCTCCATTTGTGGTTTTTGACCACGTGGGAGTTGTTAAGAGGGGTAAGAAGAATACTTAGCTACCTATAGAACGTGATGATTCCAACACGGACAGTGCCACTGTTTGGTGGTGAATTTTTTTCCTCCAAATCTATTTCACAAAGGTGTAAAAATGTGCAGTAGCCTACTATTGAGATGACCGGTACGTTAAGCTTCATGCATGTTAATATAAAGTGTTAGCCAGGTTGCTTGCACCCTCGCCCATATGCACAAACCTTCATCATAAAAGGGTTAGTGGGAGCGCCAACATTGGTACCGGGGCAAGCCTTCCGATGCCTAAGTTAGCATTTCACTTATATTTAATAGAAGACAAAGTAAAAAATGAGCTTGGGAGATTGAGAATGAATGACGTGAGACTTAAGGCCAAAAGGTGGTCATTAGGCATATATCAATACTCCTCTAGCTGGGAAAACTTTCAAGACCCTTAGATCAGTAGGAGAAGTTCCTTCCTTCCTTCGTTCTAATTAAATGGAAAAGAAGAAGATAATGAATAATGGAGTGGAAAAATGGCTAAGAGTCTTCTTCACCTTCTTACCTTCACCTTAAGTACTCCTCTGAGAATTTATGGATGGATGACACGTGTTGGAATTCAATGGAGGAGACATTACCACCTCTACCCTAACTTGAATGGGGTTTGAACCAGTTCTTTAATCGTTGTCAACCTGGTTGGCTTCAGCTGACAATCCAACTGATATGGCTGGGCGTAGGCTTATAGGGAGGTGTCGTGTGGACATTCCAGATGCCTTTGTAGGCGTGGTGGACAACATCTCCACCTAGGCAAGTTGAATGGCTAGACAACAATGGGTTTGAAAGGAGCTTTCCTTTCCTAGGTGTCTTAAGTGTTAAGCCTTCATGTACAGTTGGTGTGCCTCCTCATTTAGGGAAAGATTCTATCCACTTAGTCGACCAAAACTGCTGGTTGTAATAAATGCACTGTCGAAGGGTAGGTGGAGGTATTAAATTCCTTATTTGAGAGTGAAAGATAGTTGTGCACTTTTCTCTTGGCTTTGGGCCAGTTAGGTGGGCTGTAACATGGTGAGCCTCTTCATTTCCATTTCCCTTAATGAACTTTTGCAATTGGACAAGTTTTCACCTTGAGAATTTTGCCCATAACACATAAAGTTGCAAATTGCCTCTTAATTATGTAATTGGCTTCAATAAACTCTCATAAGTATATGCAAATTAACTTTGATTCCCTAAACTATGTAACTGGCTCTAATAGCCTCTAAACTTCAAAAATATATACAAATTATTTTTGACTCCTTTTAACTATGTAATTGGTTCCAATAGCTTCTAAACTTAAAAAATATATATAAATTATTCCTGACTCATAAATATAATACATCTTTACCATAAACTTCATATTTTTTAACTATTTATTATATTTTTTTTTTTGAAAATGATTCAAACTAATTTTTTTTATATACGTCATTGACCTCAGTTTTAACATAAAAAAAGAAAAAAAAATATATTCTTAAACACAATATTTTTTTTAATTGTTTAGAAACATTTCTTTATTTAAATGATTCAAACTATTTTATTTTTTTAATATACTGCTACTCATCTTAGCTTTTAACATAAAAAAGTACAATATTTTTTTAACGGTTAAGAAATATTTTTTGGCCTAAATGATTTAAACTAATTTATTTTTTTTACATATGTCACTTTCTCAGCTATTAACATAAAAAGGTATATCCTTAAATACACTATTTGTTTTTAATTATTTACAAATATTTTTATCTGAACGATTTAAACTAATTTTTTTTTTTCACATACTCGCACTTCAACCTTTAACATAAAACCTAACAATATGAAAATCTAAAGTTATACTGTATTTATGAATACAGATAAATTGTAACTATTTCTAACATTTGAAGGGTAGTGGTGCCAATTCTCTAATTGATGAGCAATTTTGCAACTTTATGCATAATTTAGAGGATAATTTATAACTTTGTATTAATGGTGCCAAAAAACTGAGAAAGAATGTATAAAATTTTATAATCTCATCTTTACTCCAACCAAATGACAAAAATTTAATTGAATTGACGGCAATGGGGTATTGTAGCACTAAATTGAAAGTTTAACGGCTATGATACCGAAATCAAAATTTTGAGGTAATATACAGCTTATGTGAAAGTTCAAATTAATTGGTACAAAAATTATATATATAAATGACCTTCTATATATACTTATACACACACACACACACACACACACACACACACATATATAAATGATCTTTTAAACTACGTATCTCATATATCCTGAACTACAGTTATTTGACACATTATTAGATATAAGCAATATCAGAGTTAATTACATTTATAACCCTTACACTTTAAAGTGTGTGTCAATATAGTTCTTCCATTTTTAATTTAAATAATTTCATCCCTATGCTTTTTAATATCATCAAAGAGGTCATTTTGTCAAATTTTTAGTCGAAATTAACATACTATATCTTATCTGCATCCACTAAATATCCAGTTGACAATTAATATTGTATATATATTTTAAAATTATTCAATCAAACAAAAGTCATCATAAACTCTTCACATCTCTTCCACTATGAAACAAAGAGTTTTAGTTGAATGAATAATTTTTAAAATTATATTATACAATATTAATTGCTAGCTAAATGTTTTGTGGATGTTGACATAGCATAGTTTGTCAATTTTTACCAAAAAAATTTTTTTTTTAACAAAAATACCTATTTGATGACATTGTAAAGTATATGGATGAGATTGTTTAAATTAAAAAGTATATGGATTACATGATGCACCTTCTAAAATGTAAGGCTGATAAATATAATTAATCCAAAAAATAAATACTTAATATTTATTATATTTTATTTTCACTTTTTATTGAATCCTATATGAAGTGACCGATTATATCCTTATTATATATATATATATATATATAATGCATTAGTATCTTTAATTAATGAGTGACCGAGTGTCATTTGTATGTTAAACAACTAATGTTTCATTTTCCTTCTACTCACCCAGTGTCGTATCAATCCAATATCAATTATGACTATACTTAATTGGTCACACACAAAGGTTGTAGGATACTTGTGAAAAAATCTAAAAAAATTGAAATTTTGACAACGATATCCATGACTTATGTACGAAGTTGAAAATTATCTCACAAATAATAAAATTGACATCAATACAACTTTAAAAATAGTTGCAAATTATTATTGACTTATAAACATAACGTATCTTTCCTCATACTCAATATTTTTTAATTGTTTAGAAATATATATTTTTTGATTAAATGATTCAAATTACTTTCATCCAGGGCCGGCCCTGCCTATAAGGAGGGCATGCAATTACATAAGGCCCCCAAACAGTGACGGCCCCATCAAATAATTTTTTTTAATATATATAATATATTTATAAAATATAATAAAATAATTAAAATTAAATATTTTAGTAAATCACCTTTTAGATTATTATTTTTATAAATTTTTTATATTTTTATTGAATATTTGTTATAGAGAATTGTATTTATTTTTGGGAATGCACCCCTTTAGAATGCACTCTCTCAGTCAAATTGCTGAGACCCTCAATAGTTTGGCCGAAGGGTGCATTCCATGTGTAGGAGAATGCACCCTTTGGCCAAACTGCCGAGGCCCTTAGGAGTTTGGTCAAGGGGTGCATTCCATGTATAAGAGAATGCAACCTTTGACCAAATTGCCGAGGCCCTCGGCAATTTGGCCGAGAGGTGCATTCCATATGTAGGGGAATATATTCATTGACCAAACCGCTGACAAGTGCATTCCATATATAGGAGAGTGCATCCATCGATTAAACTGCAGAGGATCTCGACAGTTTGGTCTATGAATAAAATTTTAGAGCACCACATTTTAGACCGTCCTCAATGGAAAGAATCCCATGCATATAATAAATCTAAAGCAAATTGCCTTAATTAAATGATAGCGAAGAGCATGTACTTCTTATATATATGCCACGATAAGCAATTACATAAATAACTTACTATATATACTTACATACATACATACATACATACATACATACATACATATATATATATATAAGATTTAAGCTAAAGCAGAACCAGAATAAGACAGTTCATGTCACATCTCCGAATATAATCGATGGACACATGTTGACTCTAACATATTCTTATGCTAATTAATAAATTAATTATGAAAAGATAAGCGATGAAATTGATTATGAATGGATTTAAAAAATATATTGCCCAAGTGGTAGATACAATTAAGGAATAGTTAAAAGACTTTTATGTTATGTTAAAATTTTACGATGTATTTTCACAATGTAACATTTATGTAATGGTGAAATTTTACGATGTATTTTCACTATGTATCAGAGTCAGCACCTAACTTTCGATTATAGGTTTATAAACGGGAATATGACAGTTCATCTTTCACAATCAACCTTAAGCCCAAGATTCTGGACAACATAAGTACTGGTTCTACAGTGCTACAAATATTTATATATTAATCTTGACCAATATTAATATTCAAACCTCTTAATTTCATTTTGTGGCTGCTCCACCAATAACGTTATAAATTTGGGGTGTGACTTGTGGGGTTTTCGTGTCCTTTATCACAAACAATCTGATTTATGCCCATGTGTGCATTTTGCGTGAGCAAGTAGTGCATGTTATTTTGCTCTACTTAATTAGGATATTAATTAATTTTAATTTTTATTATAAACTAAAAAATCCACCAAAATCTGTATTAGTAACTCGAAAGGCAATAACATCTAATTATTAATTAATAAGAAAGACTAAATCTCAATAATTCTATTAAATAATTAATTTTTTATGTGGAGGGGGAAGAAAGATGGAGATGGTAAACCATATTTATATGTAAATGCCAAATTGACCATCTTGTCACCTGACGTGCCGTAGGAGAAAAATTCTTACTTAGAAATTCTGAAAACGTTTTTTACAAATAAAATAAAAACAGTATATTGAAGAAATTGCTAGTTATCCAATCAAAGTCGAATATTTAGGTTTTCAATCATCCACGTTTGATCCTTTTGCTTTGGTACGTACTACTTAATTATTTTGACTGGAAGACCAATATCAAACTAACCCCATTAATTTAGACATACATACATATATACATATATATTCATCAAGAAATTAAATGACACCTGTATTATTTTATATTATACCATTCTTTCAATAATATTATATATATGAATCATATATTAATCAAACCTCACAAACGTCTGTCTTATCCGTCCTCTTCACTGATTGCTCTTTCTTCTAAGAACACTTTAAAAATGGTCATCAGCATGTGTGTTTGTCAGCTGGCGAATAGTTAGAGATAAAGACTACAAAGAAATACACCATTTTCTTCTTTAAAAAAATTTGAAATTTCCCTTCAATTACGTCCCTTGGTAACATATGGTAACACATATATGTATTGTCTATATATAGACTAGCATATGGAAATAGGGCTCTAATCTGCGACCAAATAATTAATTGTAAGAAAAAGATATATAATAGGGTTTCAATCCCAAGGCTTCCATATATATAATTAACCTCGTGCACCCTTGAAGTTTTTGCCACCTAGCTATCTAATTAGAAAGCAGGGTTAGCTTTTACCAAAAAAAAAAAACAGAAAGCAGGGTTAGCTGTTGGGTGGCAGGTAGACTCACAATTAAAGGAGATAAATTTGATCCATTAATGATATTAATATAGTATATTTACGTGTGTATAATATATAAGCAAATAGCAACAATAGTTCTCAGTTCTCACATATCAAGGACCGTTAAGTTTTTTGGTGCATGTGGATCAAATCAAATGCATGACAGTTGAATGTGTATATATATATATATATATATATATATAATGAAATGGGACCCTCTTGAAAATTGCCAAAATAATACTGCTAAAAATGACTGTCCAACCAAAAAAAAGAAAAAAAGAAGCTAAATCCAAGGGAGTAGCTTCACTGCAAAAGCCAAAGATTGCAAACCCCAGACCACAAAAGTTAGTAAGAAGACCTTTTCGGCCCAAGCCTTTTCTCTTCCTCATAGATTCTCTAGCGGCTTTCACATATGCATATCAACCCCATACTTGCTACTCTCCCATCGTCAACCATCCAAAGCTTTTTTCTTTATATATATTCATCTATTACTTGAAATACAAAACTTATAATTTCCATCAAGTCCTATATTATCTCTCTCTGTTCATCAATGGAAGAAGCTCAGTATTGGATGTGGATGAAGAGGAAACAGATGTTGATGTCCCATTTTCAAGCACCAATCATAAACTCCTTCAGAAGCTCGTCATCATCTTGGGAAGAAAAGGCCTTCGCCGAAGACGCAGCAGGTGGGTCGCTTGGAGGGTGTATATGGCCTCCAAGATCTTACTCTTGTAGCTTTTGTATGAGAGAGTTCAGGTCAGCTCAAGCCCTAGGTGGTCACATGAATGTCCACAGAAGGGATAGAGCTAGGCTCAAACAATGTCTAATTAGCCCCCACATCACCACTAGTACTACAGACGTTTCTCACCACCGCCGCCGCCGCCGCCGCCGCCAGGATCATGATCATGTTAATTCTGGCAGCCCACGTTTAGTTGCATCATCAAGATTTCTCTCTCTTAATTCTAGTGTTTCTCCTTCTGCTGTTGCTGCTCCTTGTTCTGATTTAAAGCCTGACCAATATTTGGGAAAGAAATATTCCAAGGTAGAAGAGGAAGATTGTATATGGCTAGGTGAGGAAGATGATGATGGTCATGTCGGCACTGATTTGTTTGTGGGGTTGAATAATTCAGTGGTTGGTAGAAATAGACAAAGTATGTTTTGTTATGAAGAAAGAAATTACAAAAGAACCAAGACGGCTATTTCTTCACCAATAGTACCATTATTTCATCAGCTTCAACCTTGCCATCTTCAGTCAGAGGTTATTAATCAATATAAGGTTGGGATTACGTCCATGGATGATTTGGATCTTGAGCTCAGGCTTGGTGACCCCTCAAAAGGTTAAGTAGTTGCGGCTGACCAAATAAAGCATGGATTAATTAGATGACCATCATCATTAATATTGCTTCATCTCTCAAGTAGAAAAAAAAAAAAATTACTAGCTACTAATAATTTTGTGCCAACCCTTTGATTATGATCTTACTAGAATTATGCATACAAACTTGAAACATCATGATGTGCACATATTGATGAAGTTTGAGTTGATGACTTTGCCTCCAATGATTATGCATTTGTTCTTTTAATTTTTTTTTTTGAGTTTCATTTCCATATTAATTCTGTGAATAAGATCGTGTTATATATTGCAATATAATTTCACTATATCTATATATATATGTTGTATATACTTTGATATTGATTAGATTATTAAGATGAAAGATGAAACTCTGGCAGTAAAAAATTACTTAAATATTGGAGAAAGAAACTGACAAGGAAACTTCAAAACTCTTATAATCCAATCTTCATTTTTATACATGTTACGATGAAGACTTTTCCTTTAGAGTCTCAAGGAGTAGTACTAACCCAGCCTTTCATATATATCCATCCCAGATGAAAAAGATAAACCTTGAGTTTTTCTGATCTATTTTTTTGGTTAATAAGTTTTTCTGATAAGCAAAGTACAAGTGGAAATAAATTATATTTTGCAGAGAGGGCTCTAGATCTATAACATCAATTAATTCAAGTACTATTGATGTTGCACGATACAGTAGTTACCATTATTTAACTACATGTTCAGATTAACATTGACTTAGAGAGATCAGGGAGAAAGAAGTTTAACTGTAGGGTTTTAAATGAGTGAAAAGAACTGACAATTAAAAGTCATTTCAACTACATCCAAAAAGGACCATGAACCCTTCTGTACCCTTCTACACTCCAGAAACCTTCCAAAAAGTCCACCAACTCCAATGGAATCAAATCAATAAAATAGGGATCCAATAAACCCCATTAATTAACATTTTAATTTATACACACAGAAGGAAACAAAAATCACATCATTCCCACTGTTTTGTTTTCACTTTTGGTACTATGCATGTACATTAATCTTTCTAACTGATGGCTATGTATATATATAACACCTAATTGTGTTGATATAGTAATGCAAGGTGGCATACCATGGTTTATATAACTTCTGCCACCTTCATTTTGACACCGACGGTTCCTCCATAATACACGGCGTGGTCTCGGAATTGTTTTTCCAAAGGTTTCTTTGTTAGGAATATTGACGAAACAACGCTATTTTGACCTTAATGGAATTTTGTTTTTGCAGATCAGAGTGACAGAGAGAAATAAATAAGGTGCATTGGCTTTAAATGGGAGGGAATTTATGTTTACCTCTTCCCCATTATTGGTTTTAGTTATATATATTTAAATTCTTTTATTTTATTCTACGTGGGGTTTGAGAGAGAGCTAAGTGAGGTTAATTGATTGGATAGTTTTGGTTTTTTATGAAAGGGTTTAAAGTGGGCACGAAACTTACTGGTTTGTACTCAGGAAGCTCTGGGAATGTGGCAGTGTGTTCAAGTGAGATCAGATTTAAGATGAAGTAGTAGTAGTAGCAGTGGCAGCGGAAGAGCCAGACAAGGCACATGGATATATACATGATGTGTCTGTCTCTCTGTTTCTTTCACTATAGAATTCAGAAGAGGAGGAGGAGTTAATTCTCTGCTTCATGGGGTTGAGAAAAAACTCTAATACTCCCGGAGTACTGACTTGCTGGGTACTACTGCATTAAATGCCAACTGGACAATTTCATCCACGTCGGATGTTTCTCTCTCCAAAACCAAACTGTGTTCTCCCTTTACAATCCATCATCAATCTGATTCAAAGAAAACCATTTTTGTGTAGAGAAATCTTGATCATCATGCATTAGATCTACAATGGTTTCACTGAAATTTCAAGAGAGTGTTCCCAGACTTTCTCATAAAATTATTCAAGAAAAACTCCACCATTGAGATCTTAAGCTGAATTTTTTATATTATAGGTTGTGCTCAGTGAAGACGAACAGTCTTAATTTTTTTCCATGGCAGTACTAGAGATTTTTTTCTATGGGGTTGAGTTCCTACATTGGACGTGGATATATATACAATGTACGTTTCATAGATAATATATCATGTGTGCTATTGGTTTCTTTTAGGGCAAATATTGTAAAATAAAAATAGAAAGTTTTAACTTAGAAAGGGCAATTTCTTGTATGGTTGAAAGACCTTAATGACGTGGCAAATAATATTACAATGGCTATTTGACTTTCATTTAAATTCATTTTTCTTTTATTAGGTTATATTATGTTGACAACCAATCACTCCTACAAAAAGGGGATTCAACGGCGTTAATGTAGCGACGGACACGTCTAGGTCGGTTGCTAAACGTATTTAACGACGGTTATCCTCATTGTTGCCAAATCTTTGCCAGATATAGCGACCGTAATTGAAGAGACCGTCGCCATTTCAGAGATGGTTAGACTTTTTCTCAACGATTATAATTATAATCATTGCTAATTTTTATAGATCATTAATTATTATTTAAATGTTAAAATTTTATTTTATTAAAAATTTAATTTAATAAGTATTTGGCGATGGTGTAAAAGAGACCATCATCACATATGTATAAATCATTTTCAAATAATAAAATTTTTTAATTAATAACTAAATAGGTAATAATTTTGTGATAGTTTTTCTAGTGATCCTCGCCAAATTTGTAAGTCATTTTCAAATAATAAACTAATTTTTAATAAATTTAATTTATTAAAAAAATATTAAATTAAATAACAATTATGGCGACGGTTAGAGTCGGGATCGTTGTGAAAATTGCATTAATTAGGCATGGGCCAATCCCTCTTTTCTTCTTCACTTTTCTTCTCTTTCCTCTTCTTTTCTTCTCCGGACTCTCTGCAACTCCCGTCCCATGTGCGTCCGTCCCCCATCCACTGGTTTTGTTTCATAGCAGAGAGATTGGTGGCACATTAAAGTTGGGTATTTTACTGAGAAGCTATTTAGTGTAGCTTTGACAGGGCTAGCTATTAAGGAGATCCATAGCTGAAGATCTTTGTCAATTATTTTACACGAATTTAACTCACTCTTGCTCTCGTTCGCTCACTATCTTTGATTCTCTCTCTTTTTCTGTGAAAAAAAAATCTTAGAATTGGATAATTCTTAAAGCTCTATTTTTTTTTTCCATCCATTTGTACTTGAATTTGTTTTCTTTCTCTCATTTTGAAAACAAGGAAGAGGAAGCAAAGGTGACAGATCAAAGCCAAGCTGATAAAAATCAATACGTTTATTTTGTTTTTGATCTCTGCTTTCCTGAGAAAGTATGTTATGTGAATGAGCCTATTAGTGAATGGCTCTATTCACTAGTGTGCATGGTTATGCATGGGCTAACTTGGACTTGCTTCATGGGTGCAACGTGGGTTTGCTGGCTTGTTAATAAGATAGGATTGTCACTGCTTGATGGTTGTTATTCCTTGTTCCTTGTGATAAGATAGGATTATCATGTTTGGTTTAGTGGATTATTTTCCTATTTTTTAGTATGGTTGTTACTTATTCCCATCCTGTACCGTAGGCTATATATTATAGTTAGCAGAGGAAATAAAAGCAGGTAGTTAATAAGTACAATATCTCTCTTCTTCATCTTTCCTTCTCTTTCTAAATTATATCATAACATTTGGTATCATAGTTTCTCTAGCCATGGATACCTGCAGTAAGACTAATGCTGAAATCCGAAATGACATCCAAGAAATCTTAGCGCGACATGAGTTAAGCTTTGACCAAGTTAACGCCACCTTATAAGTAGTGTTAACAGAGCTCCAAGCTTTATGCACCTCACGACCCTCACAATCACAACCTCAAGAAATCAACTCGTTTGCTCTATGAGAATCTACAAATGCTCCAAACAATAACTGCTTTTACATCACTAATGTACCTCATCCACAACTTAAATTGTCCTTTTCTAAGTTCGACGGAGAAGATTCGACGAGATGGATTTACAAGGCTGAGCAATACTTTGACTTCAATCATGTGGTTCTTGACCAACGGGTTCAAGTTTCGTCGACCTATCACATAGGATCAACTCACCTGTGCTGCTCTCCTTCGTTTTGACCCCACCAAATTTGAAGATCCCTAGGAGACTTTGACAAGACTTCATCAAACCTCCATTGTCGCGGCATATCAAGAAACCATTAAACGTCTATCCCATTATGTGGATGGCTTGCCAAAAGGGTTCCTCATCAGTTGTTTCATCGCTCGACTTTGAGATGATATTCGTTTAGATGTCAAGATAAAAAAACCATGTACACTAGCCGAGACAATCGGTGTGGCAAGGTTAATCGAAGAATGTAATTACCTCAAACAAGACGCTACCCCATTGCTCCATTCCCAACTAGTTTCAGTTGCACCATAGACTAATATAAGCTCTACTGCTGGAGTACTTGGGCCTCCACCAAGCCTACCCAATAACCCAAGTCTCACATCTCTTCCGTACATCTTCCGTCGGCTTGCGCTCCAGGAAGCACGGACTCGTCGAGAAAAAGGTTTATGTTATTACTGTTGTGAGAAGTTCACATTAGGACATTACTGTGAAAGACCCCAGTTCTTCATAATTGAAGACACATCTGCAACACACCTCAATGCGGAGGATGAGGACCAATAAGAGAGCAACGACGTGACCTGACTTTATCCTTACAGACAAGGATTCTTAAGGGGGGAGGATTGTTATATATATGGGTCTGTTAGTGCATGGCTCTGTTCACTGGCATGCATGGTTTTGCATGGGCTGACTTGGACTTGCTTCATGGGTGCAACGTGGGTCTGCTAGCTTGTTACTAAGATAAGATTGTCACTGCTTGCTGGTTGTTATCCCTTGTTCCTTATGATAAGATAGGATTATGATGTTTGGTTTAGTGGATTGTTTTCCTATTTTTTAGTATGGTTATTACTTGTTCCCATTCTATACCGTAGGCTATATATTATAGCCAGCAGTGGAAATAAAAGCAGGAAGTTAATAAGTACAATATCACTCTTCTTTATCTTTCCTTTTCTCTCTAAATTATATCATAACAAAGTGACATCTCAGTCCAAGGTATCGTAGTTTTGATTGTTAGTGCAATCGCTCTGGTTGAGTGGTTTTCTTAAATCTCCTATTAGGCTGGTTTAGTTAGTGAAAGAAAAAAACATGTTCTTTTTTATTTTTATTTTTTGGATTTTTATGGAAGTTTTTGAGGAATTTTCTGATATTTGGATCTGAGGACTTTTAATGGCTTTTGTTTTCTTGGGGGTTGCATTTTGATTTATGTAAATTTTATTTTGAAATATATTTTGTCTCATTTACTGTCTTTTTATATGTTTCAGATCTACTAGGATATAGACATTGCCTTATAGAGAAAAACAAAGACAATGTTGGCTCAGAAACAAGTAATGAAGCAATTGTCACAAACTTGAATGAGCAAGCACTAGACAATGATCACGGTGGAGGCGACAAAGAAGAAGATCAATCGGAGCAACACTCTGTATTCAATGTCAAAAGCTTCCCCTAGCATGGTGGTTTTGCTTGTTTTTTATGGAGTTAAATGGTGCATAAGTGCACCAAAACTTTATTAATATAAAAATAAAATAATAATAATTAAAAATAAAAATATTTTATTATTTATGGTGATGGTCATTTGAGAACCATCGCCAAAACTTTTTCATATAAAAATAATATAATTACTATTAAAAAAAATAATATTTTATTATTTATGATGACAGTCACACGACGATTGTTGCCAAATTCTTAGAGCTTTGGTGCAAAAAATGACTCATTATTGCAATGCTTGATAAGGTGACAGTATATTGCTCGTCGCCAAAATATTATAGTGATGGACAATGCCCGTTGCCGAATGCTCTTTTTGTAGTAGTGAATAGGTATCATATTAACTGTCATGTGAATTGATACATAAAATTGGTAGATTTGTTGGTATTTGCAATACTACGCTAAAGATTATCACGAAATTAAATGATACTAAATTGGAGGGGCATTTTTTTTTAAAAAAAAGGATTTTGAAAATGAATATGTAATTTTAATAATGCATCCAATGTGATGAGGTTGGTGAAGCAAAATTTTACTTTGTCTAAGATTGTTGATTGCCGCCATGAATCTAAAAATGAATTAACAATTATGAAAGTTTTAGGATATCAATGTGGTATTAACTAAAAAATCTCCTATAATAAAGTCAATTTCTAATTGATATATATATGTATATATATTTTTTAAAAAAACCTATGAGCTAGAAAATACATATGATGGAGGTCATATGTATTGTTCTGGATCCATTTATGCTGCCATTAAAAGTGAGTTATTGCTCTTTTGTGTAATTTTCACAAATCATTGTTTTCTGCATATGAAGGAGTTAATAGGTTTAATCTTCCATGTGCTATTTTCAGCTGGAATCAATCAGCTAACAAGTTATCTAGCTTCTGAATGGGCAAAGGACAATATCAGAAGTAATTGCATAGGTTTACCAAGATCTTACTTATATAACCTGTAATGCTCTTTTCTTCACTTTGGTTTATCTGTGCATGTGTAGTTTGGCAGAACACCTATTTATATACAAAGTTTGTAACTGCTAAATACTATTTTTAAGGATAAAAGCCATATAAAAAGGACAATCCCACATATTATGAAATTGTATAACAAAAATTTTATAAAAAATTCTTTAAAATTTGCCTTGTAAGTGTACCGAACTCTACTTCAATGTTCTTAGAGTAACGTGTATATCAAAACAAATATAATAAATTTAAATAAAAATATTGTTAGTTATGCTTTTGGATCTCACACAAAATATGTTTTAAATTAAATTTGTTTATTTTTTGAAATTGATTTCTTTTTTATAGTGTATTATTTGATAAATTAAATTTTATTTTAAAACTAAATTTATTTTTTGAGTTAATTATCTTAATTAAAGTGATCATATAAGATATTTTATGATTTAAAATTTTTAATTTTATTATAAAAATATCAATTGTTTTCTTTTACGTGGTTCCTGAGTTGTTTTTTAGTCTTCAAGAGAGAGAGAGAAAACAAACGTATAGAAAACTCTACTTTCTAGAAAAAAATCAAACTTGTTTTGAAAAGAATGAAGGAAAAGAAAGAATACTTCTATTCTTTTTTTTTTTTTCCTTAAGTGTTCTAAAATTAATTTTCATAGATTGTCTGTGTCCACTCATTGCTCCATCACATCTGAAGATAGTATTGGAAGATTAGACAATAGATAATATAATCAAATGGTTCAGGTTGGAGATCAGAAGGTGCAGTAGCTGATTTATAGTGATGATTACCGAATTGGAGGAGTAGCTGAGAGATTTGCACATTCAAGAGGTAATTCTAAAGTCTTTATATTCAATTTCATGATTTACATAGCATTTATAGTATTGCTTCCGTTGTCTATGTTATATGTTCCTGCATGTGGTATCAGAGCTATACTATATAGTTATGTGAATTTTAGAGTTAAGTTCATATAATTTATGATGTAATGATAGAAATACGTCACATAGGTTTCTATTATGGTGAAATTGCATAATGACATGTGTTATGTATATTTATATATTCATAATGGATCCTGTGTAGTTATTTTAGCCCTAATTCATAGTAGAATTTTCCTATAATATTATTTTTGGAATGTAACAGGGAGGTTGATTATAATATCATGTTTTCTCCTTGATTTATTTATTATTTTTTGTATTTTATTTATATTTTATTTTATGTAAAAATTAAGAAAATACATATGTAATATTGCATCTCGAGGTTTTAGCGGCAGCGCACATTCAAACATTGTAGTGGCTAGGGTTCTATGGTGGACTAGGGTTTTGACATTGTGTTTGGGTAATTTATAATTTTTAGACTTTAAAGCTTGGTTAAAAATCAAACTCGACACAAATCTAAGACCTAGGGGTTCATTAGAAGATGGAAAAGAAGATTAGATCAGCATTTTAATTTGGGCCATTGTGGGTTTTGTTATTTTAATTTGGACTTGTAATTTACTTTTTTAGGAAATCATAGATTAGGGTTAGCTAATTTATTTAATTTACAGTTTAAATGAATGTTTTAATATTAGTTCTTAACATTATTATGTGATAATATGTCATATATAATAGGTGATGCCATATAAGTTTGCATCATTGAATAATTACATGTGCATAATAATTATTATGATCTTATATAATTTAATAATTATAATTATTATGATCTTATATAATTTAATAATTATAATTATTATGATCTTATATAATTTAATAATTATTATGAGAAATTATTTTTTTGAAAAAATTATTTAGAAAATCTTAAATTTTAAAAAATATTGAATGTGGAAGGTTTGTAATTAATTATTTAATTTTAAATCTAAGAGCTCCATTGTGAGTCCAAAAAAAAAATAATCATGTGAAGTCCTAACGGATAAGTATAGTTGGATTTTATTGTATTGGACATCAATTAATTTTAAAATTTTAATTTGGTTGATCGGCTCAACGTCGACAATCTTAAATATTAAAGATAATTTTGAAATTAAAATAATGGTTAATAACATTTAAACTTAATGTATTTATTACCCTTGCAACGAGATTATGATTTCTAAATTAAGGGCCCAAAAAGTTTGTGAAACAATTAGATTGAAATAAATTTATGTTATCTAGGAAAGTTCTGTCTAAGGAGGATGATATTTAAATGTTTCACTTGTGACCTCCTATTCTTTCATGGAAACCAACTTAGTAGGACATTGTTTTATTTTATGGTCAAATTTAGTTTATTATAAAATATTTTATCCAACGTGAGTATTTATAATGGAAACTAAATAACTGTTTACAATAAAGAGAAAAAATAGTTTATGAGATTTACTATTTTCATATTTATTGTGGAAATATGTGTTGATATTAGTGTGTAATTTTATTTAAGAAAATAACAACTTTTAACCCTCTAGTCATGATATTGAGTAAAAAACCTATGGATGGAAATAATTGTAGTGATTGGAAAACCATCTTGTTCATTGTAATGGATTATAAGGAAATTATGTTTGTCCTTTCTACACCAAAGCTTGCTGCTCTAACAACTAATGCCTTTGACCTTGTCAAAAAAGGTTATGAGAATTGAAAAAAAGGCAAATACAACAGTTCGCTGCTATATTCTTACTAGCATTACTAGCCATTTAAAGAATCAAATATCTCAGATTGAGAGTGGAGCATAAATGTTTCAGACTTTTGATGGGATATTTGTACAAAATACTAGTTCTCTGAGACAAGTTGCAATGAGAGTATTGATGTACACTCACATAAGTGGGGGAACATCTATGAAGGATCATTGTTTGAGAATGATGTCATACCTCAGTCAAGTAGAAGCGATGCGTACTAAATTGGAGTGGAAGTCCCAAATAGATATTATCCTGGAATCATTACCTGAGCGCTTTGATCAATTTAAAATAAATTACAATATGAACAAATTAGATTTAATTCTTATGGATTTAATGCATGAGTTTGAAAGCACCGACAGAACTTTTATGAAGCAAAACAGTGTTCATATTGCTGAGGGTTCTTCTTAAATCCCAAAGGGAAACCTAAGGGCAGTAAAAATAATAAGAAAAAGAACAAAGTACAGTTCCCAGTTACCAAGACGACCGCTATGAAGAAAGCCTAAAGGCAAGTGCTTCATGTGTGGATAGAAGGGTCACTGGAAGTAGAATTGCCCTTCGATTGCTGCAAAGAAATAAGATATGGGTGATTTGAATATTGTTGAAGCTTGTTTAGTGGAGAATTATAATGATAAATGGATAACTGATTTAGGAGCCACTAATTATGTTTGTTCTCTTTGTAGTGGTTCAAATAAATTAGCTCAACAGGGGAAGAATAGAGAAGCTTGAAACTCAGGAATGGGGAAAATGTCCATGTTAAACCCACATGAGATGTTATTTTGCCTTTTACTAACAATAGGACTTTATTTTTGCAAGACTGTTTATATGTACCAAATTTTTATAGGAATTTAATTTGTATTAGTTGTTTATTTAAATACGGTTTGACAATGAAATTTAATTCTTCAATTACAATTAGAAGTTCTACTTCAGTTATTTATTTCGGAAATATATTGAATGATCTTTATTATTTAAGTCTTTTATCATAGAATACTAATAATGTTGAAATTGATGATAATGAGTATAACCACATAGCTAAGAAAAGAAAGACTTCAAATGAAACTTATATTTGACATTTACAAATATTAATCATGATAGGATTCATAGTTTGGTCAAAAGTGGGATTTTAAACTGCTTAGTTTTTGAATCAATACTAGTATGTGAATTCTATTTGGAAGGTAGAATGACCAAGAAGCCCTTTAAGTCCAAAGGATATCATGTAACTAAACCACTGAAATTGGTGCATACTGATATATGTGGACTAATAAATGTTTAAGGCAAAAGAGGGTATGAGTATTTTGTCACCTTCACAGATGACTACTTAAGATATGAATATCTTTATCTAATGCTCCATAAGTATAAAACTTTCACAAAATTTTGAGAGTATAAGGGTGAGGTAGAAAAACAATTAGAACTTCATATCAAAGAGTTTCGGTTTGACTGAGGTGGAGAAAACTTGTATGAAGAGTTTAAGTCTTATTTATCTCAAGAGGGGATAGTTTTATAACTGTTAGCCCCTGTAATGCCCAAGTAAAATAGAGTTGTAAAGAGGAGAAATTGAACTCTTGAAGCTATGGTGAGGTCAATGCTAGTTATTCATCAATAACTATATCGTTTTGGGGATATGCCTTAGAAATTGCTATATATCCTCTGAACTTTGTTCCTTCAAAATCGATTCCTAAGATACTACGAAATTATGGAAAGGACACAAGTCTAGTTTAAATCATATCCGAGTATGGGGTGTTCTGATATATGTTTTAAGAAAGGAACCTAATAAGTTAGAATCTCGTATGGAGGTATGAATGTTTGTAAGATACTTAAAAGGAATGAAAGGTGGACTCTTTTATAGTTTTTTAAATAAGAAAGTTTTTGTGAGTACTCAGATAACTTTCTTATAGGAAGACTATATTAGAAATTTCAAACCTAAGAGTCGAATAATTTTTGAGGAGTTAACATCAGTTCAAGAACAAACTGAACCACCAGTGTCCTAGTTTGTTATTCCGCTGGTTTCTATGTATGTTCAAAGAGGAAAAAATATACCATTAGGTGAATAAGTACAAGTAGAACCAGTGGAATATCAATAACCAATACAAGTGGAATCAGTACAGGAGGAACATGCACCTATACAAAAACTAAAACAGGAGGAACATGCACCTGTACAACCTCAAATATAAAATAATGAACATAATTTTCCTATGGTAGCGTAACAACCAGTACAACTTATTAGTAGTGGGAGAATAAGACACAAGCCAGCAAGATATGTCTTGTTGGGTGAATCTTATCAAGTCATTGCTGATAACGAAGAGGATCCCATTGGTTACAATAAAGTATTGGAAGATATTGATGCTAAAAAATGGTATAAAACTATGAACTAAGGAATGTAATATATATATTCCAACTCAATCTGGCTTTTTATAGAAGCACTGAAGGGGGTAAAGCCCATAGGATGTAAGTGGATTTACAAAAGTAAAAGATGACCAGATGAGAAAGTAAAAACTTTCAAAACTAGATTGATGACAAAAAACTATATCCAAAAAGAGATTATAGATTATGAAGAAACATTTTCGTCAATAGCCATGTTTAAGTCTATTCAGATTCTTTTAGCCATAACTGCAAGTTTTGATTATGAGATTTGACAGATGGATGTCAAAGCAGCCTTCTTAAATGACAATTTAGAAGAAAACATCTACATGCAGCAACCAGAAGGGTTTATAGCTAAAATTCAAAACACATGATATGCAAGTTACAAAGGTTCATTTATGAACTTAAGCAAGCATCTAGATCATGGAACATCATATTTGATTATGCCGTTACTTCTATTGGTTTTACAAAAAGTCCTGATTAACCTTATATTTATAAAACGATTGAAGGAAGAAATGTGATTTTTCTAATCCTTTACGTAGATGACATTTTGTTAATTGGAAACAACAAACAAGTATTGTCAAACGTAAAAGGTTAGCTGCATAAGCAGTTTGATATGAAGGATTTTGGAGAAACCAATTATATTCTTGGAATCAAAGTTATATGTGACTGATAGAATAAGTTATTGACATTATCTCAAGCTTCTTATATTGATAAAATTATTACAAGTTGAACATGAAAAATTTTAAGATAGGATTCTTACCTTTTAGATATGGAATTTATCTTTCTAAGGAGCAATTACCAAAAACTCTCTAAGAGAAAGAACTTATGAGTAGGGTACCTTATGCTTCGTAGTAGGTAGTTTCATGTATGTCATATTATATACTAGGCTAGATATCTGCTATGCAGTGAGAATTGTAAGCAGTTATAAATCTAATCCCTATGAAGAACATTGGATTGCGGTGAAGCATATACTCAAGTATCTAAAGAGAATGAAAGATTATATGTTGGTGTATTCTAGTGGAAGTTTGGAAGCCATTAGTTTCATAAACTCTGACTTCTAAGGGAATATTGACTATAGAAAATCAATCTCTGGATATGTGTTTACTTTAAATGGTGGAGCTATTTATTGGAGGAGTATTAAATAGACATATGTTGCGGACTCCACCACTGAAGCTGAATATGTGGCTGCTTCTGAAGCAGCAAAATAAGCTGTGAGGTTGAAAAAAATTAATTTTGGATCTTGAGGTCATACCAGATGTTGGACGACACATTACCCTTTACTGTGATAATAGTGGGGTCGTCGCACAGTCGAAAGAATTAAAGTATCATAAGAAACAAAAGCACATAGAGAGAAAGTACTATTTAATCCAAGATATCATCGAGAGAGGAGACACAATGGTCATCAAAATATCACAAGAAAAAAATTTAGTAGAACCATTTATAAAGGTGCTACCTGAATAAGTTTTTTAGAGACATATAGACTGCATTAGTATTACAAAGTTACTAGACTTACTTTAGAGCAAATGATAGTATTTATTTGGATTTTTGTAATAAGATAAATAAATTAATTTTCTGAGATTAATAAAATTTTTGAAGTATTTTTTATACTTTTGTACACACTAGTATTTTATGTATAAATGTCCAGATTAATTACGGAGTATATTATCATATAGTTACGACTATAAAAGACATGATCATAAGTTCTCATAATTAACGGATAAGATCATAGTTATTAAATAAAATTTGACACTTTATTTAGACTACAATATTTATAAAAAAAACTTGTCTTGGTTATTATAAAATATTGGTGCAAATTATGTTTGTATTGATAGGATCGAAGTGAGATTTAATTAAAACTAAATTTTTGTAAAAGGAATTAAATCTCAAATAATATTTGATTATTATTTTCTCTCAATTCTGAGTTTATTATAGATAAATGTTTGAATAATTACTATTCTTTGAATTGTTGATAAGTGAGATCTATTTTTACGACCAATGCCTTGATGATTTGAGAGCATAAGTGTTTGAATTGTCAGTATCTATGAAATAAATGAAATGAAATTTGTATGAAATATTCTTTTAATATATTTCAGTTCTTAGATGTAATGAAGTCACTAGCCGGTGTATTTAATTCATTGGAGAAACTGTAAAATCAATAGCATAAATAATTAATTGATAGGCATAATATATAATCAATTAATTGTTGATATTTTACAAAGGAGAAATTAATATTAATATTGATATTATTAATTTTGGAGTTTAACTCTAGGCCTTTAGTAGAGTGATACCAGATTAGATAATTACTACACAATTATGATGAGTCTTAATTAATAATAACAGTTGGATCCTCATGCTAGTTCTGGTTATGTGATGGAGTACATATCTTGGATATGAGATTATATAACACAAGTTCTAAGTTACATGATCTTGGGTTAAGGCTCAAGTTTGTCCTCAAGAGTAAGTGAGAGATTATTATTATGCTCTTGGGTCCAATACTAAATATGTCTAAAATTAAATTCGTTCAATTTTTGAAATTGATTTTTTTAATTGTGTATTATCTGATAAGTTAAGATTTATTTTAAAATTAAATTTATTTTTTGAGTTAATTATCTTAACTGAAGTGATTAGATAAAATATTGTATAATTTAAAATTTTTGGTTTTATTATAAAAATATCAATTATTTTCTTTTATGTAGTTCCTGAGTTGTTTTTCAGTGAAAAAACAGACAAAAAAGAAAACTATGCTTTCTAGAAAAAATCAAACGTGTTTTGAAAAGAATAAAAGAAAAGAAAGAACACTTCTGTTTTTTATTTTTTTCCTTAAGTGTTCTAAAATTAATTTTCATAGATTATCTGTGTTCATTCACTGTTTCATCACATCTGAGGATAACATTAGAAGATCGGACAATGAATAGTACAATCAAATAGTTTAGGTTGGAGATCAAAAGATGCAATAGCTGATTTATAGTGTTGATTACTGAATTGGAGGAGCAGTTTGGAGATCTGCACATCCAAAAGGTAATTCTGAACTCTTTATATTCAGTTTTTTGATTTATATAGCATTTATAGTATTGTTTCCGCTGTTTCTATTATATATTCCTGCAAATATAACAATTTCAACTATAGCATCGGTTCCCTGAATATCAAGAAAAGAATGTTTAAGTAAATGGTAAGAAAATTAAGAGATGCTGTTGTTCATTCTTTTTCTCACTTCTTCCAGATTGTTTCTTTTATGCAATGATAATGTAATACTCTTTCATCTTTCCCTAATATCAATCTTGAAGTAGGTCATTAGCGACATCATGGCCTATAAATAATGTGTCATCTTGATTAAGATTTGTCACCGTTGGACTAAATTTGAGACGTAAGCTTTCTATTGATTATGTTGAGATTAATTTTGTACAGTTTCTGAAACAATAAGACTTGAAGATCTGTATGTATAGTCACAGTAGAAAAAAACTTGTAATCATGAATTGCATAAATGACTCGGTTATTTTATCCTGAATATGCATGGTTTTTTGCTGAAAACTCTCAGATTATTGACATTTTATAAGCGATCGCAAGTCTAACACGCTTAGACAAATGAATTACATCCTTTACAGTCGAAGTAACAGAAACTAATATCTAACTATTAAAACCGTTTCTCTTGTTTAACAGTTGTTTGAAAACAAGGAATTCATGGACCAGATAATCTTGAAAATTCCTCTACAACGAGTTGGGGAAGCCGAGGACATTGCATCCTTGGTCGCATTCCTTTGCCTACCTGCTGCTTCTTACATCACAGGACAGGTTATTTCTGTGGATGGTGGAATGACTGTGAATGGTTTTGAGTATTTCCCAAAATGAGACTGACTAGATTGATCAGTTTTACATATTATTGTCTTCTTTACAAGATTCTATGGATTTTAATAAGCTTCTACTTTGTTCCTTGTGTTTTTGAGTCACAATAATGTTGAACATGATACTAGTTGTACACTCTTTGCTGATCATGGTAAGCTCTATTTATTTTTATTTTTTTTCTTTGTCAATTTATTACTTTGCCTAGTTACATGGGATCAGAAAACTACGTTCAGATGTTTTGTTTATCACCTTTCGTATTCTGTTCCATGCAAGGCAGACGTATTAATCAAATCAAATTTTCACCAGCTCAATAGGAACCACTATAATCGTGTTATCATCGAGATTACTCTCTCTTAATTCTAGGATTTTTTTTATTCTTCTGCTCCTCCTCCACCTTGTTTGAATTTGAAAAGGAAAAATATTCATCTATGTAATAAATATATTATATTTAAGCTTAACCATATGAATATATTCATATAGCTGGTTAACTATTAATGAACTATCATACTGTGAAAGTCTCACGAAAATCTATTGAGTAAGCAAGCCTAATGATTAAGCAAGCCTATGACGGCTAGGCTATTTCCTAAACTCTAAATTTAAGGTTTCAAATTATTTCTAAATCCTAAAAATACAAAAGCACTCCATCAATAAAGGCATGCCCATACAGTCTACACTCTCTCTGTAGAATTGAGAATGTGGTAATTTGTCCAAGTAAGATCAGGTTTAAGATGCAGGTGGTAGTAGTAGCATACAATAGTGGCAATGGAAGGGCCAGACAAGGTACATGGATACATGCAAGGTGTGTCTGTCTCTCTGTTTCTTTCAGTGTTAGTGGGAATTCAGAAGAGAATGAGGAGTTAATTCTTTGCTTTGTGGGTCGGTTCGTACATTGGATATGAATAGAGATACATAGTACTGTAAATAAAAAGTAAAATGTTTAAATAATACTTGGAAATTAGGACAATTTCTTGGATGCTTGAAAAACCTTTAACCATTCTTAAAGGTAACAATAATTCTAAGATTACTTAGGAATTTTACAAAATTTTGTTCACCAAATGACATGGTAAATCATGTAACAATATGTTATTTGTTTCTATTTAGGTTCACTTATTTGTTTATTTTTTTGAAATAAGGTTCACTTATCTTTATGTTATGTTAAATTGTGAATCAATAAGTGTTACATTAACTATCATGTGAGTTGGTACAAAAATTTGATAGACTTATCGGTATTTGTAACACTACTCCAAAGATTATCACGAAAATAAATGATAGTAATTGGAGGAAATTTTTTGTTTTTAAAAAATAAGACATTTAAAACAACGAGATTCAATAAGGCATCATGGTGAGGTTGTGACAAATTACAAGAGCCTCTCTTAACTCTTGAGGTTTTGTTTGAGAGATGCTTCTTATATATAACTTTTTAGTAATAGGAAATTAAGTAAAAATAATTTAGTAGTAAAAGTGAATTTAAAATTATAGTTAGTAATGTAAAGGAAATTAAGAATTATAGTTTTAGTAAAAGTGAGTTTTGAAATAATAGTTTTAACAAGAGTGAATTTAGAGCAAGTCTTGCTTAAAGACTCGCCTACTTGTTTGATATATTTATTTTAGTTTTTGTTATTTTACAAATTAAAGATTTGTATAAAACATATTGTGTTGCTATATTGTAGGAAATGTATTTATAAAATATTAGACACAACTCTAAAATTCCTCATCAGTCTTAAGATATTTTACATGTTTTTCAAAAAATATATTATAATGTTTTAGGATAAATGTTTAAGATAAACATGGATAAAATATACTATCTAAATAAAATTGTTTTATGAATCAATCTACACATTTTCAAATTCTTAAAATACAAAAAAAAAAAAAAAACAATTTCTTATGTTCATTTTACAATAAAATTATATATAAAAATTTTTGTAAAACATCAGCAATCGAGCCCTTAATTTGTTACTTAAAAAAAAAAACCAATTTAAGAGCCATTGATGGACATCCTTGTACATTAAGGTTTAATTTTGGTCATACGACTCATACCATTATTAGCCCAAGCAATAAAGGCCCATTACCGAGTTCGATTGGTTCGGCCCGATCCATCCTTGGGAAGCATATTGAGCCTAAAGACAATTTGAAGAATACTCCCAAGACAAGAATAGGTTTAAATAGAATTTCAACCCAAAAATTGAAAATCCAACCGCTGCACTGCCACGATGGCATTGCCTAGGACCCTTTCCAATGCCGAGTCGCGTGTACAAATTATTTATTGTAACCGTCATTCTCTTGATCTGACCACATTTTTATTTTGGTGAATTCTCGGTCTGACCACATGTTGTGATTATTATAATTGAGTTTTGTTGTGTCCGAAGTGCATGTGTGCACAAAAGATTGGTTTTTTGAACATTGGTTGATGGATTTAAGTCAAACGACGAGACTTCAATCTGAAAACTGAACAAAGAAAGAGGAAGCTAGAGTTTGAGATCTTGGAGAGGGCAAGAGAGACGTCGAATATGGCCGCCAAGGTAGAGTCTGAGAGCAGTCTGAGAGCTTCAAAATGGTCGCTTAAGGGAACGACCGCCCTCGTTACTGGTGGAACTCGTGGGATCGGGTCTGTCTCTTGCTGCTCTTTCTTCGATCGTTACAAAGCTCTAATGGTTTCTAATGTAGTACCATTGCAGGCATGCCGTGGTGGAGGAACTAGCTGCTTTTGGTGCGACCGTGCACACCTGTTCTCGCAACGAGGCAGAGCTTGGCAAGTGCCTCAACGAATGGGGCGATAAGGGCTTCTTAGTTACTGGGTCTGTTTGTGATGCTTCGCTGAAACCTCAGAGAGAGAAGCTGATTGAAGAAGTTGCTTCGGTTTTTAATGGCAAGCTCAACATACTGGTATGTGAACCTTACATTGTGCGTTTAGATAAGCAGATCCCCTTTCCAAATTATGAATTCTGATTATTACCCATCTTCCAATTACTAGAAAAAACAAAACTTTGTCGATGTCATTTATTCTTAAATAAACAGACTCTAAAAATGGTGTTTTATACCTGCTTTATGCGTATGTTAGTCTAAAGGATCACTCAACTTCATTGATTGCTTCTCATGATATAACTGCCTCAACCATCGTACTTAATCTCTTATTCTTAATTTGAAGTTAACAAATGAGATTTACTGAGGTACGTAACCAGTATGTTTCATTTTCAAGATTTTGTACACACCAGTTAGAGAGTCTGATATGGTCGAGTTCTGTTTTGATTTGGCAACCTCTGAGTGAGTTACTTTACGTTGCGTTTTGGACCTAGGTAAACAATGTGGGGACAAACCTAAAAAAGGATACCACTGACTACACTGCTGAAGAGTATTCATTTCTAATGTCTACCAACTTTGATTCTGCATTCCATCTGTGCCAACTTGCGCATCCTCTTTTAAAGGCATCTGGAGTAGGAAGCGTAGTGTTCATATCCTCTACTGCTGGTGTGGTGCCTTCGGGTTCTGGATCCATTTATGCTGCCATTAAAGGTAAGCTATTGCTCTTTTGTGTAACTTTCAAAAATTATGTTTTTTGCGCATGAAGGAGCTAATAGCTTTTATCTCCCATGTGCTATTTTCAGCTGGAATCAATCAGCTAACAAGTTATCTGGCTGTTGAATGGGCAAAGGACAATATCAGAAGCAATTGTGTAGCTCCTTGGTATACCAGGACCTCGCTTGTTGAACAGGTAATGCTTTTTCCTGCTTATTGTTATACTCTGTGTGGTAATTTCATCTATAGCATCGCATTACTGAATATAAAAAAAAGCATGTTTAAGTAAGTGGTTAGAAAATTAAGAGATGCTGTTGTTCATTCTTTATCTCATTTCTTCCTGTTTGTTTCATCTAGTTCAATTGAAAATAAACTGATATCTAGTTGTTAAGTCAAAATATTTTCTAAGCAACCTCCTTTATTAACTCTCTTGTCTATTTTTAAAGACGAGCAGCTATGTGGATTTCATGCTTACACAAATGTCAGATACTCATTTGGAATATAAATTGTCCAGCTTTATTCTGAAAACATAGGCAATGGTGTAATTTAAAATTTTTCTTATTTACACCTCAATATCGCAGTTAGGAATATTTTGCAATGAAATAATCTGGTAGATTATGATAGGAATATATCATAACCAGGAACCTAACCAGGAAAACCTAACGAAGAAAAACCAAAAGAAATATGCAGGAGACAATCATCCTATATGCAGCTGCAGAAATGGGACACATAATCTCCACGGTGGAGCTTGGCGAGCTCAATCTCCACCATCACTGCTCTCAGAAGTTCAGCATCACCATCCTCCACGCTCATGGCTTCTTCGACAACCCAGCCATCTCCACCCACATCCAACGCATCACCCACTCCTACCCTTCCATTTCTTTCCTCCGGTTACCTCTGAAACGCCTTGATGCCCCCCAACTAAGTTGCGGCATGGCCGCTAATTACTTCGACTTCATGAGGCTCAATCTCCCAAACTTCGGCAATGCACTCCATGAAATCTCCAAAACCTCCACCGTTAAAGCCCTCATTATCGACAGGTTCACTAACTCTGCAATTTCTCTGGGTGTGGGACTTGGAATCCCCACTTTCTACTTCTTCACCTGCGGTGCTTCGGCTCTCGTGGCGTTTCTCTACCTTCCCCACTTTCCTGCCGATGAATATATATTTGCAATGAATTGCATAAATGACTTGGTTACTTTATCCTGAACCTGCATGGGTTTTTTCTGAAAGCAATCGGATCATTGACATCTGATACATGATCATACTTCTTACATGCTTAGACAAATGAATTACATCCTTTTCTCTTTTGATCAGGGAATGGGGTCAAAGACCCAAAGAATGAATTACATCCTTACAGTTGAAGTAATGGAAGCTAATATGACATTTAAACTGTTTCTCTTCTATTACAGATATTTAAAAACAAGGACTTCATGGACCAGATAATCTCGAAAACTCCTCTAAAGCGAGTTGGGGAGGCCGAGGACATTGCATCCTTGATAGCATTCCTTTGCCTACCAGCTGCTTCTTACATCACAGGACAGGTCATTTCTGTTGACGGTGGAATGACTGTGAATGGTTTTGAGTATTTCCCAAAACGAGACTAGATTGCTCAGTGTCACATATATTGTCTTCTTTACCAGATCCTGTGGATTTTAATAAGCTTCTACCTTGTTCCTTTTTGTTTTTGGGTCACAATTATGTTGAACATGTTACTGGTTGTACACTCTTCGCTGATCATAGCAAGCTCTTGAAGCTAAAATAATGAGCTTTTACATGGGATCAGAAAACTTTTATGCATGGCAAACGCAGTAATCGAATCAAATTTTCATCAGCTCAATAGGAACAACTATTATTGTGTTATTTACTGGTACTTCTTGTGCAAACTCAATAGGAACAGCTATTAGCATTTTTTTTTTGTACGTATGAACCATGACGTGGAATGGTTATAATTATAAACTTATAATCTATGCTAATGCTGCTGCTGAGGTCAGACATCTCTACTTAACCAAGGCTATGTATATGTCTTGGTTCCGAGCCCCTCATGAAAACTCTCGGGAAGAGTGGTGGTAATTTGGCTTAACCTCACCACATTCAATTGGTTTAGCCTCGGGTGAATTTACAATTATGTTGTTAGTTAAAGCTTTACAATTATTAGTTTCTTATTTTACGACCAATTTTATTATTATTATTGATTTATTATTCTGAATGTTCTAGAGAGAGAAGCTCTGGCTTCTCTCTACTTCCAACAGGGTTGTTCAACCCTGATGTCGATCTTCAGGCTGCCATCGTCGCGGTTTCAGGCAGCCATCGTCGTGGATCCGGCGCCGATCGAAGTTGCAGACCACTGAGAGTTGCCGTCCGTCCAGATCAGCCTTGTCCTCATTTTGTCCTCTGGTTCGCAGCAAGCTTGCTGGAGGTGGTTTCGCTGTTGGTTGCCGTGCGACGCAGCTAGTTCCTTCGCCAGCTGAACGACGTTTGCTTGGTGGTTGGGCTCGAGTGTGGATTACGAATCGTTCGTGGGTCGCGGGTTCGCTGATTTGAGCTCGGGTTCCGTAGACGAGCTTCGCAGACGTGACCCGCTGGAGACTTGAGCTGCTGGTGGAAGCTACGGGTTGCAGTATTTTTCAGCAGTTCGTTGCTTTGCCGTGGGAATTTAATAGCCCATTGCTTTTCGTTGGCTTTGCCATGGGAGTTTGTGGAGTTGGAATTTGTTACTTTGGTGTTCCGATTGAATTTTGGCACTGTGGTTGTGAATTACCTTGGTCTTTGGTTAATACTGGGTTCGTTGTCGATCGTCCACTTTGGGATTGAGTGCGCACTTGCTAGAGACTTTAGGATCGGATTGGGTGTGCATTGTATTTGTTGTAAACTCTGAAACGGTAAAGAGTGATTTCGTGGGATTGGACTTCTACAATTGATCTTTTGGTATGTTAATTAGGGTTTGAAAGCTTGATCTTGGTCTCCTGCATTTTATAATGTTTGATCTAGCTTGGGAATCGGGTGCAAAAGCACCGATGGCTCTGGCTACAGAGAAAAAAAGTCACAAGCGGTCTTGGCTTCGAGGCTGGTGCTTCGAATGAGCTCCATGCTTGGGTTCAAGAGCCTGTGACAGGTTTGGGAGTTCCTTTATAAACCAAGGCAGGTTCTTTGCAGAGGTGGTTGGTGGGGATTTATGTTCACAAACTCTATTAACAATACAGGATTCATATAGCTCTTTCTAGGTTCGAAAAGGCAATTTGATTTCGGTCTGTACAAATGATGCTGCCTATTACGAGTGTGTTGCTCTTTGTCAGGTTTTATTAATAGCTCGTATTATACTATTAAAAGGAGAGAAACCTTGAAAATTTAATGACCTGTATACAAAATTATAAAGCATATGAAAGTTTGAAAAATGGCAATTGATTTTTCTTGGAAGGAGATTTTTTTAGGTTTTTTATTTTCTGCTGAGGATAGGCAAAGAGTGTGGTCATATGGCTCTTTGAATTTGAAATTTGGTATAGTTCGACTTTAAGTTTGGGTAAAAAATTTTAATTCGGCAACACATAAATCAATGAATATTCAGATATTGGTCAGGTTTTATAATTTAAGTTAGGAATTTTGGCATTTTTGCATTTTCATGGATTTTACAAGAGGGATTGATACTCTTTTAAAGTTTGATCACTCCACTATTGGAAGTAATTATGATTATTATATTCGAGTTTTGGTTGATATGGATTTAGGTGGGTTTGTTTTAGAAAAACTGTTATAGAAAACGACAGACGACTGCATTGAAGTAGATTTATACTTTGAATTGTTTTGGAATTTTTGCACTTCTTGTCACAGTGTTGGTCATTTAATGGCTAAGTGCAAGTCAGTGATTGGAAAGGTTTCTGCTAATGTTGGATCTCATGGCAAAGAAAAAAAGAATAAAGCTCCAAGCTTGACTCAAGTGTACAAACCGGAGCAGACACCTCTTCTCCATGTGGAGTCGACTGTATCCTTTATGCCTACTATTAATACCTTTGATGTATTGAATACTAACGTCACACCCACACCTATGGAGGAAATAGATCATCAGTAAGCTGCAGGTCTTTTTAATATGGTTAACACTCATATAGAAATGGGCATTGATGTTCGATCAACTGCTTCATATCTAAATACTGCTCCCAACAGAATTGATTTTAATACCGACGTCGGTAAAAGTGTTCAGATTATATCAGAGACTATTCAGACTCCATCATACCATAGTATGGTTCCACGCCAGATCATATCATGGGCAGATGCTTTTGGCAATTTAGATGATGAGCCTGGTGATGATGCAAATGATATTATTGAAGATGAGTGGCCGTTCTTGGAAGGTGAAGACCTTTCAAAACCTTCATAAGATTTCAATGGTACCTCAGATGTGGGTCAGCATTCAAATTCTATGTCTATGGTTCTGTTTAATTCTCCGGTTCACTTATCGCAACATAGCAAAACTTAGATTTGGTTGCTTCACATCTGTCAGTTTCAGAAACTATTTATCAGAATTTATGAAATATAGTTACAAAAAAATCGGGTCGACCAAAGAAAGGAGAAATTACTAGAAGATTGCAGCATTCGACAGCGGGATTGGGATTGACTAAGCCTTTCACAAAGGCTTTTCAGCACAATTCTCAATAATTTTTATTATCTTTGTTCTATTGCTGATAGCTATTGGGTTTTTTTATCTATCTTTCCTACCAGTACTTTTTTAATTTCATCTTTAATAAATTTGGCTTAGATTTTTTGAGTGGTTTGGGGTTGTCTATGGCTTTCCTAACTATTTTATTAGCCTAAGTTACCTCTTTCTAATTATTATTATTATTATTATTTATTTATTTATTTTTTTTGCTGAAAACTATTTTATTTTTAAATATTACTAAAAACCAATTTAAGAGATTTAAGAGGTAAATTCAATTTAGATTTTTAAAAACTATTGAAATTTAAAAGTTTGGATATATTTAATTACAACTTTTAAAAACTCCATGCGAGACACAAAATATTCAATTAAGATTTCATAAATCTTAACAGTTATAGAGTATTCAATTAAGATTTTTTATAATTAGATATTCAAAAGTCAATGGGTTTTAAAACACACAGATTTTATTATATTTTTTTTATGATTTTTATTTTAAATCTTTTAGAAAACAGATCATCAGAAATCTTTCCTCTATTATAAGATTTCAATGATTTTTTTAAAAAAAACCTTTATAAAAATCTATCAATTCTATTAAAATCATTTACTTTTAAAAAGTTTATAAAAGTCTGTGAAAATTGAGATTGAATACACACTATTTATTGTAAACTATTGATGGATTCCTCATACTAAGGCTAATAATAATTGAGGGAATGAACTTGCAATTTTGATTTTTTTAAAATAATAAAAGGGAGGGAATCATCGATTAAAAGATAGAGTTTATTTGTTATTCCATTTGTATAACCCTACTATTGATGGACTCCCCACATAAAGACTAATAATAATTGGGGGAATGAAGCTGCAATTTTTTTTTTTTTTTTGAAAATAATAAAAGGGAAGGAATCATTGGTTAGAAGATAGGATTTAGTTGCAATTCCATTTGTATAATATGAGAGTCTAAAATAACATGCCTACATCCCTAATAATTTTTCTTCTACCAGGCACCCTTATCAGTTTTCCTTCCAACAGACTAAGGCACTACATAAGGCATACTAAAAATTCGAACTCCAACTCTCGCCAACAGATATAAGGATCTTATCTACTTTCTTTTATTGTACCATGCTGATTTGGCACATGTCATACAAGAAGAAATACTCTAATAACTAAACGGCATACTACCACCATGGCATGGATGCATAACTTAATGAGAAGATTTTTTCTTAATATGGAATATTATTACCAGTGTTATCTAAACCATACCATAATTTATACTTTACTACTTTAAACTTTCAATGTTCTGGTATTTTGGTATCTAAACTAGCTTTTTAGTTGCGTTGTTAATACATTTTTATTTTTCTATCTATTTTTATCAAAACATTGCATGGGCAAAGCCCATGAGAAGAAAAACTCTAGTATGTCCCGATTACATACTCCCTCCTTTGCATTAAACTAATGTCACATTAACAATAATGAATATGTGGCATAATCTTAATGCAATATGAGCATATATTCTAGGAGTACTTGGATTTTTTCCTCCCGTGAATCAAAGAATAAGGGTAGTTTTGATTATTTCATTCAGGAAAGAACCAAAATATATTATTTATACAGTTTAATATTGACAATACAATATTTAGTCAAAATAGATATATATATATATATATATATATTTATAATTGTTAACGCCTTCTATTTTGTTGTACTTTGGTGCAATGTTCAAAATTACCTTTATTTTATATAATAAAAAGATAAGTGTAACTAAAAGGATAATTTAGATAAAAAAAAATGCCAAAATAAAAACTAACGAACACAGAAGGAATTGAGATAGTTAGATAGTAGAGTGAGACGATGAACATGACCAAGGCAGAGTCAAAGAGTAGTCTGAGAGCCTTAAAATGGTTGCTTAAAGGAATGACTGCCCTTGTAACTGGTGGTACTCGTGGAATTAGGTCTGTCTCTCTCTCTTTCATTCATTCCACTTTGTCATAAAGTTTATGGGTTTCCTTTGTAATTTTGTGAACCTTTTGTTTGTTTATTGAATTTTGTCCAATTATAGTGTATAAATTCCATTGTTGAAGCTTTTATTGGTTTACACACATGTTGTGGTGGAAGTGCTAGTTTGGTGCGGTTGTTCACACCTGTTCTCTTAATGAAGCAGAGGTGTCCAAGTGCCTTAAGGAATGGTTCTGTTTGTGATGCTTCGTTGAAACCCCAAAGGGAGGACCTGATTGAAGAAGTTGCTTCGGTTTTTAATGGGAAGCTCAAAATACTGGTATGTAATAGTGTATACCTTACACAATATGTTATATTACAGAGCTTTTGGTAGCTGTAATAAATCCATATTTGTAGCTAATAACATATGGCAAAAACACACTAGAGATTGAATTAGTGGAAAAACTTATATAGAGAATTGGAGATCATTTTGTGAAAGAGACATTAAACTGTAGGAAGATTTAGATAACGGTATTTGTATTAAGAGTTTAAATAAATAGACTTCTTTTTCTATTGGTGTGAAGATCCAACACGTGGCATTTGACAAACTTCAAAATAATGTAGTTTTGGATGACCTTAATGGCAACCAACTGGCACCACTTTTGCTGAAGCTTTGTTTAGTTTAATATGGTCCATGGGTATAATGTACCAAATAATCTCTTCCGTTGTTTTGACCTTCTCTTCCTTTTATTTATTCCGTGTTCCTTAAAAATTGAGCCTTAAAGTTGAGGGGTCTAGAGTTTTGGGTGTGCTTCTCTAGTTTCTTCCTCACTTATAGTGATAAGCTCTTCTATTTTGGTCTCAAAGCTCTAATACGTGTGTTGAGTCTTGGTGATCTGAGTGTATGGTTTATCATTGGAATCAGTGAGGGTGTGAATCGTTGAGAAGGTGTTATAGACTTTTGATTAGCGCAACGAGCTCTCTGTGCCAAAGCGCTATAGATGTAGTTCAGCTTCTCTGGGTGAACCACGTAAAAAAAATTTCTCTGTGTTTATTTTTATTACTTTGCTCAGTCATTAGGTCGATCGAAATTGTTTTTTGTTTACTAGCTTAGTTAATAGGTTTGATTCAAACTGTTAAAACCTATCAATGGTATTAGAGCCCTTTTGTCTTCAATCATATGGTTGAGTCAGTGGTTTTAGGGGTTTCTTTCGATCTAGGATTTATGGCTTTCTCTTGTAAGTATCAGAGATGGTGACCTCTCACTTTGATGTGGGCTTGTATAACGATAAAAGAGATTTTGGTGGCTGAAAGAAGAAGATATGGGTTTTACTCTCTCATCACAAGGTGGCTATCACGTTGGAGGCAGACATGGAGAAGTGGACTGCGGAACAGAGGGCAAACGAATCTGACATAAAGGAAGAGGCATTCAACCTAATTTTTCTCCACCTTTCACACTTAGTGATTTGAAAGGTCAATGGTATGTCTACTGCTCTTGATTTGTTCCCAACCTTGTTTTTCTTTTGATATGGTTTCTACTCCCAACCTTGTTTTTCTTAAAGGAACTTTATTCAACTATAAAATGGACAGTTATAAATCAATGAATGAAAATATTGATGAAATTACTAGGTTAGCTTTAATGTTAAGAGGTACCGATCAAGCTTTAGGTGATTCCAGCGAGGCTATGATTTTGATTAACTATTTTCCTGAGGAATTTCATGTTGTAAAGAATGCTTTACAATATACTGATGTGGTTCCTAAACTTGATTTGGTAATTCCTATGATAATTTATTTGTTAAAGGAAAAACAAATAGAAGAGATATAAGTCATCATACTAAACATGTTGGTAGTTCTAGTTTTAAAGATAAAAAGAAAGGGAAAAAGGGCAAGACTAAAGCTAAGTGGAAGTGTTATCACTATGGTAAAAAGGGTCATATTAAAAAGTATTGCTATGAATTTATTAAAAAAAATGAAGGGATTGTGTCTATAGCTGTTGAAAATACAAATTGTTTAGCTGAGGTTTTAACTGTGTTCAGTGATGTTATTACTAATGAATGGGTTATGGATTCTGAATGCTCTTTCATATAAGTCCCAACAAAAACTGGTTTGAAAACTTTAGTGATAACATTACTGGAACTGTTTACATGGGGAATAACAATACTTGTCAAGTAAAGGGAATTGGAAATATCAATCTGAAATTGCATGATGGAAAAATTAGATGCTTGTTTGATGTCAGATATGTTCTTGGTTTAAAACACAATCTGATTTCTCTTGATACTTTGGATGAATTGGGATATTGTTATAAAGCTGAAAATGGCTGCATATATGTTTATAAAAATAAAAATCTTGTTCTAAATGGTAGGAAAAGAAATGGATTATATATGCTTGATGGTTTATTTATTTTTTATAAAACTACTAGAATGATACTGTATTTGTGGTTGAAACTGATAAGACAACTATATGACATTTGAGACTTGGTCATGTAAGCTAGAAGGGTTTACAAGTGCTTTGCAACCAAGGTCTCCTTGGTAAGGTATCTGTAGGCTCTTTGGATTTTTGTAAGACATGCACTCTAGAAAAGCAACACATGATGAATTTTCTCACAGGAACTCACCTGGCAAAGACATGCCTAGAGTATATACATGCTGATTTATGGGGACTAGCTCAGGTTCAAACTCACAGAGGTAACATATATTTTCTATCCCTGGTTGATGATTATAGCAGAAAGATTTGGGTTTTTCTTCTAAAAATAAAAGATCAAACTTCTTCAAAGTTTAAGGAATGAAAATTACTTGTTGAAAATCAAACTGATAAGAAAATTAAAGTTTTAAGAACTGACAACGGTTTAGAATTTTATAATGATGAGTTTGATTTTTTTTTTTTTTGTAAAAGTCATAGCATACTTAGGCACAAAACTGTTAAGAACACACTCCAACAGAATAGGGATGCTGAAAGAATGAACAAAACACTTTTAGAGAGAGTTAAGTGCATTTTATTTACATCTGGAATGAGAAAATCTTTTTGGAGGTGGGGGGGAAGCACTTTCCACTGTTGCACATTTGATTAATAAAACACCTTCATCTGCTGTTAATTTTGTTTGCCCTAAGGAAAGATGGACTGGAAGGAAGTTACATTTAAGTTATTTAAGGGTTTTTGGATATGAGGCTTATGCACATATTTCTAAAGGAAAATTAGAACCAAGGGCTGTAAAATGTGTGTTATTGTGATATCAAGAAAGCACCAAGGGTTATAGATTATGGGAAAAAGATGTTGGATGTGTTAAAATTATTATCAGTCATGATGTTGTCTTTAATGAAACTATTTTTCCTTGTAAGATTGACACCAATGCAGGTACAAGCATGAAGAATCCCACTGATTTTAATTTAGCTAATGGAACACTAATTGAGGTGGAGCAACCCATAATTCCACCAAATATGCCAAATGATAACCCTAATTCAAACCCTAAACAAACATTAGAACTCGTTAATGAATCAGAAGAGGAGGATCAAGCTGATCCTGAGTAAGACGATGAACTCAACAATTCTCTGCAAGCTACTAATGACTTGAGGGATTATTAATTAGTAAGGGACTGAGGTAGAAGGCAAATAAGGCCTTCTACTAGGTACTCTTATGCTGATCTTGTGTTTAGTGCTCTTGTTACAGGTACTAAATTAAGAACAAATGAACCTTCATCATATGAGGAGGCAATTTAGTTAAGGGAAAGCAAAAATTGGAAGAGAGCCATGGGTGAAGAGATGGAGTCCTTAAGGACTAATGGAACATGGGAGTTAGTTCCACAACTAGCAAATAAAAAATTAATTGATTGTAAATGGCTGTTCAAAGTAAAAGAAGGTATGACTATCTCAGATTCAATTCAATACAAGGCTAGATTAGTAGCTAAAGTTTTTATACAGAAGGAAGGTATATATTATTATGAAATTTTTCCTCCTGTTGTCAAGTTTAAAACTATTTGTATGATGTTGGCTATCATTGCTTATTTTAATCTTGAACTTTGACAGCTTAATGTAAAAACTACTTTTTACATGGTGAATTGGATAAGAAAATATATATGAGATAGCCTGCTAGTTTTGCTTGTTCTAATCATTCTGAGTTTGTGTGTTTGCTGGAAAGGTCTTTGTATGGCCTTAAACAATCTCCAAGGCAATGGTACAAATGTTTTGACACTTTTTGTAATTAATATTGGTTTTTTACGCAGTAAATATGATTGTTGCTTTTGCTATATGCTATTTGATACTATTCTTATTTATTTTCTATCATACATATATGATATGTTACTTATTACCAAGTCTAAATCTAAAATCTGTGAATTAGAAAAGATATTAAATATTGAGTTTGATATGAAGGATTTAGGGAATGTTAAGAAATTTTTGGGCATGAATATTAAGAGGAATAGGAAAGAATTTTTTTTTTTAAAGTGCATCGATATGCTTACTTGAAAAGAGCAGTGTCAAAGTTTGGTTTATCAAATAGTCAACCAGTGAGTATTTCTTTAGCTGGCCATTTTATTTTATCAAAACTTCAATGTCTAGTTAATGATTATGAAATATTAAAAATGGAGGAAATTCCCTATTCAAATGCCATTGGTACTATTATGTTTTCTATGATTAGTACTAGACCTGATCTTGCTTATTTCATATCACTTTTAAGTAGGTACATGTCTAATCCGGAAAAAGAACACTGGATTGCATTAAAACATTTGTTGAGATATATAAATAGCATACTGCATGCTGGTTCATGTTACAAAAATTGGACAAATGGAGATATTCACATACAGAAAATTGCAACTGAGGATAATTCTGCTGGTCTAGGAACAAAGACTATGACTGCAACCAAATTTAGCCATTGTATGACTTGCTGCATGTTATCATTGGTTAATTGAGCCAATGGCGGGGCTGCAAAGACATGAGTTGAAGTTTGCTACATTGATCAAGTTAAGAGGAGTTGTATTGAAACTTCAAGGTGGAGATTGTTGGTGTGAATCTCCAACACGTGGCACTGGACAAGCTTCAAAACGGTGGAGTTTTGGATGGCCTTAGTGGCAACCAACTAGCACCACTTTTGTTGAAGTTGTTGTTGTGTCATTTTGTTTAGTTCAATCTCGTCCATGGATGTAATTTCTACCAAATAATCTATATCATTGTTTTGATATTCTATTCCTTGTATTTAGTCCATGTTCCTCGAAAACTGAGCCTTAAAGTGTCAGCTAAGGGGTCTAGGGTTCTGGGTGTTCTACTTTGGTTTCTTCCTCACTTGTAATGATAAGCTCTTTTATTTTGGTCTCAGGACTCTGATATGTGTGTTGAGTCTTGGTAATCTGGGTGTATGGTTTATCATCTATAATCAGCAAGGGTGTGAATCGTTAAGAGGGTGTAACAAACTTTTGATTAGTGCAGCGAGCTCTCTGTACCGGAGCTCCATGGATGTAGTTCAGCTTCTTTACCACATAAAAAAAATTTCTATGTGCTTATGTTTATTACTTTGGTTAGCCATTAGGTTGATCGAAATCGTTTTTTTTTTTTTTACTGGTTTAGTTAATAGGTTTGATTCAAACTATTAAAACCTAGCACTTCCAATTATGAATTCTGATTGTTACTGATAGGTAGGTCATTGATTTGTGCATTGGAATTTGATATTGGGGTTGGACCGACCTAATTCGTGCTCCATGCTGTTCAGTTGCTATGTCATTGATAACTTTGATTGATGAAGCTAACTTTCTTTATGTCATTTATGCTTAAAGTAAACACAGACTGCGAACAGTGCTTTATACCAGCTTTTTTCATGGATTGCTTCTCATTTAAGCACCCTAATTGTCATACTTCATTTCTTATACTTAAATTTTAAGTTGAGTGAAATTATAATCAGATTTATTGAGGTGACCATCATTTTCAAGATTTTGATGCTCGAAGTCTCATTTTATGCACCGACCTCTGAGAGACCTACTTTACATTGTGCTCTGAACCTAGGTAAACAATGTGGGGACGAACTTCAGAAAGCTTACCACTGAGGTCATTGCAGAAGAATGTTCAATCCTTATGTCTACCAACTTTGAATCTACATACCATCTGTGCCAACTTTCACAACCTCTTTTAAAGGCATCTGGAGTAGGAAGTATCGTGTTCGTATCTTCTGTTGATGGTTTGGTGACTATACATTCTGGATCCATTTATGCTGCAAGTAAAGGTGAGTTATTTCTCTTTATTGGTATTATCTTTTGCGTAATTATGATAAATTTATTTTCTGTGTATGTAGAAGCTAATAGCTTTTTATCTCTTATGTGCTATTTTCAGCTGCAATCAATCAGCTTACAAGTTATTTGGCTTGTAAATGGGTAAAAGATAACATCAGGAGCAACTGTGTGGCACCATGGTATACTAAGACCTCGCTTGTAGGAAAAAAACTCCAGTACTCCGGGAGTACCAACTCTCGCCCCGTTGAGATGGTGCCACGTAATATTTCATTAATATTTTTATCTACGTGGCACCATCTCAACGGGGCGGGAGTTGGTACTCCCGGAGTACTGGAGTTTTGTTCCGCTTGTAGAACATGTAACGCTCTTTCCTGCTTATTGTTTTTCATACTCTGTGGGGTAATTTCAACAAGAGCATCTTTCTCCTGAATATAAGAAAACTATATTTATATAATACGCTTAGAAAATTAAGATAAGCTGATTTTTATTCTTTATCTCTTTTCTTTCGGTTTGTTTATCATAGTTCAATTGAGTAGAAACTGATATCTAGTTGTTTGTTCAAAATATTTTCCAAGCGACCTACATTGTTAATTCTATTGTCGGTTTTTAAATTTGCTTATCTATGTGGATTTCATATTACACACATGTCAGAAATTTTTTAAGAATAGAAATTGTCAAGTTTTATACTGAGACCACAACTTAATTTTGTTTTTCTTATTTACAGCTCAATTTAGCAGTAAAAAATATTATGCAATGAAATAATCTGGTAGATTATAATATGAAATCATGAACACTTCAATTATGAAACTCAAGTATATGATTTTAGACAATATTACCTTATTGAGTAACTATGAGAGTTTTTTGACCCTATTGACCCCACTATTGGGTCAATATAGTTCAATTATTCTCATTTAGCTTCCCTTCTCGCCACTTCTTACGAGCTTTTCCTGTTTTTGATATTTGATATATGAAATACAGAGAGTGATGTGAGTTTTCATTATGGTATATGTCTTAATTAATGAAATCATGATTAGTTGTATATTGATCTTAATATTTTGTGTATCAGTCATATCTGTTAGGCATCTCATAACTTGTATTTTAGCCCATAACCAATAAAAAAGAGACATAAAATGTCCAAAATATTTCAACTAGCTCATTACACATAGAATTTAGCACAATCTGTGTACATTTTTACCAGTTTGCCAAATGTGGAAGTAATTGCAAAGTTATTAAAGCCTCTGGATATGGCTGCAAAATGCATGTTAGTGATAATGAGTTTATATCAACCAGTCCATTTATATTTTATATATAAAAATATATAATGATAATGGGTTTGGTTTGGTCCACTCTATATATTTTATATATATATATATATATATATAATATTAAAGTGTATAATCGAATTTCTAATTTCTTTTTCACTCTATTTAATTTGAAAACAAATAATAATAATTATAACAAAAAATAATAATAAAATATGATGAAAAATTTAACCCTGCACCTGTCAGCCATCGCTGTTTTCGTTTTTGTTTTTTTTTTTTTTTTCTATATTTCTGAGTGATGGGATTAGGCATCAATACAATACGTTAATTATTAAGAATTCCTGCACATTATGTATAATATATTAGTAAATGTTTCAGCCACAAACCTGATGGTATTTGGAGTCATGTCTATAGACTTGACAGTCCCACTACTACTTTTACTAATTTCCAACTGGATTTTCTTTTATTATTTTTTTATGATTATAATGGTTATGATTATAATGGACATCCACTGTATAAATCTATAATCACCCCATCTTAGCCTTTTCCCAATAATTAAAATAAATATAAAGAAAATCACCAATTTTATGAAATTTCATGACTCTATAATAAATAAAACGAAGACTTTCAATTGTTGCATTTAAAAAGAGAAATTCTTATATGTTGATTGTTATACACTTATAAAAGTTAAATTGTTCTTGAGAAAGATAAAAGTTGGAGGGATTAATTGCCATACTTATTATTACTATTATTAAATTTTGTAGACTTTTTTTCAAAAAAAAAAATTTATTGATGAATCGTTAGACGTGATCATATATATATATATATGTATATATTTACGTATCATATTTTTTTCAAAAAAAATTATATATTTTATATTTTAACAGTACGAACTTGTTCAGAAATAATTATATGAGGATAATTAGTAATGAAACTATTGAAACTTAATAAAAACCAATTTCTTTTTTAAAAAATAAAAATAAAAACAATCACTATCTTTTATACTTCTTTTTTATGTTTTTTTGGTCAAGCTATTTGTGTAACAAATGCTTTTCTTTTTCTTTTTTTAAAGTAATTGTTACTAAGAGAAAAAAAAATCTCAACCCATTTTCTATTACAAAATATTATTATTTTTCATTTCAAGAAAATTATGCAACTGATTATTAAATATTTTGCTCTCAATTACATGTTCTAAGAAATTGACACTATTGTTTTTTAAATAATAAATCTAACATTAAATTATTATTTTGATGATGAAAAAGTATAAAATTCTTAATTCATACCCGCATTAATAAGTATTAATAGGTGTTAAACATGATGTGAGATTATTAGAAAAGTAAATTTGTTGTTCTACATTTCTATAACGTTATAAAACTAAAACAGCAATCAAATTCTATTTGTTAATAAAATTTTAAACAAATAACTTTTATGGAGAATTTTTTTTATATAACAAAAATGATAATTGATTACAACATTTTATATCGAAGCTATTGCACATTCTTAAATACTGATGACACATAAGGGCAAAAAATTCTTTTTCAAAAAAAAAAAATTGGGAAACAGTTTGCTGGTCAACACTAGTCAATACAAAAAAAGATGAAAGAATAAAATATATATATATATATATATATAGTGGCAAAAGATTTTTTTATAAAATGGAGAATAGTTGAATAAATAAATAATTTGGAATGAGCTATAGTTTTAAAAACCTTTTGGAAAATTTAATAAATTATTAATTACTATAAATTATATATTACAAAGAATAAATTTTTGGGTTTTTTGCTGCCATAGCCAATCTAGGGGCCTTTAATTTTTTTAACCATATTTTGTAAAAATTAAAAATTTAGCCAATTTTTAAATATTTTTACTTTACTACCCCTTCTACCATCTTTCCAAATTAAATGCATATCTCTCTTACATTTTTCCCAAATTAAATGCATCTATAATCAGTACAAAATAATTTTCAATTTTTTTTTAATCTAATCTTTATTGAATTGTTGTTTCTTAATGATTTTGGGTTTAATATGATTTTTTTATGAACAAAAAAGTAACCTATAAAAAATCGTGTTCGTTAAAAAATTTCGCAATCATGATTGCAAGAGATGAATAGTATACGATGAAAATTATAGAATTTTCTTAAAAATTAAATTTGAAGACCTTCCTGAACTCGGATTGAGACATATGATATATGGTTGGAAAACTAAGAGGATAAAGTTTAATTTAAATATTTTTCAAAATTTCATGGTTTGATTTTCCCCAGTCAGTGGCCCACCGACTGCTCTATGGTAGCCACCAATAGTGTTGCCCTTGCACTTATATGTGCTGTTGAAAAAAATTAAATTTGAAAACCTTTTCGAATTTGGATTGAGGCATATTATATATGATTAGAAAGCTAAGAGAATAAAATTTAATTTAAATATTTTTTTATAATTTAACGGTTTGATTTTCCCCTTTCGGTGGCCCATCGACAGCCTTGTGATGGCCACCGACGGTGCTGCCTGCTCCCTTACACTTGTTCGCATTGTTGGAAAAATTAAATTTAAAAACCTTTCCGAACTTGGATTGAGACATATGATATATGATTGGAAAGCTAAGAGAATAAACTTTAATTTAAATATTTTTTCATAATTTTCTGGGTTGATTTTTCTATGTCGGTGGCCCATCGACGACCCTATGGTGGCCATCGAAGGTGCTATATGCCCCTTGCACTTGTTTGCATTGTTGAAAAATATTAAATATGGAGACCTATTCGAACTCAGATTGAGACATATATCTATTAATTGAAAATGAATTATCAAATAAATTGTTTTGGTTGTACTCATAGTAAATATAACACACTTGTTTACCTCATTCACCTCCATAATACTTAAAGCCTCTGGATATGAAGCCTTCATACATACCCTAATAAAAATTCATCAAATATCCATTGAATGGGCTCGTCTTCTTTCTTTTTATTTTTTCTTCTTTTTTGTAGAAGCTTTTTGAATTCCACCCACTTATGTACATATTTTGGCTTTAAAACAATACAAATAATGACACATGTTTAATGAAAAAAGAAGGTTGCAGTACACGAAATTAATGCAAGACATGTAAATAACAGATGGTATTAACCCAAAAAAAGGAATCAAAAATAGCTGCTTTTTTATTAAACAAAGTTAGATATAATCTCATGCAAATACATATGAGTCACAATATGATGTTGATATGTTGTATATTTGTAAATACACAAAGTTAACAAAACATTAAATGAGGTGATGCACATATAAAAAAAGGATAAGGACATTACCACATCTATCAACCATTTCACCATGACCTACATAAATTCTACAGTTATGGGCTCATATTCACCAAGTGAAACCACCTCAAGAGGGTCTTTTAGCATATATGTCGTGAAGGACTTCACCACATCATCAGAGGTTGGCTTTATTGGATTTAATTGGTCAGCTGGTAAAGTATTCTTCTGTCCATCTTTCATTTCTTTATTTACAACATAAGGGGACTTGAACTTTGCACTTTTTCTCCTCAGTCTCTTATAGCCTAATACCCTTATGTTGAGTTCTTTTTTTTTTTTTTCATCAACTTGCACGTGTAGCAATATCTATTATGCTCGTCACAGTAGACTGCACAATACTACCAGTCTACATACATTGAAAATATATAAAGTACATTAAATAATATAAACATAAACTTGAATGTGAAGCATCACTGATTAAGCATTTATTATATGTGACAAATTCGTCATTGATGAAGTGCTTCGTCAGCGACTCAGTGACGAAGCAGTGTGTCACTGATAAAATACTTTATCAATGAGGAACTCATTGGCCAAAATAATTCGTTAATGATGAAGCACTAACAAAGTACTTTGTCACTGCCAAGCTGCACTGGTAATGCAAGTCAATCGACAAATTCATCATTGATAAAGATATTCATGTAAGTAAAAAAACAAATATAAATATGCTTATAGTGTAAAAGCTTACATGTTCAGTATCCTTATTCTGGACCATTGCCTCTTCCGTTTCCTCTGTGTCCTCAGTATTATTTACATTATCATCTTTATTTACAATTTGAAAGTCGTCTTCATTTGTAACTTCTTTTATCCTCCTTATTTACATCTTTATTATCTTGCTTATTTACAGTTTCATTCTCCTTCTCCTCCATATTGACATCTTCATTATCCTCATTAATAGCAACTCCATTCTCCTTCTCCTCATCATTTATAGCTTTACTCTACTTTTTATTTACAACTTCAGCCTCCTTTTGATTTACAACTTCACTCTCTTTTTTATTTACAACTTCAGTCTCCTCCTTAATTACGGCTTCTTCTTTAGGTATATATTCCGAGTATATGACATCCTTATCTTTCATAGATGGTGGAATGATATACTTCTGAATATCCTCACCCTAAATCACAATTGAAAGCACCAAAAATGTATTAAATAAATAGTTTTTAATCGTAAAAGTGTTAATCATTTGGGATAAGAATCCTCACCTTGTCTAATTTTTTATCCATTAGAGTAAATATAAGGATACATTTCAAAGTCTCCTTAATACTCAGAAGCTCAGTCTTCACATATTGTTGATGTTCATAAAGTTGCTTCTTCAACAAAGCAGCATTTGACTGGATATCGTCAAGCTCCATATAAAGTATGAAAATAAGTCAATATACATAGAAAGTATATAAATTGTCAAAGCATATGTAAGACAATCTATTATCTCGATGATGCAGCTTGAAACTGATGAACATTATCTTGATGAACTTCTTGTGGAATGGAGTGATGAGCATCACCACCCTGATATGTAATTCTTGTACGTGGTCTCTTCAGTATGGTACGTGGCCTCTTCAGTGGAGGTTATGCATCATCACCAGCAAAGCGAGCATAATGATAAGCATTATGATCAAGCTCACTAGTAGCTAGCATATCATCTTCACCTATGCTGGCCTCCAATGTGGTAACCACATCATACTACATTGACCAAAAACAAGGTTAAACTTACATGCATATATATTTATAATGGTTTATTAAAAGTCATAGTTGACAATAATTGTTGTATACCATCTATAGATTGGGGGAAACCACATTATCTTATTTGTGGGCAGATAATCTTCCCAATTTGAGAATTGCCTTATAACCCCAAACCTAAAAAAATAACAAGTATTATATGAATTAATACTAACCTGGAAAGCTATTGGATACCTTCCAAGACTATAAGTGTTTTAGGATTTATTTTTGTCCAAAGCCTTTTGTAATGAATATTTTGTCACCTCTTATGTCTCTTCCCCCCATGGATAAGCATTAAAAGTATGAAGATCCTCTACCATGCTGACATGCTCGATCTTTATTTCGGAGTGGCTTTCTTTTCCTAGGATACCATACTCCAGGATGTAAAGTAAAAACAATTTCACCATGTCATCATCTTCCATCCACTGCGTTGTATTCGTGTACACATCCTTCAACATGGCATTGGTGATCACATCAGCTCTATTGAAGTAATCATCTCTTATCCTCTAATATGAAGGGGGGGCTATTAGCTGGAACTGGACACATCTTCAATCCAATTATAAGACCAAACTCCTCCTTTCCGAATTGTGTTGTGCTGCCTCCAAAATTGAATTCCAACATTGTCTTATCAGATGTATGGACTTACCTCCTTAGCAGATGATGGACAACACTAGCACTGAATTTCACATTGAAGTGGAGAAACAAATGGCCAAAATAACTTTCCTTCATCTTCTTCGTTGCCCAACAAGGTATTCAAGTGTGATCTTTTTAACTTCCTCTACGAGTGTGCTCATCTCTTCTTTACGTCATCGAGTACTTTGCCCGATGCTGGCTTATTAGTAATTCGAACATGTGCATCAACTGCTGTAGGGTACTTGAAACCTAAAGCCTTAGAAACCTTGGTAGATTCCATTTCTTGTTCAAAACACTATAAATATTAAGATTTCAACTTCATCAGAGACAAATCCTAAGTATAAATTAGTAGGACTTCGTCAGTATAACAATAGCAAAATAAAAATTGACAAATATGAACTTTGTTAACTTCATCAAAGACGAATGAAACTGATGAACAACTTCGTCGTCTGACGAATGACTTTGTCAACCAAACCTAAAGAGCTTCATTATAGACGAAGAGCTTTGTCAACTTATCAAAGTATAGTAAATGATTGCTTCAACGGAAACAAACGCCTTCGTCAACATGTAATCACTCAGTTCTCCTTTAAAAACCCTAATAACCCATAACCAATAACTAATTCCTAAATTCAAATTACAATAAAATAATTACGGACCTGATAACAAATGTCGGTAGTGGATTAGCAACAATGATGACATGGAAAATGTATATCGTAGCTAGGTTTAAGCTCTGGGGTTCAAGTTCAAGGTCAAATATAGAACAGCGGGAATGCAAATCGTAGGTAACGAAAGAAGAGGCTAAAAAAATTATACACATACTTCAGTCATTAAAGGGGTATTATTGTAATTTTATGTCAAAATATTTATTCAGAACAATTTGGGTAAAATAATTCAAATGTGTATGAGCTTGGATATTGCATAAAAAAACCCTACTTTTCAGCCCAAAAGTTCACTTTCTATTTCCATTATATCACATATACTCTATATTTATCCTTGTGTCCTAACAATTTATCCCAAGTCTCAAACTCAAATCATTCTTACACTTGCCTGTTTAGCTTTTACTTGTTTACTCTCTATACCTAATCCACCTAGATTTTTATATTCCACTTCTTACATTGCACAATACAATAATCTCCTCCTTTAATTACACCTGATCCACATTATTGAATGCTAATTTAATATGCCTATGTATAAATAGTGGACTTTCTTTCTATATTTACAAATGAACTTAAGAAGCAAATATCAAGGAATTACTAAAAAACTCCAAACACAAAAACAAAGGAAAAAAAAATTCAATAATGTAAAAGCTTTCTAATCAGATCCTCACAAGCATGTTGAACTAATAGTCATACGCGAATCCAACACAAACTAAAACACACCAACTATAAAAATCAATAAACAAATTAAAAACACAAACCCATGAACAATATCACTGAATTCCAATAAATTCAAAAAAAAAAAAAAAGGACGTCCCTTGGCCTCTAAAAGTGACTCAGAAACAAAAAGAGAATAGTAACTGGTAAAAATGAAACTGGTTCAACTAAAAAAAATAACTAATAGCAAAATATAAAATTTGAGCAAGCCAAATAACAAACTAAAAGATATTTACTAGATAAATATATTAGAAATTGAAAAATTTCACCAAAAAGACAACAAACATGGGGCTGAGATGGATCCATAACTACACAATGTGTCTTCCAATGCACACTTCCTACAACCTAATAAAACATGGAGTTATGCTAATATCCAATATTTTTATACGTAATCAAAGAAAAACCAAACAATATCTACATCAAAACAAACACTAAAATTTAAAAAAAAAAAAAAAAGAAAAGAAAAAACAAAGAAAAAAAAGAAAGTGCAGCATAAAAAACCTCAAAAACAGTAGGACCCATAATGTCAAACATCCATCCTCAACAAATAGATCCTACCATACACAACAATCACACAACCATAGTGGTAGAAAAAAAATTATTTCAAACCTCAATAAAATACATTTATAACTGCATTAGCAATGTATAATTCATAAAAATATTACTATTCACTTCAAGAGCAACTAGATCTTTTCGATAACTTTTTTGTGTCGTCTGGTATTTCCTCAACCAAGTCTGCAATATATTAGAACTAAACAGTTAGACTATTGAGGAAGTGAAACTCATTTATATGATTCCATCAATAAAAATAGCAAAAAAAGGTAGTTCAAGAGTAAATAAGATTAAAATTGACATAAGAAATGCTCAAACAGAAAGAAAAAAAAAATCACACACACAACACTTTCAACAACATACACTCAGCATTCTCCTTGGAACGAATTTTAATTCTCTTTTGGTTTTCTCCTCCTTCCTCACTACCCTCTCCAATTTTAACATCACACATTCACCATTGTTACTGTGACACTCAATTTTATCAATTGGAACTATATAATTAAAATCCACTTTAGAATAATTTTACCAAAAAAAAAAGCCTAAAAATTGAACTCAAAAACTAAAAATCAATTCCAAAACAGAACAACAAAAACAAATTTAAGATACACTGCAACCTCAAATTCTGACAAGGAAAATATATTAAAAAACATCTCCAAAATGGTAGATTCACAAAAACAGGAGAGTAACCTTTTTTTTTTTTTTGAAAATTTTTCAGACAACCAAATGGTATAGAAAAGGTCTTCTAAACTCAAGCAGCATAAAGTGGATTGAGAAAGGGTATGGACCATTAGAGGCTGACAAAAATAACCAGTTCTAGATGCAACATGATTTTTGTAAAGACAACAAAAAAAATAAAATTATTTTCTTTTAAGAAAATCAATAACTATATGCAAAAAAACAACAACACAAAAAGCAACATACTTGCTGAATTTTAAATCAGTGCATACCCCAACCCAAAACTAGCATGCAAATGACGGACATTGCAATGGACAAAGGCATGGTAAGTACAATTATATTTGTATATATCCACCAAATGCGTAAGAGTCACATGATTGGACAAACATTTCACTGAAATTCCTCTATGAAAAGTACAAGTAGCATTTCTAGAGCGGTGAATTATAAATCATAGACTGTATATTTAACATATAACAAAAAGGAAAAAAAATAAAAAAGAAGGTAAGACAAGTATTTTTTATAATTAAATGCTGGAAACTTTTATTTACGTACACACCCCTTTTATAAATTAATTGACAACGAGTGAATTTAAAGCAAGTCTTGCTCAAAGACTCGCCTACTTGTTTGATATATTTATTTTACTTTTTGTTATTTTACAAATTAAAGATTTGTATAAAACATATTGTGTTGCTATATTGTAGGAAATGTATTTATAAAATATTAGATACAACTCTAAAATTCCTCATCAGCTTTAAGATATTTTACATGTTTTTCAAAAAATATATTATAATGTTTTAGAATAAATGTTTAAGATAAACATGGATAAAATTTACTATCTAAATAAAATTTTTTTATGAATCAATCTACACAGTTTCAAATTCTTAAAATATATAAAAATAATAATAATTTCTTGTGTTCATTTTACAATAAAATTATATATAAAAAATTGTAAAACATCAGCAATCGAGCCCTTAATTTGTTACCTAAAGAAAAAAAAAAACCAATTTAAGAGCCATTGATGGACATCCTTGTACAATAAGGTTTATTTTGGGGTTTTTGGTGCCATGACTGGGCCCAATATGCATTAATGAAAAAAAGTCATATTTTTACAGAATTAAAATTTTAGTCCAAATTTACTTTTATACCTTTTAAATGCATTGAATTGATAATTAAATTCTTTAGCCTAGTCAAACCACTCATATCGGCACAAATACCAACACAATTTCTTTTTAGCCGATCCACCTTTCTTTTTTTCATCACCGTCGTCGTCACCATCTTGTTTTCCTCCTCTTCTTCCTCTTCTTCTTCTTCGTTGTTGGGAAAGTGAAGAATATTGGCAAACTCAATCAAAATGAATTTTTCCAACAACACGCTCTTTTGAACTTTCAAACGTCTGTCAAATTTATTGCATTTTTTGAAGACCTAAATCAATTCAAAAAATTATAAAATAAAATTTAAATTAAAGATCATCCTCTTAGCTTTCCAACGATATATCATATGCATAAATCAAACTTCGAAAAGGTGTTCAAAACTGAATTTTTTCCAATAGCTCACCCTTTTGAACTTTCGAATGCCTGTCAAATTCACTGCATTTTTTGAAGACATAAATCAACCTGAAAATTATGATAAAATATGTAAATTAAATTTAATTCTCTTATCTTTCCAACCATATATCATATGTCTCAATCCAAGTTCAAGAAGGTCTTCAAATTTAATTTTATTCAACATCGTGCAAAAGTGCTAGGGTGGGCAGCACCGTCGGTGGCCACCATAGGGGGGTCGGTGGGCCACCAATAGGGGTAAATCAACTCAAAAAATTCTAAAAAAATATTTAAATTAAATTTTATCCTCTTAGCTTTCCAACTATATATCATATACCTCAATCCGAGGTCGGAAAGGTCTTCAATTTTAATTTTTTCTAATAGTACGCACATGTGCAAGGAGCAACACTGTCGGTGGCCACCGACCCCCATATGGTGGCCATCGGACCCCCTATGGTGGCCACTGACCCCCCTATAGTGGCCACTGACCTCCCCTATGGTGCTCACCGACCCCCATATGGTGGCTACCGACCCCCCTATGGTGGTCACCGATGGTGCGGCCTCTTGCTCTTATGCGCACTATTAGAAAAAATTAAATTTGAAGACATTTCCAAACTCGGATTGAGGCATATGATATATAGTTGGAAAGTTAAGAGGATAAGTTTTAATTTGAATATTTTTCAGAATTTTTTGGGTTGTTTTTCCCCCATCGGTGGCCCAACAACTCTCTTATGGTGGCCACACTATGCTGCCCACCCTTTGCACTTGTACGCACTATTAGAAAAAATTAAATTTGAAGATCTTTCTGAACTCGAATTGAGGCATATCATATATGGTTGAAAATTTAAGAGGATAAGATTTAATTTAAATATTTTTTCATAATTTTTTGAGTTGATTTACCCTATCGTTGGCCCACTGACTCTCCTATGGTAGCCACTGACAGTGCTGCCCACCCCTTGCACGTTTATGCACTATTGAAAAAAATTAAATTTGAAGATCTTTTCGAACTCAGTTTGATATATATGATATATGGTTAAAAAGCTAAGTGGATGAGATTTAATTTACATATTTTTTCATAATTTTCTTGGTTGATTTATGTCTCCAAAAAATGCAGTGAAATTGATAGGTGTTCGAAAGTTCAAAAGGGCACACTATAGGAAAAAATTCAGTTTTGAACACCTTCCCGAACTTCGATTCATGTGTATGATATATTATTGGAAATCTAAGAGGATGAACTTTAATTTAAATATTTTTATAATTTTCTAAATTGATTTAGATCTTCAAAAAATGCAATACATTTGACAGACGTTCGAAAGTTCAAAAGGGCTCATTGTTGGAAAAAATTCATTTTGATTGAGTTTGCCAATATTCTTCATTTTTCCAACGTGTCTCCAAAATTCAATTTGATTGACTTTTCCAACAAAGAAAAAGAAGAAGAAAATGAAGAAGAGGAGAAAAAGATGGTGACGACGACGACGATAGATACACTATATTGCATTTAATATAGAAATAAGGTAATTTGGTAAATATATGAAGTTTAAATAGTAAAAATGACTAAAAGTTTAATTTTTATAAAAAGTGGCTAAAATCCATTAAGACACCCATCGGCTATGGTACCAAATAACCCTTAATTTTGGTCATACCATTATTGGCCCAAGCAATAAAGGCACATTACCGAATTTGATTGGTTTGGCCCGATCCATCCTTGGGAAGCATATTGAGCCTAAAGACAAATTGAAGAATACTCGAGACAAGAATAGGCTTAAATAGAACTTCAATCCAAAAATTGAAAATCCAACTGCTACACTGCCACGATGGCATTGCCTAGCACCCTTTAGCGTGTACAAATTATTTATTGTAACTGTCATTGTCTTGATCTCACCACATTATTATTTTGGTGAATTCTCGGTCTGACCACATGTTCTGATTATTATAATTGAGTTTTGTTATGTGCGAAGTGCATGTGTGCACAAAAGATTGGTTTTTTGAACATTGGTTGACGGATTTAAGTCAAACGACGGAACCTCAATCTGAAAGCCGAACAAAGAAAGAGGAAGCTAGAGTTTAAGATCTTGGAGAGAGCAAGAGAGACGTCGAATATGGTCGCCAAGGTAGAGTCTGGGAGCAGTCTGAGAGCTTCAAAATGGTCGCTTCAGGGAACGACCGCCCTCGTTACTGGTGGAACTCGTGGGATCGGGTCTGTCCCTTGCTGCACTTTCTTCGATCGTTACAAAGCTCTAATGGTTTCTAATAGTACAATTGCAGGCATGCCGTGGTGGAGGAACTAGCTGCTTTTGGTGCGACCGTGCACACCTGTTCTCGAAACGAGGCAGAGCTTGGCAAGTGCCTCAAGGAGTGGGGCGATAAGGGCTTCTTAGTTACTGGGTCTGTTTGTGATGCTTCGCTGAAACCACAGAGAGAGAAGCTGATTGAAGAAGTTGCTTCGGTTTTTAATGGCAAGCTCAACATACTGGTATGTGAACCTTACATTGTGCGTTTAGATAAGCAGATCCCCTTTCCAAATTATGAATTGTGATTATTACACATCTTCCAATTACTAGAAAAAACAAAACTTTGTCGATGTCATTTATTCTTAAATAAACAGACTCTAAAAATGGTGTTTTATACCTGCTTTATGCGTATGTTAGTCTAAAGGATCACTCAACTTCATTGATTGCCTCTCATGATATAACTGCCTCAACCGTCGTACTTAATCTTTTATTCTTAATTTGAAGCTAACACTGCACTTAGAATGAGATTTACTGAGGTACGCAACCAGTAAGTTTCATTTTCAAGATTTTGATACACACCGGTTAGAGAGCCTGATATGGTCGAGTTCTGTTTTGATTTGGCAACCTCTAAGTGAGTTACTTTACGTTGCGTTTTGGACCTAGGTAAACAATGTGGGGACAAACCTAAAAAAGGATACCACTGACTACACTGCTGAAGAGTATTCATTTCTAATGTCTACCAACTTTGATTCTGCATTCCACCTGTGCCAACTTGCGCATCCTCTTTTAAAGGCTTCTGGAGTAGGAAGCATCGTGTTCGTATCCTCTACTGCTAGTGTGGTGCCTTTAGGTTCTGGATCCATTTATGCTGCCATTAAAGGTAAGCTGTCGCTCTTTTGTGTAACTTTCAAAAATTATGTTTTTTGCGTATGAAGGAGCTAATAGCTTTTATCTTCCATATGCTATTTTCAGCTGGAATCAATCAGCTAACAAGTTATCTGGCTGTTGAATGGGCAAAGGACAATATCAGAAGCAATTGTGTAGCTCCTTGGTTTACCAGGACCTCGCTTGTTGAACAGGTAATGCTTTTTCCTGCTTATTGTTATACTCTGTGTGGTAATTTCATCTATAGCATCGCATTACGAATATCAAAAAAAGCATGTTTCAGTAAATGGTTAGAAAATTAAGAGATGCTGTTGCTCATTCTTTATCTCATTTCTTCTTGTTTGTTTCATCTAATTCAATTGATCATAAACTGATATCTAGTTTGTTTCATCTAGTTCAATTGACCATAAACTGACATCTAGTTGTTAAATCAAAATATTTTCTAAGCAACCTCCTTTATTAACTCTCTTGTCTGTTTTTAAGGACGAGCAGCTATGTGGATTTCATGCTTACACAAGTGTCAGATACTCATTTGGAATATAAATTGTCGAGCTTTATTCTGAAAACATAGGCAATGGTGTAATTTAAAAATTTTCTTATTTACACCTCAATATAGCAGTTAGGAATATTTTGCAATGAAATAATCTGGTAGATTATGATAGGAATATATCATAACCAGGAACCTAACCAGGAAAACCTAACGAATAAAAACCAAAAGAATTATGCAGGAGACAATCATCCTATATACAGCCCCAGAAATGGGACAAATAATCTCCACGGTGGAGCTTGGAGAGCTCAATCTCCACCATCACTGCTCTCAAAAGTTCAGCATCACCATCCTCCACGCTCATGGCTTCTTCGACAACCCAGCCATCTCCACCTACATCCAACGCATCACCCACTCCTACCCTTCCATTTTTTTTCCTCCGGTTACCTCTGAAACGCCTTGATGCCCCCCAACTAAGTCGCGGCATTGCCGCTAATTATTTCGACTTCATGAGGCTCAATCTCCCAAACTTTGGCAATGCATTCCATGAATTCTCCAAAACCTCCGCCGTTAAAGCCGTCATTATCGACAGGTTCACTAACTCTGCAATTTCTCTGGGTGTGGGACTTGGAATCCCCACTTTCTACTTCTTCACCTGGGGTGCTTCGGCTCTCGCGGCGTTTCTCTGCCTTCCCCACTTTCCTGTCGATGAATATATATTTTGCAATGAATTGCATAAATGACTTGGTTACATTATCCTGAAGCTGCATGGCTTTTTTTCTGAAAGCAATAGGATCATTGACATCTGATACATGATCATACTTCTAACATGCTTAGACAAATGAATGACATCCTTTTTTTTTTTTATCAAGAAATGGGGTCAAAGACCCAAAGAATGAATTACTTCATCCTTTACAATTGAAGTAATGGAAACTAATCTGACATTTAAACTGTTTCTCTTCTATTACAGATATTAAAAAACAAGGACTTCATGGACCAGATAATCTCGAAAACTCCTCTAAAGCGAGTTGGGGAGGCCGAGGACATCGCATCCTTGGTAGCATTCCTTTGCCTACCAGCTGCTTCTTACATCACAGGACAGGTCATTTCTGTTGACGGTGGAATGACTGTGAATGGTTTTGAGTATTTCCCAAAACGAGACTAGATTGCTCAGTGTCACATATATTGTCTTCTTTACCAGATCCTGTGGATTTTAATAAGCTTCTACCTTGTTCCTTTTGTTTTTGGGTCACAATTATGTTGAACATGTTACTGGTTGTACACTCTTCGCTGATCATAGCAAGCTCTTGAAGCTAAAATAATGAGCTTTTACATGGGATCAGAAAAACTTTTATGTATGGCAAACGTAGTAATCGAATCAAATTTTCATCAGCTCAATAGGAACAACTATTATTGTGTTATTTACTGGTACTTCTTGTGCAAACTCAATAGGAACACCTATTAGCATTTTTTTTTTGTACGTATGAACCATGACGTGGAATGGTTATAATTATAAACTTATAATCTATGCTAATCCTGCTGCTGAGGTCAGACATCTCTACTTAAACAAGACTATGTATATGTCTTGGTTCTGAGCCCCTCATGAAAACTCTCGGGAAGAGTGGTGGTAATTTGGCTTAACCTCACCACATTCAATTGGTTTAGCCTCAGGTGAATTTACAATTATGTTGCTAGTTAAAGCTTTACAATTATTAGTTTCTTATTTTGTGACAAATTTTATTTTATCATTATTATTATTTTTTTTTGCTGAAAAATATTTTTATTTTTAAATGTTGCTGAAAACCAATTTTAAGAGATTTAAGAAGTAAATTCAATTTAGTTTTTTAAAGACTAAATTTAAAAGTTTGGATGTATTTAATTATAATTTTTAAAAACTCTGTGAGAGTCATAAAATATTCAATTAAGATTTTATAAATCTTAACAGTTATAGAGTATTCAATTAAGATTTTTCATAACTAAATATTCAAAATTCAATGGGTTTTAAAACACAGATTTTATTAGATTTTTCATGATTTTTATTTTAAATCTTTAAGAAAAAAGATTATCAGAAATCTTTCCTCTATCCTAAGATTTCAATGACTTTTTTTTAAACTTTATAAAAATCTATCAATTATATTAAAATCAATCACTTTTAAAAAGTTTACAAAAATCTGAGAAAATTGATATTGAATACACCCTATTTATTGTAAACTATTGATGGATTCCTCTTACAAAGGCTAATAATAATTGGGTGGAATGAATCTATCATTTTGATTTTTTTTTTAAATAATAAAGGGGAGAGAATCATCAATTAAACGATAGAGTTTATTTATTATTCCATCTGTATAACCCTACTATTAATGGACTCCCCATATAAAGGCTAATAATAATTGGGAGAATGAAGCTGCATTTTTTATTTTTTATTTTTTTGAAAATAATAAAAGGGAAAGAATCATTGGTTAGAAGATAGGATTTATTTCCAATTCCATTTGTATAACTCTGTGAGAGTCTAAAATAACATGCCTACATCCCTAATAATTTTCCTTCCACCAGACACCCTTAACAGTTTTCCATCTAATAGGCTAAGGCACTATATAGGGCATACTAAAAATTCGAACCCCAACTCTCGCCAACAAATACGAGGATCTTATCTACTTTCTTTCATTGTGCCATGTTGATTTGGCACAAGTCATACAAGAAGAATATACTCTAACAACTAAAAGGCATATTGCCATGGTGGCATGGATGCATAACTTAATGAGAAGGTTTTTTTTTAATATGGAATATTGGTACCAGTGCTATCTAAACAATACCATAATTTATACTTTACTACTTTAAACTTTCATGTTCTAGTATTTTGGTATCTAAACTAGCTTTTTAGTTGCATTGTTAATACATTTTTATTTTTCTATCTACTTTTGTCAAAACATTGCATGGGCAAAGCCCATGAGAAGAAACACTCTAGTATGTCCTGATTACATACTCTCTCCTTTACATTAAAATAATGTCACATTAACAATAATGAATATGTGGCATAATCTTAATGGGATATGAGTATATATTCTAGGAGTACTTGGATTTTTTCCCTCTCCTAAATCAAAGAATAAGGGTAGTTTTGATTATTTCATTTAGGAAAGAACCAAAATATATTATTTATACAGTTTAATATTGACAATACAATATTTAGTCAAAAAAGATATATATATATATATATATATATATTTATAATTGTTAACGCCTTCTATTTTGTTGGACTTTGGTGCAATATTCAAAATTACCTTTATTTTATATAATAAAAGATAAGTGCAACTAAAAGGATAATTTAGATTAAAAAAAATGCCAAAATAAAAACTAAAGAACACAGAAGGAAGTGGGAGAGTTTGATAATAGAGTGAGACGATGAAAATGGCCAAGGCAGAGTCAGAGAGCAGTCTGAGAGCCTCAAAATGGTCACTTAAGGGAATGACTGCCCTTGTAACTAGTGGTACTTGTGGAATTAGGTCTGTCTTTCTGTCTCTCTTTCATTCATTGTACTTTGTCATAAAGTTTATGCGTTTCCTTTATAATTTTGTGAACCTTTTGTTTGCTCATTGAATTTTGTCCAATTATAGTGTATATATTCCATTGTTGAATCTTTTATTGGTTTACAGACATGTTGTGGTGGAGGAGCTAGCAAGTTAGGTGCGGCCGTTAACACCTATTCTCTCAACGAAGTAGAGCTTTCCAAGTGCCTTAAGGAATGGGTTTGTTTGCGATGCTTCGTCGAAACCCCAGAGGGAGAAGCTGAGTGAAGAAATTGCTACAGTTTTTAATGGGAAGCTCAACATATTGGTATGTAATAATGTAAACCTTACACAATATGTTATGTTATAGGGCTTTTGGTAACTGTAATAAATCTATGTTTGTAGCTAATAACATCTGGCAAAAACACACTACAGATTAGATTAGTGGAAAAACTTAAAGAGAATTGGCGTTCATTTTGTTAAAGAGACTTTAAATTGTAAGAAGATTTAGATAACAATATTTGTATTCAGAGTTTAAAATAAAATGGTCCAAATAAACGGACTTCTCTTTCTGTTGGTGTGGAGATCCGACATGTGGCATTGGACAAGCTTCAAAATAGTGTAGTTTTGGATGGTCGTAGTGGAAACCAACTGGCACCACTTTTGCTGAAGCCATTGCTATGTCATTTTGTTTAGTTTAATCTGATCTATGGATGTAATTTGTACCAAATAATCTCTGTCATTGTTTTGATCTTCTCTTCCTTGTATTTATTTCCTGTTCTTCGAAAATTGAGCCTTAGAGCATCGGCCGAAGGGTCTAGGGCTCTAGTGTTCTTCTCTGGTTTCTTCCACACTTATAGTGATAAGCTCTTTTATTTTGGTCTCAGGGCTCTGATGTGTATGTTGAGTCTTGGAGATCTGAGTGTATGGTTTATCATTTGTAATCAATGAGGGTGTGAATTGTTGAGAGGGTGTTATAGACTTTTGATTAGTGCAACGAGCTCTCTGTGCAAGAGCTTCATAGATGTAGCTCAGTTTCTCTAGGTGAACCATATAAAAAAAAATTGTATGTGTTTATATTTATTACTTTGCTTAGTCATTAGGTCGATCGAAATAGTTTTTTGTTTACTGGTTTAGTTAATAGGTTTGATTCAAATAGTTAAAACCTAACAGTGATATCAAAGCCCTTTTTGTCTTCGATTATAAGGTTGAGTCAGTGGTTTAGGGTTTCTTTCAATCGAGGTTTTAGGGCTTTCTCTTGTAAGTATCAGAGGTGGTGACCTCTCAATTTAATGTGGGCTTGTACGACAACAAAGGAGATTTTGGTGGCTGGAAAAAGAATATGAGGGTTTTACTCTCTCATCAGAAGGTGGCTATCACGTTGGAGGTAGACATGGAGAAGTGGACTGCAGAACAGAGGGCAAAGGAATCTGACATAAAGGAAGAGGCATTCAACCTAATTTTTTTCTTCACCTTTCCGACTTAGTGATTTGAAAGGTCAATGGTATGTCTACTGCTCTTGATCTGCAGAACAAACTTGATTCTCTATTATCTATGGTTTCTGCTTCTAACCTTGTTTTTCTTAAAGGAACTTTATTCAACTATAAAATGGATAGTTATAAATTAATGAATGAAAATATTGATGAATTTACTATGTTAGATTTAATGTTAAGGGGTATCGATCAAGCTTTGAGTGATTCTAGTGAGGCTATGATTTTACTTAACTCTTTGCCTGAGGAATATCAGGTTGTTAAGAATGCTTTACAATATACTGGTGTGGTTCCTAAACTTGATCTAGTAATTCATGGAATAATTTATTTATTAAAGGAAAAACAAATAGAAGAGATATAGGTCATCATACTAAACATGTTGGTAGTTTTGGTTCTAAAGATAAAAAGAAAGGGAAAAAGGGAAAGACTAAAGCTAAGTGAAAGTATTATCATTGGAGTAAAAAGGGTCATATTAAAAAGTATTGCTATGATTTCATTAGAAAAAAAAATGAAGGGAATATGTATATAGCTGTTGAAAATACAAATTCTTTGGTTGAGGTTTTAACTGTGTCTAATGATGTTGTTACTAATGAATGGGTTATGGATTCTGAATGCTCTTTTCATATGAATCCCAAGAAAAACTGGTTTGAAAACATTAGTGATAACATTACTGGAACTGTTTATATGGGAAATAATAATACTTATCAAATTAAGGGAATTGGGAATATCAATCTAAAATTGCATGATGGAAAAATTAGATGCTAGTCTGATGTCAGATATGTTCTTGGTTTAAAACGCAATTTGATTTCTCTTGGTATTTTGGATGAATTAGGATATTGGCTTTGGAATTTCTCAATTCGGAGTTAAGATGAGGGTTTTACAATTTTAATCATTTTTCTGAAAAAGTCCAGAAACTGAATACCACTTCTTCTCCATGAGAATTTATTGTTTTATTTTTATTATTATTATTATTATTATTATTATTATTATTATTATTATTATTATTATTATTATTTTGTTAATTTGATGGTATGTTTTTCCCTGATACTTTATTAAGTTATGAACATATTGGCTTTGGAATCATGTAAATCTAAGCTAGAATAAGTTAGTTATGGTTTTTATAGAAACAGTTGATCTTGCTGAAAACAGTTTGATTAAATTGGAATGTTACAGTAAATATATTACTAATAGATTTGGAAGTAGTACTTTCATGCTTGGTTAATTTCTCTTATGCTATTAAATATTAAAGTAACATCTCGAGGTTTAATCAAGTTATATTTTTGTTTGGTTAAGTTTTATTAAATTATTAATGAACATGCTTAATTTCCTTCCTTTATACTTGAATCTCTTATTTAAAGCTTGAGTTTGTTTTAATATACGATTTATACCCTCCTTGAATTATATATATGATGAGGTACGACACTTGATCTCGATTAAGTTTTACTAAAATGGATGCTGGTTACTAATGGATTGTGATTTAGTTAGTGAATGCTTTGGATTCTGCATGTACTTTATAGACAAGTTAGTGTTTACCATTGTTAAGAGAATCATGAGCATTCATATGCATTGTAACAAGTCATTAAAGCTTTATTACATGCGAGAAACTATATTTCTCTATCAAACCATATTTTTTTAAAAAAAGTTGTGCATTGAGAAGTCGTGGTCATGCATGCGTAGACTGATTACTGTGTTTGAAGCTATAAGAAAGTGTATGTGAATCGTTTAGTAGAGGTCTCACTAACTAGTAAGTGGCGAGTTTGAATTTTCGTATGCACGCTTATGCGAGCATATTGGTGTATGTGGAGGTTGTAACCCCAGCACTTGCATGACGCGGATGCAAGCGGGTCCCTTCCCCACTCACACTATTTCCTCTAAACGATTAAGAGTATAAGGATTTCCTTGAAAGTATGTATGTATCCTGCTTTAGGAAATTAGAGTTGCCGACGGGTAACTAGCTTTTGGGTAACTAAAACTTACGCTAAGTGAAAAAGTTTTACGAACATGAGTAAAGAAAAAAAGTCATTGCATAAGTATTTTGAGAAAGATTGTGTTTTTCATATGCAGTATGATGATACAATAAAGGTTCTTTTAAAAAGAAATTGAAAAATTCATATTCTAATGCTATTGACATACATTAGCATTCTGCATTACACTATCTCATGCCCGTTGGGAATCTATTGAGTAGTTTTCCACTCACTTCTGTTTGTTTCCATGTGTTTAGGTAACTCTAAAAGTTTAGCTTGAGCGGTTTGGCATTGATATGGCGAACCAGTGGAGGAAGGCTTTAGTACAAATTAGTTCTGCATTTTTTTTTCCTTTTGAATAATGTTAAAACTCTTATAAGAGATACAATTATATTTCTTTTTCTTTATGTTGTGGATCTTTTGTAAAGAACCATATTTATTTAAGTCTTAAAGTACTATGGATTATTTCTTTATATTGATGATTTGATTGCATCCTAAAGAGTAAAGAAAAAGGTTCACTCGGATTTTTGTTTTCTTCAAAATGAACTATTTTTTTAATTATCTTTTCAATTGTTTTACGAAGTAACATTCCTTTAGTCGGGTTTTCAGACTTGGTTAGAGGGTTGTTACAACAATAATAGATGCATTCAAGGAGGCAACATGGCTACAAGGCATACTCAAAGAAATTCAGTTACTCCAAAGGAATGTAGTAGTGTATTCAGACAATCAAAGTGTTATACATCTTTGAAAAAATCTAGTGTACCGAAAAAGAACCAAGCATGTTGATGTAAGGTACCATTTTGTGAGGGAACAAGTTGCAAATGGAGATTCACATATAGAAAATTGCAACTGAAGATAATCCTGCTGATCTGGGAACAAAGACTATGAATGCAACCAAATTTAACCATGGCATGAATTTGCTGCAAGTCAACATTGGCTAATCGAGCTAATGGCTGAGCTACGAAGGCATGAGTTGAAGTTTGCTACATTGATCAAGTTAAGGGGAGTTGTGTTGAAACTTCAAGGTGGAGATTGTTGTGAAGCTCCGACACATGGCATTAGACAAGCTTCAAAACGGTGTAGTTTTGGATGGCCTTGATGGCAACCAACTGGCAATACTTTTGTTGAAGTCGTTGCTGTGTCATTTTGTTTAGTTTAATCTGGTCCATGGATGTAATTTATACCAAATAATCTCTGTCGTTGTTTTGATCTTCTATTCCTTGTATTTAGTCCATGTTCCTCAAAAATTAAGCCTTAAAGCTTTGGCTGAGGGGTCTCGGGTACTTGGTGTTCTTCTCTAGTTTCTTCCTCACTTGTAGTGATAAGCTCTTCTATTTTGGTCTCAGGGCTTTGATATATGTGTTGAATCTTGGTAATATGAGTGATAGTTTATCATCTACAATCAGTGAGGGTGTCAATCGTTTAGAGGGTGTAACAAACTTTTAATTAGTGTAGCGAGCTCTCTATGCCTGAGCTCCGTGGATGTAGCTCAGCTTCTTTGGGTGAACCACATAAAAAAAAATTTCTATCTGCCTATGTTTATTACTTTGCTTAGTTATTAGGTCGATCGAAATCATTTTTTTTTAGTGTCTTAGTTAATAGGTTTGATTGAAACTGTTAAAATCTAACACTTCCAATTATGAATTCTGATTGTTACTGATAGGTAGGTCATTGATTTGTGCATTGGAATTTGATATAGGGGTTGAATTGACCCAGTTCATGCTCCATGTTGTTCAGTTGCTATGTCATTGATAACTTTAATTGATGAAGCTAACTTTCTTTTTGTCATTTATGCTTACAAGTAACACACATGATGCTTATATCATAATTGTTGCAAATTTCATAAGTGAAATTATAATCAGATTTATTAAGGTGACCATCATTTTCAACAACAACAACAATAATGACTCCAATGAAGAGGCTGGTTAAGGCAAGTGAAAAACAAGTTTCATCTAAACAATCCACCACAAACCAAAAATCAAAAACTAGACAAGCAACTGCTAAGGAGAGCCCACAATGTATGAAGAGGGTAGTGCCTGAAACCCCTCATTTCACCACCCGTAAAGAAGAAAAGGCGTGGCAACGTCAAGGAGCAGGCCCCAATTTTGACCACCACCAACATTACACCCGAACAATCTCAAACGGTTTGTTTTCTTATGCCCTGTATATTTTTTTAAAAAAGAAAATTTGATTTTTCATTTGAATTGGCTGTGAAAATTGGGTTTAAGAATGAATAAGAGGAACCTTTGTCTAATTAGTTACAGAAATTCCCTGCATTTTTGCAGGGAGATTATAAAAAATCTAAATCCCTGCAAAACGGCAGTTCCGCCCTGCCTTTTTGCTGCAGGTCCACGTTTGTTTTGCATGGCTACTGTGATAAAATGCAAAGACCTACAAAATGGCAGGCAAACCTGCGAGATTGCAAGGCCAAGATTGCATTGTTTGCTCTCAGAAATTTGGACCAACAAGGATGTCGGTCAGACATGCTATTTGGCAAGTCTGTGTAATGGCCTACGGAAAAGATCGACCAAATAGTAGGTCCGACATGCCAAATGACCGGTCCTTGCCTATATAGTTTATCACAACACAGACCTACCAAATAACATGGAGGACCTGCCTCCTTGCAAGTCCAAATTCTTGAGTGCAAACAATGCAATTTGGCCCTACAATCTTGCAAGTCCGACCTGCCGTTTTGTAGGTCTTTGCATTTTATCATCATAGCCCTGCAAATGTTTTTAGGTTTTCTTTCGCTTCATATTCCTCATCGTCTTCTTCGTATTCTTCGTCATCATCTTCTCTCTTATCTTCTTTTACAATGTTTTCTTCTTCATCTTCTTTTTTTTTTTCATGTTTGTTTTTTTTGTGGCCATATATATATATATTTTTTAATAATTCTTGCCACAATTACAGAGTCATCTCGAGAGCTCCTATAAACTATGAAATGGGTTTTGCATAATTCATGAGAATTAATTAGTTCCCAAAAAGAAAAATTAATTGTGTATGGCTATGGAATTGTATGCAAACTCCACAATTAATTTATCTTTGCATGTAAAATATGGAATGGTTTTGCATTTTTTGTTAGAATTACTTCGTCAATGACAAAGCACTTCGTCAAACGAAGCACTCCATCAGACTTCGTCAAATTGACGAAGTACTTCGTTAAACTTTGTCAAATGCTTCGTCAGATGCTTAGGCCCAATTAGTATAATAATGTATTTGACGAAATAATCATCGTTGACGAATCAATGCGTCAAAATTTAAAAGAAAAAGTAAAAAAATAAAAAATTATTATCATCCTTATCAGGTAAAAATAAAATTATTATCATTCTTATCTTATTTATGAGGTAAAAAAGAAAAAAAAATTATTAGCATCCTTATCTTATTTATCGGTATAAAATAAAAAAATAAAAATTATTATCATCTTTATCTTATTTATTTTCTTATATTATAGAAAAAATTTTATTTTAAAATTATTTTTGTAAAACTAATTTTTGTTTAAGCTGACTTCGTCATCAGACGAATCAATTTATCAATGATGAAATATTTGACGAAGACGAATTGTATCTATCGTTTTTGAACAAAAAAATCATATTATCTTTGAAGGGTATTTTTATAATTTAGGATAAAATATTTATTATTTGTAAAATGGGTTAAAAAATTCAAAAAATACTGGGTCTGTATGACACCAAAAAAACCCTAACCTTTTTCCAATAATCAAAATAAATATAAAAAAAATTGACCAATTTTATGAAATTTCATGACTCTATGATAAATAAAAAGAAGACTTTCATTTGTTGTATTTAAGAACATTGTTCAAAAAAAGAAATTCTTAATTGTTGATTGTTATACATTTATGAAAGTTAAATTGTTCTCGAGAAGATAAAAGTTCAAGGTATTAATTATCAAACTTTTATTATTATTATTATTATTATTATTATTATTATTATTATTATTATTATTATTATTATTATTATTATTGTTCTCGAGAAGATAAAAGTTCAAGGTATTAATTATCAAACTTTTATTATTATTATTATTATTATTATTATTATTGGGGGTCGCGGCTGGATCACGATCTGGTTTGCTTCATTGCAGGTACGTTGAAATCGCAGGTTCACTGGACCATGGCATCTGTGGTGATCTTCGTCATCGCTTGTACTTCGAGGATCCGGTAGTGTGAGCACATCTGTGATTCGGCTTGGAGCTCAGACGTTCGTAATCCAGCGACGTAAGCAGATCTGTGAGCAACTACAGTTGCTCGCCGTTCTATGCTGTGGGTTCGAGCTTCGATCGAGACCTGGTCGCAGTTGTAGTGGCTCCAACCAGCTCACCAGCACTCGGTCTTTGTTTGCAGCTTCCTGGAATTGTGGTCTTCATATTGGCTTGCTGGTAGTTGGAATTGTGGTCTGTTTCTCCAACTCTGTTTTGTGGTCTCTGAGTTTGAGAAAGGTGCATTTGGATTTAATTTTGTGAATTTTCAAACTGGTTTGGGTCTGTTTATGTGGAACTGCTGTATTCTTATATTTGTGATACTGCAAATTGGGATTGAAATACGTTGAAACTGAGATTTGGCTGTGTACTTGTGGGCATTTGTCTTTGGGTAGAATTTGAAATTGGTTTTTAATTTGCTGAAATTTATAGTGAAATTGTTTGGGACTTTGCTGTGATTATGGCTTCCTTTGATCCAGCATGGGAAATGCCAGTAAAAGTAATGAATTTCTCAAATTGTTCAACTGGGATTAATTTATGACTTGGGTTTTGGAAAATCTCAAGTAGGAAAACAACTGACTTCGGAAGGGTTCAAGAGCTTGATTGGAAATAGTGGGATTGAAATATAGAATGAGAAAATCAAAACAAACATGGCATTTGTAGGAGAGACAACAATTGTAAAAAATGGGTCTACTGCAGGTTTAGGAGTTCATTTACACACCAAGGAGGGTTCTTTAAAAAAAGCTTCATTCGCAGAGGTGGTTGGTAGGGCTTCTCATTCACAAGCCCCATTAATAATAGCATATTCACATAGCTCTTTGCCGGTCCGAAAAGGTAATTTGGTTTCAGTTCGCATAAATGATGCCGCCTACCAGGAGCATGTTGCTCTTTGTCAGTTTTCACTCATAGCTCGTATTGTTCTTTCAAAAGGAGAAAAACCTTAGAAATTAGATGATTTGCACACCAAATTACAAAGCATATGAAAGCTAGATAAATGGTAGTTGATTTCTCTTGGGATGGGATACTTTCATGTGCTTTTATTTTTTACAGAGGATAAGCAAAAAGTATGGTCACATGGCTCCTTGAATTTGAAACCTGGTATAGTTCGGCTTCAAGCTTGGGTAAAAAACTTTAATCCGGCAACACAGAAATCAATGAATGCTTAAATATGGGTCAGATTCTATAACTTAAGCTGGGAATTTTGGCATCCTCGCATTCTCATGGATCTTGCAAGAGGGATTGATATTCCTCTAAAGTTTGATCACCCCACTACTGTAGGAAATTATGGTCATTATGCTTGAGTTTTGGTCAATGTGGATTTAGCTGGATTCGTTCCAGAAAAACTATTACTAGAAATGACAGATGACTGCATTGAAGTGGATTTATACTTTGAATTGTTCCCAGATTTTTGCACTTCTTGTCACAGTGTCGGTCATCCAGTAGCTAAGTGTAAGTTGGTGATTGGAAAGGTGCCTCCTAAAGATGGTTCTCATGTCAACGAAAAAGAGAATAAAGCTCCAGGTTTGGATCAGGTCTACAAACCGAAGCAGGTACCTCCACAGCCTATTAGGTCGACTACACCTTCTGTGCCTACTACCAATGCCTTTGAGGTATTGAATGCTGAAGTAACACCCGCTCATATAGAGGACATGGTACATCAACATGATGCGGCTCCTTACAGCATGACAAACAAAATGGACATGGAAGTCCGATCATCTACTCCAGATCTAGATGCTGCTGCCACCAGAACCGACATCAATACAGAAATGGATAAGAGTATTCAGACTACATCAGAAGGTGATCGGACTCCACACTATTCTACGGTTCCTCATCAGGTTACGTCGTGGGCCGATGCTTTTGGTGGCTCAAATGATGAGCCTGAAGATAATGATTATGCAAATGATTTTGGTGAAGACGAGTGGCCGCCTCTGCAATTATTATTATTATTATTATTATTATTGTGAGTTGAAATTTTGTAGACATTTAAAAAAAAAAATCTTATTGATAAATCGTTAGAGATGATCATATATATATATATATATATATATATATTTACGTATCTTATTTTTTTTCAAAAAAAATATATATTTTAACAGCACGAACTTGGTCAGAAATAATTATACGAGGATAATTAGTAATCAAACTATTGGAATTAATAAAAATCAATTTCTTTTTAAAAAATAAAAATAAAAACAATCTCTGTCTTTTATACTTTTTTTTTTGTTTGATTAAAGTTGTAACAAGTGCTTTTTTAAAAAAAAAAAAGGTAATTGTTACTAAAAGAAAAAAAAAAGTCCTAACCCATTTTCTATTTACAAAATATTATTATTTTTCATTTTAAGAAAATTATGCAATTAATAATTAGATATTTTGCTCACGCTATTTTTTTAAATAATAAATTTAATATTAAATTATTATTTTCGTGATGAAAAAGTATAAAATCCTTAATTCATATCCGTATTAATGGGTGCCAAACGTTAGATAGAGAGGAAATTATTAGGGGAGTAAATTTGTTACTCCACGCTTTTATTTGGATGTAGATTTTATAGTCTTAAAATCTCTTTCTCGCAAACATGTAAGGTGAATGCTAAAAAGAGTCCTATTGTAAGGGTTGCCGGTATGCGTACCTTTAGAGCAGCTCACTGAAAATGTCAGCCAGGTTGCTTGCACTCTCGTTCTTTCTATATCATCCTCCAAGACAGAAAATGGGGTTAATGGGGACATCGGCATTGATGTCGACGCACACCCTCCGATGTCCAAATTAGCACTTCACTCATTAGGGATAGCTAACAACATATGAAATGAGTTTTTTTTCAGGTTGAAGGTGGGTGAAGTAAGACTTAAGGCTAGAGGAGATGATTACTGTGTGTGCTCACACTCTTCTTTCTCTTTGGAAAGAATACTAGAAACTCCTCCCTCCTCTAGAACCGAGTGGAGAAGTCAGTGAGAAGATGGAGTGGCTAAAAGTCCCTTCCACCCTTTTTACCTTAACCTTATATACTCCTCTGAGGACCTGTAACTCATTTCTATGATTCCACTAATAAAAATAAAAAAAAAAAAAAGATAGTTTAAGAGTAAATAAGATTAAAAAAATTGACATAAAAATTGCACGAACAAAAAAAAAATCACACACACAACACATTCAACAACATATACTCAACATTCTCCTTGGGACAAATTTTAATTCCCTTTTTGTATTATCCTCCTTCGTCACTACCCTCTCTAATTTCAACATCACACACTCACTATTGTTACTATGACACTCAGTTTTATCAATTGGACTGCATAATTAAAAGCCACTTTAGAATAATTTTACAAAAAAAATGCCAAAAATTGAACTCAAAAACTAAAAATCAATTCCAAAAAGAACAAAAAAAATAAACATAGATACACTACAACCTCAAATTCTGACAGGAAAATAAAGAACAAAACATCTCCAAAATGGTAGATTCACAAAAACAGGGCAGTAACTTTTTCTTCTTTTTTTTTTTTTTTTGAAAATTTTTCAAACAACCAAATGGTATAGAAAAGGCCATCTAAACTCAAGCAGCATAAAGTGGATTGAGAAAGGGCATGGACCATTAGAGGATGACAAAAACAACCAGTTCTAGATGCAACATGATTTTTGTAAAGATAACAAAAAAATAATTATTTTTTTGTAAGAAAATCAATAACTATTTGCAAAAAAAAACAATAATACAAAAAGCAATATACTTGCTAAATTTTAAATCACTGCATACCCCAACCCAAAACTAGCATGCAAATGAAAGACATTGCAATGGACAAAGGTATGGTGAGTATAATTATAATTGTATATAGGGAAATTGATAAAAAAAAAAAAATACCTACGTAGATAATTTAAATTGAAAAAATACTCACTTCTTCTTAATTCTTATAAAATATATCATACCCCAACCCAAAACTAGCATGCAAATGAAGGACATTGCAATGGACAAAGGCATGGTAAGTACAATTATAGTTGTGTATAGAAAAATTAATAAAAATACCTACGTAGATAATTTAAATTGAAAAAATACTCACTTCTTTTTAATTCTTGTAAAATATACTCAAACTACATATTTTTCTCTTATCACAAACTTGTAAAATTTGGACATGCAAAAACAACAGGAAATACATATATTTTAGGATATAAAAAACCACAAGTCCAACCTATATTTTAGAACATGCTATTTTGCAAATGGACATGCCTAAAATATATGTATTTTAGGACATGCTATTTTTCATAGGTTGGACCTGCAGAATGGCCAGTCATCCTTACCATTCTACAGGTCCTACGTCTAAAATATAAAAGTTGATTAAAGGGAATTTTGAATAGTTTGGATATATTTTAAAAAAAATTAAAGTGTTGTAGGTATTTTTTAAATTTATATTATTTTTGTAGATATTTTGTCAATTTCCCTTGTATATATCCACCAAACTTGTAAGAGTCACATGTCTGAGCAAACATTTCATTGAAATTCCTCTATGAGAAGTACAAGTAGCATTTTTAGAGCGTGAATATAAATCATAAATTTTATATTTAATATATATATATATATATATATATATATAAAAGGGAAAGACAAGTATTTTTTTCATTAAATGCTGGAAACTTTTATTCACGTACACGTCCCTTTTATAAATTAATTAACGAGTGAATTTAGTGCAAGTCTTGCTCAAAGAGTCGCCTATTTATTTGATATATTTATTTTAGTTTTTGTTATTTTACAAATTAAAAATTTGTGTAAAACATATCATATTGCTACATTATAGGAAATGTAGTTATAAAATATTAGATACAACTCTAAAATTTCTCACCAATTTTAAAATGTTTTACATGTTTTTCAAAAAATATATTATAAAGTTTTAGAATAAATATTTAAGATAAACATGGATAAAATATACTATCTAAATAAAATTGTTTTATGAATCAATCTTACTGGACACATTTTTAAATTCTTAAAATATAAAAAAAAAATTCTTGTGTTCATTTTACAACAAAATTATATAATAATAATAATAATAATAATAATAATAAAACAATTTGTGAAACATTAATAATGGAGCCCTTCATTTGTCACTTCAAAAAAAAAAATCAATTTAAGAGCCATTGAGGGACATCATTATTAATATAGATAAGGTTTAATCTCGGCCGTACCATTATTAGCCCAACCAATAAAGGCACATTGCCGAATTTGATTGGTTAGGCCCGATCCATCGTTGGGAAGCATATTGCGCCCAAAGACAATTTGAACATTGTCTTTATTTTGATATTAAATTTGGAGTTTAAAATTTTATTAATAAATAAAATTTTTTTATTACTTTAATTTTATAACTTTTTTAGAATTTAAAGTAGTTGGTTTACACTTTTAATATATTTTTCTTCTTCTAAAATATTAAACAAGATTAAATACATCCGAGGTAATAATACAATTTATTAAAATTCAAACTACAGTTCTCACAAATAAAATAGTTGAAACGGTCAATTTCCTTTTTACTATGCCACCTGGGTGCTTAAATTTGGACAATTTAATATCAAATTTAAGGTACATTGTATTTATCAAATTTGGACAATATATATTTCTGTCAATTTGACTTTATTTTGGTGCTTCGAACATTGATTGAAGGACTCAAGTCAAACGAGGAGGCTTCAAACTGAAAGCCAAACAAAGAAGGATTGGTGCTTTGAACATTGATTGATGGATTTAAGCCAAACGAGGAGGCTTCAAACTGAAAGCCAAACAAAGAAAGAAGAAGCTAGAGTGTTGAGACCTTGGAGAGAGCAAGAGAGAAGTCGAATATGGCCAAGGTAGAGTCTGAGAGCAGTCTGAGAGCTTCAAAATGGTCGCTTCAGGGAACGACCGCCCTCGTTACTGGTGGCACTCGTGGGATCGGGTCTGTCTCTTGCTGCTCTTTTTTCGATCGTTACAAAGCTCTTGTAGTTTCTAATGTAGTACTATTGCAGGCATGCCGTGGTGGAGGAACTAGCTGCTTTTGGTGCGACCGTGCACACCTGTTCTCGCAACGAGGCAGAGCTTGGCAAGTGCCTCAAGGAGTGGGGCCACAAGGGCTTCTTGGTTACTGGGTCTGTTTGTGATGCTTCGCTGAAACCCCAGAGAGAGAAGCTGATTGAAGAAGCTGCTTCGGTTTTTAATGGCAAGCTCAACATACTGGTATGTGAACCTTACATAGTGCGTTCAGATAAGCAGATCCCGTTTCCAAATTATGAATTCTGATTATTCTTAAATAAAACTTTGTCGATGTCATTTATTCTTAAATAAACAGACTGTAAAAATGGTGTTTTATACCTGCTTTATGCGTATGTTAGTCTGAAGGATCACTCAACTTCATCGATTGCTTCTCATGATACAACTGCCCCAACCGTAATCTTTTATTCTTAATTTGAAGTTAACACTGCACTTAGAATGAGATTTACTGAGGTAACCAGTAAGTTTTATTTTCAAGATTTTGATGCACACCAATTAGAGAGTCTGATATGGTCGAGTTCTGTTTTGATTTGGCAACCTCTGAGTGAGTTACTTTGCATTGTGTTTTGGACCTAGGTAAACAATGTGGGGACAAACGTAAAAAAGGGTACCACTGACTACACTGCTGAAGAGTATTCATTTCTAATGTCTACCAACTTTGATTCTGCATTCCATCTGTGCCAACTTGCGCATCCTTTTTTAAAGGCATCTGGAGTAGGAAGCGTCGTGTTCATATCCTCTACTGCTGGTGTGGTGCCTTCGGGTTCTGGATCCATTTATGCTGCCATTAAAGGTAAGCTGTTGCTCTTTTGTGTAACTTACACAAATTATGTTTTTTGCGTATGAAGGAGCTAATAGCCTTTATATATCTCTCATGTGCTATTTTCAGCTGGAATCCATCAGCTAACAAGTTATCTGGCTGTTGAATGGGCAAAGGACAATATCAGAAGCAATTGTGTAGCACCTTGGTATACCAGGACCTCGCTTGTTGAACATGTAATGCTCTTTCCTGCTTGTTGTTATACTCTTGCGTGGTAATTTCATCTATAGCATCGCATGACTGAATATCAAAAAAAACATGTTTGAGTAAATGGTTAGAAAATTAAGAGATGCTGTTGTCCATTCTTTATCTCATTTCTTCCTGTTTGTTTCATCTAGTTCAATTGACCATAAACTGATATCTAGTTGTTAAATCAAAATATTTTCTAAGCAACCTCCTTTATTAAATCTCTTGTCAGTTTTTAAAGATAAGCAGCTATGTGGATTTCATGCTTACACGAATGTCGGATACTCATTTGGAATATAAATTCTCCAGCTTTATACTGAAAACATAGGCAATGGTGTAATTTAATATTTTTCTTATTTACACCTCAATCCTTGTAGGTTTAATACTAATAAATCTCTAGCTTCAGTTAGGGTTTTCCAATTTTCTAGTTTTGTTTTTGCTTTAAAATGTCTTTCTGTTTCTGTATATTTTTCGTTATTTTCTGGTATTCCTCTATTTTCTAAGTACTTTTCTATGTTTGATTGTTCTGTAAATATATTTGGAATTGTATCACTGCTTTCACCTTTTTCTAGCAGTTGCGAATATTTTGCAACGAAATAATCTGGTTGATTATGATATGAATATATATTACTTTAGTTTAAAACCAAAAACTTATCCAGGAAAACCTAACGAAGAAAAACCAAAAGAAATATGCAGGAGACAATCATCCTATATCCTGAATCTGCATGGTTTTTTGCTGAAAGCACTCGGATCATTGACATCTGATACACGATTATACTTCTAACATGCTTAGACAAATGAATTACACCCCTTTTTCCTTTTCTGTTTTTCCTTTTTTGATCAAGAAATGGGGTCAAAGACCCAAACAATGAATTACACCCTTTACAGTTGAAGTAATGGAAACTAATCTGGCATTTAATCTGTTTCTCTTCTTTTACAGATACTTAAAAACAAGGACTTCATGGACCAGATAATCTCCAAAACTCCTCTAAAGCGAGTTGGGGAGGTCGAGGACATTGCATCCTTGGTAGCATTCCTTTGCCTACCAGCTGCTTCTTACATCACAGGACAGGTCATTTCTGTTGACGGTGGAATGACTGTGAATGGTTTTGAGGATTTCCCAATACGATACTAGATTGATCAGTGTCACATATATTGTCTCCTTTACCAGATCCTATGGATTTTAGTAAGCTTCTACCTTGTTCCTTTTGTTTTTGGGTTACAATAATGTTGAACATGTTACTAGTTGTACACTCTTTGCTGATCATAGCAAGCTCTTGAAGCTAAAATAATGAGTTTTCTTATCAGAAAACTTTTATGCATGGCAAACGTAGTAATCAAATCAAATTTTCACCAGCTCAATAGGAACAACAATTATCGTGTTATTTACTGGTACTTCTTGTGCAAACTCAAATGTTTACCACCGCTTAGTAACTTTGTTAAAATTTCCATTCAGCAGCATTTTTTTTTTTTTTTTGTACGTATGAACCATGACTTGGAATGGTTATAATTATAAACTTATAATCTATGCTAATGCTACAGCTGAGGTCGGACATCTCTACTTAACCAAGACTATGTATGTGTCTTGGTTCTGAGCCCCTCGTGAAAAGTCTTGGGAAGAGTAGTGGTAATTTGGTTTACCCTCACCACATTCAATTGGTTTATCCTCAAGTGAATTTACAATTATATTGTTTGTTAAAAGCTTTACAATTATTAGTTTCTTACTTTGCAACCAATTTTATTTTATTTATTTTTATATATATTTTTGCTGAAAACCATTTTTTTAAAAATATTGCTGAAAACCAATTTAAGAGACTTTAAAGATGTAGTCAATTTAGATTTTTAAAGGTGGTTGAAATTTAAAAGTTTTCATATATTTAATCACGACTTCTAAAAATTCTACGAAAGATACGGAATATTCAATTAAGTTTTTAATAAAGTTTATAAAAAAATCTTAAAAGTTATAGGGTATTTTACTAAATACCCCTAGTAATTTCTCTTCTATCGAGTACCCTTAATAAGTTTCTCTTCCAACAAACTAAAATACTACATATAATATATTAAGATTTGAACTCTAATTCTCATAAACAGTATCTCTTCTAACAAATTAAAATATTACATAGGACATATTAAAATTTGAACTCTAATTCTCATAAACAGTATAAAGATCATATCGAATTTTTTTCACTACACCACAATTATCTGGCATAAGTCATACAAGAAGAATATACTTTAAAAACTAAAAGGCATACTGCTCCGATGGCATGGGTGCATAACTTAAGGAGAAAGTTTTTTCTTAATCTGGAATATTTATTACCAATGCCATCTAATCCATACCATAATTTATAGTTTACTGCTTTAAACTTTCATGTTATGATATTTTGATATCTAACCTAGCTTTTTAGTTGCATTGTTAATATATTTTTTTATTTTTTTTTTATGTTTAGTTCTATTTTTATCAAAACATTGCATGGCAAAGTGCCAAAGCCGTGGGGAGAAAAAACTCTGGTCCGTCCCGATTACATACTCCCTCCTTTATATTCAAATAATGTCACATCAACAAAAATAAAAATGTTGCGTAAACTTAATGGGATAAGAGTATATATTCTAGGGGCACTTGGAATTTTTTTCCGCCCAGGAGTCAAAGAATAAGAGTAATTTTGATTATTTCATTCACGCAGCAACCAAAATATATTAATTTACACAGTTTAATATTGACAATACAATATTCGGTAAAAAATAGACAATAAAAAAAAATATAATTGTCATGGCCTTCTATTTTGTTGACTTTGATGCAATTAAAATCAGATGGGAAGATTTATTATTTTAGACTCTTATAAATTTTAAAATTAAAATAATTATAAAACTTATCTTTGTACTCAAATGGTATTTTTTTTATATAAATAAAAAAAGAAGAAGATAATTTGGATTAAAAAAAACGCCTTTCACTAAGAAAAAAGATAAAATAAAAACTAAAGAACATAAAAGGAAGTGAGAGAGTTTGAGAGTAGAGTGAGACAACGAACATGGCCGAGGCAGAGTCAGAGAGCAGTCTGAGAGCCTCTAAATGGTCGCTTAAGGGAATGACCGCCCTTGTCACTGGTGGTACTCGTGGAATTGGGTCTGTCTCTCTCTCTCTCTCTAATTCATTCCACGTTATCATAAGTTTGTTGAATTCCTTCGTAATTCTGTGAACCTTTTGTTTCTTTATTGAATTTTGTCTAATTATAGTGTATATTCCATTGTTGAATGTCTATTCGTTTACAGACATGCCGTGGTGGAGGAATTAGCTGGGTTTGGTGCGGCCGTTCACACCTGTTCTCGTAACGAAGCAGAGCTTACCAACTGCCTCAAGGAATGGGGTGATAAGGGCTTCTCGGTTACTGGGTCTGTTTGTGATGCTTCGTCGAAACCCCAGAGGGAGAAGCTGATTGAAGAAGTTGCTTCGGTTTTTAATGGGAAGCTCAACATATTGGTATGTAATAATGTAAACCTTACACAATACTTTATGTTACAGGGCTTTTGGTAACCGTAATATATCTATGTTTGTAGCTAATAACATCTGGCAAAAGCACAGTACAGATTGGATTAGTGGAAAAACTTAGAGAGAATTGGAGGTCATTTTGCGAAAGAGACTTTAAACTTTAAGGAGATTTAGATAACGATATTTGTATTCAGAGTTTAAAACAAAATAGTCCAGATAAACAGACTTCATTTCCAATTATGAATTCTGATTGTTACCGATAGCTAGGCCATGGATTTGTCCATTGGAATTTGATATAGGGGTTGAATCGACCCAGTTCGTGCTCCATGTTCTTCAGTTGCTATGTCATTGATAACTTTGATTGATGAAACTTTCTTTTTTCGTTTTTGCTTTATACCAGCTTTTTTCATGGATTGCTTCTCATATAAGTACCCTAATTGTCATACTTCATTTCTTGTACTTAAATTTTAAGTTGAGCGAACTTATAATCAGATTTATTGAGGTAGCCATCATTTTCAAGATTTTGATACACCAATTTGAGAGTCTGATGCTCGAAGTCTCATTTTATGCACCGGCCTCTGAGAGGGCTACTTGACATTGTGCTCTGGACCTAGGTAAACAATGTGGGGACGAACTTCAGAAAGCCTACCACTGAGTTCACTGCAGAAGAATATTCAATCCTTATGTCTACCAACTTTGAATCTGCATACCATCTGTGCCAACTTTCACATCCTCTTTTAAGGGCATCTGGAGTAGGAAGTATCGTGTTCATATCTTCTGTTGCTGGTTTGGTGACTATAGGTTCTGGATCCATTTATGCTGCAAGTAAAGGTGAGTTATTTCTCTTTATTGGTATTATCTTTCGTGTAATTATGATAAATTTATTTTCTGTGTATGTAGAAACTAATAGCTTTTATCTTTTATGTGCTATTTTCAGCCGCAATCAATCAGCTTACAAGTTATCTGGCTTGTGAATGGGCAAAAGATAACATCAGAAGCAACTGTGTGGCACCTTGGTATACCAAGACCTCGCTTGTAGAACATGTAATACTCTTTCCTGCTCATTGTTATACACACTCTGTGGGGTAATTTCAACTAGAGCATCTTTCTTTTGAATACAAGAAAACCATATTTATATAATACGCTTAGAAAATTAAGATAAGCTGATTTTTATTCTTTATCTCTTTTCTTCCGGCTTGTTTATTCTAGTTCAATTTAGTAGAAACTGATATGTAGTTGTTTGTTCAAAATATTTTCCAAGCAACCCACATTGTTAATTCTGTTGTCAGTTTTAAATTTTGCTTATCTATGTGGATTTCATGTTACACACATTTCAGAAATTTTTTAAGAAAAGAAGACAGTTTTATACTGAGACAACAGCTTAATTTTGTTTTTCTTATTTACAGCTCAATTTAGCAGTTACAGATATTATGCAATGAAATAATCTGGTAGATTATGATATAAAATCATCAACACTTTTCAATTATGAAACTCAAGTATATGATTTTGGACAATATTGCCTTGTTGAGTAACTATGAGAGTTTCTTGACCCCACTACTGGGTCAATATAGTTCAATTATTCTCATTTAGCTTCCCTTCTTGTCACTTCTTATGGGCTTTTCCTGTTTTTGATATTTGATATATGAAATACAGAGAGTGATGTTAGTTTTCATTATGGTATATGTCTTAATTAACGAAATCATGATTAGTTGTATATTAATCTTAATTTTTTGTGTATCAATCACATCTGTTACGCATATCATAACTTGTATTTTAGCCCATAACCAATAAAAAAGAGGCATAAAATGTCCAAAACATTTCAACTGATGCATTACACATGGAATTCAGCACAATCTGTGTACATTTTTACCAGTTTGCCAAATGTGGAAGTAATTGCATATTTATTAAAGCCTCTGGATATGGCCACAGAAAGCGTGTTAGTGAAAATGAGTTTATTTCAAGCAATCCATATCTGTTCTTAGTAAAGTAATTATGTATATATGTCTCCTAAATCATCATTCATCATCAATTTTAGACCTTTAATGTGTACTTACTTTTAAAATTTACACAAATTTAGGTCAACATCTCCTTAATCATTTCTGAAAACCTCTTTGGAAAATAATTCTTGCATTATACAGGTGACTTACCATGGCATACACTTTATGTTCCTTCAGTGTAAATCTGTAGCATGCAAACTTCATATACAGGACATCTGAATATTTGTTTTTTGCTAAAAGATACATTTGTTTGTGTATGTACATTTAGAACAAAGGTATATGTAATACCTTGGACCATAATAAATGCTTTTGTTCATGTTGTACCAATCTATCAAAGACAATAAAGCATAGCATCAAAAGTCATACTCATACAAACTTAGATAAAATTCTGTTATGCAGTGATAACTTAATACTCTTTATTCTTTCTCTATTATCATGAGATCTTGGACTAATATTCAAATGGAATCTCAGCCAATGTGGATATAAATTTGAGATGTCAGCTTTTATTGATCATGTTGATATTAATCTTATATAATTTCTAAAACAATGAGACTTCAAAGTGATCTGTATGTATAGGTCATAGCTAACCTGGTGAAATCATGGGGTAGATAAAAAATTTTAATCATGAATCACATAAATGACAGACAAATACATATACATTTTATCCTGAATCAGCGTGGCTTTGCTGAAAGCACTCTGATTATTGACATTTGATCGGTGATCATAATGCTAACATGCTTAAACAAATGAATTTTAATTTACATTCTTTGGTTCACCATTGAAGTAACAGATTAGTAACCCGGCTGTTCAACCATCTCTCTTCTTTTACAGTTGCTCGAAAACAAGAAGTTATTGGACGAGATAATCTCAAAAACTCCTCTTCAGCGAGTCGCAGAAACCGGGGAAGTTTCATCTTTGGTAGCATTCCTTTGCCTACCAGCTGCTTCTTACATCACTGGACAGGTTATTTCTGTTGATGGGGGAATGACTGTAAATGGTTTTGATCCCAAAACGAGACTAGATTGACCATCTTTTACATGTATCTTCTTCTATACCAGATTCCATGGATTTTGCACCTCTACCTTGTCCCTTGTGTTTTTGGGTGATAACAAATGTTGAACATGTTACCAGTTGTACACTATTTGCTGATCATGGCAGGCTATTGAAGCTAAAATAATGTTTTTGTTTATGAATTTATTACCTTGCCTTGTTACATGGGATCAGAAAACTATGTTCAGATATTTTGCCTGTCACCTTTCATATTCCATTCCAATTTCCAAGCATGGAAAACCTATTAATCAATCAAATTTTCGCTAGCTCAATAGGAACCACTATTATCTTGTTATTTACTAGTTGATCAGTGACTGTTAAAATCTCTATTTAGCAGCTTTTAGTACTTTGAACCTTGGCTTCAGAATGGTTAATAAACTTATAATCTATGCTACTAAATTGTTCTTAAAAGTTTAAGCCATTGAAAAATGAGTTTAACAATATATATATATATATATCATGGCATTACAATGGACGGAGAGAGTAATCCATTGTGAAAAAATCACTCCGCGAGTAAAACAAAAGGAGAAATATGTAAAATACATGCATGTACTTATACTATAGAAGCAAAAAAGCTTCCAATAAAAAGTTTTTTCATTTCAATTTCCTACGCAACTTGTAAAGGAAAAGGAAATGGTGCACGCAACTATCAAATGCCACGTCAAGACAACGTGTAGGTAATCAATTTTAAAAATTCAAAAAATCTATAACAAGTTCCATGAAAGTATGTGAGAGCTGGAGAGCAGAGAGAGAGACCACCCCATCACCCAAAAACAGCTGCTGTGCTGCGGAAAGCTCAAAACCGGCCCGGCTCTGACTTTCTTGAATAGGACTGACTGGTTTACGTGGCAACGTGGTCTGTCCTGCGTGTCGTTCATCCACAACATCACTCTTTTCCACCCGAAAACGCTGAAACTTTGCTTTGCGGTTGCGCATGCATCACTCTCTCTCTCTCTCTCCCCCGGGAGATTAAAGCAACCTTCACTGCTATAATCTTTTAAAACTATTATTACCAACTTTTATAGTAAATTATATTATTAAATTTTTAAAAAATACAAAATAAGTAAAAATTAACACCTGTTTTTTATGTTGTTAATGTATACAAATTCAAAATTAATTCCACTGTTGAGTTTTTCTCTGGAGATTTTACAAGTCTAAGAAATGTTGGTCTAAAATGATAATAACGTTTTCAAAATTAATTCAACGCTTACACGTTGAGTCTTTCTTTGTGTGCTTTTAATATTCAGAGGTGTTGATAGCTTATCTGTGGGTTAATCATAATCGGTCCACTAAAGATTCACTCTATATATTTTATATATAAAAAAATATTAAAGTATATAATCGAATTTCGATCGTGTCTATAAAAAAATAAATTTGTTATATTTACGATTTTTAACCAGCCAACTACCAAGGTGTGGACCATAGTTAGGTTTAGAAGCGGGAATGGATTGAAGTTGGGTCACCTCCTGCATGGGGGAGTCCATTGCTCGACAGCTAAGACCTTCTACGTGGCAGAATATTACTTGTGGCTCATATTGCTGGCCTGCCCCAATGTTGTTGCCCAACGGGCAGGCACACAATTTCTAATTTCTTTTTCACTTTATTTAATTTGGAAACAAATGATAATAAAATCATGATGAAGATTTGACCCTACACCTGTCAGCCATCGCTGCCTTTTTTTCTTTTTTTTTTTCTTTTTTTTTTTTTCTCTATATATTTTTGGGTGATGGGATTAGGCATCAATACAATACGTTAATTATTAAGAATTCGTACACATGTTGTATAATGTTTATCCGATTGGTAAATGTTTCAGCCACAAACCCTGATGGCATTTCGAGTCATGTCTATAGAATTGACAGCCCTACTAGCTACTGTTACTAATTTCCAGCTGGAGTTTTTTTATTTTTTTATGATTATAATGGACATCCACTAATATAAATCAATAATCACCCTCCCCTCATCTTACCTTTTTCCCAATAATTAAAATAAATATAAAGAAAATTACCAAATTTATGAAATTTCACGACTCTATGATAAATAAAATGAAGACTTTGAATTGTTGAATTTAAGAATATTGTTCAAAAGACCAAATTTTTAATTGTTGATGGTTATAGATTTATGAAAATTAAATTGTTTCTCAAATTGTTATAAAAGTTGGAGGGATTAATTGTCAAATTATTATTATTATTATTGTGAGGGGAAATTTTATAGATTTAAAAAAAAAAAAAAACTTATTGATAAATCGTTAGAGGCAAAACATTCTTAAATACTGATGAGACATAAAGGCCAAAAATTCTTTTTTAAAAAAACGGAAAAAGGTTGCTAGTCAACACTAGTCACTACAAAAAAGATGAAAGAATAATAAAAAAAAAAAAGTGGCAAAAGATTTTTTCTATTGATTTTTTATATATAAAATGGAAAATATTTGAATAAATAAATAATTTGGAATAAGCTATTCGTTTTATAAACCTTCTGAAGGAAAATTTAAAAAATTATTAATTACAGTAAAATATAAATTACAAAGAATAAATTTTTTTTATTACAATTTAAATTTTAATATAAATAAATGGTAATTTTTAAGTGGTTAAATTTCATATTAGAGTTATTATAACAGGCGCCACGTCACACCTGTATCTCTATGGCACAAGTTGTGATAATTGGGAAGGAGGACGGCGCATAATAAATAATTTCCGTTCCGAGTGCTGCAAACGTGTCTAGCGCGAGGAACGAGGGACGCACCTACAGCCGTACGTCAGTATAGCCACGTGGCGACTCTACAGTAACCGAACCTCCGGTATTCTGCAAGCGTCAATTGTTATTGAAATGTGGTCCCACAAGTGTCTATATCTCCCTCGTTACGTAGACGCTTTCATTGGACAACAGGAACTACCGGAATAAAGTGAAACACCCCTCTCGACTTGTACCCAACCCTACACCCCCTCACCCCAGCGCGTACTCTCACGCTCCAACTGCATTCCCACTTTTTCTCTGTTTTTCAATTGAAATTACTTATTTTGTTGAGGAGGAGATACCTAAATAAATTTATTTTTACATAACTTAGTAAAAAAAACATTATTTGAAAATTTAATATATTATTGCGGGTAGTATAAAATAATTTTTTTAATATGTAAAAGAATTATTTAAAAAATAAAATATTATACTCTTTTTTTTTACAATGATCCGAATTAATTTCCTCCATCTCAATATATATATATATATATATATATATATATAATTCATTGAAATAAATACAAACTTAAGAAATAAAGCAATAAAATTACGTGATGTTAGGTTCTGTTTTCATTTTGAGGAATCACTGAGTGGGATTTTTTTTTTTTAATGCAAAATGTAAATATTGTGTAACTTTTTTAATTTAGTTATTTACAAATGAGTGGATCAAAATTATTTGTAAATGCAAAGCAAACAAGAAGTTATAGACTTTCACTAGCTCTTTTACTTTTGCTAGAAATAATTACAAGATCCACAACATGTTTTGTGTATTTATCATTATGCTACTATTAACATAACTAAATAACATAAATCCTGAATTATAATATTATATCGCGAACAAGCTACTTATCTTAGCGTTTAATGAAATATATGTATATGTATATATATAGATATATATGTATATGTGCAGCTTAAACCATAAATTAAAAAATTAAAAATATTCAAGAAATTTTATGGATATTTTTATTTTTTTAAGATATGGATATTATTCATCAATCGAAATTAAAATTGTTATAATTTTTGTAATTTTGACAGAAATTTTTAATATTTCTAGAATATGTTTGTTAAAATGTTCATGTCAATTCCTTCACAATTTGGTCAGAATTTCCATAATTACCATTCAAATTTTCAAAATTTCTATTAAAATTTTTAAAATATTCATATTAACTATGAAGTAGTTTTTTTTCTCAAATTGTAATTATTATACTTATATACTTTCAATATTTCATATATTGAGTCCATTTACTAGTGAAATATATTATTCTTATACAATGCAATATAAAGATTATGAAGTCAGAGATGCTGAACAAAGAATTGATGCGGTAGGAAAAGACTATGCATATAAAAAAAGGGTACAACGACAATTACATATCAGAATGAGGAATTTTTTTCTATAATTTTTAAATCAATGAGAGTTGAAGGTGAATATATTATAGAATGTCAGCAAGTAATAATTCATGTATTTATTCTCAAACTCAACTATCAGGGAGTAGCAGTTATGAATAGAGTCAGTCAATATCATATACATATCACGATTATTAATAACAATTACATATACTGGATATGGGGATGTGACTTTTAATTAATATTTTTCTCAAAACACTAGTGGAAATGAAGATACGAAAGTGAATGAATATTTTCAATTACCAAGAAATTCAATGTGATATTGAGTTATATTTAACTAATTATGTATTTATATTATTATTCTAATTAATAAATAATTCATCATAAAAAATAATAATATTTTTTCACTGTCAACGAGTGTTGTACATTTTTTAATTATAAAAAATATAAATTGTGCCCAATAAATTTTTAATTTTTATAATTAAATTGATAAAGTAGTTAATAAATAAAAATATATTAAAATTTTATTAAAATTTTTTATATTTTATTATTAATTTTTATTATTTTTTTAAAATTTTATCAATATTAATATTTTATCGATATTTTTATATTTTTGATATTCGATATTTTTATTGATTTCATTATTTTCATCACTTAAACTAACAAAATTCACAATTGTCACAACTGTAGAAATACGAGTTTCCAATTTTAGAAGTATTATATATTATATAAAATAATTCCAAATATTCATCTTCAATTTTTTTTTTTTTAAATGTCAAATGCGTAAGAATGAAATAAAAAAATAAAATAAAGCAGGTAATGCTATGGAAGTGTCACTCGCTGAAGCAGTGCGTGTGGATAAAAAAACGCACACGATTATCGCATACTAGGATCCTGCCACGCGGTGATATCACAGAAGCAACGATTATTAAAAAAAGCAAAAAATAGTAGGCTGGGGTTAGGAGGAAGGAAAAGTCGGTCGTCCGAGGACCACATGCGTGTCAGAAAAGGAAGGCCGTTTGCACCATCCGTGTTGAGATCTTATTGGTCCACGTTTCGGGGCCCCAAAAGGTAAACCACGTGGTCAAATACGGGAAGGAGAGAGAAGCAAGATGAGAAGATGGACGGTAGTGATGGCGTTCTTTGTATTCAGTAGTTCGACGTCATACCAACTGTACATGTCGGATCCTGCCCGTGATTGTGACGGGCAAGCTGCCCGTGACTAGGCTGTGGCCCCCAGGTGAAATTGTTTTCTGAAGGTCGTCTCTGTTTAGAAAAGGCCTCGGTGGAAGCCATTTTATGGGTTCTGCTTTCAGAGATCCCTAATAATCTTCGCCCGCCCTTTTTCTTTTCCGCAAGCTCTCTGGCAATTTTATTTCCAAAAAAAAAACTCTCTGGCAATTACGGATTTCGAGGAACGAAGAAGAAGAAGACGACTCTGGTTCTGGTTCTGGTTCTGGTTCTGATTCTTGTTCGTTGATTTGGAAGTCTTGTTTGGTTTTGAATGGCCGGGATTTGTTGCGGACTTGTTGGTGAAGGTGAGACGTCGGCTCCGATTGAGCCGACCTCAAGGACTTTAAAGCGCCGAAAAATGGAGCTCATGCCGTCGTTCAAGTTTATGGCTGATGTTGCTGTTCCATCTCCGGTGGAGCGTTCCCGGAAGCGACACAAGCTCGGCCTTTGTTCTGAATCTTCGTCTTCGTTGCTGTGGCAGAAGGAGTGCGATGGCAGAATCGGAAGCTGTGAAGCCGAAGGAGCGAAGAGTAATGAAGTTTTGCGTTTGAATCATGCAGAGAATATGTGTTTGAAATCGACGCCTGAGCATGTGGATTGCCCTAAGTTCGGTGTGACTTCTGTTTGTGGAAGGAGAAGAGACATGGAAGACGCTGTTTCGATTCATCCTTGTTTTTGCCAACTACAGGGAGGTTCTATGGCTTCCAATAGAAATTTTCACTTCTACGGTGTGTTCGACGGCCATGGCTGCTCTCATGTAAATCCTCGAAACCAAAATTCAAATTGAAAATCAACTTTTTCCGCCAAGCGAATCTATTCTGAAACTTGAAATTTGGTTTGATTTTCTTTTAGGTGGCTTTCAAGTGTAAGGATCGGTTGCACGAGATTGTAAAGGAAGAGCTGGGAGTCGATAAGCCTGTGCAGTGGAAAGAGACGATGGAAAAATGCTTCGAACGAATGGACAAGGAGGTCCAGGAGTGGAGCGACGGCGGCGAACCTTCTAAGTGCCGTTGCGAGCTCCAAACTCCACAGTGCGACGCCGTTGGATCCACGGCGGTTGTTGCAGTCGTTGCACCGAACAAGATCGTCGTCTCTAATTGTGGCGATTCCCGCGCTGTGCTTTGTCGAGGCGGCGTCGCTGTTCCACTTTCCTTCGATCATAAGGTGAGCCAACGTCCGTTATTTTCCCGAGAAACCAGCGGAGAAAATTTAGGAATAAAAAGATTCGTTTCATTTATTAAAAGAATTTTCCGGAAACATCTATAAAATCGAGATCCATATTTCCGGCGACAAATTCATTGAAATGACAATACCGTCGTTTAAGGAAAAAAATAATTCTGGCGCGAATCATTTACAAATTAGTTTGTAATCATTTTGCGGTTGCGCGTGTTCGGCACGCTCTGTATTCTCTCTGGATTCTCTGACGTGTGCTTGTTACTCTTCTTCGCAGCCTGATCGGCCTGATGAATTGGCTCGGATTGAAGCTGCCGGAGGCAGAGTGATCTATTGGGACGGACCCAGAGTTCTTGGAATGCTGGCCATGTCCAGAGCCATCGGTGACAGTTATCTAAAACCTTACGTCATATCGGACCCAGAGGTGACGATAACGGATCGGACGGACGACGATGAGTGTTTGATACTGGCCAGTGACGGTCTTTGGGACGTGGTGTCTAACGACACAGCTTGCGGTGTCGCTCGCATGTGCCTTCGAGCGCAGAAGCCTCCGTCGCCTCCGAGGTCGCCGGGAAGTGAGTCGGCGATGAACTGCGCTGTTAGTGCCGAGAACTCCGACAAGGCGTGCTCGGACGCGTCAATTTTGCTGACCAAGTTGGCACTGGCCAGGCACAGTACGGACAACGTCAGTGTGGTGGTGGTGGATTTGAGACGAAAAAATAAAGTATAGGACCATAGCGAATACAAAAAAGAAAAAATACCAATCTTTTAGCCAAAAAAAAAGAAAAATTAAAAGGAAAGAAGTTACATAGCAGCATAGCTTCCTCCTTTAGTTAATCATAATAATTGTAAGTTGTAGGTTGCCAATTTTCTCTCGTTATCAAGAAAATTGAGGGAAGGAAAGAAAAGTTTCCGGGAAATTTTTATTTTGAATTTGGTTCTCTGAATTTTATTTTCTAGGTTTTTTTTATATTTTATTTATTTGATAATGTGCTGGAAAGGCTGCAAAAAATTTGCAGGTGTTTGGTATATAAGTTTGCAATGTTTAATAGTGAGGTATTTATTGTATACAATACCGGAATTCAAATTGTTTAGTTTACGGAGCAGAGCATCTCTAAAATAAAGGGTTTTTCTTAAAAAAAAAAAAATTTAAAAAAAATAATGAGTATTTTTTTAAGTAAAGAGGTAAATTTGTAGACATATTTATATTTTTAATTTTACTGTGTTATTTTTAATAGAGAATTATAATTTATTTATTTTATTTATAATTAAATAAAATATAAATATTATATAGTGTTTAAAATTAAATGTAAATAGTAATATTAATTAAAAATATAAATAGTAACCGAAAATTATATATTATTAATTAAAAATATATTTATTATACATTAAAAAATAATTTAACTATTTATATTTGGAAAGTTAAATTTTATTTTTTATTTTAAATTGATAATTTAAAATTTTATAATTATTAAAAAAATAATTTAAAAATTTTATTAATAAAATTTATTCTTAATTATTTACTCTTTAAAATAAAAAGTATGGAGTATATTTTAAAGCTCTTTGTTTGATTTTTTTTTTTTCCTTTTAATTAATGTGAATTATTATTTTTTTGATGAATTAATTAATGTGGATTTGTCATAAAAAGAAAAATTCTAATAGGAGTCCAGAATTAAGCCACTGAGGAAAATTATTTTGGTCAGGTTGGATGTTTCGTGGGTTTGATGGGGATGGGAACGAAGATTGTCAAACACAATCAAACATCCATGTTAAACTGCTTTTAAGGTGAAGTGATTTTGGCATCAATCAAACATCCATGTTAAAAGTTGTAAATTTTTACTTTTTGACATTTTAATACTTCAATTATTTTTTAATTGCACTGTCATTTTTTTTTTCGGTTTATTTTTATGAAAAAGAAATTGCATATGCAAAGTCTATGAGTTCAAAAAATATAGCAGTTTTGATTATTTTATTCATAGAAATAATTAAAATTTAATATTTATTCAATTTAGATAGCAATAATATAATATTGGTAAATATATATATATATATATATTGGAGTTTTAAATATTATTAGAAAATAGATAGAAAAATAAAGAAAATTTAGCTATGAAATATCAAAAATAAAAATGTAAATTATAGTATAATTTGCCATTATTCCTACGATGTATGATTTGATGTGGAGATAAGGAAGAAAATAAAAGTGGGTGATTATGAAATTGTACCAACTTGGCAAACTGGGGGGACCTACTATTTTTACCAAAGAAGACAACATCAATTCTTCTTTCTTTTTTTTCTTTTTTCTCAAAAAAATAATAATAATTGATTCCAGTTGAATGATTGATCCGCCATAGACGATAGAGCACATTAGATTTTTGTAAACAGCTTTCTGATAAACTTAAAGCACTCCAAGACCAACATTTTGACCAGTTGATAATTGTTATTGGATTCAGTGGTTTTTTTATGAATAAAAGGGCGCCGATGTGGATCTCATGATGGGATTTTATTAGGAGATAGAGTCTTCTACTACTTTCAGAACCCGATAGAAGTCTTTTCTCACACCCCTAACAGATCCTCCACCCTAGCAAGTTGGCTGAAGAGGAGCGATAACGGGCCAGCAAGACAACCACAACTGGCGAGTGTGATGGAACTATCGGTTTCCTTTCCGCTAGGCCACACCCCCAGGTGTGATTCAGTGGTTTCTTGTATACAAGGTGAGCCAAAAATTAATTTCGACTGGGACAATTGTTTTTTAGGGACCCAAAAAAAAAATGGTCCTGTTTGGGTGGAAGGCTAAGCTTAGCTGCTTAGCCATTCCCTACCCCAAGGCTCAGATTTTAGGGTTCCACCACTTGAAATGTATTCCTCGACATGTGGGGTGAGAGAGAGGGGGGAGAGAATGGTGGGGTCACCAACACATTCATCAGCCTCAGGATACATCACCATCTATGCGCTGGAAAACTAGATTTTGTTCCGATTTGGTATAGATTGCCGATGGACCATTTCTTTCTTCTTTTAACAGTTGGAACCAGCAAATAAAAATAACAAAAATAAAAATAAAAATAAAAATTATTTATTTTTTCTTTTCCAAGTTAGGTATCCAAAAAGGCTGATAAGTGTACTCAAAAAGAGGAATAAGATCATTGAGATGTTGAGCTTTGGAATTTCCACATAAAAATGTTAAAAAAGAGTAAATAAAAAAATACACGTCAATGGCCGTCCATGTTCCTCCGCATTTGGATATTATCTTGGACCACATTCTTGTGTGTATTTTTTTTTTTTTTTTTGCTGAAGATAGCGTTGGTATATAATTCCCCTTTTGCTTGCATGCATGAAACTGGAACTATATATGCTCCATTAAAAATAATAATAAAAAAAATAAAAATTATAAGAGGGTTATATATTGTCGTTCAGATGCTCGATAAAATGCTTCAGTGACATATTCTCTATTTAATTCTCAATAAAATTTGCTTAGTAAGCTGACTTTGACTCTGTGATTTGCAAATCTGCAATGTATTAGTTTAAGTTAAAGACTAATTTCGATTTTTGGTATACAATGTAAGTTTGGACTTAATTAATTAATTAGGTAATAAAATAATTATTAAACTGAAGAATAATTTTTTTTAATAAAAAAAGATCCCAATACGAGAATAATTAGTTCAGAAGTTTATAATTCTACTAGGAGATAGAAAAATTTACTCCCTAATAGTGTCTCTCCATCTGTTATTTAATAAAACTGAGTATATCTGAAATTTTAACAGAGACTTATTAAAATTTAAACTGTAATCCTGAAATTTTAACAGGGACTTATTAAAACTCAAACTGTAATTTTCACAGGCAAATGTAAAAATTCTGTCAGTTTCCTCGCTACTAAACCACACCCTCACATACAATTTTTCCATTTTTTTTTCTTTTTAACATAAGAAGATATGTTGGAATTGTGTGGTTATAAATAATCCTCTTGATTTCATCACTCAGATGGTCGGTTTTATTAAATTCAAATATATATATATAAAAATTAATCTAGTTTTATGTTAAAATGGTCGGTCCAAATACAACTCTCTCCTGTGGCAGCGGGAGCAATATTTTTCTTTTTATTTTATTTTATTGTCAGCTTAATTAGGTCACTTTTCAATGCCTACGTGTGTTGCTGATGTTGCGGTAATTTGATTAGAAGAAACAAAATATTATATTATATATATGTATCTTGTGAAGAAGAGCATATTATATTTTGCTGGAAGTGCAAATAGCTTTTAAATTTCAGATTGAGAAATAAGAACCATAGCAAATTAGACAGGGAGCTGATTTTTTTTTTACTAGAAGAAGTGCATATGATAAGGTCCATATCGTGCAAAATAAATAAATAAATAAATATGCATGTGAAAATAGACGACGTATGATAAAAAGAGCTTAGAATTTATTTATTTATTTTTTATATGATGTTATATTGTTGGGGGTTTAGGGCTTTAATTCTGTCACTACTTACTTTTTTAACAGCATCTTTGCTTATATATTATAAATCAATAATAATTAAACATCATCCATATCAATACAAGACCTATATTGATGTTAAACATCAACGACGACAATTAAATTCTTTTCGGCGACGCTTTATAAGAGAATTTTTCATTTTGCAAAATTGAAATCATATATAATACATGTTCCATTATTGTTTTTGAAAAATATGTTTGAAAAAAATTTAATTTTAATATTTTTCTTAAAATTTAATTTTTGAAAAATATGAAATACAAACATTTGAGAACGTGGGAGACGCCAAACATTTTTCAAGTCTTTTGCTCGCTACATTTTTTTTTAAAGGTCTTTAATAGCTCTAGCTCCTTTGTGTAAACAATATAAAATATCATGTAGCCTATTAATTATATTTTTAATTATGATTTAAATAATATTAAGTATTAAATTTTAATTGATCAATTTAATTTAGAGTTTACAACTATTTTATGATATTGAATAAAAATTGATATTCTCTTGCCTTTTGCCTCTTTTAACGCTTCCAAAGTAGAATTGCTAAAAGGATAAAATGAGGGAAATTAAGTTTCTCTATAATAAAAACTTTTGGAATTTTTTAGATCTAAATCAAATTATTCAGATTAATATATGTAAATTGTATTTTTATTTTGATAAAAAAAATAGAATTTTAAAATCTATATTAAAAAATTATTACAATCATATTTGTAGAATAAAAAAAAATTATTACAATCATATTTGTACAATAAATTATGCCTAGATGCAGCATCGAAGCATGGTTTGAAATTATATGATTTTTCATTAAAAACATATTTTCATATTATTTCCACATAATTATTTATTGAATTTACTGGATTATAATTGCAAGTTGTCGAAATTTTCTTTTCCCCAATTTGATCTGGGGCATGATGAAAAGATTTATACTTTATATTTGTTTGACTCCATGTTTTAAATTGATTTCGACTTCATGCGCATTAAATTGATTTTGCTATGATGGGTAGTATATGGTGTGCGGCTGGTATTGTACAGAATGATTGTCCAAAGTGTTACTTATTACTTATGACAATATGGCTATGTCATGATCCTTTATATGAGTAATTTATTATATTGAATTAAATTGCTTTTGTTTTATTCAAGAAACTTTATAAAAACATGAGTGTTGTTTGTGTCATGCACATACTGAATGGTATATATTTGAAAAAAATTACGTTGCTTTTATCAATCTGTAAGAAAAGTTAATAGCATGTACGGTCCCACCTACATTGAAGCTATTATCCTTTTAATTTATTTATTTATGTGCATGATCATAAGGGCATATATATATATATATATATATATGTATGAGGACTAATTATGCTATGATAGTAAAATGGTTAAAGATTATAATTTATTGGTTATTTTTTAATGATATTAAATTTAAGATGACCATTAAATTGTAGGCTATGAATATTTAACTGCTATAAATTATACACTACTTATGCAATACTAATATTCATATTTATAATGGTTTATTAATCATCAAAGTGGCCAAATTTAAAGTTATATGAATATTAAATTATGATATATTTTTATTTAATTATTTATGATTTATGAATGCTTATGGAAAAAAATATATATAATGAATTCAAGAGTATTTGAAGTTCACTCCTTATGAAATATTTGAGAATTATCCAAGGTTAATCGGTTAATTTTATAATTTATGGACATAAAGTGTTAATTTATATACTTAAAATGAATGTGTTTAACGATACCCAACGATAGCTAGCATGTTTGTTTGAGGTATATTTAATTAATAATTGAGTAATATAGAATTAGTATCATTACTTTAATTATAGTATATCTAAAATCACTCAAATGAGATCTTAGATATACACTAAAGGCTTTATGTGGAATAATTGTTTATTTGAATATGATTTAAATGTTAAATTTTATAACACAAAGTATAAATGTATGAGCATTTTATTATGTTTTGCAGTTTCTGCTCCTATTAATTTTAATTCGCTTGTCTCGTCTCCTTTAATGGATTAAATTATTTGATTGGTGTGAACGAGTTCAATTTCATTTTGATGTGTCGGATCTTGATTTGGCATTCCAAGTTGAGAAACCGGCTGCTATTACTGTTTCGAGCACTATTGATGAAAAATCTTTCCATAAAGTTTGGGAAAGATCGAACAGATTGAGTTTAATGTTTATGCGAATGAATGTTGCTAACAATATTAAAACGACTCTCCCAAAACTAAAGTTGGTAAAGAATTCATGAGATTTATAGAATAATGTTCTCAAACTGCTGATAAGTCATTTGCAGGGACATTAATAGCTACTTTAACAATTATGAAATTTGATAATTCTTGCAGCATGGATAAATATGTTATTGAAATGAAAAATATAACTGCAAGATTAGAGACATTGAGAATGAAAGTTGATGAATATTTTTTAGTACAATTCATTCTTAATTTTTTTTGCCTCCTAAGCAATATAGATTATTCCAAATGAATTACAATACTATAAAGGATAAGTGGAATGTGAATGAATTGAGCAGTATGCTTGTTCAAGAGGAGACAAAATTTAAGAATGAAGGGATCTATACTATTAACTTGGTAGGTCATGAAGGAGTTGGAAAGAAGCCAAAAAGAATTATGGTAAAGGCAAGAGCAAGTAAGGACCACTTAAATTCAATAAATCTTCTCATCAAGTTAAAAAAAAAAAAGAACATAAAGATGATAGATGCATTTTCTACAATAAAGTTGGGTATTATCAGAAAGATTGCTTGAAACGTAAATGATGGATCAAAAAAAAAAAAAGTAAGCTTATTGCTTTAGTATGTTTCGAATATAATTTGGTTGAAGTTTCTTATAATACTTGGTGGGTTGATTGTGGATGTACCACTCATATTTTGAATACCTTATAGATATTCCTTACAACCTCAACCACAAACCCAAATGAAGAATTTGATTTATGAGGAACCATATCAAAGCTCTAGTTGAAGCTATTTAAACTTAACGTTTGATTTTAAATACTTGACATCATTTGGACCTATTTCAGGTACTTAATGTACCTTCTATTTTCTGTAATTTAGCTTCCTTATCTAAACTTGATACCATTGAATACATTTTTAAATTTGAAATTGGATGGTAAAAAATAATTGTCTTATTGGTTCTTGCGTTCTTTATGATGGTCTGTACAAATTTAATCTTGATAATCTTTTTGCTAAATATTAATCCTATATTATAATGTTAATACTAAATATGGTTTAACTAATTAAAGTTCAGTTTTCTTATGGCATAAATGTTTAGGTTATGTTTCCAAAGAAAGACTATAAATATTGGTAAGAAATGAAATTTTACCAAATTTGGAGTTTATTGATTTTGATGTATGTGTGGATTGTATTAAGAGAAGGCAAATTAAACACAAAAAGAAAGAAACCATAATAAGCAGTCAGCTTCTTTAAATTATACACAATGATATATGTAAGTCTTTTGGTATTCCATCTTTTAGTAAAGAAAAGTATTTCATCATATTTATTGATCACTTTTCACATTATGAATATGTTTATTTATTGCATGGAACTACTCAAACAATAAATGCCTTAGATGTGTTTGTTTATGAGGTAGAAAAACAATTAGATAGAAAGGTGAAAATTATCAAATCTGACCTAGGTGGTGAATTTTGTGGCAAATATAATGAATCAGGACAATTCCTAGGTCCATTTGCCAAATTTCTTGAAAAACGTAGTATATTTGCTTAATACACTATGCTAGATATATCACAATAAAATGGTGTAGCAAAAAAATGAAATCGTATATTAATGAATATAGTTAGGAGTATATTAAGTAATTCATCTTTACCCTTATCACTGTGGATGTATGTGTTGAGGATTGTAGTTTATTTGTTAAATAAGTTCCTAATAAGGCAGTTTCAAAGACTCTTTTTGAATTATGGACAGGTAGAAAACCTAATTTAAGATACCTGCATGTTTGGGGTTGTCTGACGGAAGTAAAAATTTATAATCCATATAAAAAAAAAAATTGGATGCAAGAATAATCAGTTGTTTTTTCATTAGTAATCCAAAAAATCTAAAGGGTACATATTTTATTATCCTAATCATAATACAAGAATTGTTAAAATTGAAAATACTAGGTTTATTAAGGATGGTGAAACTAGTGGGAGTGTTGAAAAACCACACAATGTGGTTATTGAAGAAATAAAAGTTCAAGTTTCTTTACTTATAACTTTGTTGTCAGTATGTTGGGTATATATCAAAGTAATCCAAGATTAAATCACTGGAAAGCTGCTAAGAAAATTTTGAAATACCTATAAGGTACTAAGGATCACATGCTTACTTATGGGAGATCTGATCAACTGAAAGTGATTGGATATTTAGATTCAGATTATGCTGGTTGTATTGATACCAAAAAGTTGGCTTTTGACTATCTTTTCCTATTAGCTGAAGGAGCTATGTCTTAAAAAAGTACGAAGTAGTCTATCATTGCTGCGTCCACTATGAAAGCTAAATTTGTAGCGTGCTTTGATGCTACAATTCAAGGATCATAATTGCAGAACTTTATTTCGTGACTTATTGTCAAGCCACTAAAAATTTATTGTGATAATTCTACAGTATTTTTCTTTTCAAAGAACAGTAAGTATTCTAAAGGTACTAAACATATGAATTAAAATACTTATTTGTTAAAGAAGAAGTTCAGAAATAAACAGTGTCAATTCAATATATTAGCACAAATTACATTGTTGCATATCCTTTGACGAAAATATTGGCATTGAAAGTTTTTAATGAACATATTAAAAAAAATGAGTATTGTGGGATACCATTATTGAAATTTATGATGTTTATATTTTGACACTATGAGCTCATTTATGTTAATTGGTTTTGTTAATCCTATTTTCTTTATTTTATGATATACTTTTGTGAGATAAATTATATTAAATAGGATTTGTTTTCAAATAAGACATTATTGTTGGATTATTATTGTGTTTCTTATTTATGGATAATATTAAATGATTGCTAGTATTGTAGTACGTGGAAGGTATTATATAGTATCGATTATGATATATGAAGTGATCAATATTAAAATAATTTAATAAATTTATGCGCATAAGGAATATTTATTAAACTATGATATACTGTTTTCAATTAATGAGCCAAGTGAGAGAATGTCAACCATATAAAATATTATGTGGTACATTAATTATATTTTTAATTATAGTTTAAATAATGTTAAGTACAAAATTTTAATTGGTCAATTTAATTTAAAATCAACTTGGTTTTTATGATATAAGACTCACCATTTGATGGAAACCGTTATTATTCACCTATTAAATAGAAACTGATTCTCTTCTTCACTATCTCTCTTTATACTTCCTCTATAAAAAAAAAATAGGATTACTAAAGAGGAGAAAAATCAAATTTCTCTGTAATAAAAGCTTTTAGGATTTTTTAAAATCTAAATCAAATCATTCTTATAGATCAAAATATGTAAATTCTATTTTTATTTTGAAGAAAAATATAAGATTCTAATATTTGTACTAATAAATTATTGCTATTCTAGATCATTTAAATTACAGTCCTACGATTCCTGACCAAGTACAACTAGTATTTATTTTTCATATAAATTTGAGTTAGTGGTTTTTTGCAATTAATGACCAAGTACAATTAGATTTTAATTTTTCACTACTTGTTTGATGTTTTATGACATACATATAAAAGAGTTTTTTTTTTTTTTTGGGTAATATCGTACATATAAAAGAATTGAACTATAGTAAGATACTCAGTAGGGGTATGCATCGGTCGATTTTGTTGATTTTTTAACCGGAATTTTACGGTCGGTCGATTTTTTTAACCGAGTTTTTTTTTTATCAACATAACTAACCGTAACCAACCGGACGGTTTTCCTGTCGGTTACGGTCGGTTTTTGATTTTTTTTATTATTATATATATTTATAAAAAAATTAATGTAATATAATATAAAAATATATATAATAAATACAATAAATATAAATAAGTAAGATAAATAATCTACAATTAAATAATAATTTAAATATATTATAGTGAAAAATAAAAAAAAATATATTTTTTTGTATAAGTTAACTTAATTTATTTATAATAAAAAAATTAGGCTGTCGGTTTCAGTTACCGGCAGTTTTGAAAATTCGGCACCGAAACCGACCGTGTATAACATATGGCAGTTGGTTAACCGACCGACCACCGGCGGTTACCGAAAAATTCAGTTTTTTCACGGTCGGTCCAGTCTGTTACCGACGCTTTCGATTTTTTTGAACACCTCTAATACTTAGTCTTAGATTTGATTCTGATACTTATTCTTTTATGGTGATTATACACATAATATGAACTAATATTGTTTAAATTTTTTACTCTGGTAAACTGTTAAAGATAATTTATTTGACACGAACGAATCTTTCTAGTGAATATTTTAAAAAGTTGAATGAAATTTTATTATGATAATATAGTTATCAAGACATAAATTATTATTTTTATCAATTTTAATATTTTTACCAACATGGTTTCACTATTTTCATTTTGGTAAAACAGTTTTTGAAAAATACTATCAAATGCAATTTAAAATTTGGAAAATATAAAATAGAAATTCTCATTTTCATTTTAGAAAAATAGTTTTGTAAAATGTCACCGGCACTTGGCATTTTTCTATTAGGAATTCTTATTCCTCCATGTACTTAAAAGTTGTTTTTTACTTCTATTTCTCTTTTTAAATAAAGCCTTTTTGGATGAGCAATTTTGTGTTTCTAAAACTGAAACAATTTTTCAATTGGGTAGTATCCAACTAAGTCAAAAATATTCTTCGTTAGTATATAAAAGGTCATTGAGAACAAGAACTAGATCTCATTCCCAATACAAAAGCATGTTCGATCAAACACTATAGAAACTATACCCATAAGTATTTCATAGCCTATATTATTAGAAAACATTGATGAAGTTGGAGAAAATACATAAAATGAAATGATGGCCAATGGCCCAAAGCATGCTGCGCTTAGAATTATGTCACCACCAACATTATCCAATGCAGGAGAAGAATTAAATTAAGCATTTCTTATTCTATGAATATTTATATGAATGAGCATACATTTCAACTCCATTAGACCCCTTAAATTTTTACATTTATTTTTTTTTTTTGTTTGCCTTTTTTGTCTACTTACACAACCACATCCCTCCACTTTACATGCTTTTGCCTTTTTGTCCTCTTTTAGTCTCTGATTATTTTCTTCAAGTTCTGAATGATTAGAGTTAAGACACTTTTAGGAAAACAAGACCGTGCTCACATTTGTTTTAACACTTCTAATGCTAAATTATGATGAGGGTTGAAAAATTAATAGAATAAATAAAATGAGAAAATTCAAGTCAGTTTGAAAAGAAAATTTAGTGACATAAAGATGGTATCTGTTTTTTGGATCTTCAAATACACAAATTTTTAACAAAAGACCAATTCATAAGCAAAGCCCATTTCTACTTTTCCACTCAAATATAATGCCATACACATATAGAAACTCTGACTGGAAAAAGCCAGAGGCACAGGACAAACTGCATTAAGTTTCTGAATGGCCAAAAACACCATCTTAGTAGCACTTTTTCACTCTTATAAAATCAAAGCAAGCAGGCAATAGAAAGCTGTATGAATTGGCAAGTCACCAGTCATATTATCTATCAGATCTTGGCCTCCACATTTGCTGCCTCTGATTGAAATTTGTCTGAAGAGGAGGTTTTCTTGTGGATGCATTGCTGTAATACCCTTCCTGCCTAGTGTTCTGAAATTGAGGTTGCACTTCCGAGGATGAGTTTCTTACCATCTGAACCTGTGGATATGGTTGGTGGCAGTTGCCATTACTACTTGAGTTCTGTGAATGCAAGTACCCCCTCCTTGGACGCTGCAGACGAGTTGTTTGGCAGAGGATGCTATTACTACTTTGGTTCTGCAAATGTAAGTGGTCCACTCTTTGAAGCTGAGGAAAATTTGATTGGTATTGGTCAGCAGTGTAACTTGTGTTCCCAACAGGTGCCCTCGAGATAAATTGCAATGTCTTCTGTTGGACTAATGTGTAAAGAAGAGTATTCCGATTCAGATTGGATATAAGCCTATGATAGGTCAATCCAAAAGCTTCTGATATCCTTAGCAGTTGTTTCGCGCTTAAAGCCCTTGCAGTATTTGCTGGCTGCTCAAAAGGATCTTCAATCTAACCGGCCATAAGCAATGCCAATTACAAAACTAGTAAAAGTAAAACTGGGGTTTCTAACATTATTGCAGAAGAGAAGCTTAGTATTTCCAAATATATTAGAAACAAAAGTCCAGAGAGGGAATTACGAATAAGGCATAAGTTTGAGGCAACCATCTTGTATTGCTTTGGATGTGTTCCCACTGTCCCTTGTATGTGCAAATTCCCAAGTTTGGGGCCCTCAAACTAATGTCACAAAACTGCCACATGTGAAAAACAATTATTTATAAAGTGAATATGATTACAAACCACATATAAGAAATCTGAGTAAATCCCTACAAAACTAGGCACCACGTTCAAAGTGGAGGTAGAGCGTCACAGTAAAAATGGTTACCTTTTCGAGGAAGGAAATGAAAAGCTCAGACAAAGATGTACGGTTAACTGCTCTCTGTTTGTTCGATTTGAACCTGAGTATATTTACAGCACATGTTTCTGCAATATGTCTCTCTGCATCAGCCCTCAAACCTGAATGAAGCATTTAATCATTAGTCAATTGATCGTTCAGATCAAGAAGTCCTTTAAGTATTTAAGAGATCTACTTCTGCCGATTGTCAGCCTGTTCAGGTGACCTCAGAGGATTCCAGTCATCCGGAACAGCATGTTTATTCTCGTCGGCGATTACATTATGTCTCCTAGGCTAAGATTACTCCGGAAGATCAGCAGTCTAGCCCAGTTGTTTCCCTTCCAGTTGCTTCCTCAGATTCTGGATCCCTTTCTCGGGTTTGTCAATTACCATAATACAATAAAAGTTGACAGACAATGACAAAGGCTTGCAAAACTAAGCAGGGCCTTTTGAACTGAATCTTAAGTAGTCTATCAGTGGTGCAAACCATAGTAAAGCAAAAGCTCGGTTCAAATGTTAACATATATGAAAATGTTAAAAATCAGGTTATTCCTTGAAGAGTCTCCTTTGTATAGGTTATGCAGAGAAATCAGCCCAAGAATTAAATAAATCTTCTTAACCAGTTTTACTTCCAGTCAGCCAGATGTGAGGCACTATTTGGTGCTCCTAAGAAGTGGACCCAACTTGCATGGATTCACACTTTTAAGTATTTTTACTGGAGCTACTAAACCTTACTAAAAGTTCAACTCAACTGGAGAAAATAGATTCTTGCACAAGGCTTATTAGTGATTCAGATAATTTTGATATCTATAATATTACATGGCCTGCTGACAACATTGGCCAAAAGCTTCATACCAAAACTACATTGCATTCTTAGACCAACAGTCTCTGAGTAATACTAATTCAACAAGCACATAGGTTTAACATTGAAGAAGAACAGTACCTGTAAGATCGTCAGCAATATTACCCGGATATATATCTTTAAGAGGTGGGAAAATTGCAGGTACACATGTCTGGAATGAAATAATAAATAAAGATAAATAAAAAATAAAGAAAATTCCAGTTCTATAAGAAGGTGGGTAAACCAACTCAAGAAGAGAAATAAAACCAAATGAAAGAAAAAGTCTAAATTAGCAACCCACTGTAAGCCAAAAGTACAGGAGATGTGCAGAAGAAATGAGAAATGTAAGAGTGTAAATCCAATGAACTGGTTGAAAAAGTGGTAAATAAAGTAATTTAAAGATTAACAGATTCTGTTAGTACTTTCAGCAAAAGCAGGTCAGCTCCAATCATGCTTTAAATGCACTGAATGGTACAGATGATATAGGAAAGTAAAATTCCTCATATTTCTAACTATTCCCAGTTGATAGTAGATATAAAGATAAAAGATCACCTGAAAATGGAATATCACAAGCAAACTGAGAGAGTATGAATTGAAAGTCCCAGTTTTTGGATTATTGATATTATGTGCTTTGGCCCATTCCTTTACCTACACAAGCTAGAATAATGCATCATATAGAATACTTCTTCACCACAATAGCAACTAGACTTCTATACAATAAGAATGTACCAGAAAAACCATATCACGGAAGCGTGCATCAATATCATTAATCCAAAGCAAGAACTTGGACTTCATTTGACCTTGCAGATTGTCAATTGATATGTCACAAGAGATGTTCTGGAGATTGCTTTCAACTTTTAGAATAGGAACTCTTGCATTGGGGATAAATTGCAACTTGTGCCATCCACCTGCAAATCAACCTTCTTATAATGAACTGAAACTTGCTCAGCACAAAATTCTGGAAAGGGGGAATGCTAAAACCAGGTTGAGTTAGGCACCTCATGCATGATTAGTTGATGCAGTGCTTAACACATAAAACATAAATCATAAGCCAAGCTCCACAAATACTTCCGCCAATTTCAAAGATATCTCTTAAGATGGCAACAGGCATTTACATTAATAAACTAGAGTTCATGGAGAGGGACTGAGGGAGAGATTCAACCAAACTTCCAAATTGGGAAAAGTAAAATTTATGAATCTTCTGAAAGATTTATTCTAACCTAATGAGGCAAGATGGAAATAAGCATTTAAAAGAACAAGAAAAAGAAAAAGAAAGAAGCAAACAAAATCACCTCTCTGTTTCATGGCTTTGATCAGATGTCTAAGCAAATTCAGCTTGTGCTTTTTTCCAGCAGTTGAAATAAATGAACCACTGTATAAGTCAATTGAAATATCCAGGTCTGCCCCATGCGAATAGAGATTAGACGCAAACGATCCAAACGGCTCCACAGTTGCACCTGTTTGTGAGTATCATGTTGTGAATCCAAATAGTTAGTCACTTAACTTCCTAACCAAAGGATATAATCATACTCAAGTGAAAAAGGACATGGAAGTCAAGCAAATTAAAAAAATAATAAAATAAAATATGAAATAGATTTTTTTTTTCATTTAAAATATATATATATATATATATATATATATATATCAAATGATAAGAAGGCGATATAAGAATGAAATAATATCAAATTCCCACAATACACAAGAAATAACCATACTCCTGGTAGCAGGATCATGAAAATCTATTGACTGGTAGAGTTTTTTTCTATCAACCACAAATATTTATTTAAACCAAAGCAGAATCATCAAAACGTAGCACAAATCACCTCTTAAAATTTCCAGAGATTGAACAAGTCCTCTTAACTCATCAATGATTTGAAATCGTGTCACCCTATCATCATGCAAGGGTTTAATTGCAGCCAGTATTTCATTGAGACTAGGCTCCAATGTGTTATAAGTACTCATTCTTTTTTTTCTAACTGTAAAACATAAGTGCAATATATATTTCAAAACTCAGATACAATAGTGGCCTTCAGCAATGATAAATATATTCATAACACCGTAAAAGTACTTACATCCCACCAAAGATGAATACCTTTTTATGATGAGAAGAATGCACCATCAGAAGAACAACATCATGTGTACACTACAATAAAGTTCATTCCATCAGACGTACATTGATACCAAAAACTAAAATATTATATGAGTAAATCAAAACTTTTCCATAGAAACTTCAAGGTCAAACTAAACGACTTGATGAACCTAGTGTCTTACAATGTTATTCAATTTGTGATACGAAATAACAGTAGCAACAATAATATGTTAAAGTTCTCATATTAATCTACTAAAACAGAATTCATACATTTTGTGAAATGAATAAGCATCATGGTTCACGAGTTTAGGCAGCCAAAGTGAGACCATTTGGTGATAAAGCTCCAAAACTAGATCAGCCTTTAGTGACATCCGAATTTATAAAGTCCTAGAAAGGCTTATCTTCTTATTTCATTATTTTCCTAGATACAAAAAACAAACACCCAATAAAATTGTATTCTGAGCAAAGCACGTCCTGACCACTCAACATTCTTCCCTATAAGCTTTGTTTTAGTTAATTTTGAACAAATTTATATAATCCTCCGCATTTTACAAATTTTGATTTAACTATCAAAATCCATCAAGCATACCCACATACAAAATCCACTGGAACACATCTCAAAGAACTACTGACAAAACCCATCAAGCAGACACCGAAGACTATAACATCTCAAAGAGAAGCATAAACACCAAAATGTCAATACTAATATTTCCATTAAAAAAAAGCCCCATAATTTAGCCAAACATTAATCACAAACACAGAGAATGAAAACATCGCCGGAACTACAAATCCAGCTTGGCAGTTACGTTTACCCATTTCTTCGTTCTGATGATTGCTCATGAGAATTTCCTTCTATCGTGGAAGAAGAAAACCAGTATAGTATATATACATGCTATACTATTTTTCAGTGGAATTGTAACAGGTGTATACACATGCTTTACTATTCTTTAGTGGAAAAGTAGAAGTGGGGCTTTACTTAGTGCGAAGGGTTTGCTTTCAATTTACCTTTTGCCGAACCTTTGAAAATTGGAAGGCTTATAATTGGCACGATGAAGCAACCCAAGCATTGCTTTGAATCTTTCATTCAATGGAAATATAAACTGACGAGCTTCGTTGTTGGGTTTTGGTTAATTTTCTTCCTGGGAAATGAACAGCTCGAAATTTGGAGGCGTACAATTTCGATGTCCCACACGTCCTCTTTTTCAAATTTCCTTTTTCTTTTTTTGCTTTTCTGTTTTTTTTTTTATAAATATTTTCCAATTATCAATGTGTAATAAAAAAAAGTATTCACATATTAAAATGTCCTCAAAATATATAAAACTCACAAAAGTTACATATTCTTGTATGAGAATTTCACTCCACCTCCAACCATGAATCTCTTTTGCGCTCTACCCTAAATTTGTTAAGGAGAATATGTAAATCTCCAACAGCCAAGTCAATCTCTATATTATATCTCATCATAAAAAAAATTTAAATATTAAGATTTACATACTTTATTTCATAGGATTTTGGTATTTATTAATATTTTAAAAGATATAAAAAGGCATTACGGAACTTTTAGAGTACGTCTCAAATTAGAGTAAGGTTTAACAAAAGACGGTCATTTATGTGTTGATCGTCTAATGCACGTTTAAGTGTAAATCTTTTCGTTAAATTTTTATTTTTTTAAAAGATTAAGTTTTAAAAAAAATAAAAAATAATTCATAATAAATTAGAATATAAAAAATTAGTATTAAAAAATAAAAAATTTTTTTAACAGGGGTGTATTTAATTATGACTTTATAAGATTTTTGTAAACTTAAAAAGTCAAGAGATATTTAATTAAAACTTTTTTAGGCTTTTAAAAGTAATGAGGTATTTAATTTTAACTTTTATAAACTTTTAAAAAGTCATTAAAAGTTTTGAAGTATTTAATTATAATTTTTTAAAGTTTATAAAAGTCTAGAAGTATTTAGTTTAGACTTTACTTTTATAAAAAATAGATTTATACAGACTTTTAATGACTTTTGGTGAATTTTATATGTATTCAACCTTATAAATTGTCTTTCCTTTTTTTAAAAAACTTTCAAAGACTTTTTAATTTTGATACGTCAGAACCATGCAATAATATTTACTTTCCTTCATCTATTTTACTTTATTTTTTTAATTTTCCTCTTCACTGTGAAATTATTCTATTATCCTGTCATCCTCTACTATTATTTATTGGTCTCCTTCTATTGTAAAAAAAAAAAAAACTAATGGCGTTTTTTTTAAAAAAAAATAAAAATCCTGCATCACTATTTATTGGTCTCCTCTTAATGACATTATTATAAAAAAAAAACTATTAGCGTCTTTGTGAGAAAAATAAAATATATATATATATATATATCAACTTGTACAATAAAAAAGTTTATAAAAGTCTTTCAAAGTCTATAAAAATCAAAAACAAAAAGTCATTAAAAATTATTTATACTTTTATAAATTCTACAAAAGTCTATTAAAATTTCTAAAAGTCTCTGATTAAAAAAGTCTATCAAAGTATTTTAAAATCCAAATTGAATACACCCCAGATTAATTTTTTTTCTTTAAAAAAAGTAAAATAATAAAATATATTGTATAATAAAGAGTTATATAAAAATTAATTAGAATATTGTGATATCTAAATAATATATTAATTTAGGAATTATTAAGTAATTATAAAGCTATAGTATATATGATTTGGATCAACTTTTTTGTTGAAAACTTAGAAAGTATGAAATTTCTATAAATATATATATATGATTATGTACTTACTAATTTATGTTAATTGCATATATATATTATTGATATAAACTTATATAGACTTGACATTCAAAATATAAATTATTTTATTTATTTAGTAGTTTTATAATAATTGTAATAATAATATAATAGTAAAACACATTTTGACGCCTAAACTTATAAAGTTTGAGGCTTGACCTTGTCACCTTGCAACGCATCTTTTAGAATGCTGATATTTATATTATACGATAGGTCATCTAATTCCACATGAAGGGTTAGAAACCCTAAACCTAACCATCATTGGTTGTTGACAAGTTTTCAAATTGATCCTGCCAAATTCAAGAAGCCAATTTATGGCCAAATCAATTGAGGAGGTTAAATTCTTATTTCATGACTCAATGGAATGTCTTAAGATGAGACAAATGATTTATAGTAGAATCATGTAGTTTGGCTCTAAAAGGTCAATCCATTGGATTTTTTAAATTTAATTGGCTATGGATTTATCCTGTACAATTTTAAACAATTTTTTTCTTTGAATGATCTCAACAGTGTCCATGTTTATAGTACAAAGAAAAATAGTTGTTATATAGATTAATGTGAAAGCAATAAAAAATAGAAAAATTGATAAAAATAGCTACCAAAATAACATTATTTGGAAAAAAAAAAACCCACTAATCCATATTTCTTGCAAAAGCTAGACGACAAAGTACTAAATTTGCTCTCACTTACTCTCTTTTGTTGAAACTATATTCTCCTAAAACTCTATTATCCCTGAGTTCCTATTTGTCGTCGTCTTTTACCATCATCTTTCACTGTCTTCTTTCCCGTCACTGGCTTTCACCATGAGTCCATTGAAGAGATTGAGGAAGGCTAGTGAGGAATCCACTTTCACATCCACGAAAGCTACAACATTTAATGCACCCATAAAGAAGAGGAGTCGTATGGTTGAGAAATCCTCCAATACACTCAAGGTATGAACAAATTTATGGGAAAAAATGCATTTTTTTATATATAAATATAGGCTTGTATTTGAATGGATATTATGTACTCATATATAATTTGAATTGATTTTGTTTGGATTTAGATGAGTATTATGTATATATGTGTTATTTGCTTAATTTGTTTTTGAATTTGAATGGATATTATGTATATATGTGGAATTTATTTTAATTTTGTTTGGCTTTGGGTATATAGTTTTGATTTTTAGTGGTTTTGATATAAATATATATTAAATCGCACGAGATGGCCATGAAAGAACAGTCGCAAACATGGGAGGGATGGACCCTTAACTAGCCTTTTGAGGATCTAGGCAGATTGATTAAAGGTGCTCTTTTATGTACAAAAGGAAGCATGCTCAACCGTCTTGTCAAGGGCCTCGACAGGATTGGCCAAGGGTACCATTTTGAATACAGGGAAGACGCATTCGGCCAGCCTGCCGATGGTGAATTCCCATTGTGCAAGCATATGCCCCTCAGCCAGCCTACCGAGGCCCTTGGTAGGTTGGCCGAGGGTCCTTTCTCTATGTACAAAAATAGTACCCTTAGCCATCCTGTCGAGACCTTTAGGAGGCTTGCCGAGGGAGTTTTCTGTTATACAGAGGGAAGGCACCCCCGGCCAACCTAACGAGGGCTTTGGTAGGTTGGCCGAGGTATATGCTAGAAATATATGTACACTTGAAATTCATACACTTTGGATAAGTTTGGAAGGGTGTATTATGGGGTGAGATATATAATAATACTATTCCATGTTTGGCAAAATAAGTAAGGGTGTATTATATATTTTTATGTGAAAAACATGGACTAAATTATACACCACCCCTTTTGGGTTTCAATTATACGGTGTTATTCAATGTTATGATATTATAACATAACAACTAAATTATTTTGCAATTATTTTTATATATGTATAGTAAATAATACAGGCTAATACAATTCAGCTAATACAATACTAACTTTTTTTTTAAAAAAAAAAAAAAACCTAATACAATACAGACCAATACAATACAGACTAATACAATACAGACCAATACAATACAGACCAATACAATACAGCATATCAAACGTGACCTTTAAGTACAATAATGTTGTATATACCTATATTCACACATATACACATATACATACATACTATTGTTGTTAGTTTCAATTTAAAATGAAGCGATTAACTATTTCCATTATGTTTTTTAGTGGTGTCTTTGCGTTGAAGTTTATAGAATAAATTTATTGTGGAAAATTTTCATTTTGAGATATATAGTACATTATGATAATTTATTTATTTTATTTCAACCCAATTTGTAAAGTATACAATTTTGTAATTTACTTCAATATCAATTTATTAATTAATTCATTTTCATTCCATTTTACTAAATTTGACAAATATAAACAATTGTAAATAAACAAATGTACAACAATAATTTCAAACTAACTTTGACAAAAACAACCAAAATTAAATTGAAATACAATTGAATAAACTAGGTCAAAAAAACACAAACTTAACTGAAACCTAGGCCATCCTACCGAGGGTGACTCCTATTGTATACAAAGAAGGCACCCTAGGCCTGCTTATCGATTTAATTTATAATATGATCGAACTATAAACTTCATTTTAATACAAACATAGTTGAGATTTATGTTCGCCACTTCATATGCAATTTCTAATAGCTCATATATGTGCAGTTAGTGGAGTGTGTATGAGCCTTTGCTTTCATCCTCCTATCCACATAAACTCAATTCCCTTAGGAATTCATCTCAAACCTTCCATCAAACGGAATTACAACTATAGTTGTTTCTTATATAAAAATTCTACAAATACAAAAAAAAATATATTAATCATATAGTGTACTCTCTTTTTTTTTCAACTTTTATTATATCTTATTTAATTTAATATATATATATATATATATAAAAGCCTTACTCGACATGTTGGCCTAAGACCTAGGCAAGCCTATCGAGGAAGACCATTTTAGGGTCTAGGCCAACTTGCCGAGGAAGCCAAAAAATGACCTTCTTCAGTAGGCCTGTGAAAGCCAATGGATGCATCCTCAACAGATTGGCCTAGGGCCTCAACCAACCTACCGATGATGCATCCTCACCTGCATAATTTCTTTCAGATCTTGTTAATTTTTTTCAAAAATTTATGCATTCGAAACTCAATACATCAAAACCACAAAATCAAAAGCAAATACACATATTTATTATCTTCTTCAAGCATATTAACGTAAAACATAATATATATATATATATATATATGCCACTCTAAATTATAAATTTGTTATTATTATTTTTTTTATAGCTGATGATAGTTTAATGAAAGCTTGAGGTGAAGAGATTTGATTTAAAAAAAAAATCAATAAGAAATAAGGAACAAATAATGACGTAGAAAGAAAAAGAAAAAAGAAGACTGTAAACTTAAAAGGAAACCCAAAATTTAACGTACATAAATGAAAATAATAAAGTGTTAGATGAATTAAAGCAGAATGAATTGTTGTGGTTGTTAGTTAATGAAGGAAAAATTTAATATTTTATCTAATTTTGCAAGAAATATAAGTTGGTGAGTATTTTTTCAAATACTTTTATTTTTGTGGTATTTTGCCCAAAAACCCCTAAAAAATATTGAAAATTTATTATAGTAAATTGTTTTAAGAAATTATTCTTAACCTACTCATTAATTAGTTAGATAATCAGCTACCTTGTTACAACTCCCTGACAAATAATAATAACAATAATAATAATAATAATTTATAATAAACGAGCCAGTAAACAGGCGTCCTAACTTTGTCTTTGGCTTAGTTTAGTTTTAATACATAGTAGGGAAAATGCACTTTAATATCGTATAATTTGACAAAGTTGCATTTCAGACCCTGTGGTTTTGAAAGTTGCGATTTAAGGGGCCCAATTGACAATTTTGTTGCAATGTGGTCCAATAGTTTAGTTGGCTAACGGTTCTTGACAGAATTTTGCATGTGCCCTCTCTTCTCTCTATAGCTTTTTCTCATATGGAGCTTCAATAATACAAGAGGACGGAGTAGAGAGAGAAGTTGTACACCTGAAATTAGAACTTCAAGGAAAATAGAGAGCTGTTGCAGAGAGAAATAATAGAAATCTATATTACATATCTCCCAGTTATTTGATACACATAGCTTTCTAAGACAAATTTTATCCGTTATTTATGGTATAGTTATTTAATCCCACGAACTCCAATGCCATAGGAATTGATATTCCCAAACCCAATTTTAAGGAGTAGCTATTCCACTACAATTTAAATAAATAAAATATATGAAGATTTAAAAATTATATTTAATAAGAATGAAACTAAACATTTGATTAATAAGAATAAGAATAGTTACATTGTTTTTCTCTTTTTTTTAATCTTCGGTATGTATAGTTATTCTGTTAATCACTTGACCATAAGATTAATGTAGTGTCAAATTCTTAAATAAATGACTATATTTCTACATAGTCTTTTTTTTTTCTTCATATATTACTAAATTTTCCGTTAATTATGTCAAAATTCACCTTAAATTGTTAATTAATAAATGTGTCTAAATAATTGAGGTATCAAACTATTAATTATTTTATACAAATAAATAACATTTTTATTATTATTAATGATAGTGAGTCCAATGCTGATGTGACAAGTTTTATTGGTATTAACGTTTATGGTTCACTTTTGTATATATATATATATATATATATATAAATCATTTTAATAAACAATCATCAAATGCCAAATGAGTAAGCTGTGAGTTTGTTATTAATCATATATGATGATAAACAGTATTACTAAAAAAAAATTATTAATTGTTTGCCCTTGATTATTATTATATTGAGAAATTTACATTAAAGTGTATTTAAACAATAAAAAAATTACGACAATATTACCTAACCTTTAATTCCAACTACAATTAGATTTTGTATGGTTACATTTCAATATATATATATATATATATTAATTATATTTATCACCCCATGTAATCTTGTATTGTTAATATAAATAATTTCACCCATATATTTTGGGGTTTTTTTTTTTAAATCTATTTAATAAACAATCATCAAATGCCAAATGAGTAAGTAAGTTGTGAGTTTCGTTATCAATCATATATGGTGACAAACAGTATTACTAAAAAAAATTATTAATTGTTTGCCCTTGATTATTATTATATTGAGAAATTTACATTAAACTTGATTATTATTATATTGAGAAATTTACATTAAAGTGTATTTAAACAATAAAAAAAATTACTACAATATTACCTAACCTTTAATTCCAATTACAATTACATTATGTATAGTTACATTTCAATATATATTAATTATATTTATCACCCCATGTAATCTTATATTATTAATATAAATAATTTCACCCATATATTTTGGGGTATCAATAGAGTCTCTACACTTCTAATTTAAACAATCTCACGTCTACATTTTAAGAGTGTGTCAAATAAGTTATTATGTCAAATTTTTTCTTTCAAAGAGTTTGGATTGATTGAATGATTTTAAAACATATACATACAATATTAACTATCAACTAAATATTTTGTGGATTATGACATGGTATATAGTTTATCAATTTTGACAAAAAAAAAAATGACAACTAGACTTATTTGATGACATTGAAAAATATTAAGGGTGAGATTATTTAAATTAAAAGTGTAAGGGCTATATTTTAATCAGAAAACAAATTAGGGCCTTACATTGCTTGAATGAGTGACTTGGAATATGTTTAATGATCTGAAAACAGAAAAGAAGGTCAGAAGCCTTGAAGCATTAGTGTGGTACCAGCCAAAGGCACTTCGATACTCAAGTTACTTATCATAATATGGAAAGTAGCAAAAGGTAAAGGCTATAAGGTCAGAAATTGCAAACCTAAATTGAGAGTCCTTTAGAGTATATATATGGATGTTCCAGCTCTTATGCGACCCATCATCCATTACTCCTCCTCATGTAACTGTATGGGATTTATGGACCCATTACTCAATTTTGTATGTAACCGCAGGGGACTTTCATCCATTACATCGTGTGTAACCGATGAGTGAGGATAGGGGGTGAGGTCACTATAGATGTCATTATTGGGTTACTATCCTAATAACCTTAGGTTACCTGATTAGTTTTTTAGATTAAGTTTCCTGGAAAGATCACTAAGGTCACCCAAACAGGCTCCTGAGTTAGGTCACAGTCATTGAGGTTACTTGCTATTAGAGGCTCGTTTGGAACTACTTGTGTAAATAATATTTTTTTCACAAACGCTTTTTATTTAAGTATTTTTTTGAAGAAGACCTATCAGGTGCTTATAAAAACAATACTTTATAATTTTTTGTCAAATATGTTTCAAACTGTTTTTTTTTTAAAAAAAGTATTTTTTTATTAAAAAAAAAAAATTCCAAACAGGCTATAGGTTAAGTTATTATTGGGCTTAGATATGTGGGCTTAATTAAAACCCTATAACATACTGTATTGACACACTCCTAAAGTGTAACAGTGAGATTATTTAAATTTAAAATGCATGAACTACATTAACTCAACTTTTAAAGTGTACGAGTGTTAAATGTAATTAACCTAAAAAAAATTATGTTATATAAGTTTTAATGGTAATCTTAGAGCATCTCCAATAACATTATTTAAATTAAAGGACATATTTTTGTAGATAAAGAACAATTTTTACATTAGAGTGTCAAATTAAATAAGCAACTTCAATAATATTCTTTATTATTTAATCTTTAGTTTATTAGTTCCAATGACTAATTTAACTTTGTTAAATTCAAATTTATCAAAGTTGTAAGACATTAAATAAAAAATACATTTATTATTTAATATACAATTAGAGAATAAATTTGACTTTTTAAATATAGAGAAGTAAACCCACTATTTATATTTAAAAGTTAAAATAAAAAATCTTTTAAAATAAACTTTAAGATTAGCTCTTAAAAAAAATAAAATAACAAATAAAAAATTATTTGGAGATGCTCCTGTGCGGTTGTAACGCTTCTAAGACTTGAAAATTATAATTCTATTAATTGTTGAGTGGAGGACGTCTTACTAGCCAATCAGCTACTCCCAAGTCTAAAAATTTCAATCAATAATCGTCCTGACGGCCAAACATTTGAGCAACAAAATAATCAACCAGGAATTCAACGTTTGCAATTCACCAAAAGGAATTCAATGTTTGCATATTACAAAATAAAGCAAAATGAGAAAGAATTTGACTAAAGAGTGGACAAGTGTGCTCTATTTACAAATTACAAGTACGTATTAGAAACCTTGGAACTCACTCGCACCTAACGCTTCTATCAATTGGGGATGTAGCTAAAAACAATATTGGGTGTTGTATTTTACAAGTTTATTGAACAGGCTCCCATCCAATCCGAGTGGGTGAACACAACATAAACAATTGTCTCTCTCTTTCACGTACACACAATTCCACACAGATGTCCAATAACATCATCTTCCATCCCATGGTCTTTAAATAACGGTGTTAGATATTAGCCTGTCTTTTCCAATCTTCTGGGATCAGCAAAATACATGAGTTTTTCCCAAAGAATCTCAAAGAGCTTTTTGAATCTAAGCACGCAATAACCTTTTGTCAGCAACAAAGAGTCTATAACTTGCATGAGGACCTTCACTTGTGTCCCTCACAGTTACATGCCACCCCATTGCATTTGCAATCTCTCTAAGCTCGTCCATGAGATTAAGAGAGTCACGAATGTATACACGTCCACCGGGTCTCAGTATCCTATCCATCTCAAGCATGATCGTAGATATATTGCATCTGATACAAAGAATAAATAGAACAAATATGAGAACAGAACCAGATGGATAATCAGTTCTGCCTAATGGAACAAAGGAAGAGGTTAAAGGGAAACCAGAACATATTTCTCTACAGAGAAGAGAGCACCTTTTTCTCTCAACAGAGAAGAGACCAGCTGCATGCAATAAATCGTAGGTTCTTGGGTATGTATCAAATGGCTCACACCTGAATACATATTTGCCAATCACAGTCAAAACCAGAAGTAATTTTCAGAGATAATCAGCAATAAGTTGTTTGCATGCTTAAGGAATGCCAGAAACAGCTATCAAAATCAATTTTAGAAAGTAATATAATTTCAAAACGTGTTGATATATTTGGAATTAATGAATAATACTATCCATAGCAGAACTGCAAACAAATATATTTATGCAATCCAAAACAGTAGTGAACATACCAGTCATGCATAACTCCAAGAAGTCCACGATCATATATAACAGGCAAGGTGTTAGGCCCGCTAACAGGAACCACATTCATAACCCAAGAATTTAAATTCCGTTCAATTAATGCTGCTGCAAATCTGCCAATCCCATTCAGTGAGAATAAATGAGAAAGTCTTTCTTTTAGGGGGAGAGGAAAAAGGAGCGAGAGAAGGAAGTGCTGCAATAATGTAAAATTGTAGAACATTAGACAAGTATATTACCCTCCAAAACCAGCTTTCATGTCCATTACATTTCTTAATCTAATCTTCTTCCAGTGTAAAGCATGGACATAGCCTTCTATAATCTCACTCCAGTATTTGGATTCTGCTTTGAAAAGCTCCTTTCTAGATATATATGCATCGAATTGTATGGACTGAAGTCTATCAGGAGGAGTTTGCAATCGTGCAGGCCATGTTGTGACTTTTGCTCCATAACCATTTTCAGGAAGGGGTGTGATGCATGGCTTCAGATTAACGTACCTACAGTTATATGAAGAACACAATTATTTGGACAGTCATGACAACAATGATCAAGTTTACTACAATGCAACAGAATTCTGGAAAGATCTTGCAAATGAATCCAGGTCAATTATCAGTATAGAAAAGCTTAAATTGAAAGATAGGATTCTTTACAACTTTTTAATCAAACTTAATCCCAATCATTTGGGGTCAAATAAACAATTATCAGGAACAATTATCAGTATAGAAAAGCTTAAATTGAAAGAAAGGATTCTTGACAACTTTTTAATCAAACTTAATCCCAATCATTTGGGGTCAACTACGTAAATCCTTGTAAAAACAATTATCGGGAACAATTGCATGATTGTTGTTTTGCCATCAATCCTATTCTAAATCTCTGAGGCCTTATCCCTTCCCAATCACTTCTACCGATGTCATTCTTGGCCTTCCTATACCCCTCCTTGTTTCTCTAATCAACTCTTTATATCAGTGCATTTATATATATATATATATATATATTCTCACATGATACATGATCAAACCATCTCAAGGGACGTTTTTTAATCTTAACAAGAATGTCTCAACAACCATCAACTAATCCTCAGCAAATTTAGTCCATGATGAAATCTGCATAGATAAGTATGCATGCAAACAATAGTGAATAAATTAGTGATGCCAACATTGAATTGCAATTGGAAACAGTCATCGCAAAGGAAATGCTGAATGATAAATTCAGGACGTTCAATACTCAGCATCAATTTTATAGGCTGTACTGTGCCGTTTTCAGATTGCTAATTTGATGATTTTTTTTTTTAATCATCTGTTGAAGACATTATCATATCATTTCTATAGTAGTAACTCAGAACCAAAAACGTACCAAACTTTGTCTGGGTCATTATCTGGTTCACACATTGGAGGTTTAGTTCCTGCTTCACGGTTTAGATAACAACTATTGTTTAAGGGCTTCTTCCATATTGCGATATACCCATCCTTTTTAATAAACTCCCAGCAAAGACGAGTAGTGAGGTTAAGCATTTCTGCCAAAAGAGGGAAAATTTAAATTAAAAAAGTTTATAGAGGGAAAGATAAAGTACAAATTGTCTTAAAAGGAAGACACAAATAGACAACATGCATAACTTGTTGCAACTCTAATTAGTGACCAAATAAATGAATATAAAAATTATTCAAGGAATTACCAGCTCCATGATTAATCAAAAGAACAATTCACTAGGGAAGTTTCTAATGTACCTTGCCACTGCTCCTCAAGGACTTCTTCATGCTTATAAACTGGCTGAGCTGCCCAAACAAAGTATCCTCCTGACCGAAGCATCCTATTAACCTCAAGCAGCAATATACCATCTTCATCATAAAGTAATTGACCATGGATAAAGAAAAAAAATGAAAAATTAGTAACTATTCAATATCTAAGAGAATGTAAATACAGGAATATACATTAAGAGATAATCCATGTCAACGAATTTCAGAAGCAACATTCCACTGCTTAAGATGAGATAAGAAAAAGTTGCGACTTCAAAAAATCAAGATTCTAATTTTCAAAAAATTGTCAAAGAGAAGGAGCCAAAAATTATGAGGTTACCACAGGTCCACTAAGTGGAACAGCTAAATTTCCTAGAACATTAGTGTTATAAGTAAATGAAGGTCAGATTGCAGAAGCATGAAGCCAAAAATAATGCCAGCTACCATAAAGGGGCAACATTTAAATGTGCTACATAATACTTGATCAATTATTCTAATGTCTTTCCTTTCTTCCTAGCTACAAAAGACAATTTTTTGAAAAGCCACGAAAAATTTTTTTTTGAAAAGCCACGAAAAAAAAGAGAGAGGGAAATAATAAACCATACCATCACGAGTCCAATTAATCCTACATCGTGAGCAATGTATCAAGTCAAAAGCTTGGCTGGGATATAATAAACGATGAGTTGCAAATGCTGCCACCATTGCAGGCACACCACGCTCAAGAGCAAACTGAATTTGGTTCTCATGGACATCTTTGGGAGCAACTGACATAGTAATGACATTGCGTGATAACAGGTAAGCACCAAAACTTGCTACACCACATCCAACATCCATTACAACTCGTGTATGTTGACCGAATGCAATATCAGGGACAATCTGCAAATGCAAATTACAAATTGATGATCAGAGAGAAAAATGTATATATAAACCCAATTGTTTGCTTCCCTTTCTAAACAAGTTAATTCAAAACTATAATAACCTTAGAAATATGATCCAAGTATTCATTTGCCCCGTGTATAAACTGTGTACCACCTCCTGGAAACTTGAACTTATTCTTGTCTCGAGAAATCCAATTTTGACCTCCTTTGTCTTCAACTAGACGAGTGTGTGGCACATTGCTGAACCAAACCTGCAAAGGAGTAAATTCTTTGAAGAAACCTCAACATAAAATAAGATAGAAGCTACTGGTCAGTTGAAAAAGTTTGGAAGCAAACAGATCTGCCCCGAATAAGCTTCCCTGCAATTGTTTATTAATTTGAAAACGCATAAAATCAAACCAAGCTACATTCAATACGGACAAATTAGATAATCAAAATAACTCCATCCATGCATTGCTTGTCTCAGAGATCACGAATCTATGAACCAAAAGCTACAACCGAATAACTTAATTAAAAACTACAAACCGAACAACACGTAAACGATGATTGGCTATCTTATGTTTCTTCAATTTTCTAGGCCACCAAACGAAGTCAGAGTAAGTAGCAGTAAACTAGCAAGAGCTATAAAAGTCAGCAAGTACCTCGTCCCGGCTTTTTGGCCACGAAATTGGAGCTCTATAATTCTTGGGCGGTGGAACCAAGCAATTCAAGCCCTTTCCAGCCTCAGGACAATGTCGTTCGAACCGCTCTCCTCTCTCAGTCGATTTGAGACGTCGAATGGCCACCACATTATCCAAACAAGGTATATACTCACTCATACTACTAGGGCACAGCCCAAACTTCTGAACTCTAACCCTTTTAGAATCACTCCCTCCATCTTCAACCTTGGTCCCATTCTCAGTTGCCCAATTCTCCACAACCTCGTCCGGATCGAAATCCCCAACCTCGAAGTCATCCGACATGGTCCCATTCTCGTCCACGATCCCGAACCTCTGAAACGAACGTGGAGGCGGAGGAGGAATCGTCGGCGGCGATTGGACCTGTTCCGAAGAGAATGTTTTCACAGGGACGGACTGGGTATCGTTCGCCGTAATAAGGGAGGCAATATCGAAAGACTTGCCACTGTTGGGCGAGACCGAGACTGAAGGGGTTTGGCGGGTGGTGAAGAAGACGAGCTGCTGGCTGCCATCGGACCAGTGCTTGCCCAAGTAGAAGAATGTGACCGAAATGAAAGCCAAGGCCACGATCGATGCGACCTTCGAAGCTTTGGAGAAATCTCCATTGCTAAAGGCTTTCATTGCTTTCAGATTCCAATGGTATAAAAAATTTCAAACAAACGGATATTATAATTGTACGGATCTGAGATCTCTCTGTTGTTCACTCCGACCATGCTCCACAGATTGTATGAAGAAGAAGAGCGAGTGTGTGGATTTGCCATGTAGTTTATGTAACGGGGCGCTGTTGCCAATTGCCCCGCAGTGGGTGTATACAGTTCACTTTCCCGTGTAATCAGAACTTTCTGAGGGTTCTGTGGCCCGTTTTGGGGCAAGGCCCCAAGGCCATCGCTTCGCCCACAGTAAGAATAAAGCCCAAATAAAATGTTGCATTAAATACGTACTTCACTTTGGTATTTTAATTATGCAAGTATTTCAATATCACAAATTTTTAATTCATAATTTAATGATATTATTACATAATGATATTTCTAATTAGAAATAACTCTGTTCCTTTGTAAAAAAGAAAAAAAAAAAGAAATATCTTTTTAAAAAATCGATTAAGCTCTGTTTAAATTATATGAAAGTTTCATTTGTGAAAAATCATTCTATTCCACGACGAATTATAACAATTTATTGAATTCATGTAGGCCTCTAAATTGATAATATTTTTATTTGACCAAACCATCCAATAATATATAACAAATCTTAATAATGATGTTTTATAAAATAATATATAAATTTTTATTTCAAAAAATCAAATTTAAAATTATTTTTAAAAATATGAAAATTGTGTTCTTGCTAATGATAGTGTTAAGTAATAGAAGGGTACACACGTCCATGCATACCGTCATGTAATAGTTTTTGAGGTGGGACACTACCAAAATTTCCATTTCCACGCAAATGAAATCCAAGTGAAACATATCATACGCTAATATAAATGACAATATCAGTCTCTCTACATTCTGGATTGTAATATGCAATTTTCTCTATCTTTTGAACTATAATATTATATGATAATCGATTACAATATTGTTTTATTGTTTATTTTTTCTTACTCTTTCTTTTATTTTTTATTCTAAGTCCTCTCCTATTATTAACAATTTATTAAATTTTACCCTGTTAATTCTTGTTTTTTCTTTTATTTTTTTTATGCTTGTGCTTTAGCCTATTATTAATTTTTACGATATAATTATAATAAAGTTTTTTATCCAAATTTTTTAATATAATTTACTATTATCAATAAGATTTATTATATATTTACATAAATATAAACATAATAATTTATAGAAATATATATATATATATATATTTCTAAATTATTCACTATAATAAATCATCTTAATAATTCATTGTTTTAAACTAAAGCACAAAATTCTATTAATTAGTAAATAATCAACTGATATGAAGGTAAATTATAAAAGATAGAATTTTTCTTTAATCCAGGTAAAAAAGCCATCTATATTTTTTATTTTCAGAGAAAAAATTTAATTGTTATATTTGAAAAGGAATTTTATTTATAAAAAAATATATATTGCCAAAGCATGGATGCATATATTGATGATGATTGGGCTGGAGCAATAAATGATACACAATCTACTTTAGGTTACTTCACCTTCGTAGATGGCAATGCCACAACTTAAATGTTTCAAACATAAGTGTAGGTTGTCTCAAATAATAAATTATCAGGAGTCCGATGTCGATCCACAGTGAAATTGATGGAGAAAAGTTTTTGAGATTAAACAGATAAAAATTATAATAATAAAAGTTGTTATCAAATGAAAATGATTTGCTAGGATTAAAAATCCACTATTGGTATATAAATTAATGATAAGATTAATTCTTTTTATAACTTAATTGAAATTTTTTTTTTATGAATATAACTCAATTAGAATTCATACACAAAGGAGGTTCTAATCGGAAAATATAAATATAAATTTTATTTAAAGTTATATAGGTAGTTGTATTATGTTACTTTTAATTTCCAAATAACTCCAACACTTGCAAATGAGTTCAAGCATTCATTGTATCAATCTCTTATCTACAATAAATCAAGATCCCCACTTGCAATGAGGGGTTTCTAATAACGTCAGCACATATAAATGAGTTCAAGCATTTATTGTGTCAACCTCTTATCTACAATGAATCAAGTTCCTTACTTTACAATGAGGGTTTCTAAATTGGTTGAAACAAATACAATACATATAATAACAACTTGACAATATAAACATTCAAGCCAAAGAAAGAGATTAATATAATCTTATTTCATCACCACAAGCTTCATCTTTTTATCCAAGCAAAATGAAAATTAAATACTCATAAAGAAGAAGAAAGAAAAAAGAAAATTAACATAACTTCTACTTAAAATAAAAGAAGATTACAACAAGAGAAACAAAGACACATAGTATGGTTTTAATCTCTCAATCAATAATGTCCCAAAGGAGCACTTAATGTTGCTATTTATAGACCATTAAGGGTAAAATATATCAAGAGACTTGTATGGAGATGGATATAAGGTTAGATAAACTTTTAAAATGTATGTCATACTTATCTCCCTAATTACACTGTCCATATCACACTGAATTTGGCAGAATCTTTTATTGTTCAAAACATCAAAGTTGTAGCCACATATCTTAGATTTCTAGATCATTAAGAATCAAGATGTTTAAGCCAGTATTTTATGAGATATGGCTCAAATCCTGAACCTTATCGGGTTGGTCTAGGAAATGCAAAACAATTGTGTTATAGCCTAAATATGGCCTATTAAATTGGACTTTACTAATAACTATAATTTTGTGGTGCATTAATTTTTTTTTTATTGGCTTAAGAATCACCTCAATTGGCCCTTTAAATTGTGAGACATGCCCATTTAATTAAACATGTATTAAAAATACAAATTTCAAATATTTTTACTTTTAAACTTAAGGTAAAAAGTGTTGATTAAATTATAGAAATTAAGGATACTCTTAATTGTATATGATAATTTAAACATTAATGAATATACACTTTTAAGTGTTCATCAAGAAGCAAAAAATAAAATATTGTTGCATACTCAAGTGCAGAAGCGAAATTTAAAAGTATGACACTTAGACTTTGTGAAGCATTGTTATCCACCTAGGCAACTAATTCAACTATATTGTGATAATACAATAACATATGATATTGCTCAAAATTCAATACAACGTGATCGTAAAAAATATGTCGAGGTAGATAGGTTTTTCATTAAAGAGAAGTTGGATGGAAAGATGATGGAGTTACCTAAGATTATATTAGAATATTAATTGACAGACATTCTCACCAAAGTGTCTCAACTCAAGTGTTCTAAAAGTTTTTGGACAAGTTGGACATGTGTAATATCTATGCACCTTTTTTTATATAATTATGCAAGATTATAGGAATTGTATTAATTAACATTGACATCTAATTTAGATTTAATTCTAAGAATTAATTTCTAGATTATTTTATATTAAATTAGATAGGTTTGTATTTTATAAATTGTATCTAACTCATTCAGTAATATGCACTTAAAGGATGACATAGCACAAAGGAAGCTAATTGAATTTTCACATCCACTTATAAGAGTTAGGGTTCAAGTCTTTGTAAGCTCTATTTGTGTCTCAAGTATACTAAGTCTTGCTAAATGTTAAGTTTAAGGAGAACTGTTAGGGGTGCATGCCTACTATTCTGGACTTCTACTAGAGACAAAGCTAGAATATTAACTAGACCCTATCTCATACATATTATTATGCTCTCCTACTAGCTTACAAAGCTGGAATAGCAACTAAACTCTATCTCCTAACCAATTTTTAAATTGATAATTTCTACATTGAAGTCTTTTTATCACTAAAAAAAAAGAAAAAAAAACTCATTCATTTAATATAAAAGTTGAATACAATCTTTCAAATCTCCATTTTTTTGTGTTATATTTTCAAATATTATGTGGCAAATAAAAATGTTGACACTGTGGCTTTGGAGCAAATACTTAACATTCAATTAAATTTTGGTGGAAATTGTTATATTTTCAAATCCTATGTGGTGAATAAAAATGTTGACATTGCAACTTTAAAGCAAATGTTTAACATTCATAATCAAATTCTGTTGGAAATTCAAAAACACTATTGGTATTTGTGGCAAATATAATTAAAATCTAAAGAAACTGTTATCCAAATAAGCATGTATAGGTGCTTTAATATTCACTTTTTTCTTTAAAAAAAAAAAGAAGTAATAATATTGAATAATTGTACTTTGGAAATAAATACATCTGTTATTTGTATTTATAAAAGTAAATGTCAATCAATTTTTTATTATTATCATTCTATTTAATTGTGTCCAACAAAGAAATATTTTTAAATTATTTATGTAAAATTTTGCACAATCAAAGAAAATAGTATCTATTTCCAACCACTAATAGATATATAAAAGATAAAATAACCATCAGTGATCCTTGAACTGGTGATGTTGTCAGTCAAAATCTCCTTAATGGTCAAGTCCATCTCTAGATAGTGATTTTTTAGAGAGATTTTGTAGATTGTGATTGCATGCATACCGTTATTCAAGGAGATCTTTAGGCTTTTACATGATTGTTATGTGTGTTCCCAAATTAGAGTTTAGAAAAATAGATTTTTAAGCCGTCATAAGCTTGCTTGGTGACTTTTCCAATATGATAATTAATTAATAATTAATTATATATTTATGTAATTAATTATTAACATATAATAAATATAATATAAATATACATCCATATATTTTGCATACAATTTTAATTTATTTTTTACATTTATATTTAAAAATATATGGATATTTATATATTTTATTTTATTTATTTATGTACATATATACCACTATTTTATTGTGTATAAATGATTTATAATGTTTATGAATAATGAGCTATTTTAAAAACATAACGGGTTTTTCGAAGTTTCGAATTTTATATTGTTTTTGTTTTGATTCTTATATTGTTTGTTAACTGATCTCATTACAATTTTTTATTCTTAATATATAATGTTACAAATATTTAGTAGTAATTTAATTTTGATACATAATATAATTTGTATGTAATTTTTTATTTTAATTTTAATACACAATATAATTTGTATGTAATTATTTACTTAAATTACAACAATTTATTTTTGGTAAAGTTTTATTTAGTATTATTGTTTAGGGTTTCTAGTGGTTTACCTAGATTATCACCTAAATAGTATATTGTCCTCTAAACTTTGGTTTTGACTTCATAATAATTTGAAATTTCAATTCAGTACAGAACCATACTCTACTATCAAATATGTTAATTTTTTAATTTTTTTTTAGGGTAAAGTTAGGTTTTTTAAAATTAATATTTTTAAAGTTAGGTTTTTTTAAAAAATTAATATTTTATTTACATCTAGAAGGAGAACTTCTATATAAAAAATATATAAAAATTGGAGAGTGAAAAATTAAAACTTTGGCTTAGCATTTGAAAAGTATGGAGATTTGAATTTTAAAATGGCAAGTTGCCATATGAACTGAAAATTGTGTTATATATATGTGTGTGTTTGTATTATTTATACTTGTTTTTGAAGTGTCTTGCTTCCAAAATCACTCTAAGTTTTAAACCAAAATTATATTTTACACAATTATAATTATTTTTGTGAAGGGACATATATATATATATATAAAACTATGAAATAATATATATAAAGAACAAACCATTTAACCAAACAAAATTAAATCATTGTAATACGAGAAATTCTATATGGAATTATGTTCATAATTTTATCAATATTGTAAATGCTGAAGAAATTACCAATTTATAATTATAAACAAATTTCGCAGAAATAAATTGTGGGAACCAATATTGATGCGTAAAAAATATTAAAAATTAAAATAATTATATAGCTAAAATACTTACGGTGATCCATTCTTCTAAGTATTTAAGTATAACTCTTGTTGAACCAATGAAACTATTTAAATTACTCATCTTTCTTATGCTAATGGATAGCACAACCAAGGATGAAAATATCGGTATCGACGGAAATATTGAAGGTTAAAAATAAAAAAATATCGGTGGAAATATCGATAAAATATCGATATCGATCAAACTTTAAAAGAAATGATGGAAATTTATGACAAAACATGAAAATTTTCAATTATATTTTAAGATATATTTATTAATTACTTTATCAATTTAAGTATAAAAATTAAAAAACTATTGAGCACAAATTATATTTGTCATAATTAAAAACTCTACAGCGCTCGCTGACAGTAACAAAAATATTATTATTATTTTTATAATAAATTATTCATTAATTAAAATAATGGTACAAATATATAACTATTTAAATATAACGCAATACTATATAGAATTTCTTTGTGGTTGAAAATATTTACTCTTCTACATTTTCATTTTCAATAGTGTATTGAGAGAAATATTGATCAAAGAACACATCTCCTTCATAGTTTTGCATGTAATTATTAATATGTCAATCATATAGATTTAGTATTATATGTGATTGTTGTTGATAATCGTGATATAAATATGATATTGATTGGCTTTGTACATAACTGCTACTCCTTGATGATTGAACTTGAAAATGTATCCATAAATTATTACAATTTGAAATTTTGATTTGAAAAATGATATTTTGAGTGGGAGTAGTCCAATTCCAATTGTATTTGATACAGTCCAATAATTGAGACATTCAAATTCATTATGGTAAGCATTCATACATCACTCATAAGTTATAATTTAAATATTTAATAACTTAACAATTATATAAAACAAAAAAATAAAAACGAAAATATCCATGAAATTTCGTAGATATTTTTTATTTTTTCATCCTTGAGCACAACACAAGATATGCAAGAGTGTGGTTTGAGACCTTATATTTATATGTAAGCTAAGATTCAACCTTTTGGTTTTTCCATTAAAAACCAATTGTAACATAAACAAAATTAATTCTATAACTGCTATAATCATTAGTCAATTATAGATTCATAAATTCTTGAATGCACTAATGATTCATCTTCCATTTGTTTTATTATTCATTTTGTACGAGATAATTTAATATCTAGTTATAATTGCAAATGCCATGAGTTTTATTAGGAAAACTAACAATCTCCTACTTGGCTTGCAAGATAATAACACTAAATTATGAACTTTAATATGGCCATAACATTACTCTTAAAGGAAGATAGTATCTTCACAATAACATTTTTGTCTCATGAAACCACGAACACTAAATTTTTGACATCATTAAATCACTCATTGATCTAATATGCTTAAAAGGTTATAGTTTTAATATTTTTATAACATATGTGAGCTTAAAATGACATTAGTAAATATTTATGATGACATAAGCTAATTGTTACAGTGGTCTTATGTACTTTTAAATATTTAGTATGTAAAATATAATGTATAAAGTAACATAATCATAAATTAACAAAACATGACATAATCGCATAACAATATTACACCCTTTCAATTAGACTAAATTTGTAAAGTTTAAGTGGAAGTTCTTTAGTTAAAGGACTTGCTAGCATGAACGTTGTATCAATATGTTTTATAAAGATGACTTAACTTTGAACTCTCTCTTTAACATGCAAATACTTAATATTAATATATTTTGATCATCTAATAGTTTTGTTATTCTTGGAGAAACGTATAATAACATCATTGTCACAGTACATTCTTAATGGTCTTGTGATTGAGTCAATAACATGTAATCCGAAGACAAAATTTTTTAACCATATAGCATGAATAATTGCTTCATAACACACTACAAACTAGATCTCCATAGTAGAAGAAGCTAGTATCATTTGCTTTTGACATTTCCATGAATTAGGTCCTCCAGCTAACATGAATAGATAACCAGATGTAGGCTTTCTAGTATCCTTACAACCAGCACAATCAATATTAGAATAACTAACAATCTCAAGGTCATTTATTGATCTATATGTAGTCCTTTGTTTCTTGTAAATAGTGCAACACTTTCTTCATTGCTTTCTAGTATTCAATAATTGGATTACTTTGGTATCTGTCAAGCATACCTACTATATAATCTATGTCAGGATGAGTACAAACTTGAGCATATATAATACTCCCTACTACAGATGCATAAATAATTTTCTCCATTTGTTTCTTAACAAGATCATTTTTGGTATTAAAGCTCACTAAATTAGCCAGCTTTAATAACAGGAGCAACACTGCTAGAACAATTTTACATATTAAACATTTTAAGAACCTTTTCAATATAGGCTTTTTGGGATAGTCCTAATAATCACGAAACTTATCTTGGTGAATCTCAAAGCCAATGATATATGATGCTTCACCAAGATCTTTCATATAAAATTCCTAAATAGGAATTATTTGGTCTCATAATTCATTCCCACATTGTTGCTAGTAAGTAATATGTCATCGACATATAATACAATAATGAAAATTTTACCCTTACTGATCTTAACATATATATATTGATCAACTAAATTTTCTTTAAAATTAAAAGTAACAAAAATTTTATGAAATTTAATATACTATTGTCTGAATGCTTACTTTAAATCATATATGGATTTCTTGAACTTACAAACCATATATTTCTTACATTTATCTTGAAATCCTTCAAGTTGATCCACATAGACTTCTTCATGTAAGTTGCCATTTAAAAATACAATTTTTACATCTATTTGATGTAGCTTGAAATCATAATGAGCTACTATTGCCATAAATATTCTTAGAGAATATTTCTTTGAAACTAGAGAAAATGTTTTTTATAATTTATTTTTTCTTTTTAAGTGTATCCTTTTGCAACTAATTTGGTTTTATATCTTTTAATATTGCCTTTAGAGTCTCATTTGGTTTTAAAAATCCATTTACAACCAACAATTTTAAATCCTCAAGGCAATTCAATAAGATCCCAAACAGAGTTATCTTTCATTGATTTTAATTATTCTTTAATAGAATTAAGCGAAAGATCATACTTATCACTATTAATGGCTTGATTGTAAGAAATAGGATCATTATCTAAGCCATCATAATTACACTCATTAAAGTAAACTTCAAAGAACTTAATTTAGCAGATTTTCTTTCTCTTTGTGACTTTTATTAAGGTTCCTCCGTAGTTGGAAAATACTCAAATCTCACCACTTTTAATAATTGATATAGATTATATATTTTCATCTAAAGATAATAGGCTCAGTTTTTCTACTAAAGTACTTATCTTCTAAAAATATAGCACTTATGGTTTCAATAATTCTTGTGCTATGAGTAGGATAGCAAAATCTAAATCTTTTTTATATTTTAAGACACACAATGAAATAACAACTTAAAGTTTTGAGGTCAAATTACTTTATATGTGGATTGAAAATTTTTGTTTTGGCATGATATCCCCATACATATAAATAATTTAAAGATAGTATCCTTCATAAGGAGTTTTGTGTACAACCTTACTAGGTACACGACTAAGAATATGCACAGTAGTTCATAAAACTTCCCCATCAGAGAAATTCAGGCAAGTTTGTTTTGTTCATTATACTTCTCATCATTTTAATTAGAGTACAGTTTTGTCGCTTAATTACACCATTTTGTTTTAGCATACCTGATATTGTGTAATTTGCAACAATACCATTCTCTTGTAAAAATAAGATAAAAGCATTTGGGTTTTGACCTGTTTTAGTGAATCTTCCATAATATTCACCACCTCTATAAGATCTTTGTATACTTTCCTTTTATGCATTTAATACAAGTATTGAAATATGAAAAATCAAGTGAATTTAAATTTAATTTTTAACAAGATGTTCCATCATTTCTCATGATATATGACCTAATTGCTTGTGTCACAACATGGATGAATTTTCATTCACTCGATCTTTTTTTTTTCATTCATTCTATTATTCACATGAAAGGATAAAAGAGACTGCGCATAATTGTAATCTAAATTTAATGAATAAATATTACTATATAAACTGCGGGAACCAACTAATAGAGAATTATAGAACAAAGAAACTTTATTATTGTCAAACTTTAATTCATAACCATTTGAATTAAGTCTTGAAACTGAAATTAGGTTTCCAGTAAAATATAGGAACATAAAATGTTTCTGCTAAATTTATAACAAACCAATGTCTAAAATTAAATGTAGAGTTCCAATAGATTCTATATTAACTTTTGTTTCATTTTTCAAAATTATAGTTCACTCTCCTTTATTTAGTCTCTTTCTTGTAAGGTATCATTGCATTGAATTTGTTATGTGAATACTTGCAAAAGTATCAATCCACTAAGTGTTTGGTAGAACATCAACTAAATATGATTTACATGACATAAAAAAAATTAGAGTTTACCTTTCTTCTCTAGCCAATTCTTAAAACCAAGACAATCTTTTCTTTTATGACATTTCTTGTGACAAAAATAATAGCAAATCTTGCCATCATTCTTTTGCCCATTATGAGATTCTTCATAATCGTACTTCTTTTTCTTACCTTTTCCTTTTTTAAAACTCTTTTTGCTTGACCCTTAATGGTAAAATGAGTCATATTTAGTTTCTCAACTTTAAGTCTTTCTTCTTCTTAAACACACATGGCAATCAAGTCACTCAACTTCCATTAATTCTTTTGACTATTATAATTAATTTTGAAAGGACATAAATTGTGATGGAAGAGATGTCATTATGAAGTGAACAAGTAAACATTCAAAAATTTCCATATCCATCCCTTTCAACTGAGAAGTCATATTATTCATTTTCATGATATGCTCACGAACACTATTATGACCTTCATATTTTATTGTTACCATTTTACTTATAAGGGTACTAGTTAGAGACTTAGAAATTCCTAAAAATTTTTATTTGACTAATTTCATATAACTTTCAGCATTATTTGAATTTGGAATTACTCCATGAATTGCAGGAGTTATAAAGCCTTTCATTATCATTAGACTCATGCAATTTGAGCACTCCCACTTTTCATATAAATGTAAGAATATTATTAATTTATATTCTATTTAATGTCCCCACACATTCTATAACACTTGATTAAAGGATATGAGTTGTTATTGGTTTATTTGTAAATCTAAGTTAATAAGGGATTAAAACGCCTTTTTGTTTTCCTTAATGGTGGGAGGCCTATTTATAAGTATTGAGAGATTTTAGGGTTTCACACCTATAATGTTTTTTTTGTGTCTCTAACCATCATGAGTCACTCTTGAGGTATAGTTGTTAAGGTGATCCTGCTCTCTAAAATCAAGTAAGGCAAAGAATGGATTCAGGTACATAACATTGACTTGTATGTTGCATTATATAATATTAGCGATTAACATGATAATCCAAGATCTTTATATTGTGTTCTCATACATGAAAAATACAATATGTGGTATCAGAGCAAGGTTGTGGATTATTGTGTTTTTCCATTGAATAATTATTTGCTAATCTGAATTACTTTCATTAATAAATTTAAATTTTTTCTCTTTGTTTGACTAAAGCCCTAACTTACTACATGGAGTTTATTAATTTATTTTGATTATCTAGACATAGATTAGTTTGTTTGCTTTTGAATAGACATTTAAAATTGTTAACTTAAATTTCCGTTGTGCAGCGATATACATATATATATATATATATATAGATATATATTTATTTATATTAATTATTAAATTGAATTGCTTATGCATGTTATACGTAACATGCATGATAGTTTAAAATTCAATTTATCTTTTTGTCGATTTTTAACATATGCTTTTAAGTTTATGATTTTGGTTTCATACGTAACTTAAATAATACATACATATATATATATATATATTAAGCCAATATAAAAGTTCTCTGTAATAGAAAAGATCCTAGTTACCAGCTCTTAATTCATCAAATTCTCTAGATAATTTTATAACTAACTTTGTATTTTTATGAAAATATTCAAAGAGTTTTATTTACTAATTGGACATTGAATTATATGAGGTAGTTTTAAAATCAAGTAAGATTTTGTTTACCCAAAGGTGCAAAATTTTAATTGATTTTAGATGGCAAAATATTTAATCTCATAATTAATAGATATTGTTTGAGTGAATAATTTGTATCTCAAAGTTTTTTGCCCGAAGGTAAAATTTTGATGATACTGTTGATTTATCCACAAAATTTAAATGTCGGAGGGAACACTTGTGTACTAGGATCCTCCCAAAGGATGGAACTCACTAATATATTAGTTCATCCTTAATGATTTAAATTATGTTTATTGTTTTATGAGTGTCCAATTCAAAGTATTGATATGATTCATTTTTTTTTTAAAATTCTTTGCATTAAGTGCACCGGTTTCCTTACATTCACAAGTTTCATTGTTCCCTTATTGAATGGAAATAATTTTTTAGAATGAGTAAAAAAGATCATATTCACCCTAGGAGTCCTTGATCTAGATTTAGCCTTTCCAACACCAAAACCAGCTGATCTAATTGAAAATAGCAGCAAAGATGAGAAAGATCTAATAGATTGAGCCTTATGTTCATGAGGATGACCATAACTGGAAACATTAAGCACTCACTCTCTGGTATAAAGAATACCCAAACCTTTTTTACTAATATTAAGTAAATATTTCATTTAGCTGATAACTAACAGAGACATTAGTGGTTAGGCTTACCACCATGAAATATGATGGAGTTAAGGGAATGCAAAAGCACATTTCAAAGATGACCAATATAGCTGCCAAACTTGAAACTCTGGGAATGAAAGTGGAAGAGTTATTTATTGTTCAGTTCATCCTAAACACTTTATGACCTCAGTATGGTATATTTCCAGATGCACTACAACTTCATTAAAGATAAATAGAATGTGAATGAGTTGGCAAGTATAGTAGTTCTGGAGGAGGCAAGGCTAAAGCAATAAGGGACTTTCTCTGTTAATTTTGTATCTCAGGAAGCTTAAAAAAAAACACCATTATGACAAGAGAAAGAAACATGCACCATCAAAAGGAAAAGGATTTACTAAAGATAATCAAGGTCAAGAAAGTGATATAACTTGTCATTTTTGTAGGAAACATGGATACATGAAAGCTGAGTGTCCAAAACCTAAGGCTTGGTTCGAAAAGAAGGGTAAGCTTTATGCTTATGAATGTTTTGAATCAAATCTTGTAAATGTTCCTACTAATTTTGGTGTTTAGATTCAGGTGCTATTGTTCATGTTTTTATAACAATGCAAGGATACCTTTCAAGCTGAACATCAAATCTAAGTGAATGCTTTATCTTCATGGGGAACGGAAATAAGGCAAAAGTTTTAGCTATTAGAACATTTAGATTAATTTTGCATATCGGTCATTGTTTAGAACTTCAAGACACTATTTATATGCCTTCTGTAAGGCACAATTTGATTTCTTTATCTAGACTTGAACTTGATAGTTATTCCTTTGTTTTTAAGAATGATTGTTTTAATTTATTTAAGAATTCAATTTCCGTTGATTTTGGTTCCCTTTCTAATGGTCTTTATCAACTTCATCTTAATAGCCTTTTCGTTAATAACGTTTATACCCAAAATTATGAATTCAACATTGGAAAGAAAAGAAACATAATTAATGAAAAATCTTATGACTTGTGGCATAAAAGATTGGGGCATATCTTCGAAGAAATGTTGCATAGATTAGTAAAGAATGAAATTCTTCCACTTCTGGATTTTACTGATCTCAATATATGCATGGATTGCATTAAAGAAAAGTAAACCAAACACACTAAGAAAAGTACTACTAGAAGTAAGGAGCCTCCTGAAATTATTCATATAGATATATGTGGACCATTTTCCACAGAATATTTTGGTGGAGAAAAATACTTTATCACATTTATAGATAATTTTTCACGGTATGGTTATATTTATCTACTGCACAAAAAGTCTTAGGTTGTTACAGTTTTTAAAATATTTCTCAATGAGGTTGAAAGATAATTGGATAAAAAGGTGAAAATCATTAAATCAAATCGAGGTGGTGCGTACTATGGTAGATATGATGAATCAAGACATAACCCTAGTCCATTTGCTAAACTTCTTGAACAGCATCGTGTTGTAGCACAATATACTATGCGAGAACGCCTCAACAAAATGGTATGGCTGAGAGGCGTAATCGAACATTATTTGATATAGTTAGGAGTATGGTAAGCAACTATACTTTACTCAAGTCATTGTGGAGTGAAGCTCTTAAGATAGATGTATATATCTTAAATTGAGTCCCCAGTAAGTCAGTCCCAAAAACTACTTTTGAGCTATGGACTAGAAAGACACCAAGTTTGAGACATATGCATGTCTGGGGTTGTCCAGCTGAAGCAAGTCTTTACAGTCCACATGAAAAGAAATTGGATCCTAAAACAGTGAGTATGGCTACCCAGAGAGATCCAAAGAGTAGCGCTTTTATTGTTTTAATCATGGTCTTAGAATTTTTGAAATTGGAAATGCCAAATTCATTGAGTTTGGTAAAGTCAGTAGAAGGAAAGAATCAATAGATGAGATCATAAAAGAAATACAGGTAAATATTCCAATACCTATTTTTTCAGAAAAGGTTATAGTTCCACCTAATGATCATTTTAATAATATTGTGGAACAAGTAAATAATGATCCAGATCAAAATGAGAATGCCACTGATGAGCAAGTTTTGGAAATACCAAAATAGATACCATTACGTAGATTTTAGAAGGCTCGGAAACCTGCTATTTCATCTAATTATAAGATGTATCTTCATGAATATGAATTTGACATTGGAACAATTAATGATCCAGTTAAGTTTTCACAAATTAAAGAAAGAAATGATTCTGATAAATGGATTGATGCCGTGAAAAATGAATTGAAATCGATGACAAAAAAAATGTCTGGAATCTTGTTGAATTGCCTGAAAGATGTAAAAGAATCGGATATAAATGAGTTTTCAAAAGAAAATAAGACTCTAGGTAATGTTCAACAATATTAAGCTATACTCGTGGCCAAAGGTTTTACTTAGAAAGAGGTCATTGATTATAAAAAGACATTTTCTCCAATATCTAAAAAGGACTCTTTCATGATTGTTATGACATTGTGGCACGTTTTGATTTATAATTGCACCAAAGGAATGTGAAAATAACTTTTTTAAATGGAAGTTTGGATGAAGAGGTCTACATGGAGCATTGGGAATGTTTCTTTGAAGAGTTTAAAAGTCACCTAGTTTGTAAGCTCAATAAGTTAATTTATGAACTCAAACAAGCTTTCAGACAATGGTATCTAAAGTTTCATAATACCGTTAATACTTTTGGATTTAAGAAAAATATCGTTGATCGATGTATATATCTAAAAGTCAGTGGGAGCAAATTCATTTCTCTAGTTATATATATGGATGACATATTATTGGCCAGTAATAATATGGGTCTTCTGTATGAGACTAAAAATTCTCTTTCTAAGAATTTTGAAATGAAAGATATGGGTGAGACATATTTCATAATTGGAATAAAAAAATTTTAAGATCGAAAATGAGAATTGTTAGGATTGTCTTATAAATGTTATATAGAGAGAATTCTTAAGAGATTTAGCATGAAGAATTGTTCATCTTTAGACACCCCTATTACAAAAGGTGTTGAGTTTAGCAACTTACAGTATCCTAAAACCGAGTTAGAGCACAAGGAGATGGAAAAGATTTCATATGCATTAGTTGTGGGAAGCTTGATATATGCTCAGACTTATACAAGACCAGATATTAGTTTTGCAGTTGGGATGCTTGGGCGTTACTAAAGTAACTCAGGATTGTCCTACTAGAAAGCTGCAAAGAGGGTACTGCGTTATTTGCAAGGAACAAAAATTTTTTTTATCACCTTTAGAAGAGTTGACAATCTTGAGGTGATTAGATACTCAGACTCTGATTTTGCTGATTGTTCATATAGTAGAAAATCTACCTCTGGGTATCTATTTTTACAAGTAGGTGGAGCTATTTCCTAAAAAAATATGAAGCAAACCATTACTACTTCATCTACAATAAAGGCTGAGTTTGTGGCATGCTTTGAAGCCATAGTGCACAGTTAATGGTTAAAGACTTTTATATCAGGGCTTGGAGTTGTCGACTCTATAGCCAAATCATTGAGAATTTATCGTAATAATTTCTCTACAGTTTTTTTCTCCAAGAATGATAGGTATTCTAATGGTGCATGCACATGAAGCTTAAATACCTCAATGTTAAGGAGGAAGTATAGAAACAAATAGTGTCCATAGAACATATCAACACCTCACTTATGATTGCTGATCCTTTGATGAAAAGATTGAGAGGAAAGAAGTTTAAAGAACACGTTGAAAGTATGGGTCTTATGTGCATATCTACGATATGAACATGTTAATTAGCTCATTAATGTATTAGTTTTTTTTTCCTTTGGATATATATGAATATTCAATTATGGTTGTTTATGTTTTCTTATTTTCCACTTATATGTACATTAAATGGTGTGGATGAATGATGACCAAAAAAGTCTCAAATGGACATGAATTTGAACCCAATGCATTATTGTATTAACCTTAAACCCCTATGAAGGATCATGTTAAATGAAGTTGCTAGTGTTATGGTACATGGAATGAATTTTTTTTAGAAGATAATAGATGACCGCTTTAATTCGCATTGGTAGCTAATTTGATATTGATATAATGAAATTTAAATAAAGTATATTGGACCAGAAAGGTTTTTTAATGTAAAGTGCACGCATATATGATTTTATTATTATAACCATAAAAGTAGTTTTTGAAAAGAAAATAGTTTTGAGCATTTTCTACAATATAAAATATTTTTTTTAATGGTATATGGACTAAGTGGGAGAGAATGTAAAAATATTGTTAATTTATATTTTATTTAATGCCCTACACACCTCATAACACCACCTGATTAAAGGATATGAGTTATTACTAGTCTATTTGTAAATATAAGTTTATAAGGGATTAAAATATCTTTTTGGTTTCTTTGATGGTGGGAGATCTATTTTTAAGTATTGAGAGGTTTTAGGGTTTCACACCTATATTTTTTTGTGTGTCTATAACCATCTTAAGACACTCTTGAAGTATAGTTGTTATGGTGATCTGCTCTCTAAAATAAAATAATGTAAAGGATGGATTCAAGTACGTAATATTAATTTGTATTCTACATTATATAATATTAATGATTAACATGATAATCCAAGATCTTTATATTGTATTCTCATACATAAAAAATGCAACAATAAAGTCTTTTATTCATTAACACTTTCAAAAGTAGGCTCAAAGGGAGCATCTTCTCTTAAAGCGTAGTCTAAAACTGTACAGTCTAGAACAATATCAATTTGTTCCTTCCATTTTTTAAAATTTACCCCACTAAAAGCTTCAATGCCAAATAACATTGCTGGAAAATAACAATTTTTATACACTGAAATGTAAATATTTTAAGTATTATTTATAAATAATTAAAATAAAAATATTAAATTTAATCAGCTACAATTCTTCCGTTGGTTAGAATTACATATATGTGTTATTATAATTCTTTTGTTGGGTTAAATTATAATAATCAACATGCATGAACATAATACATAAAATAAAAGCATAAAAAACTAATTAATAACGTTGGGCTTAATTAAATTATATTGATCTTTTATTAAACATAAATTATATAAAGTTGTATATAAATTATAGGTGATTATCCATCGGGCCAATCAACACATAAATACAATTAATTAAAATAAATCATAAACCATATAATTAGGTTTACATAAACTAATAGAACACTAGATTAGATTAACACGTATCTCTTAAATTTTTACAAATAAGCAAAGAAAAATAATAGTTGTTATTCATAAATATAGTGAGATATAATATACCAAATTAAATCTTATACGTAAGTTTCATGCATCAAATATTGAGTTACCTCTTATACCAATTGTAAACAAATTCTACATAAATAAATCATAAGAAATGTTAAGAATTAAAATAATTTTAAAAAATTTACCTTGATCCATTCCTCTAAGTATTTAAGCTTTAACTCTTATTTTTATTTTAAATTATTCAAACTAACAAATAAAATAAATTATAAAATAATAAACATAAAGATTGGCAACAGTTGTAAACCCGAATCTCTGATCAGACCCACCTATTCGAAAAAACCGACCCGTTTGAGGCCAATACGAGAACCACCATAAATTCAATTTTGAAACGCCAAGTACGTCCATTTGGTCCGCGAAAAAGCACTGGCTTAAGGTCCCCAACGAAAACCACACAAAAGCCTCTCACTGCCTTTCCCTTTTCCTAAGCTCCTCTTCGCTCACAAAAATTCGATACAAATTCGTCAAATCCATCCATCGAAACCCGGAATTGCCGATTCAATTCGTTAATTTCCCTCAACGCTGTTGTGAATTTCGTGGAATGACACGGCCATGCCGTGACTCGGTCGGGAAGCTTGGCCGATTAGGGGCCTAGGGTTTGTCGTAGAACTCGTGGTATGCCGGGTCATAAGGGGTCGAGGGTGGATCAATTTGGGGAATCCATGGTGAATTTCAAGCCCCGGGTCGACTCCGATACGTGCTCGAGGTCGATCAGCGAGACGGTGAATGGGTCGCACCGGTTTATGATAAAGGGGTATTCGTTGGCCAAAGGGATGGGTGCGGGTAGGTATATAATGAGCGACACTTTCACGGTGGGAGGGTACGATTGGGCAATTTACTTTTACCCGGACGGGAAGAACCCTGAGGATAGCTCCATGTACGTGTCGGTTTTCATTGCGTTGGCCAGCGAAGGAACTGATGTGAGAGCTTTGTTCGAGCTGACGTTGGTGGACCAGGCTAAGAATGGAAAGGATAAGGTGCACAGTCATTTTGATCGCGCTCTGGAGAGTGGGCCGTACACGTTGAAATATAGAGGCAGTATGTGGTATGAAATTTTTATATTGATGAATCAAATTAATTTTTATGGGCATTTTTTAATTATTTTATTTTCGATATGGATAATTTGTATTTTTAATGGTATAATTTAGTACCCATTTGGAGAAGTATGGTTTAAGAAATGAGCTTTTAGTTCGGGGCAATGTATATTTATTTGGAGTAACTTCCATTTATATAATTGATTAATGTGCTTAATTTTGATTTGGATGTATAAGCATCGGATCATTGGGCTGCTTTTGCATTTGGTACTTTTTAATTTTGTTTTCATGATGGGTTTACCAGTTCCGTTTGGAGATTTGCTGCAGGTTTCGTAACAAAATGATTTCGTACTATGCTGCTGGATAAACATATTGACCTTCATTTAGTTGAACTATTGTTATTTAGTTTTTGAGTTTCATGCAATTTTAGCTGATAATGTCTAAATGCATTTTTAGGTGTGCGTGTGCATATATTTTACAAGTGGATTTGCCACTCTTAGTAAATACTTTTATTTTGGGTAGGGTTAGTTTCATTTAGAATTTGTTTGTTTCTCCCTAAAGTAATTTACTATGTGCATTTCAGGGGGTACAAGCGTTTTTTCAGAAGAGCAGCTCTAGAAACATCTGATTATCTAAAGAACGATTGCCTTGTGATGAACTGCACTGTTGGAGTTGTCAGAACTCGACTTGAGGGGCCAAAACAATTTACCATTCCCCTGCCACCATCGGACATGGGTCGAGGTCTTAAGGATTTGCTAGATTTGGAAGTTGGCTGTGACATAGTTTTTCAGGTTGGCGATGAAAATTTTAAAGCTCATAAGTTGATACTGGCTGCACGTTCTCCTGTCTTTAGAGCGCAGTTCTTTGGACTTGTTGGGGATACTAGCGTAGACAAAGTAGAAGTGAAGGATGTCGAGCCCTTCATCTTTAAGGTAATTCGTCTTGATATGATTCATGCGTGTGCATTAGAGTTGGTTTTAAATTTCTTCATGATACAAATGTGTTCCTCTTTACATTTTTTTGGGATTTAATAAAATTTTTGAATGTGTATTGAAAATAGAAATGAAAACAGATTTGTTATAGTTTTATTGAGTAAAGACAATCAGTGAACAAGTAAGCACTTTTGGAAATTGATATTGCCTTGCAGATATTTGATCTGGTTGCCTTGACTCTTGGAAGTTTGACTCCTATAATCAACATTTCACATTGAGCACTAGATATAGGTTCTTGTGAATCCCTAAAGACAAGTAAAATATGAGAAGAAAAGATATTTATACAATGCTTTCATTTTCTGTGTTTGTACTTCTCTAATCTTTCTGTTGAAGCATCTTGTTGTCTTTTGAGTTCTAAGTACTAGTAAAAAAAAAAAAGAAACTGTGAATTTTTCTTCCAGTACAACATGGTAATGTTTTCTTACTTATAATGTTTATTTGAAGCTGTTAATCCTTAGCATTTGTTCTTCTCTTACAAATAAAATGATTTTATTATATGGTAAAACTCCTGCTATGGATGGAATTTTGATTCTCATAAGGCGGAATTAATCTTAAAAGAGCAGAAATTTCTTTGATGTTAGATTTTTTTGTGCATCAGATGCATTGAGCTTTTACATGTTTAATGCACAAGTTGAATTTCCCCCATCTCACTCTCATCCATGCTGCATATATGCAACTTGTAACGTTCATAAAATGTGTTCCCTGGCTTGGGTTCTTAAAGGGATTGAAGTATAAGTAGATCCTGGGTTAAAATTTTCTCTAACAAACCAAAAAAGATTAAAGAGATTGAACTCCTATGCTGCCTTTGCACTTTCAGAAAGGAGCTAATTGGCTAGCCAAAATAGAAGGTTGGAAATGAGCTTGTTTCACTGGTTAGAAACTCTGTGATTAAGCTGGGCATGCTGCATTTATTTGTGAAATTTAGATTTGATGTAATACATTGGTGAATAAACTTTTGCGCAAAAATATAAAATTGATGTTATCTAATTGTTCAGGCTTTTACTTTAGCTGGCATAATGTTTGTTTGATTTGCAGGCTATGCTTCTGTTTATTTACACTGACAGACTTCCTGATGTATGCGAAGTTATGGGCTCATCATCTATGTGTACATTCACCGTTATGGTGCAGCATCTTCTGGCTGCTGCAGACTTATATAATCTAGATCGACTGAAATTCTTATGTGAATCAAAATTGTGTGAAGAAATCAATACTGATACAGTGGCAACCACACTTGCGCTAGCTGAGCAACATCACTGTCCACAACTGAAGGCCATGTGCTTAAAATTTGCAGCAAATCCAGCAAACTTGGGAGGTGGGTGTTGCCCGTAGAAACTGATGGTGCAAAGTTTCAGGTTAAATTAGTTTCAGTGTTTTCTTGCTTATAATTTGTTTAATTTCTTGGTTCTTTCTCATTTATGCTGGCTCATCAAGAACATTTCTTGATATTTATACGAGGTTAGGTTATGGAGGTGTAGTAAGTAAGAGTTTCATGTTTAAAATGTACTTAGTTGACATTATTTTATCCTTTTCTTATTTTTTTTGGGTTGTGGGTGGTGTGGTTTCACTTCTTATCATGCTATACAACTATCTGATCAGTGTGGAATTGTTTTCTGGGTTTTGGTTCCTCTTTGAGGCCACATATTTCATTTTATTTGCTTTTGTTGATTATGTTTTGTTCAATCCCTAAAAAAGTGGAAAATAAATTAATCAGTAAAAATGATTGATTCACAATGTTGGAATTCTGCATATTTTACAGTAAGTTGGCAACTCAAATTCTGAGATATTGCCACTTCAAAAGATTTTAGGTAAGCCTTTAGGGAGTAGAAGATAGATTTTGTTGGATTGAGTTTGTTGATTGGTAATCTATTTGCCATGTATGCAGGGTTTTTACAATAAATCTGTTTTTATTTAAAAATAATGTCACTTTCAAAATTGTTCTTTTAATGATATGGTCATTCATTTCTCACTTGTAGTTGATATTTTTATAAGGTGCATTTATTTTTGCACTTTGTATGATTTAGAGCTTTTGGAATTGATGCTAAGCCAAATTGTCTAATTATTCTTGTATTCAAATTTTTGTCTCGCTATTCGAATGGACCTACACATAATGAAGAGAGTTAACTTTGTAGTTTATTTGCTTAAGAGACATAATTAGGTCCACTTGGTGGAGCTGTTGGAGTTGATTGTAACTTAGGAGAGTTCCCGCACACGTTGCTGGTATAAAAGACAGCAATTCATATGAGAACATTAATTAATACTATTACCTGTGAAACTGTTGGTGCGGCAGCATCATTTTATTATGGATTTAACTCCTTTTATAAGATTTGTATGATCTGCCTCAATTATTACACAGTTGTACATTCTTCGTGTATAACTGTCCTGTTTTTGTATGGTGTAATCTCTATTGTGCCCATAATGAATTGAACTATCTATGCTTTTTTATATTATTCAGCGGTGATGCAATCAGAAGGATTCAGGCATTTAGAAGAGAGCTGCCCTTCGATTTTGTCGGAGCTGCTGAAGACATTTGCTTCAGTGGATGAGAATTCCATTCTGCTTTCGAGCAGGAAGAGGAGTGCCAGCAGTGTATACGCAGTAGATCTGCCAGCAGATGGAGGGGGGGCTGCAGCAGAGTCAGCAAATCCCAATGGCAGGCGTGTGAGGCGGCGATATTAGTTTATATAGTTCAGTTTGCTCTTAGGTCACGCAAACAAACCTGTAATTATAACTAGGCCGGCAATATTCGTCACGCATAATGTTCATTGTGGTACTCTGCCTTGTATAAAGAGGTTTCTATGCATGCCGTTCAAGAAGGTTGAAGTTTGTGAGTTAGGAAGTCATTGCAGTCACTTTTTTGGCACTGAAGAGTATCAAAAAGAGTTTGATCTTGTTTTACCCAGAATTTGAAGGTAGACAGTCAAGTCAGAAGGAAATGCCATAAGGCTTTCTAATTCTTCATTAGGCAAACAGCGTCTAGTCTTTTCGTTACAATGTATGCATGTGCATGAGATAAGAAGAGGTAGACAGCACCAGTAAATGATAACACAGTACTTAATCATATTTATTATTAAGTACTACAAAAGGGAAACATATCAAATACAACACATAGTAATTGAAAGTTCAAGCTTTAGATAAATATATTTTTGCGAGGCATAACTATAAGTTAAAGATAGAGTGCTATTTTATTGAATTTTGGGGGTTAGAAAGAGAAGCTTGTTGATGAAAACCAGGCCAAAGAAAAGCACCCATTGCGAAATCTCTCTTGTAAGTCAAATCACCCTGAATGGATAGGCCATAGTCAGCAAGAAGTCGGTCGAGCTTCCACTCAGGCATGTCTTGGTAGTCCTTTCTGGTGTACCGTGGGTAGTGTAAGGGCATCTGGAAGAAGCTTTCTCCTTTCTTCTTTAGGCTTTCCATATCCTTTTCCTCTGGTTCTACTGTGTATCTATGCCGCCTCTTTTTTTATAGGGTGGTAAATGCTTTAGCACATGCAGGCTCTAAAGGCATTTTAGGGGTCACATGGATTAGTTGGTTTACCTACTCAAGCAAATTACTAGGTTGCTTACTATGCGTGCTTATTTGCTTGCTTGTCAAGAATAGAGTCGGGCCGGGCCCTTGGCAAAGGACTATGTGATACTTGGGCTTTGACTACTTCAAACCCAAATACTGCTTATAAACTCCATGTGGTAAAGACAGGGGCTGCCTTCGACACTTTTTCATAATCCTAGGGTTTTGCGATGGCATGTCACCTTTACAGCGCATATGAATTTTTTTTTTACCAGCTTAATCTAGAATTACTATTTTGGCCGGTTTATGAATATATCTAATTATTCCTATTACTTATGTTTATAAAATTAAGCTATTGAATTCCACACACATTTAAAGCATTTAAACTATCAAATTCAACTATGGTTACTTCATGCACAGCTAAGAAATAAAAAAGAACGAAAGTTATCATTGACGTATAGAAGGGTGGGCGAGATAGATCTGGGTGTTTTTGTTTTTATTTTTAAAATTGCTTTACTTATCTACGCGAAGAAAAGTTATATCAGATTGTGACCCAACAATGTACATTTTTTTAATTCATGATATCTATATGAAAATATATCTAATATGGTTGGTGGAATAAGTATGATATATAATATAAAAGAATGCATTAGAATATTAATTTTTTAGATGATGAACACTTCAATATCAATTCGGCAATACCTAGGGACGAACCCACTCACAGGGCTACCTGAGTAGTTTTTTTTAATTAATTTTTTTTTCTATATTCCCAGCCTACCAGCCCACCCAATTTTAGCCCAGTCCTGAGTCCACCAGCCCCAATTAAGCCTAGCCTAGTCCCCTCTCTTTCTCATCCCCTTCCCTTTTCATTTTACCCTAACCTTTAATTGCCAGCCATAACAGCCACTACTACCAGCAACAACAATGAACACCCACATAAAAAAAATTTCATGATAATTGAACTCTACTTTTGAGCTTTTACTGAGAGTTTGGGCAGCTTCACTTCACGGGATATAAATGTTTGCAATAATACATTTCTTTTCTCTTTTCTCCTTGTCTTTTTCAATTTTATTCTTCTTGGTTATGCCATTGACGTTTGACAGTATAAGGATGGTTTCTTGATGTTGGTTGCAGGGGTTAGTATGTAACAAATTAACAATTTAAGAATTTTTGTTTGTTTAGAAGAAATTATTAAAGAAAATAAATATAGATTGTATATATTAAAATAAAAAATGTAGGGCCTTGGTTATCTGTTATTTATTTTTAGATTCTTGTCAAAATAAAGAATGAAAATATAAATTATATAAATATAAAGAAAGTTTGGCGAGCTATTGTAAAATGGTTGGTTATTACATAACTTTGATGGCTTGAAGATGCAAGAATGTTTTAAAAAATTCAGAGAAGACTAAAAATGAATACTACTATAAGAGTTTTGATTTTCATTCACGTTATGTGGTAAATAATTCATAATAAAAAATTTTTTCATTTTTATTTACATTCTAAGTTTTTGGTGAATATTTAGCAAATTTTTTTTTTACCCTGAATGACAATATCCATTTTGTATAAGTGAATTCATGATAATTTTTGTATTACAAGTTTTTTTACAGCAAGAACTAGATAGGAGAGACTTCGGAAGGAAAGATAAATTAGGAAATCAATCCGCTCTACCCATTTAAATTAAGGTATTTATAATTTTTTTAAAAAAAATTTTTTGCTGAAATCTTATTGGTTTGGATTGCTTGGATTGGTTGTCAATAATTGAATTGCATTTTGGAAATGTAATTGGTTATTGGATATTTGATTGCTTATTGGAAATTATATTGATGTTGAAAATTAAACTACTTGTTGGTTATTACTTTTTATTCGATAATTGATGTTGAAAATTGGATTGCTTGCATTATAATATATGATTTTTATGATATTGGGTAATGATTGAAAATTAAAGAAGTTAAAAGGAATTGGATCATTTTTAAGAAAATAAGTGATAGATCATCAAGTGGGTCACCTTGGAGGTCTTCTGAATCTTCTAATTGTGAAAATATGGTGCCACAAGAATTTGAATATCAAAGAGAGGATTATGGTAAAAAATTTGACACCACATATCTTGAACGTGATCCAGCATTACGTTGTCAAATATGTGAATATCTGGTTAATGAATGCGATAATATTTGAAGATTATATATCAATTTTGGATCATATCAACCTCAACTAAGTGTTTATCCTAATCACACAGATGATGCTTAATCTCGAAAATTTAAATATAAGTGGTTTAAGCAACATTATTGGCTTGAGTGTTGTATTTTTAAAGATCATGCATTTTGTTTCCCTTACCTTCTTTTCTATAATAAGATTTAAAAGACTTTCATTGTTGATGAGTTAATAGTTGGAAGAGGGTTGGTGGACAACAATGCATCTTTCTTGGTTATAATGTATCTTCATATCATTAATGTGCTATGGTAGATTGGCGTGGCTTGGGGAACCTATCTTAACAAATTGATATAATTATGAATGCACAATCTTCTCAACAAATAGTACAAAATCTATTGAGGCTAAACACTACAATTGAAAGTATTAAATTATTAGTAAGTCAAGGATTGACTTTTAGAGGTAATGATAACTCTTATGATTTATTTAATCGAGAGAATTTCATTAATCTTATTAAGGTTTTTGGAATATGTTATATTAAAATTAACAATGTTGTCCTTGATAATGCTCCTGTAAATACCAAGTATATTGTATCATCGATACAAAAAGAGATATTGTATATATTTGCTAATAAAGTGAGGAAGTTGGAAGTAGCAAATATTATATTCTTGTTGATGAAGCTAATAAAGAGCAAATGATTATTATCTGAAGATATGTTGATTGCTATGGATTTATTAGAGAATGATTTTTTGATATTGTTAGTGTTCCTGATACGGTTGTTTCAACACTAAAAAATACGATATCCACTGTTCTTGGTCATTCTAAGCTTTTAATTGAAAATTTACGTAGTCAAGGATATGATGATGCTAGCAATATGCATGGTCCATGAAATGAGTTATAAATATTTTTTCTCAAAGATTGTCCATATGCATATTATGTGCATTATTTTGCTCATCGCTTATAATTTTCTTTAAATGGTACATCTAAAGAAGTGAAGTTTGTTTATCTATTTTTTTTCAATGTTGAATGAAATTGTAAATTACATTTATACTTCTATCAAGCATAATTCTGAGTTGAAATTGACTTAACAATATGAGGTTAAAGAGTTGATAATAACTGGAGAACTTGAGACAAATACAAGGGAAAATCAAGTTTATACTTTGCAACGACCTGAAACAAGTTTTTGGGGTTCTCACTTTCATTCTATAAGGAGTTTAATTGAGTTATTTAGTACAATAAAATTATTTCTTTTAGAGATCGATGAAAATAGACCAACTACTTAATTTCATTATGAGGCCTTCAAACATTATCATGCCATGACATCTTTTGATTTTGTGTTTATCTTACTCTTGATAAACAAAGTTATGAAAATTGAGAATTTTCTTTAAAAAATGATTCAGACAAAAAATTAAGATATTGTAAATGCTTTGAATTATGTTTCACATTCAAAAATGCAATTTTAGAGATTAAGAGATGGTTGTTAGGATGATCTATTTGAAAGTGTGATATCTTTTTTTTGCACAATATGATATTGAAAAGTCCGATATGAATGCTCCTTATAAAATTGGTACAGGTCAACAAATAGAATCTATTACAATTGAGCATCATTATCGGGTTAATATATTTTATAATGTAATAGATTTTCAATTGGTGGAGTTGATTATAGATTTTCACCAAATACAATAGAGCTGCTTTATCTTAGCTTAGCATTGGATCCCTTTCATACTTTTAAATCATTTAAAGTTCATGATATATGTGAGTTTGCAAAGAAATTTTATCCTGAAGACCTTACTCATTCTGATTTGTATGCTTTGAGAATACAATTGGAGTATTATAGGTTGTCAATGGATCGTTAAGAGTTCCAGAATGTTGATTTCATTTCTACATTATATCGTCGATTAATTGAAACATGCTTGGCAGATGATTTTCCCATTAGTCCACATCCTCAATAAAGTCTAGAGTTTGACATTTCTTTTGAAGATTTTAATCTCTTTTTGCATCCTTTTGATTTCACATATGTAGGATTGTTAATACTTTTAGGCCCTTTATTGCTTACTTTTCCAATCGATTCCAACACCATGTTATGAGTACTATTTATATTTTTAATTTTTTCATGTATCAATTTCAACTCGTTGAAGAGGATATTACTACTTTCAACAGTAAAACAAGCATCATCAACTACTATGGAAGCTAATTGAGATAGTTATGCATGTCTCATTAGTTAACCTTGATTATTATTAATTCCTTGACCAATATTGTCAATTACTCCACCAACTTTGGTAATTTTTGTTCACCTCATCAAAATATACTCATTTGGTAAATAGAAAATTTATTTTAAACGAAAATAGGCCAACATATGCCTACACGGGGTTCCTTTAAACTTAAATTGCCTGCAACTATATGAGACAATATTTGATTGCTTTTTAAAAGTCAAATTCCTATGTCTTGATGATGAGTTTCCTTCAACCCTTTGAACAATATAAATTGCATTCACATCATCCTCACCTCACATGTGCAACTTAAAATGTAAAAAGTAGTATTTTCAAACATTTCCTTTTGGAAAAATATAAAAATATGTGTTGTATAAATCTTCATCATTTATGTCTCTATAGGCCATAAAGATGTCAACTTTGGTTACTCATTCATATCCTTATGATCTGCAACCAACTCTTCATGTCGTTGATGATCTACAACTAGATTAAAATATGTGATAAAATCCATCAATGAATTTCTTCTTGAAACATATTTTTTGAAAAAAAAATGCGGACTTTCAACTCTTTGACTACTTAACATCCTAACACTAAAATGCATATTAACATATGCAGGAACCCATTTGTTACGGATTTCATATAAATGACTCAACCATGCATTATCATCAAGATTAATTTTCTTCAACAAATCAAACCAACTTGCTTCAGAATTTAAGATGACATTTTTAAACAAGTTATAATTGTCACGATAAGGTATCACGCCCAATTTTTCAGAAATTTTTTTAAAAAATATGTCAAGTACAATACTGGTGAATAGTTAATTGTGGAGCTTCAGCTATGACCTTGGTCATTGTAGGATCTTGATTGATAATAATCACTTTAAGCACATCCTTCGGCTTCGGCATAGCATCCAATAATTTATTGAACAACTAAACAAAAGACTCCATTTTCTTATCACTTAAAAAGCCTCCAAAAATAATGATTTGGTCATAATGATTTACTCTTATTGCCCAAGCAAATATCATATCATACTTGTTTGTGTTGTAAGTAGTATTAAATACTATAATATTTTCAAAAAAAATTATATAACCTCCTTGCATAAAGGTTCATCAAGCTCATAGTCAAAATAAAAGCATTTAATTAGTCAGTTTGTTTTATCAAGCTCATAGTCAAAATAAAATATTGAATTTTTTTCTTTTTCCATAGCAAAAAATTCAAGTAAAGTTTTTGCATCAACCTCTTTATGTTCTTCCCTCAAACATTATTCATAATTTCTTATATCTTTGTCAATGCAACCCATGTTTTGAGCATTACCAGATTCTATCTCCATGACCCGTATTTGTTGACATGTAGTTATATTAGCTTCAAAGAGTTGTTGGCTTAAAACCCTTTTTGCAGCCGATACATTTTTGTATGATCTTAGAAGATGTATCTTTGTGAGAGTGACAAATACACGGTTATGTTCTTCAATAGAAGTACTAATAATCCAATTTGGTCCTGTTTGTCACTTTACTAGCCTTACATCTAACTCAATATACTCATCTATGCCTTTCAGTTGATCGTTCAACCAACTGTTTATAATTCTTTTGATAAAGTTCATTTGTTATCCTTCCTTGGAGCAAATAAATTATTTTCAAACTAGCTCATCTGCTCTATTTTTTTTCTACTATTATTTATCCTTACACTAAACCCACATTCCCTAACATATGCGTTGTAAAAATTAAAAGCCTCTTCAATTGTATGAAATTCCTGTTTAATTTTAGGCTTTTTTTATCCATACTTTGTGGAGTATAAGCTTTACTTGTTGGACTATCACTATCCAACATATTAATATTAACTTGTTATACCATAACAATTATGAAGCATGTGAACCATAATCCTGTAAATATCATCTCAGCATGTGAACCACAATCCTGTGAATATCGTCTCATTCATTTCAAGTAAATTGAGGAAATAATCCCAAAATCAACAATAAGAGCAACTAATTAACAAAAATACTACAAATTATCAAATTCAAGGTAAAATATCAACTTTTGAAACAAAATAGCAAATCCAATGTCTAAAGTTAACATTACTATTATTACTAAACAAAATAGCATACTCAAATTACTCAGGTCGTGTGGATTAATTAAACAATAAGTCTTATAAATTTAAAGACATGTAAAATGCTGACAGGTTATGCTTAAGTTGTGTAACTACTCATATACATTTGATCTTTTCTTTCTTTTTTTGTTTTTTTTTGGTGAAAAAGCAAAAAAATAAAAAATAAAAAGAGTGAATAAGATAGAGAGACAATTACCGAAGATGGAAGTAGGTTGATGCAATTCTTATGAAAACCTAATCTCCTACCTCGTGTTCTCCTCCAATGAGTAGCGTTTTCAGGCCGAGCTCCTCTTCAAACTCTGTAAGCAGATCGATCCTACCAAGCTCCTCTTCAACCTTTGTAAGCAGACCGATCTCGATTCATTTTCTCTTAAGCTCGCAAAGATTCGCATAGGAGGATGCCAAAGCATTTAGGGAAAAAAATGGAATACGGGAAAACAAAAAGAAAAAATAAAAAAAAAACTAATATTTTTTTATAAACTCCTAAACTCACCGTTTTGAAGTTATTTTTCATGGGACATTATTTTTAATGCATACGCGTTCTATAACGTCTCCGATGTAGTGTTTTATAGTTGTGCTATATATATATAGACTTTAATTATATATATGAGCCCCACATTTTAGAATGGCCTAAGGCCTTTAAAATATCAGGGCCGGCCCTGCAGAAAACATATATCTTTTTATCTATTTTGCTTTATATATTGCCAAATATAAACACTTTTATTTTGTTTTCCATTAGTCTTCTATTTTTTTCTTAGCATATTTAGGGATGGCAACTCACCCCGTCCCAACACCAATACCTGGTTATAGAGAGTTGCAGCAGGGACATCCCCACCCCGTGCTCTGTTTGTTTTTTTTAGTAAAACTAAATAAAAAATATATATCTACATATAAGATTTTTATATCAAAAAATTCACCATAATTTTTATACTAGAAAAAAATATATAATATAAAAAATTTTAAATTTTAAAATAATTGTAATATATATAAATTAAAAAATATAATATATATATATATATATATGGGCCAGGAATATTGCACCCCGGCCCCACCTAGGTGAGGAATCCCCCTTCTAAATAGGGTGGGTTGGAGCCGGAGTAAATTACCACCTCTAAATATATTTACCATATTAGAGTGATATTATAAAACAAATAAGTACATACATATCCATTATGGTAACATTGAAATAAAATTTTTCATATCTTACAAATTAATATTGAGTAGAGTTTGACACTTGTGTCGATTTGTTCTTAACCTTTTTCAATAATAACTTTCAATAAATTTTAAAATTGAATTATTATATGACAGACATGTTTATATTTTTCAAAGTATTTCTAACCAACTAGTTTAACCTTTGAAACTTACATTGCTCATGAAAAAAAAAGAGTTAAAGATTATGTGTTTCTGTCCTCATACAAAACCCAAATAACCAAATACTCAAAAAAAATAATTAAAATAAAACTTGAAGAAACAGAAATAACCAAAAGTGAGCAAATAATAGAACTCCGGACAACATGGGGACGACATTTTAATGGATGAATGATAAGGCCTACCATAAGTTCCTAAAAGTCTGTGCCACTACGTTGTACAGTAGCTATGTTTTGTAACCATACGATCCTCCAAAAACCAAGATCCACCACTCAATTATCCGGGACCCACTTAGCATACGAAGTCATTGGACCTGTCTTTCCTTAGGTTAGGATGATAGTTTACCCGAGGCAATTGCGACCCCACCGAATGATTAACTAAACGGACACGTATTCATAAAAAAAAAACTAAACGGACACGTTTTAGATTATGACTACCTGATTGAATACACTCGGTGTACCATTCTATTATGTACCACAGGCTCCAAAACAACAAATTTTATAATCATGTGTGGGACACTTGTCTATCGTGTGGTGCTACGGATCCGTATCCACCAGACCTCTCAAAAACCCATGTCCCACCTCCTGATCCACTGACGTTCATTTCTAGCCACGGGAACGGACATCATTAGTCGAACGCACCATTTGATTGACGGTCCCACTAACAATTGTTTTACACATCCCAATAACCACACGACTGCCTGACGATAAAGGAACTGACCATCAGATGATTGAAGACAAGACACGTGTCCGAACAGGGCCCAATTTTTTTTTGATAAGAAGGGGCCCAATTGGATGGTTATGAAGCACCACGTCTACTCTCTATGAGAGTGTGAGGCCCAAACGTGGAGGTTAGTGTACAACTCAAAGGCCTAACTGAAACGAGTGGTTTTACGGATCTGTACACAAAAGACCACTAATTAATTTTGTGGCTCATAGTCGCAGTAATCACTTTGTAATCTATTTTCTATTGGGCTGGGCCAGTGGGCCATATGTATCATTGAGAATCGGTCAAGTCCAATGAACATAAACCCGTGGCGACGTTCACATTGATTATACTTTTTTTTTAAAAAAAAAAAACTTGATAAATTTTCTCTTAAATGCAAGTTGCTTTGAAAGTCATTTTTTATATCTTTTTATCATGGTATTTCATTTATTTTATTAAAAGAACACAATTTTTTTTTTTTAATGTTTGCAAATTTGCATGTAGTTAGGTTTTTGGAGAGAAAAAAGAAGAAGTAATATCTGTTTAGATTTCACAGGAAAAAAGCAAAAGTAACCCCTAAAAAAAGAGTGAAGGAAATAAGCAAAATGTATACTTTTTCAGGTATCAATTTCAAGAAAATTTCAAAATGTGTTCTGATGCAATGTGGTATGTCTAATTCACCTTATTTGTTTTCCTTCATTTAATCAAGAAAATGATGCCAAGTTTGTATGACCAATCATATATAGTACCTATAACTTAAGTGGTTTCATTATTTTCTTTATAAAAAATGGCAAAAGATGTTAGTTATATTTTCATAAAAAAAAAGGCAAGCAAAAAAAAAGGAAAAATCATTCGTAGTTTGTCTAGCTAGTATGTCCCTTAAATTATTTTTTTTAAAGGGATTTTTAGTTTTCTTTTAGAGAAACAGAAAGTTAATTTTGTTAAAAGAAATAAAATGGAATTTGAAATTTTATATTAATTTATTTATTTATTAATAGATGATTCGTGATTAAAGCTACAAGTACGAATGAGATAACTACGAATTGACCTTTAAGCCATGAAAAATTACCATACTTATTAGTGATATATAGTTTCGTACCTGTGTCTAAAACAATTAGCTATGACCAACATCTCGCAGCAAAATCTTCACATTTAATCACGAATTATAATGTTGATGGGTGAAGAAAATTTAATTACAGTCTTTCAGCTACGAGCTGGTTACCAATGTTGTTTCAGAGACAAATATACTTCATCTACAAATAGCTTTTGCTACAAAAATAAGTTGTAGCTGAAAGTTTTTTCATTTTTTTTTTAGTGTAAGAGCCTATACACGTTGTATACTCTTTTTTATTTTTTATTTTTTTAAAGCCTTCTTTTTTTAGGTGAAATTTTTTGACCAATTATATGTGCATAAAGTTCTACAAAGAAAATGGAAAATTCTGTTGTTAATTTCAATTATATCAGTGGTGGGGAATTAGTGTGTGAATGAATAAGATAAAAATGTAGCTTTCACATGACTAAGTTCCAAAATATAAGTAAAATCATACAAATATCTCATTCCAAAAATGACAATATACAAAATGAGTGGTGCAAAATATCTTTTGTATTGTCCGCAAGAAAAGAGTCCAATCTAGTCATTTTATTAGCCGAAATCAATAATTTTATATTTTTGAAATTTAAAACCAATTTTTTGATACATGGTTTAAACAATATACTTGAAACTTATATACTATATTTTATTTATTGATTGATTGATTTTAACATACATTAATGGATCGAAGAATCAGTCTTTACTAAGCCAGGTGTTTGTAATTAGCTCATTGGTGCCTTAGTGGGCACCAAGGAAACAAATTAAAGATCAAAGCCGAAAGGAAATATCAACGTCCGACTTCGGCTTTCATGATTTAGTACCACTCAATTATTTCTCTCTTAATACTTATGAGGTCTTGAAAGATATATAATACCAACTTTTTATGATTGCTTGTCTTCTTCCTCTTCTTCTTCTTTTTCTTAAGATCAATTAATATACTTTAGTACTTGCAATTCATTTAAATTTTGCCCTTTCAACATTAAAAAAAAAAAAAACTACAGCATCCAAACTATTAGTACGTCCAAGGCACTTGATTTGATGCTCCTCAAAATTCTTCGCCAAATAATAATAATTTTTATTTTTCTAATCTAATTTGGACAGTGTAATTATGCTTTTCATCAGTAATTTAAGGAAATTTAAGGGGGAGCTTAATTGAATCGGTTTGAAAATTAAAGGGCCTTGACAAGTAAGAGGGTATTAATGGAAGAACCAAAGTCTTTACTAAGCCAAGTGTTTGTAATTAGCTCATTGGTGCCTTAGCTTGTGGGCACGAAGCAAACAAATTAAGATCAAATCTAAAGGAAATATCAACGTCGGATTTTGGGTTTCATGATTTTTTTTGGCTTTCATGATTTAGTACAACTCAATTGTTTCCCTCTTACAAAAGATATATTGTTAGGCTTGTGCTTGCTTGTAAAAGACCCGTATATGAATTTGGGTTCTAAAAGTGGAGGTCTAGCGGCTAATAGTTTTTTTAATTCAACAATTTTTAGAGTTTGTAGTTTATAAATAGATTCTTTACTCAAACTAGATGGTAGACTGTCTCTCTAAAAAATTAAGATTTATTGTTAAAGAAAAATCAAAGAAATTTTATAATTTACAAATTTAATTTTTTAATAGTTCTTATAGTTCTGATTAGAATGTCTACACGCTACTTCATCACTTTAAAAATAATTTAAAAGATTTAACAGATTATGTGTGACAAATAATAATCAAAATATTGTTGATAAACAACAGGGTATTAAATTGTATTGAACCTTATATTTATTTATTTATTTTTAACTGATGAATTGCTTAGCTCAAATATTTATGATAAATTAATCGTAGCTAATCCACAAAATGCAAATAATGATCGTGCATACATTATAAGATGCAAGCAATATACACCAATGAGGTTAGCTTAGCCTTCAAACTTAATTATTTTAAGTTTGATAAAATAAAACTCAAAATCAAAAGCTGCTAATCCATTTATTAATTGTCATGTTTTCTACAATGCTAGCTTATAACTAAAGTCATTTTAGATTTTAGAAGGAAAGAGTAGGTAGACAGAACATATCACATTCCTCTCCCTGAGATGTACTAGAAGATCCTGAGCCAATGATTTGTCTCCAATAATACAACTTTAAAAGGAAATTCTATCAAGTACTATTCTAACTGCATATGGATCAGTTCAAAGGATAAAGATTCATGCATGCCATAAATATTGGTTTTTATAATATTATTAATATATATATATATATATGTATGTATGTTTCTAAAATGTGTATTTTTCTAAACTTTTGTGAAGTAAAAGACAAAGTAAAATAGTACGATCCTTTTATACTACTAGTACTAGTGTACTACTCTTGCTCTACTTTAAAAGCATTTTACTCATAAAAATATACAATAATGATCAACAAAATTTTGTGTGAAACATTTGAAAGATTGGTTGAGAGTGATTGGGTTTAGATAGCCATTTGTTGAAGCAACTTCGGAAAAAAAGATATAGTAAATTGACTTTAATTTGTTTCATACTTCTTAATTAGTTCTAATTGTCTAAAAAGTTAAATAATTTAACTGTAAATATATTAATTTAATTTGGAGCTTAATTGAGGCAAGTTATCTACATTTTATCATGTGTTATATATATATATATATATATATATTTCTTTGGAAACTTCATAAATTAATTATATAGATGGAAGGTAATCTAAATCTTGAGGAGTTATATTTCTTCAACTAATTTAACATTAAGTTGGGAGATATCTGCCAAATATATTCTAGAAGATTTCCATCAGAATATATATGTTAATGTTCAAAGTGCAGCTAATAGAAGAAAATTAAATATTATAATGTAATGGTAAATTATAATATATTTTAAACTAAAAAAATAGAAAAAATATTAAAAAAAATAAACCCTAAAATTAAAAAAAAATTTAAATAAATTAATTAAACAAAGATACTTGAACAACAATGTCATTTAGTAAATAAACTTGATAAATATGTTGATACATAAATATAAAAAATATATAATAAATTTTTTTTAATAAATAAAAAAGGACTTTAATATGAGAATTATTAATTCAGAATTCTGTTAGAAGATAAAATTTGTTAGAATACTAATTCAATCCCCTAACAGTTCTTTTTACATCCAATATTTTGGTTATGTGTCATAAAATTGATTTTAATTGAGAACATAAAATGTTCAATTGATGATTCTTTTTTATTTTAGATTTATAAAATAAATATCATAAAATACGATCAAAAGAAAAAACTAATTAGAATTATTTTAAAAAATAATTTAAGAAAACTTCTTTATTGGCGGAGAAGCACCGTAATAATGATTGGACAAAACCCTGGCCCACAATCTTTGAGGTCTCGCGCCATCAGAGAGTATAAGCTGCGATACAAATAATGATTGGACTTTGCGTTCTTAGACTACACGTGGCGCTATTTCTTAGCGGACACGCCAGAACCTACGCATGGCCTCTGGAGTTTGGAGAGCCTGACCTTCTAGAAGTTTCCGGTAATTCCTGGCTAGCAACGACCAAGACATCTAGGGGTCTACAACGCGCCACGTGTCTTATGAACCACGCGGGCATCCTACGTGGCACCTCCATTTTCCTGAAAATGATACGGCCCCTTTTTTTGTGCACCAGCATTTAGGGCACTTTCCAAAACACTAAAGAAGAAGAAGAAGAAGCTCACCAAACACGCTTTCTCTTTTGCTCTCTCTCTCTCTCCCTCCAAACAGAAAACGCCAGAAAACTAGGAGGAAAATTAAAAAGGAAGCTTTTTTACTTCTACTTCCATTTTCTATACTTCTCCCGGGAGAGCGCCATGAATGGCGAGGAAGTGAAAATGGAAGAGAAAGTGACTACAGAGAGATTGGTGTACATGTGGGGGTATCTTCCTGGAGCTTTACCTCAGAGGTCGCCGCTTCAATCGCCTACAGTCGTCCGGACTCCGGCTACGTACTCGTGGAGGGATATCTGTGGTGGTGGTTGCGGCTTCGCCATGGCCATTTCTGGTGCTTTCTTCGATCTCTCTCTGTGTTCCTGTTTTCTTTCCTTTTTTTTTTTTTATTGGATTTCCTAAAGATTGTGGATTTTTGTTGAAATAAAAATTATTTGTTGGTTGGGTTAGTCAAAAGGAGCAATTTGCGTCCAATGGCTCTTTTCTGGGAGTACATTTATCCTCTGTTTGGTTATCGAGACAATGTGACAAAACAAGAGAAAGTAAAGCTGTGAAGCAAATGTCTTGAGTAGTTTTTCTTTTTTTTTTTTCCCCCAGAATACTCAGTGATTAGAGAAGTAGATGGTTTAACTGATTTCTCTCTGTCTCTGCTTGACTTAGTATTCAAATTGTTTTAATTAAATTTGACTACTTTTCCTTTAAAACTTTGAGATTTTTTATTGTATTAGACTTAAGTTCGTTTCTATGTAAAGCTTAGCATTTAGGCATTTCTTAAGCATTTGAAAAATTTGTGAATTCTTTTTTCTGTTTTTATTTATCCAGGGAAATAAATAAAATTGCTTTCATTTTTACTTTTCTTTGAATAAGTTAATGTTGAAATTACCATTGTTCCAAAACGGTGAGCTATTTGTATTATATTATGAGCACCCCCTCAGTCGTAATCCAACCTCTTTTTGGGGCTTTTTGGTCCTTAATAAGTGTTAATTCGTTTTTGTTGGGTGGTAGTTTTTAGTCTTTTTCATATATATATATATATATATATATATATGTATGTATTTTTTTTTTCTATTCAGTAAATGCTATTAAACCAAGTTTGTTTAGCCATATATTTTGCTAGGCAGCTTTACATGGTACATATTCTCCCCACGTGTCTTTGCAAAGTACATTTGTTTTATTTTCTGTTCATTTGTTCTATCAGAGTCTGGAAAGCTCATTACATGGGGTTCGACAGATGATCTAGGTCAGAGCTACGTGACATCTGGGAAACATGGGGTAGTGCAGCACTACATAGTACTGTCCATTTTAGCTGTACTTATTGTCTTACTTTTGAACTTACCAGCGTTTTCTCAATTTTCTTGCTAAGGAAACTCCGGAACCTTTTCCCCTTCCAACTGAAGCTTCAATACTAAAGGCTGCTGCAGGTTGGGCCCATTGTGTAGCAGTTACAGGTATAGTGATTTCGTTATTAAATATTGGTGGAAAACATAATTTCCTTAAAGTAATGAGTGACGGGGGTAAAAACCTAGGTGTGTATTTTCTCTGCTAGTCATCTCTTGACTCTGAGCTGTCAGATGCATTTGTGTGATCATTAACTAGCTTGATAAGTAAGTTTATTAAAAATGCCAAGGGGTGCAAATCAATTAGACAAGATGTTTACAAGGGAAGCTCCTTGTACAAGTAATTGGTAACTGAATAACAACAATTAATTTTTTTTTATCAATGTCTTGTTGTTCTTAGTGTTATACTTAGTGGAGTCGTACTATAAGCTTTGTTTGATTTTGTCAGAATGCGGAGAAGTTTACACATGGGGATGGAAAGAGTGTATTCCATCTGGGAAGGTCTTCGGAGACCCATCAATGGCAACAAGCTATGAAAAGGATGTATTTGAAAGGCAGGGCTCCTTTTTGACAGAGCAAGGTAGTTTCATTTGGCTTCTCTTCTCTATCATGAACATAACAAACATGTTTTCATCTGTAGCTTACTAATGTATTGGTAGTTATGGTTCAGTTAGCCCTCGCTCTCAAGGCTCACGTTCAAGTGGTACTACTGGTTCTAGTACTGATGTTAGAGGAAGTGGAGAAGAAGGTACAAAGAGGAGAAGAGTATCTTCAGCAAAGCAAGCGGCTGAAAGCTCATCATCTGGGGATGAAACTCTCTCGGCACTTCCATGTCTTGTAACACTGAACCCAGGAGTTAGAATAGCCACTGTTGCTGCAGGGGGACGCCATACTCTAGCATTATCAGGTAATTTGCCATGTTCTGGATAATTGTGGTCCCTAAGCAACAGCATTGATGCATTATCTCTTTGCATTGTGGTCATGGGACATAGGTTGGTAAGGAGTATAAAGTTAGAATCTATGGAAGATCTATTATGTAAAGCAAGACATATAATGCATGCTGATTTTCCTAAGATTTCAGATATAGGACAGGTGTGGGGTTGGGGCTACGGAGGTGAAGGGCAGCTTGGTTTAGGCTCTCGGATACGCATGGTGTCCTGTCCTCATCCCATACCGTGCATTGAATCCTCTTCTTATGGGAAGGATAGATCTGCGACAATATCTCAAGGAAGCATGAGTGAGGGACAGGGTTTTAGAGCTCCTGGAAATTATGTGAAGGGAATTGCCTGTGGGGGACGACACAGTGCAGTAATCACAGGTACATCTATAATTGTATTTTTGTTTGTTTCTTCTTTATTTCTTTACAACTAAATGGACTGTCTTCTCAAGTATTTGCATATATACACAGTCTAACAAATATAGACTAAGTTCTGGTTACAAATGTCCAGGCAGTTATGTAACCATTCATAAAAGGACTCATAATTTCAATGATTCAGTATAACATATTTATCCACCAAAAACTGTAGCATGGGATATTCATGAAGCTTACTAGTAACTTCGGAAATATGGTTAATAATTTGTTACGATATTATCATTTATTAATAGTAATAACATTTATCTGAATTCAGATGCTGGAGCACTTCTTACTTTTGGATGGGGGCTGTATGGACAGGTGAGTTATTATGCAGCAGTGATTGCTTAATTTAATGTCTGCAGTGCTCTCCATCTCTGCATCTCTCTATAGTGGCAATTGTAGTAGCTATATCTAGTCACATTTTAACTGAATACTCTGAGCTATTAATATAGTCCAAAAATATTGATGAAAGTATCTCTATACAGTTAATTTTCCACCTGATTAAAAGATTAGCAATTTTAGTTACTGATGAGTCCTATTGTGTAGGTTTAATCCGTTGTTGTCTTATAGATTAAAAAAAAAAAGCAAACCCTGTTGAGCATGCATTTATCAAGAATGTTTGGATTTTCTTGGAGTTATCTTACTCTTGAGTGGGTGAATAATTGGTTCTCTTGAAAGATTATGGCTTTGTCTTGTCTGGATGGACCTTGGCTTGGTGATGCTCTTCCTTTATTGTTGAGCTAGGGAAAATTAAAACCTATGTTTGAAGGTTCTAGGTTTAAACATAAGTGAAATCAAGTTTGAGCTTAGAAAGGCTCTAAAAGATCCTTTGGCCTCTACCTTGCTCAATGAAATTGACTGTTGGTAGCATGGATCAATTCATTGTCCTTAAAATCATATGGTGTTGATTTGGCATAATTTTATGGACATCAAACAAATATTTGATTTTTTTAAAATTTATATATTTTTTAGGGTTTATGGCGACAATGCCCTTGAACTATGCACAAAGTTACAAATTGCCACCTGAACTATGAAATTAGCATCAGCACCCCCTAAACTTTAGAATTTGTAAATTGCCCCTGACTTATAAATATAGTGTATTTTTACCTTAACAGTTCAGAAATATTTTTTTATTTGAATAATTCAAAATAATTTATTTTTTCATCTATTGCCAGTTATTTCAACCTTTGACTTTTTTTTTAAAAAATAAAATAAAATAAGAAAAGAAAAAGAAAAAAGAGAGTACATCTGAACGGTTAAATATATACTGTATTTATGAGACAGGGCAATTTGCAACTCTTACTAAAGATCAGTGGGTATTAGTGCCAATTTTATCGTTTACGGGAAACTTTGTGCATAGTTCGGGGGGGCACTGTTACCAAAAATCCCATTTTTCAGTGTTTCTAATGAAGTATGAAGGTCAACTCAATCGGATCTGACCTTTGCTCTTCAAATATTTGAATGTATGGTTGGAATAAACAATCTTTGTTTGTTTATCAAACAATCTTTACCATGTAGCTTGAAATATGTAATTTAGTTTATATATTTTTTTATATTAAGCTCTGTAGACATACATAACGTGGTCATTTTGTTGGTGTGAATTAAGACCCGTATCAGTTCTAGTCTTAAATATGTTTATCTTTGCCAGGTTACTTATTTGACCACTGCATTTATGTACAACTAAAATTGCATATGCTTATCTCTCATATTCTGATGAATCTTCCTCATGTTGAGGAGCCTTTGATGCTGCAATGTGTTCTCTCTAACTCTTAATAGGGTCAGGTTCACTTAATAATTTCATAATCGATGCTACAGGTATAGATTATTCTGTCTGATTTCTTCTATACTTTGCTGCTCACTACCCCCTTATTTCCCAGCCTTCTCAGTTGATATGCAGCACAATGCTTCAAGCAGAATATCTCATTTTCCTGCCTGATTTCTTGCTAGTATTTCATTCTCCTGCTCACTTAACTTTTGGCTTGTGAAAACTTGTAGATCATGGTATGGATATTTTGCAACCAATTTCTAAAAGATACGATTCTGCATATTTGGTTTCTTGATTTTGGAGCCCTTAATGATGATTACCAAAATAAAACTCATCCATTATCGCTCCAAAACTTGCAAACAGATTCCTAATTATATGCTCTTCTAGTCTACTTCTTCGACTGGCATGTTTGGACTTTTTAATCCTTTTATCCATCCCTAATACTGCCTGGAGTTTCCCTACTATTGACTATTTCTTCAGGATCAACATGTAGGTAAAGTAGAAATGGTGGAGAAAAAGCAGTGTAGATGTTCAAGATGAGGTTCACTCAACAAGGGATAATATATTCTATTCTATTCCTTTTTAATGTTAACTTTCTCATGCTCTGTCAGTTGCTGCTTGTGTTTGGCTTATCATGACAAAGAGTATAACTGATTTTATTGTGAAATGTTCTGTTTTTGGTCAAGTGTGGGCAAGGAAGTACAGATGACGAGTTAAGTCCAACTTGTGTGACTTCCTTGCTGGGTATCCGGATAGAGGGTGTTGCTGCAGGATTGTGGCACACCGTCTGTATATCTGCTGATGGTGATGTTTATGCTTTTGGTGGGAATCAATTTGGACAGTTGGGAACTGGAGCAGATCAAGCTGAGGTACACTCTAAATTCATCTTCAGCTCAGTAAACTCATTTCATTTCCCAAATAGAACTGAAAATATTTTTTTATGCCAGAAATCTAGATAGTACTGAAGGATACGGTACGATGGTTTAGATTCTGTAACTCTACTGTAGAGAATGAAAGTGGATGTGTGGGGTTATTTCAGTTTGATATGTCATGTTACTGTCATTTCTTTGCGCCCATTATGTAGTTGTTATCCCAAGCTTGCAACATAACTTTCATGTTGATGAACTGCACTGATATTACTGAATTTTTCTGCAATTAACTCGTGATTTTCTTGGTTTATAAACCAGACTCTTCCACGGCTTTTGGATTCTCCAAGTTTGGAAGATACGCATGCAAAAATTGTATCTTGTGGGGCTCGTCATAGTGCCATAGTTACGGGTATGTCATATTTGCGTTTAAACTTGAATGATGCTAGTTTGTCATCCCAGTTACCTAATGCTCATAGCTGTTAGAACTTGGGTTTTGAGTACACTTTTGTAATTATCAGTTTGGGTAAATCTTAAAACTTTGGATTTACTATATTTGATATGCCAATGCTGATTTTTTTTGTGTTTGTCTTACATCATTCTCATCCGTGGTCCTTGAAGCTGATGGAAAAGTGTTCTGCTGGGGTTGGAACAAGTATGGCCAGGTATAATGTTCAATCCGACATTCCAATACCAAGATAGATACAATCTCACACATCATTAGCAATTAAAGAATCGTTTTTGTTCATACAACAAACTGCATTTTGCATTTTTTGAGTTTTTGAAGCCTGGTAGGTCTCCGGCATACTTGACACTTTCGAATTTTGGGTGTGTCACTTGGCAGCTTGGCTTGGGCGACGTGATCGACCGCAACATTCCTTCTCAAGTTGTCATCGAGGGTTGTATCCCCAGAGATGTGGCTTGTGGCTGGTGGCATACCTTGCTTTTAGCTGAATCACTCGCTTGAGTTGCTACACCCTCCCATAGGCCTAGGCACAGTTTTGTTAGATAGCAGATCTCTGGATTTGTAATTAGGAGTTTTCTATGTGTTATGTACATATACAATGTAACGCATTCTTTGGTGGTTCAGGTCGTCCACCTTGACCAGGGCTCTGAGAAAAAATATTCTCATATTAAATATATAACACTATTTATGTTTTCTTTTTTTTTTTTAAATTTATTGTACATAACCTAACAAAAAATCTTCAGCAATAAAAGCGAACGGAATCGAATTCCAACTATGAACGGTACTCCCTCAATTACGCTTAAAAATTTGAAATGACCATTCTTACAAAATTTTTACGCACGAGAATAAATAATAGAATTCCGGAACAATTATTTATTTGTATTTTCTTTCTTTTTCAATGAGGGTGTCCTGTTACTAGAGGAAGTTTAACACAGAGTATTTTAACACAGTTGTTTGCACAAACGACGAGCTCTTTTGAATCCGGGTTCACTTAGCTAATGAAATTATATCATGTGCATTGTAAAAGAACACAAATATTAAGTAGCATTACTCTATCTTTAACTGGTTGACTAATAAAAGGTGGTTATTGCACAATACTAAAACGTAAGTAATAAGGGTGGCAATTTGATCTGGTTTCGCTCCACTTCGCCGGGTCCTGCCCCGAATGTGGTAGGACTACTCGGTTATCCGGATTGGCAAGGTGGGGCTGGAGCATGGGTCAAAATTTTTTTGCCAGATCCTACCCATATGTGGTGGGGACTACTCAGTTATCCGGGTTGGTCGGGTGGGGCTGAGGCTGGGGCATGGGCCAACAAATTTGTCCCGGGATGTAACCGAGGCATAGTATTCCGCCCCGCTGCCCTGCCCGCCCCGAAACCAACCCAACCCATATATATATATATATATATATATTATATTATATTATATTATATTTTTTCATTTTTTATCTCCCTCGTCTTTCCTCCTCGATCTTACCTTGATCTCTCGAGTCTCTTACTCTTATCTTTCACTCTCGATGGCACCAGACGGCAAGCTGCATGCCTCTTATTTTTGTTATTTTCACCTTTCATTATGTGCCGCCGCAAGTAAAGAAAACGATGACGTTTTTATGGTCTTCTAGATGAACACCTTTTTCTATACCATCTTTGAAAAGAAGATCGTTTCAATTCTTTTCTTTTGGTAAGGATTTTAATTTTAATTTTATTATATTGAATGTTCTATTTCGGCTTCTTTCTTTGCTGACTCTGCGGGCTGAAATCTGGATTAGGTGCAAGAAGATTATGACACAGTACGTGGGCAATGACTACAAAAGTATTATATGGTTGACGTTTTTCTATGATTGAAAATTTAGTTTTTCAAAGTTTGAAGCTTGGTATCCACGTTTGTTAGTTTTGGTTGGATGCAGATCATACATATATATATATATATACTAATTACCAATAATTTATTTTTATTGTTATTTTCTTTTGTTTCCTTATATAGAAGCCTCACACAACGATTTATTTTTATTTTTTACTTTTTTTTATTTTCTTGTAAAACCCCGTCACTATAACTGTTGGTGCCCCCACCATCGTAATATTGGTGAGGCACCAACAGTTCAATTTTTATCATATTTTAATTCTTTTAATTTCTTTTATTTTTTTTTATTATTTGATTCCAATAAAACATCAAATTAAGTTTATTTTCATTTATAAACCAATTACCAATAATTTATTTTTATTGTTATTTTCTTTTGTTTCCTCGCATAGAAGCCCCACACAACAATTTATTTTCATTTTATTTTGTTTTCTTGTAAAACCTCATCACTACAACCGTTGGTGCCCCCACCATCGTAACATTAGTGGGACACCAACAATTCAATTTTCATCATATTTTGTTCTTTTAATTTTTTTTATTTCTTTTCATTATTTGAACCAATAAAATAACAGATCAAGTTTATTTTCATTTATAAACCAATTAATATCTCACTTGAAAATGCAACAACATAAAAAATATATATGTGAACAAATTAAAAGATATTTACCGGATAATTAGAGCAAAAATTTAAAAATTTCATCAAAAACACAACAAACATCAACTTGATTCCAACACTAAAATAAAATAAAATAAAACCATAATTCCAAACATTAGAAAAAAAAAATTCCAAACATAAAAAAAAAGAAAAGATAAAAAACAAAATTTATACGTAATTATAGACATAGAAAGGGAATGGAGATGGAGAAGTGGGGTGTGAAGGGAGGCTAACCAGCTTGCATGGCCCGGTAACGAGCATTCACACTCTCTAACTGATATTTTTATAGTCCAAAAATATTTAGTATTTGCTTTCTACTGGATGCAAGGTTTAATTCCACCATGATGTACCATTGATGAGTTACCATTGATGTCGTGGTGGGGCACCAATATTGAACACTTAGTGGACCATTCAGTTCTTGTCACTTTATATAAAGAATAAATATAAAAAGCCATCACAATTAGTTTCGAACCAGTTTATAGAAAAAAGATGCACATATTTCAAAGTAGATTCCTTTTGTTACATTCAATGCCTAATTTCACTATTGCTTACTGTTGGTGCCTCACCATTGATGTGGTGGTGGATTACCAACGATTTCCCACCTACTTCCAAAGCAACAAACCCAAAATAAATAAAAAAATTCAAAAAAAATACAACTTTCTATTACACCAACTCCCACCCTCCTCCACGTGACCAGCAGAAAAATAGGAAAACAATTCAAAAGAAGTTTCAAAATGACATCGTTTTGAATATGCAATTGGAAAAAAAAATAACAAAAAAAAGGGAACAAAACGACAAAATAATAAGGACGAAAAACAACGAAAGTTGCTGTGCCTTGGGCTAGAACCGCGCTTTATATATAAGGATAGATTTTTATTGTTATTTTCTTTTGTTTCCTTGCATAGAAGCCCCACACAACAGTTTATTTTCATTTTTATTTTATTTTGTTTTCTTGCAAAGCCCTATCACTACAACCGTTGGTGCCCCCACCATCGTAACATTGGTGGGGCACCAACAATTCAATTTTCATAATATTTGTTCTTTTAATTTTTTTTTATTTCTTTTCATTATTTGAACCAGTAAAATACCAGATCAAGTTTATTTTCATTTATAAACCAATTAATATCTCACTTGAAAATACAACAATATAAAAAAAATATATGTGAACAAATTAAAAGATATTTACCGGATAATTAGAGCAAAAATTTAAAAATTTCATCAAAAACACAACAAACATCAACTTGATTCCAACACTAAAATAAAATAAAAAATAATAATAATTCCAAACATTAGAAAAAAAAATTCCAAACATAAAAAAAAAAAAAGATAAAAAACAAAATTTATACATAATTATAGACATAGAAAGGGAATGGAGATGGAGAAGTGGGGTGTGAAGGGAGGCTAACCAGCTTGCATGGCCGGGTAACGAGCATTCACACTTTCTAACTGATGTTTTTATATTTCGAAAATATTTAGTATTTGCTTTTTACTGGATACAAGGTTTAATTCCACCATGATGTACCGTTGATGAGTTACCATTGATGTGGTGGTGGGGCACCAATATTGAACACTTAGTGGAACATTCAGTTCTTGTCACTTTATATAAAGAATAAATATAAAAAGCCATCACAATTAGTTTCGAACCAGTTTATAGAAAAAAGATGCACATATTTCATAGTAGATTCCTTTTGTTGCATTCAATGCCTAATTTCACTATTGCTTACTGTTGGTGCCTCACCATTGATGTGGTGGTGGATTACCAACGATTTCCCACCTACTTCCAAAGCAACAGACCCAAAATAAATAAAAAAATTCAAAAAAAATACAACTTTCTATTACACCAACTCCCACCCTCCTCCACGTGACCAGCAGAAAAATAAGAAAAAAATTCAAAAGAAGATTCAAAATGACATCGTTTTGAATATGCAATTGGAAAAAAAATAACAAAAAAAGGGGAACAAAACGATAAAATAATGAGGACGAAAAACAACGTAAGTTGCTGTGCCTTGGGCTAGAACCGCGCTTTATATATAAGGATTTCTTGTAAAGCCTCATCACTACAACCGTTGGTGCTCCCACCATCGTAACATTGGTGGGGCACCAACAATTCAATTTTTATCATATTTTGTTCTTTTAATTTTTTTTATTTCTTTTCATTATTTGAACCAATAAAATACCCGATCAAGTTTATTTTCATTTATAAACCAATTAATATCTCACTTGAAAATGCAACAACATATAAAAAATATATGTGAAAAAATTAAAAGATATTTACCGGATAATTAGAGCAAAAATTTAAAAATTTCATCAAAAACACAACAAACATCAACTTGATTCCAACACTAAAATAAAATAAAATAAAACCATAATTCCAAACATTAGAAAAAAAAAATTCCAAACATAAAAAAAAAAGAAAAGATAAAAAACAAAATTTATACGTAATTATAGACATAGAAAGGGAATGGAGATGGAGAAGCGGGGTGTGAAGGGAGGCTAACCAGCTTGCATGGCCCGGTAACGAGCATTCACACTCTCTAACTGATGTTTTTATAGTCCGAAAATAATTAGTATTTGCTTTTTACTGGATGCAAGGTTTAACTCCACCATGATGTACCATTGATGAGTTACCATTGATGTGGTGGTGGGGCACCAATATTGAACACTTAGTGGAACATTCAGTTCTTGTCACTTTATATAAAGAATAAATATAAAAAGTCATCACAATTAGTTTCGAACCAGTTTACAGAAAAAGATGCACATATTTCAAAGTAGATTCCTTTTGTTACATTCAATGCGTAATTTCATTATTGCTTACTGTTGGTGCCTCACCATTGATGTGGTGGTGGATTACCAACGATTTCCCACCTACTTCCAAAGCAACAGACCCAAAATAAATAAAAAAATTCAAAAAAAATACAACTTTCTATTACACCAACTCCCACCCTCCTCCACGTGACCAGCAGAAAAATAGCAAAAAAATTCAAAAGAAGTTTCAAAATGACGTCGTTTTGAATATGCAATTGGAAAAAAAAATAACAAAAAAAGGGGAACAAAACGACAAAATAATGAGGATGAAAAACAACGAAAGTTGCTGTGCCTTGGGCTAGAACCGCGCTTTATATATAAGGATAGATTTTTATTGTTATTTTTTTTTGTTTCCTTGCATAGAAGCCCCACACAACAGTTTATTTTTATTTTTATTTTATTTTGTTTTCTTGTAAAGCTCCATCACTACAACCGTTGGTGCCCCCGCCATCGTAACATTGGTGGGGCACCAACAATTCAATTTTCATCATATTTTGTTCTTTTAATTTTTTTTTTATTTCTTTTCATTATTTGAACCAATAAAATACCAGATCAAGTTTATTTTCATTTATAAACCAATTAATATCTCACTTGAAAATGCAACAACATAAAAAAAATATATGTGAACAAATTAAAAGATATTTACCGGATAATTAGAGAAAAAATTTAAAAATTTCATCAAAAATACAACAAACATCAACTTGATTCCAACACTAAAATAAAATATAAAAAAACCATAATTCCAAACATTAGAAAATAAAATTCCAAACATAAAAAAAAAAAAAAAAAGATGAAAAACAAAATTTATACATAATTATAGACATAGAAAGGGAATGGAGATGGAGAAGTCGGGTGTGAAGGGAGGCTAACCAGCTTGCATGGCCAGGTAACGAGCATTCACACTCTCTAACTGATGTTTTTATAGTCCGAAAACATTTAGTATTTGCTTTTTACCGGATGCAAGGTTTAATTCCACCATGATGTACCGTTGATGAGTTACCATTGATGTGGTGGTGGGGCACCAATATTGAACACTTAGTGGAACATTCAGTTCTTGTCACTTTATATAAAGAATAAATATAAAAAGCCATCACAATTAGTTTCGAACCAGTTTATAGAAAAAAGATGCACATATTTCATAGTAGATTCCTTTTGTTGCATTCAATGCCTAATTTCACTATTGCTTACTGTTGATGCCTCACCATTGATGTGGTGGTGGATTACCAACGATTTCCCACCTACTTCCAAAGCAACAGACCCAAAATAAAAAAAAAATTCAAAAAAAATACAACTTTCTATTACACCAACTCCCACCCTCCTCCACGTGACCAGCAGAAAAATAGCAAAAAAATTCAAAAGAAGTTTCAAAATGACGTCGTTTTGAATATGCAATTGGAAAAAAAAATAACAAAAAAAGGGGAACAAAATGACAAAATAATGAGGACGAAAAACAATGAAAGTTGCTGTGCCTTGAGCTAAAACCGCGCTTTATATATAAGGATCTATTGTTATTTTCTTTTGTTTCCTTGCATAGAAGCCCCACACAACAGTTTATTTTCATTTTTATTTTATTTTGTTTTCTTGCAAAACCCCATCACTACAACCGTTGGTGCCCCCACCATCGTAACATTGGTGGGGCACCAACAATTCAATTTTCATCATATTTTGTTCTTTTAATTTTTTTTTATTTCTTTTCATTATTTGAACCAATAAAATACCAGATCAAGTTTATTTTCATTTATAAACCAATTAATATCTCACTTGAAAATGCAACAATATAAAAAAAATATATGTGAACAAATTAAAAGATATTTACCGGATAATTAGAGCAAAAATTTAAAAATTTCATCTAAAACACAACAAACATCAACTTGATTCCAACACTAAAATAAAATAAAAAAAAATCATAATTCCAAACATTAGAAAAAAAAATTCCAAACATAAAAAAAAAAGAAAAGATAAAAAACAAAATTTATACATAATTATAGACAAAGAAAGGGAATGGAGATGGAGAAGTGGGGTGTGAAGGGAGGCTAACCAGTTGCATGGCCAGGTAACGAGCATTCACACTCTCTAACTGATGTTTTTATAGTCCGAAAATATTTAGTATTTGCTTTTTACTGGATGCAAGGTTTAATTCCACCATGATATACCGTTGATGAGTTACCATTGAAGTGGTGGTGGGGCACCAATATTGAACACTTAGTGGAACATTCAGTTCTTGTCACTTTATATAAAGAATAAATATAAAAAGAGCCATCACAATTAGTTTCAAACCAGTTTATAGAAAAAAGATGCACATATTTCAAAGTAGATTCCTTTTGTTGCATTCAATGCCTAATTTCGCCATTGCTTACTGTTGGTGCCTCACCATTGATATGGTGGTGGATTACCAATGATTTCCCACCTACTTCCAAAGCAACAGACCCAAAATAAATAAAAAAATTAAAAAAAAATACGACTTTCGATTACACCAACTCCCACCCTCCTCCATGTGACTAACAGAAAAATAGCAAAAAAATTCAAAAGAAGTTTCAAAATGACGTCGTTTTGAAGATGCAATTGGAAAAAAAATTAACAAAAAAAGGGGAACAAAATGACAAAATAATGAGGACGAAAAACAACGAAAGTTGCTGTGCCTTGGACTAGAACCGCGCTTTATATATAAGGATAGATATATATATATTAAAACGATAAAAAAAATTAATTAATTAATAAATCTTTTAAAATAGTTCAGTTATTATATTAGAATAACCCTGAAATCTAAATGGTATAGTAGTAATAATTTACACTAATGATACATGCATGATCTAGAAAAATCCAATCACACAGAGGGTTGGTGGATTTCTTAAATTTTTATTTTTTTATGTTTTATTTAGCAACAGCAATAGTAATAATTAAAACTTGTATGATTTTCGGTTGTCAACACAAATTAAAATGGGCTTGTCAAGGCAAAACATGTTATTAAAAGAAAATAATAATAAGGTGAATTTTTTCATCATAACAGCGAAAAGTACTGAAGGAAGCTTCCAAAATCTGCAAAACGTGAACTTCCCCCAAACGATAAGTTTGACAAAACCGCAATTTTTAAGATTTTAAACCAAGACACCACCAAGTGCCCATCAACTTCTCAGACTCTCCTTTCATTCTTTTTCTTTCTCTCTGTTTTCTACATGGAGGCGGCGCCAAAACTAATCCTTTTCGCGTTGGCTCTGCTAACATGCTCATGGCGCGCAGTGCCCGCCAAACATTGTCCCAGCTGCGGCACTACCCCAGTACCCTATCCCCTCAGCACCGACGACACATGCGGCGACCAGTCGTACAAGATCCGGTGCGACACGAGCTCACTCGTATTCGACACCCTGAACAACTCCTACCCAATCGCCTCCATCTCACCATCCAATCAGCGGTTCGTGATCAGGCCCTCGAGCTTCCTACCCAACGCCTGCGTCACATCGGATATCGTCCACCAAGGCATCCAGCTCAACGACTCGCTTCCCTTCAACGTCACCAGTGGCAACACCATCATGTACCTCAACTGTACGGAAAGCCTCCTCCGATCGCCGCTCAACTGCTCTTCGGCGAGTCTCTGCCACACCTACATCAACGGCTCGGACGACGTGCCGTATTGCGGGAACGCGTCTCTGTGCTGCACGTTCAGGGCCGGAGGGTCGTCGACGTCGTACATGATTCGGGTCCGGGACTCAGGGTGTAGGGCCTACACGAGCTTCGTGAATCTGGACCCGAGTCTGCCAGTGGACCGGTGGCCCGAACCCGGCGTGGAGATACAGTGGGTTTCGCCGCGCGAGCCTCTGTGCGGGACCCAGTCGGACTGTGAGGACGGCGGAGGGAGGTCCACGTGCGGGGCTGATCCGGTTGCGAGTGGGGTCCAACGGTGTTTCTGCAACGATGGGCTCGTGTGGGACCCAGTAGAGGGCTTCTGTGTTGTAAGTGAGTTGTGCTCTGCGGTCATCCTACCTGTGGCGAGCCAATCTTTTAACTTTTCTGGGAAATTTAAATGAAATAGGAAGAACTCTAATGTTTGACTTTGACTATTGTCTGCAGATGTCACGTGTCAAGATCCAGATGGATGTGATTCATCAAACCGGACAGCTCTCATTGCAGGTAAAATTCGTCATCTTTTTGTGTTTTTTCCCCTAATTTTATCAACTTGATCCGAGTCTGCGCATTAAAGCTGGCCAGTCAAATAGCTAATGGGGGTCGTAATCCTTCAATATGAAAGTGATACTCTAGTAGATAATTTTTTTTATTTAAAAATTAATTACTCTTTTTTTTTTCTTTTTTTTTTTTCTAGTTTTGAAAAGAGATAGAAGTTTGTTTTAAATTATTTTAAAGGGATTTCAGTCTTTCTTATTTTTGGTTATACTATTTTGTTAATTTACATTTATTTTTAAAGTAATTTGATGAGCCATGCATAATGCATGCACGTGTCAATATGGAAATATATTCTTTTTTTTGGTAAATAAATATGGAAATATATTCAATTTGAAGTAAAATATACATTATAACACTAGAGGGAGATTCAAAATCTGTCTATAACTTTTTCTTTTTGATAATTTGATAGTAGATACTAGACCAAGCGCGCCATATAATTTTATGATGTGTGTTGTCTTTGCCTAGGCAGGAGTATTATGGGGAAGAAATAGGTTTTTTTTTAAGGTTGTAATTTATAAGCAAAATTGTGAAGAGCTGTAATTAATTCTATAATATATTAAGAAGAAAAAGAACATGGGAATGATGACGTGGCGAACAGGCCAAAACATCCACAGGCCACATAATTATGATATTACGTAAAAATAGTAGACTATATGTACTTAACAAGCATGGATGTTAATACTATGCATGCAGGTCTAGTGTCAGGCATTGGAACAACGCTAATTGTCTTCATCATTGCCATTCTACTATACAAACGCCACAGACGCATTAAAGAAGCTCAAGAACGCTTGGCCAGAGAGCGTGAAGAAATACTAAATGCCAATGGAGGAGGTAGAGCGGCAAAGATCTTCACTGGCAAAGAGATAAAGAAAGCAACTAACAGCTTCTCCAAAGACCGCCTACTTGGTGCTGGTGGCTATGGTGAAGTTTACAAAGGCATTCTTGAAGATGGCACTGTTGTGGCTGTCAAGTGTGCCAAGCTTGGTAACACCAAAGGAACCGATCAAGTCCTCAACGAGGTTCGAATTCTCTGCCAGGTTAACCACCGGAGCTTCGTTCACTTACTTGGTTGTTGTGTTGAATTGGAGCAGCCTATATTGGTCTATGAGTACATCGAAAATGGAACCCTTTTAGAACATCTCCGGGGAAAAAGTTCACTTTCTTGGAAAAACCGTCTTCAAGTTGCGTATGACACCGCGGATGGTCTAGCTTACCTTCATTTCTCGGCGGTTCCTCCGATATACCACCGAGATGTGAAGTCTAGTAACATTCTACTGGACGAGAAGTTGAATGCCAAGGTCTCGGATTTCGGGTTATCTCGGTTGGCTCATACAGATTTGAGTCATATTTCAACTTGTGCTCAGGGGACTCTTGGATACCTTGACCCTGAGTACTATAGAAACTATCAGCTGACTGATAAAAGTGATGTTTATAGCTTCGGAGTCGTGTTGCTGGAGCTGTTAACATCTCAGAAAGCAATAGACTTTACCAGGGAAGCAGACGATGTTAACTTGGCGGTCTACGTGCAGAGAATGGTGTCGGAGGAGAGGTTGATGGATGTCATCGATCCAATGTTGAAAGAAGGAGCGAGTAGTTTGGAGCTTGATACAATGAAGGCATTGGGGTTCTTGGCAGTGGGTTGCTTGGAGGAAAAGAGACAGAACCGACCTTCTATGAAAGAAGTCACTGAGGAGATTGAGTACATTATGAGCATTGCAACAGCAAAGGTTGTGGTGAACTAACTAGTTCTCTGTATGAGTTTTGCATAGTGTTAAAAAGTGAGAGTAGGTTCATATCATATAGGTTTTGAAGATTTTACGTTTTATAAGATTATTGGTGGTGAGTTTTGTTGTCGTTGTTGTTATTGTGTTTTTGTGGGCTTGAAGGTGATTGTTGCGAAGCATATGAACGTATAAAGGTACTTTTGTAAAAAAAATTGAATTGCAGTTTTGTAGGAATAATGGTTGTTAAGCTAATTGCTTTGCTTGAAAACCAAACTGACTTTTGCAGTGTTGAGACCAAATTCTTATAAAATGATATTTCCACAAGGTTTGCTTCTACAAGTTTTGGTTAGTAGCAAAATGTGAAAGAGAGGACTGTGAAAATTGGATTCTCACCTATAATTGAAACTAAAACCAATTTGGATTCATCAGCTATCAAGGTTATTACAAAATGGTTGTCAGCAGATTCTCATGTACATGATGCGAGAGCTTTGAATATGTTGGACCACCTTTTTCAGCATCTACATTTACAGAGATACATACACGATAATATAGAAAAAGTCTCTTTTTCTTTTTATTAGATTAGCCAAAAACGTACATACACACAGCTAGAGCAGTACCTTGTGAACTAGCATGTCTAGAAAAAGAAAAACTTCCTACAAATACACCAAAACAGGAGTAGTAATCAAGTAAGTATGGAGAAAAAAGTTCATGAACCGCAAAATATACTGTAATCTTTATTAAAGAAATAATTTTTCTCCATCAAATTCAAAGCTTTTAAATAGTAAATATGAAAAATAATTTTTTTTTCTATAAAATGACCAATGGTACCATCCATGAAAAAATCTGAAACTGGTAACGAAAAGCTTGGATTACATAAACAACCTTTTCTTGGTGAGGTTTTGACAAACACAGCCAGCTAATTTTTTTGCAAAAGAAACCGGAGAGAAATATGCAAAATTAGCTTTCGTCCCATCTGTCGAGAATAGTGCTCTAAAAGCATATTTATTGTATTTTTGTTGCTGAATAACAAATAAAATAATAATTAATTTTCATATTCTTTTTGCTAGCATTATTTGTAATACTTTATAAATATCATGAAAATTTCTTGATTGTTAATATGACCTTAAACTTAATATATAAGAGTTATATATGTGAGGATTAAATTTAAGGATAATAATCTAAATTAGTCCGTAATTAATAATTAAAGTTCTGAAATCTTTAATTTTACAAAGTTACTAGTATGGTCCATTACCATTGAGAATGAAATGGTTTGATTTGGACTGTTAATGTAGTGACATTTAATGGAGATACTTTATATAATAACATTATATAGGACTGGACTAGATAAATATTAATTCTCTTATAATATCCGTTAAATATAGAGAATTTATATTTATGATTATGATGATCATATATAAAACGATTTTAATCTTGAGTATTTAACACTCTTATTTGTGACGTTATGTTTTTTTATTTACTCAAAAAGGTTTATTGCTTATGATAAACTATAACATTGTATTTTGAAAACATGATGAAGTGAATAGTTGAGAATGATAGATACAGATATAGAATCAATTCCTTCTGAATAGAAGTTAGATAATAGTTATTTTAAGTGGCAATTCAATTCTTGAACAATAGAGCGCTCAATTCATGATACGATTATGAATTTGTTGTTCATTATAGAATTGTTGGTACTTGAGGATAAAGATATAATTAGAGAGGTTAACAGATTTTGGTTCTAGCTCTAATTATGGAGGATTAATCTATATATAGTGATTATATCAATGGACTATTCAATGTTTATTTTAGGTAAATTAATCTATAATTTCAAGAGTGCAATTTCGATTTTTAGTGGAGTAATACTGGAACTAATAAACTAAATATATTAATTAAAGAGTTTAATTAATTATCAAATTTATTGAAGTTTAAAATTATAAGTCCATAGGCCCCTTTGTCATCTCTATAAATACTTGTATTGAATATATAGAATGTGAATAATTAGATTTTAAATTATTGAATTTTAAATTTACTATTATTATATTTGTAATACGGGAAAAATATATTTTTTTAATTTTATGTTTGTATAATTACAAATGTTGTAAGTTAATTAATTATGCAATTAAATAATATGATTATTTAATTATAGTTAAAATATATGTATGTATTATATATGGATATAATATATATATATATATGTTATAAATGGTTATAATATATATATGTAGTGAACGTGTTAGCTAGTATTAATTATATATATATATATATATATAATTGTTTAATTGTTAAATAGTTAATTAGTAAATGTATTTTACGTGATAGTTATTGTAATTATCCTATACGTTTTCTATTCAGATTAGTTATCTGATATATATATATATATATATAATTGATTATTAAATAATTAATTAGAATTTAAAATAGAGTTATTTTTTGTTTAGAAAACCTAATAACTCTAGGTTTTAAAAGATATTCTGTGTGACAAAAATTTTGGAGAACTTTTGACACACAAAATTTTAACATGCTCTATCTCATGTGTTGAGAAAATAAAGCATATTGATACCTAGAGACGCACACTCGTTTGTTCATTTGGTAGGAGATTTCACAAGGAAGATCGTGGTACCAGAAGGCTTAAAAGGTAAATCATGGTATTCGTCCTAATCACTTCTTTAGTAATTTTTATTCTAACTATTAAAAATTAAATTCTATATGCATCTATAATAGTTCTTGGCTATAAAAGTGTTTTATAAAAATTTCTAAAAGTTTTATTGTGGTTTTATTCCGCTGATTTAATTTTTAAAACCAATAATTGGTATAAGAGCCAGATTATAGATGTATAGAGACTTAATGATTATGTTTTGTGAAAGCATAATTTATTTTATTGCATGAATTGAGTTGACACATATGCATATGATGTATGTTATTTTTTTTATTATTGATTTATAGTTCATGTGATGAATGGTTGATTGAAATTTGGGCATGATTTTGGGTCGTTCCTTTCGATTTATTATTATTATTATTATTGATTGATTGGATTTTAGAGAAAGGTTAGAGAAAGAATTCTCTTTGGAGAGTTCACAGCAGAGTCACACGGTAGGCGCCGGTGGGCTCGGCCATCATGGGTTGAGGCCGCCAAGTTGGAATCACCGTCGGTTGCAGACCCATATGAACGGGTTCGTGGATCGTCCATTAGCTGAGATCGCCTTCGTTTTTGGTTTGGGATCGCGGGATCATGGTGCGGTGATCGTGGACGTGGGCTCGATGTGGATCATCAGCTTTTGTGGTGGATTACAGGTCTGGAGTTGTCAATTGGGTCCATTCGTTGGTTGATAGGGCTTCGAATCTATGCAGCTGGGCTCGGGATTGTGTTCTGTATCTGAGCTCACGGGTTTGGATTTGGTGAGCTGCAATCTCGGGCCTCTTCGCAGGTTGGAGTGTTGAAGCTAGTGGGTTTTCTAACTGGACGATTCGAAACTTTTGTACAAGCGGCTCTAGAATTTCCAGACCCATGAGCTCCGCGGCATTTGCAGTAATAAGTAGGTGGAATTGTGGACAGTTACTCCTGCATTCTGATAACAATTGGATTCTTATGGTGTTATTTGTAATTTTTATTTGGAACTCTGCTGTTTCTGTGGGTTATGAACTGTGTGGGTTCTAATTTGTGATCATTTCTTTTTTGTATATGGAAAACTATGTGTGTATAATTTGGTGAAATCTGTTTCGAAATTCTGAGTTATGGCAAAATTTATTTTGGATTAGAAATGCTTGGATGGATTAAATAATGTTGCAGTAAGTAACAATGTAGGAGGCATTGCAAAGGTTGGTAACCGTGGCAATGCAGTCATGATGGACACTCCAACTGAGGCAGGTCAGGACGCTTAAAAGGGGATTGTGCCTATGCAAGGCATTCCAAATAAGGCAATACCTATGCAAGAGAATACAAAACAACCTTCTTTTGCATCTGTTGTTAGTGGTGGTGCTCATACGGTGGCATTTGATTCGGCTTGGGAAACAGGGGGTATGAACCCTCCATTAACTGTGAACAAATTGGGAATGAATTTGGTTAACAACTCGAATGCTGGTAGTACAAAATTGACAAAATCTTTTGGCATTGCTAGAGTTGATGTTGAGGCAGTTTAGAACAAGGGGGGTAAAAACAACAATGGTGTTGTCTCAAAATCACTTTCTTTTGCAGAAATTGTTAATGGTACCACTAATCAGGCTACACAAAAAACAGTAGGTGTTGGGAACATTTATGTAGGTTCTTTACTGTCAGGGAGGCAATTAGATTTGGAGCAAATAGTTCTAATTTGTAAAGAGGTGGTTGGTGAGGCTTCACAGTCACAAGGCCCATTAATAGCAGTGGATTCATATAGCTCGTTGCCAATCCGAAAAGACAATTTGGTTTCAGTTCGCGTAAATGATGCCGCCTATCAGGAGCGTGTGGCTCTTTGTCAGTTCTCACTTATAGCTCATATTGTTCTCTTAAAAGGAGAAAAACCTTGGAAATTGGATGACATGTACACCAAATTACAAAGCATATGGAAGCTGGATAAATGGCAGTTGAATTCTCTTGTGAGGGGATACTTTCAAGTGCTTTTATTTTCTGTAGAGGATAAGCAAAAAGTATGGTCACATGGCTCCTTGAATTTGAAACCTGGTATAATTCGGTTTCAAGCTTGGGTAAAAAATTTTAATCCGGCAACACAAAAATCAATGAATGCTCAGCTATGGGTTAGGTTTTATAATTTAAGCTGGGAATTTTGGCATCCTCATATTCTCACGGATCTTGCAAAAGGGATTGGAATTCCTCTAAAGTTTGATCACTCCACTATTGCAGGAAATTATGGTTATTATTCTAGAGTTTTGATTGATGTGGATTTAACTGGATTCATTCCAGAAAACTATTATTGGAAATGACAGATGATTGCATTAAAGTAGAGTTATACTCTGAATCATTTTCGAATTTTTGCATTTTTTGTCACAGTGTTGGTCATCCAATGGCTAAGTGCAGGTCGGTGATTAGAAAGGTGCCTCCTAAAGATGGTTCTCATGCCAACGAAAAAAATAATAAGGCTCCATTTTTGAATTAGGTCTACAAACCAAAGCAGGTACCTCTGCAGCCTATGAAGTCGACTACACCTTCTATGCCTACTACCAATGCCTTTGAGGTATTGAATACTGAAGTAACACCCGCTCATATAGTGGTACATCAACAGGATGCGGCTCCTTCTAGCATGACGAACAAAATGGGCATTCAAGTCCGATAATCTGCTCCAGCTCAGGGTGCTGCTACCACCAGGACTGACATCAATACATAAATGGGTAAGAGTATTCGGACTACATCAGAGGGTGATGGGACTCCATCACACCATTCTACAGTTCCTCGTCAGGTCACGTCGTGGGCCGATACTTTTGGTGACTCAGGTGATGAGCCTGATGATGATGATTATGCATATGATTTTGGTGAAGACGAGTCCCCGCCTCTGCAATGTGAGGGTTCTTCAAAACCATCAAATGAGTTTGATGATACCCTCTATAGGGGCCAGCAATTAAACACTATGGTCATGGTTCCATTCCAACCTTCTAGTGCACTTATTGCAGCGCAGCGAAACTTGGATTTGGTCGCTTCGCAAACAAATGTCTCAGAAACCACTGATCAAAATTTATGAAATATGGTTAAAAAAAAACCGGGACGACCAAGGAAAGTTCAGCTTCAAACAGGGGTGCAGATTAATGTAATGAAGTTTCCATCAATCTCTGAAACCAATGACTAAAATTTATGGAATACAGTTAAAAGAAAACTGGGTCATCCAAGGAAATTGCAGATTGCGACAGAGGGTTTGTGATTGATTAAGCCTTTCACAAGGGCTTCTCAGCACACTACTCACTGATTATTTACTATCCTTATACTACTACATGTGTTAGTAGCTACGTTTCTATCTATCTTTCCTACTTGTACCTTTTTATTTTTCTTTATTAAAAAAATTGGCTTAGGTTTTTGGGTGGTTTGGGGTTGTCTTTATGACTCAGACTACTCTAATAGCTTAAGTTACCTCTTATTATTATTATTATTATTATTATTATTATTATTATTATTATTATTATTATTATTATTATTATTATTTTAGAATAGAAGTTATTGTATAACTTGGTAAAATATAGGATTTTATTTGTAAATTAGTGTAATTGTTGGAGATCAAATTGGAGATAATTTTTTGACATATACACAGACTGAAAGCAGCCAAGCAAACCAGCTTGCTACATGTGCATATGACCCAAATATCATGCGGGGCCTGTTGAGAATACGGCCTACTTGCATGACTCCCTGGCGTGACCCATGACTTCCTGGCATGACCGAAGCTGTATCTTGTCGGCTTACTGCAATGGGAAGGCCCGCCCCATATGATAGGATTCAAATGCTGTTTTGGTGGCCTGCAGCAATTGATGGCACACCCCATATGATGAGGTTCAGATGCGGTTTTGGGAAGTGGGGTAAAAGCCTGATTGTTAGGCAAAAGGATGGGCGTGAGCCTAATTATAAACAAGTAAGTGAGGGCCCATGTGATAATGACATGAAGATGTTTCTTAAATTGACAAAATGCCCATGTGATGACATCATGAAAAAGACATGCCCATGTGATGATGACATGAAGATTACAATTGACTAAGGACCCACATGATGAAGACATGAATAATATTTTCTACAATTGACTAAGAGCCCACGTGATGGTATCATGAATAAGACTTTTTATATTTTTTATTTATTTAATTTTATTTTTCTTATTCTTTTAATTTTAGGAGGGTTTGTAACTTTTTATAAATATCCAATGGGACTTGGTCAAATTTCAATTGTGTTTTATTTTGTGGTTGTTAAAATATAATTGCTTGACGTGCATATAACATGCCATTTAGTTTAAGCAGTGCCTACTCATAATGATATAATATGATACCCATACATATATATAATTGCCATATATTTTTTTTTTCTAATATTGTATTAGAAAAGAGGATCAAAATAGTTTTGAAATAATTTAATTTGATTAAATTTAAAGGTTTATTTGTGGATAAAATTTTAAGATTAGCTTGTGAATTGGAAAAAGTCTCATTTATATTTCAATTAGTCAGTGTCAGCTTCAAGACGCCTCCGTTTTATCCATTCAGCAGACATGAAAATTGGTCAGTTGCCATTTGATTATTTAGCGGTCTATCTTTTTAAAAGCGCTCCTACCATTCATCATCTTCGACCTATAGCGGATAGAATTTTGAATCATTTTGACACTTAAAAAGGTTGTACCCTTTCCTATATGGGTCATGTGTGCTTGGTAAATTCGATTATCACTTCAAAATTTATTCACTCCTTTCAAATTTATCAATGGTCGAAAGCCCTACTTAAGGGTTTAACAAAAGTAATTCGGAATATCATTTGGACCGGTTTTATTTTCTCTAAGAAGCAATTTGTTGTGGCTTGGAAAACTTGTTGTGAGCCTAAGAATCTTGGAGGTTTTGGAGTAAAGAATTTACCTATGTTCAATAGAGCCTTGCTCAGTAAATTAACTTGGTTGGTTATGACAGCCAACTCTTTCGCTTTAAGTTCTTACGCTCTCGAATTAAAGGGAAGTTGGATACTCGGTTTCATTTGCAGTCTTCCCATTTGTCCTGCTATTCGCTCATTGCAAGCTTTACTTTACTCTCAATGCTATTGGATTATAGGAAAGGAGTCTAAAGTTAGATTTTGGTAGGATAATTGGCTAGGATCACCAATTATTTCTTTGGGATCCTAATATATCCGTCTCTTCCTTTCTAACGGAAGATGGTAGTTGGTGTGTCACTCAAGATTTTAAGCTTGCTTTTCCTAATGTGGCGACTCAAATTGAGCAAGTTCAAGTGGTGGGAATTGATTCAGATCGTTTGGCTTGGATACATTATAGGGATGGTGAGGTTTCTTACAAAAGCATGTACTTACACCTTTTAAATTTGCAGAGCTCTTTGTCTTGGCCTAATTTATTATGGAAGAAGTATATCCCTCATTCGAAGTCTTTATTTTACTGGCAGCTTTTTCATAATAGATTGCTAGTTGATTCTTTATTTTATCGGATTGGATTCCAGCTCGCCTCTCGTTATCATATTTTTAAGAAAGCAGTCAATTCCATTTTTCATATTTTCTTGGAGTGTCCTTATGCAGTTGCTCTTTGGGAGTTCGTTGAAATCAAGTTTGAGATTATTTTAGGGTCTCATAGTGCGCCTTTGGAGTTGTTTAATTTTATCTCGAACTTACAGCTCAGTACGCAGTTATCCAATTTACTTCGTGCGGCTATTATTGCTGTTTTTACGATCTTTTGGTTTGTGCGGAACTAGTGCGTGCATATGGGTAATTTACATTCTATTTCACAGGTTATTGCTTATGTTCAAAAATCTTTATTCGAAGATAACGGGTTGCAAATGGGGGTTATGCATAATTCAATTCATGAACTGGTTATTTTGAATAACTTGGGTGTCCAGCCTCGTCCTCCTGGGGCACCAAATATTATCCTAGTTATATGGAGGTTTCTTCTCCAGGTTGGATCAAAATTAACATAGATGGGGCTGTAAAAGGTGCTTCTGGATTAGCTGGTGGAGGAGGAGTTTTCCGTAACTGTCATGGGCTTATGGAAGGATGCTTCTATATTTCTCTGTGAGTGATTTAGGCTTTCAAAATAGAACTGTTAGCCTCTATATATGTATTGGAACAGGCTCAAAATTTTAATTGGCATAGGGTTTGGTTGGAATGTGATTTTGCTTACGTGGTTCGTCTTTTTTCTTCATGTACTTTGGGGGTTCCATGGAATTATAGAGCCGGGCTTTCAAACTGCCTTCGTTTTATTAATTCTATCGAGTTCAGAGTCACACATATTTTCCTAGAGGGTAATAAGGTGGCGGATGATTTTTCTAAGATGGCACTCTTGGAAAATAATGATTGGAGTCACACTTTTTCAATTTCATGTCTGAGATCTTATCATGTAGATTTGGCATGCCTGACGGCTTACCGCTTTGTGTGATCATTTCAGGAATTGACCTCAATGGATTTTGTAACCTTTTCTATGGTTGTATTTTTACTTGTTCTTTATTGTACCGGTATTCTTTTCCCTGGATTGAGGTTTTCCCCATTTAGGATTTTTTCTCTTTTCAGGTTTTAACGAGATCGGCGACGGAAGTTGTTTTATTTCTATTTCTCCTATTTGTTGTAACTATGTATGCGTCCTTTGATTTCAGACATTATATATGTGGTAACTATTGTAACTGATATAAATTTTTTATTTTAATATTTTAATAAAATTTTTGGCTTGTTCGGTGTGAGTTTCAAAGAGTGCCAACCTAGTTGGGATATCTCCAGCCGGGATCAAAGAGGTGCCAATCTAGTTGAGATGTCTCTTCCCATTTATCCGGTAAGTAACCTATTATGATAAATAGTGAGTGGAAGAAGGTTATATGACAATATGACATATAGTCTCCACCACTAGTACAACATTGTTCAATTTAAATGACGTTTAGAGACGTTTTGATTCATCCTCCCTACGGAGGGTGTTCATTTAGAATTGTAACAAAGTTGACTTCTAAAAGATAGGAAACCTAGATGGATTTCAATTTTGACCTTCCCTACGGAAGCATTTATTGGATTAAATCTATAAAATCTGAAGTGGTGGGTTACACTCATAAAGATATATTTAGTAAGTTAATTATATCTTGACTAAATAATAAATATAATTAATAAGTGTCAAAATATGAGATATTTTGTTTAACATTTATTAATTGAGAAAGTCTCTATTCAAAGTAAGTATTGTGACCTACCCTACGGAGGCACGTTACTTGGAACTTGAATAATCTTCGTATTGTAATTTTGCATCATGCATCATATTTACTTTACTAAATTTTGATATGATATTTATGTGATATTTTTAGTTATTTATTTAAGCAAAATGATTAATTCTATCATCACTATACTTGCAATTGAAAAACAAACCGACAATAATTTTGTCAAGTGGAAAAGTAATATGAATATCGTACTACTCTGTGACAACTATAAATTTGTCCTCACGGAGGATTGTCCTCCAATATCTGTTGCCAACACAACTCGAATTGTTCGAGAAGCATATGATTGCTGGATCGAAGCCAACAATAAGGCTCGATGCTATATGCTAGCTGGCATGTCTGATGTGCTAAGAGCTAAACATGAGAAAATGGAGACTGCATATGAGATGATGGAGTCTTTACAGCAGATGTTTGAGCGACCTTCTAATCAACAACATCATGAGGCTATAAAGGCTATAATAAATGCTAAGATGAGAAGTGATACTTCAATTCGAGAGCATGTGATTAAAATAGTTAATTACATTAATGATGCTAAAACTAATGGGGCAGTTATCGATGAAGCCACTCAAGTGGGAATGATTTTGGAAACTCTATCCCATGATTTTCTCCAGTTCAAAAGCAATTATTTTATCAATAAGTTGCAATACAATATGACTCAATTGTTGAATGAACTTTAAAATTTTGAATCTTTATTGAAAGAGAAAAGGCCTGAAGCAAATGTTACTGAAACAAATATTTTAAAGGGTCAATCCTCTCGTAAGAGTTACAAGAGGAAAAACAAAACTTGGGGAAAAGGCAAGTCGGCGGGTAGAGGCAAGTTCAAAAAGAATAAGAACAATAACACCAAAAATAACACCAAGAAACCAAAAGGGAAATGTTTCCATTGCGGTATAGATGGGCACTGGAAGAGAAATTGTAAAAAGTATCTTGAGGAGCTCAAGCAAACGAAAGGTAAATTTGATTTACTTGTTTTAGAAGCTTGTTTAGTTGAAAATGATTTGTCACCCTGAATAGTTGATTCAGGAGCGACTAACCATGTTTGTTCTTCATTGCAGATGCTTAGTTCTTTTGAAAAACTTGCCGACGGAGAGTTCACGATGAGGATGGGTAATGATTTAATGGTGCCAGCTAAAGTAGTGGGAGAAGTTAGACTTCAATTTAGGAATAATAAATTTCTTGTTTTGAACAATGTTTATTTCATTCCAGGATTTCGTAGAAATTTGATTTATGTTTCTGTCTTATTTGAACAATTATTTCAAGTTAATTTTAATAGTAATTCAGTTATTATTTCCAAAAATGGTTTGGATATTTGTACTGGATATTTGGATTATGGTCTTTATATGATAAAATCAAAACCTGATTCACTACTTAACACTGAAATGTTTAAAATTGAACAACCGAAAAATAAAAAGCAGAAGATTTCTCATGACAATGAAGCATACCTCTGACATCTTAGACTATGTCATATTAACATAAATAAGATAGAAAGACTGATTAAGGATGATCCTTTAAGAGAACTAAATATTGGTACTCTACCAGTTTGTGAATCTTGTTTGAAAGGTTAAATGACTAAAAAACCTTTTAAAGCAAAAGGTCAAAGAGCCAAAGTACCATTTGAGCTAATACATTCAGATGTATATAGTCCTATGAATGTACAAGCAAGAGGTGGCTATAAATATATTGTCACATTTATTGATGATTATTCAAGGTATGGTTATGTATACCTAATGCAAAGGAAATTTGAGACTTTTGAAAAGTTTAAAGAATTTCTTGCTGAAGTTGAAAAATAATTAGGTAAAGTGCTGAAAACTCTTCGATCAGATCGACGAGATGAATATCTTGATAATGAGTTCAAGGATTTTTAGTTGAGTATGGTATCTTCACAGCACCAAACACCCCACAACAAATCAATATTAGTTATTCTTCATTATCTACTTCTTTTTGGGGATATACACTTCAAATTGTAGTGTATATATTGAATATAGTTTCATCTAAGTATGTTCCTAAAACACCCTTAAAGTTATGGAACGGGCATAAATGTAGTTTGTATCACATTCGCATATGAGGGTGTCTACCATATGTATTGAAAGGAAAGATTAGAAAATTGGAACCACCTTCGAAACTATGCCTATTTGTAGGTTATCCAAAAGGAACAAGAGGAGATTTATTTTATAATTCTTAAGAAAAGAAGGGTTTGTATATACAAATGCTTTTTTTCTTGAAAATGATTATATGATGAATTATAAACCTCGAAGTAAAGTTGTTATAAAGGAGTTACTTTTTTATTAGATCAATCCACATCCGACAATTATTTTCAAAAGATAAAATGAGGATACCACATCTATTATACAATATGCATTACTTTATTGTCGTAATGGGAGGGTTATTAAACCATCTGTTCACTACAGAGAAGATTGAATGACACTGGTTGCTATTACAGAAAATAATCCATTGACATATAAAAATACAATGGAAGATCCTGATAAAAAAAGATGGCTAGAGGCTATGAACCTTGAAATGGAGTCCATGTTCTCTAATTTAGTATGAGAATTAGTAGATCTACCTGATGAGATTAGACCTATAAGGTACAAATAGATCTACAAAAGGAAAAGAGGAGTGGATGAGAAAGTAGAGACTTTCAAAGCGAGGCTAATAGTAAAAGGTTACACTCAAAAGGAAAGAGTCAATTATGAAGAGACTTTTTCACATGTAGCCATACTTAAATCCATTCGGATACTCTTGTTCATTGCAGCGTGTTTGGATTATGAGATATATCAAATGGACGTCAAGACAGCTTTTTTAAATAGCTATCTTGAAGAAAGCATCTATATAGCTCAACTAGAAGGTTTTATAGCTAAAGAGTAAGAGCAAAAAGTTTGCAAGCTAAATAGATCCATTTACGGATTAAAGCAAGCCTCTAGGTCATGAAATATAAGATTTAATGAAGCCATCAAATCTTATAGTTTTGATCAAAATGTTGATGAGTTTTGTATGTACAAATACATCAAGGATAAGAAGGTGGTCATCTTAGTTCTTTATGTTGATGATATTCTACTTTTTGGGAATAATGTAGAATTATTATCAAATGTAAAGAAATGACTAGCTAACCAATTCCAAATGAAAGATTTGGGAGATGCAAGTTATGTTCTTGGGATACAAATTATTCGAGATCGCAAAAATAGACTGTTAGCGCTATCGCAAACATCGTATATTGGTAAGGTGTTAATAAGATTTGCGATGCAAAACTCTAAAAAGGTAATTTATTTTCACATCATAGAGTTAGTCTTTCTAAAGGTAGTGTCTAAAAACACCTCAAGAAGAAGAAAATATGAGTCGTGTACCCTATACGTCAGCGCTTGGAAGCTTAATGTATGTCATATTGTGTATAAGGCCAGACATCTGCTATGCGGTAGGTATAGTTAGTCGTTTCCAATCAAACCTAGGATATGACCATTAGGTTGCTGTTAAACATATTCTCAAGTATCTTAGGAGAACAAGAAACTATATGCTTGTATACTCAAGTAAGGATTTTATCCCTATTGGGTATACAGATTCTAATTTTCAATTAAATAAGAATAAACGTAAATCTACTTCTGGATCTGTATTCACTCTTGGTGGTAGAACCATAGTTTGGCGAAGTACAAAGCAAGCATGTACTGTTGATTCTACTATGGAAGCCGAATATGTAGCTGCTTGTGAAACTGCTAAAGAAGGTGTTTAACTTCGTAAGTTCCTAACGGATTTGGAAGTACTTTCAAATATGGATAGACCACTTACGATGTTCTGTAACAATAGTGGAGCTGTGATGAATTCAAATGAACTAAGAAGCCATAAGAGAGGAAAGCATATAGAACGCAAGTATCATGTTATTAGAGAGATCGTGCATAGAGGCGATGTTTCAGCTCTAAAAAAAGATGTTTCAGTTCTAAAGATTGCATCAGTAAACAACCTTGTTGACCCATTTACCAAGACGTTGCCTACAAAAGGTTTTGAGGGTCATCTAAAAGGTTTAGGATTGAGGGATATGTCTCATTTATTTTAGGGCAAGTGGGAGATTGTTAGGGATAGTGCCCTAAAAGCATATTTATTGGATTTTTGTTGCTGAATAATAAATAAAATAATAATTAATTCTCATATTCTTTTTACTAGTATTATTTGTAATACTTTATAAATATCATAAAAATTCCTTAATTATTAATGTGATCTTAAACTTAATATATAAGTGTTATATATGTGATGATTAAGTTTAAAGATAATAATCTAAATTAGTTCATAATTAATAATTAAAAGTTCTAGAATCTTTAATTTTACAAAGTCACTAATACGATCCATTACCATTGAGAATAGAATGGTTTGATCTGGATTGTTAATGTAGTGACATTGAATGGAGGTACTTTATATAATAAAATTATATAGGACTGAATCAGATAAATATTAATTCTCTTATAATATCCATTAAGTATAGAGAATTTATATTTATCATTATGATGATCATATATTGAACGATTTTAATCTTGTGTATTTAACAGACTCCTATTTGTGATGTTATATTTTTTTATTTACTCGAAAAGGTTTATTACTTATGATAAACTATAACCTTGTATTTTGGAAACATGATGAAGTGAATAGCTGGGAATGATAGATACAAACATGAAATCCATTCCTTCTGAATAGAAGTTAAATAATAGTTCTCTTAAGTGACAATTCAGGTCTTGAATAATAGAGCACTTAATTCATGATATGATTATGAATTTATTGTTCATTATAGAATTGTTGGTACTTAAGGATAAAGATGTAATTAGATATGTTAATGGATTTTGGTCCTAGCCCTATTATGGAAGATTGGTTCATATGTAGTGATTATATCAATGGACTATTTAATATTTATTTTGGGTAAATTAATCTATAATTTCAAGAGTGCAATTTTAATTTTTAGTGGAGTAATATTGACACTAATAAATTAGATATATTAATTAAAGAGTTTAATTAATTATCAAATTTATTGGAGTTTGAAATTATAAGTTCATAGGTTCTTTTGTCATCTCTATAAATACTTGTATTAAATATATGGGATGTGAATAGTTAATTTTAAATTATTGAATTTTAAATTTATTATTATTATATTTTTAATACAGGAAAAATGTTTTTTTTCTGAATTATATGTTTATGTAGTTACAAATGTTGTAAGTTAATTAATTATGCAATTAAATAATATGATTATTTAATTATGGTTAAAATATATGTATGTATTATATATGGATATAATATATATATATATATAGTTAACATTTTAGCTAGTATTAATTATACAGGAATGCTATTATGAGCGATGTCGCTCATAATACCCTACGCGACACATGGAAAAAATTCACGTCGCGTTAGTTTTTTTTACACGTTAACTTATTTTTTTGATGACCTAGCAAATTTTTTTTTTAACGCCTTCTCGCTAGTAGTAGAGAGATTTCTCTACTACTAGTGAGAAGACATAAAATGGAACCCATATACCTAACAATGCCTTCTCACTACCCAAGGTTTCTTGCTACCCAAGGTTTCTCGCTAGTAGTAGTCGATATGCCTGACAATGCCTTCTCATTAGTAGTAGAGAGATCTCTACTACTAGCATGTCAGGCATATGAGTTCCATTTTATACATTCTCGCTAGTAGTAGAGAAATCTCTCTACTACTAGCGAGAAGGCATTGTCAAGCATATGAGTTCCATTTTATGTCTTCTCGTTAGTAGTAGAGAGATCTCTTTACTACTAGCGAGAATGCATTTAAAAAAAAATTTGTCAGGTCATCAAAAAAATAATTTAATGAGTAAAAAAAACTAACGCGGCGTGAATTTTTTCCATATGTCGCACAAGGTATTATGAGCGATGTCGCTCATAATAGCATTCCTATATATATATATATATATAATTGTTTAATTGTTAAATAGTTAATTAGTAAATGTATTTTATGTGATAACTATTGTTATTGTCCTATACATTTCCTATTTAGATTAGTTATCTAATATATATATATATATATATAATTGATTATTAGACAATTAATTAGAATTTAAAATAAAGTTATTTTTTATTTAGGAAACCTAATAACTCTAGGTTTTAAAGGATGTTTTGTGAGACAGAAATCTTGGAGAACTTTTCACACACAAAATTTTAATACGCTCTATCTCATATGTTGAGAAAATAGAGCGTATTGATTTCTAAAGACGCCCACTTGACTATTCATCTGGTATGAGATTTGACAAGGAAGATCATGGTATCAGAAAGCTTGGAAGGTAGATTGTGGTATTTGTCATAATCACTTCTTTGGTAATTTTTCTTCTAACTATTAAAAATTAAATTCTATATGTATCTATAATAGTTCCAGACTATAAAAGTGTTTTATAAAAATTTCTGAAATTTTTATTGTGGTTTTATTCCGCTGATTTAATTTTTAAAACCAACACCATTTTCATCATCTAATCTTCTAAGTTTTTTTTTTTTTTTTGTACAAGTTCAGCTTGGGCAACTGCAAACCTTCGTTGTAACTTGTAATGCATCCAAAGTGTGTTTCCTTTGATCTTCACACTGTACTAGTAGCCATGGTAGAATATTCTTCTTTTCGATCAAGTCTTGAGAGAGAATAGAAACCAATTGAAACAGAGAGAGTTGCAGAGAGAATCCGATAGAGAGAGAGACTCGGACAGAGCAAAGGAGAATCGCAGATATTAATAAGGGTACTTTGGTCATTCCAGAACCCCAATAATACTAATACTTTGAGAGAGCTTTAACAAAGTAGGGTTGTTGACGATCGAATTTGGACGGTTTCAATTGTCCAATTGGTGATTTTTGTTTAAATCCAAACTCTTCCTATTTAGTTAAGGGGTTTGGGAAGGAGGATTTGCTTATTTTTAGTGCTACTCTCTTTTATACTATTTGGAAGACTTTTTTTTTTTTTAAGGAAATCTCAATTTGCTTAAAATTATTAAGGGTTTCAATTTGTCTGTAGAGGAATTCTTAGCTGTCGACAAAACTGAGGGTAGTTTGAGTTGCAATCACTCTTCTCCTTCTAGTTCAGCTCTTTGGTTTCCTCCCCTCAAAGTTGGATCAAAATGAAGGTAGATGCAGCCCATAAAATGTCAGGGTCTCCTACAGCTATAGTGGTCAGGGATATTGAATGTTTATAAAAACATTATTTTTATAAAGCCCCTTGTTGATCATCTTTTCATACTATTTTAAATATTAGAAAACGTTTTGCTCATTTGAATTGGTCCTTAGTTTGACAGAGTAGGTTTTTAATGCTGTGGCAGATTTAGTAGCAAACACATTCTCTTCTTTTATTTGTAATATCTATGTGGATGAGTTTTCTTTGGAGAGGCTTTCGTTAGAATTATTAATATGATTGTGGCTAAGTAGGTTTCTACTGCTGCTGTGTAATTTTCTTTTAATTGCTTTTTTCTGTGCTAAATGCATTGGTTTTTTATAAAAAAGAAATTTGGTCGGTTTCAATTGTTCACTGAAATATTCGATCAGATTTTTAATTGAAAATTATTTTTCAATATTAGAAATCGATTAAAATCAATTGGTGGGTAGATTTTTTTTTTTTTCATGCCCAATTGGGTCAAAATTTTAGGCCAACAAAGCTCTTGATTTTAGATTAATTCACATTTTCGGACTAAATTATAAATCTAAAATAAAAAACTATTAGGATTTGTATGTAAGTAAAAACTTCATACATATATATAAATTAAAAATAACTATGTTTCATTTATATATATATATATATATATGATCATTCTATAATATTAAATTTATAGAATACGGTTGGAAATTAATTATAGATAATAGACCTAACATATTAAATATTCCATTAATTACTCTTGATAAAGATGTAAGAAATTGAAAATGATAGAAGATTTTAATCAATTTACTATATATAAAAGTAATTTAATTTAAAGAGGATATAACCTAGAAAGGGAAAGGTTATTAGAAGAATATAAAAGTGATGTTTGAAATCCTGAAAATGATATAGGATTTTAATCCTGAAAGTTTATTGAAAGAGTATAGAAATGATGTTTGAAATATTAAGGGTGATAAATATAATTAAATACTGATATTTACTACTCCCATATATTAAGATATACATTAATCAACCAAATCAAAATAATTAGCCTTCTATATTATAAGCGCTTTTTTTAGAAGAAGAAAATGGAGAAAAATTAATGGCGCAAAACCAGATTATTCTTTCAGGATTTTTTTCTTTTTTATATCTATATATATCTTTTAAAATCAAATTCATCATAATATATATAGCTAGCTTTTATATATGGTTAAAGCATACGTAGATCTCATAAAAAACTATTCTATATTCAAATCTCATATAACATAAATAAAAGCCTTCTAAATACTTCTCAAAAAAAAAAAACCTTCTAAATACTAAATTTTATGATGGAGATTGACCCAAAAGATCTGATGTGGTACGGGAAAGCAAACCGCAAAACTCTTGGCCCACTTATTACTAATCTTCAAATGATAGAGTGGTTGATTCCAAAAAACACAGCATTAGTTTGTGGCCCAATTTCAAATCTGCTCATAGCCCACTAACCCAATTAATGAGTGTTTTTAAAATTGCTTAGGAGTGTATAATGCTTATAAGCCGAAAGGACACGCAAGAACTTTTTAGTATAGATGAAAGTCGAAATTCAAATGATAGAGTGGTTGATTGGTCACAATCTCAATCCTATATGGTTTCTAATTTGGGTTTTTGATAATTAATAAAAGAAAAATACTAAATGTCACTGTTTGTATTTAACATCAGGACATGTGGTGATGTAGTGATGTGGGTGAATTTAATTAAATTAATCTTATATTATTTAATTTATCAATTTTAGAATAAAAAATTAATTAATAATCAATAACCAAATGTCATATAAACAAATGGTGAGTTCAATATTACCAATGATGACAAATAATTTTACTCTTTTATAATAAATAATTAATTAATAATTAATCACCAATTGTCATATAAATAAATAGGGAGTCGGGGGTTGATGGTGTTGATCACACAAATAGCTTTAGTCTAAATAGAAAGGTATATTGTCTTTGTTTTCCACAACTAGTAATTCAAATTTGATGATTGGATGTAATGTGAGACCTAAATTCACTTAATTCACTTTGACCCCCCTACTTTCCTTTCCCCTTGACTCCTTAAAAAAAAAAAGGAAAAATAATTAAACAAATACTCAAAAATCCCATACATTTTTTTTCCTTTTTTTATTTTTTAGTTTAATTCCTTCAGTATTAAAATATCTAAACCAAATTATGATTGGTGATCACCCTCTACAAGAAAATGAATTTTCAGAACATTAATCAGTCTTGTCTTTTAAATTCTTTTCTTTAATTCTTTGGTTCAAGTATATGTTAGGCAAAGTGTGAAACGAAAAATCCCCCACGAAATTAATTGGTCTTAGTTGTCCCCCAATTGTTATTGCATTGGTCAGATGTTTGATAGGAGAGGCTATGTATAAGCCTATAACAAAACCTACTACTTCACATATATTTGTTTACGTGCATGTACTTAAGGACTTTTTTTTTCTTTCATTTTTACCAAAAATATCAAGCAATAGAGAAAAAATGTATATTAATAATAAGAAATGAGAAAGAATTTACTTAAATTTTTTTTAAAAAAAGTGTTTGGCATGTGGTATATCCTCAATCTATGCTAGATTTGGAAAGCTCTCATTCTACGTTTTTTGCATATAGATTGGGATTGCTAGCTATTTGACTCCCGTACGTACTCAAAAAGCTAGCTCTAGATCTATTTTGTTACTTGAAATACAAAGTAACAAAGTCTCATATATATATAATTCCCACATCCCTATTTGGTGTAATATCACTTAAAAGGTAATAATTAAGAAAAAGAAATATATAATTTCAAGCCGCCCAATGCCTTCAAATACTAGCTTACCCATTACCCAAGTGTATGACTTGCTCTTATGTCAAAGCCACCCAAATGTCAACGCGTGTATATATATATATATATATATATATGTATATGCATATATTAATTTACACATAGCTAGCTAGGCTTCTGGAGAAATAAATGAAAATACCTAACACGCCCTTGTTTGGCCTGCTTGAAATAGTCCTGGTTTTGGTATCAAACCCACAGGATAATTATATATATATATATATATATAATATTGTCTAATTATTCTTAATAAATTTTAATCTGAAGGGTTTGCGCCAGTTGAATATTGTACAATATAGGGTTAATTAATTACCAAAGAGAGATCCACTCGGAGTCATATGCATGCATGGTTTTGTGCATGATTAATGCTGCGTATCAAAGAGTGAAAGTAGAAGAAAGCTTGTGTTTTAGGCACATATGCATGCCCAATTAATAATTAATAATGCTTTAGAACATGCAAGTTGTATGCAGGCTTGCTTCGTGCGTATTAAAGCAAATCTTGTCGTTATTTTGCTTTTTGGAGACTGCTCAACTGACAAATATCGTGTTCAAATTAGTATTCAATTTTAACGATTCCATCCGTCTTTTATATATATATATATATATATATATATATATATATAAATATATATATGTGGGGGATATAAGGTTGCATCTATATAGAATATGCCCGTTGGCATATAAGTGTCCGAAACCAGTTCATATTGGCTGTACCTTGTGAAAGAAACTAGAATGCTTCCACTTTAATTTTTCCATCTTTTGATATTTATTTTTATTTTTACACATTTCATTATTTTCACCCAAATTATCTCCAATAAGTGTATTACAGTCTTTAATAATTCAGAAATTGTTTCTGCTCCAAATAATTTTATCAAACTCCAAAAATCAACTTATATGTTAATATATTATTTTGTCCTTACTGTTGGCGTAGATACTTTATTAGTTAACCTCATTTACTTTTAATAAATAATATCAAGTAATTTCTTTTTTTTTTCCACCCAAATTATGTCCAATAAGTGTATTGCAGTCTTTTTCTTTTTCTTTCTTTTAAAAAAAAATACGAGATAAATTACAAATTATTTTTGGAGAAATAAAAACTAATCGAGGGAGGCTCATGCATTGGTATGTCAGTTAGCATGTCATGTTTTATTATTATTTTTTATTTTTATTTTTTTAAATAGGGTTGGTGAACTCTAGCTGGCCTCTCCATTTTAAAATAAGAAGGGTGTATCTTGCATCACATGTTAAATATATATATATATATCTTTTATAATTAAAAATAAAAAGCTCTAGATCTCTTCTATTTAGAATTTCATTAGATAGGATTTTTTTCTCTTTTTTAGTTTTATAACTTTTAAGAGTTCCACTAGACCACTGTCAAATATATTATCAAATTGGAGAATCAAAATAATTATTTTAAGCAGTCTGTATTTGAACTAAATCCTCCCCCTTTTTTATTTTTAGTTTTTTCTAATCATATTTAAAGCAAGTCTTTCACTCACATAGCATTCAAAGCTTGAAAATTTGGAAAATGAAAAAAAAAATGAAATATTTAAATTAAAAATGAACCAATTCAAAAATTATAAGAAAAATAAAAGCAAGTAAACTCATTTGTCCCATTTTTTATGTCCTATTTAAAACTTTGACATATCATTTAAATGGAATAAATTAATGCGTTAAATTATAATTATTGGACAGATCATTTAAATTTAAAAATAAAGTAATAAACAGATTACCACTAAATGCATAACTCTCATCCTGTGCCATATCTGGGCAATTGCCTTCCCTCACCTAAATTTTTTTCTTATAAAAAAAAAAATAGAAAAAAAAAACACGTGTATTATAACTCTTGCATCAATAATTTATTTTATTAACAAATTTAAAAATAAAAATAAACCTTCAGATTGACTGTGACGCAACCATCATCACAGGCAGTCATCACGTGGCTCGTGGCTCTCCACCCAACCCCTTGCAGAGTCCATAATTTATACATATTTATCCCCCAAAATTTACCCTCATAAAATTACAATTTAATTTTTTTCCGAAAAATAATTTAATTTATTACCCCGAGTGACGCTGTCAGAGTCACAGTCACGGCCGATTGGGTGACCCTGAGACCCCACAATAGACACCCATCCCCACCTCACTGTCCTCCCATTGTTGCCATACGAATCTGGCAGTACTGGTTTATCCACAAACACGAAGCTGACAAAATTACGAAACAACCCCGAAGCCGCACCGACGCCCCCCCAAACAGTGCCTTAGTTACCAAGCGGGCGTCCCAACAGGAAGAATACGAAACATACTCCTGACAATTTTTCATTTTTATATAATTAATTATTTTTATTTGTATGAAATATATTATTATTTATTTATTTATTTAAAATTCGCCAAAAACCATGGTAGTTATAGTCGCGCGTACACAGAAATACTATAAATCCCAGGGAACATTTCCATAACCAACGCCCTTTGTTCAGCTCAGACCCCCGACGGACCGGACCGTTAGAGTGTTAAACTCCCTCTCGCTCCCCGACGACCCCGTTTTGACTGCCTGGTATCTGACTCTGGAGTTTCAGGTCGAGCTTCCGTTTACTTGGCCGCTTTCGTTTCTGTGAGATCTGAGGTAATTCTCCATTACTTTCTTCGTTTCTCTGCCATTTTGACTCTCCCTTTGATTTCTTCTTGATCCGTGCCTAATGAGGTTTTAGTTTCTCTTCCTTGTTCTTTTCATGGTCCATTTTAGGTGAATTGCACAATGTGGTTGTGTTTTTAATTCTGGAATCGCTATTTACTATGCTTCTGACAGAACGAGTCTTTTTTCGGTTTTGTTTTTTAATTTTTTTTAAGGAATTTTTTGTTTTTTTGGAATTGTGAGTTTTGATTTCAATTATGTAGTGAATTACATTTGTGATTGTTTTAGATCTGATAAAAGTATATATATATATATATATATATATATATATATATTGTAATTTATTTATTTGATTTATTCCACTTCCAATTTTGCTTGGCCTAGGCTCTGTGATTAATGTTTATGGTGAAGCGGTGAGAAACCTCATATGGTAAGGATAAGGCTTTGTTTGGTAAGCATAAGTGAATTGGAATACAAAGTTTTTGTTGAATTTGGAAAAATAAAGATAAAGACTTTGTTTGCGTTGACTCTGTTATTGAATATCCCGAAGAAAAACTTTTATCTAAAAGTACTTGCAAGGGATCTTATGTTTGAGATGTTGATGCTGTTTAGTGCTTTTCACTTTGTTCTATAGAATTTGCAGAAACTAAATTTAATGCCCTTATGTTTTATTTATCTTAGCATGTCCTTTTTTTCATGGATTTATCAAATCAGGTAAGTTGGCGGTTACTGATTAAATTAATAAATTCAGGATTAGTTGGTCAAACCTAATGTGAAAATTTGCTTTTGTTACGGTTAAGTTCTTGCTTTTTGTGAAAAATGCCCTTTCATGTAATTTTGGTTGTGAAGTCTTGCCTTTTTGTTTTTACATGGTTTAATTCATAGAAATAGTGTGCACCCTGAGGAAAACTGGAAGGGAAGTTCATATTTCACATTAAAATGGTTGAATCCCTCTGGCTTATTAAAAGAAAGATAATTGAAACCACCTGGTATCTACTTGAAGCAATAGCCATCTTGCTTGTAGGCTCTCATTTTGGTTCCATGTGCTTGATTGAGTAACTGATTATATAATATTACCGCTTTGCCGTTCTCATTAAATCCTCCAGCCTGTGGTGTAGCTGGAATTTGTCGTTGTTTCTTAATACCAGCTGAACCATTTGGATGAATGATCACTTATTCATTCAGCATTACGATTTATCTCATGACACGTGTTTGAGTCTTTTGGTTTCTTCTCTTTCGTCCAGCTTTAAAACTTCTGGGTCTTTCATTCTACTTTTGTAAAACACTGGTGTTCATTCCTCTTCCCTGCTTGCCGTATTCCTTTTAGATTCAGTAGCTGAGTTTGACAGGTTTTCCTAGGATATGAGCAATAGTTAATATCATTCTAGATCTACAAATGTCCGAGTTCATGATTGTCCTTTCTTTATATAGCATGGTTACATAGGAGAGAATAGCATTGTGTTCTTTTTGTTTGAGTTGCTTCTAAGATTCTCATTGTAATTATCAACAGGAAAAGCAAGAGAAATCAAAATGAAGGCACTCATTCTTGTTGGAGGTTTTGGAACACGTTTGAGGCCATTGACACTCAGTTTCCCCAAGCCACTTGTTGATTTTGCTAACAAACCCATGATCCTGCATCAGGTAAAATTATGATTGTCCATTCTTGAAGCCTAAATGGTGCTCAATATATTCAATTGAAAGCAAGTTTTCCTTTTCGTTAACTGGCTTTTGCATATGGCCTTTTAATATTTGAAAGACATGAGTTTGAGGTCAACAAATGAGAAGCTACTATTTCTGCCAAATTTGTAAAACCCTTGGTGCTAAGACAAGTTCAATCACTTTGCCAAGTTTTAATTTGTTGGAAGTTTCACCATACTCTTTTAATCACCTGTTTTCAAAACTTAATATTTGAACCTATGAATAGAAAATGTTTTCTTCTCTGTTTCAATTTTTAGTATCTTTCAGTAATTATATAGGTTGGTGTGTACCTTCTTCTTCGCTTTTTGTGTGCGGTTAGTTGACATATCTATGTTCTTTCAGATAGAGGCTCTTAAGGCTATTGGAGTGAATGAAGTGGTTTTGGCTATCAATTACCAACCAGAGGTAAGTGAAATCCTTTTTTCCAAGCAAAGTTTGTTTAGTACCCAAGATTGATGCATTTGAGGTTTGGTTAACCATTCCTCTTGTTTCTGCAGGTGATGCTGAACTTTTTGAAGGATTTTGAGACAAAGCTTGGAATCAAGATCACATGCTCTCAAGAGACCGAGCCACTGGGCACAGCTGGTCCTCTGGCCTTAGCTAGGGACAAATTGATAGATAGTTCTGGTGAACCATTTTTTGTTCTCAATAGTGATGTTATCAGTGAGTACCCACTCAAGGAAATGATCGAATTCCACAAATCCCATGGAGGAGAGGCTTCCATCATGGTGACTAAGGTAAGACCTGAACCGAATTATTGCTTATCAGATTATTAGCATTTGTCTTTGTTTGTAGACATTGTGAAACTATTAGGCAAAGATCATTAGACATCATCTCCTCTTTATCATGTAGGTGGATGAGCCATCAAAATACGGTGTGGTGGTTATGGAAGAATCGACAGGGAAAGTTGAGAAATTTGTAGAGAAACCGAAGTTGTTTGTTGGTAACAAAATCAATGCTGGAATTTACCTGTTGAATCCCACTGTTCTCGATCGAATTGAACTGAGGCCTACTTCAATTGAGAAAGAGGTCTTTCCAAAAATTGCTGCAGAACAGAAGCTATATGCAATGGTTCTGCCAGGTTTTTGGATGGACATTGGACAACCAAGGGACTATATTACTGGCCTGAGACTCTACCTAGAATCATTGAGGAAGAAATCTTCCTCAAAGTTGGCTACTGGCACCCACATTGTGGGAAATGTTCTGGTGGATGAGACGGCCAAAATTGGCGAGGGATGCCTGATCGGACCTGATGTTGCAATTGGCCCTGGTTGCGTTGTTGAGTCAGGAGTTAGGCTGTCTCGCTGTACAGTAATGCGTGGAGTCCGTATCAAAAAGCATGCTTGCATTTCCAGCAGCATCATTGGTTGGCACTCCACTGTGGGGCAATGGACTCGTGTAGAGAACATGACTATCCTCGGCGAAGATGTCCATGTGAGCGATGAAGTCTACAGCAATGGGGGTGTGGTTTTGCCTCACAAAGAGATCAAATCTAGCATTTTGAAGCCAGAAATCGTCATGTGATTGTATTGTGCTTTTAGTTGGTAGAAGTCTCTGCCGGAAAAAATTAAGTTAATTTGGGTCTGAATTTGCGTTTTGTTCTTTTTTCTGCTTCACAGTTTCAGTTTTTTGTTGGTATGGCTTCTGTGGGTTACGATGTAATGTCGAAGAAGGGTCAGTGTCTTGCTGTGAGATATCAGTGTTGTGAAATGTGTAAACCTTTTTAGTGTATATAGAGAAATAAATTATAAGTTGCTTTCTGTGGCTTTCTTGTAATTTATCAAGGTTTTAAGTTTTTAATAAAATGTTACTATTTTGGCATTTTAAATTGTTTGGTCAGTGGAAGATCTCTGATGTTGGTATCTTTGCAATGATCCGTAGCAGATTCCCTAATGTCGGTGGCATTGCATATGAACATGTTAGAACAAGCACGTGATCCTAAACTCTAATAAATGTTTCTTTTAAAGTGGAAAATACAGTAAAACCTTTATATATTTATATTTAGGATCAAATAAATTTTATTATTATAAAAAAATTATAATTCAATAAGGGTATAGTTAAAAAAAAATTATTTTTATTTGTAGTTATCTTTAGTGTAAGTTGCATAGAAATAAAAATAACTTTAGATATTTTTAACATATTTGAAAAGCTCTAAATATATTTCAGAAGTTAAAAATATTTTAACTTCGACAAGAAGGTGTTCATATTGATAAATTACTACATACCCACAAATTCAAAGATATAATAACAACTATGAAACATAAAATATTATTCTAAATAATTTTAGATAAATATTTTATTTCATCTTAAACTTTTAATATAATAAAATATATATTTTTGTAATATATATAATTATTATTATATAGAGTAAATTTCTTAATATGGAACTTATAAAATTTATAACTTATTATAATGTAGAGTTTATTATTATTTTTAACTAGCCCAAATTGAGACCATAACTTTTTATTACTACGTCAAGATTATTCTTATATAGAGTATCACTATAAAAAAGTTTTATTATAATTAAGAATTGGAACATACTTTAGAAATGTACACTAATGGACACAAAGTGCTTATCAAATAAATTAAAGAGGTTGTAGGTTCAATCATTAGCAAACTCTACTTGTTATCTTCAGGGCATCTATAGCTATATAAACGGAGGGAAAAATATTATAAGTATGAGCATACTATTTGTAATACATGGACATTATTGAAATTTATTGGGTTTATACGAAGAGGTTTTATTAAACTGGATCTGAAACTGAGATATTATTTTTATATGTTTCAAATAAAATAAATAAATTAGAGAATATTACAAAATATTAATTTATTACATGGACATTACTGAAATCTATTAGGCTTGTACGAGGGATTTTATTAGACTAGGTCTGAAGCTCTTAATTTTTCAATGACAATATGTATTAATAAACCATAATTTTTATCTATAAGTTAGGATACACTATGAATAATAAAAATACAATTCTAATCTAATTTTTACCGATAAGTAGATGTCAGAATACACTTGAATAATAAAATTATAATTATAATTTTCTTCTCTATCTCTATGTCTTCTTTTTTTACCTTCTCAGTCTTTTTCATTTTTCCTTTCTGCTTATTAAATGACGAGGTGGCCCAATTTATCAAACATAACAAATTGAGTACTAAAAACAATAAGGGCCCAAAACAGTGACATTGTTTGCTTTTTATGGTGGAAAATCCTTCAAAATCTGAACAACGATCTTGTTGATGTTATAAGTGAAAAGCACATATCATATGGCAATTGGATGCCCATTTAATCAATTTTATTTATTTTTATATATTTTTAAAAAGTACTATAATAGCTCAATCTCAAATGGCCCGATTTTTTTTTTATTTTATAAAAGAAAAAGACTTAATATGCATCTCATCGATCTGAAATTTTATTAATGGATAGGATTTTTTACTATTTTAATTTTGTAATCGAGTTTATAATAGTTAATTTATATCTCTAACATATTCCCCTGATATATTAAATAAAATTAAATATACTTAAATAATAATATATTTCAAAATTTAAAATACAACAAACGTATGATTGGACGGCCGAATTCCTTTATGTTAAGCCACACCTAGGTGCTCCAAAATGACGTGATTTGATAATCAATGAATGGAATATGAAAAAAGATATGGGAAATAAATATTCAGCAGACAATATATGGGATTCATGGGGTCTTGATATGACTGAATGACATTTTCATTAAATCTTGACATCAATGCTCTAGAAGTATTAAACTACGCACTGAATTATAATTCGCCTTTGTAAATTATAAAATTCGCATTCATATCTCTTAAATTTTATAAACATTTATAAATTAATTATAACTCATTAATATAGTTTATTTTTAACTATTTAAATGTATATTTTTTAATATTAAAAATTGAAATAAGTGGTATTAGGTAAAGTAATAATTAAATTTAAATTATTTATAAAAAAAAATTTTAAACAGTTAAAAAATACTATATTTAAAATAAAAATACAGTTATATAATTATTTTTAAAATTTAAAATATTGATGTTAATTTCATAATTTTAGAGCAATTTATAATTTTATGTATAATACAGAGTATTAGTGTCAAAAATTCTAAATTATTTTATTTTATTTAAAAATCGTTGGAAAAAAATAATATAAAAAATAACTAATTTGCCTCCTGATTTATGTATAAATTTTAGCACATGAGTTCCTTACTTCCTTTCAAAATTTTGTCCAATTTGTTTGGCACATTAACAGTAATTCAGATTCCATTACCAACAGAAAAATCAACACAGCCTTTGACATAAGCATGAAGTTTAATTTAAGTGTAAGGTGTAGTATTAATTGCCTTGAAAAATTCTATGTGGGCTAGCTCTTTACTATCTTTTTTTTTTTGGTGAATCGCTCTTTACTATCTAATTCATTGACAATGAGGGCTTTAATTATGCCTTGGTGGATGGATAGAATTCATTAGTGAAACTAACATTATTGTTTAAATATTGAAATGGTCCATATCCCCCAATATTTTTGGGATCAAAGTAAGTGGCTCATACGCTGTTTATAAAGGAATTAGGTAATGAATAAAAAAAGGAAAAAATCATGAATGTGTGACCTACCATGTGAGGAAGAAACAGCAATTATTTAAGAAGCATTTAGCCATGAGGATATGATTGGTGCATAGTGGGTTTGGGAATTTTGTTTATTAATGCTTTTTAATTTCTTCTCTGTTTGGTTATAAGAAAAATGAGAAAATGAAAGGACAGAAAAATAAACCTGGTTAATTCTAACTTGGTTTTTACTTGATTTTTCCTGTTAGGATAAATGTGATGGTGTCATGGTGGTGCCCATTAAAAGGCCAGTCCTTTTGGTCCCACTAGAGCTAGTAGGTTACACCACAAATCCACATCAAACAGAGAAAAAACCCACATGCATGTAAAACTGTACCTGGATGTCAGGGCATTTTTCAAACAGCAATTCACAGAGCACCTAAATTTACAATGGTGCCACCCCTACAGTGAGATTGGTAACCACTAGTTCTATTACTATTTACCGGCATGAAGAGGAGGGTTAATCACTTATTAGACAAGATCGGTTTGTCCGTTGTGAGAGCCCACTGGAGTGAATTAACCCAAAGCTATTGTTTGAAATATAATTGTAATATAAACTATAATTGTAAAAGTCCTCTAGATTAAAAACTATGATTTGAATGGTACAAAGGGTAACCATAAGCACTACTCTCCATTGTCACAATGATTTTAGTTGGGGAAAAAGGAGATGCTTAATGGGAATCTTTCAATTATAAACAAAATACAGCTGTTTCACGTAATAAACAAACTAATCCAAAGCTACAACATAAGTGTTCTTTTGAGTTTCGACAGCACTACGACTAACACATAAAAGTCACATGGTTGGTGCAAATTTTGTTTTTGTACCTTTATGTCCCATTTTCTCTGAGCTTTCTCTTTTGGGTTCATGGTGAGGCCCACACTTGAAGACAACAAGACAACTGGCAATTTTATTTTATTTTTTGGGCATGATTGAGTACCACGGGGCCTATGTTTTTAGTACAGCTTGTGTGTTAGATTTTGTGAAACCAAAATGATATGGAGCCTCATAACCCAACAATTAAGAATTTGTACTAAAAAACCATAAAACATTCTCAACAGGACTAATATATTTGGATGTAACTATAATTACATGGTAAAATGAAGAATGGATAGTTTATGAAGTTGGTATAGTTTGACATTCATACAGCACCCAACAGCCAAAACATGACAAGTGAGGAAACAGCGAGGAGGAACCAGGAGATAAAAGCCAAAGCTACAGAAACTTGGAACCTAGTGCAAGGGAGATATGGAGGTGACCTGCAATAGTTAAAATCCTTCGAATACAGAACTGTCACCCCAGCTGATGAGCATGCAGCTGCAAGCGAAAGAATGGAGGTCACCTGCATTTTATACTAAGCTCTTGAGAACACATTATGTAGTTAAACTGCAAAGGAATGAGAAAAGGCATCAATGATGCAAAGAATGAAAGTAATCAATAATTCTCAACTATTTTCAATCAAACTTGATGTTAATATTTTGTGCGGTAGAACAAAATAAGTAAAAGATTAAACTTCACTTTAATCTCTTTAATGCAAATAAACTACATCCATGTGCTATGACCTGGGGGTTATGTTGGATTCCAGAAGTCTGCGCTTTAGTTGGTAATGGAGAATCATCTGTATTTCATAGCTAAATTGAAAAATCACCAGGAAAAAGTTGAAAATTGCCTCCGGATTTCAAGGAGACCTCTATCAATAAATGGGCCTGTAAACAGATGCAACACCAGCAGAATCTCAAGGTTGGCTTATGACTATCTATTAGGAACCGTAGATATGACAAGACACGACTGTAGACAGGGCCAAACCTCAACAAGTGTTACACATAGGTTTAAATAAAGAAATTGTGATTTACATACTTGGTATTTAAGGTTCAGCCAATCCATTTGCACATGTGAATAAAACCACCTAATCTCAGGTATAAAAATTAAATTTTTATGGTACTAATAATACCCCTAAACTTGTAAATTTCCTCTTAACTATGAAATTGACACTAATACCCCCTGAACTTTGAAAATAATTGCAAATTGCCCTTGACTCATAAACACAGTATATATTTTTAACTGTCTAGAAACTGTCTTTTTTGCATGAATAGTTCAAACTAATTTATTTTCTCACCTACTGGCACTAACCTCAATCTTTATGAAAAAAAAAAAAAACATATGTAATGATAAAAATATACCAAGTTTACGAGTTAGAGGCAATTTGTGACTGTTTCTAAAGTTTAGGGGTATTGGTGTCAATTTTATAGTTTGGGAGGAAATTTTCAACTTTGCGCATAGTTCAGAAGGCATTGGCTCCAAAAACCCTAAAAATTATATAAATTTGTGAACTGTAAGTGAAAGTGTGTGTTAGCTCAATATGTATAGATGTATAGTTGAGCCCATTTCCTAATAGCTCAAGCTCTTAAGATTAATGGCAACTTGTGACGGTATCAAAGTTCTAGTTGTTTGTTTGGCCTTTTGGTAAGTCGTTATGGGACAGACCTACTCATGAGTGGGGGAGTTAACTATGTGTTTATTTTACTTTGTTCTACATATTTGAGCCCATTTCCTAACGGCTGTGCTTTTGTTAGTGATGGTGTCTTAAGAATTACAAAATAAATTAGCAATTTTGAAAGTCGTTACAAGAGCCTGGGATAAGGTTTCAAAAAGTAGCTTTCTAATTTAATCAGCATTCTCAAAGGTTTCAGCATTTCCAATCAGTCAGTACCCATAGCATGTGTAACAGAACATAAACAGATTTCTTTTCCTCTTTCCAGAGTGACTGAGAAAAGTATAATTCTAGGTTAGTAAATAATTTTAGCAGTTATTATATAATTGATAAATCTGAGTCGAACACTTTTCCTAACCATTACTCATGATCTTAAGTAAATGAAGAATGAAGATCCCTCCTAATTTTGACAAATATTTGCACCTATGCATCAATGAAAAGTGACTTATGAATGTAGAGAAACTTACCCAATCACCAACCACAAATAGGCTCACTAGAACAGGATTCTGCAGGCTTCTCTTTGACCTCAAAGCATGCAAGTCAAGGCATGCAAGTCCAAAACTCCAAAGAACTTGAAGCCCCATGGATGCAATCAAATAGCTGGATCCATAAATGTAAGTACAAGTTATACAAGTACCAAAACCTTAAGCAGATGGAGTTGTTGTTCACTATTTATAATGGAATATGCAAAACAAGATAATCTTATGCCTAATATGAGAAGCAAAGTCATCGATCTAGTAGACTAAAACTCAACTATTCACCAATATATGTCTCTCTGAATACATGTGACTTCTGATAGTTTAATAACCAGGCTCAGAGATAAGGCTTTTGGTGCTTCTTTAAGGTAAAAATTGCCAAGTAATTCACTCTGAAAGAATTCTATTCTTTGGAGAACTGTGCAACCAAAGATATCATAGACAAAACATTTGTAGAATAATCAAGTAAAAAACAGTATAGATTGATGATATATCAACTCACGAGTGAACTCCTGTCTTGGAAATGATTTTAGATGGCATTAACCATTGTCATCAAACAGACAGATGGATATATTTACCATCCTATGGGTTCTTAAAACATATAATGTCTGAAGATGCCTTAATTTTAAACTGAGCAAGTAAAGCTGAGTACAAGATCAATCCATGGGTCTCAACACTTAAAATAGGAAAGCCAAAGATATAATAGAAAGGGATTTACCAACTATAGTTTCAAAGCATAAGTTAGTAAATTGGAAACAAGAAAGAAAATAAGGGGAAAGACAACGTATGAAGTCAGCATTTATAAAATTCACTTTGAAAGCATAACCAGAACCATTAATCATGTTTCAGAAGGGTCGAGGACTTGACACAAAGAACAATCTTGCTATTTATAAAGGGTTGTAACACATATTAAGATGTTCACCATTATTATCTCTGAACTGAATATGCAATCCTAATCCAACTATTTTACATTGGAACCCGTTGATTCAGAGAAGCAAAAGATATCCAGTATTGCATCCAGCTCATGACATAATCATGTCATGTGGAATCGCTCAAACATTCACAAAAACCACAGGGAATTATCATGTTTACATCAGGCACTTGTTATGCTGAACGTCTTTGGCATCATAAATTCGTCTGTAACATAAAGAATTCAACATAAACAGCGAGTCACTGTAATTATAACAATAATCTTAGTTAAAAAGCAATAATGAAGTTAAAACCCCAAACCAAAAAGCAAAGCTGTTAATTTAGACCGAAGGGAGAAAGACGTTCATTTCTATGGTATTGCCACTGAAATTCGTAGCACAAACAATTCACACTGACAATTTCCCATCACATCCACAATCAATACAAGGACCAACAGCAGCTTTGTGCACACCAAAAACACACACACAACAAGAGGTAAACATCCTTGAAAATCGAAAAGAATGATAAAAATAAAACACAAGGACATGCAACCCAGAAGAAAACCCAAAAGAATAAGAAGAAACGCGATGTGAAAAAAAGAGGAGTAAAGTTACCAAAAGGCAGTGGAGTTGAAGAAGCCATGAGCAGAGACCATCGTTCCAATTGAGGCAGCAGCAAAAGAGCACTGCCCAATTCTGAGTGCCAGCCCACTTACCTTTCCAGGGCTCCCAAACAAATCCTTCATCTTCTTTTTTTTTTTTCTCACTGTTCCTATCTTTATCTGTACAGACCAGACGTCCCTCTGAGCTCCAAAGGACCTCCTCAGAAGAGAGAGAATCCCTGTGGATGAATGGCCTTTACCTTTCAGAAAAATCAATTTTCTTAAGCAGCTCTCGGCTTCCAAATGTCAGATTCTTACAGATTCTGATTGAAACTGATTTGAAGGGAATGTTGTAAGAAGATCTTTGACTTGGAAATGTGCAAAATGCGAATGTTTCTCATCTCTCTTTATGAAGTTCTATGTACACGTAATTATTGTTATTTTTTATTTATTTATTTTCTCTCCTTTTTTTAATGGTTTCATTTTTACTTCTTTTTTTTCACGAAAATTGTGGACGTTTCTTTTTTTTTTTCATTTAAAATTCAGAAAAATGATGCGGCAAATTAAAATTTAATGATATTTGCACATTCAGGAAATTAATTTTATAAATTGATAACTCATAAATTATGTTTTTGATACCAGGGATTGACTTTGTAAATTGAAAACTCATTACAAAAAATAACTTTAAAAATAGGATAAAAGGAGAAGTCAATCCAAAAACGCCTAAAATTTTGATTAAGCCACTTTCATAAATCTCAGAAAATGATAATAATTTTATATTTGTATTTCCAAAAAAGCAAAAGAAAAAGAATTGTGTGAAATTACAAAACTACCACGACGTTTGGCCCCGTATAAAGTTTGGCGCTTTTATACGGAACCCTAAATCCACGTTTCCTTGTCCCCTAAAACCCTAAACCCTCTCAGTCTCTGCAACTCCGAGAGAAATGGCCTTCACTTCAATTCTTCGGAAATCGTCATCCTCCTTGGCCCCGCTAGCGAGTCGACTCGTCCAGGGAAGGAGACAATACCATTGCGTCCTTGTCGCTGCCATAAACCACTCTAATATCACTCGCAAGCACTCTCTTGGTTCCCTGGTTCCCTCCTTCCACTTCTCTTCCGAGTCGAAGAAACCCAGCTCGGACGAGTCTCTTGTCCGAGTCATCGAGTCAGAGATTAAGTTAGCCGCAGAGTCCGACGATCATGATCGGGTGAGCTTTATTAGTTTTTGCTTCATGATAGATTGCTCTGTGGGTTGTTTGGTTTCGGAATATTTTGCCAGTTTTGTTTTTTTTGTGTGTGAAAACCCAGCTCAATAAAATGGGACAATTTTGCTTGGGGAGAGTTTATTTGGATGTTGAAGGGGAAAAAAGTAAATGTTTTTACACTTTTGCTCTGTGGTTTACTGGGTGTTGAGGGACGAAAAATTAATATTTTTTTTTTTTTTACAGAAAAAAAGGTTTGATCTTTCTACACTTCTGCTCTATGGTTTACTGGGTGTTGGAGGAGGAAAACTTAAACTTGTGATATGTGATTTATAGGGTGTTGAATGAAGTACTGAAATGTTGTGTTTTTAAATTGTTCTGGCTTTCATAAATTGAAACAATTGCGATTAGGAAGGATTGGGGTCTTAGTTGCTAACAGTGTTCTTTTCTGGAAGTCTAATGTAGACAGTGTGTCTTTTTTGGGGCTAATGCAGTTTCAGACTTTCAGTATACGATGAGTTTTCTATTTCTTGGTTAACACTTGCTAAACTTCATGGACAAATCGAGCATTTCGCATTGAAGCTTCTCTTTAGAGATAACACATCCTGATATTATCTTATGGCTATAAGGTGTCCATTGATGAGTTTTTTTTTTCCTGGCAATATTGCATTTACAAGATGATTGCTATGATTGTTGTTTAACAGGTTGAAGGGGTTCCAAGTGGCTTCCCTTTTGAAATTCAAGACAATCCTGGACAGCAAACTATAACCCTGAAGAGAACATATGAAGATGAAGAAATACAAGTCGAAGTTCACATGCCTGATCTAGTTTCCGGTGAAAACGATGATGATAATGATGATGGGGATGAAGATTCTGAGAAGGCCAATCAATCTAGCATTCCACTGGTTGTTAATGTCTCTAAGAAGAGTGGACCCTCTCTAGAGTTTAGTGTCACTGCTTACCCAGATGAGATTGCAATCGACAGCTTGATTGTGAAACAACCAGAAAATTCTGAGGATCAGATCGCCTATGAGGGGCCTGACTTCCAGTAAGTGAATATCGTATGCGCGTGCACAGAATTATTTGAATATAATAGTTTTATCTAATTTTCTGTTAACTTATTTGAATGCCTTGTGTTTGTGTTCTCCAGTGATTTGGATGAGAATCTGCAGAAAGCCTTCCACAAGTACTTAGAGATCAGAGGAATCAAGCCCAGTACAACAAATTTCTTGCATGAGTACATGATTAACAAAGACAGCAGAGAGTACTTGAATTGGTTGAATAAACTTAAGAAGTTCGTTCAACATTAAACCTTTGCAAGGCCAGTAAGGCCTTTGCCTAGCCCCGGGAAATGAAGCAAACAATCTAATTGACATCTTTATTGTGATTTTTATTTATTTTTCGATACTTTGCTGACATCCTTTTTCGTGAATTTTATTTATTTCTACTTTTATCCCATAATTCGTAACCTTAGCTGTTGAATTTGCGGCAGTTGATTAAATGAAATTCGGAATTGTTGCACTTCATGGTACAATGCATTTAAGTTTTTGAATTTTTCAAATGTACATATATATTAATTAAAATAAATACCTAAAAAGAAGAATAAATGTATAATTTAGAATCATAATGTCATTTGCTCTTATTTTAAATTATCTAGACAGAACTGTATAGGTAATATTATTCCGCCTGCCTCTTATGTTTAATAGTTCTTAAAAAAATTTATCTTCCATATATGTAAAATGATTTTTTACCCTTTAAATTTTATTAAATATTTATATAAAATTTATAAAATAAAAAAAAATTATTAATTTTTCTCTCCTCTCTCTCTCTCTCTCTCACGACCCCTCTCTCTTTTCCTCACCACCAATCTCTCTTCTTTTCCTTGTTGAGCAGTTTATTCGCAGGGCATCAAACAAGCCAAAAACTAAATAAAGTAAAACCTATAAATTAAAATCTGCATCTAATCCTATTATCAACATCAAATTTCACAAAATCAGTCTTGCTCATCCACTTCATGAAATGGCAATGCCACTGTCTTGACAACTTGCCTGCATTACTTATTTTAGATGCTCATTATTCAACTTGGACCATTAATGGAATTCAATTCTTCAGCATATTTTCAATTTATCAATATATATATATATATATTTATATATACGAACCAGTTAAATCTATGGGATATGTTTTTACCTGTAGAAGTTCCACATCACTCTTCTTATGACTTCAAGGGCTGCTAAAAATAGCCCAGTTACCCTGTAATCGACATGTTCAAAACTTGAATGGAGAACAGTTTGCAACCATACTAGCCTGAGAATGAGATTCAGTCCCGGCATAACATCACCCAAATGTATTGTTCAAAATCGAATTCAAAACAAGAACAGTCAAATTACTTCTCAAATTTTGTACAAAGGCTCATTATCAAATTACTCGTGACTTGTATGGAGGGTTCATTATCAAATTACTCGTGAATGGCATGGAGAGAGGGATCCATCAGTATTTATCATCGAAGAAAAAAGAAAAGCCGTGGTAAAAAGAGAGAAAAAGGAAAAAAATAAAATAGAAATCATACACTACAAAAAAGATCAATGAATGAGATATTGTGCTATTTTTCAAATCTGTATTGACTAACTAATATTCGACCAAACCTAAAGGTTCTATCAAAATAGCCCATTTTTTTATTAAAGATTTTTTATTTTTATTTTCTACAACTTTATAACCAAGTACGACTTCTAAATAAAGAATTGTCGTATGTGTGTTTTTCTTTTTCTTATTATCATTATTATTTTTTAAACGATGATCAATAAGTAATTATTTTCAAGCCAAATAATAATAATAATAACAATAATATTAATAATAATAAACACAGATAATTTCATAAATTATCTATTTGGCATCTAAAACCGAAGAGACGAACCATAACACTAAACTAGCGTGCACTACGTTACTACTACTAATAATTCAGGAACACCAACGGCTAGCAACCATTTTCGTCTTCCGTCTTCCATCTTCCCCTTCAACTGAGTCATGGCTAGTGGGGTGGGGGTTTGATGTTTGATATTGTCCATTGTCCATATATATATATATATATATATATATAGACACAGACTTAGGAATCAACTGGGAGATCCTTGTGGGTATAAACGATATCTTTATCACCAGCTACTACTTGTCCACTTCCATTCAGGATCCTGCCATTGCACCAGATTGTATTAGTTGCACTCAAAACATATAATGTTGAAATCAAAGTCATTGTTTAGAAATGATAATTTTTTGGTCATGCTGCAAAAATTGACGATTAATGGAATTAAGGTGCATATAAACACACACACACACACATGTAGCAATAAGCAGGGGGCATGTATGGATGTGACTAAAGCTCAGTAGTCATACCATCGGGTTGTTAACAATCCTTCAACTCCTACCGGACCACGGGAATGAATTCGACCTGTGCTAATCCCAACCTGTTCGGAAATTTAAAAGTCAATGAGACAAGCAGTGAACTTGACAATTCAGTGTAATTTCCATAATTGTAAACGATACTATACCTCTGCACCCAGTCCAAATCGAGCACCATCACAAAACCTAGTGCTTGCATTACAGAAAACAGCAGCACTGCCAAGGAATAAACTTTGACTTAATAAATGGTTATAAAGAGAACCAGATTTTTAGGACAACAACTTTTATATAATTATAAATAAATCAACAAAAACAACAAACTCATTATCATAGAGCTAGAATCAAACCGACAAAATTTATATTTGCAAATAAGACAGGTTAAAATATTATTACCTGTCAACTTGTCGTAGAAAAACTTCCACCGCTTCTTTGTCCTCTGCAACTATGCAATCAGTATGTGCACTGCATAAAAAGAAAAACAAGAAGAATCACCAGACAGGTTCATATATAATCTAGAAATAGAAACCCCATATATGAAATGTGCAATTCAGAAGAAAGATATCTAAAACATCAACATGTTATTTCTCCAAAATAAAAATGTTGACATGCCTTCCATGTTGATGTATATGATCAATGGCTGCATAAACATCATCGACAAATTCAATAGTGCAAGCTAATGAATTGTACTCGTGATGAAACGTACGGGCCTCTGGAATGTTCAGCAAGGAACTTGCCCTTGGTCCACCATATAAAGTAACACCTGCACAAGATGACACTAGACTTGAGCCTTTGCATCCTATCAGAAAGAACAAGGTAGAAGCAATCTTATCAGGGCATCCTAGCAAATATTACTAAGCACTCAGTCCATTCCACCAAAAAAACCCAAAAGGTTTTAAAAGCTAAATAAACAAATAATTTAGGGAGCAATGTCAATTTTGGGATACTGTCCAATGAAACTTTGTATGATTTTCAGATACAAGACAGCTAAATATTCCAAGTAGTGGCAATCCAACAGGTTGCTTCAACCATTTTCTACTAAATGAAGACCAAAAGTATAAATAACATTTGGACCTAACAATAGAGTATTAAAGTTGTTTTTGGGCTCTTTGTGAAAGGGATCATAGTTTCAACAGGAATTAGCATATTAAAAAAATCTGTCTGAAGTGAATTGTCGGATTCTGAGCCTATCTCACTAATCCAAATCCTCTTATCGTGATCTGCTGTTAGATCCACATACATTCACTCTACTTGGAAACTACGGCTTAACCTGCCTTCTGCCTGGCCCTCCTTTACTGATAGCTGCAGTCATTTATGAGGAAGAAGGACAAAGGAGATAATAAGAGGGAACAAAAAGAAATATTGTACCTTCAATGCGAAGATTAACAATAAGCTCATTAAGCCCACTGGAATGGGCTAGATCCTTATGAACAAGAAGAGTTTCCTGAAAATAGCAAACAAAGAAATAAGGAAAAATCAGAAATTATGAATGAACAAAGCATAATGATAAAGATAGATCCAAACTTGCTGAATGTCTCAAAACTATTAAAGAATACGTCAGAAATGAAATTATAAAGTAAAAATTGCAAATGATTAATGATTACCATTGCATTACAGGCTGCAGGATAATCTACTTTTGCGTCTATAACAATCCGCTGAGCCATATCCATGTTAGCAGACTTATCAACATACACATGGCAGATTCCATCTGAAAGCAAACAATACCATTTCTTACTACGACATCAAGCATCATATTTTACTAGGAAAAGAACATTATTAGATGCAATGCAGCACAGCTTGTACTACACACACATACACACACACAAAAGTAACTAAGTTCAATTCATCTCACCAGCATGACCAAGAACAGGAATCTTGGTCGAATTCTTGATTTGAGAAACCAGCTTATTGCTGCCTCTTGGGATCACGAGATCAATCACATCATCAAGCTAGTAAATAAATTCAAAATTTGATATTAAATTTAAATATCAATTATCATCTTAAACACTAAACATAGACGAATTAATTTGTCAGTCTCTGCTGAATCCACCTTTAGCAGATCAGGAATCTCCTCTCTTGAAGTCACAAGTCCAATTAACTTTCCACCGACACTATCTGGGATTGCTTCAGTGATAACCTATAAATTTCAGGGGGAAGTAAGAGTTAAAGAAATGACTCTTGCTGATGAGGGAATATAGATTGATGCAACTTTCCAGCATATTCTGCACTGATCATTTAAATAGCAAAACAAACCTTGTGCAGAACTGCATTTGATCGCTTGGCCTCCTTTCCCCCCTTCAAGAGAAGCCCGTTTCCACTTCGAATTGCTAGTGAAGCTATCTGTTCAAATCATATGCAGAACATGGATTAACAATAAGGAGAAGATCCCAGTTTAGAAATAAATGAGAATTAACATGGCAGAATGATAAATTACTAGAAACAGAAATCAATAGAATTCAAAACACAAGACCAGATTGACAACCATTGCTCTTATACCATGTCCAGTGCTTAAGCTGTTAAGAAGTGGCCTAACCTTAACAAAACAGACACTAACAAAAACAAGGCTCAGGCTTTTTTATCCCAAAACATACAGCTACAACCAGGTCCTAGTGGCTACGTCTTAAAATTCTTTCAGAAAAAGATTTTGAATACCAATTCTACTTTTTGTCACCAAGGCCAACATGGGTTCAAGTTGAAAGAAGACGAGTAACAGTTGACCAGAGAGGCAACAATACATAGCCAACTCATCCAGACAAAGCATACCATACAAAACAAACAGATTTTTCATAAAGTGGTATTTTTACCTGTACAAGTGCATCAGGACGAGACTCAAAAACAATCAGAAGAACACCCAAAGGACTTGATGTTTTCTCTAAGACAAGTCCATCTGCAAGCTATATGAGAGAGTAGTCATGAGAAACATCACAAATCAATTATCATCACAACATCAAATCAGAGTACTTGATTAGTAGAAGAACTAATTTCAGTGGCAAATTGTGACTCTCATATAATTCATGCTGTTCACCTGGCTTATTCAAAAACTATGTGCAAGTGTAAAATTTTGAAAGTCCATAGTCCAAGTTAACAGCAAATTCATACTTTACAAAAAGTGAAATTGTTGTGATAGAATATCGATTGACAGCCAGAATTTATTATTCGACACCCCTTCCTTACCTGAGTTTTCTTCAAAACACGACCAATTGGGTCTTCCATGTTTGCAAGTACGCGAATAGATTTCGCAAGGCTTGAAATCTGCCAAGCATAATAAACTATATTCAGAAACAAAAAGTTGAGCTGACACCACCTTTGAATAAAAAAACTCATGATCTAGTAAGAATGTTATCCACAAGTGGCAACAATTGTTTAGATATAAGAAATGCCGGACAGGAAACAAAAAGTAGAAAGCAGAATGAGAATCAAAATATATAGAAATGATTAATTCAAAAAACAAAACTTACTAGCCGTACCTTTCCAGGCTTTAGAGCCAACCGAGATACCAAGGATTTTTCATATCCTGCCTGCTGTGCAGCAGCAACATCAGCTTCATTTTCAACACTAATCAGCTTTTCATTTGCTTCTAAGGCATCAGCTATATTCAGCAAAATCTGTTTCCTGTCTTGAGATGAAATGGCCTGTAGAATAAGATATTAACAAGGTACTTATGCTGCTGAACTAAAATGCGGACATGAGTTGTGGAGGCAGAGAGTACCTCGAAAGAACAAAGAAAATTCATTAATCACAGAAAATGCCTTATCAATCATGTGATAAATATTAAGTTGTACACATTAAGCAACACGATTCTACCTGAAGTCTTCTAGAACTTTCTTTGGCTGCAACTGCCATCTGGCGTGCACTAACATCTTTTATATGTGGGGTCCAAAAACGTGCATCTTGATGGAAGAGGGTACCAATACGCTGTCCTTGAAGGACTTTAACAATATTGTCAGCAGCATAACCACTTCAAAAGACAACAATAAGTAAGTTATTGCAGAAGCATACACATCAGGTTAAGATAGCAAATTCCAACAACTGCTAACAACTAAAACTTCATACTGGATTTTAAGATGGAAGATAAGACATTAGCTTTCAAGGAGGAGCATGAGAAGAAAGAGATAATAAACTATACCAAACTTGAGCATAATAATATTTTTATAATGTCAACGGCATATTTAAAATATGATTTAATAACTCCAGTTTGAGAAAACCATTGAATATAGCGAGTGGATTCCGAAACTCAAATTTTCTTCTTTCTTTTTCCAATGTCTCAAGTGTTTGAAGAATCAAACAATGATGTCTTGAATAAGAAGTGGATTTACCACTACATTGCCCCCACAGTGACAAAAAAGTTGTGTTTGATGTAGTTTTTTTTTTTTTTTGGCCTTTTTCTTCTATTTTTTTCCACCTTTTCCTCTTTCTTTCTTTCTTTTTTTTTTTTTTTTTTTTTTTCTGAAAAAGAAAGTTGATAATATGTTATTGCACTTGCTCCTATGCGAATACTATGTTTGACACTAAGTTATCCACGTGTAACACATATGGCTATAAATTATACCTGGTGATAACAACAGGGATTCCAGCATCAGACGCATTGACAGCAGCTTTAACTTTCGCAGTCATACCACCTCTTCCCACTCTAGACTTGTCTCCAAAAGTGATTTCATTCTGATGCTTTTCCTTAATGTATGTGTGGATAAGCTTTGAACGAGGGTCACTTGGAGGCCCGCTGAAAAGTCCATCTACATCACTCAAAAGAACAAGAAGATCAGCCTTCAGATCCAATGCAAGTAGAGCCGCCAAGCTATCATTATCCCAAAATATACCAGAAGAATCCTGCAAAGCAATGATCATAATCAGAACTGTGAATTTGGTAACAGTAAACATTAAATAGTTGGTTATGGAAAAATTGCAAGAGAAATTATAGGAAATCCATTTAAATAAAAAATAATAATAAAAAAAATAAACAAATAAAGTCAAGATTTCAGTCAAATTAGGGGCAACAATCTATTTTTAGATCACAATGGAGTTATAAGATCTTCCCTCGTGCTCAGATAGAGTATTTAAAATAGAGTATGTATAAAAAAAATAAATTACATAATTCCCACCTTCCCGTTCTCAACTTAAAAAAATAAACAGCAAGTTTAAACTTACACAAATAAAGCAGATATCGACAAGTAACTTACCTCATATGGAGCTCTTCGGGTACTGACTGCATCATTTTCATTAAATATAGGAATAACCTTCAAGGATAATAATTTATTTACAGTTTCATTCATTTGCTTTCTGAAATCTTTATCCATAAAATCACGATCGGTTACAAGAAGCTGAGCTGATGTCATATCAAGCTGGAAAGAGGAAAAAATAAGGAAGAAAGTAAGCCAAACAATCACATAAAAAATCTACAAATTTAAACAATTGTGCTAGAAAGAACTTAAAGATAATTAAATTCCAGAGTACACATGTGGTTCAAATGAAGTTCTAAAACAGATAAGAGTTGACCAAAACCACCTGAGTAAACAATGTGTCATACAGAGCCATAAGACTACTTTGTCCAACAGCTGCACATGCCTTCCCATCAATTTCAACTTGTGGTTTTTGGAGATCAGCAAAACTGAAACAAAGCCATAACTATCAATTCATTATTGAATTTAACAAAGAAACCTTTTAAACATATCTATCTTCGATAATTCGCAGTGATGCCAATCAGCAAGGGGCAATTGAAACCTGCTGTTCAACATCTGCCTATATCGAAGCCGTTGGCGACCAAGGCCAACAGCACCAGATGACACCATAATGACTTCGTATCCTTGAGAGTTCAATTCCTTAATCTGCATTACATTTTCAAATTTCATATTGTAACTATATTTTGAATTAAACACTGTAAGAAACTAACCTAGCTCCACAATATTACCAATTAGCAATAACCTCGAGTCTCCTAAAATTTATACGAGTAATTGTAAATAACCTATAATATATAAATACCTGCTCACTGAGAGCACCTAGCCATCCAAGTGCTAATCTTCCATCCTTCCGAGTAACAACTGCAGTCCCGACCTTCAATACCACATCATAAACAAAACAGTCAAACCAACCTTTCTAATTGAATCCAGCTTATCAAGATAACATATTGGGATTTTTTTTTTTTTTAAATTACTTTTGGTTTACTATAAGAAAAACTATGATAAATTTTTCATAATATTTCCGTGTTTCATCAATTGGTTCCTTAATTGAAAGACTCAAGGTGGGCAAATGTTATGAATTTACATAGAAAACGAATACGAGCTTCTCTTTATTTCTTTACCTCCTTTTCATAGAATGTCTAACAAAAATTGCGCTTCAATTCTATCCAATGAATGAATGTAATCCCAGAAGTTAAACAAAAAGAAATCAGATATGCCATTTGGAACAGACAACCCATCAACAAAACAAAAACTCTGAATACTATCAAAAACCAGAATTACTCTGCTCAGCTTCAGACCCAGAATGGAGCTAAGAAAAATCTAAACAGCATCAACTACACAGTGAAAAAAAAAAAAAACGAACTTTTTAGCTTTTTAGTACGTCATTTTCCAAATTTTTTTTAAAAAAAGCTATAAACTTAATACCCAATTAGGTCATTACGTGAAAATGAGGCTCAATGAAGGAGGGTAGTAGAATGTGTGTGTGTGAGAGAGAGAGAGACCTTGACGACGATGCGCTTAACGTCCTTGACGAAAACTCGAGTACGATCCATGTCTTCCATGTCGGAGACACAAACAGAGTACTACAGAATGCGGTGGCCGAGTATTAAATGAGACCAGAGAACTGAGAGAGAGAGAGAGAGAGAGAGAGAGAGACGACTTGGTGGGCGCAGTAGTTTGCTCTGATTGACTCAAAACGCTGCCTCGGGGGATAATAAGAATCAAATGGGTATATGAGGCGAGGTAGCCTAGGAGAGGGCTTTTCAGGAAATTCAGACAAGGACAGATAATGACGTGGCGAATGGGGATTAGAATGTCGGAAAGAGTTCAATAAGGGTTCGGAGTAACTCAAAGAGTTGAGACACAGAAATAGTATTTGATACGTACCACCCAAGCGATACTCCTTCCCTATGCACACTTATACATTATTTACTCAAAATTAGGGTTATAGGGTTAATATCATCTGCAGTTTACTGATATTTCATCTACACCCCTCCGTTTCAAATAAATCAGATACGATTTATTTGAAATCCTCCAATTCAAATTTAATATATGAAAAAAAAATAGATTAAATATCAAATATATGTTAATATCTAAGTGGGAAACAATTGAAGGGATAGAAAATAAGACATATGATATAAGTTTATCAAATGCACCCTATGATTAAATTTAACGTTGGATGAAAATAATTATAATAACATTTTAATTATTTATATATTAGCTTCAATTTTTTCTTTTTGTTTTAACGGCCAGGGGTGTTATTATGATGCATATAATATAATAATTTAATTTGTTGGCTATAGTAAATTAATTCCCAAATATATAATAATGATCAACTCCAGCCACAAATAAAAAAATAATGATAAATAATTATTAATTTCCTAAAAACAATTTAAGAAAACATGTGGAAGAAATAATTATAAGCAACATTATAAAATTATAAATAGGTACCAATAATTGGTAGTAATAATACAAATCAACGAAGGGATGTACCTGGCATGTATATGACATTGACCTTTAAAATAAAAAATATATAAAATGTTAAGAGTAGGCGGCGATGCGTTGGGGTGAAATATAGTGGACGACATGACAAAAATAAGTCGTTGGCTGATGCTACAGGTTTATGATTCTCTGCCACTGCTTATATTTTTACTCTTTCCACTTTTATATTTTAATATATATATATATATATATATATATAAACCAGACATTTTATAACTTCTCTCATTTCCCACCAATCAACAAACAACACACTAATTAAAAAAACAATAATAAATAAAAATTAATGTATTATTTTTAAAAAAATTATAATAAATAACAACTAATATGTATATTTTTATTCAATTAGTGGGATAGAGATAATCTTTATCCACGACTTGAACAAGAGCTAAAGTTATGGATGTGAAAACTACAGCGAACATAGTGGTTATTTTCATCATCGAATATGATTGCCAATGTGTCCAAATTCATGGTGGAAACGTGTCAAACTCAAATTCCCACCGCTTTTTGTTCATTTTTGTTGACAGGAGGAGAGAGTAGATGCGGTGGCGGGTTGCCACAGCCAGTATCACTTTCCATGTGACGGCACTGTGAATGTGACAATGCCATGCGCTAGTCTCCAGCGAACATGCATGTGTCAGCTACACACCACTGCTCCTAGTGACTCGTGTCCCAATTACCCGGGATTTCACATAAAAAAAAAAAAAAAATCTACGCGTACGACAGAAAAAACATATTCCGTGTCTAACATTAGGTCACGGCTCACGGTCATTAATAATTTAAAATACCACCACAATCAAGCTACACAATATTTGCATCCACTTTATTACGCACATTAGGAGCTCACATCAAGTACATCTGTCTTTTCTCAGGGGAAAAAATGTGCACCCAATTATGCATAATACGAAATAGAGGTAACCACTTGGCATTCTGTTTACATTTACATTATTAATTCCACACAATACCAGGTTGTACAAAATATCACATAATTAATTCTTGAAATACTTTAGTGATACATACAAAGAATGTAATGCAAGATTTCTTTTTTGCCCATTATTCCTCCGTTTCATGGGCTTCGTTTTGCTAATTTTGAGCATGCATCAAACACTACAGAGATCCACAAGTTTATGTGAGAAACTCATTCTGTTCCTTCACTCGCTAAAGATAGAGCTAGGATGAAGAAGTTGATGTAAAAAAAAAGTGCAATCTGAAAGATTTTTTATATACAAAGCCAGCATAAACAAGGAATACTCTTAAAAGCCAGGAAAAAAAACACACACACACACGCACAAACATTAAAAACAGTCTATCTTGTGTTTACCTTTTTCCACATGTTTTCAACCAGACTAATACATATGGCAGTCTTACTCATCAGACACCGACACTGATATTTTCTTTCTTGCACCTTCATGTCTCAGGCTCTTTAGCAAATCACATGTAATCAACTAGTGAGTAATGCCAAACATAGAGACATGTGTCCCCCGGACAAATTCTACTCCGGTTGATGTCTTTAATCAAATACCCAAAAACAAAAGTAAACACAATCGGGTTTAAATTCTAGACTCCACAGCTGATGCGGAGTGAGCCTCATGGAAAGAACCAAACCTTAATGAAGACTGCCAAGGCTAATTGCAAGAAAAATGCAGCCACCACCACTACTGTAAGATCACTTCCCTCTATATAAGACTTAAGGTTCACGGAAACAAAGCAAGCCGAGGCAGCTCCAGTAAGGATTATAATGAACCACCGAAGAATCTCAACCGGAATTAGCAACAGAAACTGAAAACATTTGAGAGTCATGTATCAGATGATAAAAGTTCCAGTTTCTTTTTCATGATCATAATAGAAGGCCTACATGATGGTTTAAGATCCAAAAAGACTAGGACAAAGGCACAGAATGAAGTTACTTACGGAGGCCGGAACAAAAATGAAGAGAGAGTATCCCCACATGCACCAGAATCTAACAAGACTGGCATTTGCACCCATATACTGAAGCAAGAAATAAAATGCCAATGGCACCACAGCTGTATAACCATAGACAGAACATGCTGCCAAATTTACATAGCCAACATTAAAGCTCCAAGGAGAACTCTTATCAGTGTGCTTTTGCATGAGGTATGTGGCACAGTTTCCAAGAGAAGCAAGTACAAATACCAATGTTGTGGAGATCCAGATTAGCCCATATCTAAATATTAAAAATTCACACCAAGAAGCACAAATATTAGATTTGTGAAATCATTTTGTAGAACTTAGAAAGCACTATCTTAGCACAAAAGCCAAGATGTGCATAACGTTTCTAAAAAGATAGAGCAGTTAATTTTAAAAAATCCACCAGATGGGGATTTCTAGATTAGGAGGGAAAAAAGTAAATTGCATTTTTATTTCTTTGTTAAACATAATAAGACTGTGACGGGTTAGCGGACTATAAGTGAATGAAAGCATAAGACTGACAGAAAACTAAAACCAACAGCATATATGAGACAACCAAACTCTTAAAAGCAATGAAAAGAGTTGCAGCTCATTGAACCATATCTTCTTGAGCAAATCACTGGAAGCTACATTCCTTTCTTCTATGGAAAACATAAAGCTACAGGCATATCATATTATCCAAGTATAAAATACTTGCTAAAAACCATCATGCACGATGCTCCTTTACAGATTTACTACCAGGATTCATTTACTTATAGCCTCCCTACGTCAAAAGATCTAAAATTCCATATATTTGCACCCACAAACTCAAATGAAGTGGTGGAAAACACCACATAAAGATCCAACAGGGATGCTTGTTGATATCTTTAGATCAAGCTTTTCATCCCAAATATATCAACTTTCGCTTTATGTTGATGTAGACAAGTGGAAGCCTCTAAAAGCCTTTTGTATTTTTATGGAACTTTAAAAGCCTATCCAAAGAGAGGAAAACCAGGTTCTAAAGCCCAAACTTTGATTTGGTATGATCTGGGTGAAGATGGGCTTACTTTGGATCTTCAATCAACCAAGTAGTTTTTCAATTTGTCCTGGGCCTGCTTTGGACTTTAATATTCTGCAGCCCATATTAATTTCAAGTCAAGAGTCTTTAAGTTTGTTTTCAAATTTAGTTTATCATTATGTTCATGAATTTATCTAATTAATGTGCATAGAAGTCAGCCACATTAATTAGGATATCTACACTCATTGGTGATTCATATGCACCTCTTAGATCTTGTGTTTATGATGCAAACCCTATAATGCATCAAAACAAAATAAATATGCGGCAGTTTTAATACAGATTATTTTAATTATGTCATTCTTATTTAACTATGTCACTAAGGGTATTTTAACCTTTTGCTTGTAAGGGAGTAATTAGGGTTCATGGTTTGGGGGTTAAGTTGGCAGCCATGTGTTTCAAAGGTTTTTTTGCCGATAGTTTTAACGAGAAACTGGAAAAAAAAAGGTTGGCATCTCTTAGGATTTCTTTCAGCTTTTCAAGGTATTCCTGCTTTGATTAACGTGGGGTAGGTTGAGATCATGTGATTTTAATCCAAGGCTCAACCAACTCAAGTCTGTGAGTTTGATTGAATCAATCTTTATTCTATCATTCTTGTGTTATCAATCTTTATTCTATCATTCTTGTGTTTTCAGATTATTTCTAAATCCCTAAAATTTCCAATTTTGATATAAAATAAACCCTAAATCTGAAATTGAAAGTCCTAATTCCCAAATCATTCCATATACTCGTGTGTGTGCTTGAATTATCAAGGAAGAATCCAAAATTTGAGAAGCAAGCCAGAGGCGGCTAGGGCTTGTTGTTGACTTTCTAACAAGGTCCTCAACAACTTGGTGCTTTCATTGAGAGGATTTATTTGGGCTGCAATGGAAACAAGGGATAATACCAATACTGCAGGAAGTATCCCTAGTACCAACCGGGTAAGGTTCGAACATTTAGAAGAGAGTCAGTTAAGACCTTCTAAGGCATTGGAAGAGGCGACTACATCCTTAGCACAAATGACAATGCCGATGAATCAATCCAACCAATCAATAGAAGAAATAAGGAAAGCCACCAATGAAGGGCTGCAGAGGATAGAGAGGAGGATGGCCAAAGAAAAGAAAGGAGAGAGAAATTAGGCAAACTCATGGAGAAGGACCACAATCTAACATTTAGAGGCATGAGAATTATTCCAAGGATGGGCATGAGGCAAATGTGGTGGAGGACGACACAGAGGGGCCAAAGCTTAGGGAGGAGGTCAATCCAAATAGGGTACATGGGAGATTGAGAAGAGAAGGTCGGGTTGAGAGCGGTATGCTAACAGTTGAGAAATGACTCAATGTGAGGGAACCATCTAGAGCATCTAGTCACAGGAGGGACCATTATGAAGGTAGGGACTATTGATGAGGAAGAGGAGGAGCATAGGCAAGGTAGGAGGCCTCACGGCCGAATGCCTATTATGAGCAGCGAAGGAACAATTGGAGGAATGATGAACCCTATGAGGATGAGAGAAGGGGGAATCAGTACCATGACCGTGGACCAAGGAAACCAAAGGTAGATTTTCTCCATTTTGACGAAGGAAACCCAAATGAATGGTTGGATAAGGCGAAGTATTACTTCCATGTCTATGAAGTGGCAAGGGAGGATAGAGTTGTGTTGGCTTTTTTTTTTATTTATATGGCAAGGTTATAGTTGATGAAGGTGGATTAAAGCATGATATGATAAAGAAGGAAGACAATTAGGGTGGATGACATTTGAGCGAGAGTTTATGGCTCAATGGGGACCATCACCCATTGTCAATCATCATGGGCAGCTAGCTAAGCTCAGACAGAAGGATAAGGTACATGTTCACCTCTAAGAATTTCGCTGACTACAAAATATGGTCGAGGGTCGGTCGGAAGAGACACTGGAAGGGACATTAATTGAGGGGTTAGAAGTCATGGTCAGCCAAAGAGCTCAAGTTGAAGCAACCGCTGAGGTTACTGGAAACTATGAAGATGGCAGAGATTCTAGATGAGAGTTACTACACAGAGAGGAGACTGGCCAAGTAGAACATGGAAAGCGAGTTCTCTAACACTTTGCAAACCAAGACTCCTTGGAAGGGAAAGGAAGTAGATGAGGTAAGCACCAAAGATAAGTCAAAGGCGGTAAGGAAGCTTTCTAGAGAAGAGGTGCAAGTGAGGATACAAAAGGGCCTACGCTTCAAATGCAGCAAAAATGGGACAAAGATAACCTACGCAAGGCCGGCCAAGTATTTGTGATCGTGGGGCCGAGCGATGATGACGATGGAGAGGACGGCAATGAGGTGGAGTCTAGTGATGAGTGGGAGCCAAGAGTGGCTGAGTATGGTGAAAAGGTTTCCAGATTTTACCCTTGAGGACAAGGGCATTCTCAAAGAGAGGGGGAATTATGCAAACCTTATAATGCGTCAAAACTAAATAAAGATGCAGCAGTTCAATTATAGATTAATTTAATTATGTCATTATTATTCTAATAATGTCATTAAGGGGATTCTAGTCATTTGCTTGTAACAAGGTAATTACGGTTAAAGGTGTGGGGGGTTAAGTAGGCAGCCATATGTTTCAAAGGTTTTTTATAGATAGTTTTGATGAGAAACTGTGAAAAACAAGGTTGGTGTCTCCTAGGATTTCTTTCGGCTTTTCAAGGTATTCCTGTTTTGATTCGCTTGGGCTAGGTTGAGATCCATTCTGTGATTTAAATCTAGAGGCTCAATCAGCTCAATTCTGTGAGTTTGGGTGAATCAATCTTTATTCTATCATTCTTGTGTTTTTGGATAATCCTAAATCCCTAAAGTTCTGAATTTTGATATAGAATAAACCCTAAACCTGAAATTGGAATCCCTCGTCCCAAATCATTCCATATCCTTGTGTGTGTACTTGAATTATCAAAGAAGAATACAATTATCAAAGAAGAATAAGAAACTTGAGGACCAAGCTAGAGGCAGCTAGGGCTTGTTGTTGGATTTCTAATAAGGTCCTCAACAGTTTATTATGAGTTTTTTTGGTCTACTTCATGAACAAGTGTGTATAAATAGAGCATTAAAGAAAGTAGAAAGATGATAAAAAAATTTCAAAAAGAATTCAAACTATCTCGGGTCCTGTGTGATGCAAGGTTAATATAGCAGTAATAAAAGAAATGAAAGAATTAAAAAAAAAATGATAATTAGAACTCACAGGTCAGGATTAGCATCGATCTTGTTAAAAAAATCACCAGCAGTGGGATGTAAGGAACTAATCAACCTGTTTAAAACAATGTCTGTATCCACGTTGAAATATTGTGTGTACGATGAGATACTAAATACTCCCCTCCAGTTGTTTGCTGGTTGTTGTTCAAATCCTTCTGCTGGATGGGAAGAAAAATATATCATTAGACATAAAGCACAGAGAATAGCAGTCAACTTAGCTCTAATTTTATGCCTAATCATCTCATTTTGAACAGAAATAAGGGTTTCAGAAAGCTGTCCAAATTTGAATATTAAGCCACTGATACAAATATAAGTTCCTTCACACACAGACTCAGAGAAGTATCAGAAAGGCAAAGAATCTGGCAAAGAATCTGCCAACTGAATATTGGAACTTTTCTTTTAGAAGAAACTTAAATGATAGAGAAATTCAGGGTTTGAGTTCTTTGTTAAAAATTTTAGGAGATTTCTATATTAACCCTTCTTCACTTGACAAAAGAAAGTGGTCATTAGATTCTTCGGGGTTTTCATGCAAATCTTATTTCCATGCTATCATAACTTTGAGCCTTTTGATTTTATTTGGAAATCATGTATTCCTTACAGAGTGAAAGTCTTTGCTTGGCTGGTTTTTCATAGAAAGTTAAATACTTGTGAAGTGCTTCAACAGAAAAATCCATATTGGAGTATTTCTCCATTCTGGTGTGTTATGTGTAAAGAGGATGGAGAATCTTTGGACCATTTATTTCTCCATTGTAAAGTTGCAAGAAGTTTGTGGGTTAGACTACTACAAGAAGTTGTTCCTATATTTTGTGGGTCTTTGATGGTGGAAAAACCCATTGGTTTTGGTACTAATATCTTGGCCAAAGTAATGTGGAAATGAATAGTACTATCTTTGCTGTGGGTAACTTGGATTGAAAGGAGTAACAGAATATTTGAAGACAAAGTTATGAGTGGTGAAGATCTTTTTGACAAAAGCTAAATATTTGGCCACCTTGTGGGCTTCTCAAGACAAACATTTCAAAGAATTTCCTTTTTCTTTGATTGTTCTAAATTGGAAAGATGTTATAGGCTCTAGGAGTGTTTCGTAGTTATAATTTTTAACTGTTTAATTATGTTTTGTGGCTTTGTTGCATGAGGATTACTTGTCCTCTATTTATACCTTCTATTGATTTCCAATTAATAAAAGTATGTTTCCTATAAAAAAAAGAGAGAAAAAAAAAGAAGAAAGAAGATATATCATGAAAGGTTATTGCAGACAAATGTAACAATAATGTTACATGTGACACAAAATCTCATAAAGGCATAGAATTCCATTACCCTCTATGACCGTAAAACTGAATAAACAGAAGACAAACTTTATAAGAACTTCCCCATCCAATCATCCTTCCCAACTTCCCACTTCCCAACCAAACCAAAAAAGATAAAAACAAAAATAAATTATCTAAACTGTTTGTACTAAAATTAATTCCATTTGGATGTCAAGGAGACAGGATATGTAAGCTTGCTGCCTTGGCAATAACAATTACCAAACTTGAAGACCAGAAGAAGACAACCTAGAGAACTACAGTGCCAAACGACCTCAAAATACCTGCTTCGAGTTTTCTCATGATTAATAGCGCCAAACCATTTTACTAGTTAAAATGTCAACCAATGTTGACAATGCAACAGTAGTAAAACTTCTACAATGTCTCAAATAACTCCTACAATCTCAATTGGCTCAACACATTACAATTCAAAAAAACATCATGAAATCAGTTCTATTATCAGTTAGTTTTAGGTTTCTAGTGCCTTTTATGGCACCGAATATTAAACTTGTTTTACCACCTAAGTTTTATAGTTGTTCTATCTAGGAACCCAATAAACATAAATTCTTATAAAACTTAATAAAATCATTAAAAAATAAACAAGAACTACGTGTGACAAGGTAATAGTAAGACATAGAATTTAGTCACATATTCACTATTTAGACATGATACCGTTGGGACTTTGGAGAGTTTGATAACCCCTTCCTCTGTCTCCTCCATTAGTTGGGGGGAATATTTCCATATTAGCTTCAGGGACTGAATGCTTGTCTGGACACAAGTAGTTTAGAGTATAAACAATTCAGCTCCTCACAATGTAAAAGAAAAACCTCAACTAATCAAAAGAATTAGTTATTAAACCTCATACCGTCATAGTTTGTGGTGTTCTTATTTCTTTCTTCATTGATAACAGCCTATCCACCATAAAAGTTACAAAAACATAAATATTTTGTTGCTGACTATAAAAGGAACAATTACATACCACTAATTAACCACGTCAAGTAAACTTAGTATAAGCACATAATAAGTTATTAAATAGACCACTCTTGCAACTAATTAACCAGTCAGATACCACATTATTATAAATGATAACGGTTCCATGTAAAAGTTAATAGTACATCACATATTTTTCAAAAAGGAAACCTATTAATAAATGTCTCAAACAGCATGGTTTATCAAACTTCAGCAAGAGGCAGCAATACGACTCTTATGGTAATTTTTCTTTTTTTGGGCTTTACAATTCCCTGCATCAAGATTGATAAAAGGGGAAAAATCTAATTTGCGTCACAAAAAATAAAAAGATAATAAACAGCATAAATTATTCGAGACTACTCATTTCTTTCCTAATTTTCCCTAATTTTCTCAGAAAAGAAAAGGAAATAAAAAAAATAGAAATGACGGTCAATATCGATCTCTACATCTACAAGATCACATAAGATAAATTTTTTTAGGAAATTACAAGAGGAATATAGAAATTGAAAATTATTCAAAGTCAACTGTGCGACGAAAATGCAACGATTATAGAATAGCTATGAACAATCGCGTACAGGGACAGAGCCGAGCAAGTGACTGGTGGGAAGGCTGGTGTAGGACTCGTCCATTGAGAGACAAAATCAAAACCGACAGAGACAGAGAGCGAAGGCCTCGTAGCTCAGAGAGTCATGATGGGTTTCAATGGGAAGAGATTCGAGGTCTTCAAGAGCTGAGAGAGTCTCTCCGAAAAGAGCCCTAGAGGTTTGCTTTTTTTCTTTCTTTTTTTTGGTAGCTTGGAAGGGACAGACGACGGGAAGAGTAGCTGGTCAAGAAATGAGCCATATCCACGCGCCAATTTGAGGGTGATTTGGTCATTAGCGTTAACGACGTGTTAGCTCACTTTCCGACATGGCTCACGTGAATGGACACGTTTAATCTCAGGTCTCTGACTCATCCAGCCACATGGCATTTTACGTTAGGCTTCGTGTTGGACGGGCCTAGATGTTTCAACGAAAAAAACGAAACTGGCCTTTTAACATGTTAGTTTACTCTCCAACATGACTCACGGGAATGGACATGGTTAATCTCAGGTCTCTGATTCATCCCGCCACATGGCATTTTTGTAGAGCTTCGTGTTCAACGGGCCTAGATGTGGGTTTTTTACACAGATAACTCACATGTATTTTCTACCAAAAAAAAAAAAAAACTCACATGTATTTGGTTTTTTTTTTAAATATTATATTTTAATAAATTATACAAAAATAGTCTAAAAGATAAAATCTATTATTTAAAATTACTCTTTTATCCTATTTTTAGTTTTTTTTCTTCCCAGTTCTTGATTTTTTTTTGCTCCCCGTTTCTGATTTTTTTTTGCTTCTCATTTTGTTTCTTCTCCATCTTTATTTTTTGATAAAATTTTTCTTACTATCTTTCTTCTTACAGTTGTGGATATCCATTGTAGATTAACATCGTCTTCATATTATTCTTTCATTCTCTTTCATTGTCTTCCTCTGCTTTTCTTCTTTTCTCTTCCATTTGCTGCTATTTGATTATTTTTCTATAATTTGTTTATGGTTTTTTTTATAGTTTTTCTATGGTTTTTCCGTAATTGTTCAATCATGGTGAAGAAAAGTGTACCTCAGACGCCTGTTTATGGGCCTGAGGTAGAGCCTGAGGCTCTCGGGTTTGAAAAGTCAGACGACCTTGTTGGAATTAGAATTTAGGACATGTCAGGCGCCTGTCATTGCCGAAGCTCTAGATGAAACCATTTAGTTACAATATTTTTTTTTTAAAAAAAAAACAGATTTAAAACACAATGGAAACAACTATAACCCATTTACACAGTCGTATAAAACCATACAAAAAATCTAAAACATTATAAGAAACTGTATAAAACCATAAAAAAATTATAGACAAACAATAAAAAACCATAGAAAACAGTCATTAAATCATAAAAACATAGAAAATCATAGAAAAATCATAGAGAAGTTATAGAAAATCATAGAATACATAGAACAACTAGAAAATTATGCTGTATCAAATGATGGGAAGTTCAGAGACTCCAAAACAGTAGTTAAAAGTTATCACAGACACCTTTTTAATAAGTTGGAAACAATTATGACTGCAGAGAAGAATTTGGCAGCCTGTAACATAGGAGAACTATTTGACATGTTTGTTGGTCGAGCTACAAAGCTAAGAGGAGCTTCAGTGATGTCTAAACCATAGAAAAACTATAGAAAAACCATAGACTAACTATAGAAAAACTATAGAAAAACCATAGACAAATTATAGAAAAATAATCAAATAGCGAGGAGGAGGAAATGATAGAGAAGAGAAAGAAAAGCGAGGAAGACAATGAGAAGAAAATGCAATAATAATATAAAGACGATGTTATAGATCTACAATGGATACCCATGGTGAACTAGAAGAAGACGAAGATGGAAAAGAAAATTTTATCAAAAAATAAAGATGGAGAATAAACAAAACGAGAAGCAAAAAAAAACCAGGAACAGGGAGCAAAAAAAAACCAAGAACTGGAAAGAAAAAAAACTAAAAGTAGGGTAAAAGAGTAATTTTAAGTAATAGATTTTGACTTTTAGGCTATTTTTGTACAATTTATTAAAATATGATATTTTTAAAAAAACCAAATAAATTTGGATTATCTATGTAAAAAACCCCCTAGATGTTTTAACCAAGAAAATGAAACTGGGCTCCGTTAAGGAACATGAAATTGGGCTACGTTAAGATAGAAAATATGGGGGCTACATATGTTTAATGGGTTATGTGCTCGTATACTCAACTGTATATTTTAAATTAATAAAATAATTATTTACTTTTTAATTTATATGATATAATTAAAGTATATTATTAAGATCTATATATTTATATCTCTATTCTTATTTAATTTAAAATATTATTTACGATCAAACCATCTCCTATAATTTATTACAGTAATTAAATTTTATTTCAACCACTCGTATAACTATCTTTTACTTTATAAAATTTAAAACTGTAAAATTCTCTTCTGTCAAGTTACTCCCATATGAAATTCTTATATAAAAATATTGAATCAAATTATCCTTTTAAATTCATCTCCCAAACTGTACCCATAAAAAAAGATATGTACATTCAAATTTTCATCACTTATATAGTTATTTTGTTAATTTTTTACTTTCAAATCGATTGGGAGGTAGGATCCATCTATCTAATGGTAGGAAAATGGTGGATCCGACCAAATCCGACTGTTGAATGGTCGGTCCAACAGTAGGATTTGACCGTCTGATGGAAAGATCTGGCAAATTCGACTAGATCTGACCGTTGGATGGTAGATCTGACAGTCCGATGGTCAGATATGGTGGATATAACCAGATCCGACCGTTGGATCGTCGAATCTAACCTTATGATGGACAAATTTGGAAAATCCAACCAGATTCGACGTTTAAAAAGTCGGATCCGACTGTCTGATGGTCGGATATGGTGAATCCGACCAAATCCAACCGTTACATCGTCAGATTTGACAGTTCGATGAATAGGTCTGGAAATTCGACCAGATCTGACAGTTGGATGGTTAGATCTGGTCGAATCATTAGACGGTCAGATCCGACCATCCAACGGTTGGATCTGGTCGGATCCACCATATTCGACTATTTAACTATCAGATCCGACCATTCAACGATTGGATCTGGTCGGATTTTCCATATTTGTCCATCGGATGGTCAGATCCGACCATCCAAACCAAATCCGACCATCCCACAGTCAAATCTGGTCGAATTTGCCAAATCTTTCCATTGGGTGGTCAGTTTCGACATCCAATGGTCGGATCCACCATATTCTACTATTGGACGATTGAATTTGACCATCCAACGATCTGATATGGTTGGATCTGCCATATCTGTCCATCGAATGGTTGGATCCGACCATCCAACAATTGAATTTGATCGGTTCTTACCTTTTGTTGGTGATTCAATCATATAACTTTCATATCCGACCTATTATCAGTGATTTTTTTATGTGTTTTGCAGTTAAAATGGAAGGTGCTGATTATATTGGAATTGCAATTGTTCACGATGGATCATTGGTGAGAATGAAGAATGGGACATGGGAATATGCAAGCTACAAAATCGGTGAGGTTTACGAGTGACTTGTGTTCACCCTTGGTATTCAAAATTGGATTTGGAAGATGAGGTTTACAAGTGTCTTGATGTATATCGGAATGCTTATAATATGAAAATGAAATTCTTGTATGGTTTGGCTTCGCAAGCGATGAAACCTATAAAAATAAGGCGTGAAAAAGATGTAAGAACATTTATCTTAAAAGTTAGGCATTCACCAGTTCGACCTCTACTATATGTTGAACTGATTCCGACATCTCCTCAATTATCAAAGGCTAAACCTAAAAATATAGCATATACAAGTAGACCTGGATTTAAAAGTGAAGCTAATCAGCAATTTTATGTTTCTCCTTCCATACCACCAAGCAATTATTTTTATGATGTTAATGTTCTAGAAAGTCAGATGCATTTTAATGTCAATGAAGCCGTTGATATTGGAGGCAATCAATCTGCAGGGTTTTATTATGAGGATGAACATGAACAAATGTATAGCATGGATAATTATGTAAATGACAATAACGCATATTACAATATTGTAGATGACAATGATGTTTCTGGTCAAAATAAAAAGTTTAAGACTAAAAGGTCAACAACAGATCAATATGAAGTTGTGTGTTTGGATGATTGTTGTCCATGGTATCTTCGTGCAACCAAACCAAAAGGTGTGGATATATTTATCGTAAAAGCTTTTTTTATAAGCATAAATGCACTTTAGAAACTACACATCGCCTGCATAATCAAGCTACAAGTCGGATTATTGGTGAATTGATCAAATCTAAATTTGATAGGATTGCATGTGTTTACACGTCAGTATAAATTAAGGTTGATTTACATGCAAAATATGGAGTGCAACTTAGCTATTTCAAAGCGTGGAAGGGTAGAGAATGTGCACTTAATAGTGTCAGAGATACTTATAAGGAGTCATTTAATTTATTGCTTATGTACTGTTATTAATTACAGTCCATGAATCATGGTACACTGGCACGTATTCGAACAAATGAATTTAATTGCTTTGAATACTTATTTATGGCATTCGGATGAAGTATTAAAGGATTTGTATCCCATATTTGACTTATTTTGGTTGGTGATGGCATCATACTGAAAGGGAAATATAAGAGTACGATGTACAGATATATCCGCTATCTTTTAGCATAGAAGATAGGGAGAATGAACCAGCATATGTATAGTTCTTTCAAAATTTGAAAGATGCTATTGGAGACCTACCTGATTTGGTATTTGTGACTAACCGACATAAAGCTATTGAGTTAGCAATACGTACAGTGTTCCCTAATGCACACCATGTTCTTTGCATGTACCACATAAGTAGAAACCTTAAGGCCAATGGCTATGCAAAACAGGAAGGTGTGCTAATGCAATTCTATATGGCAACTAAGGTATATTTGATTCAAGAATTTGAGGACCCTATGCTTTAGCTTGAAAAGCTTAATATGAATATTGTACAATATGTTCGAAATTATGATCCTACAAGACATACTTGTTCTCACTTTCAAGGTAGACGGTATAGTATCATGACAACTAACATTGCATAATGTATAAATGCAATATTACGGGATGGTAAAGAGACGACACTAATACCGTTACTTGACTACATTTTAAATAAGATGCAAAAGTGATTTTTTAAAATAAGAACAACAGGGAAATGTTTGGACAGACCTGTCACTAAGTGGATGGAAGACCAACTTAAACTTCGTGACTTGGAGTCTTTGCGGTTGCATGTAAGGCTCATCAATACAAGACAATATGTTGTGAATAGTGGAATTTTGAGAGGCATTGGGAATTTTGATGCAAAAAAGTGTTTGTGTTCTGTATTCGAAATAGATCAGTATCATTGTGACCATACTATGGCGGTTTGTAAGGAACATAATATTACACTTTATAGTTTGTGTTTACATTATTACACTGCAGACAGTTACCGTGCAGTTTACACGGATTCGATTTACCCTATTCGTGATCAAGAAAATGGCATGCTCCAGAAGAGGTATCTTCCTATATTGTTCTTCCACTGACAAATGCTCATAGATCAGCTGGGAGACCAAAGAAGTTACGGATACCGTCGCAGGGGGAGGATATTATTGCACGTAAATGTAATAAGTGTCATGGTATTGGGCATAATATGGTAAGATGTAAGTATCAATGTGTATATGATCCAGGTGAAAGTAGTAAGTAGCATATACATGGTACTTGTTTGTGGTTTTTATTTTGTAAAGTGATATTTGTGTATTGTAGTTTAAGGTTTAGCATTTGTGTAGACCAAATGATTGCTTTGTTGTTGTGGTTAGTTTTCGTTAATCTGATTTTGCTCCTACTCTGGCAATTCATATGCTTTTGTATTGTTGTTAGCTTGCTGTTTTATGGCAATTCGTTTGCTGTTTGTCTTTTTTAATTTAATAAAAAAGATATGAAAGACATTAAAGAAGTCAAGAACCAGTTAAAAGTACATGAATTAAGACATCATCAATGCTTTTGTGTTATTGAAGTAATACATGTGGAAGAAAGATGTTATTTTGTCCAGATAAATATTTATAGGATATTTCTTGTGAGACATGCATATTGGGAGAAAAACTGATTGCTGATCTCATGGCAATTAAAAAGTAATTGGAAGCGTATTAATGACTAACTTTAAATTGACTATTTTAATGAATGCTTTTAAGGTATACTGTGAAGCATGTATTAATGACCAATTTAATTGTAAAATTATATGTATATATATATATATATTATTTAATTTATAAAGAGTTATAGTAAAATTAAATTAAATACTAAAAGTAAAATACTAGCATTTAATAGCATTTAAAATAAATTAAAGTTTAATTCTAAAAATTGTTATGTGGGCATCCTTTTCAATAAATAAATTGAAATATTTATAATAAAAGTAAAATACAAAATACATATAAATATATATTAAAATAAATAAAATAAAGACAAAATATAAGTAGTTTGTAATTTAAATAAAAATAATAATCACACACTCAGTTCTTTTGCATATGTCTCCTGTACATATTTCTTTCTGAACTATCCAATGTGGTCTGCAGTGAAATTGAGTTTTCTTCTAAACATTAAAAACTCAATGTACTTTAGGGCAAATACGCTACAATCACTACGGTAAAAAATATGGTTAGTATTTATATTTAGGTTTAGAATTGGAATTAAATAATAATATTAAACAGTTTATTATTTTGTTTGTACTTACTCTGTTTTTTATTGTGGACAATCAGGAGTCAAAGAAATCCCGAACTCATTCATTAAATATGAAATATCAATATGAGATGCAAAAAAATCTGCAACATGTAATAAATTTGGAAGCATAGGCACCAGACGCCAATAATGGTTTACTTGATACAACTGATCTGTTTGTCCATGCTTCATACAATCATAGAGCGTCATATTTCGAGCACATAGATCGATATCACCCAACAACCAATGGTTGTTATCTCTATTTAATGGCAATAGTACCTGCAAAAAAAATTCAACAAATAATTAATTATATCATGGGTGAGGTAGTTGTAAATTTCTATCGAAATTTTGGTAGCACCTCCCCTATAAATTGAACTATCCTAAAATTTACCTGTATATTTAAATAATATAATATAATGTTCAATAGCCACATCAACTGCTATTGGAGATCCCACAACTAAAATATTACCAAACAAGTAGAAAATATACTAAAATCATATTTCAAAACACATTCTGTAAAATAATAACTACAATTACAATTGATACTTGCTCAATCATACACCGTACATGACTTGATATTCATCATCGGCTTCTTTCCATTTAGGAACTCAAGCATTTCTCCACCGAAATTATAGTTTTTCTTATTTTTATTGAAGAAATCCAACCTTACTTCTATATATTGCTGTAAAAAAAAATGACAAAATTAAATATTTAGAGTTAATATTAAATAAATACAAATGCATATAACATCACCTAATAACAGTATGCAGATAATCGATTACAAAAAATGCAAAACACTTATGGATAATCTATTTTCCAACAAAAGTATGCGATCATCAAATACTTTGGGATACTTATCCACGCGTTGTTGGATCAATTGAGCCACAATCTCAATATGCTATAATAACAAAATAAATATTAATAAGAATAATAATAATAATACTAATAATAATTGTAATAATGAAAAAAAAAATGTAACTTACATCACGCGTTAGCCAATTTGGACTGCACTCTATATCCCTAAAGTAGTCTTTCCCCACAATAATCCAAAATAACTTGACAGTTTGGTCGTCGACCATCGTATCCATGAATGTGCATACTGTCGAGCTAACTTATCAAAGACTAAACGATATGGATCAAATGTAACACTACTGAACATAGGCAAAGTGCGTATCATCTTCCGAGACTCTCTATAGTCTTTGCCATTCTCCTTTTCCTTCGACCACCCACTAATTTTCTGTTAGACATTTGAGTGAATATCTTCACGCTGTGTTTGGACTCCGCACTGGGAGAGGACGATATGGACACAGAAGGTACTAAATGGTTAGCTGCATGGTCAATCCTTTGATCACACGTCCTATGCACATCACCTACACTAACCTTTTCACCTCTGACTTCATCGAAACATTGGTCATCATCTTCGTCTAACTATCATAAAAAACCATAATAATACATAACTAGTATTAAAAAAAATTATCCCAAAAACATAATAATACTTAAATTAATAATTATACCTGCACCCCGGTAGTGTTGTATATTGATGAGAGTAACTTGATCAAGCAGTCAAATTTACTTTCCATGGAAGATAGTCTACTATTCATGGAAGATTGTTTACTGTCCATAGAAGATAGTCTACTTTACATTGAAGATAATCTACAGTCCATGATGGATAATTTCTCCTCCATCGCACACAATCTAACTTCCACCGACTTGCCTTACAATAAAATTTAACATGTAACCAAAATTTAACACAAATATTATATATAATATAATATAATTTTTTCTTTAAAAAAAATATAAAGAGAGGAAACTTATATATATATATATTATTAATTTATGAAATAATACCTCGGTAGCAGTATGTGGAGATGGTGATGAATGCCGATGGTATGCATCAGCCGTAGCTACACCAACCGCAGATGCAATACGCGATGACTAACATGCTGAAGCAACGAGAGTATATGCAGAAGGTGATGAATGTCGTCCCATTCACTTCACCACATCTGTCTTTTTGCGCCTGTCTTATTTGGTACCGAGTGTACCCTTGTAATAACTGCGTCCTAAAATTTATGTATGGTGTATTTATTTATGAATTTTTTACTTGTGTACTTGAGCACGAGTGTAGATGTGTGAGTTTGAGAAGCATTACGGGCACATGAAGTCTGAGAATTACAGATTCTTTGTCAGGCACAAGGATGCATATGGAGGAGTTAATTGTAAAATGAAGCTAATTAGAATTTTTGGACAGTTTTGACACTACTTTATAATTTAAGTATAACTTTCTCATTTGAACTCCGATTGAGATGATTCAAGCTATGGAATAGGAAGAAAAATCTTTACAACTTTTGTGTTTTGTATTTTGAGAAATACTGGATGCATCAAGGTCAAAAGTCAGGTACAATGTCAAGCGCCTGACATGCATCGTAAAAGTGAAGACACGAACGAAAATTGGACGAGATTTGATGAGCGAACTCGTGGGTGTCAGGTGCCTAGTCAGGTGCAATGACAGACGCCTGACATTGTCCGAAGCTTGGTATTTCCACAACCCGTGCGTGTCAAGCGCATTGACAGGTGCCTGACATGCTGCCGAATTGTGCAGCAAGTTTAAGTGTGGTTGTGTATGTGAAAATGTGTACAATTTGATTTGTGCCAGCATGTATATGTATGTGTGTGTCTTTATGATTGACACTCATTTATGTATGTAATTGATATTTGAATTTCTGATTTTAATTGGCGTTATTTATCAGTTAAGAGGTTGATATTTTTCTTATTTGAAATAAGGAAAGTAAAAGCTAAAGCTAGGGAAACCAAATTTGTCAAGTGTTGACTAAGGTTTTTGTATATAATTAAGAGGTTGCAGAGAGGGAGATTTTTCTGCAATCTCCTCTTCTCTTTGTGCTACAATTTCTTAGAAAAAAATATTGAGAGAAATTTTGTGTGATCAAGTAAGGATTTTTCAAGATTTTTGAAGATTCAAGGCAAGTTTCACAACTATATGTTGTTTGTTTTTATTTGTTTTAAATTTCTCTTCTTCTCCAAAATTTCTATGGATTGATTTGAGGATTTATGCATGATAATGTAGATTTGTATGGGCTGAAACTTTGATATAAGAATGAGTTTTTATTGTTTTACGAAAAATGCATGGATTTACAAGGAAAGTTTTGATTTTTATATGATATACATTGAACCCAAATCTCTTCTTATGGTCGATCCTCATGTAAGTGACAAGATTGAATTTTGTTCAAGTTTGATCTTAAAATTAGGGCTGATTATGTTTGGTAATAAATGACTTTTGATAGTTTTAAATTGATTTATCTAAAAATTATAATTTTCTTTATTACACATGTGTTTTAAATCAAAATATGAAGGAATATTATTTGCTGGAAAATTCTGGGCATGTTAACTTTGTTAATTCATAGAATAATCATGCTTTAATTGAGCTGGGATTTATATTATATTGCTAGAATTTTCTAGATGATTATATGCATGTTATACGTGAAAATTTTCTTTTTGCAAAATACATTGCTGGAAAATGTGGAATTGAATGGAATTATGAGATGTATGCATGTTATGAAGATTGTTACTTAATATTATTGATAGCTGAAATTTCTAAGGGAGTTTGTAATGATATTTTGCCATGAAATACATGTTTTGGCTATGATAAATTTATGAATGCATGTATGCTTAGTTTTCTTAGTTTACGAAACAGGTATGCATGATCATAAGTGTGTAAGCATAAGCATGTGCATTCAAACATGAATTTAAATTCAGGTTTACAAGAAATGCACATCTTCAAGGTTTATTAAAAAGTAAAACATGTTTAAAAGAAAACACCTTATAGGCAAATTTGACAAATTTAATATGGAGCTTTTGTATGTATGTATGGAACCACATAAGAGAAGGCTTGGTTTGATGGATCCTACCAAGTTTGTATGGTTTACATGGATACATGTAGACGAATTTGTATATGTGGAAGGACTCATTGAGGATCACAATGAAGGCATGACTAATACTTTTTGGCCGGAGTTATTGGCGCTGGTTTATGCTTGCATGGTTAGGATGCAAGTTGTCTCTTAATACCCCACTTACGCTCATATGCCTCTTTGTGGTTTGAAGTTTCTTGAGATATACTGCTCAGCTATTCAAGGAATGTTTATTTGGATTACTGACGAGTAATAGCTCCCATGAATATGTGTATGAAAGTCTTATAATGGTGGTTTTATTTTCAAACTAAATTAAGAAGTTTTGGTTTGAATTATACAAGAACTATTTGAAAGTAAGCAAGTATGCATTGATTCATGAATAAGCATAAGCATTTCACGTTGTGTGTGTGTGCATTGTAGAACTTACTGGGTGACTTATCACTCACTCTTATTTGCTTATGCGTGTAGGTAATGGCATTGAAACTGATTAAGTGGATTGTTGCTTTGGAGAAACTGTGAAGTGGTGTTTGACTATGTTGATATGCATGATCCAAGTTAATAAAGTATTTTGCTTCCGCTATGCTAAGATATTAATTTCTTTACTCTGTTGAATAAATTATAAGACCAAGATATTTTTGTTAAACTCTCTTTACATGTGGGTTAAGGATATGAATAATATTACAATTATCATGTGATTTTTTTTTATAAATTTATTTTTATAAAGTGTGAATCCGAAGTAAAGGAGTAATAAAAAAAAAGAAAAAAATTTGTCTTATTTTACAAGGAGTCTTTGAATATTATATTTTCCAATTGGAACCTTCTTTGTACATGGATTCCAATTGAGTTATAAACAAATTAATCTCACCTTTATTTTATATACCAAGAGTGGATTCTCTAACCCTAGTAAATCATTTTTATTTGAGAACAACTTGTATTAGTTTAATATTAATTAACAAATCATTTTATTTTAATCTCTAACAATTTTTCTTCATTAGTTCCCTGTAGATCGACCTCGGACTCCCGAGAATTTATTACTTGAGACAATCTATATTTGGGGTTGCAACCTTTTAGTTGTAGCAAGTTTTTGGCGCCATTGCCGGAGAATTGGTTTGAAGAACAAATTTGTGAGGTTTTTCTTTCTCTAAGTAAACTTCACAAATATGATATATTTCTTCCTTTCTCTTTAGTCTTTTATTATTTTATTTGCATAAATGACTGGTTTTATTATATTGCCTACTTGTTTATTGTTTCTAAATGACATGGAAGACCAAACCTCCTAATCTTTATTCATTTCTACTTCTAGTTTTATTATATTGTCTACTTGTGTATTGTCTTTAAATTTCATGGAAGGCCAAGCCTCCTAATCTTTGTTCATTTACATTTCTATTTTCATTTTCATGCTCAATTGGTATCGTGATTCAAATTCTAGTCGCTTGATTAAAACCAATACTGGTACTTTGTATATTGATTTGTTTGAATCATTTCCACAATCACACATTTGACACAATGGCAGAAAATGAAAGTATACATGATGAACATAATAATCAACCGTTGCGAACCATGCGTGAATATTTGCAACCACATAGAAATTCTAGTCCATCATGTTTTATCTTTCCACTTAATGCTAATAACTTTAAATTTAAACCGGCTATAATTTCATTACTTCCTAATTTTCATGGCTTAGAATCTGAAAGTCCTTATTTGCATCTTAAAGAATTTAAGGAAGTGTGTACCACATTTAATGATCAAAATTGCACTGAAGAAATTGTTAAGCTCAAATTGTTTCCTTTTTATTTAAAAGATAAAGCAAAAACTTGGCTTAACTCTTTGAAACCTAGGTTAATTGGTATATGGCAAGAAATGCAAGGTAAGTTTCTAAAAAAAAAATTTCCAACACATAAAACCAATGCTTTCAAAAAACAAATCCAAAATTTTTCCCAAAATTCAAATGAAACATATTATCAATGTTGGAAACGTTTTAAAGATTTGTCAAATTCTTGCCCATATTATGGTTTTGAAAAATGACGCATTATAAGTTTTTTTTATGAAGGATTAATACCTAATACAAAACAATTTTTAGAAACAATGTGCAATGGTGAGTTTCTTGATAAAGAACTTGATAAAACCTTAGAATATTTAGACCACTTGGTTGAAAATTCTCAATCTTGGCATGGTACTAATTCTTCTGAAAATTCAATTAGATCTAATCTTACAAATGCTAATAAGGGAAAGTATCGCCTTAGTCAAGAAGAAGATTTAAATGGTAGGTTTGCTAGTTTAGCTAGAAAGATTGAAGCCATGGAGTTAGGGAAAGTAAAAGAAATCAAATATGTGCAAAAAGAAAAAATTTGTGGCATTTGTGATGATTTAGGGCACTCAATAAATGAATGTCCAAACATTCATTGTCTGCACCTTTTTCTCAAAGATTGGAACCGGTTAAAATTTTGAATAAAAATTCTGAAATTTTAGAGGTGTTGAAACAAGTAAAAGTTAACATTCTTTTGTTGTATGCAATAAATCAAATTCCTTCATATGTAAAATTTTTGAAAGATTTGTGTACTGTCGAAAGGAAATTAAATGTACAAAAGAAAGTATTTTTAACTAAAAATGTTAGTTCACTTATCCAACAAAACACCCCACGTAAGTATAAAGATTCTGGTTGTCTAATAATAACATGTGTGATTGGAAATACTAAAGTGGAGCGTGCTTTACTTGATCTTGGTGCGAGTATTAACCTTTTACCTTTTTCTGTTTATAAGTAGTTAGGATTGAGAGAATTGAAACCCATAACATCAACACTTTAACTTGCTGATCGTTCGGTTAAAATTCCTAGAGGAGTTGTAGAAGATGTTTTAGTCCAAATTGAAAAATTTTATTACCCTGTGGATTTTATATTTTTGGACACACATCTTATTTCAAATTCCAAAGCTTAAATACCTGCCATTTTGGGACGACCATTTCTTGCAACTTCAAATGCTTTGATTAATTGTAGAAATGGTATTTTGAAACTTTCTTTTGGGAATATGACTTTGGAAATGTATGTTTTTAATATTTGTAAACAACATGGAGATAATAGGAATTTGCATGAAGAGGATATCATTGATGAACTTGTCCATGAACAATTTGTCTCTTCATTTGACCCATTAGAAGCATGTTTAGTTATTTATGATGAATTTGTATTCAATATCAATTCTGAAATCTCACATACACTCTCTTTCTTAAGTGCATTTCAAGATTCAAAGGTAATTGGTTGGAGACCAAAATTTGAGGAACTACCACGGCAGTCCAAAGTCTCTGTACCTTCAAGTGTTCAACCACCAAAACTTGATTTGAAACCATTACCGTCTGATCTAAAATATTCCTTCTTGGGTGAAAATGAAACCTTTTGGGTAATAATTTCATACAAACTTGATACACTTCAAGAAAGTAAGTTGATACAAACTTTGAAAATGCATTAGGATAGATAATAGCTGATTTAAAGGGAATTAATCCTCTCATTTGCACATACAAGGTTTATTTAGAGGAAAATGCTAAACCATCTAGAGAAATGCAGTGAAGGCTTAACCCTAATATGAAAGAGGCAGTGAGAAATGAAGTCATTAAATTTCTAGATAATAAAATCATTTATCTTATTTCTAATAGTAAATGAGTAAGTCCTACACAAGTTGTACCTAAGAAATCTAGAGTCACTGTAGTAAAAAATGAAAATAATGAGTTAATTCCAACTAGGACTGTTACTAGTTGGCGCATGTGCATTGACTATAGGAAACTTAACTCAATGACTAGAAAAGATTATTTTCCTTTACCTTTCATAGATCAAATCTTAGAAAGGGTTGCAGGGCATGAATTCTACTGTTTTCTAGATGGGTATTCAGGGTATAACCAAATTGCAATTGCACCGAAGATCAAGAGAAAACTACATTCACATGTCCATTTGGTACTTTTGCATATCGTAGAATGCCGTTTGGACTGTGTAATGTACCTGCTACATTTCAAAGATGCATGCTTAGCATTTTTAGTGATATGGTTGAATGTTTTCTTAAAGTTTTCATGGATGATTTTTCTGTGTTTAGTGACTCATTTGATGATTGCTTATCTAACTTGGAAAAAGTTTTGGCTAGGTATGAAAAGAAGAATCTTGTACTTAATTGGGAAAAATATCATTTCATGGTAACAAATGGTATTGTACTTGGTCACATTGTTTCATCAAAAGGAATTGAGGTAGATAAATCTAAAATTACGTTGATTTCCAACTTGATAACACCAAAATCTGTTAAAGAGATTAGATCATTTTTAGGACATATTGGTTTTTATTGAAGGTTTATTAAAGATTTTAGTACAATATCTAGACCCTTGAGTAAACTTCTATCAAAAGATACTGTTTTTGAATGGACAGAAAATTGTGAAAAGGCTTTTGTTAAGCTAAAAAATATGCTTACTTCTGCTCCTATCATGCAACCTCCTAATTAGTTTTCACTTTTTGAAATAATGTGTGATGCAAGTGATTATGCTGTTAGAGTAGTGTTAGGACAAAGGAAAGATAAGAAACCTTATGTCATTTACTATGCAAGTAAAACTCTAAATAGTGCCCAATTTAATTATTCCACAGCTGAAAAGGAATTGCTTGCGGTAGTATTTGCATTGGACAAATTTAGATCTTATCTTGTTGGCTCACTAATTGTTGTCTTTAGTGATCATGCAACTTTGAAATATCTTTTCTCCAAGAAAGATGTCAAACCTAGATTAATTAGGTGGATTCTTTTACTTCAAGAGTTTTCTATCACCATTCAAGATAAAAATGGAGTTGAAAATGTTGTGGCTGATCATTTATCAAGATTTATTTGTGATGAAACTTTTGACTCTACACGAATTAATGACACTTTTCCCGATGAGCAACATTTTAGTATTTCAAATTTACTATGGTTTGCTGACATTGCCAATTTTTTTGTCACAGGTCAAATCTTAAAATTTTGGACTTTACAAGACAAAAGAAAGTTTTTAACTGAGGTGAAAAACTTTTACTGGGATGACCCCTATTTGTTTAAGTACTATTCTGATAATATATTTTATAGGTGTGTAGCCGACCATGAGGTAAGTAGCATTATCAATTTTTGTCATTCGGAAGCATACGAAAGTTATTTTTCTTCCAAGAAATTGGCTTCAAAATATTGCAGTGCGGATTTTATTGGCCCACTTTATTCAAAGATACGCATGCATTTTGTAAACCATATGATAATTGTCAAAGATTGGGATCCATTTAAAAAAGAAACATGATGTTATTAAATCTCATTCTTGTGATTGAAATTGGGGTATAGATTTCTTGGGACAATTCCCACCGTCATTTGGTTTTTTGTATATATTAGTGGCAGTAGATTATATTGTAAAATGGATAGAGGCAATTCCAACACAAAATAGTGATTAAATTTTTGAAAGGACATATTTTAAGTCGTTTTGAAATTCCTCGAGCCATTTTAAGTGATGGGGGAACACATTTTTGCAATAGGCCATTTGAATCTTTAATGAAAAAATATGAAATCACACACAAAATTACCACCCCTAGTCAAATGGACAAGTAGAACTTGCAAAAAGGAAGATAAAGTAAATTTTAGAAAAAACGGTTAGTCCAAATCGTAAAGATTGGTCTTTGAGACTAAATGGTGCACTTTGGGCATATCGAATAGCTTTTAAAACTTCATTAGGTATGTCTCCCTATAGGCTAGTCCATGGAAAACTATGTCATTTACCTGTGGAACTTGAAAATAAAGCTTATTGGGCCATTAAAGTTTTCAATTGAAACCTTGATGATGCATGCAAATTGCGAAAGTTACAAATAAGTGAACTTGAATTGAAAAATGATGCATATGAGAATTCAAAAATTCAAAAAGTTAGAAGCAATGTTTTTCATGACAAAGTAATTTTGTGAAAAACATTTGATATTGGTTAAAATGTTCTGCTTTATAATTCTCGACTCCACATATTTCTTGGAAAATTAAGGTCAAGGTGAAACGACTCATTCATTGTTAAACATGTGTATCCATATGGGGTTGTTGATATTGAAAATCCTAAAAATGGTACTGTGTTTAAAGTAAATGGACAAAGACTCAAACCATTTTTAGAAAATTATGTTTTTGATAAATAAATTGTTTTTCTTTCTGACCCTTGTTATAAAAAATAATAATGGTCATTTGATGTAAATATTTGTGTTTCTTTTTAATTTCTTTTCTTATTTTAATTGTAGGATATTTATGGTTTGATCATTTTCTTTCCCGGTTAAGTGGCGGACAATAGTACTCTGTGATTTTCAAATCAGTTTCTTTTCAGTTTCCCATAATAACTGATCCCTTTTCTCCTTACAATGGATGCCACTTTTACAAATTTGAGAAAATATTTTCCTTCCCTTCCTCACAATGCTCTAACAAAAATTTACAAAACTAAGTGTGCAAGATTGAGAATGTTAATGGACAAGGGGATGCCTCAAGATATTCACTGGATAATTAAAGCAAAAGTCTGATTAGTTGGTGAATCTTCAGATTTTTTTACCTCATACATGCTGGGAATGGGTAAAAGTTTATATTCTAAAAGGAGAAGAGCATAAAGAATGCAAGTTTGTTATAAATGTGCACGATGGACTTACAACAAGTGATGTCGTTCTAAAGGAATGGTTTCCATTAATCGCGAAGATAAAATAAACTTTATCAAGGATAGACAGAGTAAGGAGTCATTGGATGATATCTTATTGACTCTTAAGACGCATCCTTGTAGAGTTGTACATCGGAAAATTATTAATTTGTAAAATCTTTTTAAAGAAGAACAACAACGTTACAGTCTTGGGCATCTGACTCTAAAAGACCTTGTTTGTCAATTTATAAGAAAATTGGATGGAAAACTTATCCTAGGCTCATAGAAGGCGTTTAAGCCGTTAGTGGACGTAAAACCAGAGGAAGATGTAAGCCACAATCACAACTACATGCATGTCATTTTTTTTATTTAAAAAAAAAGAGCTTTTGTGTCTTAATTATCTGTACACAGCTGGCATAACCCTTTGTACGTTAATGTTAACATTGTCTGCACACCGTCGTCCTACCCATGTAGGTATCATCAATGCATTTTCTATTATTACATGGTCTTTTTACTTACTTAAACACCTCATTTTCTTCATCACAATCCAAGTCTTTGTATAGAAAGGTCAAGATGGAGGGAGCTTCTATTTGTCGATTCACAAATATTTGTGTATTTTATGGATCAAGTCATGGGAAGGATAGAAAGTTTCTAAAAGCTGCACACACCCTCGGTAGAGTGCTCGCTGAGAAAAAGATTCATTTAATATTTGAGGGAGGTAGTCTTGGCTTAATGGGGGCTGTATCCTTAGCTACACATATGGGAGGAAGCAATGTTTTAGGTATCATTCCTAGAGCTTTAATTACACCAAATATCATTGGGCTGACAGTTGGGAAGGAAATACAAGTATCAACTATGCATGAACGAATATCTAAAATGCTTGAGAAATCTGATGCATTCATTGCTTTACTTGGTGGCTTGGTACTTTGGAAGAGATTTTTCAACTGGTCTCTTGATCCTAACTGAACATCCATCACAAACCCATAGGTTTGTTGAAGGTTAATAAATTCTTTGATGGTTTGTTATCTTTTCTTGATCATGCTGTGGAACAGAATTTTATCTCTCATTCGGCACGACAAATCCTTGTTTCTGCCTCAACAGCTGATGAATTAATTGATAAACTACAACTTTTCGTACATACACCTGATCCAGTAATGGCTCAGCTAGATTGGTCGGAACGAGGTAGTAAAAAGTGAAGGTTTGATCTTACACTCAGTTTATAACTTCTTTACCTTTTGGTTTTACTTACAGTATTTAATATTTGCTTAAGTCCTTGTTAGGTTTCTCTTTTCAATAAATGTCGCATCAGGTAACATCTTCTGACCCGTATCTTTCTATATTTAAACAATGAGGATAATGTTGAAATTTGGTTGGGGGAGGGAGTTTCTTTAAAAATAAAAAATAAAAATTAGATAGCTAACTAACTAACTTGCTATAACTAAAACCAATTAAATATGGCTGAGTAAGAAGCAATTTTACTCTTGAGACGCATCTAAGGAGGGAGGTTACTATTTTGTCTTGATTTATAGACGCATCTAAGGAGGGAGGTTACTATTTTGTCTTTATCTAGCTATTTTTAGTAAATATTGTTAAGCTTTATTTCACACACACACTTATACATATTATTGAGGGTTGCAAAAAAATGGAATGTTGCAATAATTTTGTTCCTTTTTCTTTGCTAAAAGAGAACAACCAAGGAAAGGGGTAGTTTAATTATTAAAAAAAAAAATTTATGAACAAAGTTTGATTTCGTAAGCTCCTTAACCTGAGCAATTAAACTTATAGGGGTGTCTCAACACCTAATACCCTATAACTAACTAGTTTGGGAGTTATTAGTTTAAAGCTCGATACAAATGTTAAGGAGAAAGTTTAAGGGAATCAAATATTGTACTTGTCTAAAAAAAAAAAATTAAATAAGCATCTGTAACCCCAGTATTAAGCTCGTAGGAGTGTTTTAACACCTAATGTGGAACCCTTAGTATGAATTAAGGTTTCAAAACCCTAATTGGCAATTTAATTGTCATTAATTTGATTGGCATTTTGAATGTTTATTAAATGGTTGTTTTTCTATTAATTGCCAAATGAATTTAAGAATCTCTGCAATTATGGTAATTAATGGGTTTTTAATTAATAATATTTATGACAGTTGACCATGGAATTTTGAAAAGTTATTATTTGGTATATCTATTAATTAATTTCATATTTAAGTACAGAACCCTAATTGTAACCCTAAGGACTGTCTATTTAAAGACAGGTTTTAATCTTAAGACAGGTTTTTCTTCCTTGTCTATTTTTCTCTATGACCTCTTCAGTTATCTATTATTCTTCTTCTTTCTTTTTATTCAAAACATAATCTTTTTTTATACAAATTCAAGAGTCGTTTTTTTTTTTTTTGGATTTCTGATGGAGAAACTTTTTGGATCTGTTTAAGAACTCAAGAAATTAAGGTAGGTTTTTCCTAAACAATCTTTTTATTTGATGATTTTCTAGATGGTTTATCAAAATATTACTATGTTTATTTCTACTTATTATTATTAGAAAGAGATTTAAGATTTATACACTATTTTTATGAGAGTGATGGATTTTCAAAACAATAATATATGTTAAATATTTTTGTATATATTTTTCATCATTAGATCTGTTATCTATGAACGTTCTCTTTTTTGTTTCACCTCAATCCTATTTCTGTAGAATTAGTTATAATTTTTCGAAGCTCATACTGTCAATCTGAAAAAATATGACCAATGGGTATTTTCTATGAAATTTCGTGAAGCATATGGATTTATTTTTCTCGAATAAGGTTTCTGCAGTTCAAAATTGGAAAACGCCGACCAATATTGGAGAAGTAAGAAGTTTCCTTGGATTAGCTGGGTACTACCGGAAATTCATTCAAGGATTTTCAAAGATCGCTTCTCCTTTGACGGAGTTGACAAAGAAAGATGTTAAGTTCTTTTGGTCCAAAGCTTACGAGAATAGTTTTCAAGAACTTAAGAAAAGATTGGTTACTGCACCTGTGCTAACCATACCAAATGAGCATGATAAGTTCACTATTTATAGTGATGCTTCTGGAACTGGTATTGGTTGTGTGCTGATGCAAGAAGGAAATGTGATAGCTTATACATCACGACATTTGAAGTCGTACAAAAGAAGTTACCCTACACACGACTTGGAACTCGCTGCTGTAGTTTTTGTATTGAAATTTTGGAGATCGTCTTTACGTACCCAATGATCATGAATTAAAGAATGAAATTATGATTGAAGTTCATCGCACTCCACACTCTGTTCATCTTGAAAGCATGAAGATGTTTAGAGACTTGAGATGCACGTTTTGGTTGACAAACATGCGAAGGGAAATTGCTCATTTTGTTGAGCAATGCTTAACTTGTCAACAAGTCAAGGCGGAATACTAGAGACCATCAGGATTATTAAACCATTGATGATTCCTATATGGAAGTGGGAGCACATTACCATGGACTTCGTGGTTGGATTACCCCAAACCTTGCGAGGGTTAAATGCTGTATGGGTAATAATGGATAGACTTACAAAGTCTGCTCATTTTCTACCTATAAAGATGACTATTTAATTGGAACAGTTGGCTCAACTCTACGTTAATGAGATTGTAAGATTGCATGGAGTACTTGTTTCCATTGTATCCGACAGAGATCCCTATTTTATGTCAATATTTTGGAAAAGTCTACATGGAGCTATGAGAATAAAACTGAAGTTCAGCACGACCTTTCATCCACAAACGGATGGACAGTCTGAAACGTTGGAGGACATACTGAGAGCTTGTATGTTAGACTTCAAGGACTCTTAGGAATCTCATTTGCCACTTGTGGAGTTTGCGTACAATAATAGTTTTCAAGTGACTATTGGCATGGTGCCCTATGAAGCATTGTATGGGAGGAAGTGTAGATCCCCTATACATTAGGATGGAGTTGGCGAGCGGAAGTTTGTTGGACCTGAAATTCTACAACAAACCCAAGATGTGGTTTTAAGGATTAGAGAAAGGATCAAAACTGCTCAAGATCGACAAAAGAGCTATGCCGGCAACCGACGAAAGGAGTTGGAGTTTGCGGTTGGAGATAAAGTGTTCCTGAAAGTAGCACCCAAGAAGGGCATAATGAGGTTTGGAAAGAAGGGAAAATTAAGTCCACGCTACATCGGACCATTTGAAATTCTTAAAAAAGTTGGTGATGTGGCTTATCGTTTGGGCTTACCACCCAATCTTTCAAGCGTTCATAACGTGTTCCACGTTTCAATGCTGAGAAAGTATGTTTTCGATCCTTCACACATGCCCAGATATGATCCGATGGAGATTCGCCAAGACTTAACCTATAAGGAGCAGCCCGAGAAAATTTTAGGTCGAGAGGAAAAAGTACTTCGAAGAAAGAATATCCCATTTATGAAAGTATTTTTAGAAGAATCATTCACTAAGGGAAGCGACCTGAGAACGCGAAGAAGAGATGAAGGTTAAATATCCTCATTTGCTTGACAACTAATGTGAGTTTTTGCTTGTTTAGAAATCAAGTTATGTTTAAGTTTTTATTGTATGTCTTTTTCTTTTAATTTTGAGGATGAAATTTTTTTAAAGGGTAGATAGTTGTGGGACCCTTAGCATGAATTAGGGTTTCAAAATCCTAATTGGCAATTTAATTGTCATTAATTTGATTGACATTTTGAATATTTATTAAATGGTTATTTTTCTATTAATTGCCAATTGAATTTAAGAATCTCTGCAATTATGGTAATTAATGAGTTTTTAATTAATAATATTTATGACAGTTAACCATGGAATTTTGGAAAGTTATTATTTGGTATATCTATTAATTAATTTCGTATTTAATTACAAAACCCTAATTGTAACCCTAAGGACTGTCTATTTAAAGACAGGTTTTTCTTCCCTGTTTATTTTTTTCTGTGACCTCTTCAATTATCTATTCTTCTTCCTCTTTCTTTTTAATCAAAACAAGATCTTTCTTCTACAAATTCAAGAGGCGTTTTTATTTATTTTGGATTTCGAATGGAGAAACTTTTTGGATATGTTTAAGAACTCAAGAAATTGAGGTAGGTTTTTCCTAAACAATCTTTTTATTTGATGATTTTCTAGATGGTATATCAAAATATTATTATGTTTATTTCTATTTATTATTATTAGAAAGAGATTTAAGATTTATACACTATTTTTATGAGAGTGATGGATTTTCGAAACACCAATATATGTTAAATATTTTTGTATATATTTTTCATCATTAGATCTATTATCTTTGAACGTTCTCCTTTTTGTTTCACCTCAATCCGGTTTCTGTAGAATTAGTTATAATTTTTCGAAGCTCATACTGTCAATCTGAAAAAATATGACCAATGGGTATTTTCTATGAAATTTCGTGAAGCATATGGATTTATTTTTCTCTAAAACTTTTACAGTTTGGACTTAAGATATTCATGAACATTCTCGAATTAGAATTTTTGTTTTTCAAAATTTTATGAGTAAGTTATGAATTTTTGAAATTGAAAATATTGCTGCTGGAATGCTAAGACATATATGGTTTTCTGTAAAACGTGTTTAGTTTTCTTGCTTGGATCGGAATGAATGAATGTTCACAGCTACCTATATCTGATTTGGTCATAATACGGCTAGTTTTGGGTCAAAATGATTTTTTTAGAATTTATTAAAATTTTTTGAACGTCACTGGTTCACTGTAGAATCTGTGTAACAGCTCATATTAGATAGTAGATAAGAAACATTTACTTTTGAAATTTATGATAAAATTATGGTAAATCCAAGACATCTAAGAGATTTTAATGCTTTCAGTATCATGTAATTTAGACGAGAATTGAATTTATTGTGAATTTTACAATATAGTTGTTGTGCTTTTTCCATATGTGATTGTTAGTTAACATGTCTTGGAAGTTTTGAGATTATTGTCATAATAATGTGGATTTGATGAATACGATAAGTATGTGATTTATGCATGTTTATTTTATCAATAATTAGTGAACATATGCATATGCACAATAATGTACGACGGGCTATGAACGGTACATTACATTTGACTGGTACTTTGGAAGTACGCTATATAAGTTTTTGGGTTTGATCATGGCAAACCATGTAAGTTATAAGTAGACTGAAATGCTTACGATGTATTGCTATAAGTGAGATTGAGACGCATACACTCTATTTTGATATGTTGTAAGTTATAAGTAGACTGAAATGCTTATGATGTTATGCTATAAGTGAGATTGAGATGCATGCACCTCTTTGAGAATTTGTATAGAAATCCAACCATTTTAGATAAGCTTATGAATCATGCATGCATTATAAGCTCTTTGATTATGTTTGTGATGAGCTATGAAATGTCATGAATTTTAAGTGAGTAAGACATCCATGATTAAGCAAGTGTATGACCTGTTTGATAATGTGATCTCTGTTGGCATATGAAGTTATATGTTTGCTTTTGACGTCTTGTATGGTTTTCTGCGAAGCCTACTGAGTTTTGTAAACTCATGTCTTTATTGTTTTCTTTCCCAGGTGAGCACGCTTAGACCGTGTACTTATTTGAACTTGTGGAGATGGTAGACACGTGATAGCTCAATAGGAGGTTCCTTGAGGGTATCTAAATAAAGCAATAATATTGTCTACCTAATGGTGTTATTGTTTTTATTTCGTTTTCAATTGAGAACTATTTTCCTATTAAATTGGAGAGTTTTAATGTGGTTGGACGTATTTTAAGAATAGTTATAATGCCTTGAATTAACTAATTAATATTTTTATAATTATGTTGGAAGTTAAGTGTTTAATTAATTACTATGTTATTTTATGATTATTAATTTAGTAATTAATAGCAATTTGAGTATGAGCTTTGATTGTTTATGTATATATGATTGAATAAGATTTTAAATTTTTTCATAATTTCCGCAAGTCAAGTTCTGGTAGCCACCCTAACCTTATTTGACCTAAGGGACTTGATTATGATGCGTTACACCTAATACCCTAAGACCAACTGGTTTGGGAGTCATTAGCCCCAAACTCGTTACATAGGTTAAAGATCTATTTTATTTATAAAAAAAAAAGTTGATAAATAAATAAACAATCTCTGCCTAATGAAGTAATCTTAATAAAGCATTGAAACTGATTTTTACTTTTGTCATAAATAACTCCCTATATATGTGAAAATGAGCACTAAAAGAAACTTTAACAATATCTTAAAAATAACTAGATAAGTGAGAGTTTGTTTAATTGAATTGATCAAAGGAAGAAAATGGTAATTAACTTTGTGAATTCTACTCATCAGTGGCGCTTGTATTACTAGGGATTAGTAATAAGCTGGTTGGAGGTTGTAATGAGCACTTAAAAGTATATATTTATTAAAGTTTAAATAATCATTGTACACTTAAGAGTATCATTAATTCCTCTAATTTGTGCAATTTCTTTAAATTTAAGTTTAAAAGTAAAAATAAATTGAAATGTGTATTTTTAATATAGGTTTAATAAAATGGATGTATCTCTTAATCTAGGAGGCCAATTAAGGTGATTTTTAATGCAATGGAAAGATGACTTAATGCACCACAACATTATAGTTATCAACAAAGTCCAGTTTAAAAGTTTAGTAGGCCGTATTTGGGGCTAAAGCACAACTATTCTGTATTCAGAGACCAACCCATCAATGTTCAGTATTTAGGCCGTATCTCATAAAATACTGCCCAAATAGCGTAATTCTTAATGATTTGGATAGCTAAGACACACAGCTACAATTGTCATGTTTTGACATATATTTTCAAAGATTACCTAACATGTGTCTATTTTTATACAAGTCTCTTGACATTTTGTTACCCTTAATTGTCTATAAATAGCAGCATTGAATACTTATTTAGGCATTCTATGTGGAGAGATCAGATCATACTCTTTGTATTTTTGTTTCTCTTGTTATAATCTTCTTGTGTTCTAAGTAAAAGTTATGTTCATTTTCTTCTTTCTTCTTTTCTTCTTTATTTCTTTCTTCTTTCTTATGAGTAACTAATCCTCATTTTGGTTGGGTGAAAGGGTGAAGCTCTTGGTTATGAAATAAGATTATATTAATCTTTTTCTTGAGCTTGAATGTTAATATTATCATGTTGTTATTATATGTGTTGTATTTGTTTCAATCAACTTAGAAACCCTCCTCGTAATGTGGAGATCTTGATTCATTGTTGACAAAAAATTGACACAATGAATACTTGAACCCATTTGCAAGTGTTGGCATTAGTAACAAAATATAACTACATTTAAAATTTAAATGAACTTTGAATGTTATATTTTCCAATTGGAACCTTCTTTGTGCATGGATTCGAATTGAGTTATAAACAAATTAATCTTACCCTTATTTTATATACCAAGAGTAGATTCTCTAACCCTAGCAAATCTTTTTTATTTGAAAACAACTTGTATTAGTTTAATCTTAGTTAACAAATCATTTTATTTTAATCTCTAATAATTTTTCTTCATTAGTTTCCTATGGATTGACCTCGGACTCCCAAAAATTTATTAATTGAGACAATCTGGACTTGAGTTTGCAACCTTTTAGTTGTAGCACTTATCTTCAACAACGGGGGCTGCATCAGATGGTTTTCGGCCTCCAGCATGATGAACAATGACAATCAAAGGCATCTCATGTACTATTGGAACCATAACACCAACCACCTCAAATTTACATGTTAATATAATAATAATAGTAACCAATACTATTTTATAAAAATAAAGAAAAATTTATTTATATAAAATATACTTACACCCCGTTCGGCAAAGATATTCTCTAATTTATTCTTGTTCGACATCCCACTAATAGTCTAATTCCGCATTCGGGGATATCCAGGTGTCGACGACTTGATCCCAAAGGCCTCAGCTAGCGATGGAATCGTCTCGTATCCCCACATTTAAAAAAGGAAACAAAAAATAAATTATTATTAATAATATATTAATATTATTTTAAATATATAATAGTTAATATAAATTTAAATTTAATAATAAATAATATGATTGACGACTTGAACCACTAAATTGTAACTCTTTTGTATTGAAAAAATGCCTAAAACAGGTTTTATCAAACATAGCCAGCTGCATCATACTAAGCTTCTCCTTGATTGTATTCACCGCTGAATTCAAAAATGACTTGATTGTCACCTTTGCCGAATACATTTCATTGTCAATGAACATTTGCACATACGAATCCATATTTGCTACAAAATAATAATAAAAATTAATAAAGTAACAATAATAATAAGATTATAATAGGCTACTTAGGCTATTGAAGTAGTCAGGGAAGCCATATAGCTGACCCCGAACCACCCAAAATAACCTAAGCAAAAAATTTTATTAAAAGAAAATAAAAAAGTACAAAGAGTAAAGATAGATAAAATTCAGCTACTATCATTAACAGTTCGAAAAAAGGAAAATTAGTGAGTGGTGTGTTGAGAGGCCCGTGTGAAAGGCTTAGTTAATCCTACTGTTGATATCTTTAATCTTCTAGCTGTTTCTCCTTTCCTTGGTCAACCCGGTTTTCTTTTAACCATATACCATGGGTTCTGAACAATGAATTTAGAGACTGACGGTTGTGAAGCTGCCAGATCCAAATTCCACTGCACTGCGCTAATTGTACATGAAGAATCATTAGGGATTGGAACAATGGCCATAGCATTTGATTGTTGACCTGCATTTGGGATGATCTCCTTTGAGGGTTGTGAAGAGCCCTCACTTTGCAAAGCCGGCAACTCGTCTTTAAATCTATCATCTTTGTAATCATCAATCTCATTATCTGAGTCTCCAAAAGCGTCTACCCACGATATGACCTGATGGGGAACCGTACTATAGTGTGATGGAGTTCGAACATTTTTTGAATTGCGAACACTCTTACCTACTTCTGTATTGAAGTCAGTCTTGTTGGGAGTTGTACCTAGATTTGAAGCAGATGGTTGAACCTTAATGCCTATTTCTGTATTTTTGTCGGCCCTGCTAGGAGGAACTGCATCATGCTGATGTACCGTTTCATCTATATGAGTGGGTGTCACTTCTATATTCAATACCTCAAAGGCATTGGTAGTAGGCACGGTCGGTGTAGTCGACTCAACATGTATGGAACTTTCCTGCTTGTACACCTGAGTCAAATCTAAAGCCTTATTTTCTTTTTCTTTGCCATGAGATCCAACTTTAGGTGGAGTTTTCTCAATCACCGACTTGTACTTAACCACTGAATGACCAACACTATGACAAGAAGAGCATAAATCCGACAATGATTCAAAATATAATTCTACTTCAATGTAATTGTCCATCGTTTCCAATAAAAGTTTTTCTGGGACAAATCCAACCAAGTCCATATCCACTAAAACCCGAGAAAAATGACCATAATTCCTAGTAATCGTAGAGTTATCAATCCTCAAAGGTATACCAATATCGCTTGCGAGTATGCTAGGATGCCATAATTTCCAACTTAAATTATAAAACCTGACCCATAGCTGAACATTTGAAGATTTTTATATTGTAGGATTAAAATTCTTTATCCAAGCCTGAAGCCTAACAATTCCCGACTTTAAGTTCAAAGAACCATGAGACCACACCTTTTATATATCCTCTGCAGAAAATAAGAGCACCTGATAATAGCCTCTTCTTAGAGAAATTAATTGTCATTTATCCAATTTTCAAATATTTTGCAGTTTTAAGTATAACTCATCGAATTTTCAAGACTTTTCTCCTTTTGAAAACACAATATCAGCTATCAAAGAAAATTGACAAAGAGCAATTCACTCTTGATAAGAAGCATTATTTACTCTCACTGAAACGAAATTGCCTTTACGAGTTGGGAGAGATTGGTTGGAAGAGGCCAATATTGAAGCAACCGAAACACTCCCTCCAACCATATTTGCAAGAGAAGGTTGCTTTCCATTTTTTGTAATTGGTTTTAGACCTACCATATAATCTTGAACTAAAGTACATAGCCCATTTGGGGCACCAGCAACCAAGTCAGGACCACCATTTAAAACAGCTGCAAAAGAAGGATCCTTTTTGCTATGAGAACCACCAAGAACGGCTGACTATCCATTGCCCAAACTAGTAGAGGCTGATAAACCATTCTTTATAGACAATATAACAGGTTTATTATTTGATGTCCCCGTAGTCTTGGATGAAACTGGAGGAAGGCTTGCCAATTCCCAAACCAGATTAAAGGAAGCCATCATTCCACAACCACGGCAGACCACATGAACCCGCAGAGACACCCACGGCCATAACACGGAGAATTCCTCCAACAATCACACTGATTACCAAACTGAGCTAGGTGAACGAGAAAACAGAACAGAGGAACAACACTCTCACCTTGAAAGCACAAGATCACTATGCCGAAGCTTGACAACGCCAAAATTGCAGTGGTAAAAGTACGCCAACTAAGCGAGTTTCCCGAAACATGCAAATTGCCAAACCAGCAACCACAATGCTAACTCCCATGAAGACCAACAGCTTCTGGGATCAACTCAATAAGACCACGACGACAACAGCACAGACCTGCTCACAACGAAGCTGTGCCACTTGGACCACGAGACAACCTCTGAGCAAGATAACAACAAACACTCTGCAACCACGATGATGACCCCACATGCACGACTAGCCAGCAAGTTGTGGCGACTATATGGACTTGTACCGCGACAACCAAGCCAGCAAACGAGAACCGTGAGCCTAATTTGACGACGAGAACAATGACAAGACCATATAGTCGCCACAACTTGCACTTGAACAGCACGAACCCAGCTGCTGCGGATCCACGATTGTCTACGAAACTAGAGCAGCAACGAAGTATGCCTTGGCCACTTCGGCAAACAACCAGCGAATGTAAGATCTAACTTGTGAGGACGAGTTGGGAGCTGACTCGAGAGAATAGTCCCTGATCAAAAGCCCCGTGACCTCAACTACGACGAGCTTGTCTCGGGCACACCAGAACTGAACAAGGTGGTGAAGAATAACGAAGACGACGATCTGGACCTCACTGGAACGTCAATAATGAAGCTTAAGAGACTGTCAGCCGAGCACAGAGAACCAGAAACCAGCTTAGAAGCCTACGGTGAAGTGTCCCAGTTGGAGAGCAGACACGATGGCCACGGTGGCAACGATACCAGTTGCGCTGCATGTACAGTGGGTGAAAGCTTCAGCTGCCTGTGCCCAATAATGATATGGAAATGTAGATCAATTTGAGTAGATCATGGATTTATAAGTCCGAAGATCAACTAGCGAGAAGAGGCCGCAAGCTCGCAATAACGATTAGCAAGACTACACAGAGTAACCATGGACGGGAGAGAGATTCTCTCTCTAACTTCTCTCATTTCAACAATAATAATAAGATTATAATATAATAAGAAATAATAAAACAATAACAAATTGAATAATAATAATGATGATGTTAATTATAACAATAACATATTAATTAAACAACACTATTCTAAATAACAATATGGGTTAAGATTTAGTGTTTAGAGTTAGGGTTTAATATTTAGGTTTTAGTAAGTTAAAATTAGGGTTTAGAGGTTAGGGTTTAGGGGTTAGGAGTGTGTTTAGTGTTTTGTATTTGGGTTAGGATTTAGGATTTAGGATTTAGTGTTATTAATAATAATAACATTAATTAGAACAACATAAATAATTAATTTAAACTACATGTTACAAAGACTTAAAGTAAACAATTAAATTAAAATACATATTAATTTAAAATACGTGATATAAGTAATTTATAAAAAAAAATACAATTATTATTAAATTAAAAAATAAAACCATATTATATAATTATTTTATTATAATTGTTGTTATTACACGTGTATTACTTAATTGAATAATTACTTTAGCATGTTAAATTAAATAAAGAAATAAAGTAAAAAAATATAAATATAATGTGGAAAAATATATAATATATAAATATTTACAATACAATTATACAATATATATGCATATATTATATATAATTAATATACAATATATAAATATAAATTATATAATATAATAATTTATAATTGTATAATTAAAATACAATTATATATTATTATATTATATAATTTATATTTATATATAATATAATTTTATAATTTATTATATAATTAATAATATATTTATAATTTATTGTATGATAAAAAAATATAATTTATTTTAATTTATATCATTTATTATAGAATTAAAAAATAATTTATATAATTTAATATATTAGTCGGATGGGTCAGATTTGATAAAAATCAAGTAGGGTGGATCGGATCCGACTGAAATCTTGTTGGATTGGGGTCAGATCTGATTGGATTTTGGTTAGATGGATCGGATTCGATTGAAATCCTATCGGATGAGTAGGATCCGACCCATATTTGAGCCATCCGACCGGGGCGTCTTCTCCTTCTCCGGCGCCGGTTTGTTAAGTGTATGTTTTTTTATTTTTTTTCATATTATACACTTAAAATATACAAAAATCACACTAAATACATAAAAAAATCATTCTCTTAACATAATACCAAACAAAAACACACTAAAACTCATAAAAATTCAAACTTTAAAACAATAATAAACAACAATAAAATTAAAATTTATTCACAAATACTAACCAACTTAAATGATGGCAACCCAAGCTTCAATACCATAAAGGATGGTCGTCTCAAGCAAGCCAAGTAGTGTGAAGAAAAATGAGAAGAAAAAAGAAAATGAAGGTATGGGCATCGGATCTGGTTGTGAAGAAACAAACCAAATGTGAAAAAAAAATAAAAACAAATGTCTATTAAAAATATATGTGGAAAAAAGTGTGTGCAGTGGAGAAGGCTCGACTGTGATAAACAATGAGAAATAAATTGTTAGGCTTAAATGTGATGTGCATTAAAATAATAAGAAAAAAGTGGTAAGGTCAAATGTATTTGTGGTCAGATTTGAATATTACAGGGAGAAGAATAGAAAAGTAAATGCATAAGCCATAAAAACACAATTTGGCTATGCCAATTAAATTGAAAAGTGAATGATTATTTTATAATTTTGAATGTATAATTGGTTGTATGACCATAAACCTGTGTTTTATTAAGTCAAAATGAAAAAAGAGTACATGGGTCGATACTCAGTCATTTATAATTATTTGAAAAAAATATATTCATTCATAATATTTATAGAAATATTTACTTATTTCTAAATTATCCTTATTTATAGATATATAAACTACACAATCTAGATGATATCCACACATTCATTTTTATTTTTTGCTCAACTTGTTTATACATTTTTTCTTTTTTATTTTTCTACCTAGCAGTTGAATCGTTACTTCAAAACTTACTTATTTTGATCATGTAGAAAGAAAGAGAAAAGAGAACAAAGTAGGTACGTGCATACACTCATATATGAAATAGTTGAGTTCATGTGTTTATAGTGTATTTTATTTGTTCATGGGGTTGTATATGAAAGTGTTGAAGGTTGTATAAGTTATTAGAATATTGAGATCACATGCAAAAACTATACTCATCAATATAGGTCGAGATTCACCAAAAAATGGTAAGTAGAAGTAAGAAGACCTTCTCACTATATTTCTCGCCATTTATAGGCAAGCCTCACCAAACTATGGTGAGTATAACTATTCACTAAAAGTGCTCGCCATTTTTTGGCAAGTCTCACCCATTAATGGCGAGCCTACCTAATGAAAGTATATTCTCGCCATTAGTTGGCGAGCCTCGCCAATTAATGGAAAAACACACCTTCATATTTATTTAACTACTTATAATCTTGACTTAATTAATGTTTGATGGTATGATTGGTTATTTTATGTTAATTTGATTTAACTAAATTTAAAATTTTGATAAGTTTATAATGCATTGCATTAAGATTGTGGATTGGTTCAATGGAAAATTTATAACGAATGAAGAATGGAATTGGGAGTATTCCAAGCAAACGAGACTGAGGATCTACAACAAATTGTATACCAGGCAAACTACAAGTATACCGTTGTATACTTGTAAACTTGATTTAATTAATTTTTATTGTTCAAGTTATCATGCATCTTTTTTAATTGTTCTACATGTCCCGTTAAACACAATGTTTTATCAATAGGTACAACAATTAAACAAGATATCTTAATGATGGCCTCATATTTTTAGTTGTTGTAGATGTTCTATAGATAATGAGTATTTGAACGTGTATGTCAAATCTGTTTATATAATGAATATGTTTATTATATTCTAGAAAGTGCATTATTATATTGTATTATGAATTAGAATTAAATAAACAAACTTAATCATTATTGACGGGAACGTAAGCCTACAAGCAAATACGTGGCCTTTGTATCCTTCAATTTCCTTTGCAAATTACAAATTATAAAAAATTAAAAATTATATAATCACTCACTATTTGACTTAGCCTTTGCAATCGTCTTCTTCTCTTCAGCAATCTTTACTTGTTTCCTTTGCACAGATAATGGAATAACAATCTTATTTTCAATAATCTTTTCAAATAATTAATGTTCGTTGCTTGGCAAACTTTGAGAACCTCTGAACTCTAAAGTATTCCTCTTTCATCAACATGATAAACTCCATCGAGGCAATTTGGGATGCAAAAGATCATGTATATTTAATAGTACGACGATGCCATCCGGTAATAGGATTTTGAACCTGTAAACTTTCTCATCATCATTGTCATCATGTATTTCCATTAATCGCATCTTCTTTCTCCTCTCAGACAACATTCCTCATTCCGAATTCAGAAAAATAAAAATAAAAAACTGTAAATTTCTAAGATGAGAAAAAGATTCCTAGTACAAGTAAAAAAAATATTTTATAATATACGACTTAATAAGGAATTATACTCGTTATTTTATGGCAAGACCTCCCTATAAAATAGCGTTCAATTCCCCTTACATGATAGAACTACACTTGCTATTTTATGGTAGACCTCGCCATAAAATAGCGCGTAATTTTCCAAAGAATTCAACTTCTCTAGAAAATCTCACTATTTCATGGTGGGCCTCGCCATTAAATAGTAAGGACAATTATACTTACATGTTTCTTGCTATCTAATAGAGGGTCTCGCCAAAAAATTAGCAACATTGGGCTTATTTTTTGTCACTTTCAACTCCACATAACAATAATACAAACAAAATTAAACCAGGACACAAACAAACTCAATTAAACAAAAAAAAAAATATTTTTATGGCAAGAACGCATAAAATTGAAATTTGTGATAAAAAAAACTTATCTTTTTAGGGTTTAATGAGCTGGGCGCATCCATGGAGGGCGTGGACTCTTTAGACAGTTCAATGGAGGGGTTCACAGAAGGAGCAGTTGAATGTCGTGTTTGCGCGTTCTCTGTGGATTTGGGTTTTGTCACGCTCTTGGTTTTTATCACAGCAGTCTTTCTTTTAGAATTCATTGTTGATTTTCACTTAGTAATTAAGATAATCAATTTAAATTACATGAAAAGAAGAAGACATACAAATGAAGAAGATATAGGAGGAGAAGACATCCATACGAGGGAGAAGATAGAGAGACAGACGTTCATTTAAATGGCAAGGCTAGTTTGGGAATAGGTGGGCATTTCTACAAATATTATGGATGGGTGGGTGGGCTTTTTTAAAATAACTATGAATGGGTTAGGTATTGGCCCGAATTACCCATGGAAAAAATACCCAATTAAAATGGAATTTACTGCATATATATGCAAATTTGGGTACTTTAGTTCTTTTTGTTGCACTACTTTTTCTCATATATCTATGTTCTGGTCATTCTAGGTTTTGTAGATGTTGGTTACCTTTGAACTATGTAGGTTAGATGTTTCATTCTGTTCTAAGAATTGGTTACCTTTGTTCTTTTTTATTATTTTTTTCTCTGTTAAAATGGAAAAATCAGGTTACCTTTGAACTATATAGGTTAGATATGTCATTCTGTTCTAATAATTGGAATTGGTGCCATATGTCATTTTGCTATCAACAAACTTGTCAAAAGATAAAATTTCATTGATACGCTTTACAAAAGTTTACATTGCAATAAAAAAAATGAAAAAGAAAAGAAACTACATACTACATTTTAAATAAAGGCAAAGTAGTTTTGATACTTTCAATTTTAGATAAAGTCTGGGATAAACAAGTTTTAGCCACTTCCAGCTCTTCTTTTGTAATTTGAATTACGTCTTGAATACTTTGAATTCTCTCCAAGTCAGCCTACCAAGAATTCTCTAGAGTCTTAAACTCTGAAGATGATGTCTCCAAATCCATATAGAGTGTAGTATCCACAATAGAAGATAGCCATGGTAAACAAAGATCAACAGACTGACACTCAGTCTATAATCCCAGGAGATCTTCTCACCTCTCATCATCCATACCACATATATTATTCGAACATAGAAATTGAAGTAAAAGACCTAAATCGCTCAAAGCATAGGCTCGCTGATGACTTCTACGACTTCGGATGGGACGAACTAGATGTGGATCTAGAGCCTATCCTTTATCCAAGAAAGGAACTAAATAGGGTGAGATGAACCCCAAATTGCAAAGGACACTATAGGCTCACTAGATGACTCGATATCTGAGTTTGAAGGGATGACTGACTTTTTTTAAAAAACTGGCACTGACATATCACTGTGGATAACAATCGTAGTACCAAGGCATGCACTAGGGTGACTATCATTAGTAACAACACGAGGAGTACAAGTTTTATTAGGAACCTATCAGATAAAATTGATTTAGAAAATAAAATAAGTCAGTTATTATAAAGCGAATGGATAACTTATTTTTGAAAATATTTTACCTCCTCCGGTAAAGAATGTGAATGATCAAATGATAAGTACTTTTGGATCGCTACATGTAAATGAGTGTTGCCAGTCAAAGGATTTGTCTTACAAAGGTGTGTGTTGGGTATAGGCCCTTGAGCCCAAGGAAAGACACGACTCACTATCTGGAAATGAGGTGGGTAATGAGCATTTGAAAGTATAAAGTCCCCACTATTGACCTATGTTAGCCACTACATCTTCCATAACTAAATTCATCTCGAGACAACCAAAATCTATGCCCACATTAGGTATCTAATCTGAATGACTCGTAATGTCTCACTAGATTGATCATTGTTTAAGAAAATATATCAAAACAAATAAGCAAAAATATTGTATCAAAGTTATGTACACAATTACTTATACATATATAGATTTATTTATATATATAAAAAAAGAAGGTGGTTAACTCCAACATTAGGATCAATGAAATAACAAGTTTCATTAACATAGGGAGACAATGAGGGCTCAGAAGTGGTCTCAAATAAAGAAGCAATCATCTCGGTGGTCAAATGATCAACGTGTCAAGTAGGTATCTCAATATTGTCATTAGCAGTCTTTATCTTAGAATTATGGTCGAACTCACCTAGTAGAAAGTTATCATTTGCTACTGCGGGTGAGCCATTAAGCATGGATGACAAAGAATGTGTAGTCATACTATCATCAGCCTGACGGTGTCTCTTTTCATCATTCTATAAGATAAATACAAAATGATCATGATTTATCTTCTCATTTAAAAATAATATATATATATATATATATATAATGGTTAAGATTAAGATGCAAATAGTCACTTACATTGAGTATGGGAGGATAAAAAATCTTTTGTAAGCGGCAACGAACAAGTGCTTCAGTAATAGTCTCTACATCATGATCATCCTCATCAGTTGCTCCTGAAATGTCTAGTTTAAGCATATGCTTAACAACCACTGTCTCGATAAAAGGTAGGGTATCATACCAAGAAAGGCATAGTAGCGTGTCTGTGCGAGTTGGTATAAATTTTACATTTTTTAATATAGAGATATACCTATGTAATCTTCAATAGGCTCCCCTTCACTATGCTCAAGTGAAAGAGCAAAAGGTAAGTTTGCTCCATTGAAAAGGTCATCATCACTATTATCTATAAATAGTACTTTGCACTTCTTTCTTGGAGGGTTTTTTCAAACTGGTTCATTGCTTTTAACTGTGACACCTTCCTCATCATATGACACCTCCTTACGAGCAACTGGCACTGTAGGCTAAGAAGATGAAGGAACCACATGATGCATAGATCTCCATATCTCAATGTTTCTCCTCATATTTTGGACACCAAGATAATACTTAGATGGTGGATAATGAAGTGTAAGATCTCCATGATGAACCACTGGAATATGGATCTTAACAGCAGCCGACATCTCAAAATGAAGAAATTTATTAATAGTACAAACCTAATAATTGGCCCACAAGGGGAATACATGGCCACAATGAGCTAATGCGGTAAATTTGAGTCTTTTGACATAGCCACAAATGTTAGCAATGCTGGCCACTAATAGATTCAGAGAAACCTCACGAATCTCCTTTTTGCATCTCAATAGAAATATTCTTTAGTCATAACTATACTGGCTCCCTACAAGATAGGGGTTGTAATATATAATGCTATAGAAAAGGGCTCATCACTTAACCTCATAGATGACTAATAAAAATCCAGGGAGGTAACAAAACAAAATGAAAGCATCATCCTTTTATAAAGTAGCACGTCCTTCAGAAGAAAGATTAATAACTTTGTTGTTATACCGTCTATGAAAAGTCTCTAATTCATAGCTAGGTGATAATTCAATTTAGGACGTCCAGCAAAAGCTATTAGACCTATTCATCTCAGAAATCAGGCTTGCCTTATTAATAGTTCAACGGTTGTGCCAAGACCATAGTTGAGGATGAAAAACACTGAAAGACCCATCTATAGATGGAAGATTTTCTTGTTGGTGAGTACATAAAGGAGCATAATCGAGGAAGCATTCCCAAAAGAAAACCTGGAGAAAAGCTGAGTCACTACAAAAAAATTGACCTTCAGCCACGAGCAGTTATTTGTATCTAAATGCTATTTTTTATAGCCGAATGGCTATTAGTTACTAATATTTTTTGTAACACAGTCCTAACTAAATGACCGTAACTAAATGTCTATTGCCACGAAAATAAATTTTCAAGACTAAATATTATCATTTAGTTACGAACGACCTTTCGTATTTAAATTTTTCAAAAATCGTAAATAAGCTTGATTTCGCGGCTAACTAAAAGCTACGATTACAAAATTCGTAGCTGTAAATATGTTACAAACTTAAAATTTGTGGCTGAATTGTTACCTACGAATGTAAAGCTTGTAACTAAATATTAGCTACGAAGTAATTTTTTGTAGCTTATTTACAGCTATGACTATTAGTTTTGTAACTACTTTTTAATAGTTACGATTTTTTTTTTCATGGGTGAATTATAACTATAAATTAATTTGTGTAGCTAAATTATAGCTGCAAAATTATATTTTATTGCAATATACTATAGCAATGGGTTATGATCTTGTGGCTAATGTTTAGTTACGAATTTTAACATTTTAATTATTTTTCAGTTACGAAATAAATATGTGGCTTGTATATTACCACCTACGAAAATTTATTTTGACACATATTTGCTAGTAATCAATATTTAAATATTTTCATAATTATTAATTTTTTAAATACCAATATGAAGGACGAAAGTTTAAAACCTTTGATCAAATGGCAAAATAAAAAATTTATATCCCAATTAGCTACATATTTCAATTTCATTAAAAAAATTAATTGGTGCCATAAATATCATATTTGTCTTGCATCTATTTGCCTTTACTCAAATGCATAAATTATAACAATCATAACTCTAATATAAACAAGTACACACATTTAAGAGAACTAACCATACTAAATTACCATAAGATAACGTCACAGTTTGTTTGTTCTTAAGTTGAGACTAAACAAAGTCATGATCCATCACAAATATATGTGATGGAGAATGACTTTATACATCATTATACTGTAATCAAAAGAACTTCCAGCACATACTCATATGTATATCATCTTCAAAATATAATCTTCTACTCCAAACTTCATATGACCAATATTTTAACTAATTTCCAAAATATATTTTAACAAACAACGTTTTGCTCAATTTAAAGGTCATACCAAATATGCATTTTCTCACAAGTCTAAAAGAGCAGCAGCGTAGTATAACTCATGGTTCACTATGTTCAGATGCACCTGCACATTGGTACAATCCTCTGATAATTAATTAACCATTGAAACATAGTGACATAAAAACAAATGAAATAAAATTGTACTTCTATTTTAATACTAATTTTTTCTTTTACTTTTTGTATGTACCTTGAGTATATTAAACATGTTAAATATGTTGTACTCACCATTGAATGTTTCACCATGCATCCATGAAGGTGTATCCACATTCAGTCTTTCTTGTTGGAAATGTGCTTGAACATCTGCACGTATTCTCTAAAATAGTGAGTCCTTAATTCTATCTTGTCGAGCTTTTAATTCTTCAATTTGTTTTGTTAACTCCTCATTTCTTTCTTCAGCAGATTTTGCTCTATCTTCAGCCTCCTTCCTTCGCTGTTTGCTCAACCTAAGTGCTCTTGACATTGGTTTTGGACTAGGACCAAAACCTTGCACATATCCAGACTTTAGTAGCATAACACTATTAAAGATTTCATCAATTGTCATGTCTAATCCTTCAGCTTCACATCTCTTCTTTGCTTCTATCAATTGATTCTACAACCACACACAATGTGCATTTTTAGTTTAATTTATTTTGCATCTTTATAAACATAGAAAAGAGGCATTGTTCCATTACTTACATAAATTTCCTCTGATTTAACATCACTTCATTTCCCTATTTTTTTGTTGAAATGTGTTTCGTACCATAGTGTTATTCTATCCACCTTATCCCCGTCCACCTCCTACAAATCCATACAAATAATTACTAATGAAACACTTTAACACACCAACAATCAGCAGAAAATAATATATCTGAAAATGAAACATAAGAAGTATATACCAATTATCTTGACACTCTAGCAAATGACTTTGTTCCGGAGCAATGATTTGTTTTTCGTGCAGCTCTATTTTTTCAATTTATAGCACTCCTTTTCTGTTTCATGAGTAGTATACAAGGTAAGAATGACACAGCTTAGTATGACAAAGAGATTGCATGAAACATTGTCACTTATAGTTATTATAACTAAGAATATCATATATAAGCTTGAATGTAAAATTGACAAGGTTTAGAAGCATACAACAAAGTTTTCTGAACTAAAATGTTCAAATACGCCCATGTCTGCTCATCTAACACAAATCTGGCTTGTTTGTAAGTGTTTCCTCTTTCGTGTTAAACTTCAAGAAGTGGCGGTGTAACCTGTATTTGTGTGCTCTATACAGTCCACCCATTTCATAAAGAATTACAGCCACTATATGTCCATGTTTATCGACCTCAAAAGTGCCCTATATATCAAAATAAACTCATTTAATAAATATTTATTGTTATTAATATTAGAGTTTACAGCAATCATGGAAATAAATACTTGTTATGTTACGATTGTTAGACATTATAAATAGACTACTCATACCTGAATTTCATCAAGTAACTTGTCTTTCTCAATAGGAGATATATCTTTCCATCTTTTAACAGTTAGTGGTGCGAACTTGCGAACTACACATCCTTCCTCTGTTATCAACAATTGAGCAAGTTGTCCCATTGGTCTCATGATTTCTTCAGGTGTTGTAACAGGGATTTTTTGATGTTAGTATGTCCACTTTTTCAATGCTTTTCCCCTTGTTCTTTGACACTTTTTACCAGTTCTTGATGGACCTTCTATATACATGGAAGCATGTAAAGAGTAACATTTAAAAACACCTATAATACCTATGTTTTAAATAAAAACATTGAATTATAAGAGTACAATATTAAATGTTGTTCCCCTATATTTATTCCCAAGTACTTATACATAATTTAACTTCCGAATCAATAAATTGCATGGTGTGATTTGTCTACCTAATTCTAGACAGAAGTACAAAGAGGACATTAACATAATAATATGAAAGTTTGCTGCACAAAACATGTTTTTGTATTAATTTCATTAATATATTCACAACAACAAAAAAACAAAATTATAATTCAACACATAGTATAACACAAACAATTGAAAACATATTTGTTTCCGCAACTTGTCATGATATATATATATATATATATATACATATATATATATATATATACATATATATATATATATACATATATATATATATATATGTTTCATATATATATCTTGACTTTGTGGTAATTATTAAATCAATTGCAGATAATTAATTTACTACGATTCATAAGAATTTTTTAATGTGAGAAAAGCAAAGTGGCCATCTATATTTGACATGTATAGCTCAAAACTCTATGAATTATAGCTACAAAGTTAAGTCAAAGTAACAAATCATTGGCTTGGACAAAGTTAAGTGAATTACAGAATTTTTTTTTTCTCTTTTTCAATTACACTTTATAGAAAACGACAAATCCTTGACTATATATATGGTTCGTACGGTAAGGCTGTGAAATAAATATAATGACCATGCATGTAATCCGAAATTTCAATGCTTGCACTAAACCATGGACTCCATAATATGCACCACGTATCCTAACCTACGGACCATCAACCTCTTCTAGCTTTTGGGTTTTAAACCCGAGCCCAAACTACCTTGCATAATCATAATGGACCCAATATAATTACTTCCTCCACATGACTTTTACTTATTTATTTATTTTGACTTGGGCTTAGCTTATTAAGTGAAAAATGACAATGATACCAAATATCCTAGCCTGAATTATTATGACAAGCTGATCAACAAAAAGTTTGACAAACAAAACCTATAACTGGAACCCATTGATTTTTACAGTTGATTTTTATAGATAGTATAGGTAAACATATTTTGATAACATGAGTATTGATATCAAAATTTGTACAATCATGGTTAGACAACATGAAAAACATTGAATTATTTCACTATGTAAACCAAGGAATTAATCTAGAACATAATGACAAATTACTAGAAATAGAAAAAACTGCTCTAACCTCTAAAGATTCTATCTCCGCCAGTGCTAGCCCTTTAAATTGCCTCTGCCAATTGATCATGGGTTGTCTCCATCTTCTTCTTGATTTTCGATAAGAATAACTACCATGAATCCAATCTAGAAAGAAAAATAGCTCCAATTTGAAAAACCTTGAAGGGTACAGATGTCCAAATGAGTCTAGAAGGCTTTGATCTTGAGCAAAAAAAAACAAAAGTGGGGGGAGAAATAGAAAGATGAATTCATACCTTTGCCTCCTCATCTTCTGGATCACTTTTGATCACTAGATATTTTGCTAGCTCATATGTGTCAATACTATCAACAAACTCATTTGCAGCTTTAATAACCTACACAGAAGCACTCAGTCTAACTGCCAACGTATCATTATATCAAGGAACCCCTCTTTTAGGGAAGTGCTTACTTTCTATAATGCATTGAAAACATACCTAAAAGATAGTAATTAACTACAAAAGGACATCAAAACATAGCAGTTACAAATGTTTGTTTCACTCAGTCATATAAACCTCATGATAGGTGCCTGTTGTGTTGGCTTGCATTATGTAGTTAGATCTATTTCCTATCAGCTTAAGTTTTGGGAGTTGATGGTAACTTAACATGACATTAGTGCCCAAGTGTCAGTCTGATACACTTCACTGTATCTCTGTTTATAAAGAAATAAACTTAAGGTCAGATTTTCATAACTTTTTATCACATCTAAACAACTTGTTTACAGTGGGACTAGGAACAGAAACTTCAATCTCAAGCAGGCAAGCCAATCCAATTAATATAGGAACTTCTCATATTCTATAGTGAAAAACCATATGGTGACAAAACCTAAAAACTCCAAAGGGGAAGCTAAAATACCATAATTCACCATTTGCAAGAGGAAGAGAAAAAAGAGACTTATTTCATCAATATGGAAATACATTTAGTCAAATCATACAATTGTCAAAAACTTACTTCTTCATCGTGGCAGAATTTGTCCTCAACATTGCTTCGAGAAACCAACCCTTCCAATATTTTTGCAAGGAGTGGCGTGTATTTTGGGTGTTCAAACTGTCAAGAATGGTGGGGGTAAACATGGATTTACAGTAGCTTTAAAATTTAGATATAAATTGACAGCCAGAGTCAAAACTAGAAACTCCATCCTTAGTAAATACAGCTTATATAAGTAACCAGGGTAGATACAGGTTTATGTGCATACACGCTTGCACAAACACATTGATATAAAACTATAATTAATTCATTACCTAAGATGAAGTAAAGAAAAAGATTCAAAACTGAGTTTGAAAAGCCTAAACAGACAGCATGTAAAGAAAGTGCGAAAATTCAACTTTGCAAGAAAATTATGGATCATATAGGTCAGTCCTAAAGTGTTATATGGTAATAACCAAAACTGTACCTTGAGAGAGTCAGATAACTTTTTCCATTATGAACATTCTTCATCTGAATCTTGTCTCAGGCTTACAAGAACTTTTATTTTTGCATCACGAACCTGATTCACAAGAGTAACAACATAATTCATAACTCAAATTGAGATCACAGTTAAATTATTACCCTTTTGTACTCCACACACCTCTTCTTGTAGGTGTTCAGAAACAGACTTGGTTGAAGTAGGAGAAGGACATTTTCCCTTGTCCTCATCAACCTGTCAAGAAATATAAATGAAATTGATTTATCAAGAAATGAACTTTAGATAAGAAAAGAGCGAAGTAGCTTTAATCAAAGTTTAGCATGTTCACATTAGTACATATATGATGTATTAAAGGAAGCATGTATTACAACCTTGTTTGGTGGCACTATATAAGAAATTTGATAAGGTACAGGGTTATCCTGTGGATTTTTTTCCTCTTTTTCCCAAGGTATGACAGCAGCTTACCGTAGGATATTGCTCCGAGTAATACAGATCCTTGTTGAGAATTCTACATAAATTTAATAAGTATCATTAAACACATACTGCACTTTTATCTATAAGAAAAATATTTGATGGCATAATACCTTTGGAAGATTCTCTTTGGATGGTTGGCCAACATAAAATGCTTCATTTTTGCTACCATATAATGCAATGATTTACTTAAATTGAATACAAAAATAACATAGTAAAACCATATGAGCAAATTCAAATACATACCCTAGAACCAAAACCGTTGGCTTATAACTTCCAAATCCCATCGAAGGGCCATCAGGTTTAGAAAAAAAGCTCAACTGGATTCCTTCCTGAACCAGATAAAAACCACCAGAATATTTAGCAAGTAATCAATACACAAGACATCCATGCCATAACACAACCACAAATGATACCCTAATTTCTATCCACAAGCCAGATTATAGATATTCATGTAACTATATTAAGAAACAATACTGAAATATGTAAGGTGTAACCACAAACATGGAAATTGAAGGATATTTAATATATAATTTATTTTAAAAGTTTTTGAACCATTACAGCAAAGCATTAATGAGGAAATAAATAATCATCCTCAAAGGGAGTGTGCCCTACCTTTTCTTCCAATTTTCTTTCAATGAATAAAACCAATTGCTTCATCTTCTCCAAATACTACACTTTATCATGTCTGAAACAAAAGAATTACATGGAGTAAACACTTATGAAATAGTTCTGAACTTATATTTCTGTACATGATAAAATTTTATTTTCTTTCTTGCAGACTTTTAGGGTTAAATCAAATTTCAAATTCCAAAAGATATCAGGGAATAATTCTATTGAAAAATATAAAGTTTTGCCAAAAAAATATCAGGGAATGTTGAAGTGAGTTAAATGGTATTAAGCTCTATTGAAAAATATAAAGTTTTGTAATCTTGAAATGAAATTTGAACAGTAGTCAAATTATCTCAGCAAAGCAACTTTAACAAGGAAAGTTCAATATATGAGCATGCTGCCTAGGAAAAAAGACAATACGTTAAATATAGTTGTAAATTGTATTCTCCCTTGGGAAGTTTTAAAGATTTTGAATAGTAGTCACCCATTGCATATACACGCTAAAATTGGACAAACAAAAAGGAAAGAAAAATGTCATTTAAGAACATGTTCTCCAACTTGAGAGCATGTCATGCAACAAATATAGCATTACTTAGTGCAGAGCTTCATCCACCATTTTAGAAGTAAGAGCATCCCAAACTTTCCTTAAAAATGAGCAATTTAAAATTTCATATAAGATATTAATGCATGAATTACCTTGTTTGCATCAGAGATCATATAAAATTGAGACTCAAACTCAGTATCATATATGCAATCGTTAAGCAATGGAATGTAGGGTTTTACTTCAGCTCCATCTTCTAATTTGAACTTGTAACTGTAGGACCAAAAAAAAAAGAGTGTATTGGTATTAAACTCAATGTTCAGCATAATGAAGCAGCAAATAGATAACGTCTAACAATGACTCACGTTAATATCAATGCTAGAATTTGTTTGCCTAAAGGTAGTTTGTCACGACTGCTTGCAAGTGTAAAAAGTTTAGCCTCAATTGGTTGATATGGAACTCTCACCTGCAAAATGAACACATCCACACACATGCGTCAGACAAAAGGAAATGATACTGTAATAGAAAAAATAACTGCACACAAAATAAACACTACGAATGGTCTAGATTAGGACACCAACTTAACCTTATTTAGAATTGCAGAAGGTGCAAGTCTCTCAGATCTCAGGAATACCTTATGCAAGTCTCTCAAAAAATTAATACCTGATATAACCAAGTTGGGGCGTACAATAGCAGTGGCAGACGGTGGAGAGAGACTGATGGCCAACGAAGAAGACAGGTGAGACGATCGAGAGGGAAGAAGGGGGATTCGAAAGGAGAGATAAGGACTGAGTAGCTAGCCTTCCCTATCTCAACTGCTAGATGATAGCTCTTTTGTTTTCCTTCTCAATCTGATGTGTTCCACGCCTTATGACGAAAGAGGAGGCACGTAAAGTAAAATTCCATTATAGGGTAATGTAGGCAACAAAAGAGGAGTCACCAATTGATTCACCAAACCCCACCCAGCATTACACGTTCTGCAGGTCTCCTCCCGAAATTGCGTTGTCGAAGCAGAGAGGAGTATGGAGCAAAGATGGGTTAAGGATTAACGACAAAGAGAAGGGGAAGGTTCCAAATCAATACGACGTAGTTTAGGCAAAACATGTCAGCTTTTTTATTCAATAATTGAAAAGTTATAAATCAGTTTGGTAGCTACTTAATGTTAAATATTATTTTTTATTGAATGGTATTTTGTAACAATATAAATCTATAGCTGTTATGCAATAAAAGCCACGTCATGGTGCAAATCGTTAGGGGTTTAGTTATAAAAACCAGCTACGAAGTGCGAATCATTACTAATTTGACTAATTTCTCAGCTATCAGTTACGAAATCAAATTTTGTACCAAAATATACCCTTTTAGGTACGAAAAAAAAAATTGAGGCAACGATTTCGTAGCTAAATGTTATTTTTTTTGTAGTGAGTTAATGGATGATAAAATTGAATATCGGCCCCCCGTATGAATTGTGTCCGCCACAAGTCTATCCAAACACTAATACAATGTCCCAAGGAATATGGGAGCTAAGGCACTCCGTTTTTCCGTAGCTAATTTAGTAGTCATGGGGAAACAAAACTCATTAGGGCAATCCTCAGTAGTAATAGAAATATATATCGGGAAATCCAAAAGGCTATAAAACCAGCCAATTTGAACTCTTTATCAAAACCTTTGCTAGAAACACCATTAGAACTCTTGAAGAAAAAGTGTGTCCAACAGACAAAATTTGTCTTTTTGATAAGACACTTGGAGAGCTTTCTATTCACAATAATGAGGTAGTCCAAATTCAGCTTCTTTGAATTTGAAAGAGCATTAAAATCACGTCTATTGCCTAAAAACTGGGGTAATTTAAGCTAGCACTTTACATCTTCAAGAACTCTCCTCATGACGCAATGACAGTATGTGTTGCATAGACCATCTCAGTAGAGCTGTTTGAAGGCCATCTAAATCACAAGTAATACTATAATGAAAAGTCACTTGGATCAAGTCGTATATCCCGACTTTGTCTAGTCATGTGCGATGCTCGTCATCGTGAAAAATGTGTTTGATCAATTTGTCTCATTCTTGACTTGGATGACTATTGGATATGAATTCCATATGGGATAGTGGAAAATCTCCTCTCATGACTCGAAAATGGAGAATAGTTGACGGGGACACTATTAAGAGTTCACAATGAGTAATTTCCTTGAAGCAAAAGTGTAGTTTCGCATGCCCTTCCTCAGTTGTTAACAGTCGATAAACCTTGGTGCTCTTAAAAAAAACCATCTTATATATGATCTTATAATAAAATAAAGAGGGAAAAAAACCACCTAAATTACATTAAGTGGTTTAAAGGATGGACAATAGGAGAGCAGGTTGAGTAAATGGTGTGGAGTAAATAGTTTTGAGATGCTTTAAATAGTATAATACCTAACTCAAGTTGTTCTTTTTTCCCTGCCTTTCTCTTCATTTTCAAATTTTTATTGAAATATCAAACTTCCTCACTTATATTGGAGCATAAATTACTTTCCTTTTCAAAATTTTCACTTGCATCATTTGTGTAACCCAAATTGTTACAAATCTCGATCAACTTAATGTCTAAGTCAATAAATCCCAACCAAAATTGTTGCAAACCCTGATCAATTTAATGTCTGAGTCAGATATGTGGGGTCATCCACATTTATTCATTAGAACGAAATAAGGACAAATGTTTTCTTTGTTTTCTTATAGTTTTCAAATATATGGGGCCACCTCAATTATTCATTGGGACAGGACACATGTTTTTTTTTTTTTAATTTCTTCTTTTTTTACTAAACTTGTGGGCTCGCCTAATATATTAATTGGATAGATGATAGCATTTTTAGCTTTTTATTTTATTTCTTTTCTGCAGTTTTGAATGTGAGTGGAATGAAATATTTTTTCTTTTCTTTTCTCCCAGACACGTGTGCATAGAGAAGTCAAAAAAAAAAAAAAAAAGACACAGCTTTTCAACTTTTTTATTTCTTATGTTTGGTTGTTGTGTCACATAAAGTAAGAAAGAAAGTTTTTTAGTTCAACATTTTTTCTTTTCCTTTTTCAAGTCATATACATTATACTTCCTAATTTCTATTTTGAATTTCTTTTATTATTATTATTATTATTATTATTATTATTATTATTATTATTATTATTATTATTATTATTATTATTATTATTATTATTATTATTATTATGTTGTTGTTGTTGTTGTTGATTTGCAATGAGGCTTTTATCTTGGAAGGTCCATATGCTGTATTTGGCAATGGGACAATTTTCATTTTAATTTTCCCGACTTTGATATTATATATATATATATATACTATATATATAACGAAGAGTCGCGGCACAAGCATAATAACTTTTTTGCGTTCCTATTTTATCGTTTTGCTGGCCTTTTGTTGTTAATTGAAAAAACTTCAAAACGACGTCATTTTTAAGTTGTAATTTTTTTTATATAAAAAAAATTACAACTTAAAAATGACGTCGTTTTGAAGTTTTTTCAAAAATTTATTTTTCTAATTTGTCTTTGTTCATGTGGAGATAGGAGAGAGTGGGTGTAAATGGAAAGCTGTATCTTTTTTAGATTTTTTTCTACTTTGGTATTGTTCGTGTGGAAGTGGGTGTGAGTGGGTGTAATAGAAAAATATAATTTTTTTCTTCTATTTTAAAATTGACATTGTTTTCTTTTTTGTTACATGTTCTGTGTTGCATTTATGGTTGTTTTTCTCCTTTTTGTGTTTCTTGGTTCCGTCGACGCCCCACCACCATACCATCGGTGGGACACGGATGGTTTAAATTTTTTTTTTTATTTCCTTTGTAACTAAGTCCCACCATCATCATCTCAACCGTCGATTCCCCACCACCACACCGTCGATGGGGCAACAGCAGTTCAAATTTTTTTTTCTATTTTCCTTGCAACTAAGCTCCACCACTATCCCCTCAACTGTCGGTGCCCCATCACTATACCGTCGGTGGGGCACCAACGGTTCAATTTTTTTCCTTACAACTGAGTCTCACCATCACTCATCAACTATCGGTGCCCCACTACCAAACCGTCAGTGTGACACTGTCATCGCTATTTTATCATTTTGCTAGCCTTTTATAACGCTGCTGAAAGTAAAAAGGTAACTGTAAAATTGCTATTTCTACAGGAATACCATGTTTAGCACCTCTTGTTTTCTATTTGCTTCCATCTATATCGTAGTAAATATTTGGATAGCTTTCTTCTCTGTGTAAACTTACTTTTCGAAATCTGCTCTTTGTTTTTGTTACAATCACACCACAAATTGTGTACCCATCTCGATTCATGGTTTGCTGGTTTTAGGGATTGCGTTTTAGCAACGACTTCTTGGTGGAATTTTTCAATCTTTGAGCTAATTATTTGGTAAATATGTCTTACTTTGTTGTTCAGTCTGTTCTTTGTTTAGTTCAAATTTTTATTCTGTTGTTATTTTTTTATTTTTTAGTTTTGAAAATATTTGTATTTTCCTAAATTAATTTGTTGTTTGGATTCTTCTTCACACTCTAACCTTTTGATTTTTTCATGTCATAGCTTTGATAGGTACTTCTCTGACGACAAGGTCCTACAGTTGTTGGTTCTACAGGTACTTCTTCTTTTTCCTAGGCAATTTTTGTACAGTTTCGGATTCTTATATCTCTATTAGTCCAGAGTTTGCATCTTTTATCTTCAAAGTTTTCGTTTTTATTTTCTTCCAAGAATTGCTAAGAAAATAATTTGTTCGAGACAAAATCAAGAATGTTGGGAGCTACTGCATCTAGATAGTGTAGGACCGATGAGCTTTTCTCCCTGCAAACCCTTTACCACAAGTTTTTTTGAATTATATTACTACCCCCTCAACTGTTGGTACCTCACCACTACATCGTCGATGGGGCACCGATGGTTCAAATTTTTTTTCCTTGGCAACTAAACACCACTACCACCCCTTCAACTGTCGATTCCCCCAAAACCACACCATCGGTGGGGCATCGACGGTTCAATTTTTTTCCTTTTCAATCAAGCCCCACCAAATTCCTCAACCGTCCGTGCCCTACTACCACACTATCGGTGGGACACCGACGGTTAATTTAACTTGTTTCCTTCCCTTCTCATGATGTCTAATACTGCTGATTCATTTTCAAGTTCTAAATGTTCAAGTGTCTTTCCTATTAAAACTCGTTGTCAATTGACTAACCACCATAACTTGGAATGCTGGTGTTCTTGCTTCTTTCACGTCAGCTAACTAGACTATTATTTCTTTTTGCTACTCCAATTGTAGTTTTGATTGTATATGAGATTGCACGTACATTGGCTTCTACTTTCAATGGTACTACAAATGAATTAATTGTTTGCTGATACTTGTTTACCTTTCAATTTTACAATACTCCCACAACATTTATAATTTTGCTTATTGTTTAAAGATTTTTCTTTTATAAAATAATTTCACTTGCTACAAAGTGTGTTGCTATTCACATATTGTTCTTTTGTTTATCTTCTACGGGGTCATTCTTCAAACTAAATCTACTTGTACATGTTCACCTTGTTCGCCAATAAATATACCTCCAAAATTTATACATTACAATACATTTATTTAAAATTTTCTTTTCTAATTGTTTAAATGCTTGAATGACTTTGTCATACTAACATTTACAAGTCTTTGCATATTTACATGAACTTGATCTTCGATATCATCTCAGGTAGTACATATCATTCTAGGTGAATATTCTTGTTTATACCTTTAGTTGAATTATATGGCTTGCAAATGATTTGAGTAATCAAGTAGCCATATGTTATATGCAGTTTTATTGAGAACAATAAGTTGTATAGAAACTTATGTTGAAAAAGTAAAAAATACAATGTCTTGAAAACAAGAAGTTGTACAATGATAGTTAAGAAAAAGATACAATATCCCAAGAACAAAAAGTTGTACAATGATAGTTAAGACAAAACTTCAACACCCTTCCAACTCAAAAGATGCAGAAGGAAGATGTTATGAAGTGAAAACTAAAAATTGAGCAACTTTATGCTTGTTTAAACTGTCACTAAACTGTGTTTTAAGTATTTTCCTTTCATTTTTTTTTTATATATTATCAAGTGCAAATAAATCACCAATTGAAGAATTGCATCAATTTTTGGAGTTTCAACTTCCAAGGTAGTGGGCACCAATATTTGGTAAGCTTGCCTTCGACCCTCAGTGGAAACAACAAGGCAGTTCATCTTCACAATTTAGCTTCATGGGCCCTAAGTTCTATGTTAACACAACTCTAGTAACACTACTTTTTCCCTCTTTTTTGTCTCTCAAATAGTGTCGTTGCAATTTTTTATCCTTTGTTTATGTAATGTTTTCTTTATTTTCTTCTCAATAAAGTTATGTTTCTTATCAAAAAAGAGTATTAAAAAAAGTTGTTGTAATTTGTCAAAATATAGAATTTGATTGAAAATTGGATGGGATATGTTGGATCATGGATAAAAGAAAATTTTTGTAGCAAGCCATACAAAAGTTGAACTTAATTAGGCCTTGGAAACTAAGCAAGTTTATTAACCTAACTAGATAGAGTTTATGTGGAGTTTTAACTCGATAGTTATGCTAGATAATTGTGCAAGATGAAGCCCCTTTTGAAATTGGTTTACATTTTAAAAAAGATCTGTTAAGAAAGTGGTTTCTTTTGCATTAACAATGTTGCATGATGATATGTTTTAGTGACATAATAATACTTGTATCGTTTATATTTGATTGGAAGATTTGACAACCTAATTGGTACTTGTATTTTTTGAAATGCTAAAGGAAATTTCTTAGAGTTGTTTATGCCTTTGATGCTAGGTTGAAAAATGATAATGGAGGTGTATTTAGGTTTGGTATTTAATATCTCACTATCTAAATCTTTTTATACGTGGAAACCCAAGTTTAAGTACTGTCACATGTAAACCATCATGCCTTTGAATATCTCATCTAGCTTTCTTCTATCTAGGAAGATAGTTTTTTTTTTTTTTATGGCAGGCTTGGCTGAAAATTTCTTGCATTACCAAGTTATGTACTCTTCTCTTTTCAACTATTTAGGAATATGAGGATAAGAAGAAAATAAACTATGTACATCTTTCTTATCTTGTTTTATAATCCTGGATTAGGTAGTGTCATGCTGACATACTATAACATAATTAATTATTCTTTACAGGAATGAATTTTTTTTATCATCAATGTCTAAATGAAATGATAATTTCATTATGTTTAACATGTTTTGCATAAAGTTGGTAAGGTGTGCTTTTTTACAGACAGTATCAAATCCATAAGTATTTGTTCTGATTATGAGATTGTTGCATTTTTCACATTTATTTTTATGTACTAACTTTTGTATTATTAACTATCCTAGTTGATTATTGATAATGTATAGCATTCATATAGTAAGTTTCATGTTATGTATTGTGTTTGTGATCAATTAAGTTTTTGGATTCTTTTTAGAGATCTTCTAAAGAATTGAAATTTTTTTCCTTTTTTACTTCTTTTATGTTAGAATGATGTCTTGTATAATGTCTTATAAAGGTTTTTATTTTATTCTATCTTTTTATTTTTATTTTTTTAATAATCTTTTATGGTAGAATGCATTTGTTTACTATTTGAGCTTTGTCAATTTTGTCTAGTTTGGAATTCTTTCTATATCACATGATGGGTAAGATTGTTTTCATTCCCCTTTTATATCAAATTACTAGCTATGCTTTATGTATTTACTTTGATTTACATTGTTATAAAGTGCATGTCTTAGTAATGATTTATGAACTATTAGGGAAAAGGGAGAAAATGTTTAGAAACCTAACCATGAGAAATCATATCAATATGTTGTGTGTTGCTTAGTTAAGCGAAACATACATCTACGATATTAAGGAAATATTTCACAATGAGTTGTAAATTAGGGTGTTATTTTCTGAATTAATTTGATTATCTTTCTTATTTATTATATTAATTTAGTGAATTGTAACGCTTGTGTCTTAAGTAGGTTTGTACTGTGAGAAAAATGAACTTCTTTTCCAACTTTGTAGATTCCAACAGATTGAAGTGGTTTAGTTCCTTTAATCATGCATGCTTCTTTGTTTTTCGAGTTGGATATGTTCTAAAGTCCGATAGCTAAGCTTCTTTCTTTGTCAAATCAGCTTAGCAGCGATTCAGAAAACCATCATCAATCTTTTGGTTTTGGTCCTAACTATTTTACAGAAGAGAGATACTGCCTTTGATTTCCACTTTGAGGAAACTGCTATAGTTTGTGTTTTTCTTTTCATTTATAAACTATTACAAGTTTGCATTTTGAAGTAGTTTATTGCCAAAAGGATTGCATGTGATAAATTTAAATGAGCATGTGTGCAATTAATGCTTTTTTTCTTTTCCTTTCGTGGGATGGTTTGGAAGAAACAATAGGTTATTTATGGGATTGTTATATAGTGGTTCTTTTACTTCATTCTTTCCACTGAAAATACTACATGTGAGGTGCTTGAAACCAAGGATGAAAATATCGGTATTGACGGAAATATCGAAGGTAAAAAATACAGAAATATTGGTGGAAATATCGACAAAATATCGATATCGATAAAACTTTAAAAGAAATTATGGAAATTAATAACAAAATATGAAAATTTTCAATGAAATTTTAATATATGTTAATTTATTAATTACTTTATCAATTTAACAAAAAAAATTAAAAAAAAATATTGAACATAATTTATATTTCTTATAATTAAGAAACATACAATACTCATTGATAATAATAAAAATACTATTATTTTTTATAATAAATTATTCATTAATTAAAATAATAATATAAATACATAATTATTTAAATATAACTTAATACCACATAGAATTTTTTAGTAGTTAAAAATGCTTACTCTTCTGTATCTTCATTTTCACTAGTTTATTGAGAAAAATATTGATCAAATGACATATCTCCTATCCATATAAATTATAAAGGTTTAAAGTAATTATTAGAATACTTCATGCTTTGCACATATATTCTATCCGTATAAATTGTAAAAATATAAAACGAAAAGATGCTTCATGATTTGAAAAAAAGAAACCTCTATATAATATGTGAAATTTTCATGGATATTTCGGAAATTTCCATGAAAATTTCAAAAATTTCTACAAAAATTTCGGAAATTTCCACGGAAATTATAGAAATTCTGACCAAATTGTGAAGGAATTAGTATGGAAATTTTAACGAAAATATCGGAGAAATATCAAAAATATCGACAGAAATTAAAACCATTTACAATTTCGAGTAATGGAAAATATCCACACTTCAAAAAAACAAAAATATCCACGAAATTTCATGGATATTTTTTATTTTTTCATCATTGCTTGAAACATTACTTTACCAAAGAACTCAAGCATCAATCTTAGTATACAAGGGCTAAACTTTTAGTCTAGAAACATAATTTGTCATATTTGCTTGAAATGTTAGTTTACATGGGATATTATGTCATGTTATAAATGGAGCTTGTGTTACAAAGCATAGAAGATCCCGATTGCACTTGGGATGTCAAATTCTTGGAAAATGAGGATATTGTGACATCATGTTCAAATAAAGTTGTATGTATTTGAACATTGCATTAGGATAAGATTGTTACACCATTGGATCTTGATTCGTATGCATCACAACTTTCTCAATACAAATGTACTAAGTATGTATATGGATCATCCATTAGTTGTCAGCATGTGATGAAACAGTTATTATCAATGTGAATTATGTTTTAAGAAAAAACACGCACACTCACACACACACACACATATATATATATATATATACATACACATCATGTATCATTATCATAATGTTGACGAAGATACTTTCTATATTGTATATATATTGATATATTTGTTTTACGTTATAAGGTATACCGCATAATAAGATCATAGCCTTGATTCTTCTACCTTGCACCTAGCCTTTAATGCAATTTAGAATGGTTTATTACTATATTTTCTACTTGCCTGCTTAGACAAATAAAAAATTTTTATCTGACTTTCTCTTCTTTTGATATCTGCATCTCTTTGCTCATTGCATCAACATAAGATTGGTTTTCCTTTTTTTGCCTTTGTCTGTACCCAATTTACACTCTGTGATTTGGTTGTATTAGGAAAAGGGTTAGGGGATTGAAATTCGAAGAATTACTAAGGCTGGAGGCATTACAGATTCCAAGTATGTTTTAATGGTTCTTTTCTATAGTAACATTCTGCTCATATATTATATGATAGTTTGATTGTCTAGAATTTTATGGTATGTGTCAGTGATGCTAACTTTTGTTGTAAGATGAACTAATAAACAACCATAGTTAGTTTGCGTTGAAACTAATAATGTCAAAGTAATGAATAATACATTTTATGTGGTGTAGCTTTTTGTGATTGTACTTTTCTAATTCCAATATTTTATTAAAAAAAAAAACCAAAGTATGCAAAGTTAATAATTCTAATATTTTGAATTGAATTGACTTCTTAAAACTATTGCTGCTTTATATTTAATATATTCCTATATATTGTGTTAGGGACAAGTGATGGACAGATGAAAGTTGTCGGAGAGGGGGACAATGGTGTGGCATATTCATGGAATTTGAGAGAACACAAGTGAGATAAAGTAATATAAATTTTTATACATTGTGGTTTATTTTCTTTTTGGATATGACTTTGTAACCTTTAATTATCTTTGATAAAAAAAATTAACATTTAAGAGGTAAATGATACGGTGAGGCATTAAGGTTGATTCAGTTAAGCGTGATGACTTAATTTCTTTTAAAATGTTTGATCAAATCTAAGAATGAGACTTAATAACTATTTTTTCAATCTTTAAGATTAGATCTGAATTTCAATTTATATTATTATATATAAGTTTTTCTTTAAAAATTATATCTAAGATAATATATCTCTGAATTTTAAAAATACTATACTTAAACCTTTAACCTCAAATTTAATTCTAATTAATATATAATAATATAAAAAAATACCAAAATTCTATTTTTAAGATCAGATTGCAAGGCTGAAACGACTATTCTTTTAATTTTTAACACTGAATTTGAGTTTCAATTTATATTATTATATTTAAGTTTCTGTTTTAATCTGGATAATTAATTGTTAAGATAATCCAATTAATTTTAAATATTTGTGTGCATACTGCAGATGTCTTTGGACTTTAAAAACGCTATCAGTAAATGTCTTAACATGCCTATAATAATTTCTCCATTGACAGTTTTTTTTATCATATAGAAGAAGCAAAAAAAATTTCATAAATTGATCGAACAAAAAGAATTAAAAAGCCCTAAAATTTATCAAATTTACAAAATAGAAACCCTCAAATCCATAAATTCTCAAATTTTAAAATAAAAACTAACAACCACATTTTATCTTCTTCTTTTTTCAGTATACATTTTAAAATGAAAAAAGAAAGAATTTTTTTTTTAATATAATGAACCACTGGCTGCCTGATAGTGAGAAGAAAATGAAGGTCCGAGACTAACGACCGGACAATGTTTACATAGTGATGGTAATATTGACGGCGGCATTCACATGATTATACTATTTACACAACGACGACGACTGTAAATTTGATGATCGCCAAAGGAGAGGTATCGATTTCTTTTGTAAATAAAAATTGATTTTTTTCTTAAAATTTAAAATGTTAAATAAAATAATTATATTTAAATAAAAATATAAAAAATTAATTAAAAATTCAATTAATATTTCTGAAAATCACATTCAAAGCACGTGATATAATCTAGTATGTATATACATGTGTACAAACACACACCCATTATGAGTACATGCATATTATCTATGAGCATATATATTTATTATTATTTACACATATAATAATACAAATTTTTGGTGCATGAGATCAAAGCTAATAATACGGTACTTTATTCTCATGCAGGGGGCTAATGTTGTAGGGCTAAAGAATTTATTTATCATAATATATATTTATCTTTATTTTTTATTAAATAATATTCATAGACAAAGATGAATTTTATACTATATTATTTTACTTCGGGAATGTTTAAGAGGGTTGTGGATTAGTTGGCTATAGGACTAGTGATTACCATTTTTTTTTGTGTAGTCCATATTTTAGGACAATATTTAAAATGGTTTTCTTAAGTGGCACCACCTCTTTGTTAGACCATATTTTAGTATAAGGATGTAATAATCTAAAGTAATATAGATATAAAATATTTTAATACATAGGGCTTTATAAAGAGTCTTATAGAATAACTAATGCAATATTTACCCTTTAAAGTTTGATTGAGAAGTTTGTCTCATATGCATGTCATTTGGATAGAGTTGACCATTTGACCCTATGAAAGTCCATTTTATCCTTTTGCCAAGGCTATAAATAAATAAAAGGGGTCATTTGCCTAAATGTTGAAGGTTGGAAGGATTAGACTTTTACTTGCTCTCTCTCATTTCTTTAGCCTCTCATGGAAGATCCTTCTTAACGTGTAACAATCTTTGGTTGAATGTTGAACCTTCCTATAGAATTGACAATAACGAGAATCTTGTGTTTCCTCCCAAGTAGAGGCCTTTTCCATTTCTGGGAGGGTAATGACATCGTCCCTTGTCCATGCATTTAACAGGGCATAAACACGTTTAATGGCATAAGGGAACTTTGATGGTTTACTTGAATTTTTGTCTTTCTTAATATCCCCATGTGGAAATTTGTTCTTCGCTAATGATATTTCAAGCCTTCGTTTCATAGGCCTCCAATAATCACATGTATCATCTTTGGGCACGCGGTGCATGCAAGTCACAGATGCGCCTGTGTTCCATGCTATCCATCATTCCTTTAATACACATCCTTACAATCTTCTTTTCATTAGACACGTTTAGATAGTCCAAAGCTCTATCCTTGAAACGCGTGACATAATCCACTACCTTTTCTCCAAGAACTTGTCGCTTTCCCGACATATCTGAAATGTTCATCTTCTTCTTGACCACCAGGAACTTAACACAAAACTGAGATATCATATCCTCCTAAGTTTTGATAAAATTTGGTTTGCAGTTAGCATACCATGAGTATGCACGCTCAGTGAGAGACTTGGAAAATTCTTTTAGTAGGAGCTTGGGATCAAATCCATAAGCCCCCAGATTGTTAATAAATTGGATGGAGTGCTCCTTAGCATTGCCGCTTTTGCCATTATATCTTCAAAAGTTAGGACTCAAATAGTTATTCAGGTATGGCTTTATGGCAACATCTACAAGACAAGGAGGTCAAAAGTTAATAACAGTGAAAGCCGCAGCGGATGTGTTGCGCTCAACACGAAAAAGATGCAATAGTTCCTCTTTTGTAATGAAGCCATCATTTGTTATCTCTGAAGCATGAGTAAAGGGCTTATGCGCAGAGAGTGTATAACTGTTTATCAGAATGAAACGTTCTTGTTTAGGTGGTAAACTATTAGCTTGGCCTTCATTGACTACAGGAACATTAATCAGAGGTACTAGTTGCAAAGGTAATGCAGACACTCCTTCAGCTCCAGAGATCAGCAAGATAGATGTCTTAAACACCGTATCTAGAATATTTAGCCTTTGAAGTTGACTTAGAATGCCTCCTCTCATGAGATATAGTAGAATCAACCCATGTGTTCTTTGCATGTTTCGTAGCACACTCATAAGCTATATAGACATCTAGTTGTCAATTTGTTGTCCAGCTACTTGCAAAGATTCACCCTACCTTTTAGTGTTGGATGAGAACCGGTGGCATTTAGCTCTTATGCCATAGTAGAATCACTTTGTACATTTCAGTTTAAATGACTTCTAGTTTCAATGGTCATAGATCGTATGAAAAGGAAAATGAAAAAGGATTTCTAAATATGTAAGAAATAAGGGTCCAAGTCAACATGCCTATAATCCTTAAAGTCTTAAGCTCTACAGATGATGTCTCCAAATTCATATGGAGTGTAGTATCCATAATAGAAGATCGTCATGCTGGACAAAGATCAGTAGACTAACACTCAATCCATAATCCCTAGAGATCTTCTCGCCTCTTATCATCCATATCACATCGTCAGTCAGACATAGAAATTAACGTAAAAGACTTAAAGCGCTCAATGACTTGGTATCCGAGTTTGAAAGGGATGACCGACTTCTTTCTGGAACTAGCATTGACATGTCACTATGGGTAATAGTTGTCAAGTTACCTTTGAACTTTGTAGGCTAGATGTTTCATTCTATTTTAAAAATTGGAATTGGTTACCTTTGTTCTTTGTAGACTAGATATTTTGTTCTGTTATAAGAATTGGATATCTTTGTTCTTTGTCTTTTTTTTCTTTTTTTGCTCTATTAAAATGAAAAAGGCTCACTGATGACTTTTACAACCTCGGATGGGATGAATTAGATGTGGATCTCGAATTACAAAAGAACACTAGAGGCTCACTAGATGACTCGGTATCCAAGTCCGAAGGGGAGGATTGGCTTCTTTATTTTGAATTATGTAGGCTAGATGTTTCATTTTGTTGTAAAAATTGGAATTGGTTTCCTTTGTTCTTTGTTGTTCTTTGTAGGCTAGATGTTTCATTCTATTTGAAAAATTGGATACGTTTGTTCTTTTTTTTTTTTTTTTTTGGCTCTGTTAAAATGGAAAATTACGGCTAGATGTTTTTCATTTTGTTCTAAGAATTGGATGCCTTTGTTAGGATGGAGGCTCACTAGGAAACTCGGTATCGAGTCTGAAGGATATGATTGGCTTCTTTCTTTTGAACTACGTAGGCTAGATGTTTCTTTCTTTTTTGCTTTATCATTGTTAAAATGGAAAATTGAAAAATTAATCGTTAAATGGAAAATTGGAATTTTTTTTTATGGGCTCTGTCATTGTTAAAATGGAAAATTATAATTTTTTTTTTTGCTTTGTCATTGTTAAAATGGAAAATTGGTTGCTAAAATGAAAAATTGGAAGTTGTTAAAATGGAAAATTGAAATTTTTTTTTCTTTGCTCTATCATTGTTAAAATGGAAAATTAGATTTTTTTTTTTTACAAAATTGGTTGTTAATATGGAAAATTGGAATTTTTTTTGGCTCTATTATTGTTAAAATGGAAAATTGGAAATTGTTAAAATGGAAAATTGCAATTTGTATTTTTTGGGCTTTTTTTGGTCTATCATTGTTAAATGGAAAATCGGAAACTTTTTTTTTTTTTTGAAAAATTAGAATTTTTTTTTGGCTCTGTCATTATTAAAATGGAAAATTAGTTGTTAAAATGAAAAGTTGGAATTATAACAAAGACAAGTTGGTTGTTAAAATGGAAAATTGGAATGGTTGTTATAATGGAAAATTGAATTATTATTTTTTTTGGGAAAATTGGATTTTCTTTATTTTTTGTTTTTGGTCTCTGTCAGTGTTAAAATGGAAAATTGGAATTTTTTTTGGACTCTATCATTGTTAAAATGGAAAATTAGAAACTTTTTTTCTTCTTTTTTTTTATGGAAAATTGGAATTTTTTTTGGCCCTATCATTGTTAAGATGGAAAATTGGAATTATAACAATGACAAATTGGGTTGTTAAAACGGAAAATTAGAATGGTTGTTAAAATGAAAAATTGGAATTTTTTTTTTATTTTGCATGTCAACAGTTCAAAACTAATACTGATAAATTAAATTCAATTAATTTATTATCACATATAGTAACAAATAAGGTCCCAGTAATTTTGAAGGCTAGCGAGCAATTAATGTAATGTAACTCACCAAATATAAAAAGAAAGAAAGATTACACTAGACTCATGCGTCTCTCAGAGTGAATGATTTATATGACTGGTAAGTAACATAGCACATACTCATAAGAGAGTTTACCAAAAGTCACATCTATGTTTTCTCGGGCTGTTTTAGAACACAGATGTATTATTATCTCTACTTTGTTTTTACACGTTACAATATGTGAAATTTTAGAGGGGAAAAAAAAATCTTATTATTATCATATCATTTTAATTATTATTAATATTACCGTTAATTTTTTATAAGAAAGAGAAAGAGAGAGAGAGAGAGACTATATAAACGTTAATTCGTTGTCACATCTGTTGACTCTAAAACTTCTTTGAACCCTTTCACAAGCCTGTAACTCATTCAATTTGGATTTCAATAATTTAATTTTATATTCTTCCAATATATATAATTTTATTTTTTAATGCATGGCCAAAAAATATAATTTTTTATTCTTATTTTTTTTTCGAAGGGAGCATTAACGTGGGTGGTTGGCACCTGGAATTGACCTTTATCGTTCATCTTCAACCTTCGGTGTTATTCTGTCCAGTGGTAAGGCTCTGTTTGGTTGTTCAAAATGTCAATCACTTCCTTCCTCCTCTTCACTCTCTTTGTTTCTCTCACCCTTCACTCCAAACCCCTCCATAGCCTTGTCAGCTCACCCTACCTCTCACCCACCATTATCTACCCGGATTACCAAAACATGCTCAGCAAATTCAAAGTATTCGTTTACGAGCCAAACAAGCCCTTCACCTTCAACTCCCCAGCCGAATCACTTTTCTACACCTCTCTTCGAACCAGTCCCTTTGTGACCCAAAAAGCAGACGAAGCTCACCTCTTCTTCGTCCCCTTCCCATCTGATCTTTCCACGCGCTCGATCGCGCGTCTAGTGAGAGGCCTTCGCACGGAGCTTCCCTACTGGAACCGCACGCTCGGCGCCGACCATTTCTACGTCTCTTGCGCTGGTATCGGGTACGAATCGGACCGAAATCTGGTGGAGCTGAAGAAGAACTCGGTACAGATCTCTTGCTTCGCTGCAACCGCCGGTAAGTTTATTCCTCACAAGGACATTTCACTTCCCCCAGTTGTGTTTTCTGACGCGCCTCACGCGCCGTCCAACAAGACCACGACTTTTCTGGGCTACTTCAGACACAGCGGTGTAAAAGAGTCAACTTTGGCAAAGGAGTTGATCGGTGATCCCCATTTTGTGATCGAAACTGAGCCGTCGGATCACATGACTTTCGTGGAGAGACTATCGAGGAGTAAATTCTGTTTGTTCGACTATGGAATCGACGTTTCGTGGATCGGAGAGGCATTGCGTTTCGGGTGCGTACCGGCTGTGATTGCCGACCTTCCGATCCATGACCTGCCGTTTATGGACGTGCTTAGGTGGCAGGAGATCGCGGTGTTCGTGGGAAGTGGAGGTGGGGCCGGGGAAGCCAAGCGTGTGATGGGCGGCGTGAGTCGTGATCGGTACAAGAGGATGAGAGAATTGGGTGTGACGTCGAGTCAACACTTTGTATGGAACCCGTCACCACAGCCGTTCGATTGCTTTAATACGTTGATGTATCAGCTGTGGCTGAGACGACACACGATCAGATACGTCCGCAGAGAATGAGCCAGGCCTCAGACTTTCGCTACCATTTCGTACGTAGGGCCTACAAAGCTAATATTTCTAGTGTTTGCTGATTGGGAGTTCTAGTGGAAAATACACTCTCTGTATGCGTTTTTTTTTTTTGGGTGATAGAAAAAGGTTGAGTGGATAAAAGATGGCCCGACTGTATGATTAATTTAGTAGATTCTAAAAACAATCTCACAACCTTAAATAACGAGCTAAGATGGATTTTTGATATTTTTATTTGTTTGTCTTTTAGTTAGATATGTGTACAGAAAATAGCTTGAGATGCAAATAATATGTAATCATTGTGGTTAATAGTCCAAAGTTAAGTGGACAATCATGATTTCATGTCAATTGGTCGATGACTAAATATTTGAGTCCAAATTCATTTTCCATAAATATTTGAATCGATGATTACTTTTTTTTTTTTTTTGGTAAAATATTTGAATCGATGATTACTAATCATTCATTTCTTGTATTCATAAAACTCATAGATCTTGAACTTACTAATAATTATTGGGCATTTTATTTTTAATAAAAGAATTGATGGGCATATTAAAGCAAATTAAATTTTTATACTATTTGTATTAAAACTTTAATAAAAATTAATTCGGAATGCAAAATGTTACTCACGAATTTGTTAAACTCACCAAATGATAGCAATGTTATTGTTTTTTATCTATTGGTTATACTGTGTTGCATATGCACACATTTTGAAAAACAATAGTCAACAAAATAATATTTGATTTCTAAATACCAAATGATGGCAATGTTATTGTTTTTTATTTATTGTTTACAGTGTGTTGTATATACACATATTTTGAGAAATAATAATCTAACAAAACAATATTTGATTTATAAATTGTATCCAAGAGGACTATTTGAACATGTATATTTTACCATTTCTCTGCCTGGTTGGATCTATGATAGTTGACTGAATGAGATTGATTAAAGACGGATATGATAGTTGACTGAATGAGATTGATTAAAGACGGATACAGTTGGTCAAATCATCTAGCTGGATGATATTTAAATGGCTGGATGATGCTTGATTGAGTATATAATATTTGGCTAGCTAGATGAAGTTTGACTGAACGAGTGAGATGTTAAATTGGATGGATGAGGAATTGATTGGATGAGTGAAAAGTTATTTTGGCCAAAGACACTGGACTAATCACGACTCACTCTAGTTGAACTAATTTGTCTAAACAGATAGATTAGAACGAAGTGAAATTTATCGGCCAAATAAACAGAGATAAATTAGTAATTTTGTAAAAAATTTGCTTAGACGGTCATTTGCCAGGATAGATAGAATTATTAGGCAAGTGTTTTTGCAACAATAGTTGGGACAAAAGGTTTTTAGACTAACTAAGTTGGGTAGGGACATTTTGATAATTTGATAAAGTCTAAAGGATTTTAAGATATTATTGCATTTAGAATCAATTATAACGGCTGGAGTCAGCTAGGGTTTTAAAAAAATTCTTTAGAATATATAGATAAGTATGTCTTGTGTGATATCAATTGAAAGCATATTTGATCAAACAACTACTCATCATTATTAGGTCATCTTTTATCACGTGGCTCATTCCAATCCAAATGTATAGAAAGAGCATGAACCATTTGACTATGCCAACTCTAGATGCTATAAAACGAGATGATACTCAACGTGAAAGGGGATTCTACTGGCTCAAAAAATTTAATTTAGGATTGTTATCTTTAATTTTTCTTTTTTAGATATCACTTTTGTAGAGTTTAGTACTTTTTTCGCTTAGTATTTGATTTTAGTATTTGAAAACTTACTTGACTTTTGTAATTTAGTGTATTTCATTGAACTCATAAATTGTTTATTTTCTACAATCTAATACAATTGTTTCTTTGTAATTAGATTTTTCATTAATAAAATTTTATTTTTCTTTCATATAAATTATATTTATATCATAATGGCACACCTGAGCAGTCACAGAGACAACAATATATTTATTTATTTTTAAGGAAATAAGGACCAAACGAAATAAATAAACTTTATGTTTTCAAATGAAAAACACGCAAATTGTTTAGAGCCAAAATTTTAAAATAGAAAATACTTAGATGTGTTGTATGCATCATCTACTCACATTAGAAATTATTCTCAAAATGAAAAAAAATAAAAATAAAAACCCATAAAATAAAAGTATGAATTTTAGCATAAATACTTCATGAATTATATATAAAGTTATAAATTATATAATTTTTACTAATACTCTCTCAACTATAGAAACAATTATAAATTATTTATAAGCTATAAATTATCACATAAATTATATAATTGACACCAATACTCTCTCAACTATAGATAGCAACAATTATAAATTATTTATAACTGATAAACATAATATATTCTTAGCTATTTAAATAATATTAAGCTACAAATTATCTCATAAACTATAAAATTGATATTAATACTCGCTCAACTTTAAAAATAAATTATAAATTATCAATGACTTATAAACACATTATATTCTTAGTTGTTCAGATATATATATGTATATATATATAGTAGTAAGTGAAAAATAAATTAAATATATATATTTTATATATACATGTAATAATATTTGAGAAATAAATTAATTTAAATTATTCACATAAAAATATATTATTAAAAAGTTAAAAAATACTATATTTAAAACAAAACTATATTATGATTTAATTTGTATTTGTTATTAAAATTTAAAAATATTAATATCAATTTTATAATTTAGATTGTAATTTATAATTTTATGTACTGTATAGATATAGATATTGGTTTAAAAAATTCTAAAAATATTAAACGTTTTTAAGAGAGAAAAAAAAAAAAGAAAAAAAGAAAAGAAAAAGAAGAAGAAGAAATCTATATCGACGTCACATTTAAGTAGATACAGAGTACTTAAACAGAAGTGACCACTATGCTGTGCAAAATGCCAAAATGGGGGAAATAAATAAATAACAAAAAGATTCGAACGCCATCAGCTGCGCTTGGCTTTGTCCCAAAGCAAGTAGACGATCTCTGTCCCTCAGCTTTCAACCCTTCCAACCCAATCCCATCATCTTCTTCGTCTCCCCCAATACACTCTCTTTCACTTCCTTTACATATACTCCATATATAACTCCTTCTCTGCTTTTTTCCACTCCATTCCAATCCGCCATGGCCGAAGGTACACATCGTCTTCTCCATTTTTATTCCAATTGGATTCTCTTCGTTTTCTTTTTGTTTTTTCAATACTTATATATATATTTTCATTCATGAAGTAACAAAAGAAAGATACTGAAATCTCTTAGCGTTTTATGGGAAGGTGGCAATGTTTCTCCGTACGAAGAGGCATTGGATGCCTTATCGTCTTTGATCACAAAACGCAGTCGTGCCGATAAGAGCAACAAAGGGGATCGCTTCGACGTTCTCTATGATTATATTAAGGTAATTATGTTTACCGGGTTGATTGAAAAGTAGACAAAATTAAAATGTTCTATTTGTAAATTCAAACATAGTGTTTTGAGCTAGTGGGTAATGTATATTTGTGGTATTTGGATTGGAGCAATAGATGTTGGACTTGGAGGATGCAATTTCCCAGATGAAGGTTATCCATGTGGCTGGTACCAAAGGGAAGGTATTGAAATTTGTGTTTATGAAGAAAATGAAATTCTGTTTTGCTCTCTTTATTAGTAATAAAAAGCTTAATTAATCTTTGTATATGTTTTATTAAGAAAATGAAATTCTGTTTTATTAAGAATAGTTTACTTGTCCAACTTGTTTGTATATGTTTCTGTTACTAATTAATCTTTTCATTGGGTCGTGAAAAGGGGTCCACCTGCACATTCACAGAATCAATATTACGTAATTGTGGATTCCACACTGGCCTTTTCACATCCCCTCATCTCATTGATGTCAGAGAAAGATTTCGTCTGGATGGGTGAGTTTCGCATAAGCATAATTAGATTCACTTCCAAGTAAAAGAAAGCAAATATGTTATCCTATATAATTACCAATATAGCTAGTGAATTTTTTTGTAATGCTTTTGTATGTCCTAGAATAAGAACTTTTTGAGTGCTCATTTACATGCCTAATGTTTCGCCGTGGGTTCATTCAAATTGTGAAATTTGAGGTTCTATGGATAAACGATTGGATTGTATGTCTCAAGTCATTTCAATTCTTAAGTAATCGGGTTCTTCAACTGTCGCACTTTCATGTCACTTCACATCTGAGAATGTCAAGTAATACATTTCTTGTTCTGGTTGAATCTAACAGTTTGGACATATGTGAAGAGAAATTTTTAGCGTATTTCTGGTGGTGTTTTGATAGACTAAAGGTATGCTCATCTTTCATTTTTTAAAGGACATTCACTTCTGAATTATAGCTTAATATGTGGTATTTTAATCCATAATATCATATCGATTTGAGAATATTGTCTTTTCTTCCCTGAAAAATGATGGTTCAATGATTTTGACCGAAATTTTATTTATGGTGGTTTTTATTTTCTTGCGTGCAGGAAAAAACTAACGAGGATATTCCAATGCCTACCTATTTTCGCTTCCTTGCTTTGCTTGCCTTCAAGATATTTGCAGCAGAGCAGGTGTGTACTTCCTACTTTTATGGGGAGGCTTCTTTTGTCTAAATTCTTCCTCTGCATGAACTTATCGATGATCTCTATGAAGCTTGAATAGGAGATTTTGACTTTTATCTGATATCCATGCAGGTAGATGTTGCAATCTTGGAGGTTGGGTTAGGCGGAAAATTTGATGCCACTAATGTGGTATGATTCATTGTTGTTTGAGAAAGAATTCTATTGTCCCTAACCTTGGAAATAGCCTAAGTGTATATGTCTTGATGTTTCAGGTTCAGGCACCGGTTGTATGTGGTATATCTTCCCTAGGGTATGATCACATGGAAATTCTTGGTTAGTTTTCTATTTCTGTAACTCAGGTTGTTATATGTGATCATTGATATGTAGTGTTGCAAATGTTATCATATGAGGAATGATCTGAATCTTTTCATTGGGCTGCAATGTGATAACCATTATGTGTGGGGTCATAACATAAGCTTACTACCAGTTCAAGATTAGGAATGGACCCATGATTTCTATCATAATCACTTCATATTGACATGTTACTGGTTGGTAAATTTGAGTAAGTTGTCATGTAAATACAGACCTTTTCATCTCTGTTCTATATATTCCACTTATTCACTGGTTCCAATCATCGATGGGCTTTAACTTGGTAAATTCGAATTAAAACTTTGCCACTGTTTGATCTATTTATTGATGTCAACAGTTGTTGAAATCAATTTTCATTTAGGTGCTTAACATGTCAGGATATACCTCAAAGTATGCTTGTGTTGGCTTGTTGACTATGATATTTCATTTTACTTATATGCTTTAAGTGTTTCGTTCAAGCCAAATATCATATACTTGAAGATTAGTCAAGTATAATATACATGATTGTAACCTTTACTTTCTGGATGCTGTAAACAGGAAATACTCTTGGAGAAATTGCTGGGGAGAAGGCTGGTATCTTCAAGGTGTTCTTTTAAAGCATTTGACAGCTGGAAATTCTTTTATGTCTAACACAAGTTACTGTCACCTCTACTACTCGGCCATTGTATTCTTCTAATTTTTTTCTCTGATAAAAGAATTTCTTTTAGTACAGCACGGGATCCCTGCATTCACTGTACCTCAACCTGATGAAGCAATGCGTGTACTTGAAGAAAAAGCTTCACAGTTGGATGTAAGTTGTATATTTATTTCCAATTTTGATCCTTCTTTGTAGAATCTTGAAAAGATTCATGAGAGATTTTTTAGTTACGGGCGTTATGGCTGTAAAGATTAATACTTGAGGGCATTCTTTTGTTATTAGTAAGATATGACTGCTCCATTACTGCAACATGGTATTGACCAAAGTAGATTTTATGAATTTGTATGCCATATCCTTTGGCTGTGAGTTCCATATTTAGTAAATTCTAAAAAATGAACCTTTCCATCTATCATAAAAATCTAAACAAGGTGAAGAGGTATGTTGTCCAAGTCAAAATCAAGCTGTCATAGTTTCTCTCTTGGAAGCATTTACTTTCTCATGTGCAAAATAGGAAGGAAAAGGAAAAAAGTCCTTCAATATGCTGAAAAAATACACTGATTACAGGTAAATCTTCAAGTGGTGCCTCCATTAGATGACAACTTGCTAAATGGTCAAAAACTTGGGCTTGAAGGTGAGCATCAATATCTTAATGCAAGCCTTGCTATTGCCCTATGCTCTACTTGGCTTCAGAGAACTGGTCATAGTGAAGTCACATACCTTGGATACGCTGTAAGTTCTACACAAGTGACATTTTACTCTTTATGCATAATTTGTACAATAATTGATTTCTTTGTCTATCTGTATGAAATAGAACCCTCTGCCAGAGGAGTTTATAAAAGGAGTAACGACAGCCAATTTGCAAGGACGGGCTCAGATTGTTCCTGATCCATATATTAACACTGAAAGGCCTGGCGACCTTGTATTCTATTTTGATGGAGCCCATAGCCCAGAAAGCATGGAAGTATGTGCAAAATGGTTTTCTATTGCCATTAAAGAAGACAGCCAGCAACAGATATTGAGTTATCAGCCACAGGGTAGTTCTCAATCTTCACAAGAATGGATACAGAGGCACCTTGATAGAAGAGCAGGGAAGAATTCGGCACAGGTAGAGCACAAAACTCTTTAGCCATATGAAATCCATGCAATGTGATTCACATATGATTTACAGTAGGAATGAGTAATCTTATTATTACTTTTTGACTTTATATGTGTACACATGCATGATGAGTTAAAGATTGTATTGAATCATAATGGAGCTGAAGGTTGTTTAGATTAGACACTTAGGCAATTCGAAATTCTCGACAGTTTTTCTTAGTTTAAGAAGATTAGAGACAAGTCCACATGAACATCTTTCCATGGGAGAAGAATTAAATGGGTATTTTATTAAATAATTAAATGTATGTGTGTATGTATGATTTGAATACAAAGCATGTGTCCCAAATTTGGGCCTTAAAATATCAGATGCTTGATGTTCTTTTGCCTAGTGATAAGTGTTGTGAAATGCTTGCAGATACTGCTGTTTAATTGTATGACAGTGAGGGATCCTAATGTGCTTCTTCCAAGTCTGATGAAAATATGTGCTAGTCACGGTGAGTTTTACAAAGCGGCACGTTTCGATGTAATCTCTTTAAGTTTCATTGGATATAGTTGTCTCATAAATTTCTAGATTTATAATGAATTTCTTGATTGAATTAAATGTTACTTCAGTAATGGTTTAAGTGAATGGAATTTGGAAAGGTGTTGAATATTTCAGTAATAATCTTAGAGTTATAAATTATTGGTTTAACTAAATATTGATGCAAAGTACTGAAGGGTTGAAAAGAAAGACTGAAGATCTATGTGGAGATTTTCAAGAAAGTTATTTTGAAGAGAAATGCTGTGATGTTATGGAATTCACAAGTGTTTATTTGATATTTTAGGTGTCAACTTCAAAAAGGCTCTATTTGTACCAAACATATCAGTGTATTACAAGGTTGGGTCCCATTCTTTACCACCGACCGATTCGCAAGTTGATTTATCTTGGCAGTTCACTCTTCAACGAGTATGGGAAAACCTTATGCAGACAAACAAGGGTATGAATTAAATATTGGTAAAATTTGATGATATGGAATATATAATAGTAGAAATTACATGGTTTTCTTATGCATACTTTTCTTTCATTGGGTAAAATTTGTATCAAGTAAAAAAAGTATATGCCCATTTTTTCAGTGAGGTTACTCATTTTCAAGAGTGAATAGAACCTAAATTGTTGGATTCTTTATTGTATAACTCCTGGAGCAGTCTCCCATATACATATATAGATGTTCTAGGTGTGAGCGGTGCATTTAAGATACTTTGTTTTTCTGAGCTTTGATTTTTGCCTTTTAAACCATAGGAGACGATAAGAGCACGGTTGCTGTTGATGAAGATTTAAAACTTGATAAAGAAATGTGTGCCAGAAATGGAGAAAATAGTGCAGTATTTGATTCTCTCCCATTAGCTATTAAATGGCTCAGGGACAGTGTCCAACAGAATAAATCTATTCGTTTGCAGGTAATAATGTACCAACTTTGGGAGAATTTTTCCGAATTTGTACATTCGTTTAGAGTAAATGTTTTTGTTTGAATTTTTTACCAAGTAAATACCTTACTATACATACAAATTATCAACAAAAAAAAAGTACATACAAGGTTCAATTTGTTTTTGGTTAATTTATCAGGTCCTTGTAACTGGTTCTTTACATCTTGTGGGTGATGTGTTGAGAATAATCAAGAAGTGAGGCACTGAGTTGAAGAATTGCATGTGCTTCTTCTACCTTGAATTGCTCTGGTGTTTCGGGCTCTCCTTCATGTTAACTTCCAATGTGCTTGCATCCACTGTGCGCTGTACTTGCCAAAGACTGGTAGCAGCATCAAGTCAGCTTCTGCTGGTATGAAAGAAGTTGGTTCCATTTGGTTTATTCAAGTTCAATTACAGCACATTGTCACTTGGGCAATTGTTGCCGTTTGTTCCATTCCAAAATGGAGAGTATAGTCTACTTAAACATCACAATGCGTTTATGTTTCTTTGTACGGTCTTTGGAAAAATCAGCTGATAAACAAGAATGTACTACAGAAAAATAGTAAATTCAAACATTTGATCTCTCTACAAGCCTCGTTTTTGTTGGCTTTGCGTTTTGAAACACAAACAATGAGCTTAATGGTTTAACTGTTCAAGACCAATGAAAAGCAATTTGTTTTTCTTTTATAATTATATTTTTTATAAGTAAACCAACTTCGGTAAATTATCATTTTTTTTCCAACTATTCTAGTCCTTTGAAACTTAATCAGGCAATATTGAAGTAAATTTTTTGTTTTTTATTCCTTTCAGCTATGATTAACTAAAAGAGAGTGACAATTCATCTCTTATGGGTTTTCGCCATCGATATTAAAAGCCTCATAACTTGAGGTTCTCCCCTGTCATCTAATATGTAATCTTCGCGCGCACATCTGAAACAAATCTCAAACCAAGATTGTATGACCAGGCACTTTGATGATCGCTAAAAAAGTAATCGTACCAGGATGACTTTTCCATTAGATAATGATTACGAAATCACAGTTTAACAGAAGGGTGTTAAAAGTGCAGATCCATTAAAAAAAAAAAAACATCAATTTCAATTGGTTGACGTTGATTACTTCCTATCTACATGATTCATCAACTTCGCATGAGCATGTTCTAGTGCCAAAATGACGAACGTCAAGCTCTTTGTTAGTCCAATGACAGCTTGACCTAGCTAAACGAATCATGACCCATTTAGGATCTGGAAAAGCTCTGGAAGATGGGTATTGGTTAGCTTGGTTCTCTTGGTTATCTCACGCTGTTTCTTCCTCTTGATCTTGGGCTTGAAGGGAATGTTATGAACCTGTGCCATGGCCCTCCTCTTTGCCGTGTTGGTGACTGGCTTGTCACCATTCTTCTGTAGATACTTCTCCATGTCAATCATATCCCGAGGTAATTTGGTTCCTCGAAATAGCTGTTTAAGTTCATCATCCACCTGAATGGAAACTTTAGGGTCATTTGGGTATGCAATATCCTCCTTGGAATTGAAGTTGGAAAGAAGCCAGATCTGACTCGAAGCTTTCAAAGCCTAGAAAAGGATACGATTTCTTAAGGTTTCCAATGTGAGAATATACAAGTAATCTGCAAAGCATTGGTGCATTACAATTTACAAACCACAGCTAACACCACCACCTTGCTTTAGACCTTCATTAAAAAATTACATGTTGATTGATTTAAGAGAGTCTCACCAACTTAAGCATCTGACCAATACAACATGTAAAGATTTCAATGTCAAACTTTGAAACATTAAGATTCTCTTTTAGGGTCACCAAGGCCAGCTCTTATCATATTATCATATCTAACATCAAGGATATACTGGAGAATTACATGTGTATAGCTCCCATAAATACAGCTATCCAACAGCTCCCATAAATACAGCTATCCAACACCCATCACTCATTCTTTTCACATCACAAGATTCATTAGAAGAGAAAAAATCAAATCAATAAAAATAAAAGCTTTATCAGTTGATTTCTTCATTAAAATAACACTCTTTTTTCTCAGAGGCTTCTCTTTTTAAAAAAATGGCGGAAGCTATGAGGTTCTTATACAAAATGCTAAGTGAGACCATGAGCTTATATATGAAGACTGATATTCGAAAATTTGAAAAATACCTGCAAATCCTTCATCACATTTGGGCATGCATCCTTGAGATCAATAACGTCAATGCCATCTGGAAATTTCCGTATCAAGTTAAGAAGTTCACTTTTGTTCTTCAGGTCATGCTTGGACTATATACATAAAACATACGTCAAACTATCATCCTCCTTGAAAGTGCTAAATATAAATGGTTATTAAGATTAGAATGTAAATATGTAACACTCCAGTGAAGCACTGAGTTAAAATGATCAATAAAAACCTTATAAGAAAAGCGCTTCCCATTGTAGTTCACTTTCAGATTATTCCTTAGACTGTCAAAGACGGCTTTGTTCGCATTCACATCCACATAACATGCTTTGTTTATTTGCTCTGCTGTTAGGGCTTGCCTTTTCTGCAAACAAATGGACCATAATAAGTCATTAAATAGCTAATACTTGTGAATTATCCTACCTAGCCAGGTATACATCTTATTCACCTCAAAATGGTGATTGAAGGAGGGGGGAGAGTGGCAAAAAGGTGAAGAAAACAAACAGTTTTGACACAAATATATAGATATTCAGAACGACAGGGCCTTTAAATCATCAACCAATTCCAGATCGTCATTATTAAGACTGAAAGTTGATTTTATAAAGGAAACCAACTTAATTGATGAAACACATACTTCATTACTACTCAAGGCCAATTTTTCATTGGCTATTCTATAGTTCAACCCCAAAAATTCCATTCATTCATACTTCTTCAGAGGCTAAATGGTATTATGCAACTAAAAAGAAACAACTATGTTGGTTTTGTTATCCGATTGGTTTTCAATATGTGATAGGGCTAAAAATCCTAAACTGACCTCCAATTATGTTACAATGTAGAAAATTTCCCTCTCAATTATCATGCAAATTGCTAAAGACTAAAAGAAGAATAAATTTAAATAGTTTCTTTGATCACAAGTTATCCGGATAACCAAACAAGGAATGCTCAAAGATGTTTCTTTCAGACTTGGAAACTGTACAAATATGATTTAAGTCACTGCAACCAATTAAAATCATACCACAAACATATAAGATTAAAACAACACAAGAAAAGGGAAATTTGGGGTTTGAACCTCCAGCAGCAGGTCTATGACATGCTTGATCTGAGCTCCAACCGGGGATTTCCGAACGCTGTAAATGCGCTGAAATCTCGCTACATCACTAGAAAACTTGACAGTAGGAGTAGAAGGCGTGGCATTGACCAAAGCTGCTGCACTCACGGCTTTCTGAGTATGTTTAGGCTCAGTAGATGCTCCGATTCTGATAAGGGTTGACTGGCACTTCTGTTGCTGCTTCTTGAACTTATCTAATTTTTCTTGCAATGCCATCTACAAAAAAAATAGATGTTTGCTAAGTGCTCAGAGTTCATCAATCATCATAACTACCACAAACTATAATTGATTGGAAAAGAAGTTGCTGTAAATTCAAGCTAACAAAACCAGTCTCGTTTCTTAACCAAGAAGCCATGTCTTTACTACTATATATAGCTGTGGGACAATAAATGTTCTATTGAACAATCAATTTGGAACTATGAAATATACAAACATCCACATATATGAAGTATGAATTAGGTTTTTTTTTTTTTTGTTTTTAACAGTCCAAACCCATTACCAATTCCAAACCAAAATAGATTCTTTATTTATTTTTCAAATTACCATTTGTTTCTATGGTCCAAGGGAACACATAAGGAGCCATTAAAACTGCCAAACCAGTTTCTTTCCCATTAAATCAAAGTTCTTGTTTTGTTCCGGAGAACCATAGAACTCATTCAGTTTCACAATCTTGCTTTCTTTCTTTTTTCTTTTTCTTTTTTTTTCCAAAAAGCTTTTTGTTTCGGTTTGGTTTCACAAACAATGAAAAACTCACCTTTGAGTGATGAGGTTGAGCAAAATTTATTGAATTAAACTCAAAATTGAATCCAAAAACTGTATATTTTCTTGAGAACCAAACAATTACCAACGATCACTCGGCCACTGTCGCAAAGAAGCTTTCGTTGGTGTCGGTTTCGCTGAGAGCATGCGAAGTGGCAGCGAAACACAAGAGTGTCGTTCTCTATTTATAGGGACACATGTAACCGACATGGTTTGTGTAGGAAGCACGAAAAGAAGTTGGGCCAAATGAAAAGAAATTGGGCCGAATGGCCGTCCCGGAAGACACTGTAGGCTCAAAAAAATTTTGAAATTTTTTTTATATTATTTATTTTTCTAAAAAAAGGAAATATTATACGTCTAAGATTACCTTCAATATACTTTTAATTATTAAAATATTAATTCAACAATCAAAATGTGTTTAACATGTTCTTTAAATGGTATGATTAGATGTTTTCACAAAAAAAAAAAAGTTAAATAAAATGTACATCGGGTATATAATTTACTTAAAAAAGAATAAAGAAATTTATGCGACTTTGTTTAACAAATATACATTTTACTCTTAAATTTTATTGGAGATGTCTTTATCTAAATGACCAATATTTCAAATATACATTATTCTTTTTTTTTTGCAAAACATTTTATTTAACATTTAAACAGCATTTTAAGACGTTTTGATTGTTGAATTAATTTGTTAATTAAAAGTATATTGAGAATACTTTTAGAAGAATACTATATATATTTTTTCTTTTCTAGAAAAATATATATTAAATAATAACCTTTTTCAATATATATATATATTATCTATTTTAAATACTTTTTATAAACAGAAGGCCACTAATGAAGAGCAATTTATAATGATGGAACAACAAACAGATCCCAAATCCTTCACAAAAAACCCAAAATAAAAAATAAATATGCAATCTTCACCGGCACTCAAAGCAATTGTCGGAGTTGCTGGTTTTCCTTTCGAAGAGACTTGACTTCTTTCATCAGCTCAGACTGGTTTTCCAGAATTGCGGTCATCACATTTGACATTTCCATCTGTGTAATGGTTCCAGAAATGAATCTCAGGAAGAAAACAAAGAGTGAAAGTTTACACCAACATACATACCTCCTGCATATGAAATTGTCTTAAAATTTCAATGTGAAGGTTCCTCATGTCTTCGTGTATTGATTTCTGAAAGGAGTCGAGGGTTTCTTCTAGAGTACGTTGGAAAAGCTGAAGCGTAAAGGAAGCTCCCTGCTGTGCATCTTGCTGAGGAGCTTTTTGAGGTTGAGAGGTTCCTCCCTGTCGCGCATATGTTCATTAATGAGCCATATTAATCTAATAAGAGCATAACAGAGATTACCATGGAAGACACACTTTGATTATCTATCACATTAACTGAGACCCACATAAAACTTGTAATACAAAGCAAAAAGAGTGACATAGAAGATAAAAAACATGGCTGACTCAATGCAGTCACAGGCTACAATTGTCTAATAAAAATTCCGCTTCCTTACATTAATTGCAGGAAGAATCATCCCCTTCTCCATGGCAGCCGATGTGTCTGACTTTGACAAGTAGTTGTTTAGAAGTTCTTCTCTAGTTTCAGCTCCAGTTTTCTTCGTCTTTGGTGATCCAACTAAGAGGGACGTTCCATCACTAAAAGAAGATGTAGTACTAATTCTCTCTGCATAAGTTGAGAATCTCCGAGGTAAGGTCAAAGATGATGGTGCATCAAGGTTAGTCTGTCCCACGATGCCTTTTGTACTGAGGGGTAAGGACAACGAACTAGAGAAGTGCTCTGGAATTGTTAATGAAGTTTCCTGATTTGAAGAGGCATCTTTGGTGCGCAAGTTTGCATAGTTTAACATTGAATTTGTTGAGGAGCTGATACTCGACTGATTTGTTGCCAAGGACAAATCTTGTAGTCCAGACAAAATTGATCCAGATGTCTGAGCACCAGAAGCAGATATCCCCAAGCGAGAAGGCAATACTGATTGACGTAGGTGTGTATATTTATCAGATAATCTCTCACCACCCCAAGCTTCTGGAGGTGTGATGGAGTCTTCACTCTTCGAAGAAGATGGAGTGGGAGTTGATCCCAACAATCCAAAGGAAGATTTGGCATCATCCTGCTCAAATAACACGTAGTCATCATTAAAAGCATGCAAAATAAGAACACATACAGAGGGACAACATCAATTTACTGTGTCTAGACCTGTAAATAATTACAGAACAAGTTTCTATACAAAACTTAAAGCTCAAACAGGAGTAACTACACTTGCATGCGGCCGTGAAGGTCAACCATCAACTCACAGCATCATCTAGAGAATAAGATAATGGTCCAAAATCATACACATGGGTGTTTCCATTACTTAACCAAAAGCAAAAGAAATGAGTACCATAGCTATCATGGAGGAGGGATAGCTTTGATAATGTAGATTATCTAACAAAGATTGATGCTTGAAAACTTTGTATCATTGAAGTTTAAATACTCTGTGTCTTAACCACATAGGACATTGCATACTGGTAGACAGTTAAACATGTAATTTTGAGACGATTACTTCACAAACATTCCAAGATAAAGCATCTATCAACAGGAAGATAAATTGTTTTCTTCCATTAATACTTCTAAAACAATTAGAGCTGATTAGATAAGAGCAAAAAACAATGGAAATGAGTATCAAAATTCACAGGCATATTTTGTTATTAAAATTAAAAAGAAAAATCAGCCAAAAGAATTAAAGCTAAAGGGAGGAGACCTGTTTGGAAGTTGAGCTAGTTTTCCAATCATAAATGGGATGATCATTGCCCCCATCCTCTGTCAAAGGAAATCTCCTACTAGAAGGAAATGAAAAAGTTGAAGGCTTCTTGTCCATGATCAAATGCTCCTTCTTTGATTTGTCATGATCATCCCATATCTTGTCAAGTGAGGGTGTGATTGGTTGAACATCCACAAGGGGGGAGAATACTTCCATTTCATCCTTGAAATTATAAGTAGTACGAGGAGCATGTAATCTTGCCAATGACCCACCTGGCCATAAATGACTCCTCTGTGGAGTCTCCTCAGCAGTAGGAACATGAAGCATGCTTGATGTAAATCCACTACCAGTTGCTGCAATTAAAGATGTTTCAACTGAGGACCCAGAGCGACCAGGATTCCGAGAGTTAGATACTGACGTTGATAAGGAAAGGCTTGAGGAAGTCATAGAAGGAAGTGGATCAGGCATAAGAATTGAATCTTCAACAGCATCTCCCAAAAGGGCAGTCTCAGCAGTGCAGCTACTTTCATTTACAATAACAGGTTTAGACCTTTGCCAGGATAAGCTTGTAACAGCCTGATGAATACTGTAAATAATTAGCATACACAAATATTAAAATTTTACTGTAGATGATTAGCGTACCTAGTATTGAACTTTTCGTTGTTATGAACAGGAGTCTCAGATAATCAGAAGAACAAGCAAATGGCACAAATAAAAGCAATAGACAATAGATGCTAGTGGACATATTGCTCTCAAGGATTAAGTACTAAAGTTATAAAAGTAGAATTTCATAAAGGAAAAATCCCTGTCCTTAGGAGCAGAAGACAAAACTCTGGGTCAGTCAATAATGACGTGGATGCAACTGAGTGCCTACGAGATGTGTTTCCCATATTTTGACAGTTTTAACTTATCCAAATGCAATTAATTTTGTTGAACTCGAGACCTAAATTTTTTGTTATTCCACTTTATAAGAGGGATTCGTATTATCCAACAAGTGGCCCATAACTACATTCTACATCATGCAGATACGCAGGAATGATGCATTTCATAGGAATTTTAAAACTACATTACTTCCAAAATTCCCTTATGGGCCAACAAAATGAACTTATCATGATATCCAAAGTTCCCAATACGTTATGAAAATTGAAATTTGAAGAGCAGATAATTTTCTCATGAATTCAAGTGGATCAGCATGCTAGCGGGTTTGAATAGGAGCAGCATGCTAGAGGGTTTCGAGTGGAGCAGAATCTTAAAAGGTTTCAAATGAACCTGCAGGTCACATATCCTTTTCTGGCTTTTAAGTAGCAGACTGTTGTGATAAAAGCTTAGCAATGTGCTTTTCAAGATCAAAAGCGAATCTGTAAATCCAAATAATTGTGGCAACATAGTTAACAAGTGTGTGCAACCAACATATAAACTTTTAAACCGTGACATATCAAAAGTGAAATTGGGCTCAAGTATGATACATGTCTTACTAAAGAGAAGCAGCTCACTGAACATTATCACCCCTACATGATCTCATACAGATGTCACATGGGACATATATAACCATGTATAACCCCTGCTAATAATAAGAAAAGGATTTCCCACTCACAGAAACATAGCAAGTATAATCTGAGTCTACCCTTCTTTTATCCTAACAGTCGATACAAGAAATAGATAAAGTTGTCCCTCTGAATCCATATTGATTATCATAGACGGACAAAGTTTGAACTTTAGGATTTTGAAAGACCACTAAAGAATAAAAATTTGAAGAATAAATATAAATTTCTCAAGCTTCATGCATGTTCTGGACTGAAAAATTCTAAACTACGGATGCTGAAGGAACACTATACTCAAAGATTACTAATCATGTAAACAGAAGCAAAATCTTCAAGAAATGGAAACTTAACAACCTAATATAGATAGAGAAACAATAAAATGTGGGAAAGAAATTATAAAAAGAAAACCCTACTTCTGAACTACTGTAAGCTCGAAGTACAGTGAACGGCTCTGGCTTTCCACGAACATCATAGAAAACCACCCTACCGGTACTAGTTCCAGCTGCCAATACCCAGCCATCATCTCTAAATGCCAATGAAGAGAAAGGTGCTTCATATGAAATACAAGACGAGGATCTTCGAGACCCAGAATCATAGGTGTACAGCTTTTTATCCAAACCAACAGTAGCAATTATCTGGCAAGAAGACGAAATAGCAGAGCGCTTAATTATCTTCTCCAAATATTTTGACAGCAAGGAAGGTTCACTATTTCATAGCATATAATTAAGAACTCATATTATCTATATATTAATAAAAATTCATTAACGTATATGTCTATATAAATACATATGCATTTAGTATATGCTACCTTGTCATTGGATGGAGAGAAACTAATGCCAGCAGTTGGTGCGGAATGTTGCTTCAACCAAGAAATCTGAAATAAGAAAATAAAAGGAGAAAATATTATTTTCCTCAATAAGACAAAAGTAACAGAAATAAAAAAAAACTTAAATCAGGGTAATAAATACCATCTTACTAAAGTATCTAGACTCAGTAAGTCTGCAACAGGTTTATCAGATAGTCATTGAATATTTATAGTCCATCAAGTTCAATAACCATTGGGGCAGGAGGACACTACTAAAAAGACACAATTTCCGTAAATTTTTTCTTTCCCTAATTTCTTATTTCTACAATCTTTTTTTAATAAAGTAAAAAACAAAGAAACAAAACAAGAGAAAGAAAGAAAAAAGGAAAGAGAACTAGGCTCTCAACATAATAAATACCTTTGGGCTGCGACCTGTTGTGTCCCACAAATGCACGGTTCCATCATCACCTGCAGTCACCAGTAGATGCCGACTTATGCGGGAATAATCAAGCACTCTCAATACCTGGTCTTAAAATTCAGTAGACAGGAAATTACTCATAAAATATAAACACATAAACACGATTATGAGAAAGATAGAACTAAGATGCAACATTATTGACAACCTGCTCATTTGGATCCTTAAGTTCAGTAGTCCTTGCACCTGATGCAAGGTTGTGAAGTATTAGATCCCCACTAAGACTGATGGATGCCAAGTGCTCATCCTTGCAATTGTACATTGCACCTGTTATTGTATTGGTGTGACCTTTTAGCCATTTAATACAGCGTTTCCTCTGCAAATCCCAGATCCTTACAACCTGGCCACTTCCACCAGTGCATATGTATCTAGAAACCTTGTTGCTAAAGCTGATAGCCGATATAGTCTCCTACAAAAATGTTCAATAAGAACTAATGATTCAAACCAAGAAAACCCATCTTTAACTTACACATGCGAATATAAAATGTTCAAATATTTTTGCATTTGAATACAAATATTCTAAATGCCAACGAAAAATGAAATTTAATTCCTAGGTTTTTATATCAAAAAATTATTAGCAGCATCTAACGGCAAGTCTGATCAACTAATTACCTCAATGCCGTCACCAGTGTCAGTCCCAGCCAATGGAATGGTTCCCATGCTCTGCCCATTCTTACGCCACAATGAAATCTTCTTATCATCTCCAGCACTGGCTACCACCAAATCTGAGGGAAGAATATCCCACCTAGATTATACAAAAACAACCCTATTTCTAGCTAACAAAATGGAAGGAAAAAAATACAGAAAACAACATACTCTACGTACTTTGATTTCATTAATCCAGAAAAATTTAGCCACCCAACTAAGTTGAACAACGAAATCTACTAAATTGTGTACGAGCTTTAGTTCAAAGAAACAAAACAAAACCGCCCCAAAACCAATTTCAGTCATCCTCAAGAACCAAATTAAACCTTCATTGCAAAAGGAAATAAAAAAGACAACTGCAACGTAAAACTATAAGAAAAGCTGACGGATTTAGTACTGCCCGAATTAATATAATTCAAAGAAGAAGAAGAAGAAAAGACGGAGAAGAGTAAAAATAATGTGACTCACTTGTATGGTTCCACTTCACAGAATTTACTTGACAACCCGGAGAGGGAGTGTAGCTCAAAGTGCACGGATCGCCGGGCTTGACCGAGACATCGAAGAGCTTCACAGTGTCACCTCCGCTCGCTGCCAATAACGCCGCTGATGGATCGGACAAGTTCATTCTCGCTCTCTCTTCTTCCCAACTAAAATTATCACGACCCACCACCCACACTCACCTCGAATTTTCCCGGAAAATTCCCGGTTCAAGATTCTGCTGGGAAAATTCTACCAACTCAAAGAGAATTAAATTTAGAAATTGAAGTGGGTTTTAAGTTTTAACATTTTTTTTTTGTGAATTTGAAACAAAATTTAAAAAAGAAAGAGAGAGGCAATTAAGTGGGCGCCTTTTTGTAGTGGGCCATGGTCCATGCTCATTGAGTCCGCAGCCAACCCATTCACCTTCCTTCCTTGACCCAAAAAAAAAAATTCACATTTGTTCTGGATTTGTTAGTTTTTGGTTTATCTATAAAAAATACGTTTAAACAGAATACAACTTTATTTTTCGGCATTGCAACATTTTCATATTCTATATAATGCAACTGTCTAAAAACTTCATGTTTTGCTTTATTTTATTTTATTTTAATTTATATAACATTTTGATTGTTTACATAATAAAATATAGAATGAGACCCATAAAAGCATAATGGAGATGTTCTTAAAGACCCTTTTATCTTTTTCTTCTTTTTATTTATTTATTAAAAATAAAACTCTCGTAAAATAAATAATAAACTTTATTAATTTTGTTTGAATTTTTTACACCAAGACCTTTGAATTACATATAAAATTATAAATTACCTCATTAATTATAAAATTCATATTAATACCTTATAAATTTTAAAAACAATTACAAATTACTTTCAAATCATAAATAAATATATTTTTATTTTAAACACAACATTTTCTCAACTATTCATAGACATTTGTTTTTACATAAATTATTTAAACTAATTTATTTTTCCATATATTACCACATACTTCATCTCTGACAAATAAAACAAAATATTTAAACAGTTAAAAATATACCACATTTATAAGTTAAGTAACAATCCACAGCTGTTTTTAAAATTCCATTTATAATTTTATGCATAATTTAGAGGGCAATGATGTCTTTCTCTCTCTCTCTTTTTTTTTTTTCCTTCTTTTTTCGGCGCTTCATTCTTCATTCTAAAGGACCCTAAGCAAAGGCTTAGTGGTCTGGTATGAGAAACTGAATAATTTTGGTATTGAATTGAGGCCAATAAGCAGCATAACTATCATTTGCCAAATATCTACAAGCACAACTACAACAACAGATAAATGGCAAAACATAAATCTTCGCCCTTGTTTTTTACTCCCAAAAAAGAAAAGAAAAAAAAAAAGAAAAATGAAAGAAACAATGCCCAGGTCACGTGAGGTCTCCCGTAGGTTAAAGCATGCACTTAAATTCCCATGAGTTCGAACAATGTTCCTGAATAATCCCTGCATGTAGGGAAAAAGGAAAAAGATAAGCAATATGATCAAGGAGAGTAAATAACAATACGTGGTAATAACAATAAGATACGAAATAAATCATAATAAAAAAATAATAAAAACATCTAAAATTCACACATATATATTGGACCTTAATGTTGCAAACATCACATTTTTGTTGACATCATGAACTTGGTTTTCTTCTCTGCCGGTTTAAGAATCTGGAAAGAGCACATCAGGTTTTCATCAACAATCATCATTGCACCAGCATTATCAAATTCACCACAGTAGTTGGGGGCTGAAAATATTGTTACTAGTTGCCTGTCAGCGAAGAACTCATACCCATCCTCAACAACCTATAAAAGGCATCTATTTCAGCTTCCTAAATAAGTAAACATCTGAACATAGTATGAGACAACAACAACAACAGTAGAGAGGAGAACAAAAGTGAAAAACCTGATGGGCTCGGCAAACAAGGTCTAAATCATGCTTCATTAAGAATTCTGCCACCTTATCAGGACCAAAGGTGTATGAAACTCCTCTGTCATTCATTCCCCATCCCTTGACATCTCTACCAGGGTCTGACCAAAGCAAATCGCAGAGCAAACCGGTGTCAGGAACAGCGGTTGGACGAGTTAGGTTCCTAATTTGATCTAAGTTAGCTAGATCAGGAGATAGACCCCCATGCATGCATAAAATTTTGTCGTCTATAAGAGCTGCCACAGGAAGGCAGTTAAAACAATCGGTAAATGCTTTCCATAGTCTCACATTAAACCGCCTCTTACATTCGTCATAGAATCCATATATCCGATTTATAGAAGCACACTCATGATTTCCTCTAAGGAGGAAAAAGTTCTCTGGATATTTAATTTTATAGGCAAGCAAGAGGCATATTGTTTCTAAACTCTGCTTGCCACGATCTACGTAGTCACCAAGAAATAGATAATTGGCGCTAGGTGGAAAACCCCCATATTCAAAAAGTCTCAACAAATCACTGTACTGCCCATGGATGTCACCTGAAGGAACCAGAAAATAATTACAAGGTCAGAAATTTCAGATCCAGCAAGATAAGAAAATTACAATAAAAAACTCAAAAAATACAACTAAAATGGGAAGAGGATAACAACCATTCACCATTTCTAAAATGGGAATACAGCTAGAATGAGTTTCTCAAAGTTCTCTAAAATAGCAAACTGATGTACTCACTTAAAGCTACATAGAATTGAGTGGGATAGAAGAGTGATCTAGCCTCAACCCTTATGCCTTATGGTCTTGGGGAAGAAAACAAGACATCAGTTCAGACCACTCGACCCTAACCATCTGTACCACCATTTTACCAAGCTCATTGCATTGGCAAACTCACTAAACCACAAACTATGGGGCAATAGACCTAGTACTCTTTCATAACCTAATGGCTTAATCACAAATCAGATCCAACACCACCCCACCCCATCCACACCTCCACTACCCACAAACCCCCCAACCAAGCTCACAGCAAAAACAGTTATTAAATATCTAAGCTATACCATACCTTCTCTGAAGTTCTCAAATAAGTTAAAATCACTACATTATACATATAATCAGATATTATCATTGTTTTAAAACAACACAACACAAGGGCATGCTCATTGAGGAGAACAAGAGAGTTTGATGAAAAAACAGACATGATTAATAGACATTATATTAGCAACTTTTCTGCATTCCCACATTGTTTAGCAATTAACCGTACCACACGGGGTATGTAATCATTTCTGTTATGCATGAAAAAAACACAGCAAACCCATAGCTCATTGTTTATTTCCGCCATCTCAGGGAGCACATATGCAGCAACAAGCCAAAAACTGTTACAAGCTGCAAGCTTTAACTAACAATTCAAAAGAAAACCACATCTTTGATTCTAAACTTGTGCACTCCACGAACTATTACTCTGACAATTCATTCGTACACTACTTTTCTGTTGTTTAAAAAACACAAATAAAAAGTTCACCTTTGATAATTTGGAATTTTGTAAGGTGATAATACATAGCCATGGCAAACACAGCTAGTTTTGCACAATCTTAAGAAAAGCAATTTCATATCAAACATGTAAACAAAGATAACCAATTATAAAAAGAATAACAAAAATCAGATTGGAATTCCTTAAAACTACAATACCATAAAAATATGACTACCCAAATCTAATTTAACACCATCACAAAATTCATATGAAAAACTATATATAAGAAAAAAGAGAGAAAAAAGCAGCGAAAGACAAATCATGTAAGTGTTAAAAGCGTACCGCAGATTTTAATAGGGGCTTCAAGCTCGAGCAAATTGGGTTGACGAAGGAAGATATCTCTAGAAGCAACACAGAGCTGCTTGATCTCAGACTCGGAAAGTTGGACCTGTTTACCGGGCCTCCCTGATCGGACCTCCGTGAGCCTTCTAATAATATCATCGAGTATGGCAGGGTCCATCCCACCCTGCCCTTGCGAGGCCATTCAAAGGGGCTCAGATTTCTTCTGAGCTCACAGAAAAACAAAAAAAAAACAGAGAAGGAAGAAACCCTAGAAATCCCAATGCGCAAAAAAATAAAGATTCAAAACAATTTCTTTTTTTTCTTTAGTTTTTTTTTTCTAAGCTTTGTCGTGTTTGTGCCTGTGGCTGCGTTTGGTGGGTCTATATTTTTCTGGGGGTGAATTATATAAAATGTATTTTCTCGAGAAAAAATAGAAAGAAAAGAAAGTGAGTGGGAAATGCCGAAAGTGGGAAAATAATAATAATAAAGATTTGGAATTTTTCTTTTTTTGTTGGAGGGAGAGAGAGAAAATGTCAAAACATCGAAGAGTGAGTCGGCTCCAACTTCCTACGTGATCCTTAAACAAAAATAATATGCAACTCTCTTTCTTTTTTATTTTTTTAATTGGTTTTATTTGGATTTTTTTAATGTTATACTCTGGTTAAATTTCAAAATTAATGAAAAATAGATTAAAATTCATATAATTAAATATATAATTCAAAATTATTTTTATATTTTTATAAACAGTTCATCAATACCACACTATCATTCTTTGTTATTTTTTGAATTGGTACTTATCAACCACCACACATCAGTCAAATTTTAAATATAATTTAAAGGTATAAATCCACCCAAACAATTTTTAAAAAATATTAAAATTAAAACTTATCTTTTTAACTTTTAAATTATATATTATATGTCTCAAACCGAGTTTAAAAAGGTCTTCAAATTTAATTTTTAGCAAAATTATACAAATCTACTGAGTTAATACTAGAAAGTTGGTGGGCCCACCGATACCATCCAAAAATTCTAAAAAAATATTTAAATTAAATTTTATACTCTTAACTTTCCAACCATATATCATATGCCTTAATTCGAGTTCGAGAAAGCTTTCAAATATAATTTCAACTTAAAATTTGCAAATCTACTAAGACAACCATAACATCCAAGTTCGATTTTGATTTTTTTTTTATTGGATGTCCACAAAATTGTGAAAAAATTCATGAAGAATATTTCATGTATTAGCTTTCAATTTTAATTGATTTCATAAAAATTTTCATCATGAAAATCAATTTACAAAAAAAGAAAAGAAAAATGTAAAAGCTACGTGGGGTTTCCGTAAGTGGGTTCTAAAATGGCTTACTAGTGCAGTGGCGATGCCTACCACTAGGATAAGGTGACTGTTAATGGGCCGACCGACCGACAGCCACCAAGGCCACCTACAAAAGTTACAATTAATGGAACCACAGACGGTCACCTTGACCTGGTGGTGGACACTACCACTCTACTACTAGGCCATTTTGAGACTTATCGGCGAAAACTCCATATAATTTTTATATTTTTTTTTTGTAAATCAACTTTTATGATGAATTTTTTTATAAAATCAATTGGAATTGAAAGCTGATACATGAAATATTGTTCATGAATTTTTTCACAATTTTGTGAGTATCCAATAAAAAAAAAATCGAAGTCAAATTTAGACATTGTGGTTTGAAACCTTCCCGAACTTGAATTGAGACATATGATATATGATTAGAAAGTTAAGAAGATAAATTTTAATTTGAATATTTGTTTATAATTTTTAGGTGGATTTAGTGGGCCCATAGATACCTCGTCGATGGGCCCACTGATATTTCAGTATTGTCTAGGTAGATTTGCACAATTTTGCCAAAAATTAGATTTGAAGACCCTCTTAAACTTGGATTGAAAGATATAATATATAGTTCAAAAACCAAGAGGATAAACTTTAATTTGAATATTTCTTTCAAAATTTTTAAGTGGCTTTGGCAGGCCCATTGATGGCCCGTTGATTGGTCCATTGACTTCTCAATGTTGCCTCCTCAAATTTGCACACTTTTTTTAGAAATTAAATTTGAAGGCCTTTCCGAACTTAAATTGACGCATATAATATATGATTGAAAAGTTAAGAGAATAAGTTTTAATTTGAATATTTTTTTTTAAATTTTTGTGTGGATTTATAATTTAAAATCATATTTGAAACCTGATAGATGTGCGGTTGACAAATACAACTTTAGAAAATGGTAGAGGACAATGGTACGGCACTGGTGGTGGCCACCGATAGCCTGGTAGTCGGCACCACTAGTGTGCTTTCGATTTTCACTATGCACTGCTCACATTCTTCGATACGAGATTGCGAAATTTACCAGCGAATTAGATTTTTAACAATTTACTTTTTCTGTGTGAAAACCCCATATTAAATCCAAAACCATTAACAAATCAACAACCCAATTAACATTAGATAAAAAAAGATCCAAAATTACTATTAATATTAGTTTATATGAGCTTAAATGTACATTAATGGTTGATTTATTGAAGATGAAGAAAATGTGTAATTCGATATCAAAATACAGATTAATAAAAAGCAATTTTCTTGTTTATGGGAAGTTATACTACTTATATATGTATTTAATTTTAATTTGGGAAGATAGTAAAAAGTGTGTGCTTTTATTTAAGAAGAAAATAGAATGGGTAGTTAGGTAAAAATATTTGTAAAATAGATTAAAATTTTAATTTCTATAAAATTGAGCTAAAATAAATTTGAAGACCCACCACCATAGGCTATAGTATGGATGCAGTTTAACGATGCCGTTTTTCTTTAGGTCCCTTACTGTTGGGTTACGTCTTTAAGACAATGGGCTTAGATCAAGCACAACCCATGTTCTATCAATTTTTTGTTTTTTTTAATCGAAAACATAATATTGGTTAGCTTTGGTAATGGAACAACACACTTATAATAGATGTTCCACATATCAAATTTCAAAACTATATCTTTGATGTAGAATAATTATAAAAATCATGTCCATACTTTGAGTCTCGTTTTAATTTAAGGGTGATTTTGTAATTATCTTTTATATTAATAAAATATTTAGTTTTATAATGAAATATAGTGACATTAATAAAATTGGGAATCTCTAATTTATTTTAAACATTTGAGACTTAAAAAAAAAAATATACAAGGGGTGCATTAAAAACTTCAAATTGACAATTAAAAAAAAAGCACTTCACATAATGGAGTTCAACTGAGTAGAGACTTGAGACCAATGCCCAAATTTTGGAATTAAAAAGTTCAATTTGACGTTAAAAAAAAGAAAAAAAAAGAAAAGCATTTCACATAATGGAGTTTACCTGAGTTGAGACTTGAGACCAAGATCTAAACTTTGGTGACAAATATAACAAATGCCCATTACACAACTTGTGTTATTATATTGGAATATAAATAATGTGATATGTTTTTATTAATTATATGTAATGAATGTGTTAGTTTTATTAGTTATACGTAACCACCAATCAACAAGAACATATCATGTCACTTGTATTCTAATATAAGTTGTGATTAAAAGTTTGATTCAACCCAAAACCTCCCAATTTGACCTTAAATATATATATTGTAAAAGCTTATAGTAATTATCATACAGTTCAAACAATGAAAGACATACAAGAATTTCTTTAGGGAGTAAGTGAAACTATTTGCTGTTAACCACAATGAAGAAAACAACATTTGAGTTGCTAAAAAGAGAGTAAGAAATGTATAGTACATATGTTTTTTTTTTCCACAGTAAGTGCAATATCAAATAGAGTCACATGGCGGTTTAGATCATGAATCTATCTAGAGCTTTCACAGCTTTCTCTAACAAAAAGAAAAGAGCACACCAAGTTTTCATCCTTGTGCACTGTTGAACCAGAGTAATCATTTTCACATCAAATTTGGGGACAAAGAAATCAAATCCATTCTTAACAATCTAGACAAAATAACAATTTCAACATAAAGTGAATGGAAATCAAAGAATAGGAGTTGCAACAAAAGTAAATAACCTAATGGCTATGACAAACAAGGTCGAAAGCATGCTTCTCTTAAGAACTCTGCTTATCAGAGTCAAAGAAGACTCCTCTGTCATTTACTTCTCATCCTTGAAGATCAACATCAGGATTTGAACAAACCAAATCACAAAGCAAAGCAGAATGAGGTAAAATACTTGGTCGCGACAAGTTTTTGATTTGGGGTTCACAGGCCACCATGCATACAAAACACTTTGCTACACATATTGGCTGCCACAGGAAGGCAGTTAAAGCAGTCATTAAAGAGATTTTTCATATTCACACACTGAACCTTCGTTTACACTTGTCATAAAATCCATATAAACTAGTTAATAGAAGCACATTCATTGTATCCCTTAAAGAATAAAAACATTCTTCGGATATCTAATCTTGTAGGCAAGCAAGAGGCATATTGTTTCTATACTCTGGTTGCCACAACCCACATATTTACCTAAAAACAGATGTTTGCCCCAAGGGGTAGGATATCCTGAAGATGCAAAGATATTCAGCAAGTCACCAAATTGCCCATGAATGTCAGCTGAAAGTGGAAAGGAGAACAAATTTAAGAGATTAGGTAATATATCAAGTCAGAAGAACCCAGATGATTAAGCCCAATTTAAATTTCTTAAAATAAACATCATTACCACACATATTATATAGCAGGCATCAATGCCTGAAAATTTGTGTTGTGAAATGTCAATTACTGATCAAAGCCTGGACTGGTTTACTCACTAAAACTAGATGTACAACTCTAAGAGGGAATTGTCTTGAACTAATTAATCCTTTGAATTTCAAACACGACAAAACAAGAATTTCTTGCTCAGATTGCATTCTTCTTATCACCCAGGTCAACATTTTATCATATTTTCAGTAACGAAACCCATAATCCATAGGAAAAGGGATCTCATACGTTATAAGGCCTTCCCAAACACACTTCCCTCCAAAAAATAAAAATAAAAAAAGAATTACAAAAAATTCAGTCTTCCTCAAAGTTCCACTTTACTCTATAAAATGTTGAATATAAATGCAACTACACATGGGAAAGACATATATAGCAATTTTAAGCTATTTTTAGCAATGTAATCATGTTATTTGCAAGGTAATGAGAGAAACCAAGCAACATATAAGCCATTGACCATGAAGCCAACTTTCAAATGCATAAGAATATCAACTTGGTCATTCTAGCTGAACTGAAAAGTGTACAATACTCAAAATTTTACACATAATAGAACCCATGATCATTAGATTAATGAATATTAACAAAAGTAGTAAACATGAGTATCAAAGTAGGACAAGTTACTAAGTATGTATTCTTCACGACTAAGAATGTCACTTTCATACTAATGGATTGTGTTTTAGCTAAAAAACGGATGATGCCTTACACTGATTAAATGGGGTGACTTGGAGTGTTTAAGAACCTGAAAACAGAAAAGAATGTCAGATAATCCTGGGGTACCGGTGTGGTATCGGCCAAGGACACTCTGATGCTCAAGTCAGTGATTGGAAATCCAGAGGGATTTGAACAGAGATTCAGTAAGGTCAAAGAGCGTACCTGAGAGGAGAGGTCCTTGGGGCTTTTATAGGAGAAAAGTAAGGTGTTTCTTGCATCTCACATTTTACCACTCCACCACTCATAACCACTCAAGAAGGTATGAGTGTAAGGTGGAAGTGTGGGTTGATAGAGCCCTAAGTGGGTGAGCATGTGGGAGTGCTTTGCGGGATATGGGTGTTACCTTCCCACAATGCCTTATAATTCTGCATGGTGGATGTAAGTTCTATGTAGTGGTCAGTAGAAGGTTCTATTGTGTTGTGGGTATTTGGGTCCAGAAGACTTAAGCCTATACCTAATTTGTGTTGGGCTTTGCAACTGAGCGTTATGGTTGGACTTATGTGAAAAATCCTATAACACTGCCCCCCGGCTATATAATATTTATTTAATGTTATATAGCTTAAATAGGAATGGTTGAATTTAAATTTTGGTTGGAGTTAAACCCTAATATAAAGATCATCTCCTTCTCTTTATTCGACCTGACATTATAGAGGATTTTCAAACTTCAGCTTAGAAGTCTCAGAGAAGAAAAGGTACGAATGATTGCTTCACCCTTTTATTTCTAGTTTTTAATATTACATGCATTCTAGTAGGAATATTCTGACTAGAAGGGACTGTTAAAATGTAGAAAATATACATTTTAAGAATCACATACCTACGCCCCCAATGATATGAAATTTTCATAGACGCCATGATCAAAGGATTGAAAAACCCTAGGAAGTGCACCTAGAGTACCTTAGTGCATACCCAATATTGGCGTGGTAGGGAGTTGCTGCACGATCGTGGAGCAAGGCATTGTCATGCTGTGTGCCCTAAGCAGCAGGGCTACTACGTGCACAAGGCAGTAGGGCGCTGCCGTACTCCCAGGCGATCTTCGGCAGCGGCAAGGCGGTGATGTTGGGCCGAGGTTGCATGCCCGCCACTGGCGGGTCTTGAGGCTTCGTGCATGTGCCCCTGGGTGTTGGGTGCTGAGGCCACGTGCCCGTGCCCCTGTTGGGTGCTAGGGTTATACGCTTGTGGCTGCTAGTGCCTTACACTTGGGCACTGAGGCCGCGCGCCTGTGCTGGGCACTGGTACCCCGCACTTGGGTGCTGGCTTCGCGCCTCATACTAGGCGCTGAGGTTGTGTACCCACGTTGGGTGTTGGTGCGGCGCATCTAGGCGCCAAGGCCATGCGCCTCTACTAGGCACTGAGGCCGCGCTCTTGGGCACTGAGGCCGCACTCTTGGGCACTGAGGCCGCACTCTTGGGCACTGAGGCAGCTCGCTCATACTAGGCACATGTGCTTCACACCTTAGGCGCTGAGGCCACGTGCTCAAATTGGGCATTGGTGACTTGCGCTCTGGGGCACTGAGGAAGTAGCTCTATGGGAGCTGAAGAAGTAGAAACTGAAGCTCTCTAGTGCTGAAGAGTTTTATAAGTTGTAGAACTCAAGAAGCAGAAGCTCTGAAGCTGAACCTCTCTAGAAGCTGAAGAGTTCTAGAAGCTGTAGAACTCATAAGCTCTCTAAGAGCTGAATCCTTATGCGAGGTGAAGCATTTTAGAAGTTGTAGAACTCAGAAGCAGAAGCTCTCTGGTAGCTAAATCCTTCTAGAAGTTAAAGAGTTCTAGAAGTTGTAGAACTCAGAAGCTCTCTAGGAGCTAAATTATTATACGAGGTGGAGAGTTCTAAAAGCTATAGAACTTACGAAACAGAAGCTTTCTAGGAGTTGAATCCCTAGCTGAAGAGTTCTAGAAGCTATAGAACTCAGAAGTAGAAGCTCTCTGGTAGCTGAATCCCTTTGGGAGCTGAAGAGTTCTAGAAGCTGTAGAACTCAGATGCTCTCTAGGAGCTGAATTACTATGCGAGGTGAAGAGTTTTAAAAATTGTAGAACTCATGAAACATAAGCTCTCTAGGAGCTGAATCCTTCTGCGAGCTAAAGAGTTCTAGAAGCTGTAGAGCTCAGAAATAGAAGCTCTCTAGGAGCTGAATCCTTCTAAGAGCTCTAAAAGCTGTAGAACTTAAAAGTAGAAGCTCTCTGGGAGCTGAATCCCTATGGGAGCTAAATAGTTCTAGAAGCTGCAGAACTCAAAATCTCTCTGGAGCTGAAGCCCTCAGAGATTTGAAGAGTTCTATAAGCTATAAAACTCAGGAGCTCTTTGGGAGCTGAAGAATTCTAGAACCTGTATAACTCAAAAGCAGAAGCTCTCTAGGAGCTGAATCCCTCTGGGACCTAAAGAGTTCTAGAAGCTACAAAACTCAAGAAGCAGAAACCCAAAAGCTGAAGCTCTCAGAGGCTAGAGAGTTCTAGAAATTGTAGAACTCAGAAGTAGAAGCTCTCTGATAGCCGAATCCCTTTGGAAACTGAAGAGTTCTAGAAGCTGTAAAACTCAAAAGCTCTCTAGGAACTAAATTACTATGTGAGGTGAAGAGTTCTAAAAGCTGTAAAACTCAGGAAACAGAAGCTATCTAGGAGTTGAATCCTTCTGCGAGCTGAAGAGTTCTAGAAGTTGTAGAACTCAGAAGCAAAAGCTCTCTGTTATCTGAATCCCTCTGCGAGCTGAAGAGTTCTGGAAGCTGTAGAACTCAGAAGTAGAAGCCCTCTGGGTGCTAAATCCCTCTGGAAACTGAAAAGTTCTAGAAGCTGTAGAATTTATAAGCTCTCTAGGAGCTGAAACCCTCAGAGATTTGAAGAGTTCTATAAGCTATAGAACTCAGGAGCTCTCTGGGAGCTGAAGAGTTTTAGAAGTTGTATAACTCAGAAGCAGAAGCTCTCTGAGAGCTAAATCCCTCTGGGAGCTGAAGAGTTCTAGAAGGTGCATAACCCAAGAAGTAGAAACTCAGAAGCTAAACCTCTCTAGAAGCTGAAGCTCTTTAGAAACTGAAGAGTTCTATAAGAACTCAAGAACCTGAAGCCTAGAAGCTGAACCTCTAGAGGAGCTAAACCTCACTGAGAGCTAAAGAGTTCTAGAAACTGTAGAACTTAGGAAGCAGAAGCTTTAGAGCTGGAGCTCTCCAGAAGCTAAAGCTCTTTTGAAGCTAAAGGGCTTTGGGTACCCACTAAGGTGTGTTATACTAAGCAGATTGAGTACGTACACATAGGGTGCCTGAGATGCAACTGGTTGAGGTTCCCTAGTTGGGGTGCACTAGAGTACACTAGTGAGGTGCATCAAGGTACATTCTTGGAGTGCACTTGTAAGGTGCTCTGGAGGCATTACTGGATGTCTTGGTGAGGTGCACTAATTATGGTGCACTTTTGGGGTGCACTAGTAAGGTGCATCAAGGTGTACTCTTGGAGTGCAATGGTAAGGTGCCATGTTGAAGGCACTATTAATGTGCATTAGTGGGGTGCACTATGAGTGTGTGATGCACTATTGGGGTGCATTGTTGAAGTGCAGTGATAAGGTGTATTGTTACATTGGTGAGGTGCAAATGCACAATTAAGGTGCACTGAAGACAACTGGGTGATGCAGGTGTGTCTTGAGATGCGCTAGTATGATGCCCTCGGATAATTATTTTAGATTCTTTGTCAGATGTCATTTTGCTCTTCGGTGAGCATGAGAGCTTTTGTAAATTGAGAATTGGGTTTCCCACAAACGGCGCCAAATGTTTTAGCTAAAAAATGGATGAGGCCTTACACTGCTCAAATGGGGTGACCTAGAGTGTTTAAGAACCTAAAACCAGAAAAGAATGTTAGGTAATTATGGGGCACCGGTGTGGTACCGGCCAAGGACACTTCGACGCTCAAGTCAGTGATTAGAAATCCAGAGGAATTTGAGAGAGATTCAGTGAGGTCAGATAGCGTACCTGAGAGGAGAGGTCCTTAGGGTTTTATAAGAGAAAAGTGAGGTGTTTCTTGCACCTCACATTTTATCACTCCACCATTCATAACCACTGAAGAAGGTGGGAATGTAAGGTGGAAGTGTGGGTTGATGGAACCCTAAGTGGGTGAGCATGTAGGAGCGCTTTGCGGGATGTGGGAGTTACCTTCCCACAATGCCCTATAATCCTATATGGTGGATGCAAGTTCTATGTAGTGGTCTGCAAAAGGTTCTACTGTGTTGTAGGTATTTGGGTCTAGAGGGCTTAAGCCTATACCCAATTGGTGTTAGGCTTTGCAACTACGCTTTATGGTTGGGCTTATGTGAAAAACCATATAACAGATTGGACATTTTAAAATTGTAGCAACAACTAGCTTTTATGAATTAGGTACCAGTACAATTATTAAAATTTTGGATAAACTACATAATTTCCAGAAAAGCCACATATACTGTCCTAAAACCAATTAAGACTGATTAGGGGAAAATACATTATTAACCATCCATGTCTTTTGTAACAATGTGCCATCTCATAAACTATTACTCTCCAAAGTGACTGGTGCATCATCCTTTCCTTTTTAAAAAGATCAGTAACTTGAATACAAATTTGATTTACATATATGGGTCTTCTGCATTGTTAATTGCAATTTACAAATGCCTAGATACACTGTTTTGATTGAATTTTTTTACTGTTGATATAATTTGACCATAAGTACACTGTACAATCAAATGGACCAACCATAATGAAAATTTCTTTAAAGTATACAGAAACTGGGGAACTAGCACCAACCAATGATTTTATAAAGAAAATATAAGAAAGATTTTAATCTTCAAAATGAATAATGAAACAAATATTGTATGTTAATTTACTTAATATGTACTATAAGTTTTGATTGGGGCTTCAAGCTACAGCAAGTTGGGCCATGGGAAGAAGATGTCACTAGCGCCGAAACAAAGCTGCATGATCTTAGACACCATAAAGTTGGACCTCCTTCCCAGGCCTCCATTGGAACTTTAAGAGCCTGTTGATTAAACAATCGACTAGTTCAATTTCTATCTTTCTTGCCTCTGTTGTGATTTCTCCTGAGCAACTAATATCCCAAAGAGAAACGCTCTAAAATTGTTGAAAAATAATTTCTTTATTTGTATTTCTTTTAAAAGTTCATTTTTAACATGATGTTTAAAATAGTAGACTTTTTCCCTTTTGGGTAGCCAGTAATTCTACCGTACGTACTTGTTCTTTTTCCCAAAATGCATATCCAAAAAGTTCATCTACGGGCATAAGTAAACATAACCATTGAAAATGTAAACGTCCCCAAACTTTTCACCTACATGATGTAAGAAGAAATGTAGGACTTGCCTCTATAGTGTTGACTGTTGGCAAGCCATGGTAATTATGACTATTGATAGTTGTTGAATAATGATTCAAATTTCTCTTGTAACTTTGTCAAATTTAAAGTTTACAACTTAGTCAGTGTAGTAAAATTAGAATTTATAAACCCAGTAACTACTATACGCTTACAATAAAAATTGCCTATGTAAAGATATGAGTTCATTGTAAAATTTGTAAGGTGAGTAAGAGGAGTAAATGCTTTGTATTCTGTAAACATCTTTGTTAACTTCTCTTTGTGAAATAATATTGGCTGCCTCCCATGGACACATGCAAGTTGCCGGATCACATAAATTATGTGTGTTTCTATTTGTGTTTTGTTTTGTCTTTCAATTTCTGGGTATTTGCCCAACAAATTGGGATCAGAGCCAAGATTTTGCTTGAAACAAAACAAAATTTACCAACTATCCAGAAATTGAAAGTGATCCAAACTGTGATTTGAGTACACAAGGTGCAAGAGCATGTCGGGGCGAAGAAAACTGTGCAAACCTGAGTTGAACGCAATCATCCATGTGTCACTAAAGTCTGGCTGTAAGAATTCATGCTTGTTTTGAGGAAGAAGATGAGCCGAACCGAGCCGAGCCATCCTATGGAGCTAAGTTGTTGAGCCACGCCGAACCTACAAGCCGCGCCAAGCTGTTAAGCTGCAACGAACTAGTTATTTATCCTAAGTCAAGCTGAGCCGAGCCGATTCTATAGGAATATTAGAATATTCTCAGATTTATATATTTTTGTTTTAACCGTTTTTATTCCAATTTTTACAAAATGGGACTCATTACGTGATATTTGAATAATTCCAAATTCAACCATGGTATTTCTAATGGCTAAAATTGAGCAAACTGAGCTGCCCCAGTCCATAAAAGTCTATAGTCATTTACAAATGGCATAGTTCATAGAGCTATGTTATCTAATTGAGGTGGAAAAATTTGATGGCACCAATAGCTATGGCATGTGTCAATGACATGTGATAATGTGAAGTTTTGGACCTGCTAGTCTAAGAAAGATCACATATTGCCTTGGAAGTTAAATCTAATTATTTGTCTGATGAAGATTAGAATTACATAAATCATTAGGTTTGTGGCATAATATGACTCTGCTTAGCCAAAAATGAGAAGTATTTTGTCATGAAAGAGACTACAATGATAAGTTTCTAGAAATAGTTGGAGAACAAGTATATGACAAAAAGTAAAAGAACCGGCTCAACCTAAAGACGAAACTCTTTCATTTCTAGTATAAGAAAGGTATCTCTATAATTGAGCTTCTAGATAATTTTTAAAAAATTCTTACTAATTTACATAATTTAGAAGTTGAAATTATAGAGGAAGATAAAACTCTATTGTTACTAAGTTCCTTGCCTGAGAGCTATAAACATTTAACCACTACTCTACTATATGAAAAAGATGAGGTTAAATTCATAGATGTTTCTAATATTTTGATGAATAATGAGTATCAAAAGAATGATCAAATTGATCACAGAAAAACAAAACTAGAAGCTCTAATTATAGCATGAGGGAGGTAAACTAACAAAAATTCTGAAAAGCTAAACAGATCACACACAAACTCGAGAGGAGTATCATTGAGAAGAAATCTTTAAAGGATGAATATGCCTATTACCACCAGAAAGGGCATTAGAAAAAAAATTATCCAAATAAGGAGAAATCAGTTGTAAATATTACATAAAAGGCAAATGAAGAGAAATCAGCTTTTCTGGTTTCATTATCAGACAACCTTTTTGATAGATGGATTTTGGATTCTGAATGTTCCTACCATATGTGTTTAAACAGGCATTGATTTTCAAACTTTGAAAAGCTTAATGGTGAAGAAACTTTTAAAAACTTGATGGTGGAGTTATACTTATAGGCAACAATAATACCTGCCAGATAAAAGGTATTGGAACAGTTCATTTGAAGATGTATGATGGTATAATAAGATGACTCATTGATGTCAGATATGTTTCAAATTTGAAAAAGAATCTCATATCTCTGGGAGTCTTAGACTCTAACAGTTATAAGGTAAACATTGAAAATGGAGTTCTGAAGGTTGTACGAGGTACATTTATGGCAATGAAGGATACTATGAAAAAAAATCTGTATTTTCTAGATGGGAAAGTAGTCATAGGAAGTGCAACTATCTCGGGCGATTTTGAAAATGATGAATATGATACTTCTCGACTCTGGAACATGCGTTTAGGGCATGTTCGAGAAAAGACTTACAAAGTTTGGTAAAACAAAGTATACTAAAAGGTGCTAAGACTATAAAACTAAATTTCTATGAGCATCGTGTCTTCATACAAAGGCAACACTGGATTATATTCACATTGATATTTGGGGGCCTTCTACAAATGCTTCATTGGGAGGTAAACTTTACTTTGTAACTTTTATTGATAACTTCTCCAGATATGTTTGAGTTTACACTATGAAGCACAAGGATAAAGTTCTGAATTTCTTTCTTAAATGGAAGAAGATGATTGAAATACAGACTGGTAGAAAGCTCAAGTGACTCAGATCAAATAATGGTGGAGAATACAAATCAGATCCATTCCTGAAAGTTTTTTATAATGAAGAACTAAGTAGACATTTCACAATTCATGACACACCATAACAAAATAGTGTAACAGAACGAATGAATCAAACCCTGGTTGATGAAGTTCAATGTATGCTATCTTAATTAAGCTTGAGCAAAACATTTTAGGTAGAGGCTTTAATGTATGCCTTTTATATTATCAACAGACTATCTTCTACCGCAATTGATAGGAAAACTCCTATAGAGGTATGGTCTGGACAACTTGCTTCAGATTATGATTATCTACATATCATGTTACATAATTAAAGTTGGATCTTAGAGCCAAAAAAATTATTTTCATGGGCTTTAGTGAAGGAGTTAAGGCATTCCAACTTTGAAACCTCCAGTTAAAGAAGATTGTTGTAAGTCGAGATATTACCTTTAATGAATCTGCAATGTTGAAACAAAAAACTCTAGATAAAGAAAATGAGACTGTGCTAATTCCAAAAGGTGAGACTTGATGATCGGTAATGAGTGGAACATTAAAACATTAATCTTTTCGGTAATTATGATAATGTCCCGAATACTTATAAAGAAGCTGTATACAGTCTTGATAATATCAAGTAAAAGAAGGCGATGGATGAATAAATGACATTACTTTATCAGAATCAGACTTAGAAGTTGGTTCCACTTTCAAAGATTAAGAAAGCGATTAAATGCAAATGAGTCAATGCTAAGAAGGAAGGTGCTCCTGGCAAAGACAATATCAGGTACAAAGCCAGATGAGTAGAGAAATGTTACGTTCAGAAGGAAGGAATATATTACAATAAGGTATTCTCACATGCTGTGAAGCATGCATCTATTCGAATATTATTGGCTTTGGTAACACAATTTGATTTAGAGTTACTCTAACTCGACGTGAAAATTGCATTCCTCCATGAAACTTTAGATGATGAATCTATATGTCTCTGCCAAATGAATTTAAAGTTCCTGGACAAGAGAATCAGGCTAGCAAGTTAAGTACTATATGGTTTAAACAGTCACCTATACAATGGTATAATATATTTGATAGCTTTATGATAAATCAGATGTATATACATAGTCAGTTTAATCACTGTGTCTGCTTTTGTAAATTTCAAGATGGTACTTTTATTTATTTGTTCCTATGTGTGGATGACATGTTAGATAGCATCTAAAAACAAGAAGGAGATCGAATGACTGAAGGCTTAGTTAAGCTCAGAGTTCGAGATAAAGGATGTTGGAAAAACTAAGAAGATACTTGGAATGGAAATTGAAAAAGATAGAGTGAAAGGTATAATTAGTTTGACTTAGACTCAGTATTTGAAAAAAGTACTTCAAATGTTTGGAATTTATGACAAGACTAAACATGTAAGTACACTGTTGACTCCACACTTCAAACTTAGTGCATTAATGTCACCAAGCACTGAATCTGAGAAGGAGAAGATGAAGCATATTCCATATGCAAATGCAATTGACACTTTAATATATGCGATGGTGTGTACTAGACCCGATATTTCATATGTCGTAAGTATGATAAGCCCTTATATGCACAATCTTGGTGAAGGCCTATAATGGCCAAGCTATTTTTCTAAAACTGTCGATTTTCGGACGTGTTTTCGGTTTTATCGCAGTTTTGTATTTTTCACCGAAACGAGCAGCTTTTGAATTTTCATGGTATTTTGTAAGGGTCGAGAGTATCTTACGAGGAATCAAAGAATTTTTTCTACTCATTTTGCCCTTGGTCAAAGTTTGACCAAGTTTGACTTTTGCAATTTACTATTTTAATAATATATTTAAATATCTTTACTTTTTATTTATTTTATTATTATTTAAAGTTAGCAAATTGTGATAGTTTTTACCTTGTGTATCTGACCACCTCCATCATATTTTGCATTTGTCTTGTTTCATTTTCAAGCTAGAGAGAGAGAGAAAATTCTAAAGAAAGAGTGAGTGGAAAATTTTGTAAAATTCAAGAAAATTTCAAGTGGGAATTGGAGGTTAGTGGCCGGCTATTAAGTGGAGGTTTTTGGCAAAGCTTGGGTGCTTTTCAAGGGCTTGGTTTGGTGCTTTCTAGCTTAGGAGGAAAGGTAGGCAACTACCCTTTTTTTTTTCTTGCATATTTCATGAGTTTTGCTTGATTATTGATGTATTTATGCTTGCAATCATTGAATTGATGATGTATTGAACTTAATTTGGTGCGTATTAAGTTTATTGACCCCAAAAGTTTGGGTTTAGATTTTATAAAAATTGTGAAGTAAAGCATGAAATTGTTGGATTTAATTATGGATTGATGAAATTGGTTGATGAATTTGGTGTTGTGCATGCTTAATTTGATAGAATTGGTGAAAATTTGATAGATTGCAATGGATAGGAAGGAGCGGCCATGTGTAGGAAACTTTGTGAAAAATTTTACTTGTAGGGGTATTTTAGTCATTTCACTTATAAAGGGTATTTTAGGAATTTTTAAAAAGTTCAAGGGTATTTAGGTCATTTTGCATGCAAGGGACTTAAATGGGATTTTTGAAAATGTTTAAGGCATTTTGGTCATTTGCATGTAAAGGACATAAATGAAATTTTTAAAAATGTCAAGGGCATTTAATCTTTTTATAGAGTTGATTTTCAACTTCAGCTTTATAGAGAACGAATTTCTCTAAAACTTCGTCTTTACTTTTGAGCAAATACACATAGCAAAATTTCGTGTTATCATCAACAAAAGTAATAAAATACTTATTACCACCCCTTATTGGTGTAAACTTTTGATCACATTTATTACTATGGATCATATTCAAGGGTTCAGTATTTTTTTCAATCGTTTGAAAAGATAATCTTGTCATTTTTGCCTCAACACAAGTCTCACACTTATGCTTAGGATCAATTTGGAAAGTAGGAATATGGTTTAAGTTAATTAATCTCTTTAAAGAGCTATAATTAATATGCCTTAATCTGCCATGCCATAAATTGGAAGACTCAAACAAATACACAGAAGAAACATTTGTTTTATTCATTGTCTTTGGCTTTATAGTCATTACATTTAATTTGAAAAGCCCATTACAAATATATCCCTTTCCCACAAACATCCGTGACTTCGACAAGACAACCTTGTCAGGCTCGAACACCATCCTAAATCCATGCTTGTTCAACAGAGAACCATAAATGAGATTCTTTCAGATTTCAGGTACATACAGTACATTGTTCAATGTCATGGTCTTTCTAGAAGTCATCTTCAAGACTATCTTTCCTTGACCTTGAATCTCGGACGTCGCAAAATTTTCTATGAACAACTTCTCCCCACTATCAACTGGGTCAAAAGTGAGTATATAACACCGATTGATGATTACTGTAGACAACATGAAATTAAATATGAAGTAATTCCACCATATTCACCTCAATCAAATTATGTGGTTGAATGGAAGAATTGTACCTTGAAAGAGATGATGAATGCAATGTTAATAAGTTCTGGGTTACTTCAAAACATGTTGGGGGAAGCTGTTTTGGCGACGAATTATATTTTAAATAAGATACTCTGAAAAAATGAACAAAAGACACCGTATGAGCTGTGGAAAAGAAGACAATATTCTTATAAGTACCTATGAATATGGGGGTGTTTTGCTAAAGTAGTGGTTCCAACACCGAAGAAGGTGAAGATAGGTCCAAAGACCGTTGATTGCATCTTCATAGGCTATGCACAAAATATGAGTGCTTATCGATTTCTTATGTACAAGTCTGAAATCCCCGATATACACAAGAATATGATTATGGAATCAAGGAATGCGTCGTTCTTTGAACACGTTTTTCCATATAAGTCCAAAGAGGGACCAAGTTCGTCAAAGCGAACGTTTGAGACTATGAATGAAGATAGTTAGGACTAAGAACAAGAACAAGAACAAGAACAAGAGGATGAATATGAACCTTGACGCAGTAAAAGAATAAGAACAGAAAAATCATTTGGTCCATATTTTTTGACTTATATGCTAGAGAGTGAACTTCAAAACTACAAAGAAGCTGTTAACTCTCTGGAAGGCTCTTTATGGAAAGAAGCCATTAAGAGTGAGATTGATTCCATCTTGTAGAACCATACGTGGGAACTAGTAGATCTTTCTCCGGATAGTAAACTACTAGGGTATAAGTGGATTTTCAAGAGGAAAATGAAAGCAGATGGAACAATTGATAAATACAAGGCTAGGCTTGTAATTAAAGGTTACAAACAGAAAGAAGGCCTTGATTATTTTGATATGTATTCTCCTGTGACGAGAATAACTTCCATAAGAATAGTACTTACAATTACTGCGTTACGTAACCTTGAAGTACATCAAATGGATGTAAAAACTGCTTTTCTTAACGGAGATCTAGATGAAGAGATCTACATGGAGTAACTTGAGGGTTTTGCTGCTTCAGGACAAGAAAAGAAAGTCTGCAAGTTAGTAAAGTCCTCATATGGCCTGAAGCAAGCACTGAAACAATGGCATCAAAAGTTTGATAGTGTTATGCTGACCAATGGATTTAAGATCAATGAGTGTGACGAATGTATATATGTCAAGGATACAGAAAATGACTATATCGTTTTGTGTCTGTATGTTGATGACATGCTCATTTTGGGTAGTGATGATTACATGATCAAGTCTACTAAAGTTATGTTGAGCACAAGGTTCAACATGAGAAATATGAGACTTACTAATGTGATTTTAGGGGTGAAGATTTTAAGAACCCCTGAAGGGCTAGTTCTTAGTCAATCACATTATGTGGATAAAATACTGAATAAGTTCAGTAAAGATGATTCTGGTGTGGCTAGGACACCTTTAGATATAAATCTTCACTTGTTGAAGAACAAATGAGAGAATGTATCTCAGTTGGAGTATTCTAGGGTGATCAAGAACTTGATGTACTTAATGAGTTGTACGAGACCAGATATAGCCTACGCGGTTAGTAAACTAAGTAAGTACATGAGAAATTCAAATGATGATCATTAGAAAGGGATCGTAAGAGTGTTAAGATACTTATGGTATACTCGTGATTATGGACTACACTATACTCGATATCCAACTGTATTGGAAGGATACAGTGATGCCAACTAGATATCTAATGTGAAGAACTCAAAGTCGACTAGTGGGTATGTGTTCACACTAATAGGTGCAGCAGTACCATGGAAGCCCTCGAAATAAATGGTTATAGCCTGATCCACAATGGAATCAGAGTTCATTATTTTGGATATATGTGGTGAAGAGGCTGAATGGCTACGCTATTTCTTAGAGGATATTCCTAGGTGGCCTAAGCCTGTGTCAGCTGTTTTTGTTTATTATGATAGTCAGTCAGCGATAGGCAGGATGTAAAATGTGATGTATAATGGTAAGTTTAGACACATACATTGTAAACACAACATCATTAGACAACTAATGTCAACTGGAGTTATCTCTGTTAACTATATAAGTCAAAGGATAACATTGCGGATCCGCTAACCAAAGGGTTAAATAGAGAGTTATTTGAGAAGTCATCGAGAGAAATGGGAGTAAAACCCATAAAATTGAAAAGTCAATACAATGGAGATCCCAAGATCTAGGTTCAAAGGGACAACTAAATTGTAAAGACTGGTTTGGATCACTGTGGAGGGTTTTTTTTTTTAATCTTATGTCCATTTCTATGATGAAACAGTGATACTTGTTGGAGATGAGGATAAGCTTAGTTTTTAATAATTCTTATGCGTCGGGTAATCCGAGAGGAGTATAACGGGATACTCTTAGTGAAAGAATCACCTATGTGAGAGAGAAGAGGGGCCGTTTCAAAGAAGAATTGTATTGGGCACAATTCTTTAGAGACTCTTGCAGAACTAGGGAAGATGTCCATGGCCAAAATGGACATAACAGTGAGAATTGAAGAATGCCAGGAAGGAATCCTATGTGCAATATATCATCTTTTACATAAACGATAGTAAGGTTCAAAGATATCACGTCTACTTTCAATTAGTAAAGTAAATATATTGTCACAAGAGAAGGTTCAAAGGGTAAAACCTACCTATCCTATGTAGGTTTCAACTGTAGAACTCTAACACCAAGTCTAGTAGGTTGTATACAATTCATTCATGTGGGGGATTGTTAGAAATTTTAAATGTCTTGTAACGTTCTAACATTAGTGTGAATGAATTGTGGGTTTTGGTTTTGCTTTTTCAAATTGTAAAATGATTTTGGATTTAATGTGTTAACGTTGCAACGTTTCAAACGTCTCAAAATAAATGGTTTTTATTTGTTTTGTCTAAAAAACCTCTTGGACATAAGATGAGTCATACAATTTTTTAGAGTTACACAGTTTGAAGCTTACAGTTGAGGAAAATAGAGAATTGAGCACGTAATATTACTAAGGGTATTAGACACGATTGAGTTAGTATGTCCTTGTGATAGAGTGAAGGCAATTTTCAAGTTCGTGGGAAGAAGTTTCAAGTCGTGCAAAGTTTGAAATTTTTTGGAGAATTTGTTGTATACTGGGAGACGAACGTTCAGTAGTTACAAGCATCGTGTGTGGAACGAAATCGTCTTAAGGAAGCTGTGGTAGCATACAGGCCTCGAATCGGATCAAACTCATTCAGCATACGAGCAATCCTAATCTGAACAGGTTTCCTCTTTGTTTCTTTGTGTTGGTTTTTCCACGTTGTTTTATTCGTATATTGTTTGTAGCATACGAATTTCTATTGTCTATTGTACCTGTTTATTGTTTGATTAAGATAACAAAATAAAAACATAATATGGAAATTTTTAAGCTTTCATAACAATTTAAGAAATGTTTTCACATTTGTTCCTTTCACTATTCCAGTCTACAGACACTAGTCAGAAAAAATAAGTTGCAGAAAAAAAAAATCATAAACTCACCCAATTATGTAATATAGAGAATGATCTATTCAAAAGCTATGGTGGTGACCTCTTTTTCCATCAAGATTATCACAGACTAATCTGATAAGCTGCCAAACACCTGTTGATCTTCAGCTTCAGGCGATCACCTTCAAATAGATCAATGTTAAAGAAATAAAAAAAATTTACAACAAAAACTCTAATTTAAATATTTGTTAAGGATGATCAATAAAAGTTTCAAGTTCAGCTTTATCAGAGAATTGAGAGGAGAAGACTTCCGGAATAACAGCTTGAAGGCGTTTGTAAACTCCAAAAGTATATATAAATTACAATTCGATTAATACCATATATTCGTTAGGTGGAAATTTCTCTAAAAAATAATCTTTCGAAAAAAATAAGAATTTTTGTAAAACGACAAATATTGTAAAAATAATAGACTGTCGTTTAACAAAAAAAAAAGAGATAATGGCCATTTCTTAATGAATTTAGGCAAAGCAAACCTTTGGTAAGGAAATGTGAACATTAGTTAATGTCCAGATCTCTGTTTTCTGAATTCTATTTATATATTTCAAAATTTTATTTTTGCATTTTATATATTCGTATATGCTTTATTGTTCTTTAAACTTTCGGATCATTCCATGCTATATTTGTTTTTATATTATTATTTTTTAATTAGCATATGCTTAGGTTTCTGGGAATACTGTGTTAACTTCTAGGTCCGACTTTGTGATGAGTGATCAGGAATAAACTTTAATTAATTTTGAAACACTAACATTTTTGGTGACTCTGGATATGTTATAAATACATGTGCTAGGAGCGAGTAGTGTCATATAATTTTTATTAAATTAAACTACACTTCTTGATTTTATATGGATTTGACAAAGCTTAGTATTAATCTGTCTTTGGTAATAACAGTTTCTGTGTCACAATTTGTATAATTAAATAAGAAACCATATTATAAAAAATTTAGAGACCAATTTTAACATGTGTTTTATATCTATGAAACTTTCCAGCTTCTTTCTATTTACATATGTTACAATAAAAATCAATTTCTATTTCACTAGTTAGTTCTTCTGAAACACTAACATTTTTAGTTCTCTGTTTTGTAGATCAGGAATAAACTTTAATTAATTCTTTTATGTGTGATCAAATTTGTGCTGATTTGTTTGTGTGGTATTCATGTTGAATTAAAGTTTCAAAGTTAAAGGATTTAATGCTGTGTGAATTAACAATCTGTCCTTGTGTGGAGGTCGGTCTCTAGATGGAAAACAAATTCTATATTTACACTTTTAATTAGTAATACTAATTTAATTTGTCTCTAAATATTACGATTTAATTTATGATGATTTACCTAGATGTTATTAATGTTTTAGGGCTTGTTTGGAATTGCTTATGTAAATAGTACTTTTTTCAAAAGTACTTTTTATTTAAACACTTTAGTTAAAAAGTACTTTAATAATAAAACATTTTATGTTTGGTGGAAAGCTATAAAAAAATGCTTTAAAGATATTTAACACTGTTTGAAAAAACACTGTTTTGGAGAAGCACCTATCAGGTGCTTCTTAAAAAAAGCACTTAAAGTATTTTTTTTTTTTTATAAAAAAGTGCTTTAAAATTTTTTAGCCAAACATATTTCAAATTGCTTTTTTTTAAAAAAAAAATATTTTTTTTATTAAAAAAAGTAATTCCAAACGGACTCTTATAATAATTTATATCATTTTGTTAGTTTCATGAGAGAATCAAAATTGTTAAATCCTTGTCACATGTATGATTATTTCTTAATTAATTTTAAAATTCTAAGAGTAGTTTTTGCAACTTTACATGCATTTAATAATTGGACTACTTAGACCGTGTTTGGATTGAATTAGGAAAGGAAAATATAAGAAAGGAAAGAAAAAAAAAATAATACTATTTATAATAATTGTTGTTGGATGATTATTTAATGGAAAAGAAAAAAAGAGAAAAAAATAAAAATAAAAATCAGTTAATGCACTTTATGTTGTTTATAAAAATAATCTCGTATAAAAGTCAATAAATTTTATTATGCAATATCAATAAGCGTAGTTTTGTAATATTAAAAAATTTCATTAAAATTTTTTCTTTTGAATAAAAAAGGGCATCAATGTGGGATTATCAATTTTATTAGAAGATAGTATAGCCCTACACCTAGGGCTTTGATAGCGGCTTGCCAACACTCATAACTGTAACTTTCGTAAACAAGTGTGAGAGTTCAGTTAGTTTCCTTACCACTAGGCCACAACCCCAGTAGCTTTATTAAACTTTTTTCTTTTCCTTTATTTTCCTCTCACTTTTGGGTGAAAAAGAAAATAGCCTAAGTTAGACAAAAATAATTTCTTCATTTTCCAACCCTTCCTTTTCCTTTCCACCAATTTTTAACAATCCAAATAAGAAAATTAAATATTTTTCTTTCTTTTACCTCCTATTCCATCAATCCAAAAAGATTGTTTGTCTTAAGCAGCTAAGGGACCGATTCACTTGCTCATTTTGCTAAGTAGATAAGGTAAGTAGATCATACCTATAAGTTAATTGATTATTATGTTATGTATAATTTTTTTTATTTGCATATTAATGTTTGTATGTCAATGTTGTCTATGGTATTTTATTTATGACATTACATATGCACTTCAAGGCATAACACAAAGTGTTCATGAAAAACGAGTCTTTTTCCAAAAGTTTATTAATTTATAAATGTTTTAAAGTATCTGTTTCATTTATGGAAGGAGTGGTATTTGACTATATAACCGACAATTTTATAATATTAATGATGTCTCCGTATTGGGAGGGGTAATCTTATGACCATCAAAGGGGAACTTCCCCATTTTAGAGTGATAATTGTGTGTATTAATGATTTCGGTTATTATATTCACATGGTTGTTTAGTACATGTATATTTGATAATGAGGATCATATACAATGTTTATTCGGTTAAATGGAAATGAAAATGAAACTGATGATGACCCACTATGATTGATTGACCAAATCCATTACTAAATGTCAATAAGTTTACAAGAATGTTTAATTATCAAAAATACCCTTCAAAAATAATAATTTTTTTTGTCCAAAACTGATAGATACAATTCGTCTTCGTCAAATATTTTGTTAGTGATAAATTGATTCGTCTGATGACGAAGTCATCCTAAAAAAATTAATTTTTTAAAAAATAATTTTTTATAATATAAGAAAATAAAAAAGATAAAGATAATAATAATTTTTTTTTATTGATAAATAAGATAAGGATGGTAATAATTTTTTTTCTTTTTTACCTAATAAATAAGATAAGGATGATAATAATTTTTTTAAAAATTTGATGAATTGATTCATCAACGACGATTACCTCATCAAATACGTCATTATGCTAATTAGGCCTAAAAATTTCATAAATTAATTCGTAGTTAATAAAATTCGTCAATGACGAAGCATCTGATGAAGTGATGAAGCATCTGACAAAGTATGCAAACTATTCTAATGAAATATGCAAAACCCATTTCATGTTTTACATGCAAAGACGAATTAATTGTGAAGTTTGTATACAATTTCATAGCCATACACAATTAATTTTTTATTTTTGAAAACTAATTAATTCTCATAAGTTATGAAAAACTCATTTTATAGTTTATAGAAGCTCTCAAAAAGTGTATGACTTTGTAATTGTGGCTAAGGTTATTAAAAAAAAGAACATAACAAAATATATGTGGCCACAAAAAAAAAGACATGAAAAAAAGAAGAAGAAAATATTGTAAACGAAGACCAAAAAGAAGATGACGATGAAGAATATGAAGAAGACGATGAGGTATATAAAGCGAAAGAAAATCTAAAAATATTTAAGAATATATTTGATTTTTTATTTAAAAACTGATCCAAATAATAATTTTAAATAAAATTGATAAAAAAAAATTTAAAACATCATTAAATATAATATGGCATCAAAAAACCCAAAAGTTTAGCCATGTTTTTAGCCAAAATCCATTAACCTCCTGTCTTTCCAAAAAAATAAACTCTTTGTCTTGCCAAATAAAATAAGTCCAACCTTACGTCCATGATGAAACCTCAGCCAAACTTTTTGACTTGGCTGAACCGTCTTTTTATTCACTCCTTGGTCAATATTCTTTTTCGGCCAAACCTTTTAGACTTCATCCTAAGCAATTTCTCATCGGCCTAAGCAATTTATCTTCGACAAATTCAATTCAGCCAACCCTTTTCGTCCTTGGCCATTCTTTAGTCGGCCAACCAAGGCCAAAAATTAGGTGGAAAAAAGTGTTCAAACAATACTTATTCGGTTAAATAAAAATGAAAATGATCCACTATGACTGATCGACCAAAAACGAATGTTTACAAGAATGTTTTATGATATTAATAATCTTACAAGAATATTTTATGATGATATTTAAATGAAGGAAAATATATGCTTTTTATTATTTAATGTATACATGAGCATATATTGTCATTTCACAAAGGTTCAATATGCTTAGTGGGCATTGGTTTAATATATTTAATTTTTTTTCCGGATGATAATTAGGGGTTTTAGCGGTTGCTATCTGCGCGGTATTTTATTGCTTGTTTCATGATATTTTAAAGAGTTTGTTTTTTATTAAACAAATATTTAAGAAATATTTCATTGAGACTAATTTTTTTTTTTTTTTATAAATTTGACACTTTTATTTATGTGTTATGATACATGAGAGGACTTATTTATTTGATTTAAATATTTTTTTTTTCTATAATAAATATGAAGTATTATATTTTATAAACAATAATTAAAATTTTTTAGCATTAAATATAAAATTTAATTTTATTAATGAAATTTAGGATTATCACTTTCTGATATAAGATTTCTAGACTCAGTAGGATCTTTTGATAACCAAGTGACAGTCATGTGTCACTTTCAAGAATTAATAGATTATGAATTGAATTATAGTTCAAGACACCCAATTCACTTCAAGTATGAAAAGGTGCAACATAATTTATAAATTTTGCAAGTGAAACTGCATGGACTTATTTATTTAGTTTTACTTGTTGTTTTCCTATGATTTTCTACCTAGCAATGAGATCATATGTATTTTATTTTCCACCTAACAGGCATATTAGGAACAAGACGTGTTTTATAGCATGAAGTGTATTTAATAACACTTTAAAATACATTTTGAAAAATTGAAAAGTTTGGTAATATTTAATTAAGACGTTTTAAAGGCTTTATAAAAGTTATAAGGTATTCAATTAATAGAATTTAATATACTCCACAAGTAATGATGTATTCATTTTAAATTTTTTACAAGTCCGTGAAATTCTAAAATATTTAAAATGTTAATGACTTTAAAATCACATAGAATTTTAAATACTTTTCAAAATTTTTATATTAAAACAATATGAAAAAATATCATGCTTTTTCCCTCTCTCACCTCCCACCCCCAAAGACTTTTGTAAGCTTTCTTTTAAAAGTCTATAGAATTCAATAGAATTCTATTAATTCTACAAAAGCAATAAAAAGTCTGCAAAATAATTTGAATGTTAAAATTGAATACATCCTCAAAAATCTCAAATTAAGAAATTAATGTATCTATAATTTTTTTTAGGTGGATCAAGTCATTGTAATTATTGCAAATTGGATTAGTAAAATATAACTCGTTTGTTAATTAATTTTTCAATGCTATACTTACAAATGTAAGTAGCTTTACCAAGATTATTTACCAACTCAAATATATGTATTTTTACCAACCGACTTGGGTTAATGTGGCAGTACAGTTTTGGTTGAAAATTTAATATAACTTAATAAGAGATAAAGTAATCTTAAATGAAAGCAAATAACATAATGTAAAATCAACTACCGTGTCATTTAATAAATAATCTTGATAAAACTTTTTAGTAAGTATAAATTTACTGTGCCCGATATATGCATATACTAGTTTAAATTGGACACTAAGTCGCTGATTCCAGCATCAAAATTTTGATATATCCTAATTAATTGCCAAAAATTATATATTTGTCCTAATTTAAATAAAGCAATATTATCCAAAAGATGAAGAAAAGCTGTTGCTTCATAAACTACAGCCAATTTTTCATTTAATGAAAACAAAGACTCTCACAAGCATAGATATATGCTTTAACCACAGTGTATTTTTACTTTAAACACAATATTTATTTAACGGTTAAATATATATATATATATTTATATATATATATATAGAATTGCTCTAATGTACTATATGGCTTATATATGATAATTAATAATAAAAATATAATTGACTAATTCACATAAGTCCAGTGAAAAGTGAATATAAAAATTAATATATAATATGAATTTATTTTTTTGTCCATGTTTAATAAAATGTCATATATATTTTACTTACCATGTATAAACCATGTAGTATATTAGAATATATATATATATATATATATTGCTTGAATGAAACCATTCCTTATAAAGAATTTTACACGTTGCCAAATGCCAGCTATGAGAAACTGAACTCCTATTGACGGACCACGTTTAAACAAAACTAAGAAAGCATCATCCTAAAAGGTTAGATGGACAAGCTTCACAAACTCCATTCCAGTTTCTGTTTAATGCATGCAAAGAAATCAATCCTCGTACGCCTTGGGAACAAAAACCAGCACGTCCGAGCTTATTTCTATCTAACAATGTGCCATTAACGTGAATATATAATTCAAAACTCATATGATTAGCAACACAGCATAGATAAACAGTTGTTTTACATTCATTCATCCGTACATTTGTGCAATAAAAATGCTAAAACAACAGAAATAATTCTAAGGAGGAGAAATATTTCATGCAGAGAACATAAGATTGTTATGGTTCAATGCTCATCAACCTCCCAAAACGTTATTACTTATTCCCAATTTTCTAAAAGGACAAAAAGATGCTGAATGAGTCAAACCTGCTTTTGAACATGTATATACCTGTTTCTTCAGCCTAATTTTTTTCTCTCTAAAAGTCGCAACATTTTCATTTCATCCTATCATCTCTGTTAAATCAGAGTAAAGCCAGCATTCAAAGAACAATTTGAATTGATTGATAACTTGACTATAATTTATGTGCAAGTAAAAGAAAAAAAAGTAGAGAAATAAATTGTCACAAAAAACACTTTTAGCCCAAAATATTACCATAAAAGATATAAAATTGAGACACATATGCTAATGTTATCAATGGAATATCTAAAACAAATACAGCAGCCTGTTTAAGTGCCAAAAATAAATTAAACAGCAACAAAATCATCTAACCTTTGATATTTAACTAGGTGTAGTAGTAGTGATATTGCAAATATCATCTTTTTATCGCGCCGTAAACTGTGCTCTCTCTGCTGGCTTCAGAATCTGGAAAGAGCACATCAGGGTTTCATCAATACTCATCATTGCGCCAGCATTATCATATTCATCACTATAGCAAGGGGCTGAAAATATTGTTACAAGTTGTCTGTTGGAAAAGAACTCATATCCATCCTCCACAACCTAGAAAAAAGCATTTATTTCAGTCCCCACAATGAGTAAGATTTGAAAGCATAATCAGAAAACAACAGCAGAACAAGAAAACAAATAACCTGATGGCCACGACAGATAAGGTCCAAATTATGCTTAGTTAAGAATTCTGAAACCTTATCAGAGCCAAAGGTGAATGAAATGTTTGTATCATTATTCATTCCCCATCCCTCAACACCTGGATCAGGATCCGACCAAAGCAAATCACAGAGCAAGCCAGTATCAGGGATGTCAGTTGGACGAAGTATGTTTCTAATTTGATCAAAGTCATCCAGATCAGGAGAGAGACCCCCATGCATGCACAAAATTTTGTCATCTATAAGAGCCGCCACAGGAAGGCAGTTAAAACAATCAATAAATGCTTTCCATAGCCTCACATTAAATCGCCTCTTACACTCGTCATAGAATCCATATATTCGACTAACAGAAGCACATTCATGATTTCCTCTAAGAAGGAAGAAGTTCTCTGGATATTTAATTTTAAAGGCGATCAGGAGGCATATTGTTTCTAAACTCTGCTTGCCATGATCAACATAGCCACCTAAAAATAGATAATTGGCACTAGGAGGAAAACCCCCAAATTCAAAAAGCCTCAACAGATCACCATATTGCCCATGGATGTTACCTAGGGAAACAAAGAAAACAATCACAAGGTCAGAAATATTAGATCCAGGAAGAAAGGACAAATACACAACAAATTCAAAAGGAAATCACCACAAGTACCATAAGAGAAATATACTACAAATCAAATCACCATCTTTAAGAAACCTGGAATGAGATAGAGTTGAGTTGAATGAAGAATTATCTAATGCCAAACCCTTATGCCTTATGGTGGGCTTAGGACAGGGACAAAAAAAAAGAAAAAAAGAAAACATACACAAGTTCAAATTGCATGACCCTAACCATATGTGTAATCATTTTACCAAAACTCACTAGATCACATAATATGGGGCAATCGACCTAATACTCTCTCATGCACAACAACTACTAAATAGAAAAGGAAAGCAAACGTTCATCAAGGAGAACAAATGGGCTTGGACAAAGAAAAATAGAAATGGTAAATAGATATTGTAGGAAACCTTTCACCCTTCTTAGCAGTGAAGCGTATAAGCATGTCTTATGCATGAAACAAAGTTAACCAAAAAGTCCTAGAAAAATAAAAGAAGTTGTTGGAATTATACTACTCAAATCATGTTCTTTGCTCCAAACTTCCACCCTTCTTCAAAGTTCATTTATATATGCTCCTCTAGTATTGGAACCTTGGATCACAATGATGTTTCACTTTCACCCAAATAAATTATAACCTTACACCCAAATACGTTACAAACATATCCTCCCGCAGTGAAATAGAAACTATAGTTTTTAAGGAATATAAACTATGAATATACTCTTTTAAGGGTGGCAGGTAATTGGAAAGAAGTTATTTAAGACAAACTAGTTCTGGGAGAAGCTAGGCATTAACATTTTCAAAGCTTTCATCTCTTTCTACAATTTAGCAATCAAGCAGAGTAGAGCATGCGATAGGTTGGAAAATCATGTTTCTAGTAAGAAAATCAACATACTAGCCATGCCAACTCACGGAATGCATGATAGAATCAACAAGGGCCATGCTATTGTACTACAGTATGTACATTACATAACTGCCCTTACAACTTTCATAACCATGGACAATGCTTTTAAATCATGGGCACTAGTTTAGGTTTCACCAATACGATTACCAAGACTTGGGTTTGGTAAATAATTTTCAAAACAACCCAGAGCTAGTTAAAAAATTAATCAGAAAATTTGAACAAAATGGCATTTTTTGTAAACTATCTACTAAATCAATTGTGCACCATTTTTGTCTCTTACCAAAAGGTCAATAACTTCAAAAGGAAATGAATTTAGATATGAGCCTTCTAAATGCTTGCACGCCCATAACTCAACACCCTACTTTGATTAGATTTTTCGATAGAAACGTGAGTAAAAAACCATAGAAAACCAGGGGGAAATAGCAACAGTCAATGATTAAGAAAGGAAAGTTTCAATTTTGATACGTAGGTATGTATTTACGTGCAACATTATGTAGCTATAAGCTTACCACAAATTTTGATAGGGGCTTCAAGCTCAAGCAAATTAGGTTGTTCAAGAAAGATTTCTCGGGAAGCAACACATAGCTGCTTGATCTCTGACTCTGTAAGGACCTGCTTATAACCAGAAACTCCTATGAGCCTTGTGATTATATCATCCAGTAACGCAGGGTCCATCCTTCCCTGACTTTGAGGTTTCGTTACATCTGATTCCACAACACTCTTTAATGGCTGGAATTTCTCCTGAAGAAACAAATAGCCAAAGATAAATCCTGAGACGTGGTTGAAAGAAAGTTATTCTATTCTTTCATACTATTTGATTAGCACGTTTTGACTCTATCTAGAGAGCTTTGCCTTGAGTTAGTGATTAGAAAAGTGCCATCGCAACCCACCCCCCACCATCCACCCATCCAAAACAAATAATCATAAAAAACAAAGAAATTTGATTAAGTGGCTCCTGATTCACATGTCTCTCTACAAGTCTTTGGTATAAAATGGTTTGACTTACCTTAGGAATAACCCCTAGCCTTGGGAAGCAAGGAATGCTACCACTGGTGCTAGTCTCGGGTAATGAAGATGGATCTTGGGGTTTACATGAGGCCGTGCTCGTCTCTGGAAATGAAGATGGATCCTGGGGCTTATATGAGGGCGTGCTCGTCTCTGGTAAAAAGGATGGATCGTGGTATTGCTTATAAATTTCATCACCGACCGCTGGAATATCCAAATTGCTGTTTATAGTTTTGAGTACTGTCTCCACAGTAACATGCTTAGCAAAATTGGTCCTTTTCACCTTGTTTCGAATTCCACCACCCATTGCGTTTCGTCTTTTCTAATTCACAATTTTCATACAAATACTGAAGCCAACCCAACTCTCAGTACAGCCCGAAAACAATCAGAAATCCTGACATAGAAATTCATTTTCCATTGATGGTTCAAAAGAAAAATGCAGATGGAAATTTTAAGCTTTCATAATGATTTGAGAAATTTTGCAGTCTACAAACACTAGTCAGAAAATAATAATTTGCAGAATTAAAAAAAAAATAAAAAATTCAGGAACTCACCCAATTATGTAATATAGAGAATGATCTATTCAAAAGCTATGGTCGTGACCTCATTTTCCATCAAGATCATCACAGACTAATCTGAAGAGCTGCTCAACTCCAGTTGATCTTCAGCTTCAGGTGATCATCTTCAAATTGAAATGTTAAGTAATAAAAAAATTACGACAAAAACTGTAATTTAAATATTTTTGTTGAAATTTTATTTACAACAAAAATAAAATTTAAAGTTCAACTTTATCGGAGAAATTGAGAGGCGAAGACTTTTTTTGTTTTGGTAAAAACTTTCGGACTAACATTTTCATGCCGCCGTTTGTTAACACAGAGAGTCAACGACTTCCGACGCGTTTGTTTTTTTAAAATAAAATAAAAAATCAAAACTGGCGGCTAATTTAATAATAGTTTTATGCTATGTTTACGCCAAACATTATTATTTAAACGTTTTTAGCCGATATTTTATCATTTCGTATCCAAAATGCTTTGGGAATACAAAATGTCAGACAGTTTAACAATAAAAGTTTTAGCCCATTCGATTTTCAATTGAAATCAAATCCATATCCTCCTTGATTTCCAATCCTTTACTTTCCTCCCTAATTTCAAATCTCTCCATTTTCCTTATTGATTTCAAATCTATCCATTTTTCTTATTTATTGCGAATCGCAATCAAATTAAAGTGTGGCTACTGTATTTGCCATCGCCGTCGGAAAATCACGATGGAGGTTAATATTCCGTTTTTATAATTCCATAATTTGTATTTGGAATTTTTTTGTAAATTACCTCTAATATTAAAGATAAATACAGTCCGCATCTAATAATATTAAAATTATGTAAATATTTTTTCTGATAGTATTAAAAGTTAGCCGTTTAATTTTGTTTGCAGATAAAATATTAATAGAAAATTGATAAAAATATCCACAAAAATAATATAATTTGAAAAAATACTTACCTAATTTATATTTCTTGTAAAACTTAAGTAAAGTACCCAAACTATCTTTATTTATTTTCTATTGCTCAAACTCATTCCTTCCTTCAATCCTCATCGCTGCCTTCTCCTTCCTTCATAATAAAGATTTGAAGAATTTTTTTTATATATCGATCTAGGTTTGAAATTGAATGGATATTGTATATATATGTGTAATTGATTTTGATTTTAAGAGATTTTGATATATTTGGTTTGAAATGCATGGTTATCATGTATTTTGTTTCGAAAAATTACAACGTCAGAAAACACAGTGTACTGGTGGGAGTGCATAATTTCAGCACTTTTAAGGATGGACACAATACTATCCGTCATTAAAAAGGTATAACTTGGCCAAAAGGTCGAGGCCATCTGCAAGCCTGCCGAGAGAGCCCACTTTTAAGGATAGACAAAATTGTGACTGTCCTTAAAAGTATTAAAGTAGGTCTCAACCTTTTGGCCGAGTTATATCTTTTTAACGACAGACAGTATTGTGCTCGTCCTTAAAAGTGTTGAAATTATGCACTCTCACCAGCACATTGTGTTTTCTGAGGTCGTAATTTTTCAAAATGAAATACATCAAAACCATGCATTTGAAACCAAATACATCAAAATCTCTTAAAATCAAAATCAATTACATATATATACACAATACCCATTCAATTTCAAACCTAGATCTATATAAAAAATTTTTATTTTCTTCAAATCTTTGTTATGGATGAAGGAGAAGACAACGGTGAGGATTGAATGAAGGAATGAGTTTGAGCAACAGAGAATAAATAAGGTAGTTTGGATATTTTACCTAAATTTTATAAGAAATATAGGTTGGTGGCTATTTTTTTAAATTGTATTATTTTGATAGGTATTTTTGTCAATTTTCCAATATTAATTTTACCCTTGAATATTGTTTTACATGCCCTTAAACAATTAATAAAATATTCAAAATGAATGACGCATCAATAAATTTAAAAATAACACATGACAATATTAAAATATGTATAAATTAATATTTAATTTAATTTTCTGTTTTTTATTTTACTTTTATTTTTTTCTCCTTTGTTGGTTTTTTTCTCCCTTTTCTTTTTTAGATTTGTAATTGTCGTCGCCATCAGACCGACCACCATACACCTGAAAGCCTGATGTTCGCTCACTGCCTTCTATTGATTGTTGAGATTGACCGCTATCACCCGTCCAAACTACCTGCCGCAGATCTCACTTTCTTTTAGCCAAGTGTTGCTCATCTAGATCTTACTTTTTTTGAGCTTAGTAATTAATTAATGAAAGCTTGTTGGTTTTATTTGTTGAATTTTTGTGCGGTCTTTTTCTTTCTTTTCCCTACTTGTTGGTTGTTGAATGAAACCTGATTTTGTAGATGAAAAGAAGATGATGATGGTGTGAGGGCTGTGGTGTTGTTAGGTGCTCAAAGGGTATTTTGGGTCGAAAGACAGAGAAAGAAAGAGAGATCATGAGAGGGAGTGATGAAGATTTATGAACTTTTGTAGCTATTAAAGTAGCATAGAAATAAAAAGAAAAAATAGTAAAGCTTTAAATTGGAAGTCTTATTGATCTCTCTCACCCCACCATGCAACAGCAAAGCCATAGCTTTTTTAGTGTTCAAATTTCAGATGCAATAATTTTGATTTGGGCAGAATTTTAGATGCTAATGTTATCAATAGAATATCTAAAACAAACATAGCAGCCTGTTTATGTTAACAATAGGAGGAAAAAAAAAACACTATTTATTACAATTAAACTTTTAGTTATAAGAGGTATATATGTGTACACTAGGTGACGTCCTGGCATTCAGTTACATGAACCTTATTAATAACCCATACTTGCACATAATAAATTCTTAATACATGGACTACCCCATACAAAGTACATACACGTCTTTTTTTTTTTAGTAACGAACATACATGTTGAACTTAGATACGTAGGAAAATGCAAATTATTTTTTCCAACACATCCCCTAATTTGCAATTTTCTTCTTTAGTCCAAGAATAGCACGTAATCTTCAAAATCTTCAAACTTAAGAGGCTTTGTAAAAATATCAGCAATTTGAACTTGTGTCTTCACTTATTTGAGATCAACTTCCTTTTTGGCAATGCATTCTCTAATGAAATGATACCTTGTATCTATATGCTTACTTTGATCATGAAACAGTGGATTTTTAGCAAGAGTTTATGCAGATTTATTGTGAATGCAGACCTTCATAGCTTCCACTTAAGGCAAGTGAGGTTCTTTTAACAATCGTCTAAGCCAAATAGCATGACAAGTGTAAGAAGTTGCCGCCACATATTCAGATTCACAAGTTGAAAGTGTGACGACGGATTGCTTTTTAAAACTTCATGTAAATGCACAACCTCCCATAAAAAATACAAAACTGGTGGTGCTCTTTCTATTATCAATGTCTCCAGCAAAATTGCTATCACAAAATCCCACAAGTTTAAAATTATTAGATGAAGAATAAAATAACCTAAAATCAATGGTACATTTTAGGTAATGAAGGATTCTTTTAGCAACTTTCATGTGGCTGGTGATAGGAGCTTCCATAAAACGACTTAAGACTCCAACAACAAAAAGAATATCGGGCCTCATAAATGTCAAGCATCTCAAGCTTCCCACAAGACTTTTGAATAAAGTAGGATCTTCCTTATCTCTATCATCAAACTTTGACAACCTCATTCTGCTTTCAACGAGTGTGTTTATGGGATTGCAATCAAACAGTTTGAACTTCTTTAAAATTTATGTTGCATAGCCTTCTTGGGAGATAAAATTGCCAAATAGCAAGACATGAGCCCAATGTTGGCCATCTCAAACTCAAGTGACATAGCCTTCTTAAAATCTTCAAACAAGCTAGGATTGTTGCCATAGAAGATAAGATCATCCACATAAAGACAAACAAGCAAAATGTCACTATTATCATGCAACTTAACATAAAGAGCATATTCATGAAGACAATGAACAAACCCATTATCTTGAAAGTACTTATCAATGTGGCTATTCCATGCTCTTAGTGTTTTTTTTAATCCATATAAAGCTTTCTTCAATCTCAACACATTATCTTCATGACCTTTAACTACGAATCCTAATGGTTGTTTATAATAATTCAGTCCTAGAAAAAGTCTGAAGAAATTATTTTGTTCGAATAGCTAACTAAAGTTTAACTTTTCAATACAATTAGTGGGGTTCAAAGTTGCCTTTTTTCCACATGTAGTTTTATTTTGACTTTTGTACCTTTGTATAGAGCTCGTTGATATGAGTACGTAGACATGGTACATATCTAAATTGGAGTTACGGTGTATGAGATATAATTAATAAAAGACAGTGGAAAAATCATAATTTTGCTAAAATTTTAAAATTCCAGATCTTTCTTTTATTTTTCTTTCCTTCTTTTTTCCCCCCAATTTTTCTTCTTTTCCCCCCGACACCCCTTTTATTTTTTTCCTTTTTACACACGACACCATCGACGGAAACGCCACCATCATACCATAACATGCCGCCATCAAATGTTTCCAACCACACCCAAGTGATCACCAGTCCCCACCGCACCCCCGCCAGCCCTCCTTTTGTCGGAATAATTCTAATTATGGTTGAAAAATACCAAAAACATCAACTTTCTCTCTCCTCTTTTTGTTGGATTCTGAAAAGTTTTCCGGTGAAGGGTTGAACCTTTTCTACTCTTTTCAACCTCTTGAACATGATTATGACCTCGTTTTAGGTTGAATCTATCCTAAATGAGTTGTACATGAAAAAACCCCTTTGGGTAGCCACTTTTTGGCCAATTCTGGCCATCTCGTTTATTACCCGATGAAATTGAAGGTATATTCTTACTCCTTGTCTCATGGACTTTGATTTGATATGTAGTTTATTAATTTTGATTGAATATTGTGGAAACCCTCAATTGGACAGTTTATGGTATTTTAGAGACTATCAAATTTGAATATCATTGATAGCTATAATATTTAATTTTTGTTAATTCGAGCAACCAATAGATGTTTAAATATTAATTGGAGTAATAATTTTAAGTTGAATTGGTAATTTGAAAAACCCTCAAATCTTTAGGATTGGATTTATTCAGTTGGGTCTAAAAAAGTAGGAGAATAACTACGTACAAGATTATTTTAGACATTCTAGGACTATAGAAATTTCATGAGATTAGCCAATGGTTAACCTAGGTTGATTTTGAAATTCTTGGGATTTGTATACATAGCTATTAGTTATGAGGGATGTGAATTTGATCTAACTGGATTAAGTTTAATATACTAGAGGCTTTGTAGCTGGTGTGGATCTTGAATGAGAATGATTGAATATCAGTAGAGACACAATTAATGAGTGGATTCTACTTAAATTGAATTTGAATTACTTTTTGCTTTCAATTTAAATATTAGGATTTATTTTATGACAATATTTGGAAATTAAAGAATAATTGTTGGAAATGAATATTTTCCTTAATTTTAAATATATATTCATTTACTATTATATTGAGATATTAAATGGTTATTTTGGTATTTGAGAATTATTTTAATAAAGTATTTTTTGGAAATTAAAAATATGTTGATAATAAATAATTTTTCTAAAATATTTGGTACATATATATATATATATATATTGGTTATTTAAAATAAGAATTGACATTTTGATATTATTTACTATTAGTATGATGAAAATGTTTTCCAATGGGAGTTGACGTGGGATATTTTAAGTATTGGTTTGATGTATGTAATGTGTCACCCAATACAAATATTGACTGGTTGATGAGATATGTGATGATTATATTCATGCATGAAATGTGTACAATATATGATTCACCTCTGCTATGTTTTGGGATGCCAAGGATAGTATGCTAGTTTCCCCCTCCCTATCTATTTTTGCTATGCATTGGGACGCCAATAATAGTATGACAATTCCCCCATCTTCTTGTGATTACAGGTTGACTTAGCATATAAGGTTTTCATCGATTATAGAGATTTAATAAATGAAAAATATATTTATTATTATTATTATTATTATTCATATTTTAAATTATATTATGAGTTTACAAATAATTGTTTAATAGAGATTTATTCAGTTTTTAAGTTATATTTTGCAATATAATATTTGTATATTATTTTATGATTTAAAAGTTTTTTTTAAAGAATAACTAAAATATTTTATTTTATATTTTTGTCATTGATCCACTCACTAAGTGTATATCTTAGGATTATATTTTTAAAGGCATTCCCTTAGGTTCCTAGGATTTTCATTGAATTCCTTTCATGATTAAATTGGGTATAACAAAATTCTTGTGTAATAATTTACTTATACTTATATGGAATGTAATTATATTTGTTGTGAGATCTACAGTAGCATTTGTTGTGGTTATTGGACATATTTAAACTATATATTCTTTGCAAATACGAAATTTGGGTTTGTTCAATTTTTTTTTTTGGGCGGGGAGAGGGGGGATTCATTCAAAATTTCTATGAAAATTTTTGGTAGAATTCTCCCAAGGCAGGACCCATTTCGGGTATGGTCCTGTCATTGTTCTACATAGACCTCCTCTTCAAAATAGCCATTGAGGAAAGCCAACTTCACATTAAGTTGATAAATTCTCCACTTCATTTAAGCTACTATAGACATGAGCAAATAAATAGTTTCTATTTGAGCAACAGGTACAAAAACTTCTTCATAATCAACTCTGTGCTTTTGCCTGTAACTTTTTGCCACAAGCCTTGCCTTGTATCTCTCCACCTTTCTTTGAACATTCTTTTGGCCTTGTAAACCCATTTGACACCATTGCCTTCATGACCCTTAGGAAGAGTTGATAGCTCCCAAGTGTTACTTTTTTCTATGGAATTTTTCCCTTATCTGTGGTTTGTTTTCACCTTATTTCTCCTATGGCATCATCAAAGTTTATTGGTTCACTATTAACAAATAAACAAAACAAATCAACATTAGTAATCTCCTCGGTTTCGTTATAAAGTTATTCTTTGTAGCCTTTCACTTGAATTCTCTTGAGGTAAAGTTGATGCACATGAGTTCCAAGCCTGTTCTTCATTAAATTCAACGTCTCTACTCACCACTACTTTGCCATTGCTTGGGTTGTACAAATTGTAGTCTTTGAAATTTGTATCATAGCCAATGAATACATGTTTTACACTTCAATCAACATGAGCATATGCAATGCTTCCAAATACCCGCAAATGATCAACACTAGGCTTCCTTCCACTTCATGCTTCTTGGGAAGTTTTGCCTTTGACACTCTTTGTTAGAGACCTATTGTACATATAAACTACACAAGAAATAGCTCAGGCCTGGGCATATTTTTTGCTTTCAACATACATCTAGTTATATTAAGAATAGTTCTATTTTTTCCCTCTACTACACCATTTTGTTGTGGTGATCTAGCAATCATTAAAGAATGATGAATTCCATTTAACTCACAAAAATCATTGAATTTTTTTATAAATAACAAGTGCAATTATTGACAATTAGATAAATAACAAGTGTCTCACATAACAATATTGACAATTAGACCGTAATGGTCTACACTATGCCCTTACCAATTTAATATTATGATTATGATACTAGAACACTCCTGCACATACAACTGCAATTATTGTTATATGTGGATTTACAATTTGGATGAATGAATTTACTTTACTGTAGTGTAATACTTTTAGCCACATTATTTTAATCTACTATTACTTGATTTTGTTGCTCTCTTATTTGGTATGTTATGGTTACTTTCTTGAAACTTCTTCCTTTTTTTAATACATATTTTTTTAATGATTTACTTGTGTGTATGCTTTAAACTTTTGGATGTTTTCTTTGGATATGAATTTCATATGTAATGCTTTTCATAATTTGTAGTTTTCATTAGATTAGGCTAACTTTATGGTGATTGGAAGTACTTGAATCCATTGATCAATTTTCTCCATCTGTCATTTTTCTCTTTCCCTTAGGTGAAGAGATAACTTCAGGAGCAAAGCATATCCATGTACCAGAACTCTTGACAGAATGTGCTCTAGCTTGTGGAATTGATATTGTGACAATATTGACATATATTGATTTTTTCAGGTATATTTCTTTTCTAGTTCTTACATCCTATGCATTACTCTTCTTGTAGAAAGCAAACACTTCCCCTTTACGCTGATCATGTGTGACAATTTTGCTTATGAAGTTTAGTTTTATGATGCTAGATTCTTAAGACTGATTCCTCTTCCTCCCAGAAATAGTCGTTAAATTTCAACTCTTCTCATGCTAGGAAATATGCAGTCCTCTCTCATTTATCGGGAAAATGTAGTTTGGTAAATAATGGTTTAGTTCTTTGATCTAATGCACAAAGTTGGAAAGGACAAAGATAAGATTTCATTAGGGGTCAATACTTGTTATGTGGTTCTCGGAATGAAAATTCAATTACTAGTTTACTATAATTGAGAAACATCGGAGTTAGTAACTTAGAATAACAAGCGATAAGTGATAATGACCAAAACCAAATAGCTAATGCTCTTTTATCATTTTCACTTTAATCATCTGTTGTCTGTAGTCACTAGCCATTTTCGACTACTTTTATTTCTACACATCTTCCACAATACAATGTTGCTGGTTATGTTCGGGTTTTTGATTCCTTGTATATTATATTGGTTCTTAATTAAGTTTTGTTTATTTGAGATATACTTTTGAATATTTTTATGGAATTAAAAGTTTCGTGGCCTGGATTCTTAGTAAAATCAATTATGCTGGCTATTGCAGATATGGTGCACCTAAACATGGTGGATTTGGACTGGGCTTGGAGCCTGTGGTGATGCTCTTTTGTGGCTTAAATAACATCCAGGAGACATTTATTTCCCCGTGATCCACAACGGCTTACTCCTTAGATAGTAAAAGTCTTGGAGAAAAATAATGATTTGGAACATTTTTATAATCTAGTATGCAAAAGTTTCAGATTCTTTTTACTTAGGTTCTGATAGCACAATTGGAGCTGACCAAGTGTAAAATAAAATTATTTGAATTCCTATAGGTACTTAAAATGGCATTGAAAACTCAATTTTTGATATTATTATTATTATTTTTTTACCTTATCAATTTTGTTTATGGATTGTAGGTATCTATGGTAGCATAGAAAGCTTATTGTCATTGGAAGTTGAAGTAAACTTGAAATTTCGAGAAGAATATATGACATTGGAGTGTACTTTCAAAAATACAGGTGTTTAGATTATCTTGGAATGTGTTTATGAATATTATTTTAGTATTCATTTACTATAATACTATCATTGTATATAACATATTATGTTTTGATTATTAATAAAGTAATTTCATTTAAGTTTAATATTGATGATATTTAGATGTGAATTATAATAGTAGAACTATATTATGTAGGTATGAAAATTATAAAAAAAAAATGATTGTGTAGCTATGAACTTCTTGTAATAATAATTGAATCAGTAACAAAATTATAAGTTTGTAGCTATTTTACATATATTTCTATTTCATAGCAATTAGTTTTTTAGTGAAAAATAATTTGTAGCTTATTATCAATGGTAACAAAGTCTAATTGTATTTATATTGTAAGTAAAATGTAGCAATGAATTGTGATTTCGTAGCAATTTGACAAATAGCAATGTAATAGATGTCATATCTAATTGAATGATTTCGCTGCCAATGAACAAAAGATCAACATTTACAGAACCAATTAGTTATGACATCACCTTTTAGGCATTGAAAAAAAATTGTAAATTAGTTACAAATTTTTTTTATATCTTAGACCACGTTTGGTATATTGTATTGTATTAGCCTATATAGTATTAGTCTGTATTGTATTGATTTATATTGTATTAACTGAATTATATAGCTTATATTATTTATTATACATATATAAAAATAATTTCAAAATAATTCAATTGTTATGTTATAATATCATAAAATTGAACAATACTGTATAATTGAAATCCAAGGGAGGGTGAAGTATAATTTAGTCTATGTTTTCCACATAAATATATATCTCTGTATTATATAATACACCCCTACTTATTTTGTCAAATATGAGATAATATTATATAATAATATCTCACCCCACAATACACTATTTCAAACATGCCCTAAATGTATTAGTTTAGTTATGAGACATGTTTTGCAACAAAAAAACTATATTTAGTCAATAAAATTGATTTTTGTGACTTAAGACTATTCTATTACAGTCCTTTAGCAATAAATGAGTTACAAAATTTTTTCATTACCATTTGAGATTTTGCCACGATTTTTTGTAGCTCACTACTTTGCATGTACGAATATAAGAGATATGGTTAAGTGGAAAATTTTTTATTGTGTTAGAAGTAAATTCGCCTCCTCTTTCGAATCTCAAAGATTTAATTTCATAGTCACTCTTTTTCTACAAGAGTTTTGAACTTTTTAAATGCAACAAATGCCTCTAATTTTTTCTTTAAAAAATAAACCCAAGTCTTCCTACTATAATCATCAATAAAGAGCAAAAAATATTTAGTTTTACTGATTACGGATGGATTGATTGGTCCACATACATCGGTATGAACAAGTTGGGGTAGCTTGGTTACTCTTGTAGTGGCTTATCTTGGGAAACTCCTCCTTGAATGCTTGCCGAGAAGATATGCTTCACACAATTGATTAGGATGGTTGATTGAGGGCATACCCTTCACCATTTTTTGTTCTCCTAATACCTTGAGTGCGTCAAATTTCAAATGGCCAAATCTCATATGGCAACACCTTGCTTTCTCTTTCACACTCACCTTCAAACATCTTGCTTTAATGGTCTTGAAAGATTTAACATGAACATTTTATTCTTTGACATAAACACCTTAGCAATCAAATTAGAATTTTGATCTTTAATACAAAGACAACAATCTTTCATGTGAATTTCATACCCCTTTTTAAGAAGTTGACCCAAACTCAAAATATTACTCTTTGATTTTGGCATATAATAAACATTGAAAATAAGTACATGACTACCATTCTTTGAGGAAATTGAAATTGTACCTTGTTCTTGAATTTGAACTTTTGAAGAGTCTCCAAAAGAAACATTGCCATTCACCTTCTCATCAAGCTCCACAAAATTTCCTTTATACCCACACATGTGATTACTTGCTCCATTGTCCAAGTACCACGAACTTTTGTCATTCTTCTCTTCATCTTTGAGTGCTAGCAACAATGTTGGCTCCTCCTCATGTTACTTGTCACCAACAAGATTGACTTTCTTCTCCTTATTATTGGAAGTACTACGACATTCCTTAGAATAATGGCTATCCTTGTGATAATTATAACACTCAATATTAGACTTATCATACCTTCCTTCATTTGTTCAATAATTGTTGTTTCTTCCTCTTCCTCTTCCACGATGTTTACTTGATTATTGGGTTTTATCTTCATTATTGGAATTATTTTGACTGTAATTTCCTTTATCTTCTAGGCCATGACCACGACCACGACTATAACCATGTTGATATCCTCTTCCTTATCCTCTTTCGTTCTTTTCACCCCATCATTTTTCAAAGAGACCTTTGATTTAAGGACTCGCTGCAAAGGCTCTTCATGTCTCCTTTTAATTTTGTCTTCATGAGGTCATAGAGACTCTTCTAATTCATTAATTGTCATAGAGTCTAGATCTTTTGACTGCTCAATGACACCACATAATCAAATTTTGGTGATAAGGAACAAATAGTCTTTTCCACCACACGAACTTCTCCTATATTCTCACCATACTTCTTCAATTGGTTCACAATAGCTTTCACCCTTGAGCAATAATCCAAAATTGATTTGGAATCCTTCATTCACAAAACTTCAAAGTCACTTCGTAATGCTTGGAGTTGCATCTTCTTCACATTGTCAACTCCTTGGAGGGAGTTTTTCAAAATCTCCCAAGCATGCTTTGCGTTGGTAGAATTGGCTACCTTCATGAACATTGATTCATCCAAACTATGATGGATGAGACCAAGGGCTTGTTGATTTTTCTTCCTTGTCTTTGCTAAAGTATCCTACTCGTTTTGAGATAATAATGCTTCATCATTAGGTGGAGTATAGCCTTTATCTACAATCTACTACACATCTTGTGACCTAAGCAAGGCTTTCATTGTAATAATTGCATCCAAAATTTTCCTGTTGGTGTATTTATTTGTGAAGTTTTATTTGTATGCTTGTGTACAAATGTACATGTACAAGTAATGTGAAGCACTATGTGGACACGAAGTTAGTGGATGTCAGGCGCAATGACAGGCTCTCTGTCAGGCAACTGACATGATTCAAGGTTTGAAGGTTCTCCAATTCGTGCGTGTCAGGTGCAAAGTTAGGTGTAGTGATAGGCACCCGACATGTTGTCGAAGCATACAGTGATTTCAAGTTTGTGTATGTGTACGATTCATCTTGTGCCACCACGTATATGCATGTTTGTGACTTTATGGTTGATGCTCATTTATGTTTAGGTTTGATATTTGAATTTTCTGATTTTAATTGGTATTATTTGATCATTATATGGCTGATTATTTTTCTTGTTTGAAATAAGAAAGTAATAACTAAGACAACTAGGAAAGTGTTGACTAGTGTTTTGTCTATAAATTAGGAGGCCATAAAAAGGAAAAATTTTCTACATTCTACTCTCTTCTTAGTGCTGAAATTTCTTAGATAAAAAAATTAAAAGAAAATTTTATGTGTTCAAACAAAGAATCTAAAGGGTTTTTGAAGAATTAAGGCAAGTTTCACATTTAATTGTTATTTGTTCTTATTTGTTTTAAATCTCTCTTCTTCTCTAAAATCTCTATGGATTGAATGAATGATTTAAGCGTGATAATATAGATTTATGTGTGGTAAAAAATTTGGATTTAAAATAGAATTTCATGGTATTGTAGAAAATTTTAAGGTTTATATGGAAAGATTTGATTTTTTTACAAAAATATACAATGAACCCTAATTCTCACTTTTGGTCGATCCTTGAGTATATGCTAGAATTTAATTTTCATTCATGTTTGATCTTCAAATCATGGCCGGTTATGTGTTATTTTGAATGAGTTTGATTGATCCCAATTGGATTATTATTATTCAACTATTTTTCTAAGTTTAAGATTCTTTAAATTCATTTTTTTATAAAAGATTATTGTTTACTGAAAATTCTGGGCATATTAGTTTTGTTAAACCATCGGTTATTCATGCTTTAATTGAGCTTGAACCTATGTTATATTGCTGGAATTTTCTAAATATGTATATATATGTTATTATTTCAAAAATTATATTACCACTAAGTAATGAATTAAGATATGCTTGTTGGAAATTTTTGTACTACATTACATGAGATCATATATGACAAGTTTAATTAATTGTGGCTGAAATTTTTTATTATGCATGTTATTTATGAATTTTTCTGTAAAAATAGCTTGCTGTAATTTATGAAAATAAATAGAAATATAAGGTGTATCTATGGTATGGATTTTGTTAATTGCGATTATTGATAGCTGAAACCTCTATGAGAATTTGTAATGGTATTTTATTATAAAATATATGTTTTAGTTATGATGGATTGATGAATGTATGTACATGCGCTTAGTTTCTTGGATTATGAAACAAAGTATGTATGATCACAAGTATGTAAGCATGAGCATGTGCATTTAAACATGAATATAAAATTTTAATTTTACGAGAAATGCATATCTCCGAGATTTATTGAAAAATGAATATGTTTTCAAAGGAAACATCTTGTAGCCAAATCTGATAAGTTTTATTGGAGCTTATGTCTGTATAGAACAGCATAAGAGAAGATTTGGTTTTAATGGATCCGATCAAATTTGTAGGGTTTACATGAGCACAGGTAGATGAATTTGTATATGTGGGAGGACTCATTGAGGATCACAATGAGGACTTGGCTAATACTCTTTGGCCAAAGTTATTGACATCGGTTTATGCTTGCATGGTTATGATGCAAGTTGTCCCTTTTACCCCACTTACGCATATATGCCTCTTTGTGGTTTGAAATCTCTTAGGATATACTATTCAACTATTCAAGGAATATTTGTATGGATTACCTATGGGTAATTGCTCCCATGTATATTGGCATGGAAGTCCTACAATAGTGGTTTTGTTTTCAAACTAAATAAAGAAGTTTTGGTTTGAACTATGAAAGATTTATTTGTAAGTAAGCAATCATGCATTGGTTCACGCATAAGCTTAAGCATTCCATGTTGTGTGTGTGTACATTTCGGAACTTGCTGAGTGATTTTTCACTCACCCTTATTTGCTTATGTGTGTAGGTAATGGCTCTGAAACTGATTAAGAGGAACATGGACTTGGGGAATCAGTAAGGTGGTATTCGACTATGTTGATTTAAATTATCCAAGTTTATAAGATGTTATGTTTTCGCTACGCTATGTTTCAATTTCATTTACTATGTTTAATAAGTGTATAAGACCAAGATATTTTGTTAAGTTCTCTTTAAATGTGGGTTATGATTTTTGAAACATAATAATAATAATTATTACTATTATTATGTTAATTTTAAAGTTATTACAATTATTCTTGTGGATCCGAAATAAAGAGGAAAAGAAAAAAAATTGGTCTTATTTTTAGGCCATGTGCAACGCTTGTAGCTTATTTAAAATGTATTTAGATCATGCAAGCTGAGAACTCCTTCGCGATCCCAACGTACACGCTTTATGTTTGCTTTTTGTGAATATGCATTGAGATTATGTGTTTTATTTATTTATTTTTGTAAAGATGGTATGAAAGATTGTTCATTCTAATGATGAGGTAAGTGATGCTGATCACGTTATGAACCTCTTAAGAAAGGTTCGAAGGATGATCTTATCATAGTGAGTGACTCCGAGGAAGTTGATCAATTGAATGAATTGTAGGATAACAAGCGCAAATTGGATGCCACATTCAACGTGACGCTTGATGAAGACCAATAGATTTTAGTTTAGGAGTATGTGTACGGGTTTAGAGATGCGCTATCATTTAAGAAAGGAAAACCTCTTTCGACTTCATTCACTAGTGAAAAAGATTATAAGAAGGAACCAGAAGAAATGCTTAAGTATGATGAAGTAGTGAGAAGAATGATTATCAAGGAATTGGAAGAAGAAGACTTTGATCCTTTTCGATGCTCATCATTTGATGCTAGACGTCAAGGTACTAAGAAGAAGATTAAAGGAGATCTGGAGGAAATGGATTTCGAGATGAGTTATGCTAAAGTGAAAGACAAGGATTATCATGTTTCCAATGATGATGAGGATGATAATCCTCAGACCCTACCCCATTATCATAGTAATGAGTTTCATGATGATTCCTCGAATAAGGAGTAGGTATTAGAATTTATTTTCCTAATCTTAGTAAGTACTTTCTTTCCAATTGCTTGGTTAATTTACTGTGTTGACTTGAATCACTTTGTTTTGATAATCATTGTTAAATGTTATTTGGTTTCTTAATAAAGTATGGTTATTTTCTTTAATCTGAATGTGTGCAAACTAAGAATGGTTGTTTAAAAGAAAATATGTACTGTATATGAATACTTGTTGCTGCATGATGTGATGATTATATTTAAGTTGTATGTGCTTTCTTTTTTTAGATGGTACGACCCTCTAGGCCAGTGAGTCCTAGTGAAGGAACCAATATTGAAGCATTGATGTAAAATTTCCTTCGAACAATGATAAGTATGGCTGCAAAAAAATTTTGTACAACAATATGGGATTACCAATGTAGTTGAACATTTATGAAGACTACATTCATCGCCATTTGATGGATTTTCAAATCCATTGCATATTGAAGAATGGATAAGGGAGATAGAAAATATTTTCACATTAGTGACATGCTTTGAGACGCAAAAGGTTACTTGTGCTACTTTTATGCTTAGGAAAGGCGCAAGTCATTTGTAAGATTTAACGAAGAGAACCTACGATACTATTAAAAACTCAATGGTGTGGGCTAGGTTTAAGAAGTTATTTCTGGACAAGTACTTTCCATTTGCAAAGAGAAACGAGAAGGAAACAAAGTTCATTCGCTTGACTTAAGGAAATCTATCACTTGTGGTGTATGAATGAAAATTTAACAAGGTATCAAGGTATGTGCTGCACTTGGTGGACACCGAAGAATGTAAAGCAAGACGCTTTGAGGTGGGTTTACAACATAATCTCTACAAAGCTATAGTTGTGCTACGACTCGAAACCTATATTGAGGTGCTAGAGATGGTGCAGATTATAGCTAATGATGAGTTCGTGACTGAGACTAAGTCCGTGACCAATGAATAGAAGTCTTGGAATAACAAGAGGAAACAACATGAGCGCAAAGGTGGAGAGAAGAAGCAGAAGTATAATGGCGAAAGAAAGGAATTCCCATTTTGTGCTATACGCTAGAAGTATCATCCTAGATAGTGTATCAAGAAGACTGATGCATGCTTTAGGTACGGAAAGATTGGACACATTGCTCGCGAATGTCCAGAGGCTCTTAAGGAGCAAAAACTGACTTAAGGATGAGTGTATGTACTGACTTATGGTGAAGCAGAGTAAGACCCTTTTATTGTTGCAGGTATGGTTCGATTGGGTAATCTCAAAGCTTAAGCTTTATTTGATTTGGGATCTACGCATTCCTTTGTATCAAGCCAAGTTACATCTAAGATGATGGTAAAACCATTAAGATTAGACTTTAAACTTCTTGTGCCAACACCGTCAAGTATTAGTATGTATGCTAATTTTGTGTTTAAGTCTTGTAAAGCTTCCCTTGGAAGTAACACAATACTTATGGATTTGATTGTGTTTTATATGTATGATTTTGATATTATCTTTGATATGGATTGTTTGTCTAGAAATAGAGTTCAAATTGTACATCAACATAAACGAATTCTCTTTAGTCCACTTGATGAGTACTATTTCAAATTCAAGGGTATGAAGGTTGACCATTTGCCACAATTGATCTTTATGATGCAAGCATGGAGGAGTTTATGAAAGCATTGTCAAGATTTTATGATTCCTCTATTCAATATGAATGCGGATGCTTAAGACCTTCAACATGTTAAGGTTGTGAATGAATTTCTAGATTTGTTTTTAAAGATTGATCTTAGATCTAGTTATCACCAATTGAAGATAAAAGAGACGGATATACCGAATAATGCTTTTAGAACAAGATATGAACACTATGAGTTTTTTATCATGCCGTTTAAACTAACCAATGCACCTGTTGCCTTCATGGACCTGATGAATCGAGTGTTCAACAACTATTTAGATAAATTTGTTATTGTCTTAGTTGATGATATACTAGTTTATTTTAAGAGGGTTGAGGAATGTGAAGAACATCTAAAAATTGTGTTGCAGCGGTTATGTGAGAAGCAATTTTATGTCAAATTCAAGAAGTGTGAATTTTGGCTTAAGAAGATTTGTTTCTTAGGTCATTGTTGTGTCTAAGAAAGGAATACAAGTTGATTCGAGTAAAGTTGCAACTGTGTAAGATTAGAAAAGGCTGACAAACATAGGAGAAGTTTGAAGTTTCCTAGATTTGGCCAGTTACTATCGAAGGTTTGTTGAAGGTTTTTTCAAAGATTGTTGTTCCATTGATGCAATTGATTAAAAAAGATGTGAAGTTCATCTAGACTGAAACTAGCGAGAAAAGTTTCACAGAGCTTAAAGAAAGGCTGGTTACGACCCCTATATTCATTATACTTAACGGAAAAGATAAATTTGTGATCTATAGTAATACTTGTGGTAAAGTGTGACGACCTGAGTGGGCGGGTGCGGGAGGCACTGACAGTTACCTTGTGTCCAATCCCACATCACCGGGGTCATTAAGGAAAGGGCTAAAAAGAAAGAGGGTTCCTTCATAACAATCGAGACATTTTTAGAGTGTTTGGCTATGAGGAAAACTCCAAAGTTAAGTGTGCTTTAGTGAGAGCAATCCTAGGATGAGTGACCCCCTGGGAAGTATGATAAAAACCCCATACCATTGGTTGTATGGTGGTTAAATTGGATACAATATTTGTTGGAAAGGGACCAGAGAGTCCAGTGGGGTGGGCGTTAGACTAGGGAGTCCATTGGGGTGTTACAGGTGGTATCAAAGCCCGTACCCAGTTGGAAGTGTGCCGACTAGGACGTCGGGCCCCTAAGGGGGTTGGATTGTGACAACTTGAATGGACAGGTGTAGGAGGCACTAGCAGCTACCTGGTGTCTAATCCCACATCGCCTAAGTCCTTAAAGAAAGGTCTAAAAGGAAAGTGTGTCCTTCATAACAACCGAAGCCTTTTCAGAGCGTTTGGCTAGGTCTTTTCAGAGCCTTTGACTAAGGGGTTCATAGGAACTTCAAAGTAAAGCGTGCTCCAGTGAGAGCAATCTTAGGATGGGTGACCCTCTAGAAAGTCTAACACCATACCGTTGGCCATGCGGTGGTTAAATTGAGGATAATATCGGTTGGAAAGGAATCAGGGAGCCCATTTGGGGATGCTAGACTGGGGAGCCCAGTGGGGGTGTTACATAAAGCACTGGGTTGCATGCTTATATAAAATGAGAAGATAATTTCCTATGCATCACGACAGTTAAAGCCGTAAATGTAGTAGTCGATGCTTTGAGTAGAAAGTATGTTGGTTTTAGCGGTAATCTAATTACTATGCAACTGCATATTTTGGAAGACCTGAGAAGAATAAATATTGAGTTAGTTCTTAACCAATTTCATACATGTTGTATACACTCAATGTACAACTATTGTTGGTTAACAAGATTAAGGAAGAACAAGAAAATGATGCAAGTTTGAGTCTGAAAGACTTGAAAAGAATAGATATTGAGTTAGTTCTTAACCAATATTCATACATGTTGTCTACACTCAATGTACAACTGTTGTTGGTTGACAAGATGAATAAGAAAATGACTCAAGTTTGAGGAAGATCAAGGAAGAAGTTATTCAAGGAAAGAGGCCTGAGTTTAATCTCACTGGAGATGGAACTCTAAGGTTTGGAAGTCATTTGTGCATGCCTAACGTTGAAGCAATTAAAAAGAAAATCTTAGTGGAGGCTCATTGTACCCCTTACACGATATATCCTGGAGTTACTAAGATGTACGAGGAAGTCGGCAAAGTTCATTGATGGAACGGAATGAAGAAGGACATAGCGTAGTTTGTGGAGCAATGTCTAACGTATCAACAAGTGAATATAGAGCATCAGAGACCCTCTGGTATGCTTACATCTCTGATCATTCCTGAATGGAAGTGGAAAAATATTGTCATGGACTTTGTTGTGGGGTTACCATTATCTTAATATGGTATTGATGTAATATGGGTAATATGCATCAGTACCATGTTTACTCATTTCTTACCTATGCATCAGCACTCACCAAGTTTGCTCATTTCTTACCTATGCATATGACCCATTCTATGGAAAGGTTGGCGCAGCTCTATGTTCATAGAGTGCCTGTTTTGATTATATTTGATAGAGATCTAAGGTTCACATCATTGTTTTGGAAGAGTTTGCATAAGGCCATAGGACCAAAATTGAACTTTAGTGCTGCTTTTCATCCTCAGTCTGACAGACAGTCAGAAAGAATAATTTAAACACTTAAAGACATGTTGCATGTATGTATGCCAGATTTTAAAGCGAACTGGGAGAAACATCTACCACATGTGAAGTTCGCGTACAATAACAACTATCATGCAACTATTAGTATGGCACCCTACGAAACTTTTTACATAAGAAAGTGTTGATCTCCGATCTATTGGGATGAAGTAGGTGAGAGAAAACTACTTGGATCTGGGATTCTATATAGATGAGTGAAGTCATAAGTAGAATTCGATAGAGAATGAAGCTTGCTTAAGATAGACAAAAAAGTTATGTTGATAATCAGCAGAAGGATCTGAGTTTCGATGTGGGAGACAAGCTCTTTCTTAAAGTAGCATCGATGAAAGGTGTTATAAGGTTTGGAAAGAAGGGAAAGCTAAGCCCATGATACATTAGATCGTTTGAAATTTTAGAAAAGATTAGTGAATTAACTTATCGTTTAGCTTTGTCACCAAACATATCAAGTGTGCACAATGTATTTCATGTATCTATGTTGAGAAAGTACATGTATGATCAATTTTATGTGCTAAAGTTTGAACCCCTATAAGTATAAAAGGATCTTACCTATAAAGAGAAACTGGTGGAAATTCTAGATCGACGAGATCAAGTGCTAAGGACTAAGATCATTCTTTTGGTTAAAGCTCTCTAGAGAAACCATATTGTGGAAGAAGCAACATGGGAACGGGAAGACGAAATGAAGTCTAAGTACCAAGTTTGTTTTCCAGTAGGTTTTATTTCCTATTTGAGTAAATTTGGGGGACAAAATTTCCTTTTAGAAGGGGTGAATTATAACCGCCTCCAAAATTTTCTTCTTGGTGTATTTTCTTTATGAAGTTTTACTTGTATGCTTGTTTGAATATGTACATGTGCAAGTAATGTGAAGCACTATGTGGACATGAAGTCAGAGGATGTCAGTTACAATGATAGGCTCTCTGTCAGGCGCCTGACATGATTCAAGGTTTGAAAGTTCCCCAACCCATGTGTGTCAGGCGCAAAGTCAGGTGCAGTGGTAGGTGCTTGACATGTTGTCGAAGCATGCAGTGATTTCAAGTTTGTGTATGTGTACGGTTTGTCTTATGCCAACACGTATGTTTATGTGTGTGACTTTATGGTTAACGCTCATTTATGTATGGGTTTGATATTTGAATTTTCTGACTTTAATTGACAATTATGTAGCTGGTTATTTTCCTTATTTGAAATAAGGAAAGTAAAAACTAAGAAAACTAGGAAAGTGTTTACTAAGGTTTTGTCTATAAATTAAGAGGCCATAAAGAGAGAAATTTTTCTTCATTCTCCTATTCTTTTAGTGCTGAAATTTTTTAGACCAAAAAATTGAGAGAAAATTTTATGTGATCAAAATAAAGAATATCAAGGGTTTTTGAAGAATCAAGGCAAGTTTCATATTTAATTGTTATTTGTTTTTATTTGTTTTGAATCACTCTTCTTCTCCAAAATTTTTATGGATTGAATGATTGATTTTAGCATGATAATATAAATTTGTTTGTGATGGAAAATTTGGATTTGAATTAGGATTTCATGGTATTGTTGAAAATTTCAAGGTTTATATGGAAAGATTTAAATTTGTTTCAAAAATATACAATGAACTCTAATTCTCTCTTTTGGCCGACCCCCGAGTATATGTTAGGATTTAATTTTCATTTATGATTGATCTTCAAATCATGGCCGGTTATGTGTTATTTTGAATGGGTTTTATTGATCACAAATGGATTGTTACTATTCAACAATTTTTTTAAGTTTAAGATTACTTAAATTCAATTTTTTAAAAAAGATTATTGTTTGCTGGAAATTTTAGGCATATTAGCTTTGTTAAACCATCGATTATTCATGTTTTAACTAAGCTTAAACCAATATTATATTGTCGGAAATTTTTGAATATGAGTATACGTGTTATTATTTTAAAAATTATGTCACCACTAAGTAATAGATTAAGATATGCTTGTTAGAAATTTTGGTAGTACACTATATAAGATCATATATGGTAAGTTTGATTAATTGTGGCTAAAATTTCTGGTTATGCATATTACTTATGAATTTTTCTGTAAAAATAGCTTGTTGGAATTTATGAAAATATGTAAAAATATAAGGTGTATGTGTGGTATGGATTTTGTTACTTGTGATTATTGATAGCCGAAACTTCCATAGGAATTTGTAATGGTATTTTATTATGAAATATATGTTTTGGCTATGATGGATTGATGAATGTATGCACGTGTGCTTAATTTCTTGGATTACGAAACAAAATATGCATGATCACAAGTATGTAAGCATGAGCATGTACATTCAAACATGAATATAAAATTTCGGTTTTTCTAGAAAAGCACATCTTCAAGATTTATTAAAAAATAAAGTATGTTTTCAAAAGAAACACCTTGTAGACAAATCTGACAAGTTTGATTTGGAGCTTATGTATGTATGGAACGACATAAGAGAAGGCTTAGTTTTTATGGATCTGATCAAGTTTGTAAGATTTACATGGGCACATGTAAATGAATTTGCGTATATGAGAGGACTTATTGAGGATCATAATGATGGCTTGACTAATGGTGTTTTGCTGAGTTATTGGCATTGAATTATGCTTGCATGGCTAAGATGTAAGTCGTCTTTTATCTCACTTGCGCACACTTGCCTCTTTGTGGTTTGAAATCTTTTGGGATATACTGCTCTGCTATTCAAGGGATATTTGTATGGATTACCAAGGGGTAATTGTTTCCATGTAGATGTGTATGGAAGTTCTATAATGGTGGTTTTTTTTTCAAATTAAATAAAAACGTTTTGATTTGAATTATGTAAGATTTATTTGTAAGTAAGCAAGCATGCATTGGTTCACGCATAAGTTTAACCATTTCATGTTGTTATGTGTGTGTGTGTTGTGGAACTTGCTGATTGATTGGCCACTCACTCTTGTTTGCTTATGTGTTTAGGTAATGGCTCTGAAACTAATTAAGAGGAACATGGACTTGGGGAATTTTCGAGGTAGTGTTCGACTACGTTAATCTGTATGATCCAAGTTAATAAGATATTATGTTTTTGCTATACTGTGTTTTAATTTCATTTACTCTGTTTAATAAGTGTATAAGACCACGATATTTTGTTAAGTTCTCTTTATATGTGGGTTATGATTTTTGAAACATAATAATAATTATTATTACTAGTATTATGTTAATTTTAAAGTTAATGTTGTTATTCTAGTGGATCCAAAGTCAAGAGGAAAAGAAAATAAAAATTGGTCTTATTTTTACGCCATATACTATACTAGTAGCATCCCTTAGATCGGGCTGAGAGGTTCGGTTAGGGGGTGTTACATTCATATGAGGACATCAATTATCATAATTTTCTTTTGTATGATGAGGGAATTGGAATGAAAATAGGCCATTGCTAGCCATCTCTTTCTAATATCTCAAAGCTAAGGAAAATGGCTCTGATACTATTTGTTAGACAATAACAGGAAGAAAAACATCATTTCTTACTATTAAACTTTTAGTTAGAAGAGTTATATATGTACATTAGGTGACCTTTTGACATTCAGCTATGTGAACCTTAATTAATAACCCATACATACACAAAATAAATTCTTAATACATGAATTGCCTCATACAAAGCACATACACACACATTGAACTTAGATACATAGGAAAATGCAAATTATTATCTCCAACTATTTAAATACCCAAATAAATTAAACAGCAACAAAATTGTCTAACCTTTGATATTTAACTAGGTATGGCAATGATATTGCAAACATAATCTTTTTATCACATCGTGAACCTGGTTTTCTCTATTGACTTAAGAATTTGGAAAGAGCACATCAGGGTTTCACCAATACTCATCATTACGCCAGCATTATCATATTCACTACAATAGTTAGGGACTGAATATATTGTTACAAGTTGAAGAACTCATATCCATCCTCCACAACCTAAACCAAAACATTTATTTCAATCCCCACAATAAATAAGATTTGAGAGTAGAATCACAAAACAGCAGCAAAAAAAGAAAACAAATAGCCTAATGGCCATAATAGATAAGGCTGGAATTATGCTTGGTTAAGAACTCTGAAACCTTATCACACCCAAAGGTGAATGAAATTTTTCTATCATTGTTCACTCCCTATCCCTAAACACATAGATTAGGATTGGACTAAAGTAAATCACAGAGCAAGCCAAAGAAAGAACATCGGTTGGATGAGGTAGGTTTCTAATTTGATCAAAGTCATCTAGATCAGGAGAGAGACCCCCATGCATGCATAAAATTTTGTCATCAATAAGAGCTGCACATAAAGGCAATTAAAATAGTCATTAAATACTTTCCATTGTCTTATGTTAAATCGCTTCTTACACTAATCATAGAATCCATACATCTGATTTATATATGCACACTGATGCCCTACTTTGGGAAGAAAAAAGTTGAGCAGATATTTAATCTTATATGTAAGCAAGAGGCATATTGTTTCTAAACTTTGCTTGCCATAATCAACATAGTCAATTAAAAATATATAATTGGCACTAGGAGGAAAACCCCCATATTCAAAAAGCCTCAACAGATCACTATATTGCCTATGGATGTCACCTGCGGAAACAAAGAAAATTGTCGTCATAAGGTTATAAATATTTGTAATAACCAAGTTATTATTCCTGAAACTATCCATTTTCGGACGTGTTTTCGGTTTTATTGCGGTTTTGCCTTTTTTACCTAAACAAGCAGCTTCTGAATTCCCCGGGCATTTTGTGAGGACTGAGAGTACTCTGTGAGAAGTCTAGGAACTATTTCTACCCATTTTTGCCCTTGGTCAAAATTTGACCAACTTTGACTTTACTATTCATTATTTTAATAATAAAGTTAAATATCTTCTTCTTTTTAACTTTTACTTATTTTATTATTATTTTAACATGCCAATTGGGAGATTTTTTTACCATAGAGCCGACCACCTCGTTAAACATTCCTCATCTCATTTTGCTATCATATTCAATCTAGAGAGAGAGAGAAGTTTTAGAGAGGGAAAGTGAGGAAAAAGTGTGATTTTCATAGAATTTTCAAGTGTTATTGGCTATTCTTCAAGTTGAATTGATTGGCAAGGCTTGTGTGGGTTTTCTTAGCTTGGAATAAGGAGTTTTTATCTTGGAAAAGAGGTAGGCAACCATTTTTCTTGAATTTTCATGTGAATCTTGTGTGTTTACTTGATTAAATGCTAGATTCATTCTTGGAATTGATGCTTTGGTGATTGAGCATGCTTAATTGGATGTGTATTGAGCATATGGGAAAACCCTCAATTGTTTGGGCTTAGGGTTTTGTGAAATTATTGGATGAAGCTTGAATTTATTGAATTTAAGCATTGTTTGATGAAATTGGTTGATGGATTTGGTGTTGTACATGCTTAGTTTGATGAATTAATGAAGAAATCAATATGTTTAACCTTGTAGAGGGGCTGGCCATTGTAGGGTAATTATATGAAAATTTTACATGTAAAGGGTATTTTGGATATTTATGAAAATTTCAAGGGTAAAATGGTCTTTTGTGTGTAAGAGACACAAATGAAATTTTTGAAAATATTTGAGTGCATTTTGGTCTTTTGTATGTAAGGGACATAAATGAAATTTTAAAAAAGATCAAGGGTATTTTAGTCATTTGACATGTGAGAATATAGATGTAATTTTTAAAATTGTTGAAGGTATTTTTGTCATTTTTCATATGAGGGGTAAAGTTAAAAATATTTAAAATTGGAAGGGTATTGTGATCTTTATCAAATTCCAAATTATTTTATTCTCTATATATATATTAAATTACTTATTTGATTATTAATATATATATATATACAATTACCCTATTTATAATTTACTTAAATTATTTATTTATGCCATGGTTTGTATAGTTTTAGATATAGTTATATTTTACAAAATACATATATTTATGTGTATATTTATTAAATATGCATAAGTATATTTTGTAAGAGTTTATGTAATAAAATAATCAATTCGGTATTAAAATGGGAAATTAATTTATTATATACATATAAGTATTTTTATACATGGGAGGAATGTGTATATAAATATATATATATATGTGTGTATAAATTATGTTTGTATGCATGTATATATGTATAAAATACGTGTATACATATATTGTGTGTATATATTTGTATGTGAATGTGTATTTATATGCGTGTATTTTTATATATGTATTTAATTATATATATATATGTGTGTGTGTGTGTGTTTATAATTGTGTTTATAAATGTGTATATGGTTGGAAATTATTATTTCTGACATTTTAACAAGGGTATGATTGCATTTAGCCATTTATCTATTGAAGGGTATTTTGGTAAGTTTTCATGTACTCAAGGGATATCTTGGTAATTTCTAAGATGGTCACTGACATTTCGGTAATTATATCAGTGTGATTGGGCGATTTATAACCGTTGATTGAGCAGGGGCATTTCGGTAACTACGATAGTTGGAATAAGACGGTTGGTAATTATGCTTTTTGTTGTGTTCCCTGGTTGTACTGGTGTATTTTGACATGAGCATTCATTTGCATAGAGCAATTTATGAGGTTTATTGCTTTTTGTGGAATGAAAGATTTTTCCTCGAGGTTTTGTATTTTAAAAAATAGTTGCATAATGATGGTGCATGGTTTAAACTCTGTGTAATAGCTCTATGAATTACTGACCACACATAACGGTGGGTCGACCGGAATAGTAGTTTGCCCGCATACCACCAAAGGTGTGGTGTTTTGTGCACAAAACGCAGAAAGAGAGTGAACTATTCGGTTTAAAAATAAAAAAGGGAAAAATGATAGATTTTAGGTGTACAGTGTTACACTATATGACATGGCATTGACATATGCATATGGCTATCTACTGAGTATTTTTCACTCATAGTTGTCTATCATGTGTGGCAGGTAAGTCCAAAATTCCACATTGAGACTTGGGGGGGGGGGTGCGGACTGGAGGGCGTAGTGGGGCATCATGTTCTTCTGCATTTGGTTTGTTATTTTGGGTAATGATATTATGTATTTTTAAATACTATTTTCCTTTATGGTGTGAGTGTGCATATTTTGGATTATTTTAAAGTATTACTGTTTATGGTGTGGTTTGCAAAATGATCTCAAAGAGTAAATGAATGATTTGGTTTTGTTGTAGCTTTGTCTAAAAATGTTTTTGGCAAATCAAATTTAAAAAAAAATAAAAATTATATGGATAATACACTTTACTCGGAAACCTAGACTTGGGTAAGGTGTGTTACAGTAGATCCAGAAATAAAGGAAAAATACACAACAAATTCAAAAGAATTCACCACAAGTACAATAAAAGAAGCACACTGCAAACAAAATCACCATCTATAACAAACCTAGAATGATCTAGAGTTGAGTTGAAATAAAGAATTTTCTAATGCCAATTCTTATACCTAATTGTGTTGAGCTTGGTACAGGGAAAAAAAAAAAAAAGAGCTCAAATTGCATGACACTAACCAAATGTGTATCATTTTATCATTGTTCCTTGAAAACCTTACTAGTTCACATAATATGGGACGATAGACCAAATATTCTTTCAGGCACAATTACCATTAAATAGAAAAGAAGCAAACGTTCAAATTTCCCTACAAGATATATGTATGAAAATGCTTATGAAGGAAAACAAAAGGCTTTGACAAAGAAAAATAGAAATGATAAATGGACATTATAGGAAACCTTTCTACGTCCCCCATATTCTTTAGCAATTAAAACATAATGATTGTATAAGCATGTCTTACGCATGAAACAAAGTTAACCCAAAATCCTAGAAAAATAAAACTATTGTTGGAATTATACTACTCAAATTATGTTCTTTGCTCCACACTTCCATCCTTCCTCGAAGTTCAGTTATGCTCCTACTCAAATCATGTTCCTTGCTACATAATCATGTTTATTATGTAGTAACTGTTGACATCACTTCATACTCCAAGATGGACCGTGCGTAAATGCTATTACTACTTCAATCATATTTTTTTATGGCAAGCATTTGCTCTTTCTATGCTTATATATTCATAATAATTTTTGTCAAATTTTTTACTTCATTAAAGATTAGCTTAAAGAACGAGTGTGATCTCCCTGTGTAGTATTTGATTGATAGTTTTGTTGAAGCTAATTAAACAATACCCATATAGTGTTCCCTATCTCCTCTTTCACCAGGTTGTCACACTCATTACTAAGGCTGTGTGCTGCATATCAATGCTTTGTTGCTGCATGTTGGCTTTTGTTGTGTAGACTTAAAATAAACTCTTTTAGTGCCCGTTTAAAAGCATTTTTTTTGTTTTTATTTTTTCTCATGAGTTGTGTGTAATTTTTTTATTTTAAATATTAGTTATAATTTATTATTGTTAGTTAGAACATTCAATTAAGTATAAATATTAAGGGGAAAAAAAAACACAAATGCCAAATGATAAATAGTTTGAAATGGTTTGCGATTTGATGTTTGTGCTTTTCTTTTTCTTTCTAATTATAGTAAAATGAGATGACTAACCAACTATAATTAATCTCTTAAACTAAGAAAATTACATTCATTTTAGAGAGAACTAAAAAGCCAAAAACGTTACTAATAACGTGCACTTAGGAGGCTTTATGGATGCATGTCTTAACCATTTTTCTCATTTCTACTTCACCTATCCCATGCTATGTTTTTTTTGATTTATTTGCCCTTTACCTAAAGAGGTTTCATAAGATATCCTGTTGCATAAGAATAAGGTATAGCCTCATCTCATTCTTTCTCCACTTGTGATATGCACCAACTTATTTGTTGGATCTTGTGAGAAAGAGGAAGCAGTTGGAAGGGGCTGATGGTAGCGCCCGTGTCTACACAATAGCCTTTCTGGTACTTTCAGACATAGGGTAGTGCCTGATGCCAAAATTTTATTTATGACTTGCGAAGTTCTTGTTGGAATGTATGTGATATTCTTTTTGTGAAAAGAGTTTATTTATTTTTCTTCTGGTTTTTAATTTTTTAGTTTTTTTTATTAGATAGTTTTAATTAAATAAGACTTTATTTCCTATTAGGCTTTTGCTTTAAAATAATTTTAGTTTAGGATATTTATTAAACCATCTATATATATTATGTAAGTATATAAGACTTAATATGAGCTGCATATTTTATTTTATTTTTTCAACATAAAGTTTGTTCTTTACGTAATATTATTTCTTCCTTTTTTCAATGCTAGTGTAGCATGATTTTTTATTAGCAGCTTAATTATTTTTTCTTGTGCGAGTTTTTTCAATAATTTTTTTTTTCTATCGTCTCATATTATTCCTCTCTTTTTTTTTTCTTTTCTATCATGTAATTTTTATTGTCTCATAGGTTATTGTTAGGGTTTATCTTTTTTCTTCGGCAATACTATTTTCTATTTTTTTTTTCAATAGTGCTATCAGAGTCTTTAGATTTAAAGGGACTGTATTTTTCTATTTGAAAGAAATTTTTTGCTTGAGAGAAATTTTTAAATTTTTTTAATATGTCATCTAGTTTTGGTGTTTTCACTCCACCACAATTTAATGGTAAAAACTATCAATTTTGGATTGTCAAGATGAATTCCTATCTCAAAGCAGTTGACCTATGAGAATTTGTTTTGAATGATGCTGATCCTACACTATTCGCAAGAAATCCAACCTTAAATTAAATAAAGCAACATGAAAAGGAGAACTCCAAGAAACATAAGGCTTTATCTTGCATTCATATTACTTTTTCAGATTCTATTTTTTTTTATAATTATTTATTATGATGCAATCAAGAAAGCATGAGATATGTTAAATGAGAAGTTTGAAGGAAGCACAAGAGTTAAGGTGATCAAACTAATAATGTGGAATTTAAGATGTTGAAAATGAAGGATTCAAACTCTGTGAAGGACTACACAATCAAATTGATGTCTATTGTGAATCAAATTAGACTATTTAGTGAATAATTTTTAGATCAATAAGTTGTAGAAAAAATAATGGTGAGTGCCTCTGACATGTTTGAACCAAATATCTTAACAATATAAGAGTTTTGTGATTTGGCTACTTTCTCTATCAATAAATTAATAAGCAAATTACAAGTCTAGACGTAAAGGGATTTTATCCACAATGAAGGGGGTGTTGAAGGCGCCTTTCATGCAAAAGGAGGAGGACCATGGAAAGGAAAATTTGCTCCTTGCGCTTTTTTCAATAAGATCAATCATATTGAGAAAAATTATTGGTCTAAAAATAAGAAATATTTTCATTGCAATTATTGCAATAAAGTTGGTCATTTGGAGAGCTATTGCCTTAGGAAGAAAAATTAATAAACCCAACAATCTCCATAACAAGCGAATCATGTAGAAGATAAAAAAAAATAAGATACATACTTTTTATTTATGGCTACTCATGTTAATAATGAATTAAATTTAATTTCAGAGGTAATTTGAATCATTTATTGCAACAAGTTAGGTTTACAAAAATCTCAAATAAGTTGGGTTTACTCAAGAAGAATCTCAATGAGGAGTATTGAAACATGTGTGATATTCTTATTGGTTTTTTTTTCTGATTTTTATTTTTTCAGGATTTATCTTTTAGATTTTTAGTTTTTTTTTATAGATAATTTTGATGAAATATGACTTTATCTCGTATCAGGCTTTTACTTTAAAATAGTTTTAGTTTAGGATATTTATTAGGGGACATTATATGGACTACCCTAGGGGTAAATACAGTCTGCATCTAACAATATTGAAATTATACAAATACTATCACTAGCAGTATTAAAGTTAACGGTTTGATTTAGATGACTGATGAAATATCTATTTTGCCCTTAGATATAGTAGTAATTGTGTAAAATGACTTATATGCCCTTAAACAGCTTAGGAAATATCCAAAATAAATATACACATGGTCGAATTAGAAAATAACACATGACACTATAAAAATATATAAGTTAATAATTAATTTAAAATTTGAAACTACACATGATTCAATTATACTATAACATGAGGCATATAAAAATCTATATAATTAAATATTTTATTTTTCTTTTTTTATTTCCTTCTTCTCAATTGCTTCTTCTTCCTTTCCTTTTTCTTTTCATTTCCTTGTTGCTTCTTCTTCCTTTCATTCCTTTTTTTTCCTCTTCTCTATCACTTTTCTTCTTACTTTCCTTTTTAGTTTTGCACTTGTCGGCCCCATCCAGACTAAAAGTCCAATATTGCCCGTCGTAGTCGCCCATTGCTTGCCATTGAGATCACTCACTATCACCCATCCATATCTCATTTTTTTTAGCTCATTAATAAATTAATGAAAGCTTGTTGGTTTAATTTGCTGCATTTTTATGCAATTTTATTTTATTTCTTTAATTTCTAAATTGTTGGTTGTTGAATGGGGGTTGATATTGTTGATGAGAATAAGATGATGATGTTGATAATGGTGGGAGGGTTGTGGTCTTGCCAGGGACTAAGCTTGAAGAGTGATGGATTGCTTGTTCGTAGAGATTATGGGTGAAATGAAGAGGAGGAAGAAGAGTAGAGAGAGAAAGGGCAATCGAAGAAGAGCAGGAAGAGAAAGAAATAGTAAAGGAAAAAAATTAAATTAATTTATAATTACAGCTTTTAAAGAGAAGCTTTTCACGTGATTGTCAACAAAATATAATATTTGTTTCACTAAAAGTTTAGGGTGCAATGACCAATTTAACCTTAGACCATTAAATTCTTATGTTTGTCAATTAACGGAAGAGGTGGTTACAAATAAAAAATAATATTGCTTGGATCTATCTATATTTAGGCCAAATCTCAGGGGAGGTTAATGATATTAATCCTATTTATTAACCAGTCGATCTTTCCTCTATATATATATTGTGTATGTATAAGACTTAATATAAGCTGCATATTTTATTTTATTTTTTCAACGTAAAGTTTGTTCTTTAAGTAACATTATTTCTTCTCTTTTTCAATGCTAATATAACGTGATATTTTATTAGCAGTTTATTTTTTCTTGTGCGAGTTTTTTCAATAAAATAATTTTTTTCTGTTTTCTCGTATTATTCCTCTCTTATTTTTTCTTTTCTATCATATAATTTTTGTTTTCTCATAGTTTATTTTGAGAGTTTGTTTTTTTCTTCTGCAATACTATTTTTTATTTTCTCCTTTTTTCAACAATTCTAATTAGACTACAAGTCAAGGCCACTAAGGCTTTGCCTATAGCCCCAGCTTGAAAAAAAATAAATAAGAAAAAGCCCAAATTAATTTTTTTTGGGAAAAAAATTAAATATGCAACACATTTTATATTTATTTTTAACCAAAACATATTTATTTATTATATATAACGAGTAATTTTTTTTGTTAGACAAAATATAAAATTTATATGTTCGCAATTGTATGTTGTTAGCATAACAAATAAACAACGTGCCTCGGTTGTTAGTATCTTTAGTTGTTTATAGATCTCTATATCTCCACACTTGTGATTTCTTATCTCCTACTGTATACGTGATACTTACAGTTGAAACCTTACTGTACTTGTATCATGATTCACACTGATCATAAAAGTATTCGATCACATTCAGAAAGCCATTTTCAAGTTTTCATTATCTTTCATATTTAATAGTATCTTTTAGTGATGATTTGTAATCAATTCTCAATTGAATATTCCAACAACGTAGTCCGAATATGTGAAGGTTGTAGATTCACTTTTTCAAAATACAACTTCGTTAAATCCAGCACAAACACGTCGAACAGATCACAATTTTTTAACCATTATCACCCTGAAAAGAGCATCATTCCTTTGTTGTAATTGGGAATAATTTTGCATAATCAACCCAAAAACAATCGCTCTAATGTGAAAATGAAAATGAAAATTTGCATATTATTAAGACTGGAAGATAATTCTGGATTTGTTTCCTCGATGAAACCCCGAGAAAATTAGGGGTGTAGCTGCCCAAGACTTCCGTGTGATGAGCTAAACTCTTCTGAGGAATCAGACAAGATCTCTAATGGGAAAATAATAGCCAAGGAATAGAAGTAAAGGGATATAGAACACCTGAGCATTTTATTCTCATTATGGGAAATTTCCGGTCCAACGAATGTGTTCCAGTGGAATGTGTTCCAGTGTATGACGCAAACCATATTTACTGACGGCTGCGTTAGCTGCTCTGAATCCTCCCCCATATGCAGTAGATACATCATTGGCAATTTGTCGCAAGAAAAACTCCCCCAGTTGATTTTCAACATTAGATTTCCCGCCTTTCTTGGATGACGGCCATGACGACGATGAGGAAGCTGCTGATGATGTAGAAGGCGTGCTTCTAGATCCCGGCATAACTTCTGATTCAAACCACATGTGTGACAGCATCTGACAGATACCTCCTTCTACCTCAATATTAAGATCATGGAAGCCAGCATGATTTAAAGGTATATAGAAATGAGTAAAAAATTAAAGAGAGAACTTCAATCAAAATATTTGGGCAAGTATACTTACCATTAAGGCGAAGCCAACTGCGCATCAACACATGGGCAAGAATAGCACCTGTTAGTAATCTGCATTTAGCAAGGACATTGATACCGTGAGAAGCCTCTCAAAGAACATGGAATTTTTTAGATAGAGCATTAACATTTTGTCTATCTTAAACTTAGGCGGTTAACCTTGTGATCCCCAACGACTGCATTGTAAACTTCCCCGAGAAGAAGGGAAGAAAAATCAATAAAGTAAAAGAGTAAGAGAAGTGAGGATAGCTGTTGAATATCACCTTGGAAGGCCATAGAGAACAAGGACGGCTGTAACTTCACACTTTCGAGTCAGCTTTTGAGGTTGGGTTCTCATTCCTATAAGTTGGCTGTATCTGACTCTCGGCCTTGTGAGAATCTGAATTGTGTCACAAAGTAGGAAAAACAATGGAAACATAAGATAAAGCTTTAGTACCCTCTACGCGTGAAATTTTCAAAATCTAATACGTAAAAATCCAAATATGGAAATTTCTGATGTCATACACTGGTGACAGTCTGCTCCTCAGAAAGGCACAGTCCCATTGTCTCAAGCATGTGTTTGAAGCCCTGCAAAAAACCAATCCAGGATCAGATGATTTCTTCAAACAAAAAGGCTAAACATTCCTATATATACATATGATAAAGCAAAAGATCGCTTACATATTTCACTCCGTTAAAAGCTTCATTAAGGGCTTGTCTTTCAACCAGAAGCATGGGAATTTGCTGTTCTAGTCCCACATTCATCCCTTCAAAAAAGTCTCTGACGGCATGGTAAAGAGGTTGACAATCACCAGTATCCATAATAGCAGATTCCATGCACTCCAAGCATAAACTTCGTCCATCTTCCATGGTAATATATCTTGCATACCAAGACTTCAAAGGGAAAAAAAAGTATAAGGAGAATGATTTGATTAACACTCAAGTTTTTGTTCTTGATATTACATTGTAGATGTTCAAAGCACCATTCGATACTATGATCAATTGCACTGGCACTAGATTAATACCTCCAACCGCTCACAGCTACAGCAACGAGCTGTGTTGTCATGTTCATGTGAAGGACAGTATTTTTAAGACCAAAATGGATGGCACCTATACTCGATTAAACCATCTTTATTTGTTGGAATCTGGAAATTTATGAAATCAAAGCATACAATTGTCAATATATATAACCAAGGCTGGAAAATATGAAATCGAACACAACGACTGCTTTTCACTCAAGCCCACCATTATGATAATGTGAGTATCAAATGTCAGTGATACTCTTATTGAATTTATACGATCAATTATAAAAGATGATATGGGTTCCAGAATGAGAATAAAATTTTTGGGACCTCTATATGTCAAAAACTGATCAATTTCGTGCAGGATACTTCAGAAGCCTTGAAAAACCTGTTGCCTTACGCATACTGAGGTAGCATTACGGATTCAAACAATAACAAGTGAAAGGGTACTTAATAATATATGCTGTATGCATGACCTTAATGTTATAGAATGTTATTTTGATTAATTGACATTTGTCATTCTGACTCATTCACGAAAAACTAAAGCAAGCAATAAATTTAAAAGATGAGTTATAGTAAACATTTCTTACAAATTGATGACAAACTTCACACTTAGGATGAGCCAGTTCCTTGAAACAAATCTTATGAAACGGGTCCTTCCCTGAGATAGAAAACTTGGTTCAAGAGAAAACACCAGTAAGAACTAGATGAAAGAGAAGATTCAACATCAAAACTAGGATGAAAAATGAAACTAAAGCAATGAGCAAAAGAAAGGGAAAAGGAAATAAGTGCAAACTCAGTTCAGTTTAATCTCAAATGGAAAAGAGAAATATGGTAAATAACTTAGGAGCAGAAGAAAGACAAATACCTCACTCTCAGTAACTGGCCGACCACAGAAACGACAGCAGAAGCATTGTGGATGAAAATAAGTCCCCATACATAGCAGATACTTGCCGTATATTATCTCACGCTTGCAGCCACCACATATTCTGCAATAATCAGCTTAATAGTATATTATCACTCAAATTCAAGGATAAAATAATCATTTGTTTTAAGCTTGCACTAGGATTTTTTTTTTCCCTTTTTCTAAATATGAATGTCTGACATACGCATCCATAATCTAATTGTTGAGCAGAGCTGCACTTAATCACAGCTGTGCCAAAATCTTACTTGTTTCCCATAGAATAATACTGTTGAGGGGCGTGCGGAGTATAAAAGGGTGGATGCAGGTCATCATGAAGTGCCCTAGAAAAATCTTCATCGTTTTCTCTCTGCCATCTATATCCAGGGGAGTTTGAAACTAAAAATAATAGAACAAAGAACAGAACCTTTAGTTATGATCTTAGGGGACATTACATGAATGTATATCAATACAAACATAAGTAAAAATTGATGTGTGTTTAGAGAGGGAGAGATAGAGGAGAGATAATGGAGTAGCATTCTTTTGAACTACGGTTCTTGAATATTAGAAACATACCGCTTGGTCTCTTCGAATCTTCAGCCATGGACACTGCAATTGCACTGTCCAATTCATCTTTCTCTTTCTGTCTAGAATGATGATCCTGAAAAATATAGGAGAACTTAGTAAAAATTCCACTCTTTCACAAAGCATTTCAGTCGTTACATGATATGAATGAGAATAATTGGGAACATGTGAAGCAAAGAGAATTCAGATGAATCTGCATCTTGCTAATGTAGAGTTAATCTCTCGAAGGAAAAACATTGAAATTTTATGGGATTCAACAAAAATGAAATGGTGGAGACTACCCAACATACTTTAAAGTTGAGCACCAGCCTTAAATGGTGAAGTATATGCAAAGAAAACATGGCTCTGTAGTCTAATAAATTCTAAAATACAGCAGACATTTCAGCTGTGTTTCAGCTTTCTAATTCATTTGTTGACCTCATTCCATTGTTATTACCAGTCCTGAAGGAGTAAATAGCCAAAGAAAAATCCTGAGAGGTGGTTCAAAGAAAGTTATTCTCTTCTTTCAAACTATTTGATTAGCATGTTTTGACTCTTCTAGAGAGCTTTGCTTTGAGGTAGTGATTAGCAATTAGCAAGGTCTACTTTGTCAATAGACATGCCCAAAACAAGTATTCATAGAAAACAAAGCAATTTGATTAAGTAGCTCCTCCTTCACATGTCTCTCTACAAGTCTTACGTGTAAAATGGTTTGACTTACCTTAGGAATAACCCCTAGCCTTGGGAAGCAAGGAATGCTACCGTTGGTGCTCGTCTCTGGTAATGAAAATGGATCTTGGGGCTTACATGAGGCCGTGCTCATCTCTGGTAATGAAGATGGATCTTGGGGCTTACATGAGGCCGTGCTCATCTCTGGTAATGAAGATGGATCTTGGGCCTTACATGAGGCCGTGCTCTTCTCTGGTAATGAGGATGGATGTTGGTATTGCTTATCCATGTCAGCACCGATCGCCGGTCCATCCAAATTGATGTTTATAGTTTCGGGCACTGTCTCCACAGTATCATGCTTCACAAAATTGGTTCTTTTCACTTTGTTCCGAATTCCACCAGCCATTGCGTTTTGCTCTTTTCTAATTCACAGTTTCTTAAAAAAACTGAAACCAACCCAACTCAGTACAGCAAAAAAAAATCAGAAATCCTGACATAGAAATTCAATTTCCATTGACGGGTCGAAAGAAATGTGCAGATGGAAATTTTAAGCTTTCATAATGATTTGAGAAATTCTTTCACATTTGTTCCTTTCACTATCTCCAGTCTCCAAACACTAGTCAGAAAAAAAATAATTTGCAGAAATTAAAAAATAAATAAATAAAATCAGATGCTAACCCAATTATGCAATATAGAAAATGATCTATTCAAAAGCTATGGTAGTGACCTCATTTTCCATCAAGATCATCACAGAACTTATCTGATGACCTGCCCAACTACGGTTGATCTTCAGCTTCAGGTAATCACCTTCAAATTGAACTGTTAAGAAATTAAAAAATTACAACAAATCAACAAAAACCCCCCACATTAAATATTTGCTAAGGCTGATCAATAAAAATTTCAAGTTCAGCTTTATCAGAGAATTGAGAGAAGACTTTCAGACTAACAGCTTCAAGCCGTTTGTAAACACGAATAGTCAACGACTTCCGACGCTGTTATATATATATATATATATATTTTGAAATAAAAAGTCAAAACTGGCGGGTAATTTAGTATTAGTGTTGTTTGATGTCCAATATCATTTAAATTTTTTTAGTCTGGAATGATGAATATTTTACTATTTCATACTGAAAATGCCTTGGAAATGTAAAACGTCAATCAGTTTAACAATTAAAATTTTAGCCCGTTTGGTTTTCAGCCAAAATTCAATCTCTTTTCTTCTACTTGATTTCTAATCCCTTTACTTTCCTCCTTGATCTCAAATCTCTCTGCTGTTTTCATTGATTTCGAATCTCTCCACTTTCCTTCTTGATTTTGAATTGCAATTAGAATTGAAGTGTGGCTGCTACACCTGTCGTCGCTGTTGGACAATCATGATCTGAGGTCGCTACAACAATTATTGTCCATGATCTGAGGTCACTACAACAATTCTCAAATACTGTGACAACATAAATTTATCACTTAACCTCATTTTTTTGTCACTATATTTATATCTATGACAAAATCTATCGTCACTCGGTGGATACTAAAAAGCAGACGTCAATTCTATTTTTGTGACAATCAAATGGTATTAACATTGATGTCCATTCTTCTGTGACAACTATATCACTGTCACTGAATCTTTAAGTCTTTTGTGTCAAGAATTTATGTCACAATAAAGTTTAAAATCTATCATTGATTCCATACTGTTTGTCACTAATTGCATACAAAAATCCGGTCAATCTTCGACTTTCTGTGACAATATGTGTTTCAGTGATGACTCGTACTCTTGACACTAAATAATATTGTGTCAGAATGATTACGTTCATTGATATTATTTGTGACATACTATACGTTTGTCACGTTAAATATTTTCGACATTAGTACTTATCACAGAATGTATTTGTGACATTCCAGACAATTATCATAATATGTAATAGTGATAATATTTGGTGATATTGAAAGTATTTGTGACATGGATAATGTCTGTGACAATAACTTTTAGTGATAGAAGGAATTGTCATAAAAAATATTAATCTCAAATTTTGGAAGGATACAAATAATTTCCATTAATAGTTTAATGATACAGTGACATTGTTTATTTTGTCACTGTAGGACATTATGATTGTAATTTGTTAGTTAGTGACAAGTAAAATTATCACATAAATCATTAGTGCCGAGCTTTGAATTGACATAAACAATATCCATTTAGAAGTTAACAATACAGTGATAATTATTTTGTCATAGTTCATTTTGTCACTCATTAGTCCATTATTACTGTTTTTTATGACAAATTCATTACATTGTGTAATTTGTCACAATTTTCTTTACTAGTTGTATTGTATTTGTCACTATCATTTTATTATTGTCATGCTTATTTTGACATTGATTAAATTGAAGGCTCAATTCAACATGCATGTAAACATGTAAATTAATGCTGACCCCTACACATCATTAGTCAATAAAAAATGAAATTTTTATTTCACCTTGCGTGTAAAATACACTTGGTCAAGCCATGTAACACTTACAATATATGCACATTACTGCATAACTATGCACAAAAAACATAATTTTTCATTGAAGCATATCATTCAACAAATTTGCTTCCATACAAAATTATCTCATATTTCCATATTGCACATCCTAAAGTATTTTATGCCATTGCCTTATCAAAATATATATTAAGCTTTTACAGGTCTAATTGACTACATAATACCTAATTGAATAGTATGCTGCCAAATTAAACTTTTCAAAATTAGATACTACTATATACAATACCTAAAAAGAGCATATTCCATGTATAACCAAATGGCCTCGCAATTGGATTTTTTTGTGTCATAGTCAGTGGTGGAGTCCTTTAATTCTTTTAGCTATATTTTGTAGAAATTAAAATTTTAGCTAATTTTTAATGCTTTTACTTTACTACCCCTTATAACCTTTTTCCAAATTAAATGCATATCTCTCTTACATTCTTCCCAAATTAAATGCATGTATAACCAATACATAATAATTTTTTATTTTTTTTTCTAATTTTTATTGGGTTGTTGATTTCTTAATAATTTTGAGTTTAATATGATTTTTTGATGAAGAAAAAAGTAAACTTTTAAAAATCGCGTTTGCTGAAAAATTTCACAATCATGATTACGAAAGATGAACATTGTACAATGAAAATTAGAGTTTTCTTAGAAATTAAATTTAAAGACCTTTTCGAACTCAGATTAAGACATATGATATATGATTGGAAAGTTAAGAGGATAAGATTTAATTTAAATATTTTTTTAGAATTTTATGGGTTGATTTTCCCCCATTAGTGGCCCATTGACTAACCTATAGTGACCACCAACGGTGCTGCCATCTCCTTGTACTTGTGCGCACTGTTAGACAAAATTAAATTTGAAAAATTTCTGAACTCGGATTGAGACATATAATATATGGTTAGAAAACTAAGAAGATAAACTTTAATATGAATATTTTTTCATAATTTTATGGTGCTAATTTCCCAATCGGTGGCCCACCGACAGCCCTATGGTGGCCACTGACGGTGCTATCTGCCCTCTTACACTTGTTCGGGCTATTGAAAAAAATTCAATTTGAAAACCTTTCTAAACTTAGATTGAGACATATAATATATGATTGAAAAGCTAATAGAATAATCTTTAATTTGAATATTTTTCATAATTTTTTTGTTAATTTTCCCCATCTGGTGGCCAATGACCTATAAGGGCCATCGACCGTGTTGTCCCCTTTTACACTTGTGCTACTGTTGGAAAAAATTAAATTTGAAGACCTTTTTGAACTCGGATTAAGACATAAGATATATGGTTAAAAAATTAAGAGAATAAAACTTAATTTGAATATTTTTTTCATATTTTTTGGGTTGATTTTTCCCCATCGAGCCCACCGACGACCCTATGGTAGTCACCGACAGTGTTGTCTGCCCCCTTGTACTTGTGCGAGCTGTTGGAGAAAATTAAATTTGAAGACCTTTTTAGACTAAGATTGAGACATATGTATATATGGTTAAAAATATAAGAGAATAAGCTTTAATTTTAAAAAAAAATTATAATTTTCTTAATTGATTTTGCCCTGTCGGTAGCCCATAGACTGCCCTATGGTGGTCACTGACGGTGCTATCAGCCCTTCACAATTATGCGCATTGGTGGGAAAAATTAAATTTAAAGATTTTTCTGAATTCGGATTGAGACATGTAATATATGATTGGAAAACTAAGAGAATAAGTTTTAAGTTTATAAACAGGGAATTAATAATCTGAAAGCAACTTAATTGAGATCAATAATTGATCTAAATAACTAGAAACTTCAAGTAGTGGTCTAGAACCAAAAAAGAAAGAAAGAAAAGCAGTATTGATTAACTAAAACATTGTAAAATCAAAAGGAATCACATAAATATTCCCACCAAAATTTTATACTCCACATAAACTGTCCTAAGATTAACGTAATTACTTAAAGAAGGGGAAGCACCGAGTTTCTTTAATTTTGATACCAAAGAGAATAAACAAGCTCCAAAGATAACTCAAGTAGAAGCAGGTCATGATAACCTCCATATTACTGTTTGCAACCCACTAACCCCCATATTTGATAATTTATTGTTCTACACAAGTAAGAATCATTCTTTCTATCCCTTTATTGGCAAACTTGTAAGTTAGGGCAGTTTTGAATGTTTGTTGTGTGGGTTTAATATGTACAACTGAAATTACTTCCTACAAGCTTAATCTGCTGATTAATGGCAACTTAGTTAATATATTTATAAAAAACCAATAACAAATATGAGAACAATACTCATGATCCAACCAGCTAAACACCATAATAAAACAAAATGTATAGCCTATAAGTTTAAAAGGAGAGGAACAATTATTTAGAAAGAAATAATAATAATTGAAAAAAAAAGATAGAGAAATATCTAAGAATACAATCTTCCTTGGATGCATTTAAGCATGCAAATGTGGTGGAAGATAAGATCCATAGAGCAAAAATCTGGACTGCTTTTTTAATAAAAACAGAACTACAATAGTAAATAATTTTCACCACAAACTACAACTTGGATTGTTTTAACTCAAAATGTAAAAAGTGTTGTGGCATGAAAAAGAGAGAAAAATAATCTTACTTGAGAGCGCAACAAACTAATATCATTTTGGGTTTATTCACTATCATATGTTGTAGCTAAATGCTTTCCAACATTATCATGAACTTATGGAAAAAGAACATCACTGAAAAATGATATAGGAGTTGTTGTCCCTTCAATGTCAAGTACGTAATGCTGGACAATAAATGCCAAAAAATCATAAGAATGAATTGCTCCAACAAAGAAAGCAAGCAACATTTTATCATGCCTCATAAAAGAGGTACAAGAATTAGAAGCTCAACATTATAAATGTGATTAGACACTGAATCCTAAATTACCTATGGAGGTAGGGAACATGAACTTACTTGGGAAGGCTCAATCATGTAATCTAAACTAAGAGGCCCTGCCTTTTAAGCTCTATTGAAATTTGCACTAGATCCCTAAAATCCATTAATAGCATGAATAGGACTATGACTTAGAGTAGTCCAGTCTGGTCCCAAGTGGCGAAGCTTGATGGCAGAATAAAATAGATAATGGTAGCATTCAGCTTGATAATAGCAACTTATGATTTAAAAGAAAAGGGTAACAGATATATAATAATTTTTGTCAATAAATTGGGATTATAGTAATCAAACAGCCAGAAAGGCAAGCTAAATATGTTCTGTGTAATGACATCTAAAATGCAAACAAAACATCTAGCAGAGTGATAACTATGATATGGAAAAAAAAAAAAAAAGAATGTACATCGTAAATGAAAAAATAAAATTAAAAAATTTAGAACACAATAAAGCAGGAGATAGAAAACTAAACTATTCAACATGTATTGATTAACTCTCCAATTTTCAAAAATTGACTATGCAACTCAATCACAAGAACATTTTTCCTTAATAACCTAAGACTTTTTTATGATCCTTTAATTAAAAACCTCTTATGGAGCATTATAACAGACCACAATCAAATTTACTACAAGGCAGAAGTTTCCAACTAACTTCACAAAAAAAAAATTACATAATAACATATTTTAGCCTCATCTATCACACAAGGGAAAGTTCATCCATAGGAAAATTACTCCAATAATGTGAATTGTTTTTCTTTAGAGCATTTGTTCCCAAATGTTAGCATTAAAAAATAAAAATAATTTGCAAGTCATGTACAAAAGCGTCATCTGTCACACAAGGGAAAGTTCTTTAATTTAATCATCAAAACAAAACCAACATCAAAATTTCATATAATTTCCAAAACCCAATTGTGCAAGCATGCCAAAATGTACTTGAACCTCTAACATCTAAAGAAACCACATAAGCAAATCAGATAATTCTCAACTAAAAAGAAAAAAGAAGAAGAAGAGAAATACCCAAAAGAGAACAGAGCTTTTGTATGGCCTGAGAAGACGGAGAAGGAGGAGACCCAGAAGGCTTGAAGGTCTTCTTGCAGAGGTTGTAAACAACCTAAACTTTTGGGAAGCTCTCCCAACACCAAAAAAAATAATAAATTAAATTTGAAAAATGAATCCAATGTAACGATGAAGTACACAGAAACCATGCCCCAAATGATGTCGCAAAAAATTCCCCAAATTCTTAAAAGAGAAACAAACAAAACTTCAGCGTATCCTAGACCTAGTCCAGTCTAACCCATATTTTTCATCATCGCCAAACCAGTCCCAACCCCACACAGAAACGACGATGGCGACAGAGTTGAAGAGCCAGAAGTAGCAGCACTCTTTGTCGACTTTGGAGGCGGAGTTTTCATAAAATTAGGGCTGGACGAAATGAAATTCTTCCAATATTTCCCACCCAATTTTAGGGCTTACACTAACACTTATACAAGCCTAATAATTTCCGTAGGAATAGCACCACAGAGAGACAAAGATTAAGCAAATCATTAATGTACAAAATTATAATGCAAGTCGTAGAAAAAATCAAGGAAGAAGAATGGGGAAATGGAATTAAAAACTCATACATGGTGTTCGTGTTGAAAGCAGCCTTCGTCTCAAAAGCTTCATTTGTCTTTTGAGGAAACAATGAAGCCATACCCGCCCACAGCTCTAATCCTTAACAAAACACTTGGAAAAATATTGGGTACAATGGGATGAGAGAGGATTTAAATGGAAAAATTTTCCTAAAAAAAAAACACTTTCTGTGACAAAGTTTTGTGACAAAAATCTATTTGACAATATTTTATCTGCTTAATTAAGAATCAATGTATAGGAAAAAATTTGTCATGGCCTCTCAAATTTTTTGTAGTGGGTTAGTATTCCATTTTATGATTCCATGATTTGTATTTTGGCTAAGAGTCCTGCAAAGTTGGAAGAAAAACTTTGAATTTCCTCGGCCACAACCACATCTAAACTTGACAATGTGTTGTGTTGAAACTAACTTGTATTGTGTTGTATCGTGTTCGTATTAAATTTTTTTTATTCATGACCCGTTAAACTAACAGATTGAAAAAATCAAATTTAAATTCATTCATTAAAATAACAGGTGATTCATTACTTCACTCATTAATATTTTTTTTTTGTCAACTATAAATTAACATATTAATCCGCATTTGCCATTACACTCATTTACTCATTTTATATATTTTTATACTAAAATAATAATAATAATTATTATTAAAAAAATACTAGAAACTAAAATATCAAATATATATACTTGTTACAAACATATATTAAATCCAACATAAATTATACGAAGTTAAAAAATAAATAGTTCAAAAATATATAGAAAATGTTATTTTTGATCCAAATATATAACAATAAACATCTAAAAATATAAATAATAGAGCTAATGATGCATAATAAAATTAAAAATTTTACTAAAACACCTTACTACATAGGTAAAATGGGTTATAATGAGTTGCACCTGTTTCAACGTGTTAATCTAACGGCTAGACCCGAATACTATTTTAATCTTATGGGTTTGTATCGTGTTGATAGATCGTGTGGAGATTTGCCAAGTCTAACCACGTCCTCCATAACCACGATAAAAATTTTGACCTCAACCACCACCATGAACCTTTTCTGAAACAAGTTGACCTATAACCCCAAGCTGGTCAATAATCTACTTCACACGAGAAAAAAAAAAAATCAGTAATGGTAGAATCCTCCTTTCTAGAGTCATGCAATTAAATTTGAAGAGAATCAGAGAGAGAAGCATACCGATCTGTAAGAGCTTTCCATAATTTTATGTGAAGTTTTGCATCCTACCAATTGATTTATTTCATCTATAGTAATTGAAGCATCATGAGTTCTTGAATGAATTCATCCTGACATTACCAATATTCAAGATCATCTACACTCTCAAGATCATTATGATCAAAGCTAAGGCAAGGAATTGTTCTATCATGATCTTGTAAACGATGTCCATGAATACCAGGAAGAAATTGAGAACTCCATACCATACAGTTATTGGAATCAAGACAAATTGGAAGCGTGAAATTGAATTGTACAAATGGTCAAGAAGATAACCATGTTAATGTTGATCGAGAAGACGATATCGTTGCAGAAGATGTTGAAGAATTAGTAGAGGAGGAGATCGTTGTCGCCATTGAAGGCTCTAATACCAAGTGAAAACTCAAAGCAGTATACAAAGAATGAAAGAGAGAAAGAGAAGTGGAAGAGAAATTGATAAAGCTTGGAGTTTTCTATATTACCAATCTGAATAATTACATGGTAAAAGAGGAATATATGTCCCTAAGTCAAACTCATTGATTACACATGCTAAGCAACTAATTATAACTAATTTACAGCTAAGCTAATAGACTAATTAACTCACTGTCAAGGACTTGGAGTCTAACATTTGCTAAGCTAGTTGAGAGTCTAAAAAATGTTGGGCTAAATGTGTCTCAATAGATAATATATTGTGCGCAATATATTTAAAATCTCTATGATGTTGGTGTGCAATCTTCAAATTAAATATTAATTGAACAAAACTAATAAAAATGAGAATAATAAAAATTGTAGTAGAAACAAATAATAGTAAAGAATTCTACACTGAATTTTATAGGCAAAAAAATAAAAAGGACTTTATTAAAAATAAAATTCAACTAGGAAAATATATATTGAATAGAAAAATTAAACATAAAGCTGAATAGCCTAAGAGAAATTAAAAATAAGAAATTAGAGTCTGACTAAGACATATTGATACAATAACACGTGTGTTGTTGGGGTTGATGAACATGGTTTTTGTATGCGCTTTTTGCCTTTCTTATATAGCCGCTCCAACGACTTCGATCAGTTTACTAGTGTCATAAGAATAAATGACTTGTACAGGTTAGACTCTTATCACATTATCTTGCTTTGTAAATCGATCAAATAAACTCCAAGTAGTTTATTAAACTGAAATTCCAAATTAAGCACTTCTTATTTAAATTGTCTAAGACTTGTCTTCTCAGTCGAGTCTCAATTGGATAAGTAATTCAAAACCACATGAAACCTAATAATATACACCAAGTTAAGAGTAATTTGGTCTGATGCCCAGCTCATTCATAATTTTTTAAAAAAAGCCCAATCTTAATAGTACTTGTAAAAATACCCACTATTTTTCGAAAATACTCCTATCTAGTTAATACACAAGTAAACACCACATCCACTCTATTTTTTACTAAGCTCAAAATAGTTCACTTCAAAGCTCTAGCGAGTTTTTACTTCTCTTCTCTTCCTCTACCTTCCATGATCTATCACTTATGATTCATCGTGCTAGTAGGCAAGTTGATTATATATAGCTATTGTAGTTTTGACATCATTGCGTATGAGCATTCCATATTTGGATTCACATAAATGTCATGTAAATCTACAAAGAAGGTAGGTACACATACCCATCTTTGAATTAGTTGATTACAAGTTTTATGTTGTATTTTATGTCTGATCATGGGTTTATATGGGAGTTTTCAAGGTACATTTCGCCAATAGAGGGTATATAAGGCTTAATGGCTATTGATAATTCAACATGTACTTGCCACAAATGGGCGAGCCTCGCTCATTAATGGCAAGTATGAAAGGAATATTCTCGCCATTAATGGGCAAGTCTAACTGATTATTGGCGAGTACAATCATTCCTTACTCGCCAATAATGGGTGGGTCTCACTCATTAATGACAAGTATGGAAGAAGTATTCTCGCCATTAATGGGCGAGTCTTGCTGATTATTGGCAATCACATTCATTCCTTACTCGCCAATAATGGGCAGGTCTCTCCCACTATTGGCGAGTATCGAAGGAATATTCTCACCATTAATGGACAAGACCCGCCTATTATTAACGAGTAAGGAATGAATGTGCTCGCCAATAATCAATGAGATAAGACCATTAATGGCAAGAATATTCCTTCCATACTCACCATTTATGTACGGATTTATTTTAATTTTGATTTTATAATTGGTTGTATTATTTTAATTTCATTAACATAAACTTGAAATTTGTAGGGCTTATGATGAATGACATTGTGATTGTGATTCGGTTCAACGGAATGTTTGCAATGAATGAAGTAAAAGGGAATTGGGAGTATTTGAATGGAAGAAACAAAGCAAGAGAAATCAAAACAAACAGCAAACGTAGGGAACTAGAAGAAATTGTATACCAAGCGACAAACATAGATTGGAACAATTTTGACATTGTAATGAAGTATGCATTTCATTCATCATACAAATTGGCCCCTATTAAGATTGAATACGATGGTGACGTTCAATGCTTTATTACAGAGCAGTTTTGTGTTGAGGCCCATTGATCACCACTTTTTATAGAGGTTTCACCTAAAGTTGTATAATTAAATGGTTCTTGTGGCAATGTATTTGTTTATAGAAGTAGCAGTAATGGATGTTCTTCATCAGTTCCTGTAATTAATAGAGCCAAAGCCCCATCTACAAGACTAGAATATGAAATACCATCTAATTCAAGATATGGTTGGTGTTCCTCTCCAATTAAATTGACTGATGATCATGTTAACATTGATGACGGGTCTAACATGAGAAGTCCCAATGTGGATAGTGATGGTGAAGTACAAATATAACCAATCCAACATGATTTTGCACCTGATGACCACATTCAATAATTGGCAAAGTAGGGGTTAATATCAAAGTAAATAATCCAAGTACTATGGATCCAATTGTATTGTAGTGTTTTAATGATCTCTTGGATATGAATGTTTGGTATACAGCTCAATCTTATGAGTTGACAAAAATTAACAACCAACACGACATGGTTATTTTGGTTCAGATAGTTTGCATACAGCTTGATCTTATAATCTATCTACATCTTCAATGTCAACAATTGAACTAAGTATATCGACTCCCAGTTCTCTAGTTGTTACTGCAATTAATAACATCGAGGTTGGGCTAATTTACAACTCGAAAAGAGAGTTACAATAAAAGTTGGGTAGTTATATATTGAAAACAAATCATAAATTTAATGTGCATAAGTCATATACATAGAGATTCAAGGTTAAATGTGTGGATGATAATTATCAGTGGCAGTTGCATGCAGCACGAATTGAAGGTTTTAAATTTTTTTCAGTTAGGGTATTCAACAATAAGCATGACTGTTTAGAAGTGAATAACTTAAAATTAGAACATTGACAAGCAACCTCTAGACATGTTGGGTACAAAATTATACCGAAATATGATGGAATAGCCCAACAATATAAAATAAAAAGAAATTGTCTTTTTATATTGAAAAGCAATATGGTTTCAAAATCAGATATGATAAGGCTTGGAGAGCAAGAGAAACTACATTGAACAGCATAAGAGGTACCCCTGAAGAGTCTTTTAAATTGTTGTCATTGTGGTTCTCGATGTTAGAGAAAAATAATTCAGGTACTTTGACAAATATTAAGACAGGTAATGATAACTCTTTTTTGTATTGCTTCATAGCTTTAGGATAGTTTAGGGCTGGATTTAATAAAGTTAGGCATGTTGTGGCTATTGACGGGACTTATTTGAAAGGTAGATACAAAAGTATGCTATATATTACATGTTTTGATGGAAATGAACAAATTTATCCTATTGCATTTGGTGTTGGTAATATTGAAAATGAGTCATCATATACATGATTTTTTTAAAAAGTATAAGGAGGTATATGGCGAATATAATGATCTTGTCTTCATCACAAAGGGTTGGAAACGACAATTGCTAAAGTGTATCTTAATGCGTATCATGGACACTGCATGTACCACCTTAGTATCAATGTAAGACAGCATTTTGGACAAAATAAGCATGTTCACATGGCGTTCTATTAAGCTACAAAAACTTATTTGCAAGTGGATTTTGATTTGTATATGCACAGGTTATTAATCATTGATAGTCGGGCATATCAATACGTGATGGAAGCCAATCCAAATAAATAGGCTAGATCACATTTTTCTGGTAATAGATATAGTATAATGACCACCAATATAACCAAGTGCATGAATGCATTGCTCAAGGATGCTAGGTCACTACCAATCATACCACTACTTAAAAGTATTAGGGGGTTTAATCCAAGGGTGGTTTTACAATCGACGAAATGAAGTAGCAGCTACCACTACTCCTATGACGCCATGGCTAGAAAAAATATTGAAAAAATATATTGCATCGTGTTTGACAATGGATGTCACACCCTTGAGTTCACATAAATTCAAGGTTCGCGATATTGACTTGTACACAAAAGTAAATTTGAAAACGAGAACGTGCTCTTGTCGTGAGTTTGACCATGATCGTTATCCATATATACATGTAGTCGCTGCTTGTAGAGTTAGAAACATATCATACTATTCTTTATGCTTAGATTATTACAACACTTCTTCATTAAGAGATTGTTATGCTAACACTGTATACCTACTGGACGACCATCGCTTTTGGAATGCACCAATAGAAATACTTGAACGAGTTAACCTAACTTCAGTGGTATGACATGCTCTAAGAAGACGCAGGATTATATGGATACCATCAAAGGGAGAAGATCAACCACAACGTAAGTATGCTACATGCAGTCAACTTGGTCACAACTGACGGACATGCACAAACAAATGTCTAAAAGCTTCATGTTATGTGTTTGTCATACAACCAAGCAAGTTTTTCCTTTATGTTTGATCACGTTGGTATTATATATTACGATTTTACTTGTTTAAGTTTGTAGCGAGTTATAAAAAGTAAATACTTGAATACATTTTCACTATATATGAAATGTAATCTATAATGTAAACTCATTATTATACAACCCTCCTTCATATTTTTGTCAAAAAAATTATATCCCATTCTGTGAATAGTTTAATGTCCTCCTGCACTTAAGTAATCAATAGAAAGTAACATAAACATCCCACAATCACCGACTATAGATTGTTGCGGACATAGTGTAGCATCCATATGACTCATGGTGAATGCGCCCAAAATTGGGGTCCCATTGAAGTTCTAGACGCTCAGCATAAAATCCACTAGCAGCCAACACGTATGAAAATAAGACTCCAAGCAACTAAGCATTGCAAATCCGAAACTAATCACTATTCGAACTACAGCTACTGTCATACAGTGTGACATATTGCCGCACTAAATCAACTTTAGCTGCACACCAATGTTTCTCTTCATTATTGACAAGAATGTAAACTTATAACAATAACAAAATTAAACAATGATATATAAATTCAATCATTAAAAAATTCAAATTGTAGGGAAAATTAATATTAAAAAAAATACTTACGTGATTTATGTCCCTCCAACTGCATGATAACAAAGGTGATGTACATTGGTTATTGTATCATTGTTCATGTCTAGTGTCCAATCACATGAAGAGATCTAATATTGAAACCTAATTGTGTATTTTAATATACTTACCTAAAAGAATACTTCTACTATGGCGAATCATTCAGTAAAAATGTCACAGTGATCATGGATTCTCTTCTAGATGAAGAAAAGAATAGAATCAACTTCCTACAATTAAATTTTGTGTTAAATATAGTACATGAAAAAATATAGAGAAAAGTATTAAAACACGATTATATTATGCTTACATTGGAGTGTAACCATATGCCACTCGTCCAAACCATGTAGAAATTACTCTTATCCAACACTATAATATCCACATCATGACTCGATCTACTCGAATCATCCAAAAAATCCATCAACAATTCTCAACGACTTTCTTCAACCAGCCAGTCCGAAACATACATCAACTAGAGGTGGATGAAGTATGGTGGATAAAGTGAATAATCATTTATCTCCTTGATCTCTTTTATTCTTTATATTGATTGTAAAGCTGCACACCTTTATCTCCTCTGGATGCACTCTGATTAACTAGAGGTGGATAAAGTGAGGAATCCGAATCCTATAATGGTGTGTACGGCCAAGAAAGAACAACCGACTTCTTCGAAACTCGCCCATACGGGGTAACACCTTTCATGAGCCGCCTGAACACAGGGCCTAAAGTAGTAGCCATCAGTGCTTGCTGTGGTGGTGGAGTACATAGGGATCCAATATATACTACAATGGAACATTCAGACGGTTGCACTGTATCACCCTGTACAGTAAGGGAACCCCTAGCCGGTTCCCCTAGAATGATATATACAGTAGGGGAACCCCCAGCCGGTTCCCCTGGATCGGTATATATAATAGGGAAACCACTAAGCGGGTCCATTGAATGATGAACACCTCCAGAAGAATGATCATGTATACATTCAATCAATTAATTCGTTAATTGCATAAACGGTAATATAAATATGTATATATATATATATATATATGTATATATATATATATATATGTATATATATATATATATGTATGTATGTATGTATATAAGTTTATATTTTCAAAAAGCCAAAAAAAAAAAAAAAAACTTATACCTCATATCTCAATACCAAGGTGCAGCATAATGAGTTGTACCTTCCTATTAAGATCATCCATCTTATTCTCCAACTATACCATATCTTTAGATGTGGTTTATGGTGCAGTAACTGAATGAAGTGCCATAACTGGAGTGCATGTGTTGTAGAAGCAGTTGTCGTAGGTATATGACGATCCGGTTGTATTCTGATGAGGGATCCATGGTGGTAACATCCACGTTCTCAACAACTAATGGTGGACCATCGTAACTACGATATGTAATGCTCTCAAAGAAAGAGATAATGTATGCCTTTTTTTTTTGTTGAGCAGCGAGTTGCAATTGATTATATACAGGATACTGTAAAATCATAAAAATAAATTAATCAAACTAATATGTAAATTGGAATTGAAAAATGTAAATAATATACGTATTGTGTAACTTGAAAAATAATAATACTTACATTTCCTTTTTTGAATATATTTTTTATATTGTTTCAAAATGTACTTTCCTTAGGAACTCATTGAAACGGATTCTGGGACATCGGTTGGGAAAATGATTCCTACAACCCAATAGTACAGAAATAAGAATAGTTTCAAAATACTAAATCTACACCAAAATAAAATTTTATATATATATATATATATAGTTAAAAGACAATATAAATAATGACCTAAAGTAATATGAACATTAAAGTAAATATAATAATTATAAATTATATATACCTGAAAAGCTAGAGGAAAGTTGCATAATGAGTATGTGTTGGAGGTGTTGCTATGATTAACTGTACTCCAAGTTTTGCATGATCTTGAAGTGGTTATGGTTTACTGATTTCCTATTATCACCAGCCAATAACACTGCATCCAATAAGTAGAACATGCACACCTTCACATTATCCAACCTCCATCTTATCGAAAGGATACCTCTCGAACTCAATCATAAATTCCTTTTGTTTGAGGATACCACGATCATCAAAGTATTTATCCTAAATGTTTCGGATAGATCACTCGTCTCAAAAATGATGGAAACTGAAAGAACTTCAAACCGATGACCAAATTGAAAGCATTACGGTCAAATCTTACACCAATTCCTCAAAAGTTAAACTCCAGGACATCTGGGTTGTCATACTCCATTAACCTAACCAAGAACCTATGAACAACAATTGAACAAAAAATTATAGACCTCATATCCAAGAAATGCCCAAAACAAGTATTCTTAAATGTCAATCATTATCACCAAGCTTACGCCGTATCACATCAACCACATAGAATAAATTCCCCAAATTTATTAATTTTACATAGTCTATTTGGCTATCTGCATCTACTACATACTTTCTCAATTTAGTAGCTTGTAAAAAGAAAACAAAAAAATATATATATATAAGAACAAAACAAGTATTTAGTAGCCTGTAAAAAGAAATAATCAACAAACTTCATTAGATTTTCTTGCCATTTGATGGTGGGACTCACCATCTAATGATGAGTCTGGCTATCTGATGGGGGATAATTTTCATAAGTACTCACTAAATGATGGTGAGACCCACTAAAAAATAGTGAGTAATTTTCAGAGAGTATTGGACTATTTGGAAAATTACTCGTTATCTTATAACAAATCTTGCATTAATTGACGAGCACGTTCAAATATAGTGAAAATTATACTCCCCTTTAACTGGCGAGACCTTCCATAAGATAGCGAGTAAACTTTCAGAGTGTATATGACTCTCTAAAAATTTACTCACTGTCTAATGACGAGTCTCACCATTAATTGGTGAGCACGTTCAAATATATTAAAAATTATACTCGCCATTAACTAGCAAGACTCGCCACTCTCTGCAAATTTACTCGCTATCTAATAGCGAGTCTCATCATTAATTGGCGAGCACGTTCAAATTGAATAGACACTGTACTCGCCAACTAATGGTGAGACCCGTCATAAATTGGCGAAAAACATACACACAAATATGAGTATTTGATTCATTCTCACCATCTTTTGGCAAGGTCTCGCCATGAATTGGCGAGAACTTTCAGATCCCCATATCTGTGACTCGCCTTCAATTGGCTAGGCTAGCCATGACAAAACAATGAACCACAGCTCAGTTTAACCATAATAGAACAACATTCAACAACCAATAACACAATTCAAACGATAAAAAACCCACAACACATACTATTTCAAGACAATACACAATTAAAACCATAAAATAAAGCCTAAATCTATAAATGCAACTAAAAAACAAATTTTTATAGATAAAACTTTAAAAAGATTAAAATTTGGGATAATAAAACTTATTCATTAGGGATTTGATGTACTCGGCACATTATCAGACATTCTGGGCACTTTACTTGAAGGGTTAACAGAAGGAGCAACCTCCTCAGCCGTCGACGGTCATGTTGCTACAGGTTGTGGACCACTCGTGGTTTTCTCAAAGGGTTTGGCCTTAACCTGCCTCTTGTTACGGTTCGTAACAACCTTCCTCTTGGGAGCCATTATTGATTTTCGTGTACTGGATTGGATGATTTTCAAAGATGATGAAATTTAGTAATGGATGAATTGCATAGAGAATGGCAAAGGGTACGAAGGAAGACAGAGAATGAACAGCGCAAATGTGAGGGGTATTTTGGAAAAATAGTGGATATTTTTACAAATATTATTAAGATTGGGCTTTTTTTAAAAAATGATGAATGAGCTGAGCATTTGGCCAAATTACCCCCAAGTTAATTGGCAACGATTGGATTTCATTTTGATTGTACACTAGAACCTCACACTCTATATAAGAATAATTTCAATATAGTAATAAAAAAATTATGGCCTCAATCTAGACTAATTATAAATAAGAATAAACTCCACATTGTAATAAGTTACAATATTTTTAAATTCCATCTTAAAAAATTTGCCTCCACATAGTAATAATTATTGTATATGGCAAACCATATATGCTTTGTTACATTAAATGTTTAAGATAAAATAAAATATTTATCTAAAATTATTTGAGACAATAATTTATTTTTCATACTTGCTACTATATTTTTGAATTTGCAGGTATGTAGTACCTTATCAACATTGACATCTTCTTGTTGATATCTATTCTATTTTTTTATAACTATATTAATATATTTTATCTATATTTACACTTTGAACTTCAAATGCTATATTAATTAATTATATAAATAGTGCATATATTTTACTTCTATGCAACTTGCATTGAGAATAATTAAGTAAAAATAATAAATATTTTAACTACACTTCTATTGAGTTATAACTTTTTCATAGTAAAAAAGATTAGTTTGGTCTTAATAGTATGATTATAGAGAGGTTTTACTGTATATAATAATGCTATATTTATATATGATTTCTATTTTTATTTTTTTTCATATGGAGTTCATAATTGAGAATAGTTTTCAATGGGGAACTTTTTGAGCTAGAAAATAACTGGTTTAGTTGGCAAGGACTTCTAGTTCAAGCAGTATTCTATCAAGCGATGAAGATAAAGATAAAATATTATCTATTGATATTATCTTTTAGTTAGTTTTATTATTATCTGACGATTTCAGCTGCTGTACAAGTAAGGAAAATGGAACGTACAAGCCACAATTGATCAACCAATAACTCATCAAACTTTTTATTTTTTCTACAATGTCTTAGTCGATTTATTTTTAGCCCATTATTTCTTTTCTTTCAATTTAATTCCATTGTGTTAAATTTTATATTAATAAAGTCATTTTTCTTTTCAAGTCATTAAAACCCTGTGTAAAATTCTCTTATGTTCTCTATTTCTCTTTTTCTTTTCAAGGCATTAATCGTCTATCTCAATTATTTTACTTATTGTTTTATTTTTCTTCAATTAACCAATTTAATTTGATGTTGTCAAGCCTGCATATCACAAAGACTTTAAATATAGCAAATATATTTTTGGCGCGCCCAGTGGGACATGACAGTTCAAAAGTAATGGATCTTATGGATTTTATAAAATCCATCGCATGTGTTCTTCAGCAACACGTTGAAATTATTCAGAACGAAACTCAAAATATCAGAGCTACTGTCAATAACCACTCTCAGTCTATTGATGCTATTCTTAACAAGTTAGATAGACTACCACAGAATAAAGTTTAGGTTTGGGAGTAAGATTCAACTAAACTAGCTAACGTTGTTCCTAAGGCTGTTTTTGAGGATGTTCCTAAGGCTTTTTCTGATGCCTATTCTAATGACAAATCTAAGGGGGGTGTATTTAATTCAAACTTCTATTAACTTTTATAGACTTTCATAAAATTTTAAAGTCTATTGGTATTTAATTCAGACTTTTAAAGGCTCTATAAAAGTCTGTTGGTATTTAATATAGACTTTTATAAACTTTTAAAAAATTTATAAAAGTCAAGATGTATTTAATTAAAACATTTGAAGAGTTTATAAAAGTTTTGTGGTATCAAAAAATCAAGGACTTTTATAAACTTTACCACATAGTAGACTTTTATGGACTTTTTGATAGAAAATATAAATACCAGATCTCGTTTTTTCTCCTTCATTCAACCCTAAAACTTTTATCGACTTTTATATAGAAATAATTGACTCTCTCTCTGTTCTTCACCCTTTTCACTATCTCTATGCTTTTTGCTGTTTTTTCTTATTTTTTCATATTGGATCCACTTGCACTTATCACCTCATGTAAATGATTTAGGGCTTTTAAAATGGAAAGAGTGCATATAAAATAATCATCATGATTTTCAAGAGAAAAAAATTTATTTATTTATTATTTTTATTAATAGAAAAGGCTTTTTTTGTTATTATAAATAGAAAAGAATCCACAATTGATTTGATTTGGAAGATGAGGCTGCTACGAAGAACAAGTTCGCACTGAAACATAGGTAATTTGTTAAAGTTTGACCTCTGGTATCGTTGTCATTGTTTTTCTGTGGCCAACTTCAACTCATTGAAGTTTGTCTGCAGTTCTTTTACATCTTCTTTATTGTTCATTCATCACTATATGTACCTTAATAATTTTGCTTTACATCCACGAGGAGTTGTTGATTAATCTTCAAATGCAAATACATGCATAAAGTGCAAAATGATTTTTTTTAATTTTTTTTTTTATAATTCTTAGAAGTTAATGTCGGTGAAAGTTTATCAAAATTCATAAAAGTTTTTAAATTAAAGTTTATAAAAGTCTATAAAAATCTTTTAAAATTTTATAAACTCTATAAAAATACATAAAAATTCATAAAAGTCATCATTTAAAAAAAATCTATAAAAGTTTCAATTAAATACACCCCCCTAAGATTGTAGCTGAGAAGATTAGCTCTAAAATAGTACTTTCTGAGACTATAGAGTTTTGGCCTAAAATGACTCAAGGAGTAGATTATTTACAACATAAAATATTATTGGTTGGACAGTGTTATATTTACATTCTGTTATTTCAGGCACTCCAAGATGAGATCAAGGCTAATATCAAAGTTCAGACATTTATTTACTGATTTCTTTTTATCAAATAAACAGTAAGGGGCAATGTTTACCTAGAAATTAACTAGTTTAGCTGGCAAGGACTTCTAGGTCAAGCAAAATTCTATTAAGCATTAAGATGAAGATAAAGATAAAATATCATATAATGATCTTATCTTTAATTAGTTTTATTATTGTCTAATAATTTTAGTACCTATATAAGGAAGGACAATTGAATGTATAAAGCACCATAGAGGCACCATAGATCAACCAAAACAACTCATCAGACTTTTTATTTTCTCTACAATGTGTTAGTCGATTTATTTTTAACTCACTATTTCTTTTCTTGCAATTTACATGCATTGTGTTGAATTTTATATTAATAAAGTCTTTTTAAGATATTAGAACTTAGTGTAACATTAGAACTTAGAGTAGAATTTTTTTGGTTCTCTGTTTCTATTATAATTGTCTGATTTAATTATTTTATTAATTATTTTATTTTTCTTCAATTAACCTATTTAATTTTAAGGTGAACACGTCTACATATCACAGACTTAAATAGCAAATAGGAACATGTTTTATCTTATAAAAAAAATTGTAGAAACTACATATATTGTTTCTACTGATATTTTCCAGTTTACAGCTTTATATACATGGATCATATATATATATATATATATATTATATAAGTTTACGCTTTTAAGTTACATGGATATTCACTAAAATAATATAAATTTGAAAAATGCTCATTTTTTTTAACCTTTATAAAATATACTCAAACTATCTATTTTACCCTTATCACAGATCTATAAAATTTAATCATATTTAGGATCTAAAAAATGGTAGGTCCGACCTGACTGTGTGTCCTAAATTTTATTTTTTTCTTTATTTTTTTTTACCTATTTTGTTTTTTTATATCTGCTTGTATAATTTTTAAATATTTTATGGCATATTTTTTTTTATAATACATCAATTTGTAAGCATTTTGGTTTCTAAATCAAGTCATTTTGGTTAGTATTGAATGAGATATGCTTTTTACAAAACGACAGGTCGGACCTGCTATTTTTCAGGTTGGACCTACCGTTTTGTAAAAATCATATCTCATTCAATACTAATCGAAATGACTTAATTAAAAAACACAAATGCTCACAAATTGATGTAGTTTCATAAAAAAAATACCACAAAATAAATAAAAATCATACAAGCAGATATGAAAGGACAAAGTAAGTAAAAAAATATAAAAAAAATGAGATTTAGGATCTGCAGTTTGGCAGGTCAGACCTGCCATTTTACAGGTCCTAAATCACATATTTAGGACTTGCAAAATCGCAGGTCCGACCTGCCAAACTGCAATTCCTAAATCATATTTTTTCCTTATTTTTTTATATACTTTGTCCTTTCATATCTCCTTGTATAATTTTTATTTATTTTATAACATATTTTTCTATAAAATTACACCAATCTATAAGCATTTTGGTTTTTGAATCAAGTCATTTCAATTTATATTGAATGAGATATGATTTTTACAAAACGGCAGGTAGGACCTGCTGTTTTGTAAAAATCATATCTCATTCAATATTAATCGAAATGACTTGATTCAAAAACCAAAATACTTATAAATTGATGTAGTTTTATATAAAAAAAATATGTAAAAAAGTAAATAAAAATTATAGAAGCATATATGAAAGGAAGATATAAGTAAAAAAATAAAGAATTTACATATCCTAAAATACATGTGTTTCAAGACATGCAAAATGATAAGTCTAACCTGCGGTTTTACAGGCCCTCACCCAAAAATATAGTTGAAATGTTACAGATTTTTATTAAGGATAAAATGGGTATATTCTACCCTTTTTTTTACAAAGATTAAGGATATATGAGTATTTTTTCAATTTTGATTATTAATAAGGATATTTTTGTCAATTTCTCATTTAAGATTAAGATATTGTACAAGGCAAAATATACAATTAGCTGGAACTTAAATTGATCGGTTCTATTCATGAAAACGTAAAGTTAATTACTTGTTAACGTTAGGCATAATTCAAATAGTGAGAATAGGTAAATATATAAAAGAAAACCAATACAATTATAATAAATTAGTAGTTTTGTACAAATATAATGCGAGTGAACACAAATCACCTTTCTGTTTTGGTGTTTAATTCTCTGTTCTCCAATTAGATTTGAAATTTCACTTATTGGATAAAATGTCAAATTCGAAGGACATGGAAGGAGACATCCAAAGAACTACAGACGATTTGTATTTGATGTGCATGTCAACTTCAAAAGGGAATTAGAATACTTAGGTCATTGTCTCATTGATCAATTGTGATACAGCTATTAGATTTGGTCCTCGAGTATCCAAAGAAAAGGAAAAAAAAAGATAGTAATATATAAATTAAAAATTAGTATTAAAATTGACCAAGTTTGTCTAAAATTAAGCCTTTATAATTAGTTTGATCAAGGTGGATCAAAATTATTCTAAAGCCATTATCGTAACTTTATATGTGAACAAGGTAGCTAGTGAGAATGACAACATTTAAAGTGTTGGCTGATCATTATGCAATGAGTTGCTATTTAATTTTGTTTATAAACTTAACTCTCTCAAATCAAAACCGAATAGTACTTATATGATTCCCAAGTAATTGGATATGAAGCTAACATATATAATATTATAATTGATCAAGAAGATTAATTTTCCAAATTTTGTAGGTAGTAGATGGGAAAATTGCTCGCTAATTTATTAGTTACATGTACCAACAAAATTTTTGTCGAATATTGAACAGGCACAGTGGATGAATAAACTTATATTGAGATTCAGCATGAACAAAATACATAAACAATAATGTTAAGAGTACTACCAACTTTATTTATTATATTGTTTAATAACATGATATGATAGTGCATTATTAGCTTACATTTAGGCTTAGCCGTATAAGAGTTTATTACTCAATCCCCATATTATTGCATTTAGGCTTTATCAAACCTCATTATGTTTTATCCTAACTTTATTTTCCAAGTAAGGTGGCACTTTTTTGATAAAAATAAGTAAGGTGGCACTTGATGTATCAATATATCAGTGATTTCTATTAAAGGGTTATTAATTATTTTTTTATTTTCAACTCTTAAGCATTACTGTTTTTATTTTATTAATCAATATCATATCTTAATATTATTAATTGGTAGATAAGGTGGTACATAAAGATGATACCCTGACAATACTCGATCATATGGGGACTCAAATACAAAACATATAAAAATAATGTAATATCATCATATCTTCTTGGTATATATTCAACTCGTGGTAAACAATTAAAATTTGTAATTCTAATATTAGTGGAGACAATTTTCCTAAAGAATCTACTATATGCATGAGCTACAAAAATGATAGAAGTGGGATTCTCATGTCTGTAATGAACTGTGTTTGAGTTGGGTATTTCTCTGTTAATGTCAGTGTCATTGGGAAATTGTACAAAAAGAATTTTAACTATTCTTTGTATCATATTCCCTAATGCACCAGAAGGAAGCCATTGTCTCATTGACAACCCAAAAGTAGAATTTATAAACAAATCAAATGAAACAAATAATGAGACGAGATTATTCCATCCTTATTTGTTTTTCCCAAGAAAAAAAAAATCCATACCCCTAAATAAATGCAAACAAAAGTTTTGTAGCATGTGAATGTCAACAGTTTTGAGTTCCAAATCAGTAATATGATTAATGCCTTGTTTGGCAGTTGGTACAGAATCACTACCAGAAGAGCCTATGTCAAAACGGGAAAAGACCATAGCATCCAAACAAAACTCTACAAGCAGACAGTTGACCATCAGAGGGCGGGCTGGCGGTGGTAATTACGTAAATTAGTGGAATATGAAGAGCAATTTTGAGAGAAACAAAACCCCACTTTTTAAAACTAAAAAAAAAAAGGGGAAAGGAGTAGAGGGAACAATTCTTTGGCGCGCAAAACACCAATGCGAGCGTGTGGAAATGGAAGGAACAGAGGCAGAGGGTGTCGTCCACCGTTGCTTTAATATTCTCCGCCTCAGCAGATTCTCAATCTCTTTCTTTTGGCCTCACCCTTTTCCATTTTTTCATTCATTGCTTTCCCCAAGCCAAGAATCTCTCCCTAAAATCACTTCCTTTCTCTCCCACTGATTCTCTTCCTCTTTTTCTCTCCTACCTCCTTTCTTTCTTTCCCCTGTTTTTTCTTTTTTTTAAAAAAATACAAATAATTTTTTTTTTTAACGATGTCTGATGCATTGTTCCAGTTCTCTTCCTTTAATTTCAAGACGTCACTTAATTCCTCTCTCTCTCTCTCTCTCTCTCTTTCTCTTTGTCTCTCTCTCTCTCTCTCAGTGCCGTCCTTTTCAATTTTTGCGGGGTTCGAATTCCGGCGAAGCCTATACATAGCTGGTTTCCATTCTCATGGCTCCTTCAAGTGTCAACCATCTGTCTCAGCCATGCATTTACGGTACTCTCTCTCTCTTTCTTTGCTCTATATTTTCAATATAGCCACTCCCTCCTACTAATGAACTTCAATTGAATTGTTTTAAATCTTCCAAAACGAAAATCCCAATTCGATTTTTGTCTGTAATTGAATTGGTTTTGTTGATTTTGTTAGTGTTTCTTTTTGAGGAAATTTTATTACGAGTTGTTTTGTGTGTGGTGTGTGGGAATTTTGGGATTGGTTTTGAAATGTTTTGGGGGGTAAGCAGGGCACTTTGTTTCTTCGTACACAGAGAGGAAATCACGCTTCATGAAATGGCTGAGTAAGCTTTTTAAGGGCGGGTCTACTCGAGGAGGAGCAAGTAGTAGTGGTGGTGGTAGCCGTCATCCCCAGTTTATTGGTGACGAAAACATGGCTTGGCGCACACCTATTGGATCCGTGGTTTGAATACCCCTCTCTCTCTCTCTCGTAAATGCTTGTTATTGTTCTAATCCTGCACCTTCATCAACATCATTATTCATATTGTAGCTTGTGTGAATTACATTATTGCTTGTATTTCAAGATTCTCACTCTTTAGGACCTGTTAATTTGTTTTTCAATGGGACATGCCATATACATGGTTAATAGAACCAACACACAGTTGATTGTTTGATATAACACAATTGATTTTTCATTTAAACTTCATGCTTATACCGCACGCTATGTTGAATAAGCAAAAAAGTATTGATTTTGGGAGTTTTCTTCCCCCCATTTGCAATTTATACTACGGAGTCTTAAATAATAAGAAATGTTTGGTGTCTTCTCCACAAGTTTGTTGGTAATAACAATGGAATGAGGTCAAGAAATGAATTAAAAGCTTGAAACACACCTGCAAAGTCTGCTGTATTTTAGAATTTATTAAACTACTGAGGCATTTTTTCTTTGCATATGCTTCACTATTTAAGGCTGGTTCTTGACTTGAAAGTATGTCAGATAGGCTCCACCATTTCATTTTCGTTGAATTCCGTAAATTTTATGTTTTTCCTTTGAGAGATAACTCTACATGAGCAAGACGTGGATTCATCTGAATTCTCTTTACTTCACATGTTCCCACTTATTCTTGTTCATATCATGTAATGACTGAATTGCTTTGTGAATGAGTGGAATTTTTACTAAGTTCTTCTATTTTGATCAGGATGATCATTCTAGACAGAAAGAGAAAGATGAATTAGACCGTGCAATTGCACTATCCATGGCTGAAGATTCGAAGAGACGGAGCGGTATGTTTCTAATCTTCAAGAACCATAGTTCAAAGGAAGCTACTCTACTCTGTCTCCCCTGTCTCTCCCTCTCTAAACACACATCAATTTTTGCTTATGTTTGTATTGATATACATTCATGTTATGTTGCCTACGATCATAACTAAAGGTTCCATTCTTTCTTATATTAATTTTGTTTTCAAATCCCCCAGGACATAGATGGCGGAGAGAAAACGATGAAGATTTTTCTAGGGCGCTTCATGATGATCTGCATCCACCCTTTTATACTCCGCAAGCTCCTCAACAGTATTACTCTTGGGGAAGCAAGTAAGATTTCTTAGCAAAGCTGTAATTAAGTGCAGCTATGCTCAACAATTAGATTATGGGTGTGCATGTCAGACATATTCATATTTAGTAAAAGGGGAAAAATCCAAGTGCAATTTTAAAAACTAATGATTATTCTATCCTTGAATTTGAGTGATAATACACTTTTATTCTGATTATCGCAGAATATGTGGTGGCTGCAAGCGAGAGATAATATACGGCAATTATCTAGGATGCATGGGGACTTATTTTCATCCACAATGCTTCTGCTGTCGTTTCTGTGGTCGGCCAATTACTGAGAGTGAGGTATTTGTCTTTCTTCTGCTCCTAAGTTATTTATCATATTTCTCCTTTTCATTTGAGATTGAACCGAACTTAGTTTGCACTTATTTCCTTCTCCCTTTTTTTTGCTCATTGCTTTGGTTACTTCTCATTTATCATCCTCGTTTGGATGTTGAATCTTCTCTTTCATCTAGTTCTTACTGGTGTTTTCTCTTGAACCAAGTTTTCTTTGTCAGGGAAGGACCCGTACCATAAGACTTGTTTCAAGGAACTGGCTCATCCTAAGTGTGAAGTTTGCCACCGATTTGTAAGAAATGTTCACTATAACTCGTTTTTTGAATTTGTTGCTTGCTGTAGTTTTTTGTGAATGAGCCAGAATGATAAACGTCAATTAATCAAAATAACATTCTATAACAATAATGTCATGCATGCATACAGCGTAGATCATCAAGTACCCTTTTAGTGCTTGTTGTTTGAGTCCGCAATGCTTCCTCAGTATGGGCAGGTTTTTCAAGGCTTCTGAAGTATCCTGCATGAAGTTGATTAGTTTTTGACTTATTGAGTTCCCAATAAATTCATTCTCATACTAGAACCTCACTCTTTTATATTGATTGTATAAATTCAATAAAAGTATCATTGACTTTTGACACTCACATTATCATAATGGTGAGCTTGAGCAAAAAGCAGATGCTGTGTTCAATTTCATATTTCCTGCCTTAGTTATACATATTGACAATTTTATGTTTTGATTTCATAAATTTCCAGATTCCAACAAATAAAGATGGTTTAATCGAGTATAGGTGCCATCCATTTTGGTCTCAAAAATACTGTCCTTCACATGAACATGACAACACAGCTCGTTGCTGTAGCTGTGAGCGCTTGGAGGTATTAATCTAGTGCCAGTGCAACTGATCAAAGTATGGAATGGTGCTTTGACCACCTACCATATAATGTCAAGAACAAAAACTTGACTCTTAATCAAATCATTCTGCTTAATACTTGCTTTCCCTTTTTTTCCCCTTGAAGTCTTGGGATGCAAGATATATTACCATGGGAGATGGACGAAGTTTATGCTTGGAGTGCATGGAATCTGCTATTATGGATACTGGTGATTGTCAACCTCTCTACCATGCCATCAGAGACTTTTTTGAAGGGATGTATATGGGACTAGACCAGCAAATTCCCATGCTTTTGGTTGAAAGACAAGCCCTTAATGAAGCTTTTAATGGAGAGAAATATGTAAGTGATCTTTTGCTCTATTATATGTATATATAGGAATGTTTAGCCTTTTGGTTTAAAGAAATCATCTGATCATGGATTGGTTCTTTGTAAGGGCTCCCATCACATGCCTGAGACGAGGGGATTATGCCTTTCTGAGGAGCAGACTGTCACCAGTGTAAGAGATCAGAAATTTTCATATCTGGATTTTTCCTTATTAGATTTTGAAAAATCTAATAAGGTTCTAAAGCTTATTATCTTATGTTTCCCTTGTTTTTCCCACTTTGTGACACAATTCAGATTCTCAGAAGGCCGAGAATCGGAGGCCGTCAACTTATAGGAATGAGAACCCAACCTCAAAAGCTGACTCGAAAATGTGAAGTTACAGCCATCCTTGTTCTCTATGGTCTTCCAAGGTGATATTCAACAGCCATCCTCACTTCTCTTACTCTTTTACATTATTGATTTTTCTTCCCTTCTTTTCAGGGTAGTTTACAATGCAATTGGGTTTTAACCACCCAAGTTTCAGATGGAAAAAATGTTAATGCTCTGTCTAAAAATGTCCTTGTCCTTTGAAAGGTTTCTGACGGTATCAATGTCCTCGCTAAATGCAGATTACTAACAGGTGCTATTCTTGCCCATGAGTTGATGCACGGTTGGCTTCGCCTTAAAGGTAAGTATACTTGGCCAAGTATTTTGATTGAAGTTCTCTCTTTAATTTTTTACTCATTTCTATATACCTTTAAATCATTCAGGCTTCCGTAATCTTAATATTGAGGTAGAAGAAGGAATCTGTCAGGTGATGTCATACATGTGGCTAGAATCAGAAGTTATGCCTGGATCTAGAAGCACGCCTTCTACATCATCAGCGGCTTCCTCATCATCGTCATCGTCGTCATCCAAGAAAGGCGGGAAATCTAATGCTGAAAATAAACTGGGGGAGTTTTTCTTGCACCAAATTGCCAGTGATGGTTCAACAGCATATGGGGGAGGATTCAGAGCAGCTAACGCAGCCGTCGGTAAATATGGTTTGCGCCGTACACTGGACCACATTCATCTGACCGGAAATTTCCCATTATAATGAGAATAAGATGCTCTTCAAGTGTTCTTTATCCCTTTAGTTCACTTCATTTGCCCATTACGTATCTTGTCTGGTTCCTCACAAGAGTTTAGCTCATCACACGGAAGTTTTGGGCAGCTCCACCTCTAATTTTCACGGGGTTTCATCGAGGAAACAAGTCCAGAATTGTCTTCCAGCCTTAATAATAATGCATATTTTCATTGTCATTTTCACATTGGAGTCATTCTTTCCGGGTTGATTACAATGCAAAAGTATTCCCAATTGCAATAAATGTATGATGCTCCTAAGGGCTTAATAATAGTTAAAGAGTTGTGATCTGGTGGATGTGTTTGTGTTGATTTTTACTAAGTTATTTAAAAAAAAAAAAAAAAAAGTATCTACGTTTGATCTTTACATATTTGATACTACATTGTTGGAACATCCAACTGAGAATTGATTAAAAATCATCACTAATAGAAACGATTAAATATAATTGTGAACGTATAAATTTTATAGTCTGACAAAAAAATTAATTACTTGTTATATATAATAAATTAAAAGTTCAGACATAAAGTAAAAATAAAATGTGTTGGATTTTTTTTCCCCCCCTTGTTTTACATCTAGCCCAGAGTGGAACCTGCTAAAAGCGCCTTTAGAATTTCGTAAGTCATAAAGAAAATTCCAACACCAGGCACCACCTTGTAGTATTCAGGCAAAATCCCTCTATACAAGCCGCGGAAACCTTCCGTCTGAATTATGTGTCTAAAAGTACCAGAAAGGCCTGTTGTGTAGACACAGGCGCGACCACCAGCCCCTTCCAACTGCTTCCTCCTCCTCACAAGATCCAACGGATAAGTTGCTGCACATCATAAGTCGAGAAAGAATGAGCCGAGGCTCTACCCTAATTCTTATGCAGCAGGATAGCTTTTGTATTAAATCAGGGTTATGAAACCTCTTTAGGTAACGGCAAATAAATCAACACAAACATAATGTGGGACAGGTGAAATAGAAATGAGAAAAATAGTTAACGCATGCATCCACAAAAATACTGAAGAGTACAATTATATTGAAAAGTCTGAACTGTGTCATCCATATATGATTCTAAGTTATTAGTAACGTTTTTAGCTCTTAGTTTTTTCTCTCCAAGTTATGTATAATTTACTTAGTTTAAATGTTAGTTAGAGTTGGTTAGTCATCTCATCCTACAATAATGTGAAGGAAAATAAAAAATACAAACACCTAGTGAAAACCATTTAAAACTGTTTGTTATTTGCCAGTCCTTCACATTTATACTTAATTGAGTGGTCTAATTAATAATAACAAACTATGACTAACCTTTAAACTAAGCATATTACATACAACTCATGAGAACAAACAAAAACCCAAAACCAAAACAAAAAAAACATTACTTAAACGGTTTATTTCAAGTCTATGCAACAAAAGCCAATATGCAACAGCAGAGCAATGAGATGCAGCACACAGCCATAGTAATGGGCGTGACAACCTGGTGAAAGAGATAGGAAACACTATATGGGTATTGTTAAATTAGCTTCAACAAAACTATCAATCAAATACTACACAGGGAGACACACTCTCCTTTATGCACAGTAAAATGCTAGTAGCAAGATTATCCAATTTTTAGTGAAGTAAAAAATCTGACAAAAATTATTATAAATATATAAGCATATCAAGAGCAACATCATGCTTGCCATAAAAAATACGAGTGAAGTAGTAATAATGCATTTACACAAGGTTCGTCCTGGAGTATGAAGTTATGTCAACAGTTACTATATAGTAAGCATGGTGAGACAAATTTCAAGCTTGATAACCCAGTAAACACTTTAGCAGGGATGGAAAACAGCTCATAATCCCTGCAAGAATATCAATACTTATTTAGGTTTACTGGTTAAAAAAAGTAGCCTAAAAGTAGAGGATAATATTACTGTTTGAGAACTAATGAAACATGTTATAGCAAAGGGCCAGTAGTAGTGAAATAATGAAACATAGACAGCCTCAATCAAGAATTGTATGCCCATCTAGAATAGACCCAAAGGGAGGCAATACCATAAAGCAACAGACAAATCCCAAGGTAACCTGCGATAGAAACAAGGTAAGTGAATTTTGTCACATTGACGTATAGGCTATAACATTTCACAATGCTTTTTGGATTGGAAGATTTATTTTTGTTCGCTGCTTCACAAATTATTGACACACCAAATAAACTTAATCAGAACTGATGTCCCCCTCCCTCCCCACAGAGTACACTTAACCACTGGTGAGGCTTGAAGGATACAATACCCATAAAGCCATTTCAGAGGATGCCTAAGTGAGACGCATACCTCAATGAGGACACCTCTCACATTTGATGATTTGGAACATTAGTTGACCTGAGAATTGTGCAAGGAACCCACTGCAAGGCTTGGGGAGACATCATTGAAGAAAATTTGGAAAGATTAGATTATCCAAACAATATCTTAATGTAAATTAAAGTTAGACTAACAACAAAAATAAAGCAATTTTTCTTCATTTTCTTACTAAAATTCTCAAATGCCAGAAAAAAAAACCACTCCAGTCTGGTCTCTGGTTCTAAGGGTCAGTCTGGTTAGAAACTTGGTGCAGAGCTTGCACCAAACCATGTTTATCTGCATCAAAAGCATATAAACAGCTATACACATTAATTTCTTTTATGTAATACTGATTGTCTCTAACTATAAAAAATGGAAGTAGCCCAACCAAAAGGTCATTAAGTGCAATAGCACTACTAACCAGCATTGATTCGGAGGTTTGGGGAAGAGCCCAAGAAGTAAAAGTTCAGAACATCTTACTCACACTAATATTACCAAAAAGGAAATAGTAAAATGAAAACAAGTAACCCCTAATGCAGAAAAGAAATTAGAATATTAAAACCAACTTTAGGTTGCATGCAGAACAAAAGCTAGCCTCATTTTTTATAGATATCCTACAAGAAACAGTACTATGATTTCCAAGAATATTTCAACAAAGCAGCTCTAGGATCACTCACCTGTCGAGGATGCAATTCCTGAAAGACTGCCACAAGCCAAACTAACCAAAGCAGTAGAATCATGAGGCCTGAGGTAAAAATACCAATATTAAAATTTCACAGAAAACAATGTTAAAACACTAGGATTGCTAAAGAAATTTCTGGTTTATTACCTACGAGACTGCCAAAAAGATCTTAACATTTCATACACTGAAAAGTTAATAGCAAAAGTAGGCGCAACACTCTGCAATAAATATAGCACAACAATTAGACATGACCATATATATATATATATATATATATATATATATATATATATATATAGCAATAGCAATACATAAGAATGTTTTAGAATAACAACAGAAGCATACCAATAATGTTGTTCCAAGTCCCTTATAAAGTCCAAAAATACCCTCATCCCGGCATATAGTTTGCAAAGCGTGACAAAAACCTCTGTAATACATCACATTTGTCTGCAAGTTTAAAAATTAAAATTTAATAAAGAAGCAACATGCAGGCAAAATAATGAATAGAGAAAAACAAATTTTTGGCCAAATTGGATTAAATGGATTTTAATATAAAACTGTACATAATTTTCATTAATAAATCAATCCTATCTAGAAAAAGGCAAAATCTTAGGCCCTGTTACTACTGTCATGGTCCACAGGGAATGGAAATTCTTAATTATAACAGTTGATGATAAAAGTTCACTCAAAAACAATAAATATGAAGATTACACAACTCTAGAGGCTGATATAGAAAATATGGCTGTCCATAAAGGCATTCCTGAAGCTGCCCTTAAGATATTTGCATGAGTTAGAACTGATTCAAGTTTAACACTAAATAATAAACTTTTTATACATATTTGAATAAAAGCAGACTACTAGAAAAGTAAAAAAATTCAGTTTTTGTGCTGTGCTATCATACCAATATATTCTTAGGAATCCTAATGAATGATATTAGGAAATCATTAAAAAAGAAAAAAACAAACAAACTAACAACCAGACAGACAAGACAAACAAAGGTTTCCGCCAGCACCTAGAATATTACCTGAGCTGCGAGGCGTGTCCTCACAAGATCCAATGGATACGCAGTTGATGCAGCTGTTATTCCTGCCAAACCACCGCTTATAAAATTTACAAAAGGGTCTGTGCTCATATATTCGCCGTGGCTTTCTAGTCCCGGAATCATCTTTAGACACTGTACCAGATGAAATGTAATGAATCAAAAATCTAGCAATATGGATATCAAAACTCAAAGGGGAAATACTTAATATAACTGTATAGAGATGCTTATTCACAAAACATGGGTACCAACCTTTCTGTATTGCTCATATGCACAAAAATTGACAGAGGAATAAGGCAGACGATGAGCGACTGTTGCCAGATTTCCTTTCCAGAAGGCTCTAAACCCTTCTTCACCAACAATTCTAGAAGCCTCACGCCATATGCTAACATTTCTCAATGTTGCAACATCAGAGTGCATACCTTGCACCTGAAAGAAGATGACACAAATGAAGAATAATTAGTATAAGGTCAGACAAACATGAAATAAGGATCAGCTCATCCATATTCTAACTCATTGTCCGGAAACATTTGCTTTCACTATATAGATAAAGATAAAGACTGCAATTAATATCACAGAATGATTGTAACCACTAGCAAATGCGAAAAAAATTAAGGGTCAGCTCATTAACATCCCTCCTTCCATCCCTGCAGCTGTAAAAATATTAACTTTAAGTCCTCTGATTTACGCAATGAGGCCCCCCTAACCTCTGTAATTCAAATCGGTTTTATTTCCAAACTTGCCCCAAATATAAACGACTAAAACACCTAATGTTTCAGACACATAATAGCTATCTAAACCAAACACTATATTAATTGTTTTCCCAAGAAGAAAGAAATTCACAGGCTATAAACCCAAATAAAATAAAAAAAAATAAAAGAGAGAGAGAGAGAGAGAGAGAGGGAGAGAGAATTTAACAATTAAGTAAATAAATAACCAACCTGAAAGAGGATAGTAAGTCGAGCAAGCGGTGCCGTACAAGTCTTGCCGAGAGCGCCGGCTAGTCCTCCAGCCAGAGCATGCGACATGGCTCCATTCTGTGATTTCTCAGGCAGCGACCTCTGCTGTTGCTGCATAACACTATGAACACCACCTTCGTCGCTTCCATGGCCTGCATTCAGGATGCTCTGAACTCCTTCTACCACCACCCCCACTCTTTCTTCCGTTTGCATATCTCACACTCTCTCTGAAATTCCCAAACTTAAAAGAGAAGCAACCTCAATCGCTTCGATAAAATGAGCGAACAATCCACAAACCCTAATACCAGGAATCGTTACGATGTGAGTCCGCAAAAATCACGAAGGTCTTCTTCTCCAGCTGCTACTGCTATCTCACGCTCGCACAAAGCTGCATTCTTTTTGCTGACGTCATCACCACGCCGTTTGGGTCCGTTTTCTTTTTTTTTTTGATGCCGTTTGGCTCCGTTTGTTTAGGAGGCAGTAGGGTTTTTTTATGTCATAACATGTTTAATTAAATCGACAATTCTTATTCCCTGTGCTCATTTCTACAGGATCATCACACGGGTAAACCTGTTGTCGCCATCTATAGCCGTCCATCTATAGCCATTATTTTGTTGATTTTGATGCTAAAATCCAATAAAATTAATTTGATTATGCATATTTCTTTTATCTTCAAATTTAAATTCTGAGTCAAAAAAATTTGTAATATGTTAAATAAAAACGAATCTTTCAGTAAATAGTTTATACTTTAAAATACATTATTAAATGAATACAAAAATATGATAGTAAAGTAAAATGAAGATAGAAATAATGCAAATAGTAAAATCAAATAGATGGTAAAATATATCACGCACGCACACACACATATATATATATATATATATATAAATACACAAAAATTTTATCTTGGACTACATAGCTCATATATGTAGAACTACAATCACACGTTATTTTATTATGTATGATTAAAAATATAAATGTATAACATTCATTACTTTTCTATTTTTCTTTTACTGGATTCATCGTGAATTAGCCGATCTATGTAACCCAGAATAGCAGCTCGGTACAAATACATGTAGTTGATTATCATCAATTTTGATCCTTCTATATTTGTCCATAAAAAAATATCCTTCTATATTGCGATTGTAAAAGATTAGAAGGAATAGATATATTCTCATTCGCATGCGTGGTCAAACCTAATTACAACATTACTATTTATAGTACTCACAATATTATAAAAAAGGAAACTAATAAATAGTACAACAAACATATTTAATTATACTATACTTTCCTAATTACAATAGTTTAATTGAATTAAACATCCATCCTATTTACAACAAGTCTTCTACCACTTCCCTTCAAGTTGATCTGAAGATGTCTTCCATAGCCAGCTTGTCAATCAAGTTTTAAAACTATTTTTTCAACAAACCTTTAGTAAACAAATCAGAAACTTGTTTCAAAATTGGAATATATGGCATACAAATGATTCCACTTTCGATCTTCTCCTTGACAAAGTGCTTGTTAACTTCAACATGTTTCATTCGATCATGAAGTACTAGATTGTGTGTAATACCAAAGCAGCCTTATTATCACAGTAAACTTGCATAAGTAAAGAACAAAAAATCTTTAAATCTTATAGAAACTTTTTTATCCATAAAGCCTTACAAATTTCAGGTGCAACAAACCTGAACTCTACTTCAGCACTACTTTTAGCTACCGTAGTTTTCTTTTTACTATACCAAATAACTAAATTCCCTCTAACAAACACATAATACCCAGAAGTAGATATTCTATCTGTAATACTACCAGCCCAATCAGTGTTGGTAAACACCTCTATACCCAGGTGACATCTATTTTTAAATAACAATCATTTTCCTAGAGTTCCTTTTAAGTATCTCAAAATTCTATAAATAATATCAAAATGTTTTGAACCAAGAGAATGCATAAACTAACTTACTACTCCAACTGTAAAGGGTATATTAGGACGAGTGTGAGATAAATATATAACCTACCAACTAACCTTTGGACCCGTTCTCTATCCAACACATTCTCTGACTTGGTCGGTTCTAACTTCAAGTTAGTTTCAATAGGTGTCTCATCTATTTTAAACTCAAGCATACCTGTTTCACTTAATAAATCAAGTATATACTTTCTCCGGGATACAAAAATAACTTTTTTGAATCTAGTAAAATTCATTCCAAGAAAGTACTTTAAAACTCTCAAATCCTTAATTTCGAACTCACGAGTGAGCACCTTCTTCAACCTTTCCAATTCAATATTATCATCCCAGTAAGGATTATATCATTATTATAGACAATTATTATAGCAATCTTACTCTCACTATAATATTTGAAGAATATAGTACAATCCGCTTGACTTTGAAGAACATATTATGATCCGCTTGACTTTAACTATATTCATATCCTTTAATAGCTTTTCTAAAACATTCAAACTATGCTCTAGGCAACTGCTTCAGGCCATACAAAGATTTTTTCAACCTACGCACCTTATTATCCCCATAATTTCATTTAAAATCTAGCGGCAAGTCCATGAATACCTTATCTTCAAGTTCTCCCATTCAAAAAAGCATTCTTCACATCCAATTGATGCAAGGGTCAATTGGAATTTATTACCAATAAAAGAAGAACCCTGATTGAATTAATCTTCACCATTGGAGCAAAAGTTTCTTAATAATCAATTCCATGAGTTTGAGTAAACCATTTTACTATAAGCCTTACTTTATATCTTTCCACACTTTTATCACCCTTGCACTTCATTATTACAACCGACAATTTTTTTGGTCTCTTGGTGATTCAACTACTTTTCAAGTATCATTCCTTTTAAGAGCATTCATCTTTTTTAAAACTGATAATTTCCAATATAAATTTTTCAGAGCTTCCTGTATGGTTCTTAGAACAAACAAGTTTGATATCTTAGTGGTAAAAGCTTTATGATTACTAGACAGTTTATAATAAGACACATAATTAGTAATAGGGTGTTGAGTACATGTTCTAACTCCCTTTCTAAGAGTAATAGACAAGTTAAGATCTGGAAGAATATTTTTAGGTTCAACAAGAGGAAAAATACCTGGTGAATGAGGTTGAATAGACCCAGTTAGGAAAGATGATTGAGACCGCTTTGGAACAGTTGGCAGGTCTTTACTAATATAATGAAACCTTATTCTAAAGTACACCTAAAGGTCAGGTGAACTTGTTTCAATACATGTGTCTCCCCCTGGTCGTGGCTCCTGACTTGGGAAAAGACTAGAGGACTCAAGAGGTACACGACTTGAAGAAGAAGTAGAGGACATGACAGGCTCAAAGTTTGAAGAAGGATGAGACTCATAAACCAAGAACAAGATGCCATTATAGGGTAAAAGTAAGGATACGATAGGTTTTTCCTATAATTGGGTTTCTTCTTTCTTATCTCCTATCTCCCCATGAAGATGACTAGGACTAAAAAAGGGCTGACTTTACATAAAGGACACATCCAAAGTCTAAGGGTTGTAACATTTATATCCTTTTTGATATGGAGCATACTCAAGGAAAACACATTTAATTACCCCATAATTTAGTTTAGATTGAAGGTGATTGGGAATATAGACATACACAATTGCGCTAAACACTTTCATATGTAGTTCCAAAATTGTTTTTGAATGTGGAAATAAACGTTTAAAAGCCTAAAGTGGAGTCTTAAAATTTAAAATATTAGTAGGAAGTTTGTTAATAAAATAAGATGTTGTCAAGGCTGCATCTTCCCAAAGATATTTAAGAACATGCATTGAAAACATTAAAGACCGATCAACTTCTAACAGATGGTGGTTTTTTCTTTCAATAATTCCATTATGTTAAAGTGTATTTTGACAAGCGGATTCATGTAAAATACCTTTTTAAAAAAAGAAACTCACCGACCACTAATTAGAATACTCAGTTCCATTATTAGATCTAAGAATACTTATCTTTGTCTGGAACTAGTTTTCAACCATATTGTAAAATTCTTTAAATAAACTTTTTACTTCAGTTTTATCACGCATTAAGAAAATCCAATAGAGACGAATATGATTGTCAATAAAGGTCACAAACCACCTTTTCCAAATAGTATTGTGATCTTAGAAGGGCCCAAAGCATCACTGTGAATTAAATAAAATAATAAAATGGTTTAGATGTACCATAAGGCTTATAAATATAATAATTTTTATGGCTTTTTTTATAAATAGAAAGTTTCACATTGGAAAGAAAAACAATCCATATTATTAAACAAATTAAAAAAAAAAGCATTTTAAATAAGGAAAACTAAGATGTCCTAGCCTAAAATACCAAAGCATAATTTGGTCACACACAAAGACCGAACTACTTTTAAAACCAAATGACCCTGCAACACCATTGGAATTTTCATCAAAATAGTAGAGACTGTCAACCATCTTAGCACTACAATCATCTTCCTTGAACCGAAGTCCTAAAAATCACAACGAGAATAAAAAAGGATAGCACGATAATTAGAATACTTAGAAAGTTTACAAACTGACAAAAGATTACAACTAAGATTAGGAATATGAAGAACTGATCACAACTCAATATTGTCTGAGAGTTTTATTTGCCCTTTTTCCGGCAATAGGGGAAAACTTACCTTCTACAATCCTAATTTTTTTATTACTAAGACATGGTGAGTAGGATTTAAATAAGGTAGAAATGTCATATGCTCAAATGCATCTAAATCAATGATTCATGAGACAGATGTTAATGTATAATAGAATGAACAAAGACTATTACTTATTTATACCAAAGAATCAGTAGCAATACCAAAAATCGAATTGGATTTCAGTAGCTTTTAAAGATGCTCCAATTGTTCTTTGCCGAAAGGAGTATTGTTGGCTTCATTTGCTGTAGGTGGTTTTTTAGAATTCTAATCCTTAACACCCTTCCAGTTGGTTGGTTTACCATGTAATTTCCAGTACGTTTCTTGAGTATGGTGAGGTCGATTATAGTAATCACACCACACTTGAGGTCTGTCCTCTTTCCGCAGCTGATTTGACTTTTCCTATATTTGCATTTGTTTTCACCAAAGCTGAGCCTTTCAAGGGTCCCCTTGGCTCTTTTTTTTCCAAGCATCAGAAAAAAAACACACATTGAGAGATGGTAGAGGCACTCAACCAATAAGTCTTTTTCTAACCTCATTGAAATTCACATGCAATCCAATAGGGAACCTGAAAATCCAATCATTCTCCACCATCTTCTTGTTATGCTTACAATCATCAGGTGGCTTTCGCTTATAATCATTATACATACATATCAAATTCTTGCCACAACCTTTTCAAAGAATTAAAATACATGGTAACAATCTCTGATCCTTGTTGAATCTCCCTCAGTTTCAGCTGTATTTCATATAGTTGACATTGATTACCGAGATTAGAGTACATATGACTAACATTATCCCATAATTCCTTAATTGTTAAATAGCAAAGGTAATTTAGACTAATATCATCATCCATAGAGTTAACGAGCCAAGATATAATCATTGAATTCTCTGCATCCTAAATGGTATACCAAGAATCGTTGGTGGTAGGCACTGTAGTTTCACCTATAATGTAACTAATCTTTCTTCTTCCATAATATACATGCGCACAGACTGATACCAATGAGAAAAATTATCTCCATTCAATTTAATATTAGCTATTTGAATGGAGTTATGGTTGGAGATCTGTATTTAAGTGTTAGAGGTGCTTAAAGATGTCTCTGATATAAGCTTAGACATAGTGGGGATCGACTAGGATTAAGAAAATTGGGGGTATGAAAAAAAAAAGAAAAGAAGGAAAAAACTAGAATAAGTCCAGTAAGAAGATAAGAAACGACAATTAAAACCTTACTCTGATACTGTACGAGCATAACAGATTGAAAGGAATAGTCGTATTCTCATTCATATGTATGCTAACCTTAATTACAACACTACTATTTATAGGACTCACACGACTATAAAAAAAAGAAACTAATAAATAGTAAAACTAACACATTTACTTATACTAGACTTTCCTAATTACAGTAGTTTGACTGAATTAAACTGCCATCCTATTTACAACAAGTCTTCTAACATATTTTTTCTTCTTGAACTCTTATTAATCAAATTAATTTATTTGATTATTGAATCAATCATTTTATAGTTATTATTATTGTGGCCGATGATTGGATTCATCGATGATTATTATTATTATTTTTTGTTAATTGATATTTTCTTTTTTGACTCATTCATTCGTTTTGTTCTTTTTGTCAATTTTATTTTTTACTGTTCCATTATATGTTTAGTTTGATTGAGTGTTCATTCTTATTTATTTGGATTTATGACACTAATGTCTTTTATTATTATGCATAAAATTATAAATTGTTTCACAAATTATAGAATTGAAATTTAAACTCTTTAAATTTTTAAAAAAGTTGCAAACTAGTTTGACTTGTAAATGCAATATATTTTTTTAATTATTTAGAAATATATATTTTTACATAAATAATTCAAATTAATTTATTTTTTATCTACTTAATTTATATTAGCCTTTAATATGAAAAAATAATACATTAATAAATTAAAAGACAATTTATAATTATTTATAAAATTCATAATATTTATGGTAATTTTACAATTTAGGTGGCTATATAATTTCATACTTATTAAAGGGGCATTAGTAGTAAAAACCCCTATTTATTTATTTTCAACTTTCTTAATTTATTCTTGTTTTTTTTCGCATCATCATTCAATTAAAAAAGTATTTTTTTTTTCTTTCTCTACCAATGACTTCCTCGTGATTGACAATTGTTGGCACGTGGTTATGGACCATGGTGCTGTAATGGAAACACAATAGATAATGAAATCCGTGATGGAGTATCTGGCATAGAAGTCTTGGAATATTCTTTGCAAAGTTAGAATTTGAATTGCAAAAACGCTGGTTGTCTTGTCGCTTGTCAATGTCATTTGTTATTTTGGGGTAAATTCGCTTGTCAATGTCATGGATATGAACGTTAAACTTGTTGCGATGCTACGTTGGAAATATAAGAATTTGTACTGTTTATTTTATTTTTAAGAAACTAACCTCTTCAATTTACAATATAGGAGGTGGATGACTATTTCCGCTTATTATTTTGATTAAAAAAAAAAGAAAGGATTTTTTTAAAACTAAAATGTCAATTTTATTAATCTCCATAATACGGATTTTGATCTTTGAAATATTGATTTTTATAGTGTAAAATGAATTTTCATATAACATTGGGTTTATCTTGATTCTAAATATTTTATATAAAAAATTGTAAATTTTGATACCAAAATAATGGTTTTTATCCTGTAAGGTTGATTTTTATGTAAAATATGTAATTTGGTTTTCCAATCTTAAAAAGGTCATTTTTTTATCCTAAAAATTAAATTTTCATTATTAAAATTAATTTTCTCAACCTTTTAAAAGGCTCATTTTGAATGCTAAAATGTTGATTTTGACCTAAAAAGGTCCATTTTTATTATTCTTTTTAATTCTGAAATTACAGATTTGATCCCCAAAATGAATATTTAATTTAATTATATCTGAAACATTTAAAGGTCTATTTTGATAATTAGCCTTATTTGGTGCATCGTGTTGAATTAAATTGTACAATATATAGTTTTAATTTGATGTGTGTAATTGGTACATGTCAGAATTATTAAAAATATTTTTTAATGTGATATTTATTATATTATTCTAACATACTCAAGTACAATTAGAAATAACAATAAGATATTTTTTTAATATTTAATTTGAATGTTATATATTTAATTTTATTATGAAAATTTAAATTATTGGTATAAATAATTATTAAAATTTAAATATCTTATATTTGTAAATATTATGCAATTTTTTTAAAATAAAATATTAAAATTTTATTTTTAAAAAAAATATTAAAATTAAACTTTTTACCTAATATAATATAAATTTTAAATAATATTATGACACAATATATATTAAATAATAAAAGAAATAGTCCAATTTGGTATGTGTTAAATATATTATAACTACTTAAATTTTTAGTTCATAATTGCATTAAATACAATACAACACTAATTTGTTCTATTCTATTCAGACCAAAGCTCAGTTCGGATACTAATTTCAATTTTGCATACCAAATGTGGCCTCCCAAAGTGTATATTTTGACCCCACAAGGTCAATTTGTATAGTAGAAGGTCGATTTTGATAGTGCAATATCTAATTTGATTACATCCAATCTTTAAAGGTCAATTTTAATAACCTAAAATGCCAATTATGACCCCACGAGACTTAATTCTATAGCAAAAAATCAATTTTTATAATAGATTTTTATCATCAAAATTCAAAAGGCTAATATATATGGATTATCTTCCAACCAAATTTATTAGTCAGTGTAAATAAGTGCATACATAGACTAAAATATGAGCTTTATAATTAGCTTATCTAGGTATATAAGATCAAGATAAGCTAGACAAAAAGAAAAAGAAAAATAATATGTAATATTATCCACCATAAAGCTTTTCTTAATTTGACAATTTTTAACAGAGTCAAGAGTAAAAAGTAGTTTATGACAATACATCTCTAAATTACAATCTTGGAAAGATAGTTCCATCCTATCTCTTGAATGACCAAAAATTTCTTAGTATATATTTTGTCAAGATAGTGACATGTAATGCTTTAGGATGTGTAATGATAGAAATATGAGATAATTTTTCATGGAAGCATATATATTGAATGCTACGTTTCAATGAAAAATTATGCTTTTTTGTACATACATATTAACATTTATGAAATGATATTATAAGTCTTTCATGGCTTGAACTTGTGTATTTTACATCCAAGGTGAAATGAGAATCCCATTGCAACTAACTATGATGGTGTACAATATTATTATATTATAAGTGAGTTGCATGCTGAATTGAAACCCTCAATCCAATCCTTGTCAAAATAAGTAGGACAATATGAAAGCATAGTTACAAATAAAATGCTGTAAATAAAGGTGTAGTGATAAATTATACAATGTAACAAATTTGTCACAAGAAACAATTATTTTTGAATAATGAGTTGTCACAAGTGTAATGTTAGTGACAAAGGTTGTTGTTAACAATGATTTATGTGACAAACAAATAAATAGTGACGAACAACTAAAGTCGCTGTCTTATTAATTTAAGGATGAAAATTATTTGTGTCAATCAAAAATTTGCCACTAATATTTTATGTGACAATTTTACTTGTCATTGATAGTTATTATCACAAATATTACATGTGTCACATATACTTTCTGTGTCAATAATTATTGTCACCGTTATATATGGTGATAATCGTAAAGTATGTAACAAAAACATTCCGTAACAATTATTAATGTCACACATATTTAATGTGACAAATGTATAGTATGTCACAAATACTATCAGTGAGAAATTTTTTTTTATTACGGTATAATTTCATGTCAAGAGTAGAAGCTGTCAATGAAATCTATATTGTCACAAAAAGGCAAAGTTTGCCGGATTATAGAATGCAATCATTGACAAAAATGGTAGATTTAGTAATAAATTTTAGACCTATTATGACAAAAATCCTTGTAGCATAAGGTCTCAGATTTAATGGCAGTGAAAAATTTCCATAAAGAAATCGGCATCAGTGATAAGAAAATGTATTGGTCATAGAAGTAGAATCAGTGGCTATTCTATAGTGTTAACCCTATGACAAACGATTTTTATTACATATATAAATACAGTGACAGAAAATGAGTTTAAACGATAAATTTCTGTTGTCACAGTATTTCAATTTTTTTTGTAGTGTATGTAAATCAAACAATGATAAAGAGAGAGATAGATAGATTGTTAACATTCCCCTTATTTTTGTATGTTAATACTAGGGAGTGCGTTTGTGTGTTAATACTAGGGGGTGGGTTTGTGTATTAATACTAGAGAGTGAGTTTAATATGTATATTAAGTTATAATAGTGGATGAGTAGTAGTGTGATGATAGTGAGACTTGAATCTAAGTGCCTATAATTTTGAGGATCTAATACCATATTAAATTATCAATATTCCCAAAATCTTAAGCTATTATGAAATGGTTTCAATTGGTTCTATATTTTATATTTCTTCATTCCATCTCATGTACAGGCCGCCCATCTTTTATGGGATTAAGCATATTTTGGGACTAATGGTAATTTAATATAGGGTATATAAGTATTTACAAGTGCGGCAGGTATAAGATATATATAACGATGCCCTTAAATTGATGAACAATGGATAATAATGTACTTGAATTATACATAGCACTTCACTGGAAATAAAAGAAATTGTAAACAAGTTAGTCCTTGATATGAATTTCAATTACGTACGTACTTAAGCAGTCGTGATCACTTCACTATCAATATCATTGCCCACTGAGCAAGTTTTAGCAACAACCACCTTCCTATCTATAGTTTTGTAGGTATATCCCTTTGCTATGGTCACAAACAAACATAGATTCAACACATTCACGGCTGCTAATAGCCAATAGAAATTGTCCAAGCGGCTCACATTCAAGTTGTTGCCAAACCAACTTTTCCCACTACTTATTTCTGTAACAGAGTCCACAACACTAATAAGAAAGCTGCTTAAGAAGCTCCCAACTCCAATTATACTAAGAAAGAAAGCAATTCCTAAGCTTCTCATGGAGTCAGGAACTTGGTCATAGAAGTACTCTTGCAAACCAACCATTGCAAACCCATCTCCAAGGCCAAGAATTAAGCTCTGTGGAGCTAGCCAGAACACACTCATAGATGCTAAACTACCCAGTTCATTATTGTTTGCAAGTTCTAGCCTCTTTCTTTCAACCAAGGCTGCCACCGACATTGATGCAATCGAAAACACCATCCCGATTCCAATCCTTTGGAGGATACTGATTCCCCTTTCGTTGCCGGTGGTTTTCCTCAAGTATGGAACAAGAATTTTGTCATAGATGGTGACGGAGGTTATCATGCCAACCGCAGCTAGAGAGACAATGGAAGCCGGTGGGATTTTGAAGTTTGGAATGACGTTCAAGTTTAAAGTAGTGGCTTGTTTGGTAAAGAAGGTTGAGGTTTGTGCAAAACATACTCCAAATGGTAGTGCGGTAAGCCATATTGGTATCATGATGAGAATAAGCTTCACCTCCTCCACTTTCGTCACTGTTGCTAACTTCCACGGATTCTCCTTCCTCTGAAAATTAGGCGTGTGTTCGTCTTCTTCAACTATGGCAGCCTTGTCTAGAAACCTGCAAATCAAAGATCATCAACACCACTAGCTCCTCGCAACACTTTCGTGGCACAAGGCCTACCAAAAACACTGGGGAGTCAGCCCCTTACCATTTTACCATTATGATCAAATGTCATTCTCGAAGTTTTCGTGGTAAAAAGAGTACTAGTGACTAAAATTAATAATTTACCTTTTTGGATGAAGACTAATATATTGAAGTGTAATAATTTTATTTTTTAATATTACTAGGGCCACCAACTTATTTATTAATTGATTATGTGACGACACATTTTTGTTATGAAGACTAATATATTCAAGTGTAATAAAATATTTTTCAATAATACTAGAGCCATCAATTCATTTATCAATTGATTATGTAATGACATATGATTGTCTTTTATTTAGGGTTTATTATCTTTATTAGCTAAGGTTTTTTTTTTTAATTTTATCAACCAATAATTGTGATTCCACAAAATTAGTTAATAAGTAAGTTGGTAATTCTAATAGTACTTAATATTTTTATTCACTCGGTTTACCATATTATCTGTGACTAATTACTTTTGTCACAGAATGTTCCAATAGTATGCATTAATAGTTGGGAGCATAAAATTGAAACAAAACTTGGAATGGCAAGTAAGTTTTCTTACCCAAACCTATTTGTGTGGCAGAGAAGCCTCCCGTTCATGCTCTTAGACTTAGGAACTTCATAAAGGAGAGTAACGCTTGAAGGACATGGTAGATTTCTCTTCCTCAAGGCCGCAACCAAAACCTGAAACATGGGTGTTAAAGGGCTTCCTTGTGCCACCCTATATCTATAAAATGGCCTTCCAATATAGAAGATTACGACGGCAATGGCCATGTTGATGGTGAGCATAAGTTCAGCAACACCCCAACTCACACGGTCTTCAACATAAACAATGACAGTCGCACCAAGTAGTAGTCCTAAACAAAGGCCACAATTCCACCAGTTGAAAAATGACATTTTCTTTTTTCGTTCTTCTGAGTGATCGTCATCGAATTGATCTGCTCCGAAGCTTTCCAGACATGGTTTATGGCCTCCGGTCCCAACAGAGATACAATACAAACCAAGGAACATAACCACTTCGTGAATCTTCCTTGGTGGCTTTAGAGTTGGCACGTAATGGGAAATTGTCAAGAGACTTAGACCCTGGTTAATTAATTTTTATATATTAATTTGTAAGTATAGAGATTAATAAATGCATTAAAATATAAAGTCGAAGTTATAATTATTAAGATTTGAAATTCACCGTTAGATATATGAGGGATGAAATGAGGACCATAGTGAATCGGCCAGTGTATGAATCGGCTAGGAACCCCCCGATCAGTGGCATCACTGTGGTCACACCTGTCCATAAGTTTACGTTCTGTGCAGCTGTTTTGAGGTCTTGATGAATTACTTTGGTGAGGTACGTTATGAGATTTGATGCTATTCCAAAGAAACTTAGCCTCTCACTGAACTCAAGTGCTACAACAAAATATTTAAACCATGTCATATTTACATAGATTTATTTATTTTTATAGATATATATATATATATATATATATATATATATATATATATATAAAAGAGATGGAATTTTCTTTTTCGTATTGTTATTTAGTGGTTATTCTATATAATTATAATTAAAGATAAAACTGATCACTTTTTTGAATTATTGGTGGAGATGATAAGATTCCTTTTCACGATGGAATATTTAATGCCAAAATGGACATGGACCACATGGGATTTTTGATTCTTCATTCTAATGTTGTTAATCAATTCGAACCACTTTGTAATTAATTAATGAACGTCTAACAATGTCACAATTGTCGCAGAAAAATTTATGATGGGATTTCGGGCCATAATAGAAGTTTCTTATGCATTTTTTAAAATAATTTTGTGCGCAGAATATTTGTATTTCTGTTTACAACTTAAAATTAAGTCGACGAGCATCTCTAAGATGAGAAAAGACTATCTATTTATTGAAAAATGAAGAATTACTAACCCAATTAAAGGATAAGGATGCAGAACCTACTGGGTAAGATAAAGATGTTCTACCGGGTAAGGATGAGAACATTGTATATTGTATAGAAAGAGCTATTAGTTAGAAAGTTTGTTAGATCTTTTTACTTTTTGTATTATATATATACTTCTCTGTACAGGTGTAACATAAGAAAATTAATACAATCAGAAAATTTTTCCCAAAGTTTTGCACTCTATTTGTTTGACAGTTTATTTTTTAGTTTTTTTCTTATACTATTTGCCACTTCCTATATCAAATTATAAATATTTTAAAATTTTAAATTAAGTTATTTTAATAAATATTGAAATAAATTAGATTAAAAATTTAAAATGTTCATAACTTAGTATAGTTTTGTACCCAAAAAAAAAAATGCCATAAAATAAGAGTAGACAAGAAAGCAAAAAGAAAGTAAAAAAGAACAAAAAAAAGAAAAGAAAAAAGAATGATATATGGATAGTTGTTGAGTATTATCCAATAAAGATTTTCGATAATAATGAGTATTTTTATAAGATTATGAGTATTTTTTTAAATTACATTTTTAGGTGGGTATTTTTCAAAATTATCCATTTAAAATTAATAATAATGAGAACTAACGAAAAAAAAGAGAGGCAAAAGAATAGATTATTGTTAGATTAACTATTTAATTAATATGACTGTTTAATGTAAAAGATGATATTTACTTAAAAAAATATGTTATTTTTGAAAGATTGTAATATTTAAATAAATCAGGGCTCTTAAAAGTTACAACCATTTTTTTTTATTTATGAAAAAAAAATGATGGTAATATTCCTTATTGGAAGAACATGATAGATTTAATTTTTTTTTTTAACCAAAAAATTGCTTATTACTGATGTTAATTATTTACCAAGAAAAACAAGTATGTGATGTTAATTAAAAGTTGTTTGCTGCATGCATATTACATACAAATAAAGAAGAAGAAGACTGAGTTACCAATGATAAAGAGAGAGGCTTTCCAAACGCCAGTTGAAGCACGCAGAGGAACTCCGCCATTGAAATCCACAGAAGAATCATATACCCAGTTGTCCTCCTCTTCTTGATGGTTTTCTCCTTGTGCAACGTTCTTCCTCTTCATTTTATGCTCTAGATCCATATATGGAACTACAAGAAAACAATATTGTTATATTTTTTCTATATGGAAATTTATTACATGCAGGGATATCATAGATCAGATCATTACATGTGCTATTGGTTTCCAACTGAATTTATAGGGAAAGAGAATTCTTCTTCAAATACTGTACATTTTGCGACTGTGGAAGTGGTTTTTTATTAGTATTAAGAACAATACTTGATATACAGCATATACAAATTGAGGTTCGACCATGTCAGGTCTTCCACCAATGTTTGATAGTCAAGTGGAATATAAATTTTAAAAATAGCTCTAGTAGTAAATAACGTATTTACCAATAAAATAATTAAAAGAATAAAGCTGTTTATAATGCGACAGTTCAGTTATGTGGTGGTAGCTACACATCATTTATATATATTTGTGATGGATGATAGTACTCTGATTTCCATGCGTTTGGACTAAATTTAAGTGAAAAAAAGTAGCTATTTATTTTTAAGCAGGGAAAGCAGATGAAAAGGGTGGTGATGAATAAAGCACATATATATATATATATATATATATATGTATATATATATATAAGCTTGTACCTTGTGTGCTAGCCCCACCAACCACCCCCGGCCCCCACGACCCACCCCCTGCCGCGATTCTTTCTTCTTCTTCTTTGGTTGCTTTTGTGTGTGGTATGTCCTGTTTGATGGTAATATTTCTAACAATATTTTTAGTCAAAAGCTTTGAAGGATTGTGTGATTTCCTACCTTTTAGATTAAGCTTGAAATAACTGGTGCAAATTCATCAAAATTAAAGAAATTTCTGTCGGTGCAAAAGAAGTCAGGTATCTTCCTCCCTCTTTTTCTTTTTTTTTTTTTTTTCAAAAAATGCATTCTCTTTTATCTGCCATTGCTTTACTAATGCTTCACCTAATATAGATTAAATAATTGTTTTAACAACAAAAACCAAGTCTAAAAGAGATAAATGTCCAAGATTGTTAAATTGTCAATTACTATGCTTCTTCAGTGTTGGATTGTAAACCCTATGGTAGGAAGATACTTGAGAGGATGTGTTGGATTGTTTTGATTGGTTATGTTTAGTTGGAAAGAGTGGGGGAAGAGGGGTTGGATTATATTGATATATTATATTGTTTGATATAATAGAAATGAAAGAGATGATGTATGGTTTAAATATAATTATAAACTTGTTAGTTAGCAGTCAAATCCTTCCCTACTATGAATTCATTCAATATTAGAGGGATTGATTTCAAGGGATTAAAATGAATGGTTCATCCAATCTCCTCCCTCCCTCCATTCATTCCTCCTATCAAATAATCACCTTAATCATTCTACCACTCCCTCCTCCTCTATCCATCCCTCCGAGTTGAAATTTCATATCAAACAAAGGCTAAGTCAAGATTAACTTTAAGCTTTTATGCTTTTTTAACGGTGGCATATATTCAAAGGTATGTCTGGAAGCATATATAATATTATAAGAACCACTTGTAAGAAATTTAGTATTTAGAGTTATATTCATTATGCTGGCATGCACAAAAAGCTTTAGGAGGATCATGTTCTCTTTAACTTAAATTAGGTACGTACTTTAAGAAAAATTGATTCATGTTCTCTTTAACTTAATTGACAGTTTGCTGGGAATGTCTCTGCATTTCCTTCATCCAATATGCGCTTAAACTTTTAGATAACTTTTCCAACAAGGTACTTTATGAAACCATAAATCTAAGGCTATCTTTAGCTATCAGCTATGTGGTTGAAATGCCTCAACTTTTCTGTAGAGCCAATTATATGCTCAACATGTCATTACACAAACATAAGAACCCACATTCACACATCATACATTTAGGTTTTAATTTTTTTTTGATGGATTATTCTATTTAAGGTTGATAACATGATATCCATTGGAATTCAGATCCTCTTTCCCACTTTTTTTCTCATTCTTTGTCCACTTATATTTCTCATTCGATACATTAATTAGAAAAATCTAATTATCCAATTAAGAATCCTATTACAAGTAATGTGGAAATAAAAGAGTGCTGAACTGAGAATGAGATAAAAGATTGGAACCTGACTATTTGGAATTCTTCAATTGCATAGTGGGGCCAGAAATTAAAATTTGAAATCCTATTTTGTCTTCGATAAGGTTTATTGAGTTTAATATTGTTGGGTTTGTGGCTTTAAATAGCCTAGTTGGAGTTGGACTCTTTGTCTCACATAGATTAGGAATAAAATTATATTGTGGTTTAAAGCCTATAAATAGGCTTTTACTCTGTTTTGAGTAGAGCCAGAAACACCCATTGGTAGCTATATTCTCTTTTAGCAAACCAAATTTGAAGAAACTCAATTTATTTTGGAATTTTCTTCTCTTATTTTATTAGTTTGTATTTGGTGTGTGAGTGTTTTGCGTTGTAATTGAGATTTGGGTTTTGTAAGTTTTTCAAACTCTTTTGTAATCTCCTTTGATATTAGTGAAATTTCGTTATCATCTTCGCCTATAGATGCGGGTCAAATTCTCTTGGCCGAACCATGTAAATATTTAGTGTTCTGTTATTATTTTCTTATTCATTTTATTTTGGCCAAAATTTATAATTATTTACTATGTTTTGTAGTGAAACTTCAAGATCCTAGCAAGTAGTGTCAAAGCCTGATTGGTTCATTAGGTAATTTGGGGCTTGAAGAAGTTTTTTAATTTTAAAATTTTTGTTTATGTTGGCAAAATTTGAGGTTGAAATATTTAATAGGAAATTTGTTTTGAGAGTTAGAATTTGGATATTGTGTTTAACCAAATTCTTTAGGATTGGTTCTGTTTGAAGCAACATTTGTACATATCATGTAATTGAAGATTTGAAGAAGAACCTTTATTTGGGTACTCTCGACTCTTTGGGTTTTTGGTATTCCAAGACAGGTAGAGTTCTTTGGGTTATTGGTATTCCGCGACAGGTGGAGTTCTGAGAGTTTGAAAAGAATTTATTGATAGAACTTTTTTGGAGAAAGTTTGCTGCAAGACTTTTTTTTAAGCTGTTCATAATTCTTGCTGTTTAGTTTTGGTTCTCTCATTAATTATTTTATTTGTTTTGTATTGGATTATGCAATTGATGGTAAGATGATGAAACAAATTTTGGATATCTATGGATTTGTTGGGGTGATAGGACTTGGTTTGTCATTTTGGGCCTAGGAATGTCATGCAATTTGGTTTCTTTGAGTCTATTAGTGCAGATTTTGACCTCGGTGTTTGTGAACAGGTGGAGCATAAGACTTTTATTTGATTTGTTGGTTACAAGTTTAAGGGTTGTTTGGGCTTGTTTGATACTCACAGTTTGTGAGTTGCTCATTGGGCATTTTGAAAAAATATTTTATGAAATTTCAATTTGAAGATTTTGGTGATGCTATTTAAGCCAAGGTGGAAATTGTTGGGTATGTGACTTTAATTAGCCTAGTTGGAGTTGACACTTTGTCCCACATGGATTAGAAATAAAATTATATTATGGTTTGAAGCTTATAAATAGGCCTTTATTCTTTGATTTTGAGTAGAGCAAAAAATACCCATTGGTAGCTAGATTCTCTTTTAGCAAACCAAATTTGAAAAAATTCAATTTATTTTGAGATCTTCTTTTATTTTATTGGTTTATACTTGTGTGTGAGAGTGTTTTGGGATGTAATTGGGATTTGGGTTGTGTAAGTCTTTAAAACTTTTTTGTAATCTTCTTTAATATTAGTGGAATTTGGTTTGTATTCGATGTATGAGAGTATATTTGGTTTGCATTTGGTGTGTGAGAGTGTTTTGGGGGTGTAATTGAAATTTGGAATGTGTGAGTTTTTCAAACTCTTTTGTAATCTCTTTTAATATTAGTGGAATTTCGTTGTCGTTTTCGTCCGTGGATGTAGGTCAAATTCTCTTACCCAAACCACGTAAATATTTGGTGTTCTAATATTATTTTCTTATTCATTTCATTTTGTCCAAAATTTATAATTATTTACTATGTGCCATTTGCGGTGGAATCTAAGATCCTAATAAATTATAGCTAAATTAAATATGATGCATTTCAAGCTAGCTTCAAACGATGATTAAAAAAATAAGGAACCTGAACCTTTTGACACCTAATTATGAAACTGAAGCATAACCACCAAATCCGTTTTCAAAAATTAAATATACATAAATTATCAAAAAAAATTATCTAAGAGATTTATTGCAGAATACCAATAATTACCCAGCATACGAACTATGAAAAGAAATAAATAATAATAAATTAAAAAATAATAATAAACAGAGAGTAACAATAAAGTGAAACTAAAATTACAATGCTTCTTTCATCTAAACCTTGCCTAAGGACACTAAACTCAAACTCCCACTCTTACAAGTTTTTTAGGAGTGAAAAGTAAAAAAAGATAAAAACACTTCAAAAACTGTAATATTCATCTTTTACTATGGTTCTTATAAAACTAAAAACCTGACTTTTCCATGATTTTTGAATGAAACTACATGACAGAAAAGGTCGAAAAGTATACATTACCTCAACACCCTTTCCACCAAAAAAAACAAAAATTTTCCGTGAATGTTTTCTTAATCTTTTCCTCTCTATAGAGATTTAACTTGTTAATTAATTAGAGCAACAAGCTCTCTTGTTCATATTACCGGACAGATTCGCAACATTGATGGTAGTGCCTTGAGGAATGCCCGTGGTGGAAGCTGCCTCCTGTGCCGCCAGTGCCTTCTTGCTGATTATGTGGTAGATGTCCAGCAAGATGGTCTGGAATGCCTTCTCTACATTAAATGCCTCTAGGGCTGAAGTCTCGAGGAACGAAAGGCTTTCTTTCTCGGCCAAGACTTGAGCATCTTCTGCTGAGACAACCCTCAGGTGATTCAGGTCAGCTTTGTTACCGGCCATCATGATGACGATATTCGAGTCTGCATGGTCCCTCAGCTCACGGAGCCACCTCTGGACATTGTCAAATGTTTGTCTCTTGGTTATGTCGTAAACCAAGAGTGCGCCAACAGCACCTCTGTAGTAAGCACTTGTGATGGCTCTGTACCTCTCTTGACCAGCCGTGTCCCATATTTGTGCCTTGACTGTTTTTCCCTCTACCTGCATCAATACAAGTATGATACATTTGTAACTTACTTGAAAATTAAGGAAAAACAAATATGATGCTCGGAGGTTCATTTGCTTGATCATTTTTTCAGATAGAAGATGTGCAATCAACCTTTCAATCCTTCTCCAGTATGAATATGATGTAAAAGACAATAGACTGAATCGTAAGTTCACTATCAGATGTTCGACATCAATTATCATTGAGTTCTCCATTAAAGCAACTACCATTAACCAAGATACTAGTAATATTTACTATACATATAACCATCATAAAAAAGACTATTGTTCCACAACACATTAGGATAAAATGAACACCCAAGTGAACGAATAATCAAGCAACAAGATTGACCCATGTGCGTTAACCCTGAGTACAAATCTACAGAGTTCAAAATTCCACCTGAGTGTCTTTAAACAATAAAAACTCTACGATTGAATAAATGGGTATTTGACTCTTCATTGTTAATCCTCAAATGCATATAAACTATATAATTGATTTATCTGAAAACAATGTGGGAAATACCCAACAAAGATTATAGCTTTGGCAAGCAAATTTAACATTCAGACTTCTTAGGTATCAAACCAGAAGAATTCAAAGCCAACCTGTAATGTCCGAGTTGCAAATTCAACCCCAATGGTTGACTTAGACTCCAAACAGAACTCGTTTCTTGTAAACCTTGATAGTATGTTTGATTTTCCGACGCCCGAATCACCAATCAAGACGATCTTAAAGAGGTAATCGTACTCGTGATCTACCTTATACGCCATTTGTTCCACTTCTTATACACCAACCCAAACCTGCAAGATCCAATCACAGTACAAACAAGGAAAAAACAAAGCATTACCAATCACAGAAACCAGAAACAGATATCTACCCATATGCTTGTTTTGTAATATAAAGACAAAACGGAGGGAAAGAAACGGCAAAAACATTTATTTTGTTTAAAAGGGATTTAAGTTTTCTCTGTGAATTTCCCGGGAAACAAAAGACAAGAAATACTAATGAACTCACCATAAAACAATGGAGGGAATAATGGCGACAAAGAATGAGTATAGGGATTTGGGAATTTTCAATTTTCTGGAGGATGTTTTTGCAGAGAATTTCGGTGGAAGAGAGGAAGAGAAAAGAAGGAGACAGAGAAACAAGTAATTTTTTCACAAAGCCATATGAGAAGAAACAGAATAACGGACGTAAAGGCACATAAAACGGCCCCTGAACGTGGGAGCGAAACTCGGAAAGTTTAAAACGAAAGAATTTTTCTTTACTCTTTTATTTATTTATTTACTTTTTTCAAATATTAAATGGATCTAAATTTTGAGAATTATATATATATATATATATATATATATATAATATTTTATTTTCTCTTATTAATTACCAAATATTAACCTCGACTATCAAATAATTTGTTCTATAATATTATTAATATTTAAGTTATATGTCATCATCAAAACTTATATTTAAGATGTATATATATATATATATATATTATTTTATCATTACTAATATTTTTAAATTCCCCTTTAAACTGCATCTGAATTCTCTGTTTTATGAGTAATTCTACACTTATCAGGAAATTTTAGTTGACAATTTAATATAAGTTAATAAGGATCATAAATGAAATCAATAATATATTGCCACATTAATATCATTCAATTGGTAAATAATTTAATAAAATTTATTAATAAGTGTAGATTTATTATTATTTTATACATATTATCCTAATCTAGGAATCCTATATTTTTTATTTTCTACGGAGAATTTTTAATTTAGAAATTTACAATAGTAATAATAGAGTTGTCAGCCACGTGTGATTTATTATAGAACTTGAGAAAAAAGAGAGGCCCAAATATATTGTACATAATCATCGAAAACTTAAATTGCATATTCTATTTTACATATCTTGAAATAAGCTTACGCTGTATGTTCCTTCAATTTCTTCATAAGTATAATACAAGCATATGCACGAGGACTTCTATCTGCACCACATCTCAGCACTCGCAAGCCAGGATACATAGGGGGAAGAATTGTCACCAACCTATCATCGATCTTGTCTAGTTCATTTAAGTCTATCTAGCTTTAGTTCTTTAGTTTTAAAATTTCAATTCTTATTTGTAATTGTTAGTCTTTATTTTTGTATTGCTTATTCTATTTGTTCTAACTGAATTTCATATAAAAGATCTATCAACTCAAAGGCATTTTAAACTATTTTGTTTGATTTTTTCCAGAGCTGCGTGCATTAAAATTATTCATCTATCTTTTCTCTCAAATAAATTGGTACGTGTATACCCTTCCATTTAATTATTTAGCAAATATATTTTTCGTATATATTAGCCTTAAAATATTAAGGCTGTCTTAGATGTTATATAAATCAGATTTCTCTTCCCACTGAACTTCTTGTATATTTACAACCTTAACTAAGCTTACTATACTTTAGACAATAGTCTAATTTTCCAACTAAGCTTGGCCGCTATTACAAATCCTCTCAGATTTGTTGTTACCGTTTAATAATATGTTTCAGTTAGTCATATGAAATTTATTTCCACGTAATGTTTCAATTAAGATGATATGATATCTATATCCTCAATAACATGGCTAAGTAAAACGTGGGTGTTACACCTCAATTGAAACTCAATTCAAAAAACCAGTTTATGTCCAAATCTGAAATGGGTTTTAGTGATGAGTTTTTTGATGCCACAGTCAGACCCAACCTCATTTAATAAAAAATAGCTCAAAAGTCATATAATTAAAAATGTAGCTCAAAATTACTCTTATACCCTTATAAACAGTCTAATTTTAAAATTGAAATAGTCCATTGGACTGACACCCTTAGTACACACCACATGCCATTGGTGGGCCCACCGTCGGTCTGGTGGTCGGCCACCACTAGTGTCACACCATCGGCCTCTGTCGTTTTTTGAATTTGTATTTATCAACCGCACATTAGTCAAAATTTAAACATGATTTGAAGGCCTAAATCAACCCAGAAAATTCTAAAAAAATATTCAAATTAAATTTATCCTCTTAGCTTTTCAACCAAATATCATATGCTTCAATCCAAGTTTAGGAAGGTCTTCAAATTTAATTTCTCGTAAAACTATATAAATATGAAAATACAACACTAATGCGTTGGTGGGCACACCGATGCAACCCAAAATTTTTGAAAAAAATATTCAAATTAAAGCTCATCTTCTTAGCTTTCGAACCATAAATCACATGCCTCAATCCGAGTTCGGGAATGTCTTTAAATTTAATTTCTAACAAAACTATGTAAATCTGAAAAGACAAGACTAGGATTTCAGTGGGCCCAAAATTTTTTAAAAAATATTCAAATTAAAGCTCATCCTCTTAAATTTCCAACCATATAAATTATATTTGGATTGGTAGATTTTTATAGTTTTTGTAAAAATTATATTTGGAGATCTTCTCGGTATTGAATTGAGGTAAATGATATATGATTCAAAAGGTAAGAGGACAAGATTTTTTTTTAATATTTTTTTACAAATTTCTAGGTTGATTTAGTCCATAAAAGGATACTTCAAACCTAACTCATATGTTGTCTAGGCAGATTTGCATAGTTTTCGTATAAATTATATTTGAACACCTTTTCAATATTGGATTGAGGCAAAGATATATGGTTGGAAAGCTAAGAGGATAAATTTTTTTAAATATTTTTTCATAATTTGTTAGGTAGATTTAGGCCTTCAAATCATGCATCAAACCTAACTCACGTGTAGTTGATAAACACAACTTTAGAAAATGACATAGGTTCTGGTGGTGGGGCGGTGGTGGCCAACCAAAGGGCCAAGGTGCCTATTGGTGAGACCATTGATGGTATCGTCGATAGGCCCAATGACAAGTACTTTGGCTTGGTGGTGGCCACTACCACCCCCACCACTTGGCCATTTTCAAATCCGTCGACATGGTGTATCGGGGGATTTGCATAGTTCTCGTAGAAATTATATTTGGAGACTTTTCCAGTATTAGATTGAGGCATATGATATATGGTTGAAAAGTTAAGAGCATGAGCTTTAATTTGAGTATTTTCTTCGGAATTTTTTGGGTGTATTTAGGTTAAGACATTTAGTTTTTTATATATACTGTTCACCTTCTTCTTCGATATGATGCAAAAGTTTTTCAACAAATACGATTTTTTACTGTTTAATGTTTCTGTGTGAAAAACCTATATCAAATCTAAAATCATTAACAAATCAACAACCCAATCAATAATATATAAAAAAAAATCGAGAATTAGTGTTAATATTAACTTACATAAGCTTAAATGTACATTAATGGTTGGTTTGATGAAGACGAAGGAAATGTGTAATTAGATCGTAATACATATTAATTAATATATTTTTTTATTGTTTAAAAAAATTTGTACTACTTATACATGTGTTTAATTTGGAAAGATGGTAAGATGTGTGCGCATTAATTAAGAAAAAGATAGGAGGTGTGCGCATTAATTGGGAAGAAAAAGGTATGAGGGGTAGCTAGGTAAAAACATTTATAAAATGGATTAAAATTTTTATTTCTACAAAACATGGCTAAAAGAAATTTAGGGACCCCACCATAGACTATGATATCAAAAAACCCTTTGTTGATGCCATGGTCAGCCTTTTGTTAAGTTATGTGGGTCCATTGATTTGGCGGTGAATAAAATTTAAGGATTGGTGTATGTAGACCCACCTTGACTGATAACACAACCTTGGGCCCAGCACCTCTATTCGTGTCTTCTGCGACCTGTGCTCCGGTATTCCCTTGCGGCTTTGTAACCACTCCCCAACCTTGGGCCCAGCGCCTCTATTCGTGTCTTCTACTCAAACTCTTATGGTAACCACTCCCCACACCTTCTTTAGGCTTTTTTTTTTCTTCCTTTGTGTCCACTTCCTTGTAAATATTAGTTTAGTAATGAGCTGTGTAAAATGTTATGATTCTCTTATCACAAAAGAGAGTAAATGAGAAGAAAAATTAATTTATTTTTTACTAAATAGAATTTATAGAAAATATACAAATTCAATTAAGACTTAAAAAAAATAGTATAGACTTTTTTTTTTTAAACGATACACTTTATAAACTTTTATTAATCTTTGTAAACTTTATAAACTTTCAGTGATTTTATAAACTTTTTTTTTAATGATTTTTATAAACTTTGAACAAACTTTTGTAAGCTTTTTATTTTTATTTCTCACAATAGTTTATTAGCATTTATTTAGCAATTTAATTATTCAACAAGTACCTCATACCCTAGCTCATTAAAGTTCTCTATTGACATAGTTTCATAATTTCAAGTATAGATTTTATTTTAGTAACTGAATTAATAAGTCCATTTGGTCATCAACTTTCATAATCTACTGCAAATACCCTCCTTTGTTCACAAATGAAAAGGATAATGTTTCTCCTATCACTTCTATTTTTCCTTTTCTTGCTCGTGCTTTATATAACTGAGATAACATGTACATGGATCTCTCTGTGGTCTTAAAACTCAATATTTACTATTTGGATAAATTTAACTTGGTAAAATTTAATTTGGATTTATTAGTGAGAATAATTGTCTTGTAAGGTGTATGATAATATTAATGATGGAAGCTGTTCAATCCTATGTGTAAATTGTTTGGTTATTTAATAGTAGTTTCTTCCGAAGGAAAAAAACTTTTTTTTTTGTCCCTTAATAGATTGTCAAAGGTATGCCAGCAAGTATTGTAACTTTCAAAGTAATTCACAATATTTGTTGCATTAATCAATAAATTTGGTTCTTTATCTATACTAGTAAATGACCTTAGCACATTTCCTTTGTTTAATTATTTTGAAAATAGGTTTTGGTGCAAAATTCTCCTTGTAATTGCTGGTTTTTCATCTCTCTCTCTTTTGGTCTTTCTTATTTTCGTGTGCCCACACCCCATGATTAAACAGTCTTTTAAGTTGGTGATGGCGTTGTTTAGATGTCGTTCAGAGTTAAATTACTTTTTAATTTAAAAGTCTGTGAAAGTTTATGTGGGAGAATGAGAAACAAATTTTAACATGAAATATATATACTCCTCGTCCAAAAGTTTTTAAAAGTCTATAAAAGACAATATTTTAAAAAAAGTAAAGTCTAAATTGAATACTTACAAACTTTATGGACTTTTACAAAGTTATAATTAAATACATCAATACTTTCTAAAACTTTTTATAAGTTTATAAAAGTCTTGATTGAATACCTCATGACTTTATAAATATTGTAAAAGTCTTAATTAAATATATCTAAACTTTTTAAATTTGTAAGTCTTTTAAAGTCTTAACTGAATACACCCCTGTAAAAAAAAAAACTTCTCTCACAGGTTTTTCTTGGAACTCAATATCTCTCCTCTATGTGATTCAATATGCTAATTCACACAACATTCATGGCCTTTTATAAGCAATTGTCAATGCATGAACACATTCAATGATAGTTTACAAAAATCAACAAAAATTGCATGGACTATGAATAGCTGGGTTTTCTTCACCATTAAGTAGTAGAATTGTTTGACTGTTTTACTGGAAAAAAGCTTCTAGTGTTGGCTTGACATTTCAATTCTCCCCCTTCAGCCACATCTGAGGCATTTATTTAACAACCACCCAAGTTATGTCTTTGTATAACTCTAGTTTTTTTCGAGTAACTACTTTTGTCAACATGTCTGCTGGATCCTCCTTTATATGGATCTTCACTAGTCTCAATAGTTGTTTATTCATCACCTCGCGTATATAATGATAGTGAATGTCAATATGTTTTGTCCAGAAATGGTACATTGAATTTTTGCTCAAGTCTAAAGCACTTTGGCTATCACAATGTACTTCATACTCTTTCTACTTGAAGCCTATTTTAACCATAGCATTTCTTTTCCTCCTTTTGCTATCGTAATGTACTTAGCTTATATTGTGAATAAAACAACACACCTTTACAATCTTGATTGCTATAATACAACACCCTTTGCAAAAGTGTAGAGAAAACCTGAAGTAGATTTTCTTCCGTCATGGTCTCCGACCATATCTAAATATATATAGCTTTTCAATTAGCTCCCTTGTAGCATAAACATGTCTTTGATGTACCCTTAAAGTACCTGAGAATCCACTTGACGGCCTCTGAATGTTTCTTTCTAAGATTGGAAATAAATTGGCTCATTATCCCACTTCATGAGCAATATCTAGACTAGTGCATACCATAACATACATTAGACTCCCAAGTGCTAAAGAATAAAGGCTTGATTTCATCTTCTCTGTCTCTTTCCTAGATGAAAACACAAACTCTTGTTCAACTTGAAATGATTTCCTAGTGGGATGCTGATTGGTTTGCATTATCCATGTTGAACTTATTTATCACGTGTTCAACATACTTATCCTGATATAGTCACAATCTTTTGTTCTTTCTGTCTCGAATTATTTGCATTCCCAAAATCTGTTGAGCTGATTCTAAGTCTTTCATATCAACAAGACTTAGAGAGTTCTTTCTTCAGCTGACCAGTCTTCGTTACATCTTTTTCAACAATCAACTATATATAGCAGAAGTGCTATGAAATTTTCATCCTAAAATCTTTGAAAGTAAACATAATGGTCTGCACTAGTCCTTTTGTAGCCTTGATTTACCATGAATGAATCAAACTTCTTATACTACTACCTAGGTTCTTGCTTAAGACCATATAGGCTCTTCTTCAGCTTACATATGAGGTTTTCTTTCATTGAAACATCAAAACCTTTTGACTACTCCTTATAAATTTCTTTATGTAGGTCTCCATGAAGAAATGTTATCTTTACATCTATTTTTTTAAGCTCTAAATCCAAACTGGCTACCAATCCAAGAATGATAAGAATTAAAATCATCTTCATAACTAGTGAAAATATCATGTCAAAGTCAATCCCTTTCTTCTGAAGAAATCCTTTTACTATTAATTAGGCTTTATGTTTCACCACCTTTCCTCTGTCGTCTTTCATAAACTTGAACACCCATTTGCTCTGCAATGCATTCTTTCCTTTAGAAGCTTAACCTACTCATATGTGTGGTTTTTATTCAATGATTCCATCTCATTTTGATTTGCCAATGGCCACTTTCCTTTGTTTTGATGAGATATAGCTTTTTGAAAACTCTCTGGCTCCCCTTCTTTAGTAAGTAGAATATACTCCGATTCTGAATATCTGGTTGATAGAATCCTACTATGTTCAGATCTTAGCAATAGGCTAGTTTAATAGTTATGATAATTGTGATTGTCGTACACCCTCGGTGGAGAGGATTGAGTCTCCCCTGCTCAACATCCTCTTCTTCCTCTTCCTCTTCCTCTTCTACTTCTGGTACTTTTTCATACACCTCATTATTATCTATGGCAAGTTATGATTCAGGAACAAAATCCTGAGCTTTGTCTATTGAATCAAAAGACATTATGGGTTTTCAATATCTTATATTGTTTGGCTTTCACGAAACACTACGTCCTTCCTTCCAATAACCTTCTTTGCATTTGGGTCCATAATCTATATTTGTATTCTTCATCTTCACCCAATAAATATAAATGGGATAAACTTTGCATCAAGATTTTACCTAAGCTTTTACAAAAGCTAAACAACTAAATACTTTTAGATGAAAGTATGAAGGATTTTTACCAGATTATACTTTCTTTAGAATTCTAAAATTCAATGGTACTGATGGTGATCTGTTGATTACATAACATGGAATACGAATAGCTTATCCTATGAATAGCTTTGGCAGCTTAACCATACTGATCATACTTTTGACCCTGTACATAATTGTTCAATTCTTTCTCTCGGCTACTTCATTATGTTGTGAGGTGCATGAGATCGTCTTCTCATGTCGAATGTCATTTCTACTACAGTAGGCATTGAATTTTCTGGAAGTGTACTTGCCTCCATTATTTGATTTAATACACTTTAGCTTTTTTTTAGTTTCATACTTTATCAAGGCATGAAACAGCTTGAAGTATGCCAATACTTAGTCGTTAGTTTGTAGAAAATACACCCATACTTTACGAGAAGCATCATTAATAAAGGTTGAGAAATACCTATTGCCACCTAATGATTTCACATAAAATACCTTTCGTTAATTTTCATGTGTCATTGCTAAAGTGATTATCATAGCCTTCCTTGTCAAAAATTATTCCCAAAAGCAGATTGAGTCGAAAGTCTGAAACATGACAGACATCCTTTAGAGTTACTGTGCACCTTACATTTGTTTTAATTTGGACATCATTAATTTTCACAATCTTCGCATAACTAATATTTTCCATCTTTATAGTACTAAAGTCTCCAGCTTAGTACGTTTTAAAGAAGTCTTTATTCGAAGTGACCTGGTAGGATTTCGCAGTGTCGACTACTTATTTAATGTCTTAATTAGAAATGTGAAGGCATGTCTCTTCCTAGGTGGAGCAATATGCCACCTTTCCTATAATAGTGACTAGTGTTTCTTCATTCTTCTTTGGCTGATTAGCTTTATACATTTGCTTTTGTAACATCTTTCTGTAGTTTTTCTTCAAATGCCCCTCTGAGCCACAGTGGTAGCACATGTAGGTTGGTTTTTATCTATCTATGCATCTACCTTGATCTTGTTCCTACTCCACCCCTACTTCGAGTTCCTCTTAGCTGTCTTCCTTTCCTTTTTATGACGAGAACATGTAACTGATCCACCCCTACATCATTTTTGCTAGCCTTCTCATTGAATAGAGCATCTTTAACTATAGACATGATAAGTTTACTATTTGGGGATGAATTGTTGAGACAAACTGCCAGTGTTTTTCAGCTATTTAAAAGAGAGCTAAGTAGTAGTAGAGCTTATTCTTCATATCCTAACATCAAGTCTATGGCAGATAGCTAATTTATTAGGCTTTGAAATTCACAGGTATGCTCGATTACAAAAGTTCCATTCTATAACTTCAAATTCACTAACCGCCTCATCGGTAAGGCTTTATTTCGAGTAGTCTTAACTTGGTACATGTCCTTTAACTTCTTCTAGAGGGCATTTATGTCTATTTCTTGTGCAACATGGTGGAAGACATTATAATCAACCTATTAACGAATATGACTGATCGTTTTCCTGTTTATTTTTTTTCCACTTTGCTTCTTTGATAAGATTAACATTCATCCCTTTCATATCTAAGGGATCAAACAAATCTTTGCAACTAAGGAGATCATCAATCTGAAACCTCCATAGTGTATAATTGGTTGTAGTGAGTTTGGTCGTAGCTTCAAAAGATGACTCTTCCATTATTTTTTTGCTTTGTATGGCTTGATAAGAAAAAATCAAAGCAAAATTTGCAAAATGAAGTGCACTGTTGTGTCCGGAACGGTTAAAAATAATGGCTTTGAATTCACCATGTTAAAAATCCGATTCTAGAAAAGTTTATGGCAAAATTATAATTTTAAAAAAATTTGGGTCAAATTGCAATTTTCCAAACATTTTGAGGTCAAACTATAAATTTTAAAAATTTTAAAATTTTTACCATATACGTGAATAGTGCCGTAAATTGAACTTCAATTTAACTTCTAGTTGATATTAAATACCTTGATCCAATCAAATTTGAGTTCTCTGATGTCCAATTTATATAATTACCAAAGTACATTAAACCCCTAAAATTGGAATTTTCTCAAATCTTAATCAAAATTGATGTATTATATACCAAATTAAAGCCCACAAGACAAGGATCGAGAATTTACCTTCAATTGGACCGGGTGATGACCGAAGTAGCCGAAATTTAGCCGGAATGTTTGGGTTCGAGGAGAATTTTGTGATTTTTGCAAAACGAATCATTTTTAGGAAAAATAGAGCTCGAAATCGGACTTAAGAGGTTGAAAACAGTGGGAAAGCACCTATTTTTCATTCGAAAACTCGTCGAAATCCGATGAATGGAGGAGAGAGAAGCTTACTAGAATTTGCTTCGATCCAGTGGCTGTCGGCGCTTTTTAGGCAAACGGAAAGTCGGTTATGGTAGAGTTTAATGTGATAGTTCTAGTGGTGATGGTGGTGAGGCCCGGTGACGAAAGTTGAAGTCGTAGCGGCGATTTGTTTTGACAGTGTATAGAGAGGAAAATAAGAGAGAGAGAGAGAGAACTCGGAGAAGAAGAAGAAGAAAAGAAAAAAAAATTAATAATTTATTTTTGAAATATTTAAAGTTTTACCACTGTCTTCTCTTGACCATATCTTTTAAACTATAACTCCTTTTCAAACTTGTCGCTAGTCCACGAACTCGTATCGACGAGCTCTACGTAACAGTACCAAAGTCAAAATAAAAAATAATACGTGACAAAAGTCAACTTTAGCCCCTAGTAATTTGGGTAAAATAATAAAAAATAAAGTACGAGTGGTTACAGTCTACCCCCCTTAAAGAAAATTTCATCTATGAAATTCGTACCTAAATAGGAGAAGAGATGTGGATATTGAGCTCGCATCAACTCCTCCATTAAATGATTTTTCCATAAAACCTTTACAAGTGGTATAGTTTTATTATGAAATACTTGATCTCTTCGATCAAGAATCCGAATTGGTTGCTCTTCGTACAATAAATCACCTTTAACTTTAATTGTTGGAGTTTCTAACACATGAGAAGGATAAAAAATATACTTGCGTAGCATAGATACATGGAAAACATCATGAATTCGAGAAAGCTCCGTTGGTAGGGCAAGTCCATAAGCAACTGGACTAATCCTTTCAACAATTTTATAGGGCCCAATAAATCTAGGACTTAATTTTCCTCTTTTTCCAAATCGTACCACAACTTTTCATGGTGATAATTTCAAGAATACCCAATCACCAACGTTAAACTCAAGATCTTTCCTTTGATTATCCGCATAACTTTTCTATCTATCTTGAGCCGCTTTCAATATGCTACGAATTGTTTTCACTTTTTTTGGTAGTCATCTGCACAAACTCATGCCCTATAACCTTTCTTTTGCCGACCTCGTCCCAACATAAAGGAGTTTTACAGTGCCTCCCATATAATGCCTCAAACGGTGACATTCCAATGCTTGAATGGTAGCTATTATTATATGTGAACTTTATTAATGGTAGATGGGAGTCCCAGTTCCCTTTGAATTGCAAAACACAGGATCTCAACATATCCTCCAAGGTTTGAATAGTCCTATCTGACTGTCCATCTAACTGAGGCTGAAAAGCTGTACTAAAATGTAACTTAGTATCCAAAGCCTCTTGTCAACTTTACCAAAACCTAGAGGTGAATCGTGTATCTCGATCCAATATAATAGATATAGATACCCCATGTAACCTTACAATTTCTTCCACAAAAAAATCAGCAAATTTTTGAAGAGAAAAGTCTCGTTAACTGGGAAAAAGTGTGCAGACTTTGTAAGTCGATCTACTACCACCCAAATTCCATTATGTTGACTTTGAGTACGAGGAAGTTTAAATAAAAAATTCATAATGATGTGTTCCCACTTCCACTCCAGAAATAGACAATGGCTACAAAAGTCCTGACAGCTTTTTTCTTTCTACTTTCACTTTCTAACAAATCAAACACTTGGAGACAAATTCAGCAATTTCTTTTTTCATTCCTTGCCACCAATAATGATTCTACAAATTGCGATACATTTTTGTACTTCCACAGTGCATAGAATAAGCAGAATTATATGCATCATCAAGGATTTCCTTCCTTATTCCTTCATCCACAGGAACACAAAGACTGGTACTCAAAACCAAAGCTCCATCTTTTCTAACATAAAAATCTGTCCTTTGACCCAAATCAATTTTACTTATAATTTTCATCAACTTAGAATCAAAAAATTGTGTTTCGCGAATCCAATCAATATGTGTTGGTCGAACTTGAAAACTAGCTAGCAGATATCCAAAATACTCAATTCCAAGCTAATTCCCATCTTTCTCAGCTCAAGAATCAAAGGTAAACGAACTGTTCGAACATACGCTAGAGAACTTGTAGCCTTCCTACTTAAAGCATCAGCAACCATGTTGGCTTTTCCTGGATGATAATCAATAATACAATCATAGTCTTTAATTAATTCCATCCATCTTTTTTTTCTCATATTCAACTCTTTTTGTGAGAAAATATACTTGAGGCTCTTATGATCCATAAAGATTTAACAAATGGTGCCATAAAGATAATGTCTCCAAGCTTTTAAAGCAAAAACCACCGTTACTTCATGCCTTTTAAGTTGTCGGGAAGCATATGCAACCACTTTTCCATGCTGCATGAGAACACAACCTAAACCCTAATGAGATGCATCACATAATACTACAAATCCTTCATTACCATCAGGGAGAGTTAAAACAGACGCTCAAGTCAATCTTCGGTTAAGATCTTCGAAACTTTACTCACATAAATCTGTTCAATCAAACTTCACCCTCTTTCGTGTCAAATGATAAAGTGGGGCTGCTATATTAGGAAAATTCTCAACGAAACGACGATAATAACTAGCCAAATCCAGAAAACTTTACACTTCAGTTACACTTGTAGGTCTTCCCCAATTCAACACAGCGTCTACTTTGTTTGGATCGATAAAAATACTTTCAGCAGATATAACATGACCCAAAAAGATCACTTTATCCAATCAGAACTCACACTTGCTAAATTTAGCATAAAGTCGATGCTCCTTTAAGGTTTACAACACCCAACTCAAATGCATCTCGTACTCAACTTCACTTTTAGAATATATCATAATATCATCAATGAAAACGATCACAAACCAATCTAGGAATGGACAGAAAACACGGTTCATCAAATCCATAAATGTTGCAGGAGAATTTGTAAGTCCAAACGACATGACCAAGAGTTCGTAATTACCATACCGTGTCCGAAATGCAGTCTTTGGAATATCATATTCTCTAATTCTCAACTGATGATACCCAGACCTTAAGTCAATCTTTGAGAACACCTTAGTACTCAAAAGTTGATCAAATAAGTCATCAATGCGAGGCAGTGGATACTTATTGCGAATTGTATCTTATCTAATTGCCGATAATTAATACACAATCTTAAAGATCCATCTTTCTTTTTATAAAACAACATCGGTGCTCCTCAACTTGAAACACTAGGACGAACAAATCCTTTATCTACTAACTCTTGCAACTAAATTTTTAACTCTTTCAATTCTGCTGGAGCCATCCTATATGACAGTAATGAAATATGATTAGTACCCAGAATCAAATCAATAGCAAATTCTATCTCCCTTTTAGGAGGCAAACGTGGAAGATCATTCGAAAACACATCTAAAAAATCTTGCACTACAAGAATATCTTCAAGTTTCATTCCCTTAACTCGAGTATCCACTATTTAAGCCAAAAGCCCCACACAACATTTACGTAATAAACATTGAACTGAAAATGCCGAAATCAAACCTGTAGTAGAAGTCCTACGATCATCATAAAATACCACTTCTGGCAACCTCGTAATTCTAAATGTAACTTGCGAAAACAATCCATCGATGCATGATTTTCCACAAGAAAATCCATCCCAAAAATAAAATCCAAACCCTCCAAATCTATCAAGATTAAATTTGCTTCCACCACCAAGCCACCAATGAAGAAAAAACACATCTTTAACATTTGTGTGGGCCATAGAGAATCCCCTACAAGTGTGAAAACCTCCAACTTCATATCTAAAGGTACGGGTAGTACACTGGATTATGCAACAAAATTATATGATACAAAAGAATGTATAGCTCTAGAATCCATAAGAACATATGCATCCATTCAAAAAATAGATAATGTACCTGTCACCATATCTAAAGTATCATGTGCATCCTACTGTATCATGGCAAATACTCTTTATTGACTCGAATGTCGTCCACGTCTGCTACTACTCCCATGAACCGATGTAGACTGAGCTCCACTTGTAGATGCACCTTTCTGCCCAACTTGAGCACCCTGCCCTCTGCTACCACTAAACTGCTGAAGGCGTACACCTGATTCAGAGGCTCGTGAATCAAACTCAGAGGTCCCTGTACTACCATGAACAAGAAAAGAACAATCCTTCCTAAAATGCCTAGACTATCCATAATGAAAGCATCCATCAGTCCTCTGACAAGGCCCACTATGATATCTGCCACAAAAAGTGCATGCTATCCGAGGACTACCCCTAAAATGTGTCTCTTATGGGAACTACTACTGGAATGATTGGATTGTTGCTCCGATCTCATGCCACGACCACCACTCTATCATGATTGAAAATTTTAGTTAGATTTGGCCCTCTAAACCTGTCACTACTCTAAGATCCTGACCTGTAACTTCCTCTCTTCGAACATCCCTAATTAGGAGTACCTGAGGAAGTCCCCTCGAATGGACGACGCTTGGATCCCTGCATCAATAACTGACGCTCAACCTCCAAAGTTGTATCCCTTAAAGGCTGATATGTAGGATGCATAACTCCAGATATACCAGTAGCAATGACATATCCAGGAATCTCGTTTTCTTCCTCTACTTATTTGTAATCATGTAGGGACAAAACTTTAATAATTCCAAGAACTTCCTTTCATATTCAGTAACTGGCATGTTTTCCGGAACTAGTCTCTCAAACTCCATTCTTTTTTGCTTCTTTGTACGCCTCTGGGTAAAAATGAGCATCAAACGCAACCTTAAAACCATCCAAAGTGTATTGCCTTATACTCCTTTCCACAACCCACCAACGTCAAGTGTCCCCACCAAGAAGAAAACTTACTATCTTAACTTTTTCTTTATCAGAACAGTCCATTCCCTCATCTAAAACATTTTCCGTCTCAGATAACCAAAATAGTGCCTCTACGGGATCGGTGGGGCTATTAAAATGTGTAGCGCCCAATCTCATTGCTGCTTGAGCTGATGGTCTTGGTTGGACATCTATATTTAGCATCTCCACAAGACGCTTTAGTACATCATCACCAAAAGTTGGCCCACCAACACTGTTAGCTAATCCCGAAGGATTTATGGTCCTACAGTATCCATGTTTTGGAGGCATCACCAAATAATACTGCACAGAATAAAAAAATTTCAGTCTTCCCACAAATATTAATCAATTAGAAAATATAAGGATTTTTTTTTTCAAAACCATAGAGAAAAGTTTATCTCAAAGATTTAAAACTTTGCACAACCATGCGTTGGTCTACAGGAAACAAAAATCTAATGCTCTGATACCAAGCTAACAGGATTGTACTCGGGATGGGTCCCACCTCGGAAAAATCCTATCAAAATTTCTATAGAAATTTCAACAGAACCTCCCTAAAACTTGGTCTAATCCAATTTTGTACATGTAAATAAAATCATTTTTAAAATACATATTCAGTGGACATAGCAAATACTAATGGATTGCCCATAACAAAATAACAGATAAACTTAGAAATTTTTAGAAACATTAGAAAATTTGATACAAAAGATAGTTTTTAACACTCCCTTACTCAAGCATAGGTTCCCAAGTAAGGTGTGTTAACCGTATAAATTTTTTTTTTTAATTTGATTTGCTGAAAATGTTTTTGGACAAAACCAAAACATTCCTTTACTCTTTTAGATCGTTTTGCAAACCACACCATAGACAGTATTACTTTAAAATACATTCAAAGTACATACCTACATCGTAAAGGAAAATAATATTTAAAAATACATAATATCATTGCCCAAAAATAACAAACCAAAATGCGGAAGAACATGGTACCACGCCGCGCCCTCCAATTTGCACCCTACCAAGTCCTACTGTTTAGCCTTGGACTTACCTGCCACACAGGACAAACAACAACGATGAGTAAAAAACACTCAGTAGACAACCATATGCATATGCTAATGTCATGTCATGAAGTGTAATACTGTACACTTAAAATCATCATTTTTTCCTTTATATTGAAGACGGAACAGCCCACTCTCTCTCCGCGTTTTGTACACAAAACACCACACCTTTGTGGTATGCGGATGAACCACCGTTCCAGGCGACCCACCGCTATGTGTGGTCAGTGATTCACAAAGCGACTATAAACCAGGGTTTGAAACTATGCACCTCGTCGTGCAAATTATTTTATAAACACAAACCCCCGGAGAAAAATCTTTCATTTCACATAAAACAATAAACCACCAGAATTGCTCTATGCAAATGAATATCGTGTTACAATACACAAGTAAAATCAAACATCACAGTAAAACTGTAATTACCAACCATTATATTCCAACAGTCATAATTACTGAAATGCCCCTACTCAAAACGACGATTCCAAACCACCTAAACACACTGATATAATTACCAAAATGTCGTTGACCATCTCGAAAATTATCAAGATACCCCTCGAGTACATGAAAAATTATCAAAATACCTCTCAATAGGTATCTGGATAATTACCATCCTACCCTCGGTTAATTAACAGTCAGTAATAATCATACAAACCAGACATGTATATATACATAACCACTCCAGTACACATATACACATCAACCACTGTACATATTCATAGACATAACTATGAACACATACACATAAATACATATATATAAAAATACACACATATAAATATATACTCACATACACATATATATACACAAACACATACAGACATACCCATATATGTATACACATATTTCATACACATATACATGCACATGGATACAATTTATACATACACATAATTAGATATATACATACATACTCCCATATATAAAATACTAACATATATATATATATATTAACTTAATACTCAATTTAATACGTAATGTATTATTTTTATACGTAAACCTTTGCAAAATACACTTAAGTATATTTAATAAATACGTATATAAAATATATATATTTTGTAAAATATATTCATATTTATTATTACACAAGCACATGTGTAATTAATAATATTTATACTAATAATAGTAATTGAAAATGCTTATATATATATATATATATATATTAATTAACAATAGTAATTTAATATATATATATATATGTATTAAAATTATTTAGAAATTAAAAAAGACTTCAATACCCCTCCAATTCCAAATATTTTTAACTCTACTCCTGATGTGGAAAATAACGAAAATACCTCCAACAATTTCAAAAATTCTGTTTACATCCCTATATGTCAAATGACCAAAATGCCCTTGACCATTTTTCAAAATTTCATCCATATCCCTTACATGTAAAATACCAAAATACCCTTGAACAATTTTGAAAATCCCATTTAAGTCCCTAGCATGTAAAATGACCTAAATACCCTTGAATTTTCTTGAAAATTCCTAAAATATCCTTTATAGGTAAAGTGACTAAAATGCCCCTACCTATAAAAATTTACACAGCTTACTACACAAACCGTCCCTCTCCATCCATCACAAACTCAATAATTTCTTCATAATTTCATCAAATTAATCATGCATAACATCAAATCCATCAAGCTACTCCATCAAACCATGATTAATTTCCATAAATTCAAACTTTATTTTACAACTTCTACAAAACTTGAATCCAAATAAATGAGGTCTTAATTAATAAGCTTAACACACAATATATTAAGCTCAATCCATCTTCACAACAACATTACAATACATGATTACACCCAAGAATCATACGAAAACATAAAAATATACAAGAAAATAAAAAGCTATTAGTTGCCTACCTTGAAGCAAGCAAGTAAGCCAACCAACCAAGCTTGGAAAACCACTAAGAACAAAGCCAAAAAGTCCCCCAAAGCAGTCGGGCACCTCCCTCTTTGAAAATCTTTGAGTTTTATAATTTTCACATTTTCTCTCTCTAACTGGTAATTGGAAAGCAAGTGAATTGGTGAAAAAGCAAGAACGAGTCGGCCATGAAGAAGGCAATTGCCATTTTGCTACTTAATAAAATAATAATAAAGTTAAATTAAAAAGAAAGATATTTACTTTTATTAATAAACAAATGAATAGTGAAAGTCAAAGTTGTCAAACTTTGACCAAGAGCAAATTAGGAAGAAAAATTTCCTCAACTCCCCACGGAGTACTCTCAGCCCTTACAAAATGCCCGGGGAATTTAGAAGCTGCTAGTTTCGGTGAAAAAGGCTAAACCGCTATAAAACCAAAAATGCGTCTGGAAATCGACAATTTGGAAAAAAAAATAGCTTGGTTATTACATAGTTTGATACCGATTTGGGATATTTTCATAGCAATCTAGATGACTTTTCAAAAATAGTTAAGGATACAAGATATTTAAATAAAATCAAAAGAAAACAGGAAGATAATTACAATGATAATAGAAAATGTTGAGCGATAGAAGGAGGATGCGGTGATGTTTTGCGTGGAGATCCAACCACGGCCAACTGGAGCCTACTGAAATACAAGAAAATAAAATAAATAAAATAAAAACTAATGAGACAAGCTCAATGAATAAATCCATTTCAAAGGGTGTAAATAATTTATATAACAAATATAAATAAATTCTATTAAATAATTGAAAATCTCATGGTAATAGTTTTAACAATAATGAGAATAATAATAATAATCAATATCTTATAAAATAAAATTTCGTAATCACAGTAAATAATAATGTATGAAAACCTCTCAAAACCGATGAAAAATTATACGCCAAGATACCCTCTAAAATCATAGAGGGAGGGAGAAGCCGTCACACTACCCTTGGCAACCCAAGGCGTAGCAGAGATGGATGAGGAGGGGAAAAACTCCTTGGCGTCCCAAGGCGTAACAGAGATGGATCATCGTCCAATGTCGTGTCGCACATAGACAAACGAGGGGGATGAAATATATAACAGTCATCATTCAACCTACGTGCAAGGGGGACGAAATATATAACATCAATAAGTCAATCATCGTGTCCAGGCGACACATGACGTACATTAACAGAAGGAAATGTAATGCAATAATTTTCATGGTATAAAACATATCTAATAGCCAAACTCAATATTTTTCTATAATCATACCAATATAAATTCTCCAAAACCACATTTAATAATTAATACATATTTAAATCGATATTTCTTATAATAACAGTCATATGTGTACTATTAAAATAATTATTCAAATATACTGAAAATTATCAAATTTATTAATTTATAACAATACTCAAACATAATCAATTTAATGTAAAGATATAATTTAAAAGTGAAATTTAATCCACTCAAATTATCACTGCTAATCTGCAGGTGGGAGTGCTCCAGTATACGCTTTAGTCACAGAACCTAAGTAATAACCAAAGGTACCATTTTTTAATTCTCAAACACTTAAAAATTCTCAAATTTAAATCCATAATGTTTTATTTGTACAATTTCACCCCAACACCCACTTCCTCCTATTTGGGTACTTTCTGAATTATCACGTCTTCAATAGTACCGTATACGTGAATAGTGTCGAATACCAAAATTGAACTTCAATTTAGCTTCTAATTGATATTAAATACCTTAATCTAATCAATTTAAGTTATCTGATGTCTAATTTATACAATTAATAAAGTACATTAAACCCCTAAAATTGAAATTTTCTCAAATCTTAACCAAAATTAACGTATTATATACCAAATCGAAGCCTATGAGACAGTGATCGAGAATTTACATTCAATTGGACCAGGTGATGACCGAGGTAGTCAGAAAACTTTAGGTTCGAGGAGAATTTTGTGATTTCTACAAAATAAAGCATTTTTAGGGAAAATAGAGCTCGAAACCAAACTTAAGAGGTCGAAAACAATGGGAAAACACCTATCTTTCGTCGAAAAACTCACCGAAATTCAGCGAATGGAGGAAAGAGAAGCTTACTGGAATTTGTCCCTATCCGATGGCTGCCGACGCTTTTCTGGCGGAAGGAGGGTCGGTTATGGTAGAGTACAATGTGATAGTTCTAATTGTGGTGGTGACGAGATCCGGTGACGTACGATGAAGGCGTAGCGGTGATTTATTTCCGATGGTGTATAGAGAGGAAAATGAAAGAGAGAGAGCTCGGGGAAGAAGAAGAAAAGAAAGAAAATTTAATAATTTATTTTTGAAATATTAACAGTTTTGCCACTGTCTTCTCTTGACCATATCTTTCAAACCGTAACTCCGTTTCGAACGTGCTGCTAGTCCACAAACTTTTATCAACGAGCTCTACACAATAGTACCAAAGTCAAAACAAAAAGCAATATGTGACAAAAGTCAATTTTAGCCTCTACTAATTTGGATAAAATAATCAAAAATAAAATATGGGTGGTTATAACCCAAAAGGATTTAGGCAATTTGGCATGATAAAGCATACATCTAATTCTTTCTATATTTGTTTTGTTCATTCTCTCTGTCACTCTATTATACTGAGGTGTCTTTGGCATACTTTTCTCAAGCCTGATCTTATAATTTATGCAATAATACTCAAATGGATCTTGATATTTACCACCATTTTTTGCACAAATACATTTCAATTTTTTTCCTGTTTCCCTTTCAACTAGATTGTGAAAGTGCTTGAAGACATCCAATACCTGGTCTGTAGATTTCAAAACAAAAGCCCACACTTTTCTAAAACAATCATCAATAAATGTTACAAAGTAAATAGCACACTGACTGTTTTATCACTCATAAAGAAAACGTCACTATGAACTAAATCTAAAATATTAAATTTTCTAGATGGAGGGAAATTATGAAATGCAACTTATTTGTTTTAAAGTAAGACAATGAGTGCAAGTTTTTAAGACATACCTTGTACCTCAGGTAAGAGTTGCTTCTTGCTAAGAATCTGCAATCCCTTCTCACTTATATGTCCAAGCCTCTTGTGTCAAAGTTTAATGGAGGAATTTGTTTTAGTTACATTCACCTTCTTTTTATTTAATTTTGCATGCATCAAATAGAGTGTTGAGCTTCTTTCCTTTTGCCACAATGAGTAACCCTTTGGTGAGCTTCCATTTTCCTTTACTAAAGTGACTCTCAAAGCCTTCATCATTTAGCATCCCTGTAGAGATCAAATTCAAACAAATATCAGGAACATGTCTGAAATTTTTAAGTAACAACTTACAGCCGATATTTGTCTCTTCGCAAACATCTCCTACGTCAATGATTTTGTATACACCGTTATTTCCCATCGTCGCATAGCCATAGTCTCCACTGATGTAGGATGTGAAAAAGTCACTATGACATGTAACATGAAAAGAAGCTTCAGAATCTATCAACCAATCACTTTCTTGACATACAAGGTTAACACAACTATCATTACAAACAATAATCACATCACCATCAGTTGCAAGTGCTATAGCATTTTTCTCTTCTTTGTTTCCTTCATTTTTCTCATTTTTACCATTTTACTGCTCTCTTTTCCATTTTCTACACTCTATATATATATACTCTGGCTTGTTGTAGTAGTAGCAAGTGATTCCCTTTCTTGAATTGAACCTCGCTCTTGATTTGTACCTCTTGTTATTAGTATGAAAATTTATGCTTTAACTTCTTCCTCTGCCTTCTTGTTTCTATGTCACAATTGCCTACTGCCCAGACATTTCACCATGTTTTATTCTTCTAACTTCTTCGTTAAGCAAGCTGTCTTTGACCATATCCATGGTAACTTTACTATTAGGGGCTGAATTACTAACTGATACAACAAGAGTGTCCCAACTGTTTGGCAATGAATTGAGAAGCAATAATGTCTGCACTTCATATGCAAGAACCACTTTCATAGTATTAAGCTGATTAGACAAGCCTGGAAAATCATTCAAGTGTTCAGTCATATTGGAACCATCTTTATATCTTAAATGAGCAATTCTTCTAATTAATTGAGCCTTGTTCAAAGCTGTTTGTCTTTCGTAGAGAGACTCTAATTTTTTCCTCCATTCTAGGCTTCCAAACTGCATAATTTGAGGACGTCAACTTTATCATGGTTCTAGATGATTCTTCCATTTGTGACACACTGTAATACCAATTGATGGGAAAGTTCACTCAAATTACTAAAACCTTTCCCTCTTGTGTGTTTAGAAAATAGGAATCACAAATATCAAATATTAATTGATCACTTCAACCACATCAAAACACCAAGATTTATGTGGAAACCCCAAATGGGAAAAAACCACAGGACTGTAGTCCAATTTTAAGCTTCCACTATGTTCAAATAATGGGGTTACATAATGTTCATCAAGTGTATAACACTTGGCATCACCATATCACACTACAAAAAAAATGGGCTTCACCGACTAAAGATTTATCGACCAAACAAAATTGGTCTCTAAAGACTACTTTCACCGACTAAATATTGGTTGGTAAAGCATTTAGTCTGTTAAGTTTGGAAAAAATAATTTGCAATCTATTGCGACTAAACTGTGGTTACTGATACATGGAATCAGCATTGAAATACCTTGTGGTCGCTGAAGATTTTGGCGGCAATAATTTTTTGCCCGGGAAAATCTATTAGTAGCCAAATTCTGGTCGCTGATTTGTTGTTTCAGCGACCAAGTATGATTTGGTCACTGAAGCTGTTGGTGGGAATTTTATTTTTCTCATATAATTTAGTTTTTTACGACCAAGTTAAGTTTGGTCGTAGTAAACATGAATTAGCAACTAATATTTGGTCATTGAATGTCATCTTTAGCGACAAATGTCAATTTGGTTACTAAAAAATTTCAATTTTATTTTTTCCACTGTTTATATAATCTTTTACCAACCATTATTCAGTTGGTCAGTAAAAGAATGTATTAGCCAGCATTCAATGGTTCCTGATGGGGCGTTTTAGCGACCAATATCAATTTGGTAGCTAAACGATTTGTCATATTCTTTTTCTCTTTTTTTTTTGGTAATAAAATTGTTATTTTTTTTCTTTTTGGTAATAAAAAAAAATTTCCATTACTACTTTGTTATGAATTTGAAATAATAATAAAGAAGTTAGAAAAGAAAATGATAAAATATAGGAAATACAATTTAATTAAAAAATATTATGGTATTTCGTTTTAGTTTTAAGCAATTATATTAATTGATAGATATTATGCTATAAATGATGTCAAATTCTGATATTAAAATTTTAGGAAAGAGTAATTTAACATTATACTAAACTTAAATATGCTAAATTGAATTAGAAAAATAATGTATAATGTGAGTCAAATTAATATGTATATAGATATTATGTTACATCTGTCACATATGTGACACGTGTAACATGTATTACATATATATGTGTCAAGGACTTGTGTGACATGTGTCAAGGACTTTGTGTGACATATGTCTCATAGAATTGTAATAGTATGCTAAATTGAATTAAGATAAATTGCTTCGAAAAAAAGTAACGTATGGTCTGAATCAAATTGATAAGCACATAAATATTGTGTCACGTATGTCACACATGTGATATGTATAACATATGTCACATATGTGTCATAGAATTGTATCACTTATCACATAGATATTTATTCATACATATAGGCATATAAAAAAATGTTACAAATGTCATATATGTAACATAGAATTGCATGTGTGACATTTCACATAGATATTGTTTAAATACATATATGCATATAACAATGTAACATAGAATTGTGTCACATATGTCACATTGATATTTGTTCATGTATACATGTTACAAAGTATTATACTCTTTTATCATGCATATTAATATAAACACATATATTTATATGTATAATTAATTATGATATATGCATACATATATGAATTAAAATGGGTTTACATTATGTAAATTAATATAATCGTGTCTAATTTCTTTTTTTTATACTTTTTTTTGGCAATTTTTATTTTTTGTACTTTTTTTCTTTTAATTTTTTATATTTTGTATTTTGCCAAACTCTAAATATTCTATATATATATATATAATGTAAAAATACAAAAAATTGAAAAAAAAATGTAAAAAAAAATTGCAAAATGCAAAAAAAATAAAAAAAAATAAAAAAAGAAATTGATGGGGTTGTTGCCCACCATAGCACCACTGTTAATATAATATATAAATATAATATATTATAAAATTTTATATGGATATAATTAATTTTTTTTAAACATAAAGTATTTTGACCGACCAATAGTGGTCGGTGATGATTTTAATTTTTTTTAGAAAATGCAGGAAATACACCCGCCAATTTTTTCATGCATATTAGGGACCAACATGTGGCCTTTGAAAAGATTGAAGTGGTCGGTGGTTTTAACCTTGAATACGCATTCCACTGTAGTGAATTAATTGGGATATTTGTGTTTTGTGTGGCTTAAGTCCTGTGCCCGCTTTGATTCCCTCTTCACTGTGCCCAATGCCCTCTCCTCTCTCAACCTTCTCTCTTCTCCTTGCCATTTTCCATCTCAGCCTTCTCTCGTCATAGACCGCTTCTAATTGTCATTGCTGGTTTTCGTCGACCTCTCATAATCCATCCCCGTATCTTCGTTGCCAGTTTTCTTCAATTGACATGTCTTTTTCTATGTGTTGTATTTGGGTAATTAGGATTTGATATTATTTTCATTTCTTCTTAATTTTGTGGAAAGGGAATGTGATGGTTATGGTGGGGGAGGTCGGGTGATTCTAATTTCTTTTCTTTTTTAGTCAATTTCTTCTCCATGGTCGACTCTCGTACAACGGTAAAGGCATTTGGTGATTGAAAAGATCTAGAAGAACAAAAAGGGCTCAATCAGTGAAGACGACGTCGCCACTGTCATAAAGAGGTTCCAAATTTTTTTTTATATTTTTGTTTTTAAATTTGAATTAGGTTTTACCTTTGGATATATGAGAACTTTTTGGTATTGGGTTTATTTATTTATAAATTATGGGCAGGTACTCAGCGACTACGGTGTTGGCATTGCTTCAGGAAGTGGCTCACTGTTTGGACGTGAAGATCGACTAGAATGCATTGTTGGAGAGGACTTCAATTGGGATTACAAATGCCAGGGAGTATCAGATGCTCTGGCGACATTTAGCTTATCACGGATCTCTACCTGAGAAATTTCAGGATGATGCTCAAATTTTGAATGTCAAATTTTGGGGTTTTCAAAGCCAAAAAGATCGGTGGTTGGTACTTTATTTATATACTGTGTGTGTGCATATATATATATATATTTGGTTTGAATTATTTTGGCACTTAGTTATTTCATACTATTAGCACATGTGAAGTTGTATGAATTATACTGGTTTGAAAAAAAAAAAAAAGGATAAGAAATATGATACTTTTAAGAGCTGAAAAATTGGGAAATCTTATGGATTTTGGAAATTAAATGGCACATTTTTAAGTTCCATAAGCTAATGTTAGGATATGATTTCTCCAAATCGGAGCTTTTAATCTAATTATGTATCTATTGGGAAAAATTAAAAGGGCATGTGTGTGCATTAGAACATTAACTGGCCAATATTGGAATTCCCAACATATTGTTGGAGTGACATGGTAACTTCATTTTAAAATATTTCATAAGCAATTCTAGAACTAAATGAACGTGTTAGTATTAAATTTACTTTATCAACCTTTATGAGTTTTAGAAAATCCTCATCTATTGGGTGATATATTAGATTCACTTTATGCTCTCTCTAAGTTTTATGAGTGTTGTCATAATTTGCTTGAGCATAATTTTATTTTATAATTAGTGTACTATACATATTTTAAATAAATATAAAATTTTCTTTAGTAATGTTAAAGTTGGATTGCAGGATGATGATAGCAATCTAGAATTTGAATTGGAAGCTTTTCCTTCTATTAGTAGAGAAGCCGCAACTGAGGTTGCGGCATGTGTGAAGGTATATTAACAAATTACATACTTTATGGGTGGTAGAAAATTTATTTTGATATTCCAGGAGATCCCTATGTTGTGTGTTTTGTGTATGGTGTAATGACTTTGCTTACAGTTCCTTTGGATGTAGCCAAATTCGTTTACTTACTTGGGTAGCCAAATTTTTTTACTGGTTCTGTCAAATTTTTCTGCTTCATGTATCCCAATTTTCACTATTTTATGGCAATGTCTTGTTGTTAAAAAGTTTAGGATTCAAATCCTAAAGAGGTTCTATGTGAGAGCATTGATAGGAAAAGTTAGGATAGATGATTTTTTTACTATTAAGAGGTGTTCTTGAAATTTAAATATACTTTCCTGCAATGTATATTCTGGAAAACTGCAAGTGACTTACTGATGTCTGATCTACCCATGGTTAGCTGAAAGTTAGGAAGCATTGGCTAATATTCGATTGTTAAAGTATAAAATTATTGGCCTTGGAGCTATGACCTTAAATAAGGATAACTAGCAGTAAAATCACGTGCATTCAAATAGAATGATCATTTGGCTATTTTGTGAGCAGGGAATGGGTTAATGGCAATTACAACTTGCATTAGCAGTTTGATAAGATTATTATGGCAAGTTGATCTTTGCGCTTTAGTGAATATAGTTAGCCTATAATATTCACTTGGATGAACGTCTAAGCATGCCAAGAAGGTATGATTCACATCATGGTTTGTACATTTTATGGTTAAATCAGGTTAATATGGTAATCATAATGCTTCAACTGTTTCGTGACCTTACTGGTGGGTAATTGTCTAATCCTGACCAACTTATTTTGTTCGAATTTTTATTTTAGGTGCTGATTGCTTCTGTTTTACTAAGTGACTCCAGTTGTACAAATGGCTCAACAATTGAGGCTCCATTGACCATGCACATACCTAATATCCTCTTCCCATTTTCTTCATTATCATTTTCATACCATTTCATTACTTTAATTTTTTTTATATATTTTTTAATTTTCAGTATTTAAGTAAGACTAGAAGATGGATGTTAATTTCATTTTTGGGATTAAGAACGCATGATGCATTTTGGTTTATGCTAAGAGTCATTAAGTGCTGGAAAAATATTACAAGGTTTATTTTATTTATAGCTTTGTGGAAGTAATACATGAGCTCATTAGTGATACCCAGTTAAGATTGGCAATGATTTTTGGTCATGGGTTTTATGTCATTAAGTTAATTTGCTTCATTTCCAGTTGAAGTGAACTAGTTGTTTAATTTTGAACTTTGTTTTGGATGAAAATAAATACAGTATAATCAGTAGTTAAAGTTGTAGCTGTTATTTTGGTCCTTTGATAATGGTTTATGTCATTTGCTATGAGCTTCATGTATAGAACATTTTGGCTTCTTTGTAGCAGTAATGGGTACCGTTTTATCCTTGTACACTCTGATTCACTCTGAGCGGCAGCCTTTGCATAAAGGCTTAGAGGACCATTTTCAATGTAAGGTACCCAATTTAAACCCCACAAGTCAATTTATGTGCCGGATAAACTAATATAAGTGCAGGATATTAAATTCCTTAAATATTCCTCTGTCAGTTTAAACTGTTTGTGTGTTTACTGCACATATATTCTCTCCTTTGGCTTCATGGGCAACATACCTTCTAACTAAGGTTCTTACTTGATCCTTACTGTGTGTGTGTATATTTACATATACACTTATATGTATTTGAGCATTTCATGGTCTTCCAATTTATTGATGATGCTCAACTGCATCTACTTTTAGGAAGTCAAGAGTGCTAGTGCTGGTCTTACTGCTGCAGCTCTTTTGGCCATGGTAAATTTAACTAGCGGGTATTCATGGATTTTTTTTTCTTTTTTTTTTTCCTTCTCTCTCCTAATAAAATTTTACTAAGACTAATATAGTGGTTGTGCAACTCTCTTTACTTCATATCTGTCTTTGAGGATTGATACATAGAGTAGTTTAGGACATAGGAAAGCAGTAAGCACATAACATTAGCTGTTCCTTTTTTTGTGTTTCCATTTGATAGGTTCCATCATATATATCTCGATATGTGGCTGGAAGTTATGACAATGAAGTTGTAGCAATATTTGCTTTGACCTTCACTTTCTATCTCTATATAAAGGTTAGTAAATGTTAACGTAGAAAACTTTTAATTTTATTTTTCAGTCATTCGATTTAATATCCAAAGATGTTTATTCTGATGCTTATTTGTTATATACTTTACCTTCTCTCTCATTGCCTTTTCCATCATATGCAGACACTCAATACAGGGTCCCTCTTTTATTTTTTTAAATGACATTGCATACTTTTACATGGTAAATTTTGTGCATTAATATTTTTAGTACTCTTAACTATGCCTCATTAGACTTATGTTTGATTGCTTTTCATTCTATATTTCAAGTTTGCTCTTGGGGAGGCTACACCTTTATTATTAATCTTATTCCAATGCATGTCCTTCTATGCATTGTGACTAGTCGTTACTTCTCAACTATACATTGCTTATGCTCCTCTTTTAAGTATGCACCCTTGTTCATGAAGGAGCAATGAGCGTTTAAGCTTTAAAAAATTAATTATGGACAAATCGTAAAATAGTTCATAATCAAATGTGTAATCTATATTATCTAAGTCATTTACCATTTGTGTAATCTATCATATTGAGGAAAATGCCTTCTGGTAGGTTTCGAATACTTATGTCTCTATATATTATTTTTTATTTAACTTTATTGGGTTTGCTATATTAATCATTTTTCTTCTTTTAACTTTTGTAGCTTCTTTTTGTTATTTGGAGCAGTTTGGGCAGTTTTTTATTCCCTCTATGGTTCTGGTACAATTAATCATCTAGATTATTTGGGAGTGCATGTGGCACGGCTCTTTGGACCTTGATTCCTTTCCATTTTTGTGAATATGCTTCCTTGGGAAAGTGGTGAGGATGTGTGGAATGAAATCTAATGCTTCTTTTTCTTTTCTTTTTTAATTGTTTTCTATTCATGTTTCAAGATTGATTTTTAAATATTATTAATGTAAATAATTTTTATTCTGATTTCATTATTGAGCTTTAGTTCTCCAAGTTTGGGATGTGCTTCTATACGAAGGAAACCGAGTAATGCTATTTCGAACTGCGCTAGCATTAATGGAGTTAATTTATTAGTGTCTCAAGTATATTATTGCAACGTAATTTAGTTATGTAAATACTCCTATCGGTTTTGCTTTAGTTACAACTAAAGATGCAGGGATGCTATTAAGTTTAAACTCATGTAATGACAATTATATATATTAATGACAATTGTTCTTTCATGCTTATAATTTAAGTGTTATTATTAAGTACTTTTTTATTTATTTTGTACAGTTTAGTAATATAATAAATAAATAATTTTAAAAAATTATCAAGTAAATGACTTTATCAACCAAATTTTGGTTGCAAAAGGGTGCAAATCAACCAATATTTTATGACTTTCAGCGACCAAGTAATAGTGGGTAAAAGATCTCAGTTTTTTGAGCTGCTCTTTGGAGATCAATATTTAGTCGCTAAACGTATAACTACGTCGATTTTCAGTGACCAAGTAATAGTGGGTAAAAGATCTCAGTTTTTTGAGCTGCTCTTTGGAGATCAATATTTAGTCGCTAAATGTATAACTACGCCGACCAAAAATTTGGTCAGCAAAAGCTGTCCTCTTCCCCAACCATTTTGTGGTCGTTGAAAATCCTCCTTCAGCGACCAAATAGTATTTTCTGGGAAAAAAATAACAATTTTTGCTAACTAAATTTCCCGACCAACTTTTGGTCATAATTTGTCAAAAAGTCAATTAAATTTTCATCATTTTCCGCAACCAAATAAATGGCTTTACCGACCAAACATCTAGTCGCCAAAGGTTAAAGAATTTGTGACCAATTCTACTTTGGTGGGTAAAGACTTTCACCGATGGGCTATTAACGACCAACGGCCGACCATGTTTTTTTGGTCACTAAAGGATTTTGGCAACCAAGAAGCTAGTTTTAGCGACCAAAATGCTTGGTCGCTGAAGATACTTTTTTTGTAGTGTCACAAAATTCATCAAGGAAAGAATTTCTTGATTCAAACACCTCAATCAACAACAATAATACAAATAGTAGACATCACCAACAAGGTGGATATCAACTTGTAAAGCGCTGCAAGAAGAACTCAAATATGAAAACTCATCATAATTAGAGTAAGATCAACCTTCTAGCTGAATGGAGAAGTGGCTAAGTTCTTTTTTTTTTTTTTTTTGGCTCCTTGATGCTTTTCTCATCACACCTTTATTTCTTCACAGCTACCTCACACAAAAAAATAGAGGCTTCTCAAGGAAGCCACACAAAAAAACAAGGGCCATGTTTGCCTATCCCAGAAAGAAATCTTTCTCCTACAAAGTTCTAAGCAAAGAAAAAACATACACACCATAGCACCCATATAAGAAAGTGGGGCCCACATGACCCATTCCTTCTCCACATGGAGGGATCCCAACACTGTTATATGGTTTTAAATCTAAAACCTCAGTATTATTACATTAGAATGAATCACTGTATTGATGTAAAATTTCCAGGCTCTGGCTATCTAATGTTAGGAAGTGTGGATGCTTATGGTCACCTTATCGTATCTAAACTTGATACTGCTAGTAAAGGTACATTCTCATTTATTATATTTACAATGCTGCTAGCGTTTCTTGTGTAAAAGATTTGTGCTAAAAATGCTACTAATATTTCTCATTACAAATATTTGATGTTAAAATTACAAGAACCATGTAAATGTTTTACAAAATAAAACTCACTTGCCAATCTAAAACTCTCATGGGTTTGTGATACGTGCATATGCATGTATGCAAGTTACTTTATCAAAAAAAGTTACTGTACTAATGAATGTGTAATAGAGGACTTGGTCCTTTGGGTAGTGGTGTAGTGGGACGTTCAAGTTGCTTAGTTGCTTGTTTATTTCCTAACTTTTAGCATTTTGTTATTCTCTAGTACTATAAGGCTATTATTTGGTTGAGGGTTGTTTCTAAATTAAGAAAGAAGAAGAATCCCACTGGTTGTTTCCTTTTCTATTTCTATCTTTCCCACTTTCTCCCTTTACTATTTTTCCCTCTAAAAATTATCTTATCAAATTGGTATCAGAGCAGGTTAGATTATGGACACATGCAGGAAAACAAATTTAGAATTTCGTAATGAAGTCAATGAAGCATTGGCACGCCATGGGTCAAACATTGATCTTATTAATGCAACCCTCCAAACACTCCTAACTCAGTTTCAGGCCCTACAAGCCTATTAAAGCCACTCTAAAGTCAACCCCTTTGCCCAGGAGAACCATCTCATTCACCAAATACTGCTCGATCTCATTTCAACAATGAGACCTACCAACAACACCTCAAATTGTCTTTTCAAAAATTCAATGGAGAGGAACCAAGTGGTTAGATATATAAGGTGGAGTAATACTTTGATTTTAATAATATTCCTCCAGGTCAACAAGTTCATTTGACATCTTTCCATCTGGAAGGAATTGCCTTACAGTGGCATAGGTAGCTATCAAAGTTTCAAGAACCTCTATCTTGGCAGGAACTCACCAATGTCGCTTTACTACGTTTTGTTCCTATTGACTTCGAAGATCCCTCGAAAGCTTTAAGTCATCTTCAACAAATGACTACGGTTGTTGCCTACCAAGAAGCATTCGAGAGGTTATCACACAGAGTGGATGGTCTACTTGAAACGTTCTTGATTTGATGTTTCATTACTGGGTTACAAGATGAAATCTGTTTGGACATAAAAATTAAGCACCCCAATAACTTGGCAGAAGCAATAGAGGTTGCCTGCTTAATTGAAGAAAGGAATTAGCTTCGTCGTTAGCCAATACAACCATACCAATCTAAACCAGCTTCAGTGACTATCGAGGTCAAGGTCAACCCCACACCTGGAATCTTAGGACCCCCACTTGTTCTGCGAGTGAATCCAACGCCATCATCTCCAAATCTTCATTGAATTACAAACCAAGAGGCATGAGAACGTCGTGATAAGGAACTTTGCTATTTTTGTGATGAAAAGTTTATTTCGAGCCATAAATGTGAGCATTCCTAACTATTCCTGATAGAAGACAACCACGATCCGAGCTTGAAAAAACATGTGAATGAGCGATTCGAACAAGAGAGCGGAGGCATAACCTGACTTTATTCTTGCGGACAAGGATCCTTAGGGGGGAATTGATGTGTGCATATGCATGTATGCACGTTACTGTACTAATGAGTGTGTAATGAAGGACTTGATCCTTTGGGTAGTGGTGTAGTGGGAGGTTCAAGTTGCTTAGTTGCTTGTTTATTTCCTAACTTTCAGCATTTTGTTATTCCCTTGTACTGTAAGGCTATTATTTAGCCGAGGGTTATTTCTAGATTAAGAGAATAGAAGAATGCCACTGGTTGTTTTCTTTTCTATCTCTATCTCTCCTACTTTCTCTCTCTACTGTTTTTCCCTCTAAAAATTATCTTATCAGTTTGTTCGTTGAGGAAAAAGAAATATTGTCTAGGATCTATATAATAGTACCATTTAACTACATATATCTATCATCAATATATATATATATATATACCAAAAAAAAATCTATATTGTTTTAAATTTATGATTTGAGCATGAAGGCATTGTGTAATAAATTGTTTTGAGTGTTTATTCATATGGTGGGTTAAATTCAAGGATTGCCTAACCAAGCTGCTGATAGTTGTAAACTTGTAATAGGTTGAGGTTGGTGGTTGTAGTTGCCTTCTTTACTTTCATGCCCTAGCTTGTTGTCTATGTGTTAACCACTGACATGTCATAAATGTTGTATGCTTAACTTTTAAGTTATGTGACTTTTAGGCTTCTTTGAAGCTTGGTAATGTTTGTTATTTCACTTAATATGGAATGATATATAAAGTTCATTAGACATTCTTAGCTACTTGCTATACTGGAGAATGTTCCAAATGATATTTATAATCTTCCTGTTGTTGTGATTATAGAACAGTAGCTATAATTATATGTTAAGGATTTAGATGCGGTTTTAAACTTGTCTTTATGTATGTTACTCCTTCTGTTGCATTGTTTAGTTTTTCACCTTTTTTCTCCTCTACACCTGATCTCTTACTATCTACCAATCACTCTCAAATGTTGACAGGCTCACATACACAATATTGCCTCATGATTCTGGTGTTGAAGAAGGTAACTGAACAGGGCTCTGCTTCAGTTCAACACAATGATCCATGGTAGGTAAATACTGGTTAGTTTATTAATCGACGGTAATTGTGGTTTACAGTATTATAAAACAATATGTGAGCTTTTGGCAAAGGATTGGTCTACTATTCCAATTTCTTAAATATATCGAGTGGACTACTTTTGATTCTTGATTATGATACTAATTATAGTTTTTATGATTACTGTATGAGAGCATACTTGACTTAGCTTCTTACACTGTTAACTAATGTGAAACTGGTCATCATGTTTGGATTTCTGTTAGTCTTTGAAACTTTGAGAAACCATGTTTGTAATTTCTAGTTGTTTTATGTTTTGCTAGTAAAACCGTTAGATCTCCTGTGAGACATCAAGAACTAAATCTTTACTACTCTTATCTGAGCCTAATATGTTTTATGTTTCTCTAGCAAACTAGTATCTTGACAAAGCTTCAACACATGGGTTCTTAGTGCATATTAATCATGGATTAAAGTCATACAAATTTAACAGATAAATATTTATATAAGTGTATGATGACATATTAATTTCAAGTACTAAAATATAATTATATGCGTTAAATTAAATGAATTAGTATAGGAGTTATAAGCTCTGGCCAGTGGTGCAATATAGTGAAGCTGAGTTCATGAAAGACAAATTAATCAGAATTACTGTGAAGCTACTTAAGACATAAAGTCACGTTCAAATGTCGATTTTCTTGTAACTAAAAGGAGGGATAAGACAGGGGAGAGAGGAAGGGTTTGATATAGGATGTCCTAGTATACTAACTTATTTTCCATTCCAAACGGTTGTGGCCAGTAGCTTTTGCAAAACTGTTGATATTTATGATCAGGATTTACATGTCTAGATATTACATGCGTAAGTGTTACACTTGGTTTTTGAATGTTGCTTTTCTTAATTACTGTTGAGAGAATTCCAAGAAAATTGTATTGAATATTCTGTCTATTACATAAAGCTGTTTGCCTTTATAAATAACAGAACAAAACTGAAACCAAATAGAAAACAAACAGTAACAATAGAAGAAACTAAAAGAAGCTAACTACAACAAATGAAATATTGACAACTGTACAAGAGAGTAAAATTATAGTTTCTAATACTCGCCCTCAAGGTGGCCGGTGAATGTCAAGAACAGCCATCTTGGATAATAATGGAAACAAAGTGGTAGCCAGCAAGGCCTTAGTGAAGAAATCAGCAAGTTGATGTTGGGTGCGAATAGGAAGAAGTTTAAGAAAACCTGCTGTAATTTTATCCTGAAAAAAATGGCAATCTATTTCGATATGCTTTGTATGCTCATGGAAGATAGGATTAGTAGCAATCTGTACTGCAGCTTGATTATCACAGAAAAGCAAAACTGGGTTAGAAGAAGAGACTTGAAAATCCTTTAACAGTTGATGAAGCCAAATTAGCTCATTCGTGGTGCAAGCAAGAGCACGGTAGTCTGCTTCAGTAGAAGAGCGTGAAATAGTAGTTTGCTTCTTGGCTTTCTAAGAAATCGTAGAGTTACCAAAAAACACACAAAATCCTGTCATTGATTTCTGTGAATTTGAATAAGAACCCCAATCGGAATCTGAAAAAGCTCGAAGCTGGAAGGATGAGCAGGAACAAACAACCCTTGGCCAGGAGTAGCTTTCAGATACTGAAGAAGATGATGAGCTGCATCGAGGTGAGACTTGCGAGGATTAGACACAAACTGACTCAACTTACGAACTGTAAATGTAATGTCGGGTCGGGATATTGTTAAGTATAATAAACGACCAACCAACCGTCTATAAAAAGAAGCATCAAGAAGAAGATCACCATCGAATGAGCTAAGTTGAGCTTTTGGATCCGTAAGCAAAGAAGTTGGTTTACAAGCAAGAAAACCATAACCTTCAAACAGCTGTAAAGTATAATGGCGTTGAGATAAAACTTTTAGCAGATCTAGCAATTTCCAAACTAAGAAAGTATTTTAATGAACCAAGATCTTTGAGTTTAAATTGACTGTGAAGAAACTGTTTTAAATCCTGAATAGCATTCAAATCTGAGCCTGTGATAATGATATCATCAACATATACTAGAAAAGCAACAAAGGAAGAACCACTACCCTTAGTAAACAGTGAGTAACCAGACTTGGACTGGTTAAATCCATGAAGCACAAGAGCTTGGGAAAATTTTGAGAACTATTGTCTAGATGCTTGCTTTAACCCATAAATTGATTTATGCAGCCGGCAAACAAGTTTCTCCCCCTTAATATCAAGTTTCGCATGCTTAGAATAACCCAATGACATATCCATATAAACTTCCTCAAATAAATCGCCATTTAAAAATGCATTATTAACATCAAGTTGGATGACAGACCAACCTTTAATAGCAGCTATGGCAATAAGCAGTTTGATTGGGACCAACTTTGCTATAGGGGAAAAAGTTTCAATGAAGTCTAACCCCTTTTGTTGTGTATACCCCTTAGCCACCAAGCGTGCTTTATACCTCTTAATAGTTCCATCGGATTTATATTTTATTTTATAAATCCACTTGCACCCGATTGAATGTTTCCCTTTGGGAAGAGGTTGAATGAACCATGTGTTATTAGACTCCATAGCATCTTTCCAATGTTGAAACCGAATGGCTTGGCGGAAAAATTATGGTTCATAATTGGAAGAGACATTTAAGAGATAAGCATAATGAAAAGATGAAAGGGCTTGATAAGAAATGCATTTTCTAAAGGATATGAAGACTGATAATTTGGCTGAGAAGTATGTGATAGCAAGTTACAGTGAAAATCATGCAAATAAGAAGGAGGTTTTATGATTCGGGAAGTCTGTCTAACAGGAGGAATATGCTGAGTAGAATCAACAACAGAGTACTGACTAGGAAGAGAATGAGGATCAATGTCCAAATTTGAACTAGAATCAATATTAGATAAAGGCAAATCACATGCTAGTATGGACAAAACCAAATCTGGAAAAGGATCTACAACTTTAGCGAGATGAGATATGGATTGAAAGGGAAACAAGTACTCATGAAAAATCACATCTCAAAAGATAAAAAATGATTTTGAAACAATGTCATAAAGTTTGTACGCTTTGATACTTGGTGGATAACCAACAAAGATACATGTTGTAGCTCGAGGATGGAACTTGGTTCTATGAGAAGGTAATGTAGAGGCAAAACATAAGCTGCCAAACACCCTAAGATAACCATAATCAACTGGCAATCCATAAAGAAGTTGACAAGGGGTTTGATGATATAATAAAGGTGATGGAGTCCTATTAATAAGATAAGTAGCAGTGAGAATACACTCCCCCCAAAACTGAATAGGAACATGAGATTGGAAGTAAAGAGCCCGAGCCACATTAAGAAGGTGTTGATGCTTTCTTTCCACCACAGAATTTTGCTCAGGACACTCGACATAAGAAAATTGATGCAACATGCCTTGCGAGCTGAAAAAATCTATGAACTACAATTTAGGTGCATTATCAGATCTAAAAGTCTTAATCACCTTGTGAAATTGAGTCTTAATAAGAGAGAAAAACTTAGGTATAATGAATTAAATGTTAGACTTCTATTTCATAAGAAAAACCCATGTAAACCTAATGCAATCATCAACCAAAGTGAGAAAATACTGATAACCAATGTAGGTCGACACATGATATGGACCTCATATATCACAATGAATTAAATCAAAAGCATTCAGAGACATATTATTGTTGGAGACAAAAGAAATCCTTCTTTGCTTAGCAAGGGGACAAATGGTACAAGGAGTATTCTTATGATCAATACAAGAAAATTTCAATTTGTCCTTCAATAATTCTAATCTTTTAAAAGATAAATGGCCAAGTCTATTATGCCAAGTTTGTGAAGTCACAATATTTGCTGTTGAATTACAAGTACTACTTGTCTCTAAACCACTTCCATGTTTAGTTGAACCACTTTTAGTGGAAAAAAAAGATGCAACATCAATCACATAAAGATTTGCCACCTTTATGCCCTTGCTAATCATCTGCAAGCTGTGCAGATCTTGAACAATATAAGAATCTGTAAGAAATCTCACATGCAAAGATGATTCCTTAGTTAATAAGCTTACAGATAACAAATTAAACTGGAACTGTGGAACATAAAGAACATCATGCAACGTCAATGATGGTGTGAGTTGAATAGATCAAGTAAACTGAACAGGTATACGATTGTTGTTAGGCAAGGTCACAAAGGCATTCGAAATGGGAACCATGGTGTGAAACATTGACTGATCAAAGCATATATGACTTGTGGCACCCAAGTCAACTATCCAATATCTAGGAGAATGAAAGGTGGGGTGATGAGAAATAGAAAAACAAATACCTGATGTGTGAGTTGATGTCACATCAGCTTCAATATTAGCTTTGGCAGAACTTAAATGAGTGTTTAACATTAATAATAGATGTTGATACTGATTGGGATTCAATGTCTGAACAAAACTTCCAACATTCCCTTGATTATGATTAGAAGAAAAGTTTGAATCCGAATTTGTCGAAGCAGCAACAACTTGACTTGAAGAATTGAATTTTTGCTTTGGTTTATAACCAAGAGGATAACCATAAAGTTTGTAACACTTAATATCCACAGTGAGTACAAATTGGACAATCTTTCTTTTGTCCTTTACCATAAAACTGACCAGTATTATTAGATCGATTTCCTTCATTTTTAACATAAAAAGCCATGAAATTATTTCCAGTAAAACTTCCAGTAGGACATTAACACTCCTATGGTGTTCCTCTTGATAAACAAGTGCAAATACCTTATTGATAGGTGGAATAGGATTCATTAGAAGTAACTGCCCATGAATTTGAGCAAATGAATCATTAAGTCCCATAAAAAATGACATTACATACTTAGTCTGATAATGAAAAGCCAAATCCTTGGTACCTCCACAAGTACGTTCTCCACATGAATATACTGGCCTATAGTTACTGAGTTCATCCCAAAGAGTTTTCAGCTTAGTAAAATAAGCACTTACAGTAAGTTGACCTTGAGTAAGATTCATCAATTCACGCCTCAATTGGAAAATATGAGGTCCATTCCTCTGTTGAAATCTCTCTTTGAGATCCTTCCAAATTTCATAAGCGGAAACAAAGTATATAACACTGGCAGATATCTCCTTCAAGACAGACTTGAGGATCCAAGAAATAACCATGTTATTATTGCGAATCCATGGGTTAAGAAGAGGATCATTACCTTTTGGTTGTAAAATTGATCCATCAATAAACCCTAGCTTGTTCTTCACTGACAAAGCAATCACCATATCCACGAGGCATAATTGTCACCTGTCAGCGGTTGAGAAACCAGTACAAGACTTGGATTGTCTGAGGGATGAAGGTAATAAGGACTTGATCCATCATCAATGGCGGAATTGCTCATTGATGAAGAAATAACCGATCGCGACAAATCTCCTATCGCCATGGAAAATCAAAAACGAGAATTGAAAAGAAGACTGATTCCAAGAAATGTTCATAGAAACCAAAAAGAAACAAAACAATTGCATGCAAAGAAGAAAAAGAAAGCCCACTATTGCTCTCATACCATATTGAGAGAATTCCAAGAAAATTGTATTGAATATTCTATCTATTATATAAAGCTATTTGCCTTTATAAATAACAGAGCAAAATCGAAACCAAACAGAAAATAAACAGTAACAATAGAAGAAACTAAAAGAAATTAACTACAACAAATGAAATATTGACAATTGTACAAGAGAGTAAAATTATAGTTTCTAATAATTACTCCTAAAAGTAGTTAGGATCAGTGAATAATTTTTGCCTCTCCATAATGGGAATCACTGAGACACTACTATTCTATGTTTGCTAACAAAAGTTTTATTGTATTAAGTGTCTAGTTTTGTCTAGGTGCTTATCTTTTTGGTAGAATTTGTCTAGGTGCTTCTCATTATAAGTATATGGAAACTATTTTCAATTATATTGATGTCTACTCCTTAGGATTATATAATAGACAAGCCTAATCCAATTAGGAAATTATATCAGCTATGACTCCTAAAAGAGAGGATTAACCATGATAAAATCCCCAAATTAATAAATATATAATTCATAAATCAAGGTACTCCTAACATTTAAATCACCACTAAATGCATTGAGAGAAGTCCCTTTTCTACCCTTTCATTTTTCTTTTTGATTTTTATGTCTTCTGGGAGACAAACTAGTATTCTTTTAGTTTTGCATGATTGCACGGACTACAAACATGAAGTCTTATGCATTTGTTTTGCACTTCTGTGCTTACATTATACTCAACTTTAGAGACTTTGCAATTATTTTGATACCTATATGCACTACCTAAGATTCTTCTTGTTCTAATTTTATAGGCAGCTTATGTTGCATTACTTGTGTGTGCACAAATCTTCTTTATCTTCTTTGACATTCGTCCCTAACTTCATTTAAAATTTGTCTCGTGGGAGTGAAAGTTCTTTATTAGCTATTACTGACGGTAGCCAGGTATGTTAGTAGGTTTTTCTATATAATATCAGCTTTGTTCAGTTTATTTGCTTAAGTTGCTTGGGTTCATCCATTGGAATAATTGTAGCTGACCATATGGGACTTGAGAAAGAAAGAAAATGGCGGATGTTATAACAAAAAAAAATGTTTTTTTTTTTATAAATAAAATAAAAGTGATTTTGGACTCGGATTAAAACATGTTTGGGCTAGGAGTCCCTATATGGGCCAGACCCACAAATATTTGGACTAGGCCCACGGCCATGTGCCCTCCAAGTAATTTTGATAGAAATAAAGAGTATTTTAGGTAGTTTATAACTATAAGCGAATCTCCATCAAAGGCTACTTCTCTGTTACCGTCTCTTTTGGCTCTCACACTTCAAACCCCTTTCCTTGTGGTTTCTCGCCTCATGATCGATGTAATGTTTGTAAAGTCTTTTTTTTTTTTTGTTGCATTTTCGTTATTTTATGTGAATTTTTTATGGTTTATTGAAAGCCCAATGATGGATAAACTCAAATGTAATGAGTGGTAGCGTGGTTGTTGTTCATCAGAAGCCTTTTATCACCACCGCCTCTTCTTCTTCTTTTTCTTCTTCATACATACATATATATACACACACGCGTACATACACACAAATATTCACCCAGGTGTGGTGGTGTACGGAGGCTTTCGAAGAATGATGCCATCAGCTTTAAAACGCGGATGAATCATCCAAAAGCTATGAGATCCGAGGGCTTTTCTTTTTGTATTCCACTTGTAAATGGTACCCATACGAAATTTTTTCTTGATTTTGTGCAAGAACTCAATTTGAAACTTATGTATGTATATTTGGTTAGAATGCGATGCTTGTAAGTAATGAAAAGTTCGGATTTTTCCAAGGGTTTTTAGGTGTAAAGTGACGTCTACATGAGCATGAATAGGAAATCGCTGTTTGAGTGCTTAACATGGTTGATTCGGTATTTGATTTGAGTGCTGGATGTTTTGTTTTGTTGGGGTTGTGTGAGCTACATCTGTTGCTATTATGGTTGATTGAGACCAATTTTCTTCTACATATTTTTCTAATCAGCTTCTCAATCTTTAAGAGTTGTATTTAATTGCCTTTGCCCAATGATGGAAAATTCTTTCTAGGAAGTGGTTTCTGAATTTTCATTTTGGGCCTTTTTAACATATTTGTCGTACTAAGCCTGTCACCACCATCACTCTCTCTCTATCTCTCTCTCTCTGTCTGTCTGTCTATCTATCTCTTTTTCTCTCTGTCTCTTTCTTCCATTGTTCTTAATGCGGGTGAAGATGTACAGGGGCTCTTACTGAAAATTCAATGTTTATACCGCTAATGACCAGGTTATAGCTATGAGATCTGAGGGCTTTTCATAGGGGCTTTCTTTTGGTAACTGTCTTGCATTTTTGCTGTTTGAGACTTAAAGTTTCTCTTCTTTCCTAATGTCTGGTCTCCCATATCTTGGTTTTATTTGATATATAATATGGTGTATTGTTAGTTGACATCATGTATCATTTTGTGTTCTTATGTGAGATGTTGTTTCTGTCATTGACTGAGTTGCTAATATGTATTTGATATATCCCCTGTTCGTATGTTTGGATTTTTGTATTATTATTTCTGAGTTGCAAAGCATGCAATACATTCAAACTTTTTCTTTGTTCTTGACGACTGCAAAGAGAATTTGTTTTTGAAAATGATTGCAGTGCTAATAAAATCTGAGCGCAGTTGTCCCATATTACATTTACCTATAGTTGTAGAATACATGATCTCTCCGAAAAAAGCATTACTAGGATGTGTTTCCATTAATTGTTTACACTTTTGCTACACCCTGGCATGGTTTTGAAATCCTGTTACTTCTCTAAGGGTTTTTTTGTTGCAGTAGTTTTTTTTTTTTTTTTTAGATTTGACTTAGATTTTTTAATTGAGCATTACTATGATGGTTGCATTTGGGATGTGGAAAGGCTTTGAATGAAATTCATGATACAATTTCTGAGGGCTTCAAAGTTTCTGTTGATGGGGACTTAGAGTGGGTTTAAAAGGAATTGCATTAAAGTCTCATATGCTTATATTAACATTCCATATTTTAAATTGCTTTAGAATTGTGTGCTGACGTTTAGCAAAAATATACAAAGCAAAACCCCCTTGCTGTTTGTCTTGTTGAAAACTTGTATGGTTTTTGCCTACTAATTACCGGCTGAAGATTAATCTGCCTTCTAGTTGTGCCCAATGATGGAAATTCTTTGAATGGATAGGTTGCTTTGATCTTCTCTACTAGCCTCCATCACTTTTAGGCTTGTACTACTTTGACCACCACCATTATCATTTGCTGCTGCTGTGTTTATTTTTTTTTTTGGGTTGATGATATTTACCCTTTGTTATTATTATTATTATTATTGGTGATTGTGATGGTGGTCTTTAAGTTTGCCATTGTGGATGTTGACTGGCTTTTAGTGAAGCTTTGCACTTCATGAAATTTTAATGCCTAATATTTGGCTATTATGAGATCTGAGGGCTAATTTTATTTCTAACTTTTTCACTGTCTTTAGGGGTTATGGTTCTTTGAATTTAATGTCAACTGTTTATAAATAAATGCTTGAATCATCAATTCTTTATTATTTTTGGGGCTTTTAAAGGATTCAATTTAATTTTATGATTTTAGTAAGAAATTAGTACTTTACCAAATACTTAAATAAGCTGACAAACTAGAAAATGTCAAATGTAATTGGTTTTTCCCCAAAAGAAAAACATTGACTTTTTAAAAATATTTTGTATGACAACCATAAGTATGCTCCCAAATGGTTGCAATTAAAGTGAATTATTTTAATCAAAAGAAAAGTTTGAGTAACTAATTGCCATTAAAATCAGAATTGTTAATGTCAATTTGATGAGTAAATTGTTTCAAAACTTGACAATTAATGTCAATTTAAAGTGTAAACTGTACCCATTGGCGCTGGATATCCTAATGGTATATAGTAGCTGTTATGGTAAGCCATAATTAAAAATAATTTTTTACATTCAATTCGAGTACAAAATGTCAAGGAAAATTAGTCAACGAAATTTAATCACCAAGTCAAGCAGCTTGGCTTAGAAGAAAATCAATAAATGATTAAAGGTCTAGCTGTTTGAGGTTGAATTTGGGAACCCAAAAAAAAACAAAAAAGTAATAATAATAATAATAATAAAAGAATAGAATCATAAATAAAAAAAGGAGGAAGAAAATCTTAACCGGATAATTTTAGATGCTAAAAGATCATGTATACGTTTGGTACTGTTTTTGTCTTAGGTTTTTATTTTTTCTGTAATTTGTTTAATTTAATAGTTAGTTTAAAATTATTAGTTTTTCTATTTTATTAATATAAGCACCAAATCAAAAATATTTTGAAATTATTTTTTATTTGGTTTTTGTATTTTTTTTCTTTAATATTTATTCTCAATTGAATAGTCTAATTAATAATAAAAAATTATAACTCTAATTATTATTTAAATTAAATAAATTATAAATAATTCAAGAGAAAAAAATAAAAATTATAAAATAGGCTATTAATAATTTATTTATAGATAAAAGGTCAAGAAAAAAAATTATAATCTCTGATAGTATTGTGAATCTTCATTGTGATTATTGTAGCAATTGTAACTTTGATCATTATAATCATCAACCCCCCTCCCCCCCAAGAACAATTTTATTAAATAAAACAATATGGCAAAATCAGACCAGATTAATTCAATATGGACAAGTCTTTTATAAGAAAAATTGAACTAAATAAAAAATAAATTAAATTAAAAGCTATGACTAAATTAAGAACTATGACAAAATAAAATAGGTTGATTAGTGTTGATGTCTGTGACTCCTTCATGCTTCCCTTGATGCTTATATATAATTATAGACACCATGCTTTGCTTCTTCGTATAATAGACTTCAAATGTATAACAGCACCTTGTATATGTAATAATCGCGTATCATTAAATATAATAATCACGTATAATTAACCGGCCACATCTCAAAACCCAAATATTGATCAAGTCTTCTAAATGGCGTGTTTAAAAGAATTTTATAATAATTAATATTCTCTCCAAGCATGTGTAAACTTCCTTCACATTCGGCATGGTCTTGGTCTTGAACTTAAAGTAGAACACAAGGATTGCAAACCCACTAACGTATGCCATATACTATGAACCTTATGTTTTATGTCAAGATATTGATTGTACTTGAAGTAAATGAAACAAACATGTAGAAATTATGCTTTCTATTGGCTGTGCGTTCCAATGACTAAATGAATCACACACACACACACACACACACACACATATATATCAATAGGGATACCATAAACCCTGATGTTGGGGAGGTTATAAAACGCATGTAGTTATAAACGTAAAGAAGTCGTTTATCATTTAAACGCACCGTTTTATTTAAAAAAAGAAAAAAGGATAACAGAAAAAAGAAGAAAGTAAAAACCATGATTTTTTACTATCTTCAATCTAACCATTCTCGCACATAGCCTTCTGATCTCTTAGCTCAACTTAGGTTTGCACAACCCTCTTCCGATCTCTGTATAATCCTATAAAACTTTGAAATTTCTACGGAATTTGGCCCAAAAACATTCACTGCGATGTGGTCTCGGTCTGATCTATCTAACAGAAATGTCATTCTTGTTGATGGGAGATTTGAACATATCGTCTTGTCATGTAATGTGACATCTGATCATGAAATTATTAGGATAGAAAGGGAAGCAACGAAGGATTTAAAAGTAAATGAAATATACTTTTAATATTTTCAACCTATTATTTTTTGTTTTCTACATGACCTAGAGAAATTGTGGACCGAATTTATTGTTCCTAATTTCCTTTTTTGTTATGATGTTTCTAGTACTGCTGGAAGAAAATTGACAAATTAGTCTATGAAAATCTTTCAAGCTAATTTTCAGCTTTTTTTGTATTTAGTTATTCGTTTTTTAGTGACAAATTCTTACTTACATTTAGAAGAACTTTACAAAGGTAAAGTAGATATGTTTATATCCTTAGGTGGAGCTAAGTAATTTCCAATCATTAAGTGCAAAATATAGTTGTTTAATTTAGTTATCGAGTCAAATGACCAATTTCATTTGTCATCGGTTGATGATTTTGTACTAAAATGAATAGGAACTATATAAACATGTATATCAAGATTTTTTAGGGTGGTTTGGGGAACATTAAACTAGTTCAGCTCTGTGTTCCAATGGAACAAAATTGTCTCTTTTTTTAAAATTTTTTTTTTATGTTTTATTTTTGTTTCTTGAACTAAATGTGAAGTGGTATGTTTCTAAATTAGAATCTTTAGTTCTTTCTAGTTTCACAGTTATTGACTAAAAAAAAATAACTAGTTTAAATCGTTTGAATATTTTTATTTTCTAAATGAAAGAAAGAAAATGAAAGTGGGTGTGTTGAGGCATAAATTTCACAACTCAAAAAAGAGTTACTTTCCTTTTTTGGATCCATGATTTACAATATAGTTGTATACAACTAAATTTTAGTTTGCTTTGATTATTCCTCAATCCCAACTTTGATAGGTTTTGTCAATTTATAAAACTTCTTATCTTTTATGTTTTCTTTTATATTAAATAAAGCATGTTATGCTTTATTGGTTTTCAATTCATTCACATTGTGCACATCTGTATCCTAGATTGGCTTCATTAAATAACATTATAACCTCTCTTTATCTCCGACTCAAAAAATTTAAAATATTAGAACTTGTACTACTGCATACTGAAGGCATGAAAACCTATATGAATATTTTTTTGTTTATTAAAAAAATAATTTTGGTATGTTTCAGGGAAGTGTTACGCGTCTCTTGTTATAAATTTTTTGGATTGTGATATTGCAACAAGCAAAGCTTATATTCCACAGGTCGTAGATGAAAAAAAAAGCCTAAAGTTACACAAGAATTTCAAATAATTACTGAGGCTTTTAAATTTTACAATGCATATGTTAGGGAATGTGGGTTTAGTGTAAGGATAAAAAGGAACAAATGAGATAGTTTGAAAACAATTTATTTGCACTAAGGAAGGACAAATAAATAATTTTTATCAATAACAGTGTAAAGAATTCGTTGAACGATCAAGTGAAAGGCATAGAGGAATAATTTGAGTTGGACGCAGTGCTAAGATTACATTAGTTAAGTGATAAATAAGACAAAATTTGATTTTTAGCATTTTTGTTAAATAACATAACCATGTACTTGTTACTCCCACAGAGATACATCTTCTAAGATGATACATAATTATATCGATTGTAAAAATAAAGTTAATCCAACAACTCTCTCAAGCGAATATACCTACATATTAATAAATAAGGGTTATGAAGGTTGAATCTGGTGGTGCTCAAAACACGAGTTGTATTGAGAAAGATATGAAAAAAACTATGAACAATGTTTGAGGGAAGAGCTTAAAACCCATATGAATGTTTTTTTGTTTGTTAAAGAAATAATTTTTGTATGTTTTAGGGAAGTGTTACGCGTCTCTTATTATAAATATTTTGGATTGTGATATTGCAATAAACAAAGCTTATATTCCACAGGTCGCGGATGAAAAAAATGTCTAAAGTAACCAAAAAATTTCAAATAATTAATGAGGCTTTTAAATTTTACAATGCATATGCTTGGGAATGTGGGTTTAGTGTAAGGATTAATAATAGTAAGAAAAAAAAAAGGAATAAATGAGATAGTTTGGAAACAATTTGTTTGCTCTAAGGAAGGATAAAAAAATAATTTTTATCAGTAGCAGTGTAAAGAATTCGTTGAACGATCATGTGAAAGACATAGAGGAATAGTTTGAGTCGGATGCAGTGCTAAGATTACATTGGTTAAGTGACAAACAAGACAAAATTGGATTATTAACACTTTTGTTGAATAACATAACCATGTATTTGTTACTCTCACAAAGATACATCTTCTAAGATCGGACATAATTATATCGATCGTAAAAAGAAAGTTAACCCACCAACTCTCTGAAGCGAATATATCTACATATCAACAACTACGGGTTATGAAGATTGAATCTAGTGGTGCTCAAAATACGGGTTGTATTGAGAAAGATATAAAAAACTAAGAACAATGATTAAGGGAAGAGCTTAAAACCCATATGAATGTTTTTTGTTTGTTAGAAAAATAATTTTTGTATGTTTCAAGGAAGTGTTACACGTCTCTTGTTATAAATATTTTGGATTGTGATATTGCAACAAGCAAAACTTATATTCCACAGGTCGCAGATGAAAAAAAGCCTAAAGTTACATAAGAATTTCAAATAATTAATGAGGCTTTTAAATTTTACAATGCATATGCTAGGGAATGTGAGTTTAGTGTAAGGATTAATAATAGTAAGAAAAAAAAATGAACAAATGAGATAGTTTGGAAACAACTTGTTTGCACTAAGGAAGGACAAATAAAGAATTTTTATCACTAACAGTGTAAAGAATTGGTTGAACGATCGAGTGAAAGACATAGAGGAATAGTTTGAGTTGGACGCGGTGCTAAGATTACATTAGTTAAGCGATAAACCAGATAAAATTGGATTATTAGCACTTTTGTTGAATAACATAACCATGTACTTGTTACTCCCACAGAGATATATCTTTTAAGATCACACATAATTATATTGATTGTAAAAATAAAGTTAACCCAACAACTCTATCAAGTGAATATACCTACATATTAACAAATAAGGGTTATAAAGATTGAATCTGGTGGTGCTCAAAATACGAGTTGTATTGAAAAAGATATAAAAAATTATGAACAATATTTGATGGATGAGCTTAAAACCCATATGAATGTTTTTTTGTTTGTTAAAAAAATAATTTTTGTATGTTTCAAGGAAGTGTTATGTGTATCTTGTTATAAATATTTTGGATTATGATATTGTAACAAGCAAAGCTTATATTTCACAGGTCACAGATGAAAAAAAAGCCTAAAGTTATATAAGAATTTCAAATAATTAATGAGGTTTTTAAATTTTACAATGCATATACTAGAGAATGTCGGTTTAGTGTAAGGATTAATTATAGTAAGAAAAACAAAAGGAACAAATGAGATGGTTTGGAAATAATTTATTTGCTCTAAGGAAGGACAAATAAATAGTTTTTATCAATAGCAGTGTAAAGAATTGATTGAACGATCAAGTGAAAGGTATAGAGGAATAGTTTGAGTTGGATGCAGTGTTAAGATTATATTAGTTAAGCGACAAACAAGACAAAGTTGGATTATTCGCACTTTTGTTGAATAACATAATCATGTACTTGTTACTCCCACAGAGATACATCTTCTAAGATCACACATAATTATATCAATTGTAAAAATAAAATTAACCCAACAACTCTCTCAAGTGAATATACCTACATATCAACAAATATGTGTTATGAAAATTGAATCTGATAGTGCTCAAAATACAGGTTGTATTGAGAAAGATATGAAAAAAACTATGAACAATGTTTAAGGGAAGAGCTTAAAACCCATATAAATGTTTTTTGGTTTGTTAAAAAATTATTTTTGTATGTTTCAAGGAAATGTTACGCGTCTCTTATTATAAATATTTTGGATTGTGATATTGCAACAAGCAAAGCTTATATTCCACAGGTCGCGGATGAAAAAAAAGCCTAAAGTTACATAGGAATTTCAAATAATTAAAGAGGCTTTTAAATTTTACAATGCATATGCTAGGAAATGCGGATTTAGTGTAAGGATTAATAAGAGTAAGAAAAAAAAAAGGAACAAATGAGATAGTTTGGAAGCAATTTGTTTGCTTTAAAAAAGGACAAATAAATAATTTTTATCAGTAGCAGTGTAAAGAATTGGTTGAATGATCAAGTTAAAGGCATAGAGGAATATTTTGAGTTGGATGTAGTGCTAAGATTATATTAGTTAAACAATAAACAAGACAAAATTGGATTATTAACACTTTTGTTGAATAACATAATCATGTACTTGTTACTCCTACAAAGATACATCTTCAAAGATCACACATAATTATATCGATTGTAAAAGGAAAGCTAACCCACCAACTTTCTGAAGCGAATATATTTACATATCAATAAATACGGGGTTATGAAGATTGAATCTGGTGGTGCTCAAAATACGGGTTGTATTGAGAAAGATATAAAAACCTATGAACAATGTTTGAAGGAAGAGCTTAAAACCAAAATGAATGTTTTTTTGTTTGTTAAAAAATAATTTTTGTATATTTCAGGAAAGTGTTACGCATCTTTTGTTATAAATATTTTGGACTGTGATATTGCAACAAGTAAAGTTTATATTCCACAGGCCGCGGATGAAAAAAAAAAGCTTAAAGTTACATAAGAATTTCAAATAATTAATGAGGCTTTTAAATTTTACAATGCATATGCTAGGGAATGTGGGTTTAGTGTAAGGATTGATAATATTAAGGAAAAAAAAAAGAACAAATGAGATAGTTTGGAAACAATTTGTTTGCTCTAAGGAAGGACAAATAAATAATTTTTATCAGTAACAGTGTAAAGAATTGGTTGAACGATCAAGTGAAAGGCATAGGGGAATAGTTTGAGTTGGATGGAGTGCTAAGATTACATTAGTTAAGTGACAAACAAGACAAAATTGGATTGTTAGCACTTTTGTTGAATAACATAATCATGTACTTGTTACTCCCATAAAGATACATCTTCTAAAATCACATATAATTATATCGATTGTAAAAAGAAAGTTAAGCTAACAACTCTCTTAAGTGAATATATCTATATGTCAACAAATATGAGTTATGAAGATTGAATCTGGTGGTGCTTAAAATACGAGCTGTATTGAGAAAGATATAAGAAACTATGAATAATGTTTGAGAGAAGAGCTTAAATAGGTTGAATAATGTCTGTCCAAATAAGCATAAGGCTTATTTGATATAAGCCGGTTTGCTCCATCAAGCACATACACATAGTAACATGCTGGATTTTTTTCTTCTTTTTTCATAGAAAAAAATTCAAGCAAAGTTTCTACTTGATGATAATGCATAATTATGCCAATTACATGAAATCCGTAACAACTAGGTTCCAGCATATCTTAATATGCATTTCAGTATTGAGATACCAAATAGTCAAAGAGCTGAAAATTCATATTCTTATTTCAAGAGGAAATTCATTGATGAATTTTATCACATATTTTAGTTAAGCTGTATGTCATCAATGACATGAAGAGTTGGTTGCAAATCATAAGGATATAGTGAAGATACATACAAAAATTAATTTTCTATCTTTTCAAAAGGAAATGTTTGAAAGTGCTGCTTACATTTTAAATTGTACTCTTGAGGATGATGAGACTGTATTTTATAATGTTCAAAGGGTTTAAGGAAGTTTTTCATCAAAACATAGGCATTTGACTTTTTTGTAGCAATCTAATATTGTATCATGTAGTTATAGACAATTTGATTTGAAAGGAATCTCATGTAGGCATATATTGACTTATTTTTATTTTTAAAAAAAATTATCTATTTACTAAATCAATATATTTTTATGAGATGGATAAAAATTTTATTGCAGAAAACAAAAAATAATAAGTTGAAAATATCAAAAGTACATTTCACTCATTTCACTTACTTTTAAAGTTTTTTCTACTTCCTTTCCTATCCAAATAATTCCATGATCAGATGTCACATTACAAGACAAGATGCTATGTTTAAATCTCCCATCAATAGGAATGACATTTTTACCAGATGGATCAGTTGAGACCATGCCGCAGTGAATGTTTTTGGGCCAAATTTCACAAAAATTTCAAGATTTTGTTGGATTATATAGAGATTATAGGAGGGCTGTACAAACCTAAGTTGAGTTAAGAGATCGGAGGGTTGTGTGCAAGAATGGTTAGGTTGAAGAAGATAGCAAAAATCACAGTTTTTGGCGCTTTTTTTTATATAATAAAATGTTGCATTTAAATGATAAATGACCCCTTTACGTTATAACCGCACTTGTTTTATAACCTCCCCAATATCGGGATTTATAGCATTCCTATATATATCAATTATGTACAGGAAATATTTTTTTATTTTTTTTTTTGAAGTAAAAAATTTATTTTATAAGAATTAATCAATGCCAATCAATTTTATATTATTAAAAAAGAAAAACAGATACTTAAGTAGGTGATTTGATGCTCTTTCTCATTTGTATTTTTTGATAGGATTGAATTTTATTCTAAATTTCTTTTGATTTGAAACTCAAATAATGAGTAATGTTAAAAGTATAAACTTGTTTTCCAAATTTATTTTCTAACTGTAATATTGTATAATTTTATTAGTTGATAAATTAATATAACTTAAGTGAACACTAAATAGAAGTCAAATTATGACAGTACACATCTAAAATAATTTCTCCCCTAAAAAGAAAAATGAATGTTGAGATTATTAATATTAAGATATGGTATATCCATCCATATATTATAGTTTTTTGGTTTATTAATAGTACAAACTTATTATACTATTTTGGTTTATGTGGATGATTGATATTCTCTAATGCAAAATAATTTTCAATATAAAAAATGGTCAATTTATTTGGCTACACTTATAAAAGAAAATGACAAATTTAAAGTGTGTAAAAGATTTAAAATCTAATAAAATATATAAATGTAATTTATTAACATGAAATACAAAATATAATATGATGAGTTGATGTGATTAACTATATATATATATATATATATATGTGTGTGTGTGTGTGTGTGCTAGTGTTTGGTATGTGGGAAAACACTGGATGAGGTGGGAAAATAAATCTTGGATTTTTTTTTCCACTATTTGGCAAACCAAATAGAATTTGGAAAAAAAAATCTTCGATTTTTCTTTTCCCATGCCTTTACCTAAAACCTTATCCCACCAAAATACGTGGGATTTCATGGAAAATTAAATTTTTTACATTCTCTTTACTAACCATAGCAAACCTCACACACTTGTTCGTTGCCATTCGTCACATAGCAGACCTCATGCATATGTTTTTACGTTCGCCGTTCTTGGCCGTCGTTCCTCACTCCTCTTTGCTCGTCTTCTCTCTGCTTCATGCCATCTTTCTCACACTCCGCCGTTCATCATCACCAAAACTTGTTCATTCTGTTTGCTTATCTTCTGTGTTCTTCAATCTCTCAATCAAAAGGTAAGATCTAAAAATCTTAAAGTTTTTTGTTCAATTTGTTACTGAATATTCCAATTATCAAATCTCTTGCTTTGCTAGTTCAATTCTCATTTGGGGTTTTCTTTAGTCCTTGAGTTTGATGCTGAAAGATAGAATTTTGATTTATAGCCCTTGATCAAATAACAAAGATAGGATTTTCTTAGTAGAGGATGATGTTCTACACAAACCCCTCGACTATATAGTCAAGTGGTGCCTTAGTAAAGGAACCCTTTGGCCAAAACACTAAGGGCCTCAGTAGTTTGGCCGAGAGAAGCTTTTGTACCTACACTAAGATACCCCTCGGCCAAATTGCGGAAGGTTTCCTTTACTAAGGCACCCCTCGGCCAATATGTCGTGACCCTCTGCAGTTTGACAAATGGGTGCCTTAATGTAGGCACTAAGGCTTTTCTTGGCTAAAATGTCGAGGCCCTCGGTAGTTTGGCCGAGTAAAGCCTTAGTGCCTATACTAAGGTACCCCTCGGCCAAAATGTTGAGGCCAAAATGCCAAGGGCCTCGACATTTTGGCCGAGGGTGCCTAAATGAAGGTATCTTGTTATAGATTTGATGAAAAACCCAACCATATAAATATATTTATGAAATTACAAAATAATGATAGGTTGGGAGGCCTATCGGCTAGATCCCTCCACTCCACCACATATGTCCATTTTTTCCCCAAAATAAAAATTCTGCCAAATTTATTGCACAGTAAAATTTTCGGCATTGCTGGGTTGTCATTTAGCGGTTAGTTTTAAATAATTTTTTATGGCTAGTATCGAATAATCCTCTTAAATGAAAAAAAAAAAAGTATTGCATAATGAGAATAGAAGCAAGAGTGAAAACCATGCATTTTTCAAATGCGTAATTATTGAATTGAGTTTGCTTTATGATTAATGAACTTTGTAATGTTGTAATGGCTATGAAACCTTTTTTGGAAACAAGAGTTTAGACACTGAAATTTATAAAGTTTTATAGAATGGAGTTAAAGAGGTTTCCTAAAGTATTTTTGAATGTAGAATATTATAATTGCCCTTTGCTTTTGGTCATATATATATATGGGTAAAAATTAAGAATAGTTTTATGGTTGATGTGTTGGTAATCATTCATATGAGCATGGTCAAGGATGGAGAGACATTCCACAAGTCTAGGATGGTGCAAACCATGCTATCCACACACTCCAGCAGAGGTCTAACTCATTGTTCTCTTATATGCTTCATGAGGTTGTTCATGCCAAAGCAGAGGTCATTGAGTGCTTTCCCATCTTCTTTTTTGAGTCCTGCTTTCCTTTCTGTTTTGTGTTTTTGAGTAATTAGGTTTTTGGATGTTGTGTGGTTGCGGGATGCAGGTGATTGATGATTTTGCCAAGATTGAAATGCTCTTGAAAGTCAAGAGGGGAGACAAAGAAGAGAATATATATTATATATGTGAATTAATTTGTATAAGTAAATGATCTAAACCAATTCCAATATATATTACATATGTGAATTAATTTATATAACTTATATATCAATTCATATGTCTGTAATTGAGATAAACATTTATATATTAGGCTCTATTTTATGATAACATATTAAGTTCATGCAATATTCAATCGTTATTTTTAAATTTATAATATTGAAGAATAAATTCATTGAGATTTTAAATGTAAATAAAGGAAAAAATTACTTCAAATTTATAGTAAAATAATTGGTTAAATTTGAGTTAAATTATATTTTAATAATTCATATATAATTCAAAATTAAATTATATTTTAATAATTAATATATTATTAAAAATTAAATTATAAATTAATAGTTAATAAAATTAATTGTTAATATATTATTAAAAATTATAATAATTTAATTAATTATAATAATATAAAGTATATTTTAATATTAAATATATCCGGAGTAATCTTATTTGGTGTTCACCAAACACCAATATATCTAGTCCAATATTTTATTTAGATATTACCAAACACAGGATATCACTATTCTTTTCTCAGTTTTTTCTATAATATCTTTTTTTAATTGTTTCCAAATTCTTTTTTTTTCCTTTTTAGTTTTTCCCAAATCCTTTTCCTATTTTAGCTCTTCCTATATTGCGTACTAAACGCAGTATATATGTATATTATACAAAATAAGATTTCTGACTTCTTAATAATATTTTGATTTTCAATAAGAAAATTATTGTCGTATATTTGCTCTTATACAAATAAGACAAACAACAAAATACCACATATTTTAAGACCTTAAAAAAAAGAAGGTAATTGCACTGCAAATAAGCCATTTAATATAGGTTTATATACCTCAAATTTAAGTGAGGTTTGATTTAATTTTAATCAACAATTAACCCTTTTTACCTTCAAATTTAATTACATAATTATAAAAAATTTAAAATAATAAAAATGTTAATTTACTATTAAATAAATTTTTTGCTCTCCACACCTTTCTTCCCCGTTCTAGAATTTAACAAATAGAGCAACGAAAATAGTAGCTCTAATTTTATTATTGTTTGAACCCATATTTTTCAACAGTTCTCGGTTTGTTTGGCCGAGTAAGATTGGCCAATGATGAGGTTGGCCGGATGAGATTGGTTAGGAATGGATAGAGTTGGCCAAATTATTTGGCTGGATAATATTATTTTGGTCGGACAATATTAGTTGGCTGGATGAAGCTTGACTGAGCCATAAATAGACTGGAGTGATTGAGTTGGAATGGAATAGATTGGAATATTGGAGTGATTGGGTTGGAATAGAATTATAAAGGGCAAATTGGTATTTTTGTAAAAAATTTATTTGGCCAGTGGTTTATCAAGATGGATGGAGTAATTGGCCGAGTATGTTTTACAACAGCTGGCATGAATTTTTTAGTCAATTGGAATGACTAAGGATATTTTGGTAATTTATCTGGCCAAATAGAGAATATAATATATTTGTTTTTCTTAAGCAAACATATTTTTTGGCACGCCTGGTGGGACGAACTGTTGAAATCACAATGTCAAATTGAATTATATTTCTAATGGCTTACAACCAAAATGATGTTTATGGCTTCTACATTCGGAGAGGCCAAAGCCATGGCTAGAATTGGGATTAAGTCTATGATAGCCTAAACCCAACACCACAATATTATCAGTCCGATTTATACGGCCAAAGTCCATTAAATTTTAATGCTGATCAGGTCAGCCGATTCTGCAGTAAGCCAGATCTATATGAGGTTCAGGTTTGGGGGCATCGCCAAAACTACTCGGCTAGCCAAAACTATGGTATTTCGAAATGTCAAAATTGATCCCAGAAATGTTACAAGGTTGATTATTACGACCAAAATTTATATACTTCTCCCACCTAGAATCAAGTTTAGTATGGGGGGCATGATTATATAGACTATATGAGAAAGATGATTGAAAATGGTGAACAGATGCAAAAGATCTGTGATGAATTTCGGAATAATATCCGAAAAATCAATGAGGATCGAGAAAATAGCCCAAAGGAATTCCAACTTTGCCGTGAAGAGTTAAATCTCATTCTCATGGAGTTAAAGAAAGGGTTGGCCAAGAACAAGGCCAAGTCATTTGTAACCAAAGCCGAAGAAACTAATTCGGCCGATAAGCTTCTATTCAAGATGGAGGTTGTCGAATTTGACATGGCCGACCCCAAGATTAAAATCATTGAGATTAATTCGGATAAGATAGACGTCGACCATGTCGATGGTTTTTATTATGAAGTTGATTCTGATGGAGTTGATAATAGTTTCATAGTTGAATCTGAGAATGCAATGAAGAAAACCCATCACTACCAAAACATAAGCGGAACATCAAATACTCCAAAGAATTGTTTACTGAGGCCGAAAATCTTGAACGACCTAAAGACCAAAAGGAAAAAGCCAGTCGAGATTTTTACTTTTGCAGTCTTCGACAATGTATTAAACTTGCATTCCGAGGTTACAAACACTTGAAAAAGAATGCTAAATTAGTGTTTAGGAAAGTTGAAAGGATAAGGTTGAAAGCTGTAATACACATCGTTGACTCCACACCGACCTCTGTGTAAATATCCTTTTGGAAAACCAGAAACCCTTAATATCCAACAGCACAAACAAAGTCAGGTGAAGAAATTTTCCAATTCGATGTCTTTGAATAAAAAGCTGCGCACCATCTTCTTCAACCTATTTTAATAATACACACTGCCGACTGTAATCTAAAACTTGCAAGGAACATTTACAGTACAGTTAACCCCAATACAAAGTAATAATAATTTTTGTTTTAAGCATAAAATAAAAATCACTTCAATCCAAAAAACTCCAAATCTGATTGCTTAGCCGAATTCTTCCACTCTTCATTACACGATGTTATAAACTTTAAATTTTACAGCTTGTAATGGATTCCCAAATTGAAGTTGAAGATCCAAATCCATCCTCCGGGCCATAATTAAAATCACGAGATGAACCACGATTTGAATATGAAGAATACTGCAAAAAATTATCAATTGCAATGAGCTACGCTACTGCAGAGAATGCTATTGACACACAATACTGGATACCAGCTGGCCCCGTTCAACACTATATTCTTGGCACGTGCTTCAAAAAAGGAATCACCTCCGAAGTTCAATGCGTATATGATGAACAAGGTCCTAAAATATTTCCTTGTAAGTGGGAATCTGTCAACTGGTCAAAATGGACATCTTCTAAAAAGACAAAAGACACTAATTCTTATCATGCATTTAAGAATTGGCCTTCATTTTCCACTGACTAGGTAGAATGGATCGATAGGTTGGAACCATACTTCAGAACAAATTGGAAAACAATAGGTATAGATAAAGCCATCCAATTATCACGATTGCCCATACATTGTGATCGAGCTATCCGTGCAGCTGCAACATGTTTCTAGTCTCCAATCACAAATACCTTTAATTTTAAGTTCAGGATGATGACACCCACCCTTATGGACATCGAAGCTTACACTAGATTGACCTCCTCAGACACCCTCTTAACCGGCTCGCCATCATCACCAGTATCTTCATTTATTTCAGGTTTCATAAAGATGCCAAAAACTATGGCCAATTTTTGAGGACGAACAAAGGCATAGGCAGCCCTCCCACCGAAGATGAACACATTGCCTTCCTTTTAATGTGGCTCTGCAAGAACATCTTCTGTGTACTGGCTTCAAAAATTATGCTCCAGTTTATTGATATTGCCAAGTCTTTAGCCACTGGTAAACCTGCTTCTTTGGGCCCCTTGGGGAAGTGGTCGCCCAATTGGGAAGGACCGTACATGATTTCGAAGGTTGTGGGTAAAGGGGCATATCAGTTGCATGACAAAGATGATGGACTGAGATATTCCAACTTGATCAATGGTCGTTTCCTGAAAAAGTACTGTCCATCCAGTTGGGAGACTCATAGGGTGGATAATTAATCATGTAGAGGGCAGCATGATCAAGGCTGTTGTAGTGATTGTAGGCTTAAGTAGCCACATTATTTCAAAGTTTATTAATAAATTGGCTGTTTTATTTTGTATTTCCATGGGCCGAGTACACGGTCAAATAAATAAATAATAAATAAAATATAATAAATAGTTGGCTAAAAAGTCACTAAGGATGTTCAATCAAGAAAAGTCATTACAAAACTATATGAAAGCTAGTAAATGAGCAAGACAACTAAACAGTAAAGTAAGAAATGATGTTCTTCATAGTGCCCCAGGATACAGGATGTGTAGTTATCGCTGCTTCAACTTGAATTCTTGCCTCATCTCTATTCTTAGATGCATTGAGAAGATCAATATATTATTTTTTCTCCTTTTTTGCCTCGTCAATGGTATGCTGGATGGAACGCTGTAAATTTCCACAAATGTCTTCAGTTTTGGTTAATTTGGCTTTTAGTTCTTCTACTAGATGTTCTTGGGTAGTCAATTTAGCCGAAGCTATAGTATACTCCGTTGCTTTGGATTGAATGGATGTTTGAAGTGAAATCATGGAAGAACGGTGTGACGCTGCATCGAAGATGTTTTCACGGAATTTGTTGAAAGTTGTTAACTCTTCGTCTAAGGAGTGAAGGAATTTTGAAATAGCAGACTTCATACTATTAGGGAAGAAACCAGCGTCAATAAGTACGACAATGGATTTACGATAGTTATTTCATGCCTTTTCTTTGGTAATGATGTCAAATCCTGTGCCAACCATCTCTAGTAGGACCTTTTTTGCTACATCAATTTTCTTCTTATCCAACTGAACCAGCTGAGTGTTTATGACTTGAGGAGATGGGTTTTAGTTGAAGAAGTTTTTAAGATCGACAAACACATGCGGTTCGACAACTTCTACAATATGAAGCTGAAGAAGAAAATGATTGTTAAATGGAGGTAAATAATGGTAAAATGCAACATCAAAATGAAATTTACCTCGATGTTATGAAGCTGAAGAAGGCAATGTGCTCATCTTCGATGGGAGGATTGCTTGTGCCTTTGTTCATCCTCGAAAATTGGCCATAATTTTTGGCATCTTTATGAAACCCTGGAATAAATGAAGATATTGGTGATGATGGTGAGTCGGTTAAGAGGGTGTCAGAGGAGCTCAATCCAGTGTAAGCTTCAATGTCCATAAGGGTGGGTGTCATCATCCTGAATATGAAATTAAAGGTATTTGTGATTGGAGACCAGAAACATGCTGCAGCTACAAGAATAGCTCGATCACAAGACCTATTGTTTTCCAATTTGTTCTGAAGTATAGTTCCAACTTATCGATCCACTTTACCCAGTTAATGGAGAAGGAAGGTCAATTCTTAAATGCATGATAAGAATTAGTGTCTTTCGTCTTTTTAGAAGATGTCTACTTTGACCAATTGACAGATTCCCACTCATAAGGAAATGTTTCAGGACCTTGTTCATCATATACGCGTTGAACTTCGAAGGTGATTCCTTTTTTGAAGCATGGGCCAAGAATGTAGTATTGAATGGGGCCGGCTGGTATCAAGTATTGTGTGTCAATAACATTCTCTGCAGTAGCGTAGCTCATTACAATTGATAGTTTTTTGCGGTATTCTTCAGATCCAAATCGTGGTTCATCTCTTGATTTTAATTCTGGCCCAGGGGATGATTTTGGATCTTAAACTTCAATTTGGGAATCCATTATAAGTTGTAAAATTTAAAGTTTATAACATCGTGTTATGAAGAGTAGAAGAATTCGGCTAAGCAATTAGATTTGGAGTTTTTTGAATTGAAGTGATTTTTATTTTATGCTTAAAAAAATTATTATTACTTTGTTTTGGGGTTAACTGTACTGTAAAGGTTGCTTGCAAGTTTAAAATTAGAGTCGGCAATGGCAATGCGTATTACTAATATATGTTGAAGAAGATGGTGTGCAGCTTTTTATTCAAAGACGCCGAATTGGAAAATTTCTTTGTGTGAGTTTGTTTGTACTGTGGGATATTAAGGGTTGCCGGTTTTCCAAAAGGATTTTACATAGAGGTCGGTGTGGAGTCAACGATGTGTATTACTGGTGTCATGATTTTTAACAGTTGACTAGAAGACAGAAAAAATTTTCATGTGATTTTGGTTTGGCTCTGCAGCGGCTGTGTGGTTATTGGTTACTGGATTGAAATTTTTGGAATTAGGTTTATGAGGGCACGATACATATGGCAGATGAATTTTAAAGTTATGGAGGCATACTTTTGAAGAAGTTTATGATTATAGCATTTATGGCTATTTAATGCTAATGTTGTGAGGTGGAGGTTCATATAAGTTTGGCTTACGAGAACAAAAGAAAAGAGCATAAAGCAATTGATGAGGGTGGGCCCATGTAATTATTAAAGAGATGGTGATTGAATTGTTGGTGGTCTCGGTGAATGTATGATGGAGCTGGGATACATGTTATATACTATAAATTTTATAATATATAATATATAATATATATTATATGTTGTGAAGGTCCATTCGGGAATGAAGTTTCGGTTGTGCAGCTCATCTAGTTTTGTGTTTTTGTTTTGACAGCGATAGATAGCCAAGAAAATTCACATCAGTGGGAGTGTAACCGATTAATGCCGAATATCTTGTGAAGTTATGGGTTTCCTCACTTATTATTATTATTATTATTATTATTTTATAATAATTATAATAATAAATGAGGGGGGCAATGTTTGAACTTAATATTTTCTCAAATATGTTTGTTAATAAATTGGTTGGAGTGACAGGTGAAATGGAATGGATTAGATTGGAGTATTGGAGTGGAATGTGGGAATGTGATAGGATTTCTTAGCATGTTGGAATGATGAGTTGGAATGGATGAATTTGATTGGAATGATAAGCTATGATGGAATAGATTGGAACGTTGGAGTGATGGATTGGAATGGAATGACTGCCCAGACCAAATAAGGGCAAATTGGTAATTTTGTAAAAAAACTTAGTTTGGCCAGTGATTTATCGGGATCAGGATGGATAGGATAATTAGCCGACTGACATGAACTAACTGGAATTGCCAAGATTTGATAATTTGTCTGGAATGTCCTACATATTTTGGTTTTTCCAGATCTAATGGATTTTAAGGGGTATTGCGACGACTAGGGTTCTGAAAGATAATTTCAGAAGAGAAAGATTAAACTAATATGCATTTATCCTACTACAATAAGAGCTATCTGTCAGTTCCTATCTCTTTATCTCTCTAACTACATTACACTGTTGATGTGTACAACTGGTGTTAAAACTATAAGAGATGATAACATTCCAATGTCAATTATTTTGGCATTTAAATCAAGTTTCAACAAGCTGCTTACATATGTTGGCCGAGGTTCCTCCTATCCCTAAATTTACTTTAATGAGCGGGTCTTGAACTTCGGCCTTAGAATCATTCATCTTCAATTGTGCTGGCCGAAGTTCATCCATCCTTATTTCTTCTTCGGTCGTATCTTCCCTTACACATTCAACCTTATCAATAGCCGAATCAAACCCCAATCTCTTTTCAACTAGATAAATGATCAATTTCTTCTTCAAGGCCTCAACGACCTCATGCTTCTTCTTTATGGGGTTTGTAATCATTGAGTCATTTTTATTCTCGACTACGATACTTGAGAGGTAACAGGATGATCCAACTCCTCATAAGCTTCTTTAACAAGTATCTACAGTATCTCCTGGTCCTTTAAGGTCGTAACCCCTGCAGGTCGGCCGAACATAGCGTTTCCAAATAACTTAATAAGGCCTATATCATCATCATAATATCTGGCCTCAACAGCATTGGTAGTCACCATAAATGGTCTATTATCAGTTGTGACCAATTCAATCTCTTTATCATTCCAAAACAACAGAACTTGATGGAGTGAAGAAGGTACATATAGACTAGCGTGAATCCAATCTCGGCCTAGAAGAGCATTGTAGTATGATTTGGACTCCACCACAAAGAAAGTCGTCATCAGTGTTTTGCTTCCAACGGTGAGTTCTACTAGTAAAACTCCTTTGCACTTTGTAACTCCTCCAACAAAATTAGTCATCGTCATCTTAGTGGGGATTAAATCTTGGTCTTTTCTACCAAGCTGTCTTATCATAAAGGCTGGTAAGATATTGACGGAGATGCCATTGTCCACCAGTATTCTATTGACAGGCCTGCCGTCAATGTGAGTGCATATATACAGTGGCTTGAGATGTTGCATCACATTCCCTGCTGGCTTTTCAAACTCCATCTTCCTTAGCCGTTGGCAGCCTATACTTGATCCTTCCTCTACAATCTCAGGTTTGCTGATTCATTCTTCTTCAACATCCCCATCCATTGAGCTCAGCTGATTTGGCCGAGCCTAAAAAATCAACAGTAGCACAAATGTATAACATTCGATTTTATCCAGTGATCCAAACTTTAGTTTAGCCTTCAACTCTTTATCAGATGCAGACACTGTCAGATCTTCATCTTTTATAGGTTGATCTTTTATTACGTCTTCATCCATAATATCTCCAACCTCCTCAACACTCTGAGGTTCATTATTCTTTTCTTTCGGAACCCACTTAAACCATTTCTCTCCTTTATAGATTGGTTTAAAATTTTTCAAGGGATCTAGCCGACCCTCCGTCCCATATAGGTGTGATTCCAATTCCTGTAGTACCTCATCATCATCACTAGCCGAAGAAATTCTATCTTCCATACAATCAGTAATCTTGACCTCTGAAGTTTTGGCCAAGGAATCATCATCCTTGGCTCTAAAAGTCTCCTCCACTGGATTAACTATTCCATCTTCAATTTGTTTCACAGCTGTCATATCATCCTTGGTATTGGAAGTCTCGGCCAATGGATCACATGTTCCATCTTTTCCATTCTCAACTTGAAGCCTTTTTTTGTGTACGAGTAAGAGGATGACAATATCTTGATCCTGCTTGATACTATCAGCCAACCTTTGTAATGGGTGGCCTGAAAGTCTTTGTTGTCCAATTGCATCTTTCCATATGTTTGATTGCTGGACGGGCATCATGTTGTATTGGTTTATCCAAATTCCATCTAGTAGGTTTGATAGGATATTAATGATAGCTATAAGGTTTTGAATACTACACATAATACTCGAACTTTTCATATGGTGCACCTAGTAAACCAACTTCATGATCTTCATCCTCGTACCTTTCTCGTAAGAGTTGTTGGGAACTCTTTTAAGCTTTCCGGGATACTATGCGATGTTGATCATCCCGGGAAATGGTAACTTACAGACTAGGATCAGCTTGCTCCTTCGTAGAATTACGTTGGCTCTTTGCACTATCTTGATCATCCCACGGTCTAGATTTTGACTGATCTTCATGCCGTTACTTGTGCCATTGTTCCCTACCTGACTTGAGTCTGGGCTGCACTTGGTCAATCGTACTACCAAGTCTGATGAAAACAGACTTAGCTTTAGAATTCCTCTTAGGGCTGTAAAGGCCATAACTCCTGGGTGGTGATTTGAGCGTGACCTTCCCTTTATCCTTGATGTCTTTCTTTAGCTGTGTCTCGGCCTCTATCTTATGTTTACAATGTGTGCATAACTGCTTCTCCTTTTGAATTATTTCTTCTTTTTCATTCTCTGATCTCTCAGATCACTTATTACTCTTGTCCATTGACACTTAAATCTTTCCTGGGAGCCAGTTTTGAAATATTGGCCGTGGTCATATTCACACCGGCGGTAGGAAAAGGATTATTGTCAACATCCTTTACTTCACTTCCCTTCTCCAGAAACTTTAAAGTTCCTTTTTCAATTAACGCTTGAAGAGTATTCCGGAATTGAATGTAATTTACTATATCGTGGCTCCATGAATGATGCCATTTACAGTATTGCCTTTTCTTAATTTGCTTGGTAGACGGAATCTTGTGGTCATCAGGTAACTTGATCACTTTATTGGCAGAAGCAAGTCAAATATTTGGTTGGTCTTAGTAATATCGAAAGAAAAAATTCTTTCGGGGCCGTCCACTCTTGTTTTAGTCTCTTTAGCCAACTGGAGTGTCTTCCCGGGTTCTAAATGCTGACTAAGGCAACTTCCTAATCCCACCTCTATTTATCGTCCTCTACATGATCCTTTGATTCCACCAAATTTATGTCCAAATTCGAATCCTTGTAATACGTTTCTTTTAATGAATTTTTGCGCTGATATTCCTCATTCAGAATGTCTTCATACCGAGTGGCTCTCGTGGCCAACTCAAATAAGTCTCCAAACTCTATTCCGACGAACTTCTTCTTAAGTCTGTAACTTAAGCCACTCATGGCCAATTTCACGAACTCTCTTTTTGGAACGTCCAGATGGCACCAATTCCTGGCTCATTTGAAGCGTGACAGAAAACTTTTAGCTGTTTCACTTTCTTTCTGATACAGATGAGAAAGATTTGCCATTGACACTTCTGGTTCAATTCTATAGAATTGCTCATGAAACTTCCTTTCCATCTCCTACCAAGTGTAAATGGAATTGGCTGGTAGATTGATGAACCACGTAAAAGCTGAACCAGTAAGGGAGTTGGCAAAAAGTTTCAACTTCAAAAAATCATTGGTAGCCATTTTACCACATTGAATCGTGAAGCGGCTAGTGTGCTCCATGATACTTTGATTTTTTTCCTCCAAAAAACAAAGTGAAGTCAGAAGATCTGACATTTCGAAGCAGTTCCATACGTTCAATGGCCTCTGGATAAGCCTCCTATACATAGGCCAGCTAATACGTCTGTACGTCGGGCCAACTCGTTCTTCAATCAAACGATTGATTGCTTATAGATTTATAGGTAGGTTTTGCTTGCCATTCTGACAGGTGGCATCATCATTCCTTCCATTTTGGTCATTTAGTCCGGCCACATAAATTTCTCCTTGGTCATTCCTTTCATGGTCATACTGATCCTGGTGACCCAGCCGAGCTGGAGGTGGAACATATCTCCTAGTATTATCCACAACGGCCTGAAAAGCCTGCTGTCCTTGACTAGCAAAAAAGCCTCATCGACCGGCGCGTAATGACCTCGCCCGTTGTCCCCACGCCCAAATGGCTCATCAAGTATGCCATGAGAGCAGCCGTCTCCTGGGCATGTTGTTATGTCTGTTGGGCCATTAGATTGGCCAAGTTCTCCATAGAGCGTTCAAGACACACAGAACTTTCTGTCACACTTCCCTAGGACCATTCAATTGATTGATTGACTCCTCTAATCCTTTATCCGATTCTAACCACTAGGTCTCCCAGGCCTCTAATCTGGTATAGAAAATCATCGATTGAGGACTCATCTGAAGGCACGACAGGTTCGTCGGTCTCCTTATGCTCATTTATATCAACAACGGCTACAGAGCCAATTGGTTTCTTCTTATTCAGACTGGAAGTGCTGCCAATGGCCATAGGGCCAGTTGACTTCTTGCCTGCTGTAGTTGATGTAGTCTCCACCATGATGATTCTAGCAAGAAGTCCTACTGAACATGCCAAAAAATGTGTTTGTTTACGAAAAACAAATATATTGTATTCTCTTATTACACTAGCGTGCCACTCTAATATAAATAGAATATATATAGAGAAAAATAAAATCTTATTATTGAAATATCTGACTCTAAACAAACAACTATACTAGACTGTAGAGAAAGAATAATCTAGAGGCTCGTTGAACTACCTTAAACAAAACTAGTTTGTCAAACAAGTTTTCAAATTTACTAAAACCACTGAACTCTACAAACTCTAGAATTACTAAACTCTACGAAAGTTACAAAGAAAACTAGAAAGAAAGGTAATCTATAGGGTTTGATACGCCAGTAGGGGGGTCCTTCACGTTGGAATGTTATCCTCTCTTATAGTCTTAACACCAGTTGTACACCTTAACAGCGTAATGTAGTTGGAGAGATAAAGAGATAGGAACTGACTGATAGGTCTTATCGTACCAGGATAAATGCAGATTAGTTTAATTCTTTTCTTTTGAAATTATCCTTCAGAACCCTAGCCGTCATAATAGCCCTTTAAATCCATTAGATCTGGAAAAACCAAAATACGTAGGCCATTCCACACAAATTACCAAATCTTGGCAATTCCAGTTAGTTCATGCCAGTTCACTAACTATCCCATCAATCTTGATCCCAATAAATCACTGGCCAAACTAAATTTTTTTTTATAAAATTACCAATTTGCCATTGTTTGGTCTAGCCAATCATTCCATTCCAATCCATCACTCCAACATTCCAATCTATTCCATCCCAGCTTATCACTCTAATCAAATTCATCCATTCCAATCCGTCATTCCAACATGCCAATCTATTCCATCACTCCAATCAAATTCATCCATTCCAATCCAATCAAATTCATCCATTCCAATCCATCATTCCAACATGCCAATAAATCCTATCACATTCCCACACTCCACTCCAATCCAATCCATTCCAGTTGTCACTCCAACCAATTTATTAACAAACATATTTAAGAAAATATTAAACTCAAACAAGTAGAATACCTATAAAAACCAAATAAGCTATTAAAACTCGATTACTACCAAATCTCAACCACTAATTAATTAATTATTAATTAATCATTGTATAATTACTCTTAATTTTTTGTTTTTTCTCTGGTGAAAGTTTAGCCTAAATGTATTGATTTTGTTACCAAAAAAATAACAATTGTATTATTGAATTAAACCGAATTAATAATTAATTATTTTATTTTATTTTTCATAAACTTTTTTCTAAAGCAAAATTCAAAAAAAGGGTCTATGACTCTATGTGATGCTTTATTTTAATTTTGTCATATATTATATTTTATCAAAAAAAAAAAAAAGAAGGCGAAAGATGTTGGAAGCGAAGAGTCTGAACAAAGTGGTGGTACCGTCCACTCTTATTCCCAATGCCTCACCTGGAAACCTCCAACTTAATCCACTCATCTTCACCGGAACCCTAACCGCTCTGAGTCTTTCTCTCTCTCTTTGTGAAATGTGACTCAAGTCTTGATTTCTTCGTTAGGTTGAGGAAGACGGTTCGTCATGTTGGGTCTACGTTGCTTCCGGTTGCCTTGTTTACAAAATTTAGGTATGTTTAGGGTAAACACTAGGATGGTACTCTTCTTTTCTTAGTGCAGAAATGTGTCGGTCAAGCACTAATTATGTTCGTGTTAATGGTAGTGTCGGAGTCAAAATTTACACGGCTAGTTGTGTAAATAATATGTAAAATGAACATAACTTGTTTGTGTGGGGCTTATACAATTTGGACACTGTAGTTTAGTTGAATAACTTGTTGAGGTAAAAATCTCTCTTTGAAAATTTTGAGCTGTTTTATCCTGTTGGACTGTGGGAAAAAATGGATTGTTGTTTGTTCTTTTTTGAATTTAGTGGTCGATTTCCATGATTTGATTATTCATATTTATATTTGATTGAATAATATAACTAGCAGTAAAACATTTTAACTAAATTTTAAACAAAATAAATTATACAATATAAGAGAAAAAAAATTACCAAACTGACTATAATAGTCAATAATTTATTTATAGATAAAAGTTCTGAAAAAAAACACCAATAAAAAAGAAAAAAATTTATAATTCTAATTTTGGCTATGATAGTCGAACTGATAGTATTAGAAATTTTCATTATAACCGTTGTAGTAATTATAATTTTGACCATAATATTCATTTTGTCATTGTATAGGCAAAATTCCCACCGGACTGGGCCTGCAGGGCCCAAGGTGGAAGACTAGGCTGGGTTATCAGGGCCCAAGGTAGATGGTGATCAAAATCATTAGACTGACCTGTCAGAGCCAAACCAATCTTACTGGTGGCTCAGCTCGGGCGAATAGGAAGTCTTCTAGAAAGAACTTCAATATTCGACTTGGAGGCTTGACTCAGACATAAAGAGAGCCGAACGTCAACATAACTCGGAATGGTCTTCCTTAACTTGAATGTGGTAAGAGCTAAGGAAAGTTCCAAATAGAAAAGTTCATTCAGCAATCAATGCTAGATCTTTTCCTATATTCTACTTTCCAAATGTGGGATGAACTAACTTGGAAACTTGCCCTAAACAAAGGAGGCTAGGGTTTCCTACCTTTGGTGAGGAAGGCAAGGCCAAGTTTATAAATACTCCACCATCACACCATAGCAAAGGTACGCATTCTAACACTGTTTAACATTCAAAACTTAAAACCGATTCTCTCATAACAGAACTGACTTGAGCGTTGAAGTTCTTTTAGTCGGTACCACATAGGTGCCCCAAAAGCTTCACGCTCTCTTTATTTTACAAGTCAGCGGTGGAGTATATAACGGTTTGTAGCAGAGCAAATTTTGTCATAAATAATCATTAATTGTTAGAACACAAGGGTTGCAAACCCACTAATGTATGCCATATCCTCTAACACACACACTGAAGTATTTTTACTTCAAATAGAAAACAACTTCATAATTTAATAATCAAGTAATACATCTTCAATACCTATAATAATAGCCATGTTTGTTTGTGGCTTACTATACTTTAGACAATAGTCTAATTTTCCAACTAAGCTTGGCCACTACTATAAATCCTCTCAGATTTGTTGTTACTTTATAATAATATGTTTCAGTTAGTCATATGAAATTTATTTCCACGTAATGTTTCAATTAATATGATTTGAAATCTAAATCCTCAATAACATGGCAAAATAAAACTTCGGTATTACACATCTCAATTGAAACTCACTACAAAACCTGTTTATATCCAAATCTGAAATGAGTTTATTAAGGGTTTTTTGATGTCATATCACCCATAACACTCAATTCAGTTTTTTTTGACTAATTTTGCTTATACTTATTATTTTGTCCAATTTTTTTTAATGAAAAGTCAAATATAACCTTAGGTATTTTTAATTGCTATCTCTTCTTCTCCTTCTTATTTTTTTCGTCGTTCCCTTTGCCACCATCTCTTCATCGTCATCTTCTTCTGCAATTTTTTTTCTTCTTGGTATTCTTCTTCTTCTATATCATTTTTTTTCTTATTCTTCATCCTCTTCGTATTCTTCTGAGTCATTTTCTTTAGGGTATTTTTAACCTGGATCTTTTTCTTACCATGTCCTTCGTCTTTTTTTTTTTTTTTTTTACATCTACGCAATTAATTTGTGACAAATTAATTCGTTAGTAACAAATTCTAACAAAGCTTTGATAGATATTGAAGAATTCACAAAAATTAAAAAGTTATAACAACATTGAAAAAAAAATTTCACTGACCAAATACTTCATCGTACTTCGTCAGTGACGAAGTGGGCTTTTTAACGACGGACATATATTTAACTGTTGTTAAAGCCCACTTCTTCAGAGGAAGTAATTCATCTGACGAAAGTGGGCTTTAACAATGGTTAAATATATGCGTGTCGTTAAAAAGCCCATTTCGTCACTGACGTCGATTTCACTGACGAAATACGACGAAGTACTTCATCAATGATAATTTTTTTTTTCAATATTGTTATAAAATTTTAATTTTTATAGACTCTTCAATATCTATCAAATCTTATCATGTTTTTTTTTAATCCTAATTTTTTTCCTATAACTTTATCTAAAAATTTTAAATATGTGGCTAAAAAATAGTTTATAGCAAACTATAAAAAAACGGGCTAAGAAAATAATTCATCTAAGGGTGTTATCATAATTTTAGGATAAAATAATTATTCTGAAGAAAATGGACAAAAAAAATTCAAATGACAATGAATCTGACCTTTGAGTCAAAAAACCCATTTATTAATGTCATGCTCGGCTTTTTGTTAAGTTATGTGGGCCCATTGATATGGTGGGGATTAAAGTTTAAGGGTTAGTGTATGTAGGACCACCTTGGCAGATGAAACATTCTGGGGCCCAGACCCAATCTTTTATAATTTGTGTCATAGTTATTTTTAAATTATTTTTGGGTTTTTTATGCCTTAGTCACTTTTTATAAGAATTAAAATTTTAGCTTTATAACTCATATTTTTACCAAACTATCCCCTTCTCATATTAAATACAAAAAGTACATGTATTTATTTTCAATTAATTCATACTTTTTTCTGTTTGCGCACTGATGAAAAAAACTAAATTTGAAAACTATTATAAACTCGAGATTTATACAAATGATATATGGTTGAAAAGTTAAGAGAATACATTTTAATTCAAATATTTTTTTCATAATTTTATGGATGGATTTGCCCCCCATCAGTGGCCCATTGATAACCTTATGGTGGCCACCGACGGTGTTGCACATCCCTTATATTTGTGCGTGCTGTTAGAAAAAATTAAATTTGAAAACCTTTCCGAGCTCGAATTCATGCATATGATATATCGATAGAAAGTTAAAAGTATTTTTTTTATTAATTTTTTGGGTTGATATAGGACTTCAAAAAAATATACAAATCTGATTGATGTGCACAACAAATTGATTTGTACATTGTTCGAAGAATCTAAATTTGAAGACCATACCAGAATCAGATTGATGCATATGATATATGGTTGAAAAGTTAACAGAATAAAATTGAATTTACATATTTTTAAATAATTTTATGGGTAAATTTGCACCGATCGTTGGCCCACTAATTGCCCTATGATGGGCACTGATAGTGCTACACTTGTGCATGTTGTTGGGAAAAACTAAATTTTAAGACATTTCCTAACTCGAAGTGATGCATATGCTATATGGTTGGAAAGCTAAGAGAATAAGATTTGATTTAAATATTTTTTTCATAATTTTCTGGGTGGATTTGCCCCTTTTGGTGGCCCACTGGCTAACCTATGTTGGCCATATATGATGTTGTCTGCCCTTTGTAGTTGTGCACGCTTTTGAAAAAAACTAAATTTGAAGACCTTTCCAAATTGGATTTATGCATATAATATATGGTTATAAAGTTAAGAGGATAAGCTTTAATTTATATTTTTTTATTCATAATTTTTGGATCGATTTTCTTGATTGGTGGCCCACTGACCACCCTATGGTAGCCATCGAATGTGTTGTCCGCCCTTCGTACTTATGCACACTGCTAAAAAAAAACTAAATTTGAAGACTTTCTTGAACTCGAATTCATATATATGATATATCATTGGAAATCTAAGAGAAAAAACTTTAATTTAAATATTTTTTGATAATTTTATGAGTTGGTTTAGGTTTTTTAAAAAATATAAATTAGATTGACTTATGAAGTCCAAAATAGGGCCTATGGTTGTAACAACCTTTTACCCGAGCCCAAAAACCCAAATAGAGAGATGCTACTTCGAAAAGGCGGTACAAATAAATAATGTAAAGGAAAAATTTCCTTTTGAACAAAAATCAAAAAACTGAATAAAAATTTTTTTTACTCTTTAGGATAAAATTTAAACTGTTAGTATTAGTAGCAAAACCAAAATATTTTTAATCTCTGAGTAATTTCGGTTCTTTATACAAGACCCACAACGTAAAGAAAATCAACTGTATCTCTATCAGAGTTCTAACTTTATTCAAAAGGAAATAAATGCGGAATAAATTTGTACTATTGCCACCTTCCACCGGTCCGCCATGTTATTGCCAAATTGCTCAAGCTAGGGTTCAATATTACCTAAACATATGAAATCCTTACACATTTAATTGTTTAAAAGAAACGATATGAGTGAGTATGAAACCCGCTTACATCTGCGTCATGCAAGTGCTAGGGTTACATCCTACATACACACCAATATGCTCACATGTGTGCACATGCGAGAATCCAATCTATCCACTTACTAGTTAGTGCGACCTTTACTAGACGATTCACAATCACAATCACATAAGCTCCATCCATTTTAAACTTTGAAGTGCCTACGAGTGCATGGTCATGTCTATATGATGCATAACTTTTAAAACATGAGTTGACAAGAAAAATAATTTCTCTTGCGTATCACAAAACCTTCACGATAGGTTGCGATGCATGCATATGCTTATGCCTTAGTTAGCAATCACCATTCTCATACCATAAATATAAATAGCCACAAAATATAAACAATCCCCATGTGAGAGTAAGAAATGTGTATACTATAAAATATTTTACAGTTAAGCCATGGTAGAAATCCCCACTCAAGACAAAATGATGTATATTAATCTATATATAAGTATATCCATATCATGCATAAATATAGGTACTACTTTATTCTCATACTTAGGTGAATAGATAACCAAACATACATCTATATATATATAATTATGACTATCAAATTAAAAAGATTCACTCAATTTCAAAAATTATTTGAAATACACATATAATTGCACAAGAAAGTAATATAATCTTACTTAGATAAATTTCAGCAATTACAATCTATAAATAAATCACAACCTTATCAATTTAACTACTACAATATGCATAAAAGTTTGAGCTTTACTAGTTTAAACATTCATGTAAAAACTGATCATAAAGCAGCCCAACAATTATAAAAAATTCTCATCTCCAAATAAATTTACAAGTTTCAGAATTTTCCAGCAAAACAAGCAAAGTTGTAAATATTGTAAAATCCTCATTTTAATTCTGAATTGGACAATTCCAAAACCAATAGAACCACAACTCAATATATTTAAAGGGAAAAATGTAAACAAAAATAAGGAAAAATCAAAAACCCTAAAATTTCATCAAACCCGTGGGTTATGGTGCAAGGTTCCTCCCATAGTTCCTGTCCGTCTAGTAATTTTTAAACATTTATTTCTCCGTCATCAAAACTTCGATTTCAGAAATTCAAAAACAAAATTGTTTATGAGACACCCAAGTTTATTCAGTAAAAATTTCAGAATTTTTGGACAAATACCCGAATGCCAGCAATCAGCCAAAGTCTATGAAATTTTCAGCACATTCCAAATTTATAGTTTACTCCAACTAAATGTAATCCTAGCATGCCAAGATTTTGGGGCTTTTGCTCATCCACTTAGAATACACTTAGATTAAGTTAGATCTAGCATTTAAATACACTTTTCAAGAGATTCCAAGTGGTCCCAGTGGAAAAACAAATAGAGGAAGAGAGATAATCATGTTAAACACCATTAAAAATACATAATCACCAACAATTACATAGATGAGTTTGGGACCCTACCTTGCTTAGCCTAAAACCTCACTTTAAAACTTTCAAAAACAAGACAAAAACACCCTAAAAAGCTATTGGAAATGGCCGGTCACTAGCTCCTTCCTTGTCCTTGAAGTTTCTCTTGATTCCTTCTTGATACACTTGAAGATCTAGCCTTTACTCTTCTCCCTCTTTCTTATCTCCTCAAGAAAATCCTCTTAAGCTTGGTGGCTTGAAAACTAAGTGTTTAAAAAGGAGTGTCCTAGGGTTTTAAAAGGATGGGGTAGGTTAGGTTACTTTTAACTTAAGTTTGACTAGATTCAAACTTGGTCTTACAAGTGGTCTCCCCTCATTAAAATAAGACCACTCCTAGCCACACATGCCCCCAAGCACAGTTCAGTCATCACACTACTAGTTAAAGTGATGATGTGACAGGGGGGACTGTTGACTTTGACTTTGATCTTAACTTGGACTTTACCATTTATGGAAACAAACACAGAGAACACATATAAGATAGCAAACCACTCAGCCTTAGTCAACCAACACCAGGCCATGACCCGATAGTCACCGGTCCTTATGTTGACTTTTACCAATGTTGACTTTGACCAAAAGTCAACTACACGGAAAAGTAAGCAGATATTATAATGGTGGCCACCATAAGGTCATCTATGGGCCATCGATAGGGTGATGGTGTCCAACGATTGTTTGTAGTTGTCGTTGGTGGCCTATTGACGGCCCTATGGTAGCCAACTATGGTACTGTCCGCCTCATGCACTTATGTGCACTGTTGGAAAAAAACTAAATTTGAAGTCCTTCATAAGGCTGGAATCATATATATGGTATATCATTGAAAGCTAAGAGAATAAATTTTAATTTACATATTTTTTATACTTTTCTGGGTACATTTATTGATCCAAAAAAATGTATCATCTTGGCTAAAGTTAAATTACATTTTGACGGTGACAAGGAAAATAAAGGTGAATCGGCCAAGAAGAAAATGTAGAAGATGAGTGGTCCCTTATGTTGGTGTTTGTGGTGGTATGAGTGATTTGATTGGTTTAAAATTTTAATTATCAATCTAATACATTTGAAGGGTATAAAATTAATGTAGGACTAAAATTTTCATTATATGAAAATGTAATTTTTTTTTCATACTATGACATAAAAGAACACTTATATTTTTTAACACAAATTCAACCGTGTAAGGTTGGTGAACAAGTTTAATTTTGCAATTCATGTATTTCCTTTATTTAATGGATATATATTACCAAGTCAACCAAAGAAGACGTCAATTTAGCTAGACCCAGAATGGCACTCTCCTTTAATTACTACATTATTAATTGCATTAGAATGCGTTCCCAAACTTGCGCACATAATATTCTATCATTGTTCAAGTCTCTTTCCAAATATAAATTTCTACGTACCTTCTTTAATGTAATTGTGAAGTTTCTTGGATTAGCCAAGTCATGTTCCAAAATTCCAAATGCACCAAACTTGACGACGTTTTACTTGGCCCTTCCGAGTAGACTTTTTCCCATCATGATCAATTCTTGTGCCGTCAGATCTGCCATGCTGGAATCCTTCAAACCACCAATATGCATTGATCATCATAGACCTAGAAAATACCATATTTTAATCTCCCTTTTTTTGAATAACATTCATTCAAACAATCCTAGAAGAATATTGTGAGACTTTAGTATTATACATAGAAATATACATTACTTGAAGCCCATCTTTTTATATATGTACCTAAACAATAGAAAAAGCTAAAATGGGATTGTTTTCCATGAACACACACACAAACACATATATATATACGAAATGCATGATTAGCCCATGTATATAATATAGCAGTTGACAATAATCATCAACTTGTGTTGAGAATATGACAGTGCGTCAATTTGTTGAATTGTTCAATATTCCATATTTCTTGTGTCATACATATATATATACAAATATCATATTAACTTGTGCAAAGTCTATCAAAAGTATTTTCAGAGACAATTCGGTCCTTTAATTTTTGCTGGTTCCTTCAATGGTGAAGACCTTCATTTCTTCTCCTCCATGGCTTCTCATAGTCTTCCTAATCACCTGCACTCTGCTTATGATCAGTTTTGCTGAATCTGATCCTGACCATAGAAAGGTAAGTATATCTTTAAATATATATATATATATATATATATATATATATATTTATGTCTAATTGGTACCTCATTTCTAGCCCTGAAATTATTTTAAGCCATTTGTACCATCATTGAATTGCAATCGTTTACTTATTTGTTTGTTGATTGAATTGCAGTCCTATATTGTGTATATGGGTGACCAGCCGAAGGGCAAGGTTTTCTCTCCGTCACTTCACATGAACATGGTACAGAAAGTCATTGGCAGGTACACATACAAGGAACATTCCATTGAATTTCTTGGTGCCTCAGGCTTTGAATTATTGTTTCAATATAATATATGAAACTTGAGTGATTAATTAGTACAACCAGTCACCAACAATAGCTCTCTGTTCGTAAAATTTACATAAAACATAACCAACATGATGACTTGTTGCTAAAAAGGATTTACAGCAACATTCATTAAATGTTTGTGGTTAACTCGAATGAGAATTTACAACAGTATTTTAAATGTACGTTGCTAATGCATAATATTGCAAATTGGATACGCATTCAGTGATACGGCACAGGAACATTTACTTCATAGCTTCAAGAGGAGTTTCAATGGATTTGTTGTGAAGCTAACACAAGAGGAAGTCCACAAAATGGCTCGTGAGTGTGAATAATTCAATCTCATTTATTGCTTTCCTTTTCTTTTTCTCAAATATTAATTAATGCCCCTACCTACTTTGCACTGATTTTATCCTATAATTTGCTATGTATGTACATATAGGAATGGACGGTGTAGTGTCTGTGTTCCCTAATGAAAAGAAACAGCTCCACACAACAAGGTCATGGGACTTCTTGGGTTTTCCCACACAAGTTAAAAGATCATTGACTGTCGAAAGTGACACCATCATCGGAGTTCTAGACACCGGAATTTGGCCGGAGTCCGATAGCTTCAACGACACCGGGTTTGGCCCCCCTCCTAAGAAATGGAAAGGCACATGCGATCAAGCAAATTTCACTTGCAACAAGTACGTCCAAATTACAAATAATTATTACTTAATTATATAATTTTTGCATTTCTAATTCAGCAAAAACCAACAATTACGAGCGAAAGAAGTTGAAAGCAACTCTGCTAAACTCAACTGCACTACATTAATAGGTATATATATTGACACAATTTTACTATGAACTTGGGCAGTAAAATAATAGGAGCCAAATATTACCGCACAAGCGGTTTGTTCTTGAAAAACGACATCGCATCAGCAAGAGACTCGAATGGGCACGGTACACACACTGCATCAACAGCAGCGGGTGGGTTAGTGGGCCATGTAAGTCTGATGGGCCTGGGTTCAGGAACAGCCCGAGGCGGTGTACCATCGGCCCGAATCGCAGTGTACAAGATATGTTGGATTGACGGCTGTGATGAGGCGGACATTCTCGCAGCATTCGATGATGCAATAGCGGACGGTGTAGATATAATCTCACTCTCAGTGGGTGGGTCCGCCGCCAGGCACTATTTCAACGATTCGATTGCAATTGGATCATTTCATGCGATGAGAAATGGGATATTGACCTCTGCCTCTGCTGGTAACGATGGACCAGACCCTGCCACTGTCTCTAACTTTTCTCCTTGGTTTATTTCTGTGGCTGCTAGTACAACTGACAGGATGTTCTTAACCAATGTCAAGCTCGGCAATAATCAGATTTATGAGGTAATTAATTATTCTAAATTTAAAAAATGTTGCTATATATTTCCATACCCTTTAAAGATTTACTAAATAAAACGCAATTTTTTAAAAAAAAGAAATTATTTTGTATTCCGTGGTTATTTGTAGGGAATTTCAATAAATACATTTGACCTCAAGGATGAGATGTTTCCAATAGTCTATGGAGGAGATGCACCTAATGTTACTGGGGGTTTCAATGCAACTCAATCAAGGTAAATTAGGAATAGTAGTTTCTAAATTAATTACTGTAGGTTAAAAAAGTGATTATTTTATTTTATTTTAAATATTGTTTTGGTAAATTAATTAATGGCAGGTTTTGCACTGGCAATTCATTAGACAAGAATTTGGTAAATGGGAAAATAGTGCTTTGTGATTCGTTTGTGTCGCCGAGAGCGACAGCACCATTATTACCAGCAGGTGCAGAGGGTGTTGTAATGCAAGACTCGGGGCACAATGATGTTGCTTACTCTTATCCCTTGCCTGCTTCTGTCCTTCATGTTGAAAATGGCAGGAACATCCACCTTTACATAAATTCCCCAAGGTATATATATATATATTATATCCCAATAAAAAAAATCAACTAGATAATAATCAAGGGAATTAAAATTCCTTTATTATTATTATTATTACCATTATTATTATTATTATTATTATTAACAGCAACATGTTGTTTATATGATTATACAGCAATAATAGTGCGACTGCAACTATACAAAAGACTCATGAGGCAAATGACACATTAGCACCTTATGTAGCCTCCTTCTCATCAAGGGGTCCAAATCCCATTACACTTGACATTCTCAAGGTAATATTTAATCAATTTATAATTCATCATTTTGACTATTAATTTTACTCAATTAATTAGTTTTTGGTCAATCTTTATTATAATTAATTAATTTCAATTTCAGTAATTAGTGTTTTAAAATTTTTGTTATATTATATATATATATATAGCCTGATGTAGCAGCTCCTGGAGTGGATATTCTAGCTGCATGGTCTCCAATTTCCTCGGTTTCTCAAGCTGTAGGCGATACTAGATCAGTGAATTACAACATAATCTCAGGGACATCAATGGCTTGCCCACACGTCACTGCTGTGTCTGCGTACATCAAATCTTTTCACCCCACTTGGTCTCCTGCTGCTATCAAGTCGGCCCTCATGACTACTGGTAATAATGTTATATGTATACATACGTGAAAAATATATATAACAATTTCCGAATATAATTAATTAGCATTTATTATTATTACTCAGACAAATTTGTATGAATTTAATTTGTTTGCAGCTACGGCAATGAGTGCTCTATCAAACCCTGATGCAGAGTTTGCATATGGGGCAGGCCATATTGACCCTCTCAAGGCCGTAAATCCTGGTTTGGTATATGATGCAGACGAAGTTGACTACGTAAAATTCTTGTGTGGACAAGGTTATGACACCAGGCTGCTACAAATGGTTACTGGGGACAGCAGTACTTGCTCCAACGCCAACTACGACACCGTTTGGGATCTCAACTATCCTTCTTTTGCTCTTTCTACATCACCTTTAACACTTTTTAGTCGTGTTTTCAAAAGAAGTGTCACAAATGTTGGATCTCCAACGTCCACGTATAGGGTCAAGGTTGATGTACCATCAGGGCTTCAAATCCAAGTGATTCCTCAAGTTCTATCTTTCACTGCTGTTGGTCAGAAGCTTTCGTATTCGGTTGTGGTACAAGGAAGTATAAATGATTCTATAGTCTCTGCTTCTTTGGCCTGGGATGATGGTACTTTCCAAGTACGTAGCCCCATTGTTGTTTATGTTGTGTTATAATTAGTGATGTATGTGAGTGTATATCTATATATATATATATATGTCATACGCATAATTGTACTTTGATTTTGAAGTTTCCAAAAACTAAGTGTCGGATCAATTCTTTTGATTTCATCTCATTACTGAGATATTAACGTTAAAGCAGCTTATTGTTTTTATAAGTGTTTATGTCTTTAAATAATAAAAAAGTTGATGCTTGTATTGAAAGTATATATCATATTCGCTTTTAAAATTTGTAAACTAAATGTAAAAAAATGTACCAATTTTACATTCTTTTAAGGTCTCAGGGATATTTTAGATGGAAAATAGCATATTTCTTCTAAGATCATATTCTTCAAATTATGTACTTGCCAAAAAAAAAAGAAAAGAAAAGAAAAGAAAAAGCAATATGGTATTTATTATGTGGTATCCAGCTCAAGTTTGGCTTTTAAACTCTCCAATATTCATACAGCACTATATCCAACCCAGTCCAATGACATAGCAAACGGTGTAGATTTTTTGAACTTTTGTTTCCCAAGCAATGTAAAGAATTGAAGTACACTAAAAGAAAGCCACGGGACCAAGAAAGAGGTAAAGGAAAAGCATGATAATATGAGAAAAAGCTGTAATATTTAGTACTGAATGGGTCCTTACTCTTTCGACTCGTTAATGTCATCTGACCCATTAATCAGGTCATGCCACTATAAAAATCTGAAAAAAATACTTTAGTATCTCTCTTAGGTCATCCACTAACGCTACTTCTTCGCTTTGATCCTTCTTCTTTTTGGTGCTATCAATATATTTTATATTATCTTTAAGAAGAGAAGATTTTTACAGTAAACATCGAAAGCTCACTACAAAAAATTTGACTTATTGTGACAATGCAAATTTATCACTAAACTCCATTTTTTGTCAATATATTTATATACGTGACAAAAATCAAATGTCATTGGGTGGACATAAAAAAACAGATACTAATTCTACTTTTATGACAATCAAACAGTATTGTTACTAATATCCATTTTCCTATGACAGTTTTATTACTGTCACTGAAGATCTTTTGTGTCAATAATATTCATCACAAGAAAGTTTGAAATTTATCACTGAATCCACATTGATTGTCACTAATTGCATGCAAAAATCAATCAAACTTTGACTTTCTGTGACAATATATGTTTCCGTGAATACTTGTACTCTTGACATGGAATGACACCATATCAAAATGATTATGTCACATATAGTATTTGTGATATACTACACATTTGTCATATTAAATATTTGTCACATTAGTACTTGTCATAGAATATATTTGTGACATTCTATATAATTATCACAATACGTATCAATGACAATATTTATTGGTACTGAAAGTATATGTGACATAGGTAATGTTTGTGATAATAATTTTAATAACATAATGAATTGTCACAGAAAATGTCAGTGTCGAATTTTGGATGGATACAAATATTTTCCATTAATAATGTCACTGTAGAATATTATGATTGTCATTTGCTACTCAGTGACAAGTGAAATTGTGACAAAAAAACATTATTGCCAACTTTTGGATTGACACAAACAATATAGATTTATAATTTAGTAATGCAGTGACAATTATTTTGTTACAGTTCCTTTTGTCAGTAATTACTCCATTATTAATGTTTTTTTGTGACAATTTCGTTATATTGTATAATTTGTCACAATTTCCATTACTTATGCCATTGTATTTTTCACTATCCTTTTATTAATGTCATGCTTATTTTGACACTAATTTGTTTAAGGGCTCAATTTAGTATGAATGTAAATGTATCAATTACTACTGACCCACACCATTAGACACTAAGAAATGAAATTTTCATTTCACATTGCATATATAAAACATATGTTCAATATATATAACACTTGCAATATATGCTTATTAATTTTAAATTCTACAAAAAAATATAATTTTTCATTGAAGCATATCATTCAATAAATATGCTTCGATGCAAAATTATCTGATATTTCCATATCGCACATCCTAAAGCATTTCATGTCATTGCCTTGTCAAAATATATACTAAGCGTTTGCAGGTCTCATCGACTGCATAATACCTAATTGAAGAGTATGTTGTAAAATTAAACTTTTCAAAATTACATACTATATACAATACCTAAAGAATATGTTCCATGTGTAACCACCATGCCTTGCAATTTATATTTATCCAAAATCAACTTGTACACAATGAAGACAGCATATTAACATTCATAACCTAAACAAGTATTGTTTTAATGATCCCATGTTGATAACGATTCAACTTTGTCATGACAAACCACTTCATTACCAACAAAGTTTGACTATTATTTGTTAATATGTAGTTGTAATTGTGTAGATCTAGATACAAGCAAAGTCCATTGTAAACAAACCACAATATAATAAAGAAGTCACACAAGTAAAATTAGGGGTGTGCATCGGTCAGTTTTGGTCAGTGTCGGTTTTTTGGTCAAAATTTTATGGTTGGTCGGTTTTTATAACCGAAGTTTTTAAATATAATCAATCGTAATGAGGAAGGTTTTTGGTCGATTACGGTCGGTTTTCGGTTTTTTTATTATATATATTTATAAAAAAATTAATAGAATATAATATAAAAATATATATAATAAATACAATAAATATAAATAAGTAAGATAAATAATCTAAAATTAAATAAAAATTTAAATATATTATAGTAAAAAATAAAAAAATATATATATTTTTGTATAAGTTAACTTAATTTATTTATAATAAAATAAAAAATAAAAAATAAAAAAAATTAGGCAGTTGGTTTCGGTTACCGACAGTTTTGAAAATCCGGCACCAAAACCGACCATGTATAATACATGGCGGTCGGTTAACCGACCGGCCGCCAGCGGTTACCGAAAAATTTAGTTTTTTCATGATCGGTCCGGTCGGTTACCGTGGTTTTCGGTTTTTTTGAACACCCCTAAGTAAAATTATAAAAATGTAATTTCTTTGTCACGGCGAATGAATTGGCAAATTGTTAAAGCTACAATAAACATAACATTTAGTAGTTTGTCATTGACGAAGTAGTTTGTGTTTGCTGAAGTATGCCCATGGTTTTAAATTTTCATTTTTAATTGATTCATATAGATTGATAGCCAAGTGGATGTGCCAGAAGATGATATTTTGGACATTGACATTATAGAGAATGGCAAAAGGCTGAGGAGATTGGCTGGGAAATTGAAGTCGCCATATATAGTCAACAAGGAAGTGTTGGCTAAATTAAAGACTTCACATCTCGTGGACAAATTCAATCCAATAAGGTCAGTATTTACTATTATGGCTTCTACATTTGATGTATATATGAATATTGAAAGCTGTGAATTCGTCCACATTGATTATGATAAAGTAGGTGTATAATTTTTTCATAACTTGATTGATAGTGAAGTATGATTGAGAGATGAGGTAGTAGTTATGTTTATTTAATTTAGGGCATGCTTTCATATCAAATATTGTTTTTTTTCTCTCTATGATTTGCAACATGAGAAGTTTGATTAATTTGGTCTTTTGCAACATGTCAACATCGCCCTTCACCTTAATTATTTTGCATGCCAACATGAGAAGTTTAATTAATTTGGTTTATACGTATGCAATTGCATACCACTTTATTTGAATCTCGTGTTGTCATATAGTATTCCCTCTTTTTGGTAATTGATTTGGTTTCATTTTTTAACTTAATTATTTCGATGTAAAAAAATGCATGTAATTGTCCTTTCAGCCAACATATAAAGGAAAGTAGAAGGCTTTCAAAACATAGAGAGATTGCAAATAGAGGAAGAACCATTGGTGTACAGATGAGAGTCTGTTAAAGTATGCATGAGGAGATACATATCCTGACTCATTTAATATTGTAGATGCTGACATTGTAAATAAATGTGACTAAAAATTATAGAATTTACAAATTCAATTAATTATGCAATCTAACTGACATTGTTTTAATGTTTCAGCTTTATATACTAGTTAATATTGTCAGGAAACATTGATTCCTAACTCGTGTGGATATTACAAAATGCATTGTGGTGTTGTATAATCATACATGCCAATTTTTAAAGATAATGGTGCTGTTATCGAAGCATTGGGATGTATGATGCCATATCTACCCTGCGATGCAAATGTTTATGATACCAGACTAATGTTAAAAAAGAGTGTGGTCCCTTTCAAAATGGATTACTTCAAGAAAACTCCCCAATCAAATAATGGATAAATTTTTAAACTTAAACAGTCCAATCTAATGTGTATTAACATGCAAGTAATATGTATTAATTTATGTTTTGTACTTTTTTTTTTCTTTTTTTTTTCCAAAGTTGATTGTGGTGTTTTAATGCTCAAATTTGTAGAATATTTGACAGTAAAATTACCAATAAATTTCACATATGATAATATTTAATTTTTTAAACTTAAGTATGTAGAAGAAATATTTGCGAAAGGGTTGTTTGTGTAAATTTTAGGGGCTCTTAATTCATTTTCTATTTATTTTATACAATAAGTAAATCATATATAGTACTCAAATTAGTATATTTGTTAACATAAGTAATATTTAAGTAAAATATTACTTACTTGTAAGTAAATCATTTGAACATTGTTCAAATTAGTGTATCTTTGAATGTAAGTAATCATTGTAGCATAAATGGCGAAGACATCTATATGTAATATAATATATAACTAAATTCGGTAATGACGAAGACATTCACTAAGGAACGAAATCAAAACAGTCTGGTTTCACTAATGATGAAAGCATTTGTTAGGAATAAAGACAACATAGTTTGGCTTCGGTAATGACGAAGGCATTTGCTAAAATAGTTTAGTTTCATATCAGTCGAAGTGAGCGAACTCATTCTTCATTTATGATGAAGTTGAAAAATGTAATCTCAATTATGACGAAGTAAAAAATTTCATTTATCATTTCTGATGAGGTGGCAAATTATTATTTCATTAATAACGAAATCAAACATTGAGGGATTATCAATGACGAAGTTAGAAAAAAATATGTTTCATGTATGATGAATTGGAAAATTACTATTTCATCAATGATAAAGTAAAACATGTATGCATTCGTCTATGACGAAGTCATATAAAAAGTAGTGGACGTTTTTTATGAAAATTAAAAATTATGATTTTGTTCTTGACAAATTAATTCGGTAATAATGAAGCAATGAGTTTTATGGTCATTGAGAATGGACCACATGATTCGTTAATGTCGAAGACACTCATTAATTATGAAGTTACTTGTTAGTGCACTTCACAAATTTATTTCTTATGCACTTCACAAGCTACATCCATAATTAACTAAATTACGTAAGTTAGATGCCCAATCAACTAAAGTGACACAAGTTACATGCCTAATCAACTAAAGTTTCATAATTTACATGCCTAATCAACTAAAGTTACACAAGTTACATGCCTAATCAATCGACAGTTACAAAAGTTACGTGCCGAACTACGTAGAAATTACCTTTCATAACTAGTTGGTCCATTTTACTGGATTTTTCAAATAGTTTCTTGCATTTGGCTTGGTTGTGACCATATTGGTGACATTAACTATATTTGTTTTTTACTTTTTCTTGTCCTTGTGATAAAATGCAGTTTTTTCATAGTCTACCAATAGATCTTCTTCTCATTTTAGGTGATAAAATAACTCGCACTTTAAATTCATTAGGAACTTCCTACTACACTGGATCTCCAACAGGATAAATTGATTATGTAAAAGCCGCATGTAGGGTTCTACCATAGTAATAAAGAGATATCATTGTATGAAAAGGTATATGTCAATGCCTACAAGCAGCCATAACATGAACATACATAAATTAATCCATCTCAAATTTTCTACATGTCATGTTTTATTGCTCAAATCATTTGATTACTACTTGTTACTTTGAATGTATTAGGATTAATGGAGGCAGTCACTATTCTGCATGCAATTTCACTTCACATGTTAAGTTTAGCTTCTATCCAATTAGTCGACTATGTTGTCAAGTTTACAGCACTTGTTTGATGTTCATAAAATTGTTACTGCGATTTTGCATGGATACTATTCTAGATTAGAATTATAGGCATCTCACGTGCATCTCTAAGGATAACATTCATACACTCAGTAATGTTTGCCGTCAATATGTTATATCAGTTGGTACGAAACATTGATCAAGCCCATCTTTCATCATCAATTTCTTGCAAGGATTGAACAACTTTTATGGAAACCCTTCCCAACTCATCCATGTAATATTCAAACTTGGATAGTAAATATGCCTTTGTTGCCAAATAGAAATGTAGGAGAATGGATTTATGTGTGCGATTTTTTTTGCTTTGAGATTATGACTTATATCATCCACACACAACCCATCATGGTTATTGGGACAAACAATATTCAGTGCATTCTTAATTCCCTTATGTCTTTTAGTGTTTTCCCTAACACATTCCTTAAAACATTCAAAGAACAACTTCTTTGCATGTGAATTGTGCCATCATATTTATCTCTTATTACATAATGAATTGTATGTGAATTTTCTTGTCTGTTATTCATGTCAAAGATCCCTTATTGTTATACTTGCAAGTGTGTTTAGGAACAACTTCTTTTATCCTAAAGGACTTTTGTGACCGATGAATCTTCTTTGCACAGACTTTCTAATTACAACCATCATGAATGCAACGAATCTCATGATGATTAGGTGATGATCAAACTATTTTAAACTCAAAATTATCCTCCACCACAATTATATGTGACTTGTTTTGGACTTTCTCTTTACTATCATACACATAACCAAGCTCAATAACCCCACCCTCAGAACTACCTGATTCAATATTAAAATAATGAGATGAAATACCACTTTTTAATGAACAACCATCAACATTATTTATGGGCTGGTGAGTACTTGCCATCATTCGTTGAGGTACCATAGGAGTTGACTGTGAAGTTGTCACAACACGGGGAGGGATGATAGGAGGCTTAGTTGCAATATGGAATTTATTATTAATGTAAATAGTCCATGGATTTGCATCATATGCATTGTCATTACAATGCGTGTCTGCATACTCTTCATTAGAAGGAGAAACATTATCGACACAAATATCATTCTCATTATGAATGTTCAAGTATTAATGTTGAGTTTCAATCTCATGCATACCAAACACTAGAGTTTTCAGTACTTGAGTATCAGGCAAGTCAAAAACTCGAGTTTCCATGATTTCATCATTGTCCTTTTCTTTCCCATTTATGTCACAAACCTCTGATGATGAACTAACTTGTTTAAAAACTGTACATTGTTGAATGAAGTTGCTTATACTATTGGAATTAAATATACCAACTTCTTTTGGTGAAGAATCTATATTGTTGAATGGAGGATTTGTGGGCAGTACTTCAAAAAACCATGGATTAATTGATCTAAATTTTTCCATAACCCAAATAAAATTTCTAACATCTCTATTTTGTTGTATACTTTGTGAATCACATGGAAATTCACATTGATACTTCATTCTGACAAAATATCTGCTCCTATAAATATCAAAATAGTCATATACTTGATTTTCCAAATCTATATATATAAATATCTCCCTGATATTAATAACTCATGTTCTATAGTTGTGGAAAACCTATTAACTATCATCTTTTTGAATCAATTTACCCCCATAAAAAAAATAATACAAGAACACCATTATCCTCTATTGTACTGCATTTATTTCATTAGCAAACCATGTAAGTGGGTACAAAAGTATAAATTTTTTTTTAAGTATAATTATACTTTGGTACTATTGAACCATTTCATCAGTAGTGAAGTCTAAAATGTCATGACAAATACACACTTCGTCAGTAGTGAACAATTTCGTCAATATTGAATGCTACTTCAATCAGTCCACTTTGGTAATGACGAAGTTAGTTGTCACTAGCGAAGTTACTTATGAAGAGTAATGATTTTCTAGCAAAGGATAATCTCCAATTTTGTCACTGACGAATTAGTACCGAAGTAGTTTGTCACTAGTTTTATTGAAAATCAAACTAAATCAACTCTAAACTAACCTATATCATCCTAAATAATTCTAAATCATCCACCATAATTATCTGAACTACTCTAAATTTAGCATGAGATAAATGACTTACAAAGAAGAAGGGTCAATATCTAATATCATTCTGACAGCTCAAAGTTTGAGAAAAAAGAACAAAAAGAATCTAATCCAGCTAGCCTACTGTTGGATAAGGTTTTCGTATGTTATTGTAATTGATTATCAATCAGTTTCTTCCTTTTGTTTTTTATTTCTTTCGGGTGAGGGAGTTCACTTTCAGTTGGTGAGATCGTAGTTGGTTTTTTCAGAAAAAATTCATGCACATGGGTAATTTGGTATATTCCACACTTAAACTGGCTAAAATTTTTATTCCAACTGGTCAAAAAAATTCAAAACACCCCCAAATGTGACATGGCATCGAATTTCTCTAAAATTTTATAGTTGTATGATGTGGATTAATTGGCCATATGACTTATAATGAATCAAAAGATTACGACCCATTCAATACTCCAAGGGGATGTTTGTTTTGCATAGTGAAATATTTATGAGTCTAATTTGACCCATTGTGGTTAGGACTTTCATTCTCGCAGCCAACAATCTCGCTCTCACTTTCAATCTCTGTTTATCACTATATTAAAAAATATAATAAAAATATAACTATATTAAAAATATATTTACACATTATTTTAGAGAAAAATATTTAAATATTTATTTTTATATTAAATAAATTATAGTCCAATTTAATGTGCATCAAACACATGATAGCTAATTTAATATTTAACCCAAAACTTTATCATACACAAGATGTCACTATATTTGTTTTTTGTCGGCCTAATCTATTTTGACTAATTCAATTAGAAATAATAATTCTGTCAACCCTGCATACCAAGCATCCCAATCTTGCATCCCAAACACCCCGAACAGTACAGGAGGTTTTTCCCATCATATGAGTGCTAGCTCGACCTCTATCAACAAATACAATGACCCTATTTAGTTTGGTCCACCACCAAACCAATGGCATGCCCAACTTAATTTCTAAATCCAACGCATCTTACTTTGTATATATGTAATATTGAAGTACTTAAAAAAAAATAAAAAATATATATATATATATATATAAAATACAGCGCTTAAAGAAAATTGGGCAAAATATAAATTTTCACTCTGTTTTTTAGAGTTCAAATATCTTTTCTTTATAAATCGAAACCTAATTTTTAACTAACTAACTCTTGATATATATATATATATATATATATATATATATATATATATATATAAAATACAGCGCTTAAAGAAAAATGGGCAAAATATAAATTTTCACTCTGTTTTTTAGAGTTCAAATATCTTTTCTTTATAAATCGAAACCTAATTTTTAACTAACTAACTCTTGATATATATATATATATATATATATTTGTTTATTTTTCCCATTTAATTTTCAAATAACAAATAAATTTATCTAAGCTGCCAAATGGGACAGCAGTCTCAACTAGGGTAAGGCAGTGACTGAACCACCTTACCGAAGGAGGGCCATCCCCGTTCACTTTTTGTAAAGATGAGAATAAAAAAATAAAAAAAAATCCTCCAATGGATCTGGGTCCAATCACTATGAATGTACCTTTTTAAAAGGAAATTGGATCGCCTCGACACATGACGAGTTGAATATTAATAGATCAACTTAATTTTGAATAAGTTCACGGCTGTCGTGAAATAAAAAAACTATCAATTTATATTATATCATGAATCATTAATATTTAATTTTTCTGCTGTCAATACATATAAAAGCTAATTCATCAAAAAAAAAAAAACATATAAAAGCTATGTCAGTGCATTATAAAAGCTAGAAATTGGTTAGATACATTCTACGTTCAAAATGGTTCTAATCAATAATTCTAGAATTCTAGTTAGACTTTGTAAGAAGACATTTTCATCCTTTTAAAGTACTTTCAGCCATATTAGAATCTGGAAACGTTCTAAATAATAATAATATTTGTTATTATTATTATTATTTAAAACAAAAATCTTAAAACGCGCAGAAAGCTCTTCAAATTTTTGAGTTAAGGATTATATATATATTTGTAAAACCATAAAAAGAGGGATTAACATTCAGATTGGTGCGCAATTATATATAAATTATACAAAAATGAAATATTATGATCCGGTGGTAGGGATCTTGCTAATGAGAAAAGCAACCATACATGTCTCCATGTTTGATGGCAAGGAATGAATTGGTGCTACAAAAAGTTGTTAGCCAAAAGACCTCCACTTAACCAATGACATTGACTACATGTAGAGTCCCTCTAATTGCTTCAATCATGCATGTCCAACTTTCATACATTATATATTAATATGCTTTTAATTCAATGTAATTTCAAAATTTTAAAGCTTATTATATGTAATTTCAAGATTTGCGAGGTACTGATATATAGTATCTATATATATGGGGCTAGCAATCTTTCTTTTCTTTAGTGTTATGCTCAACTTTCTGTATACTACTTTTCAATTTGTTACATTGATTAGTGTCCACGTCAATTCATCATATAAATTGTACCTTGAAAACACTAATCAAACAAATAAAATAAAATAATGAATTCGTAGAAGCATTGAGGTAGAATATCCTCTAAACACACAGTGTACTAAGTAAAACTATATAAAGTTGGTGTCAGCGTCAAAATATATAATTGGATATGAATTAATTAGGTAGTTGTAGTCCCACGGCCAATATGGCTTGTGCTTTCGTGTAGTCTCATCTACTTTCCTTTTCTTTTTTTGGTGCGTACTTTTTTTTTTTTGAAGTTGTCTTTTCATGTCATATAATTTTTCATTAATAAATTGCATTTCAAAACTTTATATATTTGAATTTCATTGTTGGAATTTGAAGGTCTTTCCTTTTCTGAGGCGTACTGCTTTAGGCTCTATCATCATATAATAAATATTTCCACACACACATACACACATATATATAGGTGATCATCTATATATCTAACCCATACCTTCAATGGCTATTTCATGGTTTCTCTTCCTGATCAGCCTCACTTCCACCCTGCTCGTGACTGCTCTTCACTCAGTTGCTAAAGATAACCAAGATCAGGCAAGTTGCTATCTGAATCATTGATCTCTTACGCATTTAATTTTGATATGTATGGTTAAGTATTTGTCTTTTTGCCTTGACGTTGTAGGGCAAAATAATAAGCATTTTATTTTACCATGGCCACACACAGAGACATACATAAATTGGCCCTTGGAATGAGTTGGCTAGTTTAACACACACACACACACACACACATATATATATATATAGACAGATATGTTATCTCTGTGAAATTGTGGATGCTACAGGTTTATATTGTATACATGGGTGACAGCCCAAAGGGAGAGAGTTCCAGTACATTGCCCTTTCTCTTAAACATGCTTCAAAAGGTCATCGGCAGGTTAATAACTTTAACTTTTTCGTCAGGATGTGTCTGATTTATGTTGGTCAATGCATGTCCTTGTGAAGTTGGCGGGACTAATTACACGTACTATAGTTGTCAAAGTTAAATAATAATATGATATGTGCCAACAAAGTGAGTATATATATAATAATGTAATAGATCGGATTATGAGCTCAACTGATTTAAATGTGTATTTGAGATCTTTAGAGAAAATTTCGTTATTAAATCTAATGTAAGGGAAATGCACTCAATTATAGAGAAAGATGGTCAAGTATTCATATAACCAAAATTCAAAATAGTTAATTGAGCATATTGAAATTTTCCTAAATAGATGATTGATCATAACTTCTTTTTTTCCAATATCATTGTGTGTATTCCAGCGATAATATTGGGCCAGAATCTGTACTTCATACATACAAAAGGAGTTTCAATGGATTTGTTGCAAAGCTAACAATTGAAGAAGCTGTAAAAATGGCTGGTGGGTGTGAACCAAGCTTTTCCTTGATTATATATATATATATATATATATATATATATATATATATTTACTTTGAGAATAAATTAAGGATTAATTGCTGATATAGAAATATATAGGAATGGAGGGTGTAGTGTCAGTGTTCCCTAGCCGAAAGCTACAGCTCCATACAACAAAGTCATGGGACTTCATTGGGTTTCCACAGCATGCTAAGAGAAGCACAATCGAAAGCGACATCATTGTTGGAGTGTTCGACACTGGAATTTGGCCGGAGTCCAAAAGCTTTGATGACAAAGGATTTGGTCCACCACCTGCCAAATGGAAGGGCACTTGCCAAGTCTCATTCAATTTTACTTGTAACAAGTAAGCGACTCAAAATATTTCTGTATTATGTATATAGCAATTAAATTAAAATTGTTATTCACAAGTAACATTCCATGGTACTATCTTCATATCTTGAGCACAGCTGAGAGCACACTATGACTTTGAGAATTGAATAAATACAACTAGTTTGAGAAGAAAATTTAGTACACTTAACCTAAATTAATTTTAGTTTATAATTTCTTAGCAACATTATTTACCTAGATGTTAAAATAATAACATTCACAAAAGCTTAAACTGTTAGACAATAGGTTTAATATACATATCAAATTATAATAAAGAAAGACTGTGTTTCAATATTCCCCCTACTTGTTTAGAATTTTAAAACTCTAATATCATGTTAAAAAATCACTATTCCCAAAGCTTAGGTTGTTAGTAAGATAGGGTGTCAAAATTCCTCTTCAATTATAGGCTATTTTAAATTATCATTATTTCCAGAAGTACAAGCTGTTAGTAAATGAGTTTAATATATGTATTAAGTTATGATAGAGAGAGAGTATCAATACTAAAATCACCAACTTATTTACCTATTCATGTGACGTATGTGAGTGGCTCAAAATAATGGAAGCCGAAAATTGCAATCACATTAGTTGGTAAATAACTTAGTGACCCAGTATCCGTGGAACAATGTGCATTGATTGGTTTTAACTTTTTTATGAATCACACAGCAAAATTATTGGAGCAAAGTACTACCGCACTGATGGATTATTTGCCAAAACTGATATGAAGTCACCAAGAGATTCAAATGGCCATGGGACACACACTGCATCCACAGCAGCCGGAGGCTTAGTTAATATGGCAAGTCTATCGGGCTTTGGCTTGGGGACGGCACGAGGAGGGGCTCCATCAGCTCGTATCGCTGTATACAAAATATGTTGGTCTGATGGTTGTCAAGAAGCTGATATTCTAGCCGCATTCGACGATGCAATTGCTGATGGCGTTGACATAATCTCTGCTTCTCTTGGTACTACTGGTCCTGTTGTTTATTTCCAGAGTGCAATGGCCATTGGTTCCTTTCATGCTATGAGGAAAGGAATATTGACATCCAAGTCTGCTGGTAATCAAGGTCCAGACCTTTCCACCATCACAAACTTTGCACCATGGTCTCTTTCTGTGGCCGCTGCAACCATAGACCGCAAGTTCTTAACCAAGGTTCGCTTGGGAAACAACAAGAACTTTGAGGTACTTGCAAAATCTTATGCCATAAATTAGTCATTATCATCATTTGCTAAATGTCACAAAAATTGTTGATAGCCACTAGTTAATAAAGTTACAATTTAAGTCATGTGACTCTTTATGTGATGAATATAGGTCACCAATGTTAAATGATATTATGTTTTAATATCTTTTACATTCAATGTGGGACACAATATTACCATCACATGAGCAGTCACTTTATTAGTGTTATTTCATTACTAGTGGTAACAAATAGTATCTTTTGTAATCCAGTTTCTACTAACAATTAAAAGATTAATCAGTACAAAGCCGTCTAATTAATATATGTTGAGATATAAAAAGGTAGAGTGGGAATGAGGGAATTATTTACATACTGTACCCACTTCACATTATATAGCTTAAGCTTTTTGAAGCAATAGTGATTCAACAATATCTATAGATTTAAAACTATAAAACTAATATTTGGAGGTTTTTTTGTTTCTTTCTTTCTTTTCTTGCCCCCTAAATTGGTAGGGAATTTCAATAAACACATTTGATCTCAACAATAAAAAATTTCCTATAATACATGGTGGAGAAGCTCCAAATACTACAGGAGGTTTCAGCGCCTCTTCTTCCAGGTAAAAAGTAATAAATAGGAGTGCCAATTTTCCGACTGTAGCTCATTATCTACTTAAATATCATGTAAATGTTAAGGTACTAACAAGCATATAGTGTTCAACATTATATATTTACAACGTTGGTACTACACTTAATGCAGCCTTTGTGAAGATAACTCGTTGGACAAGAACTTGGTGAAGGGTAAAATTGTTTTCTGTGATAGCTTCACAACCGGAGAAGCCCCGCTCTCTGCTGGTGCAGTTGGTATTCTAATGCAAGGCCGAGTTGTGAGAGATGTTGTTGACTCTTTACCCTTGCCTGCTTCTTTCCTTGGTGTAGACCAAGGTAGCAGAGTTGAAATCTACATGAACTCAACAAGGTATAGTTATATGTATTACGTACTCTTCAAGTTAATTAATTTACATAACAAATTACACACATTAGCCTAATTTTTTGTTATAAAAAATAAAAAATTAGAAAGCCAATTGCAACGATATTGAGAAGTAATGAGGTAACCGATAAGCTGGCCCCTTATATCACATCCTTTTCATCAAGAGGTCCAAATCCAGTCACCCCTAATATTCTCAAGGTAATTACTTTGTTATTGACCTTGTAAATGTTAGCTCTATCACTGTATATGTTTGTTAAGCTAATTAAAATCTTATGGAGCTATATATTTATGTTAATATTGTAGCCAGATTTAGCTGCCCCAGGAGCTTATATTCTAGCAGCATGGTCTCCAATTGCACCAGTTTCAGGTGTTACAGGAGATAAAAGATTAGTGGAATATAACATAATCTCAGGGACATCAATGGCCTGTCCACATGCTACTGCTGCAGCTGCATACATCAAATCATTCCACCCCACATGGTCTCCAGCAGCTCTAAAGTCGTCCCTCATGACTACAGGTAATGGGTTTCATTATGATTTTTTTGACATATATACTATAGCTATTAGCTATAGCCTAATTAACCCTGTAATATTTACATTAATTAATTTGTAAAATTCTTTGCATGCAGCAAATCCTATGAGATCTATTTTGAACCCTGAAGCAGAATTTGCATATGGGTCTGGTATGCTAAACCCTCTTAAGGCTCTAAATCCTGGCTTGATTTATGATATTGAGGAGCTTGATTATGTAAAGCTTTTGTGTGGAGAAGGATATGGTACAAAGTTATTGCGAATTATTACAGGGAATGATAGCATAAGCTGTTCCGAAGTGAAATATGGAACAGTTAATAATGACCTAAATTATCCTTCGTTTACTCTTTCCGCGTCACCTTCAGAATCTATCAGTCATGTTTTTCATAGAATTGTCACAAATGTTGGGTCACCAACTTCCACATATAAAGCTAGCTTGGTTGCCCCATTAGGATTTGATATTATAGCTGAACCTAGTGCTTTATCTTTCACATATCTTGGGCAGAAGCTATCATTTGCGGTCAAGATTAAAGGGAAAATGGATGAATTTATGGTCTCAGCCTCTTTGTTATGGGATGACGGTACTAATTTCCAAGTGAGGAGCCCTATTGTTGTCTATGTTGGTAATTAGATTGTGTGTACGTACCAATTAAGGACTAAGCCATCACAATAATATTATATATTCTCTCTCTTAATTAGTTAAGTTGGAGCATTTTCAATGTTAATAATAATTTTTTTTCCTTTATAAAAAAAAAAAATTGTTACTAATAAATTTTAGCTTTTAGAATTTTTAAAAAGCATATGTATGTATGTGTTTTTTGGAAAGAAGATGGTTCTTAATTTTTGAATGATCCAACACTCATTATCTATACGTGTGCAAATTGATAACGAGAAGTGAAGCTATATGAATGGGGTATATGATCGTTGTTCAAGGTTAATATTATGTAATCTAAAATGAAGGACAATATTGGTAGGTAAAACATATTATTAGTCAGAGATTTTGAATTAACATATTATTCTAATATGTTTAAGATGATAATTAATTAACATACTTTTAACAGCATGGTTAAAAATTAATGTCATTTTTAATTCGATCTAATGTTTATAGGAAAGTACCCATTAGGGAAAGCCTTTTTTAGATGGGCAGGAAATCCCACAATCATGGTAAAATTGCATTAATTAGTTATGTCAATACATTATCAGTTAATGAGAAAAAGCTAACTTTGTGAGGAATTAGAAGTTTATTATTAAATTATTTGTATACCTCTCAAATTTTAAAATGAACATAATTAAAAGTTTAGTCAATACACTGGTAGCCACATTCATAGTGCCACAACCGACGACCACCAACATTGACACCCCTCAACATCACCCTCTCTTTTTGTTTGGCTGAACACCCACCCTTATTCTTCTTCTTCGGCCAACCACTTGTTATTCTTGTTCTTTGGCAGACCACCCCACTTTTTTTCTTATGTTTTATTGTTTGGAGCCTTCATATATATAGTGGTTAGTTCATTTGGTCTCTTGGCAATAATTTTTTTTTAAAATTATTAATTTGTAAACTTTTTTGTTAGAGAATGCTTGGTTGTTTGAATATGGCTATTGGATGTGTTAGAATCAATGAAATGACTTAGAATGCTTGAAAAGAGTTAGAATGCATGATAGGTGCTTGAAAAAATGCTTTAATGAATGTTGGTTGTTTTCAATTTGAATTTGCTTATGTTTTGAAAAGTTTTGGTGTTAGAATGCAATGTAGGTGTTTGAAATAATACTTTAGTGAGCTTCGTTGGTTTGGTTTTGAATTGGTTATGAGTTATAGATTGATTTTATGTTGAGTTGTGTTGATTTAATTTTGGTATTAGAATGTATGCTAGGTGTTTGAATAAATGATTTAAAGAATTTTGTCTAGTTAATTACATGTATTTTTTTTACTTCTTTATGTTTGGATTTTTGAAACTTTTACTAGAAAAAAATTTTTTTAAAAAAAATGGAAGAGGTGGGGTCGGGGGTTGGGCATTAGCATGGAGTGTTGGGTTGTGGGGCATAGGGTAGGGGGTTGAGAGGTGTTGGAGGGGTAGGGTCAGGGGTTGCATGTGAGGAATTGGAAAGGCTAGGTTGGAACTGGTGGGGTGAGGGGCCAGGGGGGCAGGGTACGCTGAGCAAGTGGGCTGTGGGGTTGGGGCATTGAGGGGGGTGTAGGGCGCAGGTAAGTGTTGGGGGTGTTGGGGAAGTATGTAGCGCATCAATGTGGAGGGCTGAGGTACAGGGTTTTATGACCGTACAACCAATTATACTTTCAAAATTAGCAAAATAACTATTCACTTTTTGATTTATCTAACATAGCCAGAGTGTACTTTTATAACTTGTACATTTACTTCCCTACCCTTTTAACATCCTAATTTGAATTGTGCATTTTTTTTTCTCGTATATTCGACCAACCTGCGCTTTTGTTCTTCTCATTTCACTGCACACCACATATATATCCGAGTGGATTGTGGTTTTCATACAAGCGGATGGTGTCATTGCTTCATCGTCGCTGATCCCACTTCGGTGCCGAAGAAGAAGCTGGTTAGTGGCATTTTGGTTTTTTTGACAAGTAAAATTTTGAGTTTTATGAATTTTGAAGTAAAGTTTTGATTTTTAGGATCTATTACGTGTTTTGGGTGTGGTTGATCCGAGCGGATTGCTCTTTTCATCTAACATTCGTGCTTCATTATCGCTGATCCAACTTGGGTGCCGAAGAAGAAGCTTGCTCCGATTAATGACATTTTGCTTTTTTTGAAATATAAAGTTTTGATTTTTATGAATTTTTAAGTAAAGTATTGAATTTTAGGAGATATGGTTTGCGTTTGTGTGAAAAAAATGAAATTTTTTCATGTTTTAGCGTTCCTTTCTTGTGTAAATTGTAAAAAATAAAATAAAACCCAGTGAAAAGTAGGAAGATGCCGGCGCCGAGGAAGACGGCTGGCTTTCATGAAATCCAACTGGATTTTATGAAGTCCCACTAGATTTATAAAATTATTATATAATAAAATAATAATAATTTATTAAAATATATAATAATTTTAAACACCAAGGGTGAACACAAGTCACTTTAGTTTTGTAGTTTGCATAAAAATATATCCCATTCTCCATTCTCATCAATGATCCATTGTGAACAATTACAATTCCAATATAATCAACACCTTCCATTCTAAATGCAAAACACATAAAAATTCAGTGAGAATAGGTCGGATATGAAAGTTGTATGGTCAAATCAACAACAAAAGGTAAGTATTAGATCAAATCCGATCGGATTCGGCTAGATCCGACCAAATATGGGCTAAATCAGACCTAGTTCAGTAAGATCCGACTGAATATGGACCAGATCCGACCGGATATGGCCCATGTCCGACCGGATATGGCCCATGTCCGACCGGATATGGCCCAGATCCGATCGGATTAGACCATATCCGACTATCGTCCTACCTCTCTGACAGTAAAAAAATTAGCAAAATAATATAATATAAATGTTGAAATTTGAATGTACATACCTTTTTCGATAAGTGCAGTTTGGGAGATGAGTTTAAAAGAATAATTTGATCATGTATTTTTATACAAGAATTTCATATGAGAGTTTTGCAGAAGAGAGTTTTTCAGTTTAAAATTTTACAGAAGTGGTTAAAATAAAAATTAATTATTGTAATAAATTATAAAAGTTGGTTTGGTAGCGAATAGTTTTTCAAATTAAATAAAGGTAAGGAAGTAAATGCACAAGCCATAAAAGTACATCCGGTTGGATCTGGCCGAATTCGGTTAGATTGGGTCCATATCCTGTCAGATCTGGCCACATCCGATCGGATTTGGACCATATCCGGTCGGATCTGGCCAAATCCGATCGAATCGTACTAAGCGGTCGGTTGACCCAATCTACCCAATCGGTGCTATGACACTAATATTAATATTGATTATAATAATAATTATAATAATTATTAATTATACTTACAAATTACTATTCAATTTATGATTATTTTAATTATTATTAATAAAACTATTTAAACTTAAAATAATTTAATTATTAATAATAAAACGATTTAAATTTAAAATTATTATTGAATTTATATTAATATATTATACATAATTATTATATAATATATATTGTATAATTAAAATACAATTATATAATTTTGCATTACAATTATGCAATGTTCTATATATAATAATATATTATTTTAATACAATTATATCTATATATATATATATATATATACAATATAATTTTATAATTTATTATATCATTAATAATTTATTTATAATTTATACGATTGAAATCCGGTCGGATTTACTGAAATCTGGTCAGATACAAATAACATCCGTTCAGATATATTGAAATCCAGTCGGATATGATTGAAATCCGATCAAATGTATCATTACTCATTTTTTCAATTCAATAAACACTTATTAATAATTAATCTGTTATTATTTTCCAATTAATTATTATTCATAAAATACTTTAAAACTTACAATTTATTAATTATACTTACAAATTACTATATAAATTGTTTTGATTATTAATAATAAAATGATTTTAACTTAAAATTATTTAGTTATTAATAATAAAACAATTTAACCTTAAAATTATTGTTCAATTTATATTCAAATATATGCTAATTACTAATTTTTTCAACATCAATTTTTTCATTTTAAAAGTTAGGATTTTAAGACAATTTTTTTAATTATTTTAAATTCATATTTATTTGAAATTAATATTCATATTTACTAATATTAATATTGATTATAATTATAATTATTAATTATACTTACAAATTACTATTCAATTTATGATAAATTTTAATTATTAATAATAAAATGATTTTAACTTAAAATTATTTAATTATTAATAATAAAACGATTTAAGCTTAAAATTATTATTCAATTTATATTCGAATTAAGGTGTTAAAAGGTAAAAGGGTAGGGAAGTAAATGCACAAGTCATAAAAGTATATTTTGGCTACATCAGATAAATCGAAAAGTGAATGGTTAATTTGCTAATATTGGATGTACAGTTGGCCATAAAACCCCGGAGGTGCATGTTAAGCTTACGGGGTGTGGGGCTGAATTGCGGGGGGTGTGGGGCGTGAGGTAAAGGTCGGGGGGATAGGAGTTGGCATGTGAGGGGGGTGGCATCGGGGTATGGTTGGTGGGGTGTTATCGGTGCCACTACCACCCGTCAATAGTGGCCTCGACCATATTTTATTTTCAATTTTTTTCTTTTTAATTATTTTTCCTTTCACTATTCAATTAATATTTTTTCTTTCACTATTCAATTAATTTCTTTTTCAATTTTTTTCTTTTTCTATTCAATTAATTTTTTTTCTTTCACCATTTAAATAATTTTTTTAGGGTGTTTTTTTTTACTCAATTATTTTTTTCCTCTTATCTTTTATTCTTGTGGTGGCATTGACATTTTTTATATTGGAAAATTTTTTTCTTTCTTTTTGATATTTCTTTATTGTTGTGTTCAATATTTTATTTTTGACTAGTTGGTTTTGAATTAATAGGAAATGACAGAAGCTAAGCCAATCAAATACCCTAATGCTTTGTATCTTAAAGTAAATCATGTTCATGTCACTTCCAGGTCTACTATTGTAAAGTGTATTCAAGACATCAAGAATAAGTTTAAGCAAAATCTCAAAAAACTATATACATTGAAAGAACAACAACTAAAGAAATTTGAAGAAAGTTGTTTTGATACTCCTTTTTTAGGAATGAGGGATCTTGTATTAAGTGAAGGTATTGTACACAACTTGATTATCCAGCAAGCCGAAAGCATATGTCCAAATGTGATAGAGTTTAATTTTAATGGTAAAGGTGTCATCTTTACTGAAAATGAATTTGGAGTAATAACCGAGTTGAACATGAATACTTCATTTGATGTTTCTCCTTCACCAAGTTCAAATCGGATATGGAACAATATTTTGTGACTTATAAAAGGTAAAAATGCAGAGTTAATGATGGTATTCAATGGTTTAAGGCTTAAGGACCTTGATGAATAGGATGACTTGGTCAAGTTGTACTTGTTATACTTTTTTGAATGTGGCATACTAGGAAAGGAGAGCAAAAGCTCAATCAAGCTAGATCATTTTTCTATGGTGGAGGACTTGATATATTTCAATTGATATCCATGGTGTTGGAGTCATACAATGCAATAATTATTGCCTTACACAAAGCTTTGTCTCTTTGTAATGGACAACTAAATTCATCATACACTTATAGTTTATATGGTTTTCCTTTGACTTTCCAAGTAATGCATATAATTATTTACATTTTTAATTGTCCTTTGATATTAAATTGCATGTTTTGTACTCAATTAACAATTTGCATTTCTTTTCTTTTTTTCTATTAGGTATGGAGGTACGAGACAATCCCTTTATTGGGACAACTATATGCTAGGAAAGTGATTCCAAGAATATGCAATTGGAAGGCAAATAACGTGTACACTCTTAGCGATGTTAAAAAGTCTATATTTGATAATGAAGAGGTAAATTTATATTATTGTTATTAATATTACTTAATTTTATTATAGTTTTAACTTGGTTATTAATTGTGAGTAATTTATTATTGTTGTTCATTTAGTTATGTACAACCACATTTTTTTTTTGGAAAACTAAGGCTGTTAAATGTGGAGGAATAATTTGTTTGCTTACTTAATGATGATATCCCAATACCACCTATTAAAAAGCAGAAGATAGTTAAGGAAAAGATTGGTTAAGGAAAAGATTAAGTCCAAGAATAATACTCATATTATAACCAGAAGCCACTCCCGTTATTGAGAGACCTTCGATCGATAATGGTCAGACATCTTATTGATCATACAATATAAGTGTTTTTATAATAATTTTTGTATTTATTTATTTATTAGTCATTTTAAGTTTGTCCAAAAATTTATTTTTTTATTATATTTTTTTCATATAGTTTGATGAATTAAAAGCATATATGCATTCAATGGATATCAAAATTGACCACATTTCAAACGATTTCAATACCTTCCACAACGACTTCAACAAATTTAAATTGGAATCAATGCTAGAGTTCAAATCAATGAATGACACAATTCATAGCATGCTCGACTTTGTGAGAAAGGTAACTTCTTTTTTAATTAATGCCTTTTTTTTTAATAAATTTGTTCAAACTTTATCAACTATTGTATTAATTAACTTTATATTTCATATTTTAATGTTAGGGATATCATCCATCAGACCATAACACTTACATGCATGATGCAATGAATATGCTGGAGGACGAGGAGAATGAAAATTATCGTCATCAATTTAATGCAAATGAGGGTGATAGTGAAGTTTAATATGTGACACCATTGAAGGTGCCACATCATGAACCACGATTGAAGAAGCGTGTGGATAAAATGAAGCCACCTTTTATTGTTACTATGGAGACACGCTAAGAATTAAAGAATACATTGCCTCCTCTAGATAATTTTGATCCAAAAAGAATAGATTTGGATCAAATTGCCTTGAATTTTTTCAATTATATAATAGATGGTGAGGACGTATATCTTGATTACATCATATATGTTATTAAGATGGAAGTCTTCCACACCCTTACTAAAAAGTTGCATGGTTGTCGGATGAGATGAAAAAATAATAATTTTTCTAATTTGCTTTTATACTTCGCATATGTATTTGTGTTTTTTTTCGACGTATTAAATTAAATTTACTAATTTGGAACAATTACAGCATATTAATATTATAACTATGTTAATATATCAACGTATGGACAAGTACCCACATTTATTTTGTGTGAAGACAGCCATAATAGGCTCATATTGTTAGGTTAGTTAATGTTAAAAATTATGTTTGAATTTATTTTATTTTTATATTTGTTTTAATTTTTTTCCTCTTTTCTTTTTACTATAGTCAAACATCGATGGGCAACGATGAGATTTTGCAAAATGCAAAATGGAGAGATATAAAGACAAATAGGTTGTTGTCTTATGAGTTTGATTTGACATTGCTAGATTACATATGGAGAACTACTTAAAAACTGAAAGGAAGAAATTGGATTGACTATGATTACGTAAATTAATTAATTTTTATTTTTATCCTTTTATATTTTTAATGTCAGATACAATTCCATTTTAAATTTTACAAATTAATTTTTTTATTTATGCTATGTAACACCCCTTTAACCAAATCTGGAGACCAAGCTAAAGGAATGTCATGTCTAAAAGTGTTCAAAATGATTAGTAAAAGAAATAGTTCTTTTGGATAAAAGTGAAATTTCAAATAAAAGTTTTCGTTACTCTTTAGGACCAATTCCAAACCTTTAACAACAACTGAAAAGTCATAGTGATTCAAAACTTAAATTATATGTAGATTATTACAAGTACCCACAACGTAAAGAAGCTGTCTAGACTATCAGAGTATATTAAATGTCCAAAAGATATTAAAAATGCAGAAAGTCTATTTATACTGCTGTCTCCTTCCATTGGTCTGCCATAACACTGCCAAGCCACTCAAGCTAAGCTTTAGGTGTTACCTTAACAAAGGAAAACAAATAAGGGTGAATGGAAATCACTCAGTAGGTTCCCAAAATACAAGTGTTAGTGGAATGTAGAATACTGATGGTTGTCGATAGTAATAGATTACCAATTTCCATTTTCTATTTAAAAGGAGCATTCTTGTGTCAACATAATGCATATGCAAAATACAGTCTTTTCAAAACACTTATGCAATGACTCTTTAAAACTCATGTTTCTAGGACTTTTTACTTAGCGTAAATTTTAGTTACGCTGGAGCTAGTTACCTGTAGGTAACTCTAATTTCCTAAAGCAGCACATATGCATCATCACATATGCATACTTTCAAGGAAACTCTTTATATTTAATCGTTTAGAGGAAACAATGTGAGTGGGGAAGAGACCCGCTTGCATCTGCGTCATGCAAGTGTTGAAGTTACAACCACCACATATACCAATACGCTCGCATATGCGCACATACGAGAATCCAAACTCTCCACTCACTAGTTAGTGGGACCGCAACTAAACGATTCACATAACACATCCATATGAGCTCCATTTTCTATATACAAATGCCCACGTATGCATAGCCATGACTCTGCAATTCAAAATTTGTGAAACATGATTCTCATGAAAAAATCGATTGAATTATAAAGAGGCCAAAATTTCTATGGCATGGTTCGATGCATATGAATGCTCATGATTCTCTTAACAATGGTAAGCCTCAATATTATCTATAAAGCACATGTAGAAACCAAAGTAATTACTAACTAGAGCACAACCCAATCGTAAATAGTATCCAATCTAGTTAGACTTATTCGAATCAAGTATCACACCTTATCGTATATAACTTAAAAAAGGTATAAATCATATATTAAAACTATTCAAGCTTTAAATAAGAAATTAAAGTATAAAAGAAAGAAATTAAGCATTAGGAAATAACTTTCTATATAACACGTTCTAAGTAAAATTAACATGTTCATTAAATAGTAAAACAACTTAATAGAACTTAGCTAAACAAAATATAACTTAATTAAACCTAAAAAATGTTACTTTACTAATTATTGCATAAAGGAATCAACCAAACATAAGATACCACTTGCAAAACTAGCAGTAATGTATTTACTATAATATGTAAATTTAATCAAATCGATTTTAGCATGTTCGTCTAATTTTGTAAAAATCATAACTAACTCATTCTAACTTAGATTTACATGATTCCAAAAACAATATGTTCATGACTTAATATAGTACATGGAAAAAATACGTCACAAAATTTACAAAAATTATAACCTTAGTAAAATAGTGAAATCCCGTGGTGCAAAAGTATTGTTATGTTCTAGGATTTTTCAAAAAATGAGCAAAATTGTCAAAATCATAAAACTCTCATCTTAACTTCAAATTGAACAATTACAAAGCCAAAATGACCGTGACTCATTGAATTAAAAGGAAAAAATATGAAGAAAAAAAAAATCAAAAGCCCTTCAAATTCAGCCAAATTCGTGGATTAGTGTACTGAAATTTTTTCAAAAATTCTCAATCAACCAACGATTTTGTAAAAATTATTTCTCACTCAATACTAATCCAAATAGTTCATATCAAACCCAACTTATTACAGAAAAATTTATGAAAAATTTTCGAACACAAACCAGAGTTTCAAGCAGTCAAAGTTCAAAAAATTTCAGAAATTTTTTTAAAATTTACAGTTTAGGCACTTTCACCTCTTTACAATAGTAGATCAAATCTTGCTCCACTCAAATCACATTTCCAACATCACAAATACCATAATATAGCAATCCATGATAGTATTTCAAAAGAAATAATCATAGTGCACAAAGATAAGAGGCATAACTAATTAGATCCAAAGCCAAACATACATAGATCTTCCAAACTCAACCAAAACAAGTATGAGTAAGGGTCCCTACCTTTGATTAGCTTAAACCCTTTGAACAATAAAAGGAAAAACCCTAATAAAGCTGCTGGAAATGGCCGATTCACTAAATCCTTCCCCCTTTCTTGAAGTTTAGATGAATTCCTCTTGAAAAAGCTTGAAAAACCCTCACTAACACTCACTTTCTCACTCTTTTCTTTCAAGAACCACTTTTCTCTCTCTCTCTAGGGTGTAGGGTCGGCTGCCAAAGTATGGAATGAGGGTTTGGTTCCTTCACACATAGCTTTAAATAGTGAGGACTAGGGTTTTAATGAGGTGGCAAAAGCTAGACCACTTTTTGACCAAAACTTGACCAAGTCAAACTTAGTCTCCAAGTAATCCCACTGCACCTAACTAAACTTAGCTAAAACCCCTTCCTGCATATGCCATGTATACAAGAAAAAAAAGTCTCAGTTAGTCCACTGCCAGTCTAAGTGATGACGTGATAGGGTAAACTTTAACTTTGACTTTGACCACCAATAAATACAAACACAATTAATTAGTTAAAAGCAAATAAACAAGTTAGCCTTAGTCAACATAAAACCAATTCAAAATCATAACATGACAGTTACCGGTCTAACTGTTGATTTTGACCAGAGTTGACTTTGTCCAAAAGTTCTCATACCAATCAACATTCCCGATGAACATTGGGTGTTCGCATATATTAATCTATGTAACCACCACATTTTCCTTTACGATTCATAATTAAATTCCAACATGGATTATGATCGGTTTAAACTATTATGGATTATGTTGCCATATATATTGAAAAGTATGAGATTTTTACAAGATGATTGGAAATTAAGGCAACAATGACTCAATTCTCATATTTTTATATTAATGACTTTCCAAGACAATCAAATGGGTATGTTTTTCATTTAGAAATATTCACTACTACAAAAATCACATTTGGCGACGTTAATATAGTGATAGTCATGTTTGAAACCATCGCTAAATATATTTAGTAACGGTTAGGAGGACCGTCGCTATATATTGTTCCCTTTTGACGATGATTATTTATAAAACCATCACCAAACGTATATAATTAAAAGAAAATAATAAAATAATAATACCTTTTTGACAACGGTCATAAATCAAATAGTCATCAAAATGTGTCATTTTATAAAAAAAAATAAAATTATATTATACTATTAGATAAATTATATTAAAACATATATATCTGACAATGATTTTATGTGAAATCATCGCCAAAAGTGAAGTTTTAAAAATTTAATTGAAATTAAAATTTTTAATTTAAAAATAAATTTTTTTATTAAATATAATTTTTACTTTATTATTAAAAAAATTATATTTTTGGCGACGTCATCCAATATTTTTAAATTGAATATATTTTTTACTTGAAAAATAAATTTTATTATTAAATAAATATTATTAAAATATTATTATTGAGCGACGGTTTAATATGAACCCGTCGCCAAAAGAGTTATCAGGGCGTGGGTGCCCTTTCACCCCTTTTCTTTTTCTTTTATTCTCTCTCTTCTTCTCCAAACCAGATTTGAAAAACTCTTCTTTTCTTCTCTCGTGCATCCACCCTCTTCCGCACATTCAGTTTCCTTTTCTCCAAATTCCCCAAAATTTTCACTCAACCTCACCTAACGCCCCCTAATGTTGTTAGGTGCATCAACCTCTTGGTTCCGTCGGCCTATTGGTTCCGTCGACCTCTTCGTTCTGTGCGCTTCGTTCCATCCATCTCTTTGTTCCGTCGACAATGACCGTTCTGTCGACCTCTTGAAATGTGTCGTGCCTTCAAATTGTTGTGGTCTTCATCCTCGCCTTCGGATGTGCGTCTTTGTTCCATCGAACTCTCCAAATCAGTCGCCGTCCTCCTTCAAACTGTTATCCTCCTCTGAATTGCCAAAATTAGTGAAGGTATTACTCTCTCTCTTCTTTCTATCCTATCCTAGTTTCTTCTCTGTTTTATTTTTTTTTTATTTCGTTTCAGCGTGAGTGAAAGAGGTGTTTATTTTTTATTTATTTATTTTCGTTTGAGCGTGAGCGAAAAGGTGGGTTTGTGACGGTTGAAAACTTTTTAAAAAATAATAATATTATTATTATGTAGATTTTAATGTAGCTATTATTAATTATTTATTTATTTATTTTTTCTTTGGTATAAATTTTATATTTACCTGTGATTCTGTTTTGATTTGTATTTGTTCCATTCTACGGTTCACTATACAATAAAAATTAGGTTTCACAAATTTAGGGAGACAATTAAGTTTCTGTACACTATTATTATATACGTATTTTAGTTTTTTTCGTTGCCAAGGAATAGTAATATAGGCAAAGTTTGACAGATTGTTTGAGTTTGGAGTTTTCATTACTTAAGATCAATCAGTGCGTAAGATAATGATGAAGTTTATGAGATGCTAAAGAAGGCTAATGTTGCTGTGCTTACTAATGCACGTGATTAGTTATGTACTATTGAACGATTGAATACCTTCTAGCTTCCTAAACTTTGTAAACTGCAGGTTTTTTTCTTGCTTTTCTGTAAAGATTATATATTGATTGTCAATTGTTAAAGCATGCATTTTCCATAATAGTAGTCGTCCATTCTTTTATACTAGTGTCTTGAACTGGCGTCGCCGGTCCGCTCCTTGTTTATCCGTGTTAGATTGTATCTCTAGAATTCAAATTGAATTTGTGTGTATCACACTCATAAATTACTGGCTGGTTCTTAGAATATGATTCTATTGTATATATCCTACAATTTAGTTGGAGAACTGGAATTCTGTGGAGCAATGCTGTGGTATTTAGTTGGCTAGCTATTCCATAATGGTGCGTGCGATCTCATCTGCTGTCCATTCTTATATTTCTAAGGTTCTCATTTGTTTTCATAAAAATACATGGTTGTCACCGGATCAGCAGAGAACGGTAAGCATATGCTAAGCTTTATCTAAGTTTTGAGTGGAAGTGCATTGGCAACTTCGTTTTCAATTGAGGCTCTCTAACACAAAATGTGACATAATATTTCTAGCTTGTTTGTAATAATAGAAAGGGTTCTTCTGTTAAAATACCGTTATCATATGTAAGATATAGTATATACTTTATGTAATGACCATTAAAATGCAATTAGAGGTGAAATAATATAACTATAGACAAGTGCTTGTAGTACAGCTATGATTAAATTTTCATTACTAAATATTTCCTTGTTGGGTGAAAATCTGTAGATGCTGGGTTAGAATCTTTACCCACTTGTGGAACAGCTGGAAATTGACAATGGAGCTAAGGTTATGGGAATGTTTCTGGAGATGGATCAAAGTGAGGTCCTGCATTTGCTGGAGTCACCAGATGCTCTAAAAGCAAAGGTAGATGAAGCTATGGAAGTCCTGAGAGATGTTGCTCCGCAGCAGTAGGTTGGGAATGCAACTGATCAACTGGCCTTATTGTCACTTGGTAACAACCTTGTGTCTTGAGAATTTGATTGCGGGCATAACTTTATTCTTATAAAACAATGAGATTGAGAATATTAACTTTTGTATATTTTATTGATATTTTTGTATATTTTATTGTTTTATACAATTATTTTGTTTTAAATTAAATTTCATAATGATATTTATTTGCTTTTAATTAAATAAAATAAAATAAATAAATTGTAATATAAATTTAAAATAATAAAGTATAATTAATAACACTATATACCAATTTCAAATAAAATAAAAGAATCAATTACGATAATTAATTTGTAGATTATTGAATAATTAAAAAAATAATAAAATACAATTATAATTAAAATAGGGAAATATTAAATTATAATACTATCATAAAATAATAAATTAAAAATAATAAAATATTTCTTTGGCGACGGTCACATAAACACTGTCGCCAAAACTTAATTAATATAAAACAATAAATAAAAAATAATAAATTATTTATTTGGCGATGGTTACATGATGACCGTCGCTATATCATTTCAGTTTTGGTGATGGTCATGTGACCGTCGCAAAAAATGTGTTAGTTTTAGCGTCGTCAAACAAGGAGACGGTATAGTGCCCGTCGCCGAATCCCCTTTTTATAGTAGTGATTAAGTAGTAGTATGTTTTTCATTTAAAAATATTAAGTTGTATTTATGTAAATAATTGTATATCTTCTTTTACTAATTGAGTTTGTTTTCAAGTTGATTTTGCAGGGCGGATTATAGAGTGTTAATGTCAAAGTGTATTGAATATTTACTGAAAAAAAGTTGGGCTATATCAATTGAACCACCCTGATGTTTGCTTTTATTTTAAATTACTTATACAGGTCCAGGTCATATCATTTCACCCCCTATATTTAACAGTCCTTAATTAAAAAAATTTCTCTCATATGTGGCATATACAATGACCTTTTTTCCCTTTAAATTTTATTAAATATTTAGATAAAAGTAAAAATATAAAATTATAATAAAATACTAATTAAAAAACAAAATTTACAAAATTTCTATCTCTTTCTCTCTCTCTTCCCTGACTGTTCCTCTGTCCTCCCCTATGGTTTCTTTCTCTCTTTCCTTCAATTTATTTCTCCAAAACAAAACCATCAAAAATTAAAACCAACCACTATTTCTACAAAAACAGTACCATTAAAATTTAAATCTAATAATTTTCAATGTCCATAATTCTTAAAAAAAAGAAATCATCAAAAACTAAATCTTTCTTTTTCCCTCTTCGTTGTTTCCTGATAAATAGATAAAAATAAATCACACAAAAGAACCATGTCAGATAGAAGATTATATAGTTGCAGATGGAAGAATAAGAGAAGCTCAAATACCTTATCTCATGAAGCTTATGGATCCAACGATTTGGCAATTCGGGTTGGCGATGGCCAGTAGGTTGGTGATCTAGTGTTGAAACAAATGACCGCGAGATCATGATCGGCGTAGAGGAAGACAATTAGGTTGTATGGTGTTTGTCATTGGAGAAAAAAATGAAAAATCCATAATAACCAAGTTATTATTTCCGAAATCGTCGATTTCTGGACGCGTTTTTGATTTTTTTGCAGTTTTGTCTTTTTCGTCGAAATTAGCGGCTTCTGAATTCCTTGAGTATTTTGTGAGGGCCAAGAGTACCCCATGAGGAGTCGAGAGACTTTTTCTACCCAATTTACCCTTGGTCAATGTTTGACAAAATTTGACTTTTACTATTTATTAGTTTAATAATATAGTAAATATCTTCTTACTTTTACTTATTCTATTATTATTTTAAAGTTGTCAATTTAGAATTGTCTTACCTTGTTAGCCAACCATTCTTCCCCATTTCAATTCATTTTGCTTCCATTTTCATTCTAGAGAGAGAAACACCACATTTTAGAGAGAGAAAGTGAGAAATTAAAAAAAATCAAGTGAAATTCAAGGGTTAGGGGCCGGCCATCAAGGGGAACTCTTTGGCATAGCTTGTATTGAATTTCATAGTTTGGAAGAGAAGTTTTCTTGCTTGGAAGAGAGGTACGCAATCATTTTTCTTGGATTTTTCGTGTGAATCTTGTGTGTTTACTTGATTAAATGCTAGATTCATGCTTGAAATTGAGGCTTTGGTGATTGAACATGCTTAATTGGATGTGTATTGAGCATATGGTAAAACCCCCAATTGTTTGGGTTTAGGATTTTATGAGATTGTTGGATAAAGCTTGAATTTGTTGAATTTAAGCATGGTTTAATGAAATTGGTTGATGGATTTGGTGTTGTGCATGCTTAATTTGATGAATTGATGAAGAAATCAATGTGTGTAAGCTTGTAAAAGGGCTGCCCATTGTAGGGCAATTATGTGAAAATTTTACATGTGAGAGGCATTTTGGTCTTTTCACATGTAAAGGGTATTTTGGGTATTTTTGAAAAATTGCAAGGGTGTTTTGGCCATTTTGCATGTAAGGGATACAAATGAGATTTTTAAAAATGGTTGAGGGAAATTTGGTCATTTGCATGTAAAGGACATAAATTGAATTTTCAAAAAGGTCATTGACATTTTCATCATTTAGCATGTGGGGATGTAAATGTAATTTTTGAAATTATTGAGGATATTTTCGTCATTTTCCATATAAGGAGTAAAATTGAAAATATTTAGAATCGGAGGGGTGTTGTGATCATTATCAAATTCCAAGTTATTTTATTATATATAAATATAAAATTATATGGAAGCTCGAAAAGTGGCAATTAATTTCTATTGGGAGGGGATACTTTCAAGTGCTTTTATTTTCTACAGAGGATAGGCAAAAAGTATAGTCACATGGCTATTTGAATTTAAAACCTGGTATAGTTCGACTTCAAGCTTGGGTAAAAGATTTTAATCCGGCAACACAGAAATCAACGAATATTCAGATTGGGTTAGGTTTTATAACTTAAGTTGAAAATTTTGGCATCCTCGCATTCTCATGGATCTTGCAAGAGGGATTGGTCGATGTGGATTGGTCATTTAATCACTCCACTATTGTAGGTAATTATGGTCATTATGCTCGAGTTTTGGTCGATGTGGATTTAGCTGGATTCGTTCAAGAAAAACTGTTATTGGAAATGAAAGACGACTGTATTGAAGTAGATTTATACTTTGAATCGTTCCTGAATTTTTGTACTTCTTGTTATAGTGTTGGTCATTCAGTGGCTAAGTACAAGTCGGTGATTGGAAAAGCTTCTTCTGATGTTAGATATAATGGCAAAAAGAAAGAGAATAAAGCTCCAGGCTTGACTCAGCTGTACAAACCGAAGCAGGCACCTCTTCTCCATGTGGATTCGACTACATCCTTTGTGCCTACTATTAATACCTCTGAGGTATTAATACTGACGTCACAATTACACCTATAGAGGAAATAGACCATCAATAAGCTACAGTTCTTTTTAATATGGCTAACACTCATACAAAAATGGGCATTGATGTTTGATCAACTGCTTCGGATCTAGGTGCTACTCCCAACAGAACTGATTTTAATACCAATGTGGGTAAAAGTGTTCAGATTACATTAGAGGTTGTTCAGACTCCATCATACCATAGTATGGCTCCACCCCAGGTCACATCATGGGCAGATGCTTTTAGCGATTTAGAAGATGAGACTGGTAATGATGCAGATGATGTTGTCGAAGATGAGTGGCCGCCCTTCCTTCAAAACCTTCACAGGATTTCAATGGTACTTCAGATGTAGGTCAGCATTCAAAATCTATGGCCATGGTTCTGTTCGCTTTGTCCGGTTCACTTATCACAGCACAGCAAAACTTGGATTTGGTTGCTTCGCATCCATCAGTTTCGGAAATTGCTTATCATAATTTATGGAATATAGTTAAAAGAAAACTGAGTCGACCAAAGAAAGGAGAAATAGCCTGAAGATTGTGGCTCTTGACAGCGAGATTGGGATTGACTAAGCCTTTCACAAGGGCTTCTCAGCACACTATTCACTGATTTTTATTATCTCTGTTTTATTGCTAATAGTATATGGTTTTTTATTTATCTTTCCCATCTGTAACTTTTTTTTTTTAATAAATTTGGCTTAGGTTTTTTGGGTGGTTTGGCGTTGTCTGTATGGCTTCCCTAACTACTTTATTAGCCTAAATTACCTCTTTCTAATCTATTTGATTATTAATTTATATATATATATATATATATATATTCAAATACCCTATTTATAATTTATTTATACAATTATTTGTATAGTTATAAATATAGTTATATTTTACAAAATGTATATATTTTATGTGTGTATTTATTAAATATGCATAAGTGTAATTAGTAAAGGTTTATGTATATAAATAATTATTTATGTATTAAAAGGAGTATTAATTTACTATATACAAATGGGTATATTGGTGCATTAGTGTATAACGTATATGTATAAATTGTATTTGGGTGCATGTATATGTGTATAAAATACGTGTATACATATATGAGTGTGTATATATGTATTTGTGTATATATATGTGTGTACGAATGTATTTTTATATATGTGTCTTCATATGTATGTGTTTATATATTTTGGTAATTTTTTTGTGTACTCGAGGATTATCTTGGTAATTATCGAAGTGACTAGTGATATTTTAGTAATTATATCAGTGTGATTGGTGTTTGTCAATTATAGACTTAAGCAGGGGCATTATGGTAATTATCGCTATCAGGTGGGATAGTTTGGTAATTATGTATTTTATTACAATATTTGGTTGTATTTATGTATTGTGGCATGTGCATCCATTTGCATAGAGCAACTTAAGAGGTTTTCCTGTTTTAGGCGAAATGATAGATTTTTCTTTGAGGGCTTATATTTTTAAAAGTGGTTGCATTAGAGTGAGTGTATGGTTTTAAACTCTGTTTTCAATAGCTCTATGAATCACTGACCACCGCTGTGGGTGGGTCGCTCTAGAACGGTGATTTATTTGTATACCAACAAACGGCATGGTGTTTCGTGTGACTACACGAAACACAGAGAGAGAGAGTGAATTATTCGGTTTATAAAAAAAAAAGAGAAAAATGATGATTTTATATGTATGATGATACACTACAAGACATGATATTGACATATGTATATGGATTATCTATTGAGTATTTTTTACTCACAGTTGTTTGTCCTGTATGTCAGGTAAATCCAAAGCTCCAAAGTAGGGCTTGGTGGCGATGTAGACTTGGGAAGGTAAGGCAAAGTGCATTGTTCTTCCATGGTTTTTTCTTTCATCCTATTTTGGACAAAGATACTCTGTATTTAATTAAATACTTTTTTTTTACATTGTGGGTGTGTATACTTTACTTATTTTAAAGTATTACTATTTTATGGTGTGGCTTACAAAACTGTCCCAAAGAGTAAAAAAAGATTTTAATATTATCGTGGTATTGTCCAAAATAGTTTTTAAATATAAATCGAATTTGTGTTTGAAAAGAAAAAGAAAAATTTTTACATAGTAACTACACCTTACTTGGGAACATATGCTCGGGTAAGGGGGTGTTACAAAATCATTGATATTGGTGGTTGAAGGAGAAAGGGAGAGAGAGCAAGAAAGAGAGAGGAAAAAGGAAAAGATGAAAAAGAAACTGACACTTACCGGGAAGGAGGAGAGATAGGTAAGAAAAAAAAATTATTTAATTTATAAATTTAAATCTTTTTATTTATTTCATTTGAAATGACCTATCTGTCCTTCAAATGTTAAGTTAAATGATGGAAAACTAACGGCAAAAGGGTATTATGCTATTTTTCAAACTTATATAGTTGACTAAATATTGATTACGTCTCAAGGGATCTATGATAATAGCCCTAAAAAAATAGACTTGAGCCATGTGGATATAACCTTTTTTAGGTAATAATATGCTATTGAGGTGTATTATAGACAACTATTAATTTAACTTAGTATGTGTGCATTTATTAATATATAAAGTTAATGGATATCCTTATATTTACCAATTAAATTTGTTTTTTAAATTTTTTTTTACAAAGAATTGATTTCAAGTTTTGAAATTGAAATTTGATACCAAATTACAATATTACTGTAGTGATAATTTGTTAACTAAAGTTTATCATACAAAGTCATAAACGAATATTTATTATAATTGAGAATAAATTCAATTTTAACGAAATAATATATAACAAATTGCAATAAAATGTAAATTTGTTGGAAGGAAACTTAAAAAAATAAATTACAAGTGATAACAAAAATTATCCTGGTTTGGTGGTGCCTCCACCATCAAGCCACAAGGGCATGTTGGTTCCCTCACGGGCTTGGTGGTGCCCCATCACCAAGCCCCTGCTAGGTTGTTGGCCACCACCATCATTATATTGCTACAATTTTCTTTAATATGTGTATTATAAACAAATTGTTTCCCATATTTTTTTAGGTTATATTTAAAATGTTTACTGGTGTTTGGCAAACAAATACAATTTTAATGAAAAAAGAAGAAGATAAATATTCAATACATACGAAAACTAGGTCGCACCACCACAACAACCACCATCATCATCACAAGCTATAGGTTTGGTGTATCTTGTCCGGTTATGTCCCAAGTTCCTACGTCGTCCACATTTGTATTTCATTTTCTCTTCACCTTGTCATATCATATTTTTTTCTTGGCCTGCCAATACCACATCTTGTTGTGTCCAAGGGTTGAATAACCTTCATTTGAACTTGAGATGAAACATCCCATTGAGTTATGTCACCAATAGAATATATAAATTTTGTATAAACTGCACGAAGTGTATCAGCTCGTAATTACCTTGACCATATATTATGGTACTTGATATGTTGGTCGGTACAAACATGGTACCATACCATGTACACATGGATATTGATCAAAGTCAAACTTCCTACATGTGCAAGACTTGATATTCAAGTTGACCTTACTATCTATTGAACCACCTATCACCTTATATTCATAAGGGTTTATGGGTTCAACAAATGTATGTTGTGTAGTTTTTTCTCCTTTTTTTTTCAACTGTTCTTCAGTTCATGTCCTTAATGAAGTAGTCATATTGGCAGCAATAATTCGACAATCATGGAACCATGTTTGTAACTTCAACCGAATACTTTCCAATAAAGGTAGGAGTGGCATTTTTCTTGCTTCCCTTAGTATGCCATTCATGCATTTAACAATATTTGTAGTCAATATGTTGTATCTTGTAACCCGAAACTTACAAGCCTACTTTTCAATTCTATTTCAAATAGATATTCTACCACATGTCCGCAACTCATTCATGTAATAGTCAAACCTTAATGACAAATATGCATTTGCTGCCAAGTAAAAAGTAAGGAGAATTTCATCTTCGTGTCCAAACTTCTTAGACTTCAAATTTTGTCTAATATTATACATACACAATTCATGGTAAGAGTTGTAATAAATAACTTTTAATTCATTTTGAACACCTTTATGTATGTCCGATACGAATACTAATTTTTCAAGTTCTCCATATGCTTCTCTAAAATATTGAATGAACCATATGTATGAGCTTCATTTTCAACATCCCCCACACTAAAAGCAAGCGGATAAATTTGATCATTTACATTTACAATTGTTGCAATATATAGATACTTATGATATGTGTGCATCAAATTTGTCCCATCAATAGCAACAACATGCCTTGTATTTAAATTAAATCCCCATATACTTGCTCCTAATGCCATGAAATAGTATTCAAAATATTCTCCATCATCTGTAGCTTTGTGTGTGATTGTTCGTGGATTATTAGCTTCCAACATTACAAAATATTATGGAAGCCTTGAGAATGATTCTTCTGCAATGCCTTTAATACTATTAAATGCATGTTCTCATGCCCACAACACCTTATCATAAGAAATGTTTATACCATATTTTAACTTCACATTAAATTTTATCTCACGTAACTTGTATACACAAGCGATGCCTTCATATTTTTCCTTTATAGCTTCTCCAATAACTCTTGCTAGTAGTTTGCCTATGATTTTCATGGATGGCTTGTAAATATTGAAGACAAACATATTCTCCATCATATGCCTTTACAATGAACAACGTCTCCGAATGAGAGATCTTATTAGCATAAAGTTTCCAATTGCAAGTATCATGAAAGCAACAAGCCTTGTATTGAGTAGTAGATGAGCATATAACCTTGAATTGAAAGTTATTTTGGATAGCATACAACTACAACTTTTCCTTCAATTTTTTTTTGTCATCATACACTTGGCCAATGTGAAATTCATCACTTTTAAAGGAACTAGATTCTAAATCCATGAAAAGGAATCAACCACTTTGCAATGATGTTGTAGAAGTACGTGAAAATGATTCACCTTTATGACTAAGTTTCATTCCAGAATTATGTGAACTTTGTAATTTAGGTTTTATAAAAGGCGACGCACCAACTTCATTTTCTCCGCCATCATTGTTTGATAATTTTCTTTTACACAATAAAGTTACCAGAACTTTAGAAGGCGCCAAACGTGTTGCTCGTTCATGCTCACTTTGTGGCAATTAATTTTTCAAAGGTGTTTCAATTCCTGGTGCATAAGTTTACAAAGGTTTTTCAATTTTTGACAATTGAGTTTGCCAAGGTGCCACACTTTCCCAAGGTGTTTGATTCCCCAATAATTGGGTTTTCCAATATGCCTGATTTTCCAAAGGTGTTATAGTTTTCAGCAATTGAGTTTCCCACATATGTTCATTATCCCGAGTAGGACTTTGTGGTATATGAGTTTTCCATAATTGAACTTCCTCCATATTAGATACATTTACATATTTACTCTTTTTTAATCTTTCTTCAAATTCAAAAGAAAGACAAAATGATGAGAAATGATTGTTTCCACTACGTAAACTGAAAGTAGTAAATCTATCTTGATTGCCTTGCTCTATACGAAAAAATTGAGGAACCCTTGGAAAAATTTTCATATATAGTAGAATCGTGGGCATAATTTCTTTAATTACTTGAAGAAATATTTTCACATCTCTATCTCATTTAATTTCTTGTGAAGCACATGGTTGGCAAGTGACTACATAACAATATTTCATCCTTAAATTGTATCATTCACAATCAACATTTACAATATTGTAAACCTCATCCATCAATTGCTCATAAGTACAATTTATAGGAACTTCTATAACTTCCGATTGATAAGTCTTGAATTGCCAACGATTATCATCAACTTTGTACCACAGCCCTCCATAAAACACTACAATTATAATAGTAAGATTGGATTCTACTATGCCTATGTGTGATTCAAATATACCATAATATGATAAATAAACTGTAAAATGCTAACTTTAAATAAAGTACAATAAAATACAAAAATATGTTGTGCATTGTCCCTAGTGGTTAGGGCACCACTAGGGCGCTAGCCTTCTAAGGGCACCACAAGGCGTCGGTACCCCCACCACCAAAGATAATGCACAACAAATTTTTGCAGATGGTTTCTTTTTATTCTTTTGATAAAAATTCTACTTGAAATGTAACACCCCTATACCCGAGATCGAAGACCTGAATAAAGAGATGTTACTTCGAAAAGGCGGTTCAAAATAATAATACAAAAAAATTTCCTTTTGAAACATAACCGAAAAACTGAATAAAAGCTTTCTTTACTCTTTAGGATAAAATTAAACTGCTGGTATTAATAGCAAAATCAAAATATTTCTAAACCCCGAAAAATGCGATTCTTTACATAAGACCCACAACGTAAAGAAAATTAACTGTATCTCTATTAGAGTTTTAGTATTATTAAAAAGGAAATAAAACTGCGGAACTAATTTATACTGTTACCACCCTCAGCCGGTCCACCACGTCATTACCAAACTACTTGGCTAGTCAAGATTACCTAAACACAAGAAACAAACAGGAGTGAATGAAAAACACTCAGTAGGTTCCCAATATGCATGTGACGATGCAGTGTAATATGCTATTAAAAAGTCAACAAACATGAAAACCTCTTGTTCGTTTCTCTTTTAAAAGCAACCATCTATGCAATAACTTTTAAAACTCTTGTACGTAGGAATTTTCACTTTGTGTAAGTTTTAATTATGCTGGAGCTAGTTATTCGTCGGCAACTCTAATTTCCTAAAGCAGTACACATGCATATTTTCAAGGAAATCCTTACATATTTAATCATTTAGAGGAAACGACATGAGTGAGTATGAAACCCGCTTGCATTCGCGTCATGCAAGTGTCGGGGTTACATCCCACACACACCAATACGCTCACATGTGTGCGCATGCAAGAATCTAATCTCTCCACTCACTAGTTAGTGGGACTTCTACTAGACGATTCACATTCACAATCACATAAGCTCTATCCATGTTAAATTTTAACTGCCTACAAGTGCATGACCATCTCTATACAATGTATAACTTTTAAAACATGAGTTAACAAGAAAATAATTTCTCTTGCGTATAACAAAATTTCCATGATGGGTTGCAATGCATGCGTATGCTTATGCCATACCTAGCAAACACCATTCTCATGTCATCAATATACATAGCTTCAAACACAATTAACTCTCATATGCAAGACAACACATGCATTTAAATACTTATATATATATATGTGTAATTTTATCATGCATAACCATAGGTATAAATTCATTCTAATAACTCAAGTTATTATTTACTATATGCAAATCTATACATATTGCAAATCTATACATATACACATCTATACATATATATAGATTCATACAAATATATCTATGTGAATAGACCCATTTATTTCTAAAGAAACTATTTCGAAATAGCATTCTAATTACAAAGGAAAGCAAGTATAGTCATATTTAAATCAAATTCTAGCAACTGTACTTTATAAATAAAATTGTAACCTCACTAAATTAACTAACATAAGAAGTATAAAGTTTCATACTTTATTAGTTTAAAAACCTAAATAAATATCAAAGTTGATTTTAGACAAAGTAGTCATGGAGTTTGATTTAAATCCAAGTCCTAAACTAGTCACATTATTACATTTACTTAGTTTAATAAAACAATACAAATAGCTGATCAAGTATAGCTCACTTTAATGAGGCCAAAGAGAAATCTATGAAGAAGGTGATACGAGATAAGGAAACCAAACAAGCTTCTATGCTCACTTGGAAAGAAGAACCTTAAAGATTTTTCAGGTGCTAATGAGCAGGGCACATAAGTATGCCAACGCCGAAGTTCTTATGAATTAAAGATGTAGTGAAATGTCACAAGCAGGAGAAAAAAGAAAGAAGACCCTCAATGAGAGTAAAAATGAACTAGAGAGCAGTAGGTCACCAAAAGGTCCTGAAGGGCACTTCCAACAGTACACTCCATTAACTGCTTCTTTTGATCAAGTCTTTATGCAAATCAAGGACCAAAACCTCATAAAATGGCTTGAAAAGCTGAAATCTCCTCCAGAAAAAAGAAACCTAATCAAGTATTGCTACTTCCACAAAGATTATAGCCATGACATAAAGGATTGTGTTTCTCTAAAAGATGAAATGGAGTCTCTTATTCAGAAAGGTTTCTTAGGAGAATTTGAAGATCAATATTCTCCTCTACAATTTGATAGGATAAGAACCTCAATGTAGATTCTTTAACCTAAACATAGACACCCATTCTTCTAGTAGAATATAGGTCATATACATATTGCTACAACAAAAAGATTGCAAACCCAAGTGTAGGTTGTCTCAAGTAATAAATTCTCGGGAGTCCGAGGTCGATCCACAAGGAGCTAATGAAGACAAATTAATAGAGATAAAACAATATGATTTAGTAACAAAAATTAAACTAATACAAGTTGTTCTTAAATGGAAGGGATTTGCTAAGGTTAGGGGATCCACTCTTGGTATATAAAATAAGAACAAGATTAATTCTTTTTATAACTCAATTAGAATCCACGCACAACGGAGGTTCCAATTGGAAAATATAACATTTAAAATTCATTTGTGGTTATATATACTTTGTATTATATTTACTTCTAATTAACAAATAACATCAACACATGTAAATGGGTTCAAGCATTCATTGTGCCAATATCTTGTCAACAATGAATCAAGATCCCCATTTTACAAGGAGGTTTCTAAGTTAATTGAAAACAAATACAAAACATATAATAACAATTTCATAATATAGACATTAACACTCAAGAAAGAGATTAATCTAATCTTATTTCATAATCAAGAGCTTCACCCTTTCACCCAAGCAAAATGAGGATTAGTTACTCATAAGAAAGAAGAAAGAAATAAAGAAGAAAGGAAGAAGGAAGAAAATAAACATGATTTCTACTAAGAACAAAAGGAGATTACAACAAGAGAAACAACAATACAAAGAGTATGATCTGATCTCTCAATTCAGAATTCCCCAAATGAGTATTCAATGCTGCTATTTATAGATCATTAAGGAAACAAAATGCCAAAAGACTTGTATGAAAATAGACACATAGTTAGGCACACTTTGAAAATATATGCCATGCTTGTCTTCCCACTTGAAACGTCCATATCGCACCGAATTCGTTAGAATCTTCCTTTGGTCAAAACATACAACTTGTAGCTGCACGTCTTAGCTGTCCAGAGCATCAAGAATTACATTATTTGGGCCAGTATTTTGTGAGATACGGCTCAAATACTGACCCTTGTTGGGCTGGCCTCCGAATGCAGAATAGTTGTGCTTTAGCCCTAAATACGGCCCACTAAACTTCTGAACTGGACTTTGTTGATAACTACAATGTTGTAGTGCATTAAGTTATCTTTCCATTGCATTAAGAATCATCTTAATTGGCCTTCTAGATTGAGAGATACATTCATTTTATTAACCCTGTATCAAAACACATATTTCAATTTATTTTTACTTTTAAACTTAAATTTAAAGAAATTGCATAAATTAGAAGAATTAATGATACTTTTAAGTGTATAATGATAATTTAAACTATAATAAATATACACTTTTAAGTGTTCATCACAACCCCCAACCAGCTTATTACTAGTCTCTAGTAAAACAAGCGTCACTGATAAGTAAAGTTCACAAAGTTAATCACCATTTTCTTCCTTTGATCAATTCAAAAAAATAAACTCTCACTTATCTATTTATTTTTAAGATATTGTTAAACTTTCTTTTGGTGCTCATTTTCACATATATATGGAGCTAGTTATGAATAGAGCAAAAATCAATTTCAATGCTTTGTTAAGGTTACTTCCTTGGGCAGGGGTCATTTATTTATTCATCAATATTTTTTTTATTTTTTATTTTTAAAAAAAATAAAGCAATAATATACATCTTTAACTCATGTAACGAGCTTTGGGCTAATGACTCCCAAACCAGTTGGTCTTAGGGCATTAGGTGTTAAGACACCCCTATGAGCTTAATACTCGGGTTGTAGATACTTATTTATTTTTGTAGACAAATGCAATGTTTGATTCTTAAACTTTCTCCTTCACCTTTGTATCGAGCTTTAGACCAATAACTCTCAAACTAGTTAGTCATAGGGTATTAGGTGTTAAGACACCCCTATGGGTTTAATTGCTCAGGCTAAGGAGGTTACAAAATCAAACTTTATCCACGATTTATTTTTGTTTTTTTTTTTTTTTTTTTGTGATTATAATTAAACTACCCCTTTCCTTGGTCATTCTCTTTTAGCAAAGCAAAGAAATAAAATTATTATAACATTTCATTTTTTTGCAACCCATAATAATATGTATGAGTGTGTGTGTGAAAGAAAGTTTATCAATATGTACTAAAAATAGCTAGATAAATAAAGATATACGAGTTTATAAACTTGAATTTTTCAAAGAGAATTAAATGATAAAACTTTGTTACTTCTACAAATCAAGACAAAATAATAACCTCCCTCCTTAGATGCGTCTCAAGAGTAAAATTACTCCTTACTCGGCCATACTTATTTGGTTTTAGTTACAGCAAATTAGTTAGTTAGTTATCTAATTTTTTTTTTTTTATTATTATTTTTTTTAGAAACTCTCACCCCCAACCAGATTTCAACATTGTCCTCAATGGTTAAATATAACTAGAAAAAAGGCAAGAAGAAGTTACCTGATGCAACATTTATTGGAAAAGAGAACCCTAACAAACACTGAAGTGAAAATAAAATGATGTAAGTAAAACCAAAGGATAAGGAAGTTATAAAAGCGAGTGTCGGATCAAACTCAAACTTACTACCTTGTTCGACCAATCTAAGCTGAGCCATTCTTGGATCGGTGCATGTATAAACGTTGTAGTTTATCAATTAACTCGTCGGCGGTTGAGAAACAAGGAGTTGTCGTGCGAATGAGAGATAAAATTCATTCCACAGCATGATTAAGAAAAGATAACAAACCATCAAAAAAATTATTAACATTCAACAAACCTATGGGTTTATGATGGATGTTCAGTTGGGACCAAGAGAGCATTTGAAAAATTTCTTCCAAAGTACCATAGCCACCAGGTAAAGCAATCAATGCATCAGATTTTTCAAGCATTTTAGATATTCTTTCATGCATGGTTGAGACTTGTATTTCCGTTCCAATTGTCATCCCAGTGATATTGGTTGCAGTTAAGGCTTTAGGAATGATACCTAAGACCTTGCTTCCTCCTACATGTGCAGCTAATGATACAGTCCCCATTAAACCAAGACTACCTCCCCCAAATACTAAATGAATCTTTTTCTCGTGAGTACTTGGAGGGTGTGTCTGCTTTTAGAAACTCTTTATCTTTCCGGGACTTGATCCACAAAATACACAAATATGTGTGAATCGACAAACAGAAACTCCCTCCATCTCGACCTTTCAATGACTAAGATTTGGATGCTAATGAGGAAAATTGATGTGTTTAAATAGGGCAAAGAGACCATGCAATAATGGAAAATGCAATGATGATACCTATATAGGTAGACCAGCGGTGTGCAAACAATGTTGACATTTTAAAAAACTTTTTTTAAACAAAATAATGACATGCATGTAGTTGTGATTGTGGCTCACATCTTCCTCGGTTTTACGTCCAAGCGACTTAACGCCTTCTATGAGTGAGGATATGCTTCCCATCCAATTTTCTTATAAATTGGCAAGCGTGGTCGTTTAAAGTCGATTCCCAGACTATGGCGGTGTTGTTCATCCTTGAAAAGATGCCACAAATTAAGAAGTTCACGATGTACAACTCCACAAGGATGCGTCTCAAGAGTCAATAAGATATCATCCAATGACTCCTACTCACCCATCCTTAATAAAGTTTATTTTATCTTCTCGATTAATGGAAACCATTCCTAAAGAGCGACATCGCATTTGCAAGTCCATCGGGCACATTTGTGACAAACTTGCATTCTTTTGCTCTTCTCCTTTTAGAATATGAACTCTTACCCATCCGGGCATGTACGAAACAAGCGAATCTGAAGATTCACCAGCTAATCGGACCTTTGCTTCAATTATCCGGTATATCTCCGGGCATGCCTTTATCCATTAACAATCGTAATCTTGCACACGGCTTTATAAATTTTATTAGAGCATTGTGAGGAAGAAAAGGAAAATATTTTCTCAAATTTGTAAGAGTGACATCCATTGTAAGGAGAAAAGATCGAGTTATTATGGGAAGCTGAAAATAAACCGATTTGAAAATCACGAATACCGTTATCCGCCACAACCGGGAAGAATTTAAAAGGAAAGTTAAAAGGAAAACAAATATTTACATTGATTGACTATTATTTTCATAGCGGTAGAAAGTGGAATTAATTCTTTGTCAAAAACATGATTATCTAAAATGGTTTGAGTCTTTGTCCATTTACCTTAAAAGCGATTACCATTTTAGGGTTCTCTATGTCGATGGCCCCATAAGCATACACATATTTAACAATGAATGGACCGCTCCACCTTGATCTTAATTTTCCGGAAATATGTGAAGCCGAGTTATAAAGCGAACCTTTTGACCAACATCAAATGTTTTTCTTAAAATTCTTTTGTCATGAAAAGCTTTGGTTCTAGCTTTTGAATTTTGAATTCTCATATGCATCATTTCTCAATTCTTCAAGTTCACTTAATTGTAACTTTAAGTAAATTGCAAGCATCATCAAGGTTTGAATTGAAAACTTTAATGGCCCAATAAGCTTTATGTTCAAGTTCCACGGTAAATGCGGGCTTTCCATAGACTAGCCTATAGGGAGACATACCCAATGAAGTTTTAAAAGCGGTTGATGCATGAAGTGTATCGTTTAGTCTCAGACCAATCTTTCGATTTGGACTCACCGTTTTTCTAAAATTTGTTTTATCTCCCTATTTGCAAGTTCTACTTGTCCATTTGGTGAGGGTGATAAGGGGTGGTAGCTTTGTGTGTAATTCCATATTTTTCATTAAAGATTCAAATGGCCTATTGAAATGTGTTCCCTATCACTTAAAATGACTCGAGGAATTCCAAAATGACTTAAAATATGTTCTTTCAAAAATTTAATCACTGTTTTGTGATCATTATTTCGTGTTGAATTGCCTCTATCCATTTTGAAACATAATCTATCTACCAATATATACAAAAACCAAATGGCGATGGAAATGGTTCCATGAAATCTATACCAACAATCAAAATTTCAATAACAAGAATGGGATTTAATGGCATCATGTTTCTTTTTGAAATGGATCCCAATCTTTGACAATTATCACATGTTTTGCAAAATGCATGCGTATCTTTAAATAAAGTTGGCCAATAAAATCCGCACTGCAATATTTTTGCAGCCGTTTTCTTTGAAGAAAAATGTCCTCCACATGCTTCTGAATGACAAAAATTGATAATGCTACTTACCTCATTGTCGGCTACACATCTACGAAATATCGTCGAGCGATTACTTAAGCGGATAGGGGTCATCCCGGTAAAAGTTTTTCACCTCGGTTAGAAACTTTCTTTTGTCTGTGAAGTCGAATTTTGGGATTTGACCTGTGACAAGAAAATTGACAATGTCAGCAAACCATGGTAAGTTTGAAATACTAAAAAGTTGCTCATCGGGAAAAGTGTCATTAATTGGTGCAGAGTAAAAGGTTTCATCACAAATAAGTCTTGATAGATGATCAGCCACAACATTTTCAACTCACTTTTTATCTCGAATGGTGATAGAAAATTCTTGAAGTAAAAGAATCCACCTAATCAATCGAGGTTTGGCATCTTTCTTAGAAAAGATATTTCAAAGCGCACGATCACTAAAGACAACAATTGGTGAGCCAACAAGATAAGATCTGAATTTTTCCAATGCAAATACTACTGCAAGCAATTCCTTTTCGGTTGTAGAATAATTCAATTGGGCCTTATTTAAGGTTCTACTTGCATAGTAAATGACATACGGTTTCTTATCTTTCCTTTGTCCTAACACCTTGCTCCAAGAGCATAATCACTTGCATCACACATAATTTCAAAGGTAAAGACCAATTAGGGGTTGCATGATAGGAGGCAGTAAGCATGGTTTTAAGTTGAACAAAAGCTTTTTCACAATTTTCGGTCCATTCAAAATTATATCTTTTGATAGAAGGTTACTCGAGGGTCTAGATATTATACTAAAATCTTTAATAAACCTTCTATAAAACCAGCATGTCCCAAAATGATCTAATATCTTTATGATTTTGGTGTTGGCAAGTTAGAAATCAACTCGATTTTAGATTTATCTACCTCGATTCCTTTTGATGAAACAATATGACCAAGTACAATACCATTTGTTACCATGAAATGGCATTTTTCCCAATTGAGCACAAGATTCTTCTCTTCACACCTGGCCAAAACTTTTTTCAAGTTAGATAAGCAATCATCAAATGAGTCACCAAACACAGAAAAATCATCCATGAAAACTTCAAGAATACGTTCAACCATATCACTAAAAATACTAAGCATGCATCTTTGAAATGTAGCGGTGCATTACACAATCAAAAGGCATCCTACGATATGCAAAAGTGCAAATGGACATGTGAATGTAGTCTTCTCTTGATCTTGGTGCAATTGCAATTTGGTTATACCGAATACCCATCTAAAAAGCGGTAGAATTTATGTCCATGACCCTTTCTAAGATTTGATCCATGAAGGTAAAGGGAAATGATCTTTCTAGTCATTGAGTTAAGTTTTCTATAGTCAATGCACATCGCCAACGATGCTGTCTAGTTGGAATTAACTCATTATTTTCATTTTGACTACGGTGACTCAGATTTCTTAGGTACAACTTGTGGAGGACTTACCCATTTACTATTAGAAATAGGATAAATGATTTCGTTATCTAAAAGTTTAATGACTTCATTTCTCACTACCTCTTTCATATTAGGATTAAGCCTTCGCTGCATTTCTCTAGAAGGTTTAGCATTTTCCTCTAAATAAATTTTGTGTGTGCAAATAAGAGGATTAATTCCCTTTAAATCAGCTATTGTCCATCCTAATGCATTTTATGGATTTTCAAAGTTTGTATCAACTTACCTTGAAGTGTGTCAAGTTTGGAAGAAATTATTACGGAAAGGTTTCATTTTCACCCGAAGGAGTATTTCGGATCGGATGGCAATGGCTTCAAGTCAAGATTTGGTGGTTGTACATTTGAAGGTAGGGAGGCGTTGAGCTGCGGTGGCGATTCTTCAAATCTTAGTCTCCACCACTTGCTTTTGGTTCTGAAATGCATTCAACAAAGAAACCATATGTGAAATTTCAGGAGTGGTATTGGATGCAAACTCATTAGACATAATTAAACATGCTTCTAAGGGATCAAATGGAAGAGTAGAGATAAATTGTTCATGCACAACTTCATCAATAAAATCCACTTCATGCATATCACTATTATCTCTAGGTTGTTTGCAAATATTAAACATATTCATTTCCAAAGTCATATTACCAAAAGAAAGTTTTAAAATTCCATTTCTACAATTGATTATAGCATTTGAAGTAGCAAGAAATGGACGTCCTAAAATGGCAGTATTTGAGGTTTGGAATTTAAAAGCTGGATGTGTATCCAAAACTATAAAATCCACAGGATAGTAGAATTTATCAATTTGAACAAGAACATCCTCAACAATTCCTCTTGGAATTTTCACTGAACGATCGGCAAGTTGAAGTGTTGCTACTGTAGGTTTCAATTCTCCCGATCTAGCGCTCATAAGCGAGAAAAGGGTAAAAGATTAACACTTACTCCAAGATCAAGTAAAACACGTTCCACCTTAGTATTTCCAATTACACATGTAATTGTTGGACAACCAGGATCTTTATACTTAGGTGGGGTGTTTTGTTGGATGATGGAACTCACATTTTCAGTTAAAATGCTTTCTTTTGTACATGACTTCCTTTTGTGATGCACAAATCTTTCAAAAATTTGGCATAAGATGGAATTTGTTTTATTGCATCCAACAAAGGAATATTAACCTTTACTTGCTGCAAAACTTCAAAGATTTCAGAATTTTTATTTATATTTTTAATTGGCTCTAATCTTTGAGGAAAATGTGTAGAAAATAGGTTTTTATCTTTAAGAACAGGTTCAAGTTTATCATGCTTACCGTCATCCTTACCATTGCCCTTTGGTTCTAGGGGTGCAGCTTGCATGTGATTTTTGGAATGAATGGTTTTGTCTATGACTTTTCCACTTGAAGAGTTGTGATAGAATTGACATCTTTAGGTTGGCTCTCACTTGAAGTGGAAACATGACATTGATTAGCGAGGATTAGGTTGAGGTTGAGCGAAACTTACCTTTCTCTTGAGTATGCAAACTTGCGGTTAAAGCGAAAGTGTGCTTTTGATCTCATTGATAGCTTGTGAAGTTTGATTGTTGATGTTTGTTTGGCCTTGAATAAAGGCTTGCATTGTCTCTTCAAATTCCTTGAACGCGATGATGCATGGGAGGAAAATTTGATGTACCTTGAGAAGGCATAGTGTTGGCACTATTATCATTCCTCCAACTGAAATTTGGGTGATTTCTCCATCCCGGATTGTATGAATCTGAAAAAAGAAGATGTAAATGGCTTTTTAAAATTGTTCATAGCATTTACTTGTTCATGTACAACTTCTTTAAAAACAGGAATTTTTGGACATTCATTTGTTGAGTGCCCTAAATCATCACAAATACCACAAATTTCTTCTTTTTGCACAGATTTGATTTCTTTTATTTTTCCTAATTCCATGGCTTCAATCTTTCTAGCTAAACTAGCAAACCTAGCATTTAAATCTTCTTCTTGACTAAGGTGATATTTTCCTTTAGCATTTGTAAGATTAGATCTAATTGAATTTTCAGAAGAATTAGTACCATGCCAAGATTGAGAATTTTCAGCCTAGTGGTCTAAATACTCTAAAGCATCATTAGGTTCTTTATCAAGAAATTCACCATTGCACATTGTTTCCAAAAATTGTTTCGTTTCAGGTGTTAAACCTTCATAAAAGAAACTTATAGTGCGCCATTTTTCAAAACCATGATGTGGACAAGAATTTAATAAATCTTTAAAACGTTCCCAACTTTGAAAATATGCTTCATTTGAGTTTTGGGAAAAATTTTGGATTTGTCTTTTGAAAGCATTGGTTTTATGTGTTGGAAAAAATTTCTTTAAAAACTCACTTTGCATTTCTTGCCATGTACCAATTGACCTTGATTTCAAAGAGTTAAGCCAAGTTTTTGATTTATCTTTTAAAGAAAAAGGAAACAATTTAAGTTTAACAATTTCTTGATTGCAATTTTGATCATTAAATGTGGCACACACTTCCTCAAATTCTTTAAGATGCAAATCACGGACTTTCAGATTCTAAGCCATGAAAATTAGGAAGTAATGAAATCATACCGGTTTAAATTTAAAGTTATTAGCATTAAGTGGAAAGATAAAACATGATGGACTAGAATTTCTAGGTGGTTGCAAATATTCACGCATGGTTCATAGCGGTTGATTTTCATGTTCATCATGTATACTTTCACTTTCAGCCATTGTGTCAAATGTGTGTTGTGACTGTGGAAATGATTCAAATAAATCAATATGCAAAGTACGAAATTAGTTTTAACTAAGCGACCAAATTTTCATCACGATACCAATTAAGCATAAATAAGAAAATAAAAGTACATAAATAAATATATAACGGAGAGGAGGCTAAGCCTTCCAAGATAGAAAAATTTAACACAAACAAGAGAGTGGAGGCTCAGCCTTCCAAGATGGTAAAGAAAATAAACAATGGGTAGGAGGCTTAGCCTTCCATGATATAAAAAATTCAACAAGTAGGCGGTATGAGAAAACCAGCCATTAAATACATAAAAGTAAATTGAGTAAAAGGGAAAGAGTATACCATATTTGTGAAGTTTATTCAAAGAAAGAAAAACCTCAATCAATTTGATCTTCAAACAAGATCCCCAGCGCCAAAAACTTGCTACAACAAAAGATTGCAAACCCAATTGTAGGTTGTCTCAGTAATAAATTCTGAGTCGAGGTCGATCCACAAGGAGCTAATGAAGACAAATTAATAGAGATAAAACAATATGATTTAGTAACAAAAATTAAACTAATACAAGTTGTTCTTAAATGGAAGGGATTTGCTAAGGTTAGGGGATCCACTCTTGGTATATAAAATAAGAACAAGATTAATTCTTTTATAACTCAATTAGAATCCACGCAACGGAGGTTCCAATTGGAAAATATAACATTTAAAATTCATTTGTGGTTATATATACTTTGTATTATATTTACTTCTAATTAACAAATAACATCAACACATGTAAATGGGTTCAAGCATTCATTGTGCCAATATCTTGTCAACAATGAATCAAGATCCCCATTTTACAAGGAGGTTTCTAAGTTAATTGAAAACAAATACAAAACATATAATAACAATTTCATAATATAGACATTAACACTCAAGAAAGAGATTAATCTAATCTTATTTCATAACCAAGAGCTTCACCCTTTCACCCAAGCAAAATGAGGATTAGTTACTCATAAGAAAGAAGAAAGAAATAAAGAAGAAAGGAAGAAGGAAGAAAATAAACATGATTTCTACTAAGAACAAAAGGAGATTACAACAAGAGAAACAACAATACAAAGAGTATGATCTGATCTTTCAATTCAAAATTCCCCAAATGAGTATTCAATGCTGCTATTTATAGATCATTAAGGAAACAAAATGCCAAAAGACTTGTATGAAAATAGACACATAGTTAGGCACACTTTGAAAATATATGCCATGCTTGTCTTCCCACTTGCAACGTCCATATCGCACCGAATTCTGTAGAATCTTCCTTTGGTCAAAACATACAACTTGTAGATGCACGTCTTAGCTGTCCAGAGCATCAAGAATTACATTATTTGGGCCAGTATTTTGTGAGATACGGCCTAAATACTGACCCTTGTTGGGCTGGCCTCCGAATGCAGAATAGTTGTGCTTTAGCCCTAATACGGCCCACTAAACTTCTGAACTGGACTTTGTTGATAACTACAATGTTGTAGTACATTAAGTTATCTTTCCATTGCATTAAGAATCATCTTAATTGGCCTTCTAGATTGAGAGATACATTCATTTTATTAACCCTGTATCAAAACACATATTTCAATTTATTTTTACTTTTAAACTTAAATTTAAAGAAATTGCATAAATTAGAAGAATTAATGATACTTTTAAGTGTATAATGATAATTTAAACTATAATAAATATACACCTTTAAGTGTTCATCACATATCTCCCCTGAGTATACCTCAGTAATTTTATATTTCTTTAATTTTTTTAAAGTGAGTGTTTTTACTTCATAGTAATTCGTCACATTCGTACGTTTAATATTATTGTTGTTTTTGCATTAATGAAAAAAGAAACTTTTAGAATATGTGTAAATATTACTATATGGAAAACTTCTATTGTTGCTTTTAAATTAAGAAGCTAAACAAGGCATAGGCCTTATCCCAAGTGCAAATTGCACTCAATGTGCACTAAGTACCCAGTCAACGCATTATAATGCACCTTAAAGTATTCATTACAGTACATGCACCAAACTTGGGGCACCACACCCAGGGTGCATATTAAGTCAAACTGGGGACATCTTATCTCAGGCTTCATATAAATTACCTGCACCTAATGCACTCAAGTGTAAATCGAAACTTCAAATGTGTGCACTTCCATACCTAGCTTGGCATGCTAATATAAGCTCCAACATAAAAGTTATTTACCCAAGTTCAAAAGCATAGGAAAGTAATTTACATGCTTATATACTTTTTTTTTTTAAAAATGTCGTGGGTGCATTTTGTAATTACTATATGCACTCCAAAAGCTATACACCTTCAACATCCAACAGGTGCATTTAACAGTTACATTTACTTACTGTATACACCCTAAAATCATACAGATTCATTATGGGTGCATAGAGTAATTAAATGACATTGCTATATGGACACCAGACATCCACCCTGCTAGCCTTAGGTGCATTTAGTAATTTCATTGAATTAGTATATACACCCTATGGTTTTTAGTATCTACACACACAAATTTAGGGTGGGACACTATTTAGGGTGCATTTAGTAATTTCATTGAATTACTATATACACTCTTTGGTTTTTAGTATATCAACTCCCTCAAATGTAGGTGTATTTTTTTAGCATACTAGCACTAAGAAATTTACTCTATGTAGAAATTTAATACTTTTATAACTCTAAAAAATAAATAAATAAATAATTTGTCTAAACTTAGCCTAAGTATTTTCCTTCTATTTCAAATTTAATTTATTATTTATTCCCTTATATTTTTATATTTAAAATAATTACAGCTAGCAAACACTTTTAATCAAATATTAATTTAGCTATATTAATTAAATAATATTATTTTTAATTTTATCTATTATTTGATTTAAATAGTTAAGGGGTAAGTGTTATAGGGTATTTAAATAATATTTTCAATATATCTATAAATGCTCAACATGTGTCCAATAGTAGGCGGTAAGTGAGGCAATTTCCAATCTCACTTAACCTTATTATTATGCTAGTGTAGAGTGGATGAGAGAAAAACTCACCTATTTCTGTAGTTACACAATAATCATTCTCTCATCTCTACAGGTCATAGCTTATATGTATAGGTTGCACATTAAATCACAACACATACCACAACTCTACTCACGTGCATACCAAACCTGTATACACTTCCACACATACATTGCCATTCATCAACACCTCAACTACAAGTAACTACTCTCACACCCCTACACTCCTGCATCTCAGGCAATTGATTATATACAAGTTGAAACATGGGCTGTGGAGCGCAAAACATGGCAGTAGGCAGAAGTAACTACCTCTCCCATCTTTCTATATAACCCTAAAGAACACTTAGTTCAAGTACGCTTCTGACCTTGTTGAAATTATATTCAACAGTTTCTTATATATTTTTCGATCACTGACTTGAGCGTCGAAGTGTCCTGGCTAGTACCACACCGATGCCCCAGGATTACCCTACCTTCTTTTCAATTTTTAGGTCCTTAAACACTCCAAATCACCCCCTTTGAGCAATGTAAGGCCTTAATTGTTTTTTAATTAAAATATTATACAAACTAGAGGATGGAATCGTTGCACACTTATGCATCTTACCATCTCTAATTTCCATAAAGCCATAATGCAGGATCATTGAATCATTACAAATCTAGATGCTAAGATATAATGTACTATTGTTTATCATACTACGTAGCATCTTGCCATCTCTAATTTCGCATGAAGTCATTATTCAGGCCAATAATTCAATGTAACAACATTATCAAATAATATATAAGGTTCCTCAAACATAAAAATTTATTCTCAAAGGACATTTGATGTTTTATTTAATATATTGCAAACCAATGTATGCATTTTGTATAAGTTTTGTGAATGCCACTAAATTTTCTAAAACCTTTCTTATTTTCATTGGAAACACTCTTCCAAAAAGTGAAATCCTCTCAGATAACTAACCTAAAAAAGCCACTCAACTTTAATGCAAATAAAAAATGACAAAATAAATGAACATGTTTGTAATTAGTCTTACTTTTAACAAATTTTCAATGCCAAAGGCAGTTTCAAAAATAAATTAAAAAAGATTAAAATTTTAATTCTATGGGCTAAAAACACCTTATTGACCTTGATATATGTCCTAATAACCCTAGAACAAAGGTAAAATATCATTTTATATACTAGTTTATGTTGGGCTAATTAGCTCTACCAAAAAAATGCACGTGTCCCATTACTATAGCATCAACTTACATCGTATAATTCCATTAAACCATGTATGATCATCCACCTTCTTATCATGTTACAAGTATTCAATTGTGGACTATAATATATCACTATTGTCTGCACTTGAACACTTGTAATAACATAGGTTACCAATAAACATACAAATTAACAATCTATTAATTAGTTTTATTATATATATATACATATATATATATATAGACACAAACACACACACTCTTTTTTCTTTCAATTTTTGCCAATTAAGGTTGTAATATTAGTTTAATTATATAATTGCGCATACCACAAAAACCCTAAAAGGAACACCCCTGTTTCATTTACAAATTACATGAACCTGACAACATTTAATGTTGTGATTTTACGCAATCAGTCACTAACAGAAATAACAAATCTAAACAAAACAAACCTCATCACATCTGAAATCTAAATGGAAAAACAAAATAAAATGGCAGGCCCATATAAATTTAGCACGGTTCACCTAAGAATGGTTAGGCTACGTCCATGTTGAGCTCGAGTAATCTGAGCTTAAAGTACTAGTTGGTTATGTCTTACACATTCAACATAATTCACCCCCCTTATACATAAAACAGTAATCTTCAACCCAAATCACCACCTTCTGGTCATTGATATAGAGAATGAGACCAAAACCATGAAAGGTTACAAGAGAAAATAGAGAGAACAAAGAGGAAAGTAACCCTAACGTCTAGGTTGATTCTCTCAACCATCAACATCAAAGAAGAAGAGAAGCTTTAATAGTAAGGTATAGTTGAAAAGCGACAACACAACATCCATCCAAAATGATTTAGCACAACATAAATAAGGGCCAAACGACAGAAGCTGATTGTCGTTTAAGACCATCCAAGCTTAAGTCATATAAGTGGAACAACATTATTTGATGAGAGTTGTTATTGTTTCACATTCTAACAATCTCCTCCTTGTAGCTTCAACAACTTTACCTTCAAGACACATCCATAACGAGTGCACTAAGCTTCAATGATCACCTTTATTGCTCATGTTGGGTCCCCCTACAAGCTAACCTTAACATGCATCAAGTCTAAGTAGTGCTTGAACTTGGTTGTAGTTACTATCTTGGTCTCCATATCAATAGGATTCTCTTCAGTTGAAACTTTCTAGATATAAACTTCATCATTTGCTATCAAGTCTCTAACAAAGTGATACTTCACATCCACATGTTTGGTTCTCCCATGGTAGATTGGTTCTTCCTTAAGTGTATGACAATCTGGCTATCTGAGTACACCACTGCCTTGTTCTTCAATAGTTGAATCTCTTTAAGAATCCCCTGAAGCCATATTGCTTTTGATGAAAGAGCAACCAGGGGCTATAATTAGGATTTTTAGCTTACATAATTCCTTCTAGGTGTAAAATAGTAGGTAGTGGTAGACTTTCTTGAATCCCTATCACATGCAAAATTAGAGTCTACATGCCCTAGAAGATAAGTGAGTCATATCTTTTCTTGTAAACCAAACCAACATGTAAAGTATTATTCACATACTTCATCAAATGTTTTAAAGCATTCTGATGCTCCTTCCCAGGATTAGACATGTATCTACTCAGTAAAGATATAGAGTAAGAGATGATGAGGTCTTGAGCTAATCCTATAATACATAACCGTACCTATTATATTTACATGGGGTGCATTTTCCATCTTTAACTATTTACATTCATCCTTAGGTCATTTGGACTTAGAAAAAATAAAAAGAGTAGCCAATGGTACATAAACAGACTTAGCATTCAATACACCAAATTTTAAAACACATTTATGCAAATAAGGTGTTTAGTGAATTTTTAAAGTGTTGTTATGCTTATTCCTTTCAATAAACATGCCAAGTATTTTGTTTGGTTTCCTTAAGTCTTTCATAGAAAATTTAGAATTCAAAATAGATTTTAATTCATTGATCTTTGACTTAGACTTACTTATAATTAGCATATCATCCACATAAAGTAGTAAATAAACAAGAACATAATCAGATTATATAATAACAAATATCAAATTGACTTCTAATAAAACCAATGCTAATCATAAAATTGTCAAACCATTTGTACCGTTGCCTAGGACATTATTTAAGGCCATACAGGGACTTTTTTAACAAGCATACATGATTAGGAAAAGTAGAATCCATATAACCAGCAGGTTGTGAAAGATAAATGTTCTCATCAAGATCACCATGCAGGAAAGTAGTTTTAACATCAGGCTATTCTAATTCAAAGTCAAATTGAACAACAATAGCAAACATTAGTCTAATAATCGTAAATTTAACAATAGGTCAAAATATCTCTGTATAATTGTAACGCCTCTTGTAAAATAAGACTATTTTTTTTTCTTTTTCCTCTTTACTTCAGATCCATAAAACAATACTAACTTTAAAATTAATGTACTACCAATAATAATAATATTAATAGTATCTTAAATTCAAAACCCACATGTAAAGAGAAACTTAACAAATATATTGGTCTTATAAACTTATTTAAACAAAGTAGCTGTGTTTAAAACATTTCATAGCAGAAGCATCTTATTAACTCGGATCATGCAGAATATCATAGCCGAATACCACCTTGTAGATTCTCCAAGTCAACATTCCATCTAATTAGTTTTCAGTGTCATTACCTACACACATAAGCAAACAAGAGTGAGTGACAGGTCACCCAGCAAATTCCACCATACATACACACACACAAAATAGAATGCTTATGCTTATTGATGAATCAATGCATACTTGCTTACTTTTAAATAGATCTTGCATAGTTCAAACCAAATCTTCTTTATTTAGTTTGAAAATAAAACCACCATTATAGAACTTTCAGATACACATATCCATGGGAGGTAATCCATATAAGTATCCCTTGAAAAGCTGAGCAGCAAATCCCAAAAGACTTCAAACCATAAAGAGGCATATGTGCATAAGTGGGGTAAAAGGGACAACTTGCATAACCGATGCCAATAACTCCGGCAAAAGAGCATTAGTCATGCCCTCATTGTGATCCTCAATGAGTCCTCCCACATACACAAATCTATCTATATGTGCCCATGTAAACCCTATAAACTTGGTCAGATCTAATAAAACCAAGCCTTCTCTTATGTGGTTCCGTACATACATACAAAAGTGCCACATTAAACTTGTCAAATTTGCCTACAAGGTGTTCTTTTGAAAACATACTTTGTCTTTCAATAAATCTTAAAAATGTACATTTTTTATAAAACTGAATTTTATATTCATATTTGAATGCACATATTCATGCTTTCATACCTGTAATCATGCATACTTGCTTCACCAACTAAGAAATCAAGTGTACATGCGTTTATCAATCCATCAAGTCCAAAACACATATTTCATAGTAAAATAACTCAATTAATGTTTATATAGGTTTTGGCTAACTTCAATCACTAGTGATGCATTCCATAACATGCATACCATACAAATTCCATATAATTTCATAATTTCTAGCAATCTAAATTGTAGAATTATTTATATATACCATGTTTACTAATGTCTAGAAAATTTCAGAATTCATAGTATAAATCCAAGCTCAATTAAACATACATATTTGATAAATTAATCAAACTATTATACCCAGAATTTTCCAACAAACAAGAATCTCTTTATAAATTGAATTAAAACAATTTTAGACTTAAGAAAAATTATTGCTTAAAGTCAATCTAATTGAGATTAATCAAATCCAAACGTTAACATGCATAATCAGCCATGACTTAATGATAGATCAAGATAAAAATTCCATCTTGACACTTGTACATGGATCGGTCATAAAGAGAATAAGGATTCAATGTGTATTTTTGTAAAAATCAACACTTCTCATATAATCCATGTGATTTTCGGTAAAACGATAAAACCTTTTCTTAGATTAAAATTTCCAGCATATACAATCTATATTATCATGCATAATCATCAATCCATTTCAAAGAAATTGATAGAGAAGAAGAGAGATTCAAACCAATAAGAACAAATAACAAATAGTTATGAAACATGCCTGAAATCTTTAGAAACCTTGAAAAAAAATCCTTCCTTGATCACACAAAATTTCTCTTAAATTTTCTCTTGGAAATTTTAACATTAAAAGGAGAAGAGAATTGCAGAAATTTTTCTTTTAAATGCCTCTTAATTTAAAAACAAAACCCTAGTCAAAACTTGCCTTACTTCATAGCTCTTACTTTCCTTATTTATAGCTCTTACTTTCTTTATTTCATATAAGGAAAGTATCAATTACTTAATTGTCAACTAATGCCAATTAAAAATCATAAATTTAAATATCAAATACACACATAAATGGGTGTCAACTTTAAAGACACACACATGTACATACATGCTGGCACAAATCAAATTGTACCACCCATATTCACACTCACTCATAGCCCTAAATTGACTGTACAGTTCGGCAGCATGTTAGGTGCCTGTTACTGCACTTGACTATGCGCCTGACATGCTCAGGTTACGGAAATGCCAAGCTTTGAATAATGTCTGGCGCCTGTTATTGCACTTGACTTGACACTTGACACTCACGGGTTTGCTTGTCAAGTCTCGTTCAATTTTTATTCGTGTCTTCACTCCTATGACGGATGTCAGGCCTAATATCATGCACCTGACATTGCACCTGACTTGCACTGCCATTGTCGATGTTGAGCCTTTCCTTGATAGCATGTCAGTCCCAATTGCAGGCGCCAGACATGCACCTGATAGCAACTTCATGTCCAATTTTAACCTTGATGTATCCTATATCTCTTAAAATATAAAACATAAACACTGTAGAACTTTTTCTTCCCGTTACATACCATCTTGAATCATCTCAATCGAAGCTCGGATGAGAAAGTTATACTCAAATTACGAAGCAGTGTTAAACTCCTCCATGTGCATCCTTGCGCCTGACATAGAACCTGTCATTATCAGACTTCGTGTCCTCATAGTGCTTCTCAAACTCATACGTGAACACTCATGCTCAAGTACACAAGTGAAAATTCCATAAATAAACACACTAACACACATATTTTGGATGCAATTATTACAATAATTAACCCATTCCCTTAGTGTAAACCCCTTAGCAACTAGTCTAGCTTTAAACCTATAAGGGTCAAAATTGGTTATACCTTTATTTTGTGCAACTATTTGCATTCCAATGGTTTTTGATCACTCAGTTTTAGAACTAACTCCCAAATGATTCCATTTTTTCATCCATTGCTTGCTTCCATTTGCTACTATCTAGTGATTGAATAGCTTCAACAAATGTTGTTGCCTCATTATTTTTCAAGTAAATGCCAGCAACCAAGGCATGGAACACCAAATCAGCATAGGAATATCTAGTAGAAGGTCTTCTCTCTTTACTACCTCTATTTAGAACAAGCTAATAATCCCTTAGGTTTTCTTGAACTTGCTCAGGTTGTTATTGATCATCCTGAGTCTCTTCTTCATCTTCAGATTCTTCCTCAGCTTGTTTAACACCATGATCATCAATAGGATCATGCATAATCATAATTTCTTGGACTTAATAGTCAACATTAGGCTCCACCTCAAACTGAGCCCCACCACCAGTCAAACTAAACTCAGATTGTATTCTTGTACTTGGACCTGCATCTTTGTTAGCAATTTTACATGGAAAAACATTTTCATTAGATATCACATCATGGCTAACAAAGATCCTTACTCCATTTGAATCCCTATCTCTATAGCCTTTAGTACCCTTAAGATACCAAAAAAAAAAAAAACATTTCATTGATCTAGGTTCCAGTTTACCATCAGATTTGTGAGCATAAGCCTCACACCCTACAATTTTAAGGTGAATCAATGTGGGCTTCCTTCTATTCCATATCTCATTAGGACACTTAAATCCTATAGCACTAGAGGGACTTCTATTAATTAAATAGGTCGCTATATGAAGTAATTCCATGCAAAAGGACTTAGGTAACCAGGAAGTGAACAGTATACACCTCATCTTTTCAAGTAAGGTCTTATTCATTCTTTTAGCAACCCTATTTTGTTATGGAGTGTTTCTCATGATTCTATGCCTAAGTATACCCTCAGCACTACAGAATTTATCAAACTCATTACAAAACTCCAATCCATTATCATTTCTTAGGGCTTTCACTTTTTTATCTTTTTGTTTCTTAACAAAGATTTTCCAAGTTTTAAACTTTTTAAGGGTCTGATCCTTAGATTTCAACAAATAAACTCAAATAGTTCTGCTAAAATTATCAATTAGAGAAAGAAAGTACCTATTACCACAAAAAGTTGGGACCTTTGCAGGTCCCCATAAATTTGCATGCACATATTCTAGGCATACCTTCACTGTGTGAGTTCCTTTATGGAAACTCAACCTGTGTTGTTTGCCTAGAATACATGTTTGGAAAAAATCTATTGAATTCATAGAATTGCTTCCATGCAAGCCTTACTCATTGAGCACTTGCATACGTTTCAAGTTCATGTGACCTAATCTTAAGTCTCATATCACATTCAAATCAAATTTCAAAATAAGAGTAGCATCTGTATTATCATCAGTAGTATGAAAACCATTCAAAACATACAATCCATTCTTTTTAATACCCATCAAAATCAAATTATCACTTTTATAAACGTTCAAATAACCATGCTCAGCTTTGTAATAGAATCCAAACTCGTCTAAGGTACTTAAGGAAATTAGATTTCTTTTAAGTCCATGAACATATCTTACCTTACTTAACTATCTTATTTTCCCATCATATAATTTTAACACTATGTCCCCACTTCCTAGCATTTTACATGAGTGATTAATACCGATATAAATAGTTCCAGTTTCTTTTGCATTAAAATTTTTTAACCAAGTTTTGTTTAGACTCATATGAAAAGAACATTCTGAGTTTAAAATTCATTCATTTTTTACTAAATCACTGGACACTATCAAAACCTCGGCTAAGCATGATGCACTTGTTTCCTGTTTTTACTTTTTCAATGAAGTCATAACAATGCTTTTTTATGTGACCTTCCTTCCTATAGTGGTAACACTTCCATTTACTTATTTTATTCTTTCCTTTTTTTACCCTTTTTCTTATCTTTCTGCCCATAACTAGTTGCTTGTTCATAATTCCCCTTTTTCTTTGGTTTTCCTCTCACATACAACATATTTCCAATTCTCTTATAAGAGTACAATTCTAGTTCCCTAGCTTTTATACGTGAAACAACAAGATTATATTTAGGCATAGTTCCATTATACAGAAAGGCACTTTTTACCACTTGATATTCTTCAAGTAATGAATTTAACAAAACCATAACTTCATTAGTTTCTCCGATAGCTTGATCGGTTCCTCTTAAAAGTAAAACCATTTTTGTAAATTCATCCAAATAGTAATCAACGATTTAGAACTCTCTATTTTAAAATTAAAGAGAAATCCTTTCAGATAAATTAGATTAGGAGTAGCAATCACAGAGTATAAGGATTTGAGTTTACCTCATAATTCCATAGGAGTGTTCATGCCATCTACCTTTCGGATAACAATATCATCTAGATGAAGGAATATTAGACTGAAAGCCTCTTTGTCTATTTTTTACTTCCTCGCAAGTTTGTCAACGGGCCACCTAGATGTATCAGCCTCTAGTGCCAACTTTTGAAGTCTCATTGGCCATCAAACAACCCTATCTTGAACCTGGTGGTACTCATCTTCACCTTGTGTGAAGGTAACCTAGACTCTAGACATTTTTTAGGAATTGGTTTAGATCTACTCTAGGAACATTATAACCTAAGGGCTCTGATACTACTATTGTGATTTTACACACTCACTCACATAAACAACAGATCTACACAAGATGAACCTCACCATGTATAAAATCTAAATGAAAAAACAAAATAAAATGATAAACACACACAAATTTATCATGTTTCACCTAAGAATGGTTGGGCTACATCCACTTTGAGCTCGAGTAATTAAAGCTCAGTGCATTAGTTGGTTATGTCATACACCCTCAACATAGTTCACTCCCTGTCATACATAAAACAGTAGCCTTCAACCTAGATCATCACCCTCTAATCACTGATACAAATAATGAGACCAAAACCATTTAAGATTACAAGAGAAAACAGAGAGAACAAAGAGGAAAGAAACCCTAACTTCTAGGTTGATTCTCTTGGCCATCAACATCAGAGAAGAAGAGAAGCTTTAATAGTAATGTAAAGTTGAGAAGCAACAGCTAAGATGAAGAAGTACATATGCAATCAATAGTCATGCTCTCTTCCATCCAAAATGATAGCATAAAATAAATAAGGGCTAAACGATAAATGCTAGTTGCCATTTAGGGCCATCCAAGCTTAAGTTATATATATGGAACGAAATTGTTTGGTGAAAGTTGTTACATAAAGAGAGTACTAGTGACGAGAAATTAAAATGCTTATCTAACGTTATTAAATTGTGTTCCACCAAAATTAGGATGTCCCTAGCATTGGAGCTAATGCAAAGATCAGTATAAGTCCATATGGCATGGCATTTTTGCATCGGAAGAACCCTAGTAGTAAATGCCGCAATTGAAAAGCATGCCATTTTTTATATACACTTGAGATGCAGTTCAAATTTGAGTTGAATATCATTCAGGTCAACTTCACATGGTATATATATACACGTCGCACTCATAATATACAATGTAAATATGTTTGAGAAAGCAGCAATTTGTTTCCATTATGTACGTATCACTGAAAGAAGATTCGATGAAAATTAAAGTTCCTGAAAATCGCTCCCCAATTATAATCATATATGTCACCATTGAGGAGGTATGCATACGTGTCTGATAATATATATTGATGTGAGGCTTAAGCTTAGATAGTATATAGTGAACTAGTGGGAACCCTTATTTAGGGATTGTCCATGAATTAGTTTTGAAAATGACCTGGCCATAGCATCAGCTAGTGTGTGTGTATATATATATGTAATGGTAGGACCAACATTGAATATAATATAATTCTGTCATCAATATGTATTGTTACGACCTTTATACTTTCTTTCAATCACGTACCTTTACAAATTACGTAATTTGGATGGATATTTTTTTGCTTCGTAATAGCTTAATTTAGATTATTGTTGTGTCATTGAGTATAATTAATGATGTAATTGACATTAATTTATAGCTTCATTTCAGTCAGTATAAATAAGATATTCAACATAAGGACCAGTTCATCACGTACTCTAATCTAACTAGTACAAAAGCATAATAGCAACACGAGCCCTGAATATCCCAGTTAATTAATCCATAGTTACACTGCAAAAAACTTGAGGTTTAGCAACAAATCATTTATGTAGCTGAATGTCTTTTACCATAACTAGAAATTCATAAGCTACAAAAATCGCGCATGGTCATGACTGAATGACTATAGTAAAATATCAAGAATGACCAAAAAAACCAATTTCGTAACTGAAACCAAATCATTTTGGTACGAGTGATGTGTTGTAACTAAATAGATTATATAGCTTTAAAAATATCTGTAACTAAAATTCGTGTCTAAATGATTAGTTCATAGCTAATAGGACTCAAAACCCTTTTATTTTTCGTCCATTCAGTCACGAATCTTCATTAGTTTAATACAATTTTGTTGCTAATTAATAGCTATAATTTTTTATGTTATAGCTAAATTACAGCTACAAATTTTTACTTTGTAGCTAAAATTCAGCTACAAAATTGTATTACTTTAACATAAATAGCCACAAAAATTAAGTGTATATCATGCAGCTACAACTCAAAATGCCACATAGTTACAAATATTTTTATGGCTACAATTATTTATTATTATTATTATTTTGTATTTCTCATACTAATAGTTCAATACAATTCTGTATTATAAACAATTCAAAAACTATCGTAAGACAAATACTTGTAAATAACATAATTAATATAAATTATATGTCCATAAATAAATAAAAAAACAATACATGCCCTTAGCGAAAATTTTCTTTAATATTCTTATATTCTCTACATCATTCAAAATATGTGTCACAGGAGTTTACGGCAACATGAAACAATTTGAACCTACATCTTCATGCCATCTGCAGCAATCCATAGATAATAATGGATTATCTGGAGGATGCAACTTAAAGACCTTTGAATTTGGATCTTTCACCCAACAACAAAGCATATTTAGCACCTGCAAATCACAGCCAGCAACCAAACTGAAATGAAGACTGCCTTGTAATGTTACACAAACCAAAAAAACCAGAAAATTAAGAAGAAGAATGAACAGGTAATGTGGCATTACATAAGTGAAAAATGAGAAGTATTGCAAAGAAAATAAAACAACTTAAGACTGCAATGTTTTTCTTAACGCAACTGAACAGTAACTGAAAGAAGCGAAGGCATTATAACAACCCAACTCTTAGCCAGCAGAATGTATGATTGTTCTTAAATAATACTGTTTCTTCTTGGCTATTAATTAAACCCCCCTTAACCCATCCTCCTTAACAGACAAAAAGTTTGACAGCTAGAGATTACAACTTGGACTCATTAATTAGATACCTTGTTAATATATATATATATATATATATATATATATGCGTGTGTGTATTTGTGTGTGTAGTATAAGCATACTGGAGGGAGAGGAAGAAAAATGAACTACTATTGAGCATCTAACTATTATTCAATTCTTTGATTTCCTTAAAAACCAATAGCAGCATGCATAATTTCCATCAATCTATATTTAAAATAATTAAATTAAACCACCAATATGTTGAATCCACCCACCATCTTGAGTGTTGTCTTGCATCCAAGATGGCGTATTCACAAAAAGTCTTGCCTGTTGCAAATGTGTTTGTACATCAACTCTAATTCTTTCCAACATTAGTTGCTCAATTGAATCTTGTCGTGCCATTAACTCCTCATTCCTTTCCTCTGCAGCTTTAGCTCTATCTTCCACTTCTTTTTCTTGCTGCTCAAGTAGTCTATGCCTTTTTTCAATTGGCTTAGGTCCAAGACCAAGACCTTGCACATAACCAGCTGCACAACTGTGTCCAAAATTTAATTAACAGTCAGTATATTTGTATATATATGTACAAATTAAGTAGAAGCTTAATTCAGTCAATTGACATGAAACTACGAGGACAGCAAACTGAATCCATATAATGCATATTAATACAATGGAAAATATAGAAAACAAATGCATTATTTATTTAAAAGTAAATGGCTATAATCCAAAAGTATAGAGCATGGCAGTTGCATCATATATACAACTGTCATTTTTAGTAGTAGTGAAACATCCATTAAAAAAAGAAGAAGGTAAAATAAATAATTAAATAAATAAATAAAACCATAAAAGGAGTATCAGCTTTTGAATATAACAAATGAAATATACATTTAAGCAGTCGTACTCAAATGCCAACATAGTTCAACTATGGTGTCAATTTCACTTTAAAAAAAAAAATTATTTCATTAGTACAAGCAACCATCAATTGAATTATTCTTCTCCATAATACACCCAAATTTACAGCAAATATACAATAAACATGCAAAGATGAGTACAAAAAAAATCAATATTACCTGTACCAGATTTAGTTACACTTCTAAAGAGAACAAACTAATAAAATGATAAACAATTACTTTAGAAATAGCAGCCCATTATACAAACATGATTCAGTCATACAATTTCTTGGAAAGTGATAATATATGCTAATAACACCAAAAGAAAGCAAAGACCTGTCATAATCCAAAAGAATAAAAATGAAAATGAGGTACATTTAAAATGTTAGTAAGTTAGGATTCTACAACAATGAGATTCTATGTAACCAATGTAATAACAATGAAATTCAAGGCACACCCAAGTATTATGACAGCAACAAAATGAAACTACCAGCTAAAATCCTTTGTACCTTCAGAAAAGATGCCACCAGAACTCTAAATTGGCTCTGCACCATTGAAAAACACTTAAAAGAAGGTTTGTAGAAAAAAAATAATAAGTTTCAAGATAATATTTTCTATTTACTCTGTTTTGGCTTCGCTCTCTTTGTCTTCACTTCACACACTCTCATGCACACACACAGTGCTTTTCTTTTTCACTAAGAAAAAGTAAAATGGAAGTGGAAAGGAAGGAGGAAGAGAGTGTATAACATGGCATGCTATGAAATAGAAGCCACTCCATTTCACCAAAGGAAAAAATGTCACTGCCCTTGGGAGTGTATACTAAAATGATTAATTATCAAGCTTTCAACTATTGGACTACTGGGGGTAAAGAAGGCAAAGGTAACAAAACAGCTAAGGGATTCTTTTGTTCCTCAAATGATATAATATGATAGTAATTTTATAAATTCTGATATGACAAGCATCTTAGAAACTTAAAAGCAAAATTAAAATATGGCAACAAGAAGCACCTTTATGAATCAATCAAATTTGGTTATCAGATTTCAGAAAATACTCGCCCTCGTTGGATTGAATTTGACAACCCTTAGCTGCATCCAATAAAAAATGTAAAACTTAAATTAAAAGATTTAGTAATTGCCTAAAAAAAGGTAAAACTCAAGAGATTAAGAGATAAATAAAAAATGATTGCAATACAGGTTAAGGAATTTAGTAACTGCTTGTATTAACAATTCAACCAAAAAAAAAAAAGGGTAAAACTTAAATTAATCATATGTTATATGAAGTAAAGATGCTATCTTTATGTAATAACTAGGGATGAGATTAGGTTAATACCTTTGGAATCTGTAAAGCAAAGAGAACCAAATTTTAGAATAATTAGTTGTTTATGCCGAATTTTACTCCGCCACAAACGGTTAAATTTCCTGCATAGCACCACCTTGGATCTGCAAGAAATAAGGAAAAGCGTGAAAGTTTTTGGGGGCACCGGTGTGGTACCGGCCAAAGAACCTCCGACACTCAAGTCAGCTAATCGGCTTTGGATTTTTGGGTGAATTCTAATGTAGAGTATTGCGTACCCCGTTTTGAGTTATCATGAGATATATATATGCATGGCCTTACCTCGTCCATCAAGATGAGGGCTTGAAACCCTAGCTGTTCTAATTTAAGGCAAGTCATAAATGGGCGCTCTTCCCAGTTTGGTAAGTGAAATATGGGAAAGTATCCAGCATTTACTACGGAGCGAACTTTCCTTTTGGAACCCTCCTCAGCTCTTACCACATTCGAGCCAAGGGAAACTGTTCCGAGCCATCCCTACCGGGTCGTTGCCCGGCTCTGATGTCCGAGCCAAGCCTTCTCCGAACCACGTTACGATAGCTCCTCCCTGCAGTCCCATGCTCTTCCTTGCCGAGCCTCTAAATAGACCCTGGCTCAGTTAGCTCGGTACTTCCAAGCTAGCTCGTTGGATCTGTGGGCTCTCCTTTTTCCATCTACGGTGGCTCCGCTCATTCCTCCACCTTCAGCCTCACCGGCCCTGCTCAGTGGGAATTCCTCCTATACATTAGTAAAGTAAGCAAAGGCTCTAATTCTTTATGGAAGTGATCAATGACAATGAGTAAAAAGAGAGGTACAAGTATTGGAATGACTTAACAACACATTTGTAGGTTGCCACTATTATTTGGTGGGGTTTGTGAGCTCAGATTATCTTATTGTTAGGCTCCACTACGATTTTTATTTTTCTAGCTGCAAATGGTAGTAAACAAATAGGAACTACCTACTAAAATCCAAAGGTTGTTCTCACCCCTTACTATGTATCCCTATTTTACGGATCTTTGTTGAATGCATGAGATAATAAAAAAACCATGCCTCATTAGTTGTTTAGCTCCTTTGGAGCAATAATACACAAGTACATTGAGGTGACATATAACCTACCCAATGGTTGTTCCTGGACTTGTTTTCTTCATCAACACCTTGGAAACAATTCTAACCCCAAGATATATTATTCCACAAAAACATCTATCTCTATGTCTAAAATTACTTCACTGGAGTGATGGGCTTTGACTCAATTTTGGTGGGATGTAGCCCAAAACTAAAATTAGTGCATGCTCGTTCCAACCTTGGCAGGATTGAGATAAGCAAGAATTGGATGAGTCGGACTGTGAACAGACCCTAAACCTGATGAAGACTTATAATGTCAAAATGGGTGGCCACCATTGTTGATTTTGATTAGTATACATATATATATATATATATATATATATATATTTATTATATATATATGTGTTACGTGAAGCATTTGGAAAGGGAGGGGTGAGCTCAATTATAAATACCCCATCCCATCTTCAGTTTTAGGCATCCAATCCTAGAGAGCAATTCCAAGTTTTATTCAGTTTTCTCAAGAGAGAAATATCAGTTTCTCCTTAGAGAAAATTTTACAAAATTGTGAAAGAGAGAGTTGTTTCTCCTATATTCAAGAGAGAGTGACATTGTTCTCTCCTTGTATTTAGAGAGAAGATGTTGTAATTCTCTATTCATTATAATGAGATCTTCTCAAATTTGCCCGTAGTTTTTTACCCCAATTTGTTTAGGGGTTTACCCCAAGTGGCACGAGATGGATGGCAACGCAATTGCTAATATGTACTTAGCACTAGCCGATGGAGTGTTATCTAGTGTGGCGGAGAAAAAGACAGCAAAAGAGATATGGGATACTTTGACAAAATTGTACGAGGCCAAGTCATTACACAACAAAATCTTCTTAAAAAGAAGATTGTATACTCTTCGAATGGAGGAGTCCACATCAGTAACTGACCACATCAACACCCTGAATACTCTATTTTCGCAACTCACATCCATGGGTTACACAATAGATCAACACCCTGAATACTCTTTATGGATGACAGTAACGCAAGAGGAAATTAAGGCTTTGTACAAGAACAAAACTTGGGAATTACTATCGTTACCACATGGAAGAAAAGCTATTGGTAATAAATGAGTCTATAAGATCAAGCGAGATAGTAATGATCAAGTAGAACGGTATCGTGCATGATTAATGGTGAAAGGCTATGCCCAGAAAGAGGGCATTGACTTCAATAAGATATTTTCCCGGTGGTTTGCCTTACAACTGTAAGGATAGTCCTAGCTATATGTGCTACAATTAATTTACACTTGGAGCAGTTGGATGTCAAAACTGCATTTCTTCATGGAGAGCTTGAAGAAGAAATCTATATGCTACAACCAGAAGGTTTTGCTGAAACAGGCAAGGAGAACTTGGTTTGCAGGTTGAACAAATCTCTGTATGGTCTCAAACAGGCACCGAGATGTTGGTACAAGAGATTTGATTCCTTCATAATAAACCTTGGGTACAACAGACTCAGTTCAAACCATTGTACATATTACAAAAGGTTTAATGGTGATAATGATTTTAATATCTTGTTATTGTACGTGGATGACATGTTGGTTATAGACCCCAACAAAGATCGAGTCAAATAATTGAAGGCACAGTTGGCTAGGGAGTTTGACATGAAGGATTTGGGACCGGAAAACAAGATTTTAGGGATGCAAATTCACCGAGACAGAAATAGCAGGAAGATTTGGCTTTCTCAAAAGAACTATCTAAGGAAGATCTTGCAACGTTTCAACATGCAAAATTATAAGCCAATTTCTACCCCACTTCTTGTTAATTTCAAGTTATTCTCAAGTATGAGTCCTAGCAGTGAAGAAGAGAGGATGAAGATGTCTCGAGTACCATATGCATCGGCAGTGGGAAGCGTAATGTTTGCTATGATATATACAGGACCAGACATTGCATAAGCAGTAAGAACGGTTAGTCGTTTTATGGCAAATCCTGGTAAAGAGCATTGAGATACTATGAAGAGGATTCTGAGATACATTAGAGGAACCTCAGATGCTGCATTATGTTATGGAGGATCAGATTTAACTGTCAGGGGTTATGTTGATTCAGATTTTGTAGGAGATGTTGATAAAAGAAAATCTACTACTGGGTATGTATTTACACTTTCGAAGAAGTATTTGGGTTTCAAAGCAGATTGTGGCTATTACAGAAGCATAATACATGGCAGTTGCACAAGCTTGCAAGGAAGCAGTTTGGATACAAAGGTTATTGAAGGAGCTCGGACACAAATAGGAGAAGATCACTTTGTTTTGTGACAGTCAGAGTGCTTTGCACATTGTAAGAAATCCAGTCTTTCATTCATGGACGAAGCACATAGGTGTTCAGTATCACTATGTACAAGAAGTAGTAGAAGATGGATGTGTGGATATGCAAAAGATACACACCAACAAGAACCTAGCGGATGTGATGACTAAGCCAATCAACACCGACAAGTTCTTATGGTGTAGATCCTCGCACGGCCTAGCAGAAACATAAGCAATCAAGAACTGGTAAATTTAGAAAAGAGTGAAAGATTACCAATTTTGATAATAAGTGGGAGAAATTTGTTATAATGTCAAAATGGGTGGCCACCGAATTCGGTGGCCACCATTTTTGATTTTGATTAGTATACATATATATTATATTATATATATGTGTGTTACGTGAAGCATTTGGCAAGGGAGGGGTGAGCTTAACTATAAATACCCCCTCCCATCTTCAGTTTGAGGCATCCAATCCTAGAGAGCAATTCCAAGTTTTCTTCAGTTTTCTCAAGAGAGAAAATATCAGTTTCTCCTTAGAGAAGGTTTTACAAAATTGCGAACGAGAGAGTGTCATTGTTCTCTCTTTGTATTAAGAGAGAAGATGTTGTAATTCTCTATTCATTATAGTGAGATCCTCCCAAATTTGCCTATAATTTTTTACCCCAATTTGGTTAGGAGTTTTCCACGTAAAATATTTATGTCCATTTTATTTTTAATTTTTTAAATTTACTTTAGTTGCATATCTACTTTGACCCATTTATTTTCTAACAAAGACATCAAAAGAGAACAAAGGTTTTTTTTTTATATATATAAAAAAAAAAAAAAATTCTCAATGCAAGCAATTGAGAAGTCTAAAACATATACAATGCATACCACACACTACCAATTTCCCCTAAAGAGAATAAAGTTTGTTTTTGTTTCAACTCCCAAGAAACATATACAATGCATATAACTTTCTTTCAATTATTTTTTTTTCTTTGGTCAACTATACAATTACTCGACCATGTTCATCAAGACAGAGATTTATTAACTAGAGGATAACGCGATGTTGGATTTTGAATTCCCACTAAAAGCAAAACACCTTGTTATTAAAATTTCATAAATAATATTATGACCGACGCTTTGAACAATAAAATCACATACTGGACAGTTTGAACTTTGAGGGTTTGTTAGTACCAGCTTTGTTTCACGATTTGATTTCACCGTCGACGTCTGGGTTCAAGATCGAGCATGGAGCAGTCGTCTTCACCGTGGTTCGCTGGATCTGGTAAGTGATTTTTTCCTAATCGTTTGCATGTTGGGTTCGTCGGATTTTGTTTGAATTCAGAGATGTGTTTTCGCTGGTCGCTCTCCGTCGTTCGTGGCTTGGCTCGTCATGGGTCGTGGTTCACGGTCAGCTCGTCGTCGTTCGTCATGGGTCGCGGTTGCCAATCGATGCTGGTAATCATGCGTTTCGTGGTTTAGTTTCGTCCTCTTCGTTGCTGGCTTGTAGGGAGGCACTAGGTTTTGTTTTCGTGGCACGTAGTAATATAGCGACCGCACAGAGAGGAAGAATGGGAAAACAACTAGGGCGTCATACCTCTGCAACGACGTAGCTTTGAGTAAAAGAAACTTAATATTTTATTCATATAAATTAGTGTTGAAAGTGTTCTGTGGCTTAATATTATTTAACAATTATAGTTTTTTATTTCAAACCAATTAGTGATAAAACCATTGCCGTAGGTATGCTAAGTAATATACCACGTCTTGATTTTTTTGAGGGAAAATTGCTGCCAATTTTTTAAAACATATTTTGCAACGAAATTATGCTACAATATGCGGTTTGTAGTTGATTGTAATAATTTTTTTAGTTCAGTTACAAAATTCAATTTCATGCCTAAACACATTTAGCTACGAATTTAAAAATTTTAGCAAGATTTTTGTAACTGTATATCGGTTTTTTCAATTACTATTTGCATTTAATTTTGCACACTCCACATAATATTTTTATTTTACTTAATTATAAATCAAAAATATAAAATGAATAAGTTATAATTGTCTATTAAAAATAACAAAATAAAAATACGATAGTTTATTGGATTTATCTAATAAATTTGCTTCTTTACTTTTAAAAATACTCTTTATTATGAAGAACATTGTTAGAGATTCTTTAATTAATTAATTTAATTTACCTTAATTAAGAATATATATTATCTTCTTCTTTTTCCTACCATTTGAAAAACATATATAGATCAAAATATCAATTATTACCGAGACAACAATTGATGATCAGTAGAACGCAGTTACGAATCTATGTAAAGGGCTGCGCAGGCTATAGCCGGGCAGTTTTTTTTTTTCAATTTTTTTCTTACAAATCGCCCACTTAATAGCCCGTGTAGTTTTGTTTTTTTTAAAAAAAAAAAAATTTCCTATAAATCATCCATTCATTCTAATCCTGCCCATTTAGATCTAACCCACCCAGCTTTATTCAAAATTTTTTTTCTTAAAATCAATTTTTAAATCTAATTGATTCAAACCTAATTCTTTTTTCTTCCCCTTTCTTCAACTCAATTTTTCCCTAACCTTAATTTCTAAATTAGTTCTTAACCTTTTCCCTAGATTATTATTTTTTATATATTTTTTAATTAGTATTGTAGGAGGTTTTGTCAGTTTTTAACCCTTTCCCTTTGTTAAATTTTTTTTATATATTTTTTAATTAGTATTGTAGGAGGTTTTGACTGATTATTTTAGAAGTTTCAACTCAAAATAGCTTATTATACCTTTACAATACTGTACCGTAGGGGCTCCACCCTGCAATAATCTTAAATTAATTTAAGATACCACATATTTATGGAGGGTGTATTCAATTTGGATTTTAAAATACTTTGATAGATTTTTTTAATCAGAGACTTTTAGAGATTTTAATAGATTTTTATAGAGTTTATAAAAGTATGAATAACTTTTAAGTGACTTTTTATTTTTTATTTTTATAGATTTTGAAAGACTTTTATAAATTTTTTTATTGCACAAGCTTTTTTTATTTTCCTCAAAACGACAGTAGTTTTTTTTTTAATAATGATATCATTAAATAAATAGTGATGAATGATTTTTATTTTCCTCATAAGAACGCTATTAGTTTTTTCTTTCAAAGAGGATGCCAATGAATAATAGTAGAGAATAACAAAATGATAAAATAATTTCACAATGAAGAGGAAAAGTATAAAGAGGAAGCAAAATAAATAAAAGGGAAGTAATATTACTGCATGACTTTGACATATTATTGAAATTAAAAAGTCGTTGAAAGTTTTTAGAAAAAAGAAAAGACAATTTATAAGGTTGAATACACATAAAATTAACCAAAAGTCATTAAAAGTCTGCATAAATTCATTTTTTATAAAAGTAAAGTCTAAATTAAATACCTCTAGACTTTTATTAACTTTAAAAAGTTATAATTGAATATCTATAAACTTTTAATAACTTTTTAAAAGTCTATAAAAGTTAAAATTAAATACCTCATTACTTTTAAAAGTCTTAAAAAGTTTTAATTAAATACCTCCGGACCTTTTAAGTTTATAAAAATCTTATAAAGTCATAATTAAATACACCCCTATAAGTTTAATTTTTTTCAGAAAAAAAATTTTAATTAGGTAAAACTAGCCCACCTAGTTTTAAAATCCCAGATTCATCCCCGACAGAATGGAGTTGTGGCTGAAAAGGATAATGAAGAACTAAAATATTAATTGAAAATACATTTTTATAAAATAGATAATAATTTAACTCTCTATATTTAAAAAGTTAAATTTTATTCTTTATTTTAAATAAATAATATAAAAAGTTTACTAGAATTTTTTTTTTAATTAATTGCACTCGAAATTAGAGGGTATTGGAGATGTGATAGTCTTTTTTGTAAAATTCTAGATTCTCCTAGCTATGTGCTGAAATTAATTCTAGCTAGCTATGTGTCACGGACTTGTTGAAAACCGGCCAGATGCGGCCTTAGTTACTTATTTAGACCCCGAAGCAACTAAGTAAGCTACTTATGAAAGCTAAGCAACAAGCGAAACTTTAGAGAGAAACTAGAGAGAGATGGGGAGAAATAATTGTATTCCTGATACTTGGTGGTTTGGCTAATGAAGCCTCCCCTTATTTATAGTGTTACAACAAGCGATCTAGCGGCTATAATACATTTTGATCCTACGATTAGAGATGGAGCTTACAGAATACTCCACCAAGTCTATACAACTAAGCGACAACTAAGCAAGCTAGAATCTTCTAGAATGTTCTACACACATCTAGAGAACTCCACATGCTTCTTGCCCAGTGTAGGAAAAGCATACATCGTTCGATGAAATGCGGCGTGACATTCTCCCCGCCCCATGCGTCGGCGTCCTGTCGACTTCCATATGGAACCCGCGAGATAATCCACGAATTGCCAATGTGTAGTTGCGGGTTCCAAACTTGCTTCACGCCGCGTCCCTTCCGCCTACGAAGTACTCGTGGCTTCGGATGATTTTTCCTCCAGCGCAATCGTTGTCATAAATGCTTGCGTTCCGTCGGTTTGCTTTGAACCAAGGTCTTCAACATGGTGTTGCCTTGTGCCGATCCATTTCTTGGTTGTCTTCAGCGGGTAGTGCCTCGCCAAGTCCGCATGCTTAGTCCCATTCTCGACAACTTTGAAAGTGGATGGACTCCTCCCTTTGTGATTCACAACAATGGTATGAGTCGAAGGTTGTTCTTTGGATGCCTTATCCGCTTTGGTGTCGTGGCATGCTTTCTATCGAACCTATTTGGCATGTAACCGTGTTGCCCGCCGATATGAAGAATGCCATCTTGACCCAATTGGCTCCGTTTACTTTCCATGGCCGAGCATCGATGTCTTTTCTTTGGCATCATGCTCCATGTTCTCCTTGAACATTTCCCTTGGAGCTCACTTGCGGCCCGATTCGACTCTTCCACTCGATCGTTGGTAACCATAGTGCTTGTACCGAACTTGCCTTGAGCTTGTGATCCACCTCGCCATTTGGCGGAAGCTCCTTTGGTAGCTTCGGGCGGTGTGGCGTCTTTGACCTCTTGAAGACCTTGCCATGTCTCCGGTATCTCCCGAGTGTTAAGCCTCCTTGTCGCACAAGGGCGGATGTGATTGACAGCTCCTGAACTCCTTCTCAAGTTGAATGGCGGAGAGTCGTTTGGTGTTGGTGCTTGGCCGACATGGTTGGAATCATGCGGGCCTCCTCTGATGCATGCATCAGCGTTGTAGCGAGGAAGGGAATGGCATTGAATTGCAAAGAATTCCATACCAAGCACAATATCAAAGTCATCGATAGGAGCAATAGAAGTCTATTTTACCTTGCCATGGCGAGATTTAGCTCCACCTGAGCGTACCATCCGATGGTCTTGCCTCGGTATTCCGCGGTCTTTAGGCGCCGCTTGCCCCTTTCGAATTTTAGGCCGAGCCTGTGGCCTCTTCTCTTTAATGAAGTTGTGGGATCGCGGTGTCCACCATGGCTTGCGTCCTTCCCGTTCTCACGTGCCCGCAGGGGATCTATCCTTGTTGTTGGATGTCGGGCCGGATTGACATGCGATGCGTTGAGGAGTTGTAGCACCAATTGAATGGCTCGGGTGCTTCCCTCCTCGTGCGGATGCTTCCTACCGTTAAGCATAGCGTTGAGGGCATTTCTCTTAGGACATTCCCTCGCCCGTCACGGACCATCCAAAGCGGTTGGTTCTTGGCTTTACCTCCTTGTTGCCTCCCTCTTCCGATCTCGGTTTTGCGAAGGCTTCCTCGAATTATCCTTGCCTTGAGCGCTTATGGAACCGTTTCCTCGCGTCGTCATGATCATCCGCGGCTTTGAGTTTGAGGACTCGCCATGCCTATAATCCATGAGAGTTTAGCGGTGGTGAGGCGGTGGCGATGTCTTGTATTCCCGTCTTTGGAGTTCTTGAGATGCCTTGATTGTAGCCCGTCCATGAAGTTGAAGAAGATCCTCTCCGGTCATATTGGGAATTTGAAGCATTAGGTAGGAGAACTCCTCCACGTACTCACGAATGGAGCATGTATGCTTTAACTCCTTCATTTTCTTTCGTCGTCATGTATGGCATTCACGGGGTAGAATTGCTTCTTGACTCATGCTTTAGATCTTCCGTGAGTTGATGATCTGAGAATCCTTTCTCATTCCTCATGTTTCCTCGCCACACGTAGCGCCAAGATCGATAAAGTAAAGGGAAGCGGTAATTACCTTTTGCTTCGTCGTGCATATTAAGCCCCCAGTATCGCTCCATGTGCGTAGAAGTTGTCCAACTCTTTGGCATCCCTTGCCACTAAACTCCTTGGGTTTGGGAACATCCACCCTTGGAGTGAAGCGCATGTTGAGTGGTGATGGCACCTAGTTGCGACCAGCTTGCATAGCGCCCGATCCATACGAGTTTCCTCACGCGTGCTTGAGCTCCTCCATTTGAACTTTCATGGCGAAAGTGTTTCAAGCACACTTGCTTGAAGGTAGCATTCTCTGAGGCCCGCGTCTGAGATTGGCGTCGTGGCCGCTGCATGTTGCCATGGAGCTCTTCCAGCAGTCATCACGCGACGCCGAGCCCTCCATGCTTTGCCACACGATCCAACCTTTCCATCGCGTCGGCGTACTTCACGCAGCCGCGTGGCCTCCATAGCGGCTTCGTGACTTGAGCGTCCCGTGCTTTGGAATGGTGGGTTCGACCTCCCTTCCACTCATCTCTTCTCCTCATGACCTCGGGCCGAAGACATCGTGTTCTTCAGCTTGCTAACTCGCTACGAGCGTGGCTCATACCAGTATCGCGGACTTGTTGAAAACCATGGCCGTGCGGCGCTTGCTTATTTGACCCGAGCAACTAAGTAAGCTACTCTTGCTATGAAAAGCTAAGCAACAAAACTTTAGAGAAACTAGAGAGATGGGGAGAAATAATTGTATTCCTCGATACTTGGTGGTTTGGCTAATGAAGCCTCCCCTTATTTATAGTGTTAACAAGCGATCGCGGTATAATACATTTGATCCTACGGTCGAGATGGAGCTTCAGAATACTCCAAGTCTTTATACAACTAGCGACAACTAAGGCCTAGAATCTTCAGAATGTTCTACACACATAGAACTCAGCTATGCTTGAGTGTAGGCCAGCAATGCGTTCGATGAAATGCCGGCCGTGACATATGCATGACTTGACCCTGATAGTTTATGGGACAGTGTCAACGGATTACACGCGTGCTATTTACTAGTGCATGTGCTATCGATGACACCTGCTGCTATAAATGTGCTTTTTTTTTTTTGGTCGATGAGCTCTTGTACAAAAACTTATCGGCGAAAGTTCCCCACTATCAGTTCAAATCCTTTCATACATGAATTTAGAACATTGGGCAGACTTTAATTTCCTCGTATGGCTGCTGGTGCTCATTCATATTAAAAAAAAAATGACGAAATTGTATGTGTGAGTGTGACTGTGACTGTGTGCCCATGCCCTGCAAAAAAAAAAAAAAAAATATATATATATATATATATATATATATATATGGTTTAGGCATAGAAACCTTGCTATAATTTTAAAATTCATAACTAAAGTTAAGGTTTAGTTATAAAATTATATTTAACTTTTAGAAATTATTATAATTAGTTACAACATAAGTATTATAGCTACATTTCATAACAAAAGTTAAAAAAATAAATGACATGGCACATTGTTTTATGCTAGCTACAAAAAATATCTTATAACTAATTGGTATAAATTGAAGCTGTTTTTAATTTTGCATAGTTACAAAATTAAATTTATAGAAAAATGTTGAAATATTTTTTGCACTAAATTTTCTTTCAGAAAATTTAATTATGTGGCATAGTTTTTACCATATGCTATAAAATATTTTATAATTAATTGAAATAAAATAAAAAAATTATTTTTAATTTCATGTAGGTCCAAAAAAGAATTTTTTGACTAATTCATATAAAATAAAAATAAATTTTTATTTCACACAGCTACAAAAACTAATTTATCGCTAATCAGTATTAATAAAAAATTAAATTTTTCTATAACAAAACTACGTCGTTTAACACTCATTTTAGCCCTAAATTTTACCCCCTTCTTCTCCTCTCGTCTCTCATTCTCTCGTCTTTGTCCTGGACATGCAGCACCTTCATCTTTGCACACCCCCTATCCTAGAGACGCACACCCAAATAGATAATCGATTAACACAAATAGATGATCAAAGAATATCATCAACTCGAGTACCCGATGAAAAGCAGTCTCAAGATTCCACCGCAATAACAATTGGTGAAGCACTCTCCCTGAACTATAAGACCCTCATCATTGCCTACTGCTACTACTGACCTTGAGAAGAGGAACATTTCTCAATGGCAGTCCTGCAATAAGTGGAGAATAATCTATAAGATCTAACACTACCCAATTTATTGTATGCATTAAAGAATATATGGTGTGAATATACATTTAGAAATTAAACATTGTTGAGGTAGAATTTGTAGGCATTCATAAACTTGGAATTATGCTCAAGTGGTAATATTCATTAGGTTATATTTGGTAAGAGGGATGAAAATGAGGAAGGATAGAGCGGTGAGGAAGGAGGGGCTGGTGAAAGAATAGAGTGAATTATATAAATCTCTTATATTGTTTGGTATAAGAAAGAGAGATAACATCAACTATTAAAGTATAAAAAAAATTTCTTAATTAGTTATAAAAGTTCACTCTCTTCTAATCCATCTAATATTGGAGGGAGTGATTTTAATTGATTTAATCTTCAAATCCATTTCCTCCATTAATTCCTTCTACTAAATAACCCTCACACTTCAAATCTCTTCACAATTCTCTTTTCTCACTCAATTCTTCTATAACTCCCTTTTATTAAATAAAGGCTCAGGCTATACACATTTTAAGAAGACAAAGAGTTAATTCTTACTTAGAATTAATCATAAAAGTTGGATTATTTAGTCCAGTCTAGATTTTTACTAAACACATTTTCGGGTCTTTAATTGTCTGGTCCACTGTAATCCGTTCTAACGTTCATATTCACAGTTTGATGTGTAAACTGCATATGGATAAGAAGATTGTCAAATGTGAATGTAAGTTTCGAAAAAGTAGTACAAGCACTACTACCATATCACATAGGATTCCAGTCCACCTCGATATAAATCATCCATTCTGTGATTCACGTTGATATATAATTCCAAAAGGAATAGAAAAATTAAATTTGACGATAAAAGATAGTGGATGTCCTGTCACTGTCCAATGAAATTTGCAATATAGCTGTACCCAATATATATATATATCATCAGCATCATCAAATATTAGCTCATGATCATTTACTAAAAACAAATAGCTCATGGTCCAAAAAATATATATACATATATATATATATATAATTTTTTAACATTAGCTCATGATCAGCTACAACTATATATAGGTTCAATAGGTACAGTCTAGTGGTGCAAAGCTATTGTTTTCTCGTGATCAAATCCGAAACCTCCACTCCTAATATTTTTAAAAAAAAATTAAAAAACTGCAACTAAATATAGGCTATAAATATACAGATCTAAATATATTTAAAAAAAAATTAAAAAACTGCAACTAAATATAGGCTATAAATATATAGATCTAAATATAGGCTATATGCAGATTTGAGTTAAGGATATAACGGTCCCGTTATTACATATGTAGCCACACGTTCTTAAATATTATTTTAATTAACATTTCCATCCATTTTTCTCTTTTAAATTGTAGAAAAAAGAAGATAAGATTTTTAATTACTTTAATCATTCTATATGCAATCTTCTAAAGAAACTAGGTTTTTCTAAGGTTGATGAAAGCGTGTTAAAATCGAAAGTTTCTTTTTTTAATATCACGTGCACACTTTTGTTTCATACAAATCTCATCAGGCATAATGTTCATCTACAATGAGTTAATTCGCTACCTAAAATCCCACTAGAAGATATTGAGTTTGATATTAAGCACGCTCTTCGTTACTTACATGATATTATAGATCTTGGCTTATATTACCAATGGAATCAACATAAAACATTGATTAATATTATCTTCTAGAGTTGACAGAACCGTATTCAAGATGGGCCATGTCTCGTAGAAATTCTATCAAAATTCTATAAAAATTTCAGCAGAATGTCACCTAAAATTTGAATTAATCCAATTTTTATCTACACTAAAAACATATATTTATAATTTTCGATGGCCACAGCAAATGCTACTGGAAGTCCCACAACATATAATATCAAGATACATGAAGAAACCAAAGGAAATTTCAACTTTTTCAAATAAATACATATGACACCGACTTAGGTTACTCTCAAAGCCAACTAAACAAAAATAGATAAAATATCAAAGTGTAACATACATAACTTGGAAACAATAAGAAAATAAATTTACACATTCAAATAGTGGAAGTCCTTAGAAAAGAAAATAAAGGGTGATGGCCATGCTAATCGAATGAGATGACCACTTCTTAGCTCGTACCTAATAAGAACCTTTCAAGAAAATAAAATAAAATTACAAAGAGTTAAGCTCAGTGAGTGGATCTAGATATCACATAAAATAAAATATTTATTTTATTTGGACAAAATAATTATTCTAATAATATTAGTAATCATCAAACAATTATAAATGAAACTGATTAAAAGAATAAATAGATAAACAAGTAAATATCAAAATCATTTTTTAATCAATCCATAATATATATAATTAATTAAAACCTATACGCCATTTATTGTCCCAATAACCACAAGGGGGGAAGAGAAACCTGTCATACTACCCTTGGCATCCCAAAGCGTAATAGAGGGAGAAAGGAAGGGGGAATCTATCATATTACCTTTGGCGTCTCAAGGCGTAGCAAAGGGTCGGGGATCATCATCCAACCACAATCATACATGAAGGGTGATAGAATACATGTTATCCATAATCATCACCTCTGTTAGGCTGACCCGTGGTGTGCCCCAGTACCTAACAGTATATATAACATCCACAATACATATATATATATATATATATATATATATATATATATCATTTCCACCCCCCACAAATAATGTTATTACATTTGTAAATAATTTAGAGTTATAAATATAAATTTAATTATCTCAATTTAAATAGTGCTAAAATGTAATGATTTAATAATAAAACTAAATCCACTTACAAGTAGAATCACTGTTGATCATCAGGTTAGACCGTCCACTCTAGTCACAGGGTCTAAACAATAACAAAATACAATTATCAATTTTCCAAACACTTGAAATTTCACTTACTTAAATCTATACAACTTAATTGCACAATCTCACCCCTAAACCCATTTCATCAAATTGGGTATTCTCCAAATTATCAAACTCACACTTAATTTGTCTCCCATTAACCCCTAATTAACCTTAGAAACTCCTTATTACTAGTAATTAACCAAAGGTACAATTATTCACCAATCACCAAAATTGAATGCCAATCTAACTTCTATATGATATTAGATGCCTTAATCTAACCAAATTTGAGTCCTTTCATTTTATACGAAGTCCAAAAAATATACAGACTCTAAAATATCCTAAATCTCTAAAATTTGATTTTTCCCAAATCTTAACTAAAATTAATTTATTATATACCAAATTGAAGCCATTGAGACAAGGATCGAGAATCTATGCTCAATTTGATTGAGTGATGACCAAGGTGGATGGAAAATGATCAAGAAATGGCGACTTAAGGAGGATTTCGTTATTCCTACAAAATGAAGTATTTTTAGAAGAAAAATAGCTTGGAATCAAACTCAGAGGTCAAAAACAGTGGAAAAACACCCACCTTTTGCCAACAAACTAATTGGAATCCGGCGAATGGAGGAGAGAGACGCGGGCTTCTTGGTCAGATCTGGGGGTTTATCGGGGGCAATTGGGCATGTGGCTGGTCGTGGAAGACTCATCGGCAGCTAGCGAGTTGGTTGGTGGGCGTGTATGGTCTGGCGATCGGTTAAGGCAATACGACGGTTGGATTTTCAGGTAGCCTAGAGAGAGAGAGATGACCGGTTGGGAAGAAGAAGAAAAGAAAAAACTTTTATAATTTTATTTTTGAAATATTTACGGTTTTATCATTGTCTTCTGTTGACCATAATTTTCAAACCATACCTCCTATTTGAACATGCCACCAGTCTACGAACTCATATCGATGAGCTTTACACAACGGTACCAAAGTCAAAATAAAAATAATATGTACTAAAAGTCAATTCTAGCTCTATTAACTAACTTGATTTACTTAGTTAAAAATAAATTTTTAAAGTCAAAAGTAAGTACAAGTTGTTACAAGAGTATACTATTATTATGGAACCCTCAACATGAATTAGGATTTTAAAATCCTAACTCGCATCAAATTGCCATTGGATTGATCGATATTTTGAATTATTATTAATTTGGTTGATTTTTGTATTAATTGCTAAATGATTGTGTTTTATTTATTGTTTGATGTATTTGTATTTATGGCAATAAATTTGGAAAATTTAATTATGAGCTTTTATGACAGCTGACTATAGAATTTTGAAAAAAAAAATATTTGGAATATTTTTTCATTTATTATATTATGCATTTATTACAAACCTTAAAAGACTGTCTATTTAAAGATAGCCTTTTATCTTAAGACATATTTTTTCTATCTTCTGTCTTTTCTACTATTTTTATTGTGAAACTAAGGAGGAAAGAAAATATTTATCTATTTTTCTCTTCTTAATTATTCCAAAAATAATTTTTGGGATTCTAACGGAAGGGATATTCGGATTTGCTGAAGAACTCAAGATTAAAGGTAGATTTTTTTCAAACCCAATATTCTATTGGTCGCTACTTGTGATGGTTTATCAATATATTATATATTATTTTTATTTTATTTTAAGAAAAGTTTAATATAAATTTTTACAATTTATATTACTATTTTAGTGGTTATGATAGATTTCGAAACCCAAATAAGTTTTAAATTTTATATATTTATTTTTCGTGATAGGTCTACTATCTATGAACGTTTTTTTTTTCATTTCACCTCTATTTGAGTTTTTGTAGATTTAATTGAAAAATTTTTATGCTCATACTGTCAATCTGGAAAATTATGTCCAGTGAGACTTCTCCGTGAAATTTTGTGTAGTAAATGGACTTTTATTTCCTTGAAATTTTTATAGTTTGGACTTAAGATATTTATAAACATGTGTACATTGGAATTTCTATTTTTTCAATTTTATGAGTAAGTTATGAATTTTTGAAAATTAAGACATTGTTACTAGAATTGTGTGACAGATTATGTTTTCTATAAAAATTATATTGTTTCCTTATTTGAATTGCTATGAATAAATTTTTACAACTTTCTATACCTATTGTAGTTATAATTTCACCAGTTTTGGCTTAAAATAATTTTTATAGAATTTATTAAAATTATATGAACGTAAAGGTTCACTGTAAATTTTGTATGACAGTTCGATTTGGAATGTTGTTATTAAATTCTTATTGTTTCTTAAAAATTCTGAAAATGCTTTGGTTAATAAAAGATGTTTCAACGGTTCTAATTATTTTAGAGACATATTATTTGGATGATAATTGAGTTTATTTTGAATTTCACAATATATATGTTGTGCAATTTCCATAAGTGAATGTTTATTATCATTTTTGGAAATTTTCGTGATTATTGCTATAATGATGTGAAATTAGTAAATATGAAACATATGTGATTTATGCATTTTTTTTCATCAAGAACTAGCTACTACATGCATAAGCATAACAATGTATGACGAATTATGAACGGTACATTGCATCTAGTTGGTATTTTGAAAGTGCGTTATATAACTCTTTGAATTTGAACATGAAAAACTATGTAAGCTATAAGTAGAATGAAATGCTTATGGTGTTATACTAAAGTGAGATTGAGACGCATGCACCCCTTTGATATATTGTAAACTATAAGTTATACTGAAATGCTTACGGTGTTATGCTAAAGTGAAATTGAGATGCATGCACCCCTTTGATACTTTATATGGAAATCTAACCATTTTGTGATGAGCTCATGAATTACGCATACATTGTAAGCTCATTTGATTATGTTATAAGTTTGCTATAAGTTATAGAATGTCGAGAATCTTTAAACAAGAAAGGACGTTCATAATTAAGTAAGTATATGATTGTTTGATATTGTAATTTTCGCTAGTATGTGAAGTTATATATATGCTATTGATGTTTTGTTTGGATTTGGAAAAGCCCACTGATTTTTGTAAACTCACGTCTTTGTTATTTCCTTTTTCTTAGGCAAGCACGCTTAGAACGTTGTGCTTATTCGAACTTGTAAGAATGGTAGACACGTGGTAGCTCGAGAGGAAGATCGTTAAGGGTATAAAAATGAAGCTATATTATTGTCTACGTGTAGACATCATTGTTCTTATTGAGTTTAATTTTTGGTATTATTTCCTTAATAAGTTGGAATATTTTAATTTGTTGAAAGGAATGCTTAAGATTAGCTATGGTATTATAAGTTAATTATTTCCTTTATTAAATTATGTTGAAAGATAATTACTCAAAGAGCTATTATATTCTAGATAATTATTTACTTCAAGTATTTAAACACAGTCAAAGTATGGGCTTTGACTGTATACATATTCATGATTGATAAAGTTTTAAATTTTTTTACAATTTCAGCAATTTTAGTTTTGATAGCCAACCTTACTTTCTTTAACCTAAGGGACTTGATTAGGATGTGTTACAATTATGATGCTAGCTATTTATTTGATCCTTAAAATGTCATATTATAGACTGGTTGTGTGTTACTTAGTAAAGATAGTGTGATATCATATAGGTTTGTTAAAAAATCTTTGATTATTACCTCCTTGCATGAAGCCGATGATGAATGTTCCTTAGAATGTCAGATTATAAATTGATTGTGTGTTATTTAGTAAATGTAGTGTGATATCATGGAGGTTTGTTTTTTTAAGAAAAAGAAGAAAACATTGATTGTTGCCTCCTTGAATTATTTATAAATTTTGAACATAACTGTGTATGGTTGAGGTCCATGTTTAGCACATTCATATGTCCTATGGCTTGACTTCAAATAAATAATTAATTCCCAATATGTTGTTTGAGAATAATGCGATGTGCATTGCACAAATAAAAAATGAATATACTAAAAGAGACAACTCTTAAAAAATAGTGAATTTTTTACATTCTTTTATATCATGAACTTAAAAAAAGTACTGAAATTGATTTTCATAAAATCCTAAAGAGTGGTGAAACTGATATTTATCAAGTTCACTCAAGTAATAATCTTACGTATTAGCGATTAAGTCGTTGACCATTGCTATTTTTAGAAACATATCTATGAGATATGTAGACTTAGAAGGTTATTTTCACTAGCACGGGTGAATAATTCATTGACCCATTAGGTCAAGCCTAGAAAGTATGTAGTTGTATTATTTTTTTTTAATAAATTTTTGTTCCATATGATTTTCTTGATCAAAAATTTCAATGAGGCAACTTGTCTATTGCAAAATAGTGTATGGATGTGTATGCTTTTTTTGTTAACTGATTTTTCCCCTGGGTTTTCTAATAAAATTTTTAATGAGGCAGAATATTGTGCAGAAATATTGACTGGAGAATGTTATAAAATATAGAATTTAATATGTGAACATTACTAAAATATATATTGGTTCTCAACCCCAAAATTGTCTATTACTACCTGTATTAGCATACCCTATACCATTATATCCATAAAGAGATATCATATATTTGTTAATAATTAAAATGCGACTTTTTGTCACTATTCTCATTGTCTTTCTCCGTCTCTTTCGCGTTATTTTGCCTTTATTTTACACCTTTTGCATTATTTTATCTTTATTTTACATCAGTCAATACCAATAATGCAAAAGCACATTGAAAGCAACAGGTGTGTAATCGATGGTAGCATGCGTGTCCCACAAATTACTGGGATTCCACAATAGTTCAATCCATTCATATATAACTTTAAAACATAATAGATCTTGTCCTCGTGTGAAGCCTGCTCATTCATATTTCAAAAAAAAAAAAAAGTGTCCAATAAATTATAGGGTTATTTGGTGAAATGCCCACTAAAATAGTGCAATTTAGAAAAATACCCACCAATCTATAATTCTTATAAAATTTAACCAAACTACCATATTTGCCCCTCATTAATGAATAGCACCATTCAATTTTTCACTGCTATTTTTTTTTCACGTTCTTTATTCCTTAATTCTTTATTCTCCATCCCTCCAGCATAAAAACTAAGAAGAAGAGTAGCTTGTGAGGTTTTGGTTTTAATTTTGAGTAGTTTTGTGTATTTGTTTGCATTTCTATGAGATTTGAAAAATTTCAAAATCATCAAATTTTATGTTGGTAGGAATGCTCCTGGCGAGTTTCTTGGGGCCTAAGCGAACTTCGCCTAGTGGTGCATATATATTGCATTATGCTTCACTAAGCGAGTCTACAGGGGCTGGGGACTGCCTAGTGATGCATATCGCGTATGCTTCCACTAGGCGAATCTGCAGGGGCTAAGCGACTTCTAGTGGTGCATAGATCGTATACTTCCACTAGTGCAGGGGCTAAGCTCGCCAGTGAAGCATACATAATGACATATATGCTTCACTGTGCTCATACTGCATAGTGAAGTATACATGTATGCACCAGCTTCTGCAGCCCAACAACTCTAGTGGTGCATATATATTGCGTATGCACCAGGCCGAGTCTGCCGGGCCGGCAAACCTAGTGGTGCATATATATTGCATTATGCTTTACTAGTGCAAGGCTGGCTTGCTAGTGATACATGCATATCTTCCACAGCGAGCTGGGGGCCTAGGCGGAACTCGCCTAGTGAGTATATATGTCGACATGTATGCTTCACTAGCCTCTGCACTTCGGCAGGGAAGTATGCATGTATGCACCACTGGCAAGTCCAGGCCTCGGCAGACTTCGCTAGGAGCATCCCTACCAACACAAAATTTGACAGATTTTATAATTTTTTCAAATCTCATAGAAATGCAAACAAAATATACAAAATGTACTCAAAATTAAAACCAAAACCTCACAAGCTACTCTTCTTCTTAGTTTTCTCTTAGTGGGTACAATGGAGGTGGATGGAGAAATAATAAAGAATAAAGGAAGAAAGAACACGTGAAAAAAGAAAATAGTAAAGTAAGAAAATTGAATTGGTGGGGCTATTCATTAATGAGGGGCAAATGCGGTAGTTTGGTTAAGTTTTACAAAAATTATAGATTGATGGGTATTTTTCCAAATTGTACTATTTTAGTGGTCATTTTATCCAAAAACCCTAAATTATATTTTGGAGTGGGTACTTGTGTGTGTTTTTCCTTGACTCATTTTCTAAGAAAGGCAATTAGAATATTCAAAAAGATCTAAAACCAATTTTGGGCTTCTACACACAGACTTATTAAAGTAATTAGAAATTTACATTACCAAAAAAAACTAAAGTAATTTATTAAACTGATGAGTTTTTTGAAAACCACATGGAATAACCTTGGCCAAAGAGGGCGAAACTAGCATTAATTGTGTTTGATTACAGCTTGTTATGTTTATAAATTTAAAATGAAAATTAAAGATCATGAAAATCCAAATTTACAGGCAAGCGGAGAGCATTAGGGTATTGGATAGAGAATGTCAGGTGTGAATGTACATTTCAGAAAACACAACTTTGATATAATATCATCTATATTATATATGATTCACATTGGCATATATTGTTGGAAAACATAAACAATAATAAAAATAATAATAATATACTAAGAGAAGAATTAAAATATCATATAAATTGGATAATATTAAAGTAATTAATATAATTAAAATATTTGGCATAATTAAAATAGTAGTGTCAAAAGTAATAAACTACTTAAATCTTCGGTACTATTATTGAGTACTATAGATGTGATGAATAACTAAAACATAATAATAAATAAATAATATAAGTAATAAGTAAATAAACTTAAAACCAACAGTTTTGGTCACTTAAAATAAATACATTTAAAATAAATACTGACTTGTAAGTGTAGATAGTCATACAATGATTACCCCTTGTCAAGTGTTTGAAGTTCTCTAAATGACTATCTCAAGTATAAAACTAGTGTCGATTGAAATTTTTGCACAGCAAATTTCAACCCTATTAGAATAGTATTTCTTCTCCTCTTTAAACACTGAATACACATAACTACGAAATTAAGCTATTATTTCAATGGAAAAATTTGTACACTATTTTTTCAATGAAATAATTCAGTTATTATATATCTACATAAAACTCTTTGTATTTATAGAAAGGAATGCACCCACTTTGAAAATTTGCAACCTTTAAGAGAGTTTATCCTTTATGAATTTTCTAAAAAACATATGACGATGTATGAAAAGAACTGTTATTTTTCAAAAAAAGTACAGTTATTTATTTAGTGTATATATTTTTAAATAAATAAAAAATCTGAAAAATAAAAATATTTCTATTTATTAAATCTTCGTTTGTTTCAAAACATAATATTTTCTAAGAATACCCTACATTTTGAAACAAAACAAAATGAAATAAAATGTCATGGTTAACATATAAGGCATACAAAAGAAATAGATATGTTGTGATTTAGAAAAAGTATTACCCTAGTGATACAAATTGAATCTACTTGGTAATGCGATGAATATAACCATCTTGAACTATTCATTTTTTTGTAGTAAATTTAATGTGTCTCACACACAGTGCAACTTAAAATACTTAAATTTGTATGTTCATATTTCTTCTTCTCTTTAAACACTAAATACACATAACTGTGAACGCTATTATTTCAATGGAAAAATTCAGACACTATCTTTTCAACGAATAACTCAGTTATTATCTGCATAAAACTCTTTGTGTTTTAAAAAAATACTACACCCTCTTTCAAAGTTTGCGACCTTTAAGAAAATTACATCCTTTAATTTTCTAAAAAACACGTGAAAAGAGAATGTATGAAAATAAGTGTTATTAAAAACTTAATATTTTCTACCATATATTTAGAAAAGTAGAAAAGAAAAATCAAACGTGACGACAAAAGGAGAGTAATTTCTGTTCATTGTCAGTGTGCAATCAATTACAGGAATCTAGATGTAGCCACTACAATTTTGTGGTCCATGTTTAAATCATTATCATCATGTCGTGCGTCTTTTGCATTGGAAAACTTATCCTCTTATTTTATTTGGCTTATTTTGATAAATATATATATATATATATTTATGAATATGTAACTTACCTTCATAGGCCAGAAAGTGCACGAAACATATACATATCCATGTCTAACTCTTGGCTTCCCCTCCTACTCCTCAGTTTCATTCTGCTCAACGATGCTCATCACTCATCAGCTGCTGAAGATAATCGACAGGCAAATATATATATATATATATATATATATATAGATATGCATCTTTTATTTCTCTTATGTTATCAATAAATTATGTTCATTGCTTAATTTGCAGGCTAATGTAGTACTTATTGTCTAATTAACATTGATGTTATTATAATTAGATGAGCTTCGCTTTTTAATGGAAGCTTAGTTAACAATGCTTTGAAAATTGAAGGTGGTGCATCTATATATGCAGATTTATATTGCATACATGGGTGAACTGCCAAAGGGAGAAGTTTCCACCTCTCACATTCACTTAGACATGCTACAGAATGTCATTGACAGGTATTTATTTGGGTGTGAGTGTTTTATTATTTTAATTAATGTTTTGAAGTCAATGTGTACTTTATGTAGTTGGTGAGAATTGTCAATATCATCTACATAAATTACATGGACAAGTCCATTAAACTAGCTAGTACTGCTGCCAATAACAGAACCTAACCTTTTTCCAATGTATATGTATGCATATTTAGCAAAAGTAGTATTGGGCCGGCTGGATCGCTCATTTATAGCTACCAAAGGAGTTTCAATGGTTTTGCTGCCAAACTCACCAAGGAAGAAGCTGATCAAATAGCTGGTGGGTAATTCTTCTCTTTAATTTCCTAATTAATTAAGCATATATATTATTTTTTCATAAATTGCAACATAATTATTCTCTTGAAAAATACAAAGGAATGAAGGGTGTAGTGGCAGTGTTCCCTAACGAAAAGCTAAAGCTCCACACAACAAAGTCATGGGACTTCATTGGTTTTCCTCTGAATGTTAAGAGAAGTCATGTCGAAAGCGACATTATCGTAGGAGTTATAGATACTGGAATTTGGCCGGAATCTGAAAGCTTTAGTGACAAAGGATTTGGTCCACCACCTGCCAAATGGAAGGGCACTTGCCAAGCCTCTGCAGATTTTAAGTGTAACAAGTACGTATATATAAAATATACCTAAAGCATATTGATCTATAGCAATAAAACTTTATAGACATGCATATGTTATTAATTTATGACCCTAGAGTAATGTGTATGGGGAAAATGTCACCCTCAAATTAATTTCTTCTCAAGTTGCCCAATAAGCCAATACATATAAAGCCACAAATGTTGATTTTCCATGAGATTACCGTATGGCTTTTGAAACATATATATTAATTGGATTAATTAACATAGTGCATACATAATTAATTACACAGTAAAATCATTGGAGCAAAGTATTACCGTACGGATGGGAAATTTGGCCCAACTGATTTAAAATCACCGAGAGATTCGGAAGGCCATGGGACTCACACTGCATCCACAGTTGCCGGAGACGTAGTGAGCCAGGCAAGTTATGCTGGCTTAGGGATGGGGACAGCACGTGGAGGTGTCCCATCGGCTCGTATTGCAGTCTACAAAGCATGTTGGTCAGACGGTTGTGATAACGCTGGTATTCTAAAAGCATACGATGATGCCATTGCGGATGGCGTCGATATCATTTCTGCTTCTCTTGGACCTTCATCTCCTGTCGATTATTTCTTCAGCGCAGAGGCAATTGGGTCGTTTCATGCTGCTAAAAGAGGAATTTTGACATCCGTCAGCGCCGGCAATGAAGGTCCACGGTCGTACACCGTCTCAAGCTTCGCACCTTGGTCTCTTTCTGTGGCTGCTTCCACCATTAATCGGCGGTTCTCGACCAAGTTTCGTTTGGGTAACAACCAGATTTATGAGGTAAAGTATTATTATTTTTTATTGCTTAAGAACCTGTGTTATTTTCATATAGTTTAATATTCTACAAGTTAATTTTTTCCTTAATTGGCAGGGAATTGTAATAAACCCTTTTGACTTAAAAAATCAATCATTTCCTTTAATAGACGCTGGACTAGCACCAAATGTTAAAGGAGGTTTTACCGCTGTGGAAGCCAGGTAATAACAAATCAACATATTCATATACACAATCTCTCTCCTCAAGTGAATCATGGTTTATCACAGCCTCAATGTGTTATTAAAATCCAAAACCTTAATGATTTGACAACATTTAGAACTTCTAAACCATTAGCAAATGTTGTTGAATTACCACTACTCGAAAAAACATAAGCTGACAGGGAAAGTGAATCTAATTGGTTATTTATATTATTCTCAACAAAGATCACATAGATTTGCAATTTATTAATAAAATTAAGGGAGAAATCCCTTACGTTAAGAACGAAGAAGGTTAGACATAATTATACTTATTATTTGTTTTCTAAAAGTACATCACAAACTCACCAAACGGTGCTATAACATTCAAAACATTGGATGTTAACTAGGTTGACTATTTAAATGTTCATTTTGCCCCTCTAAAATTTAAAAAAAAAAAAATTGGTATTTTATTTTTTATTTGGTAAGTTATTAATGAAATTAATTATAAACGAATGCATGCAGCCGTTGCCAACCCAACTCCTTGGACAAGAAATTGGTGAAGGGTAAAATTGTGTATTGTGAGGGAGGTAATGCTGGACAAGAACTGGCTTCGGCTGGTGCCGCCGGATTGATAATGAAAGGACTACGTATTGGAGTTGTTGTTGATTCTTTTCCTTTGGCTACATCTCTTACTGATATACATGCAGCTAGCGAAGTCTTCATCTATGCCAACGACGACTCCGTAAAGTAAATAAATTATCTACTCTTTAAAGATAAATTTCATATGTGCTGGAATGTATTATTAATAAACACACTCTTAATATATATATATATATATATATATATATATATATATATATATATATATGCAGCAACAAAACTGCGACGATATTCAAAAGTAACGAGGCAAACGATCCGCTGTCCCCTTACATACCATCCTTTTCATCTAGAGGTCCAAATCCATTCACTCCTAATGTTCTCAAGGTATGTGTACGTATAATTAATTAATCAAATTAGTTTGTTTTCTAAAAGCAAAAAGAAAAAAAAAGTAGTTTGGAATTCGACATTATTATATATTATATATATGTGTGTGTGTAATTTTGGTGACTGAATTACTATTTTGTGTGTGCGCAGCCGGATTTAAGTGCCCCAGGGGCGTATATATTGGCAGCATATCCTCCAGTTGCTTCAGATTTAGCCATTAAAGGACAGAAATTTAACATAATCTCAGGGACGTCTATGGCTTGCCCACATGCTACAGCTGCGGCAGCATATATCAAATCAATCCACCCTGCATGGTCTCCTGCTGCTATCAAGTCAGCCCTCATGACTACTGGTAATATGTCACAAGTCGTCGATTGTAAAGCTTCACAACTTAAACATATGCCCTATTTTAAGGAATTAATAATAACATTTCGCTCATTTCTTAAATTAATTTGTCCTTGCAGCTAATCCCATGAGATCCAGCATGAACCCTGAAGCGGAATTTGCATATGGGTCTGGTCTGATAAATCCTCTTAAAGCTGTATATCCTGGCTTAGTTTATGATATTGATCCCATTGATTATGCAAAACTTCTGTGCGGAGAAGGCTACGATACTGAGACAGTACAGTATATTAGTGGGAGTGAGAATTTCACATGTTCCAAAGCGAATAGTCTAGCAGTTGGCGACCTAAACTATCCTTCTTTCGCTCTTTCCGTCTCTCCTACAGAAACTTTTAGTCGTGTTTACCGGAGGACAGTCAAAAATGTAGGCTCACAAAAATCCACATATAAAGCTAAAGTGGTTGCCCAAAAAGGACTTAAAATCACAGTTCAACCTAGCGTTCTATCATTCACATCAATCGGCCAGAAACTATCCTATACGGTGAAGCTACAAGGGAAAATAGATCAATTTATGGTTTCTGCTTCTTTGATGTGGTATGATGGCACTAATCATGTGAGGAGCCCCATCGTTGTGTATGTTTCAACTGCATAAAGGTTGCTGCTTGTACTAATTAAAGCACAAAACAACGGAATGTGGCATAAATAAAATGTGATGCACAATTTCTCTTCTTATGGAGGAAATTGTGTATAATGTAGTTATCTCTATTCTTCTTCGTTAATTTATTTTGGTTTCCATTTATTTTGTTTCTTTGCAGGTGGATTAATTGATGGGGTTTTTTGATCTTTTTAGCTCATTCTCAAATGCCATTAATGACCTAATAGATCAAACCTAACCATTATTATTTTAGTCAATTTCAAAACAATAGCAAAAAATGTGAATATTCATTTCTTTTCAATTTCTTGCTCTCTCTCACCACAATGTCCTCTTTTCCTTTCCTTCTTTTCGGGCAGTTACAATAACACAAGGACTACCTCTCTCATCAAACGCCGCATTCGCGTAGGACTCCACCATAATTTGTGAAATAACTTGACGAGAGTGAGCAGAGAAACCAGGGTTCATCAATAAATGAAAATCCAAGCACTTCTGATCTAAATAAGTATTTACTTATCCAGAGAACTAGAACCCATGAAAGTATTTGCCGAAATTGTTCAAAAAAGCTCATTTTCGGATAAAATTACAGTGGAAAACCGAATAACATACCAGCGAGTGACATACCCTGGATCGGTTCTGCCAAAGCATCTTTGATGCTAACAGAAGCTTGATGGACACCATCGAAACTGCTTCGTGGGAACCCAAGCTGCTTTGTACCATTGAAGAAGCTTCGTGGGAACCGAAGATGTTTCGCTGGGACCCAAGATGCTCTGTTCAAAGAGAGACGGATTTTCAACTAGTTTGTGTTTTGGAGTTGTCTGGGTGAAAGGAAATTTTTAGGAAAAGAAAGGAGAAATTGAAAGACGAGGAAGATCGACGAAATTCACCCAAGAGGAAAATAGGCCAACCACATGTGAAACGGGCATATTTGAGTTTTCAGTACAAAATGAGGATAAAATTTTAAGGGTATATTTAACTTTTGAGTACAAAATAAGGATAAAATTTTAATTATGTGAAAACTCGTACAAAATAGTTTAACGGATTGTTGATTGGGGTAGGCATAAAAAAACCCTTAATTGATTGTGTTTAATTGGAAAATATTTATAATACTTGAGCATGCATGTATGCATGATGGATGAATTAGTATCATCATGTTATTGATATCTATTATGATAGTCTATTATTTTCATATTAAAATTTATTCACCCGTGAACATTAATTTTTTCAGATTAAATTTTATATGTCTTATTTAACATAAAAGCATTTTTACATCAAGTCTATTTTTTTTTCTTAAGCCTCATATTGAAGTCAATTTCTTCACTTTAACATTAATTTTTTCATGTAAAGTCTATTTATTCTTTTTAGAAGTTAATTTTTCCATATTAAAATTGATTTTCTCACATTAAAGTCAATTTTTTCACTTTCAAATTCATTTTTCACATTTAACATCAAAGTCGAAGTTTTTACAAAAAGTTGATTTACCCACCTCGAAATTTGTTTTTCTACAATGAAATTTATTTTTGCATTTAGAAAGTTAATTTATCTATTTCAAAGTCGACTTTTATATGTCAAAATGGGCTTTTTCACGTTGAACCATCAGCCACAACATTCACCTTACCTAGATGATAGTTGATAGTACAGTTATAATCCTTGACTAACTCCAAACATCTTCACTGTCTCATATTTAGCTCATTCTGAGTGAAAAAGTACTTGAAACTTTTGTGGTCAGTGTAGATATTGTACTTTACCTTATACAAGTAATGACGTCAAATCTTCAATGTAAACACCACCGCTGCTAACTCCAAATAATACATAGGGTAGTTCCGCTCATACAGTTTCAACTAGTGCGAATCGTATGCGATCACCTTGTCATTCTGCTTGAGAACATAACCCAAACTTTTCCTTGAAGCATCACTATAGAACACGAAGTTATCCTCGCTGTTCGACAAAGCAAGAATAGGTATAGAGACTAATTTTCTCTTTAGCTCCTGGAAACTTTTCTCGCACTCTTCCGACCAAACGAACTTGTTTTTCTTCCTTAGCAATTGCGTCAACGGCAACACAATCTTGGAAAACCCTTTAACGAATCAACGGTAGTACCCCACCAACTAGAGAAAACTTCGGATTTCTCCGACTTTTGTTGGCCTTTTCTAGTCTTGAACTGCTGCAACCTTACTAGGGTCCACCTGAATACCTTCAGCAGATATTACATGTCTTAGAAAAGCAATGCTTTCTAGCCAAAACTCACACTTTTTGAACATGGAGTACAACTGCTTCTTGCGCAAATGCTGCAACACTAACTTCAAATGCTCTTGGTGCTCTGCCGTCAACTTAGAATAATTGAGAATATGTCCATAAACACCACCACAAATTTATCCAAGTAATCATGAAAGACATGATTCATCAAATCCATAAATGCTGCTAGTGCATTCGTCAGTCCAAATGACATCACGACGAACTCGTAATGGCCATACCTAGTTTAGAATACACTCTTTGGTTGATCCTCTGGTTTGATCTTCAACTAATGATAACCAAAACGAAGGTCGATCTTTGTAACTAATCAAACGAGTCGTCAATCCTTGGCAACGAGTACTTATTCTTGATCGTCACTTTGTTAAACTCTCGATAATCAATGCACAAATGCATTGAACCATCCTTCTTTTTCACGAACAAAACTAGCGCTCCTCAAGGTGAAGTGCTAGGTTTAATAAAAATTTTATCCAACAGATCCTATAATTGCACTTTTAACTCATTCAACTCTGCTGGTGCCATTCTGTAAAGCACCTTTGAAAAAGGTGTTGTCCCTGGTACTAAGTCAATCATCAAATTCACCTCTCGGTCTGGTGGTAAACGAGGTAGTTTTTTCAGAAATACTTCTAAAAAGTCTCAAACAACTTCAACATCTTGTAGTTTTAAAGCTTCTAATTCCTTATCAAAGACACTAACAAGGAACACCTGACACCTTTGTTGTAAACACTTTATAGTTTGCATCGTCATCAGCAATTTAGGCCACGACTTAAACTTTGAACCTGCAAACTCAAACCCCTGATGTCTACAAGACTAAACCAGACTTTCTTCTTCTTGCATTCAATGCAAGCTCCATACTTAGACAACCAGTCCATTTCGAAGATCATATCAAATTTGACAATTCCAACATGATCAAATCGGCATGCAATATCTCGTTACCGAGGCACACAACACAATCATCAACCATAAAATAAGCAAACATGCTAACACCCTAAGATGTAGCAACACTCAAATCGCAGTTAAGTCTAATAGGTTTTGTAACCAATTTAGAAACAAATTCACTAGACATAAACGAGTGTGTAGCATCCAAGTCAAATAAAGTATAAGCATTCAAGCCATTCAAAGTAATGGTACCTACCACCACTACGGTGTCATCCTTCTCTGCTTCCTCTTTAGTAAGCGTAAACACATGGCCTTGAGTAGATTGTTGACCCTTCTCGCCTCTGGGCAGTTTCTCCTTATGTGGTCATGTAATAACCGCATTTTATTTTCGAAATTGTCGATTTCCAAACCCGTTTTTGGTTTTTCCACGGTTTCATTTTTTTTACCGAAACAGCAGATTCTGAATTCTCCGGGCATTTTGTGAGGGTCAAGAGTACCTAAGGGAGAGTTGAGAAGTTTTTCCTACTTATTTTGCCCTTGGTCAAAGTTCGACCAAATAGGGTTACTATTCATTATTTTAATATTTTATTAAAATATCTTTTACTTTAATTTAATTTAATTATTATTAAATTAGGTTGTCAACTGCCAATTTACCTCCTCATAGCCGACACTTCTTCTCCATTTTTTCAATTGATTTTCGTTCATATGAGTTCTAGAGAGAGAAAAATCAAATTTTAGAGAGAGAAAGTGAGAGAAAAGTGTGAAATTCAAGGAATTTTCTGACGAAACTTTCGGGTTTCGTTCCGGCCATCAAGGGGAGTTCATTGGCATAGTTTGTGGTGGTTTTAAAAGGTTGAAAGTGGTGATTTCTTGCTTGGAAGAGAGGTAGGCAACTTCTCTCTCTTGAATTTTTCATATAATTGGTTGTTTTTACATGATTTATGGATGGATTCATGTGTTGGAATTGATGAATTTATGGTTGGTGATTATTAATTTGATGTGTATTGAGTGTGAGACAAAACCCCCAATTGGTTAGGGTTTAGGTTTTGTGATTTTGATGGTTTATGCTTAATTTTGTTGGATTTAAGCTTGAATTGTTGAAATTGGTTGGTGAATTAGATTATTAGCATGCTTAATTTGATGAATTGATGGAGAAATCAATGTGATTAGGCTTGTATAAGGGGCTGGCCATGTGTGGGGTAATTATGTCAAAATTTTACATGTGAGGGGCATTTTGGTCTTTTCACGTGTTAGGGGTATTTGGGTTTTTCTGAAAATTACAAGGGTATTTAGGTCATTTTGCATGTAGGGGACACAAATGGAATTTTTGAAAATGTTTGAGAGCATTTTGGTATTTTACATGTAAAGGATATGGATGGAATTTTTAAAAAGATCAAGGGCATTTTGGTCATTTGATGTGTAGGGACATAGATGGAATTTTTAAAATTGTTGGGGGTATTTTCATTATTTTTCACAAGAGGAGGGTAGAGTTGAAAATATTTAGAATTGGAGGGGTATTGTGGTCTTTTCTAATTTCTAAATTATTTTAATACCTATATATATTAAATTGTTATTTTTTTATTTAATATACATATAAGTATTTTTAATTACTATTATTTACATTTGCATAAATATAATTAATTACACTTGTATTTGTATAATAGTCAATATATATGTATTTTATAAAATACATATACTTTATGTACGTATTTATTAAATACACTTAAGTGTATTTTGTAGAGGGTTATGTATAAAAATAATACTTTACGTATTAAATGGAGTATTAAGTTAATATATATAAATTTTGTGAGTATTTTATACATGGAGGTATGTATATATATATAATTATGTGTATGTATAAATAGTATTCGTATGCATGTATATGTGTATAAAATATGTGTGTACATATATGGGTGTGTATATATGTGTTTGTGCATATATATGTATATGTGAGTATATATTTATATATGCGTATTTTATATATGTATTTATGTGTATGTGTATATGTGATTATGTATATATGTAAATTATATTTGTGTGCATATATATGTATATATAAAATGTGTATATATATATGGGTGTGTATATATGTGTTTATATATATGGATATGCGTATGTGAATGTGTATTTACGTGTGTATATTTTCATATATGTATTTATTTATATATGTGTTTATAATTGTGTCGTAAATACGTATGTTGATGGAATTTATTAACTCCGTTATTTTACGGAGGGTAGAATGGTAATTAACCATATACCTATTGAGGGGTATTTTAGTAATTATCCATGTACTCGAGGGTTATCTTGGTAATTATCGAAATTGCCAGTGGCTTTTTGATAATTACATCAGTGTGTGATTGTTGGTGTGAGCAGGGGCAATTCGGTAATTACAGCTATCAAAAGGGATGGTTTAGTAAGTATGCGTTTTATTGCATTGCTTGGTTGTACTTATGCATTGTAGCATGAGCATTTATTTGCATAGAGCAATTCATGAGGTTTATTGTTTTATGTGAAATGAAGGATTTTTCCCTGAGGGTTTGTTCTTTCAAAATGGTTGCACACAAAGAATGGTGCATGGTTTTAAACCTTGTTTTTAATAACTCTGTGAATCACTGACCACACACAGCGGTGGGTCGCCCGGAATAGTGTTTCATCCGCATACCAACAAAGGGCGTGGTGTTTCGTGTGACCGCACGAGACGCGGAAAGAGAGTGAGCTATTTAATTAAAATAAAGAGGGAAAATTATGGTTTTATGTGTATGGTGATACACTACATGACATTGACATATGCATTTGGTTGCCTACTAAGTGATTTATCACTCACCGTTGTCTGCTATTGTGTGTGGCAGGTAAATCCAAAGCTCAGCAGTAGGGCTTGGTAGCGGTGTGGATCTGGGGAGGCATGGCATAGTACAGTGTTCTTCCGCATTTTCCTTTTTATATATTTTGGGCAAGGATACTCTGTGTTTAACTAAGTACTTTTTCTTTACGGTGTGGGTGTGTATACTTTACTTATTTTAAAGTATTATTATTTTATGGTGTAGTTTGCAAAACGGTCTCAAAGAGTAAAGAAAAATTTTAATACTATCATGGCATTGTCCATAATAGTTTTTAATTATAAATCAAGTTTGTGTTTAAAAGGAAAAAGAAAAAAATTTTACGTAGTAACTACACCTTACTTGGGAACGTATGCTCGAGTAAGGGGGTGTTACAGGTCAAGGTTGCCACATTCGTAAGACGCTCTAATTTTTCTCCAGCATTCACCATAATAATGTCTACCGCACTTACTACATTGTGGAACACCAGACTGGTTGTCAGCTCCCTTAAATTTCTTGTTGTTGTTGTCATTATAGGAATTGCTCATCCACTGCTTCTCGTCGAACTTCCTTTTCTGTTGGAAACCTCCTTTCCAAGGTTTCTTCGCAAGTGTAGAGCTTTGCCCTGCAAGCTTAGTTACTTCCGATGCAGGATCCTTAGCAATCAGCTAAACTCTCTACTGGATGTCAAAGTAAGTAGGGAGTCGAAAAATAGTGATAGTGTTATAGAGCTCAGGTTACAGCCTTTTCTCGAAATGTTGAGCCTTATGCTCCTCCATGTCCACCAAGTGTGGCTCATACGAGAAAGTTCATCAAACTTCCTCTTATACTCCACGAGAGAAAGATTCCTTTCCTTCAAACTTAGAAACTCTACTTCCTTTTCCTCATGCTTCACTTGAGGAAAGTACTTCTTAAATAATAAAGTCTTAAATAAGGTCCACATCATCGGATGCTTGTCGGTACAGTATGCCCACTTAATCATATCCCACCACTGACTTGCTCCCTCCACTGAAGGAAGCACAAATCACCTTTTGAGTTTCTGCGAAGTCGGTCAGTGAAATGATCTTCTCGAGCTCCCAAATCCAACTTTCCAATACTAATGGATTTGTCTTCCCTTAAATTCTGGGGGATTAAAATCTTGAAACTGTTTCATCACCACATTAATCCGCGTAGATGGTTGAGGTTGCTGTTGTTGTTGTTGCTTGACAATCTGCCGAACAAGTCGTTCAATGGCTTCCAACAGTCGACTTGTGGTGTTCCTTGAGTTACTCTTAAGATGAATATTTCTCGGTGGTCGCGACATCTACAACAAAAGAAAGGATAAATCTTATACAAATTATTCACAATAATTTAATAAGATACATAAAAGAACAACACTTTATTACAAGATAAAGTGTCACACAACCAGCATATAATACATACCATATACACAATACATATATATCTAATAATATATATATATATATATATATATATATATATATATCACGTATAAAATATATACTAGATATATACAACAATAAAACTCATGGAGAAACTGGGATGCTAATCACTATCAAAGTCATCCCACGGATCAAAATCCACTTGTTCTACCAGCTCATGAGTCCTCTGATGCTAAGAAAGCCTTGGTATGCTCGGAGTTCTCCTCGAGGTCCTCCTCCTCCTCAGGATTCTCCTATGAATCCTCAGCATCCTGGTGGCCCACAACAGCTGCAGGTGGCATCTCTAAACCCAGTGTCGCCACCTAGAGAGTCATGGCCTGCTGCTCTGACGGATCATCCCGATACTGATCCATGTACCATAAATACATCTCATAACAATGATCGTCCTGGTACTACTCTAAAGTTGGCATCTCAACATAAGTGGGTCTCCCATCTGGTGATGGCATGGTGGTGGTCCAACCACTCAAAAACATAGCCACCTGCAGCCTCCTATGCTCTAACTCTCACTACCTATGCTCCAATTCTCACTGAATCGATGCCTCATCCATGCCAATATCCTAATAGGTCACACTCGACGAAGATGGCAAATCATGCCTAAATCGTACTCGTCGAGTATATGGCTCTGCTATCGACTTTGTCTCTGGCACCTTCACTGGCTTCGTAACAGGAGCTACCACCGGGACATCAAGCCTCCATCAAAGCATACTGGACACACAACTAAACAACCAGCCCATCTAAGTAGCACAGTCATGTAATTCAAATAAATAAACATGTAATACTAAATAAAATCCAAAAGACAATCTACCTTGGTATGCAGGTGGTCATTGAAGTAACAACAAGTACATGTTCAAAAACCTAAGTTTCTGATACCAAAACTGTAATATCCTCTACCCAAGCATAGATTCCCGAGTAAGGAGTGTTTATTGTGGAAATTTTTTTTTCTTTTCTTTTATAACTTTAACTAGTAAATAGCAACAGGACCTACCACTGGCGCAGCCACCGATTCCACCACCGGGACATCAAGCCTCCATCAAAGCATACAGGACACACAGATAAACAACTAGCCCATCTAAGTAGCACGGTCATGTAAAGCAAAATAAATAAACATGTAATACTAAATAAAATTCAAAAGACAATCTACCTTGGTATGCAGGTGGTCATTGAAATAACAACAAGTACATGTTAAAAAACCTAAGGTTCTGATACCAAAACTGTAACATCCTCTACCCAAGTCTAGATTTTCGAGCAAGGTGTGTTTATTGTGGAAAATTTTTTTTCTTTTCTTTTATAACTTTAACTAGCAAATAAAAATGATTTCGGACAATGCCAAAACAAAATAATAATAAATCCTTATTTTACCTCTTGAGACCGTTTTGCAAACCATTCCAAATAAAATTGCAACACTTGAAATAAATTCAAAGCAAATCACACCCACATCGTAAAAGAAAATATTTTAACATATAGAGTATCTTTGTCCAAAACCATAGAAAATGCGGAAGAACATGATACTATGCTGTGCTCTCTAGTTCGCACCTCTGCCAAGCCTTACTAAGAAGTTTTAGATTTACTTATCACATGCAACAAACAACGGTGAGTGAAAAACACTTAGTAGGCAATTCAAATGCATATGATAATGTAATGCAATATAGTGCACTATTATACACATAAAATCTCCATGTTTCTTTTTTTATTTTATAAACCAACTAGCTCACTTTCATTCAGCGTTTCGTGAGGCCCACATGCTTGTATGTGGTCGTCAGGTCTATCCTGCACTCTCACGGAACCCACAGCCACCTATGGTATGTGATTGAATCACTGTTTTAGATAAACCCACCCACCGTAAGGTCATTGATCCAAAGCGCTACTAAAAACAGGGTTTAAAACCATGCACCTACACCAATGCAACCTCTTTGAAAATATATATTCTCACGGAAAATTCATCATTTCACACAAAATAATAAAACTCATGAATTGTTCTATGCCAATGTATGCACATGCCTCAATGCATAAATGCAACCAAACAAAGCAATAAAACGCATAATTATCAAACTATCACACCTGACAGTAATAATTATGAAAATGCCCCAGCTTAAACCAATGATTGTCAAACACCAATCAAACTAATTCAATTGCCGAAATGCCCATAACCCTTTTGATAATTACAAAAATAACTCTCGAATACATGGATATTACCAAAATACCCCTAAAGGTAAATGATCAATTACTAAACTACCCCTGATTAAGCAATCAATAGAAATAATACTCTCCAACCATATACATATATACAAACACACACATATATATATATACAAATATACATATGCACACCCATATGTGTACAAATATATTTTATACACATATAAATGCATGCAAACACAAACTTATACATGCATATGAATATATATATATACACTTACCAATGCACACATACATATAGAGTTTAATACACATTTACACACATAAATATATATATACATGCATACGTACAAAATAAGTTTATAAATATATAATAAATAAATACATAATATGCATGCATTTTGGAAAATATAATTAGAAATATAAATACATAAATAGATGTATAAATAAATACAATTGAATATATATATATATAGAAAGTAATATATATATATATATATATATATATATATATATATAACAAAATAGCTTGAAAATGTACGATGACTACAATACCCCTCACAAATTTCAAAATTCTCAAGTTTATCCCTCCCATGGAAAAGGACTAAATTTTGAAAATTCCGTTTATGTCCCTATTGTGTCAAAATGCCAAAATGCCCTTGAAAATTTTTAAAATTCCATTGATGTCTCAAAAGACCAAAATGCCCTTGACCATTTTCAAAAATTCCCATTTGTGTCTTACATGCAAAATGACCAAATTACCCTTGATAATTACTCTAGCATGTGAAAAGACCAAAATGTCCCTCACAGTAAAAAATTTGTCAAAATTCATCCATTATCTCACCAATACATCAAATTAACAAAGGTTTATGCCATATCCAACACTCAATTTCAATTAAGCATGCATTAATCAATGAAAAACACACTTAAATTATCAATTCCACAAACTCTAAACCCTATCAAATTGGGGGTTTAGTCATACACTTAATATACATCAAATTGAGCATGTATAATCATCAATCCATTAAGATAATACATGAAATCAACAATTAATCAAGTAAAACAACATAGTTTACAAGAAAAATTACAAAGGTAGGTTGCCTACTTTTCTTCCAATCAAGCAAATCACCCAACCAAGCCTTGAAAACTTCCAAAAACACAAGCAATGAGCTCTTCTTGCTGGCCGGCCATAAACTCTAGCTTCCCTTTGAAAACTTATTTGAATTTCATAAATTTCTCTAACTTTTTCTCTCTAAGTTTTGAGTTTCTCTCTCTAAAACTATCAAAACCAAGAAGAAGTAAGACAATGGGTGGGGTGCTCGGCTATTACAAGAAGAAATATTCCAAAATATCAATTAAAATAATATTAAACTAAAATAAAAATAGGATATTTAATTAAAGTAATAAAATAATCAAAAGTGGTCAAACTTTGACCAAGGGTAAAATGGGAAGAAAAAATCTCTTGGCCCTCACAAAATACCGAGAAACTGAAAAGCTACTTGTTTTGGTGAAAAAGTCAATGTGGCGATCGAACCGAAAACGCGACCGAAAGTCAACAAATCCGAAAATAAAATGTGGTTATTACATTTTATATCCAAAAAATCATTCAAGCAAATGAATTCAGTTAGGGAGAGATTTTACCATATTCAACTTGTTGAGTTTGGTCCAAATGACTTTAGTTGTCTTGCAGTCATCCATTTTTTTTAGACTTGAGTTTGAAATATGCAAAATTGATGAACTATAAGCTTTTGCAACCATCTCAACCTTCAGATCATCATCCATAGGAGCTGGGTAAGATTCATCTAGTGTCTTAGCAACCTTTTGCTAAACCAAAATAGCTTTCATCTTCTATTTCCATTAGAGGAAATCCCCTTTTTCTTAAAAAATTTCAAGCTCATATTTTACAAGAGCCATTACGATCAAGACCACCTAGAAAATTCAACAACAATCAATCATGAACCAAAAATCACAACAAATTTGTGGGCTAAGAACAATTTTTGAGCACCCAAAAAATAATTGCAAACTAAATCGCAAATTGACTATTGCTCATTAATGGTTGGTAACTTGCTAATCTGGTTCAAGGAAACGAACTCAGGATTAAATCAACAAACAAGGTTTTGCTTCTAAATACAACCTTACATAATTTTAACACATCACAAGCACACATCATAGTTACAGGAGGTGTAGAAACACATAATTCAAAATTCAATTTCTATTCCCTTTTTTAAAAACTACATGACTAAGAAAAGATATAGTTTCTAACCAAAATTCACACTTCTTGAATTTTACATATAATTTCTTTTCTCTAAGCCTTTGCAGAAAACTTCTAAGTTGATCGTACTCTTCCTCATTCTTAGAGTATATTAGGATGCCGTCAATGAAAACTATCATGAACTTATCCAAATAGTCCTTAAATACTCTATTCATGAGATCCATGAAAGCAGCATGGGCATTCATCAATCCAAATGGCATTACTTGGTCGTACCTTCTCTGGAATGCACTATTAGATGTATCTCCTTCCTTCATCCTCAATAGATGATACCTTGATCGAAAATCTATCTTTGAAAACACTTGAACTCCTTGCAACTAGTCAAATAGATCCTCAATTTACAGTAAGGGATACTTGTTCTTGATCGTTACGCGGTTGAGTTCTTTATAGTCGATGCACATTCACATTATGCCATTCTTTTTTCTTTTCTTTTTATTTTTTGCGAACAAAATAGGTGCTTCCCATGGTGGTACACTTAGTCGTTTGCTCTTTAAGTTCCTTCAACTTTACTAGTGCCATTCTATATTGAGTCTTCGATATTGGTTCAGTTCCTGGTATTAGCTCAATCATGAACTCTACCTCTCGCTCCGGCAATACTCTCGGTAGATCTTCTGAGAACACGTCTTCAAATTCTCAAACAACCTTTACATCTGTAAGTGACGATGCCGTCTTGTTAGCATCCACCACACTTGCCACCATACTTGTCGGTCATAGCTTGAAGTATAGAGATAACACGTGGGGGTGATTTGGATTTTACTCCTTCAAAAGTCACAGTCTGACCCTCCAATGTAAAGATGATCTTCTTTTGTTTACAGTAAAAATTAACTCCATGCATGGACATCCAATCCATGCCAAAAATGACATTCGAAGTCATTCATATCAAGTATAATTAAATCAACTAACAAGGTCTTGCTTCTAAACACAACCTTCCATGATTTTAATGCATCACAAGCACACATCATAGTTACAGGAGTTGTAGAAACACATAATTCAAAATCCAATTTCTTGGATTTCACAAAAAGAATTCAGCAAACTTTCTAGGCACAAAAGTATGCATCGATCCAAAGTCCAAAAAAATATACGTATCATGATCAGATACTGAAAGCGTACCTACCACCACATTAGCAATCTCTTCCCTTGGCCCTATTAGTGCAAATCTCATATTAGTCACTATGGCTTTCAACACAGATTAAACAGCTTCAATGAAACCAAAGGCTTGCTCGATAGTGGTCTCATTCTTTGTACATATAATTCTTGACTATGCATAAGTTTCAAACAATTTAATGATCTAATTTGAAACTTCGAGAAAGGACAATAAACCAATTTCTCTAAGTTTTAACCATTCATTCACTTGTATAAACTTTAACCACAAAATTACTCAATACATGATCATTCCAAAAGAACATATCACAAAGAACTTAATAAGCCTCCATATAATTCACAGTAAAGATAAATAATTTCAAATCAAGTTTAAATGTAACAAAATAAAAACCAAAGTCATAATATAGCATAGCATGCTCATTTATTTCAATTAACTTATAAATAAAACTAAACTAGGCGCTTTAACTCCTTTCGAAGTTTCTTATTTGCTTACACCATCCCCAACTCCTCAACCAGCAATCCTGGGGGTTGGCAACTATCATACTAGTAATGGAAGATCTTTTTCATTTTTACAAGACCTAGGCATGATTGGCCTCGAGCGAATCACTTTCCTTTTCCGTTTCTTACTTCCAAATTCTTCAAAATAACTCTTATATTTAGAGGAATCCTCAACCACTAAAATATCTTTATAAACTTTGTTTTCTTGTTTACATTCCCCCTTAGAAGAACTTGATCTAGAAACATCAAAGATATTAGAAAAAGGAGCCAAGTCTTCAATATCCTTATTCAAAAATGCTTTAAGAATTTCTTCTTTTTGTCTCTTTCTTGCCTCTTTGAATTGCTTGTACTCTTCCAAGGTAGCATATTGAACAGAAGTGTAATTCCCATCATCTGAGACTATAGCTTTACCTTTTCCACAAAGAAATTTTTTTCGTTACCTGTCTTTGCTCCATATCTCAATACTCTTTATAAGTAATATCTTTGTCTTCAATCTCAAATGTGGTGTCTTCACCAATTTCTTTATAGCTATTGCTTATAAGAACAGGGTTTAACGAAGAACGACCTTTAAAATTGTTAAACATTTTCCTGTAAGGAACATTTAATGGTTGCATTCAAATTAAAAGTCAAAAAATCAAACAGTTAAGTTTTCTAGTTATACCTTATGGTTCCAATGATCTCATGGCGCTCTTGAGGTTTTCTTGGGATACTTTTAAATTCTCCAAATTCAAAACTTTAAAGTATTTATAATCATACTAATAAAATCAAATATGGATATATCTTATCAATATATATATATATATATATATATATATACTTTACACATTAAAGTTTGCCACATTCTTCGTAACCTGACTCTGATACCAAAACTATAATACACCTTAACCAAATTCCTTAGGTCGAACAAAGTTACAGTGGCTACCGAAACTTAACTTGCAAAAATTATGAAAATTTTAAAAATTTATCAATCATAAATATGTAGATAGTCAAAGCCCATACTTAGACTGCTTTAAATTATTAAGATAAAAATATTTTCACAAAGTAACATAATAACTATTTAATTCATTATCTTTCAACAAAATTTTAAGAAAATTAAATAGTTAACTTAATATATTATATCTAGTCTTAAACACGCCTCCAAACACATTAAAACATTCCTATTTAATAAGAAATTAGTACTCAAATTAAAAACGAGATAAAATCCGTGACACCAACATGTAGACAACAGTATTACATCATTTAAATACCTTCAAGAATCTTCCTCTTGAGTTACCACGTTACTACCATCCCCACAAGTTCGAACAAGTACATCAATTTAAGTGTGCTTATCTGCGAAAAAGAAAATAACAAAGATGAGAGTTTACAAAACTTAGTAGACTTTTCCAAATCTAAACAAAGCATCAATAGCATACATATAACTTCACAAGCTAACAAAAATTGCAACATCAAACATTTATAAACTTGCTTAATCATGAATGTCCTTTCTTGCTTAAAGGTTCTCGACATTTCATAGTTCATCACAAACTTATAATATAATCAAAGAGCTTACAATGCATACATGATTCATGAGCTTATCACAAAATGGTTGGATTTTCATACAAAATATTAAAGGGGTACATGTGTCTCAATCTCACTTTAGCATAATACCATAAGCATTTCAGTCTAACTTGTAGCTTACAACATATCAGAGGGATGCATGCATCTCAATCTCACTTTAACATAACACTGTAAGCATTTCAGTGTACTTATAGCTTATATAATTTGTCATGATCAGACTCAAATATTTATATAGCGCGCTATCAAAGTGCCAACCAGATGTAATGTACCGTTCATAGTTCGTCATATATTTTTATGCTTATGCATGCATTAGCTAGTTCTTAATGAAAACATGCATAAATCATATACTTGTCATTTAATGGTAGATTCGTCTAAAGTATTTTCACAAATGCAATCTCTTTCTTTGAAGCACTTTTTCCTCACGAGTTAGAATTTTCTCGGGCCTCCTTATAAGTTAAGTCTTCACAAATCTCTAATAGGTCATAACTGAGTGATGAACACTTAAAAGTGTATATTTATTAAAATTTAAATCATTATTGTACACTTAAGAGTATCATTAATTCCTCTAATTTATGCAATTTCTTTAAATTTAAGTTTAAGATTAAAAATAAATTGAAATGTGTGTTTGTGACATAGGTTTAATAAAATGGGTGTATCTCTAAATCTATAAAGCTAATTAAGATAACTCTTAATGTCATGGACAGAAGACTCAATACATCACAATATTGTAGTTAATAGTAATGTCCAATTCAAAGGTTTAGTAGGCCATATTTGGAACTGTTCTGCACCCGAAGACCAACCCAACATGTTTCAGTATTTGGGTCATATCTCACTCAATACTGGCCCAAATACGGTAATTCTTATTATTCTAGAAAGCTAAAAGGTGCCTACAATGTTTATTTTTGGACCAAAGGACAAATTCACTAAATTCGGTGTGATATGGACAGTGCAAATAGGGAGACAAGCATAACATGAAATTTCAACTCAACCTAACCATATCTTGATCTTCATACAAGTCTTTTGCCATTTTCCATTCCTAATGTTTTATAAATACCTGAATTGGCTACTTATTAGGACATCTTGGAAGAGAGATCAAAACCATTCTCTTTGTATCTTTGTTATAATCTTCTTGTGTTCTAAGTAGAAGTTATGTTCATTTTCTTCTTTCTTCTTTTCTTCTTGTCTATGAGTTTCAAAATTTCAATTTTGTTTGGGTGAAAGGGTGAAGCTCTTGGTAATGAAATATGATTAGATTAATCTCTTTTTTTAGGCTTGAATGTTTATATTATCATGTTGTTATTGTATGTGTTGTATTTGTTTAAATCAACTTAGAAATGCTCCTTGTAAAGTGGGGATCTTAATTCATTATAGATAAAAAATTGACATAATGAATGCTTGAACCCACTTATATGTATTGGCGTTATTAGGAACCCTCCTTGCAAAGTGAGGATCTTGATTCATTGTAGACAAAAAATCGGTACAATGAATGCTTGAACCCTTTTGCAAGTGTTGCCGTTAGTAACAAAATATAATTACATATATAATTTTATATACCAAGAGTGGATCCCCTAACCCTAGTGAATCCTTTTCATTTGAGAACAATTTATGTTAGTTTAATCTTAGTTAACAAATCATTTATTGACCTCAAATCATTTTCTTCACCAATTCCCTATAGATCAACCTCGGACTCCCGGGAATTAATTACTTGAGACAACCTGCACTTGGGTTTGCAACCTTCAAGTTGTAGCAAGTTTTTGGTGTCATTGCCAGGGATATTTTATTATTATTTTAACATGCCAATTGGGGATATTTTGCAACATAAGGGCCGGCCACCTCCTTACCTCTTTCACTTCATTTTTGCTTCCACATTCAACCTAGAGAGAGAGAGAGAAGTTCTAGAGAGAGAAAGTGAGAAAAGTGTGATTTTCATAGAATTTTCAAGTGAAATTCTAGGGTTATTGGCTATTCTTCAAGGGGAATTCGTTGGCAAGGCTTGTGTGGATTTTCTTAACTTGGAACAAGGAGTTTCTAGCTTGGGAAGAGAGGTAGGCAACCATTTTCTTGAATTTTTCATGTAAGTCTTGTGTGTTTACTTGATTAAATGCTAGATTCATGCTTGGAATTGATGTTTTAGTGATTGAACAGGCTTAATTGGATATGTATGGAGCATATGGCAAAATTCCTAATTGTTTGGGTTTAGGTTTTGTGGAAATTGTGAATTAAAGCTTGAATTTATTGAATTAAAACATGGTTTGATAGAATTGGTTGATGGAATTGATGTTATGCTTGCTCATTTTGTTGAATTGATGAAGAAATCAATGTGTTTAGACATGTATATGGGGCCGGCTATGTCAAAATTTTTACATGTGAGGGCATTTTAGTCTTTTCACATGTAAAGAGAATTTTGGATATTTTTGAAAATTTCAAAGGTAAAATGGTAAATTTGCATGTAAGGGTCACAAATGGGATTTTTAAAAATGTGTAAGGGCATTTTGATCTTTTATATGTAAAATGATATAGGTGGAATTTTAAAAAAAGGTTAAGGGCATTTTAGTCATTTGACATGTGGGGACATAGATGTAATTTTTGAAATTATTGATGGTATTTTTGTCATTTTTCATGTGAGGGGTAAAGTTGAAAATAATTAGCATTGGAGGGGTATTGTGGTGTTTACCAAATTCCAAATTATTTTTATTATATATATATATATATTAAGCTATTTTGATTATTAATTTATATATATATATATATTCAAATACCTTATTAATAATTTACTTAAATTAATTATTTATACATGTACTTGTATAGTTATAAATATAGTTATATTTTACTAAATATATATTTTATTTGTGTATTTATTAGCTATACATAAATGTATTTTATCAAGGTGCATGTGTATAAATAATTAGTTATGAATAATTAGGCTTGGGTATTTTTATACATGGGTGTATGTGTATATAATTAGGTCTATATATAAATTATATTTGTGTGCATATATGTATACATAATATGTGTATACATATATGGGTGTGCATATATGTGTTTATGTATATGGATATATGTATGTAAATGTGTAATTATATGTGTGTATTTTTATATACGTATTTATTTATAATTGTGTTCGTAAATGCGTATATGGATGGATAGATATGTACGTACTGAAATGGTTATATATATGTATCTGGTTGGAAATTATTATTTCTGTTGTTTTACTAATGGTAGAATGGTAATTAGCCATTTATCCATTGAGGGGTATTTTTGTAATTTTTTATGTACTCGAGGGGCATCTTAGTAATTATCAAAGTAGTCACTGGCTTTTCGGTAATTACATCAATATGATTGAGCGATTTGTAATCGTTGATTGAGTAAGGGCATTTCGGTAATTACAGCTATTGGAATAAGACGGTTGATAATTATGCATTTTATTGTGTGGCCTGGTTATACTTGTGCATTGTGGCATGAGCATCCATTTGCATAGAACAATTCATGAGGTTTATTGTTTTATGTGAAATGAAGAATTTTTCCTTGGGATTTTATATTTTTAAAATAGTTGCATGACGAGGTGCATGGTTTAAACCCTATGTAATAACTCTATGAATAACTAACCACACGTAGTGGTGACTCATCCGGAACGGTGGTTCACCCTCATGCCACCAAAGGTGTGGTGTTTTATATACGAAACGCGAAAAGAGAGTGAACTATTCTGTTTAAAATAATAAAAGGGGAAAAATGATAATTTTAGATGTACAGTGTTACACTAGATGGTATGACATTGACATATGCATATGGATGTCTACTTAATGTTTTTCACTCACCGTTGTTGTCTATCCTGTGTGGCAGGTAAGTCCAAGGTTAAGTAGTAAGACTTGGTGGGGTGCGGATTGGAGAGCGCAGCGTGGTATCATGTTCTTCTGCGTTTGGTTTGTTATTTTGGACAATGATATTATGTATTTTTAAATATTATTTTCCTTTACGATGTTGGTGTGTATACTTTGGATTTATTTTAAAGTATTACTGTTTGTAGTGTGGTTTGCAAAACGATCTCAAAGAGTAAATGAATGATTTAGTTTTGTTATGGCTTTGTCCAAAAATGTTTTCAGTAAATCAAATTTTTAAAAAAATTATACGGTTAACACACTTTACTTGGGAACCTAGGCTTGAGTATGGGGATGTTACAGTTTTTGTATCAGAGCCCTAGGTTTTTGAACATATACCTGCTGATGCTCCAGTGTCGACTTATGCACCGAGGTAGACTGTCTTTTGGATTTACTTTTAGTATTGCATATTTGTTTATATGCTTTACGTGACTGTGCTTCTTAGATGGGCCAATGGTTTAGTCGTGCATCTTATTTTGTCTGTGGGGGTCGTGATATACTGGTAGTGGAGCCAGTGGCATTCCATACGGTGACGCCGAGGAAAGAGTCATCATCAGGATCGTACACTAGGAGGAGGTCCCATAGGGGCAGTTGTAATAACGAAGCTATTTTTCCGAAGCTGTCAATTTCCGGATGCATTTTCTGTTTTATCATGGTTTCACCTTTTTCACCTAAACGAGAAGTTTCTGATTTCCCCGGGCATTTTATAAGGGCCGAGAGTACCCCATGGGGAGTCGAGAAAATTTTTCTACTCATTTTGCCATTGGCCAAAGTTTGACCAAGTTTAACTTTTACTATTCATTATTTTAATATTAAAGTTAAATATCCTTTTTACTTTTACTTTAAATTAATATTATTTTAATGTGTTCAATTGCCAATTTGCTACTTCTTGACTGACCCTTCTTCTTGCTTTCACCATTTCAACCATCTTCAATTGTATTCTAGAGAGAAAGAGAGTTCTAGAGAGACAAAGTTGAAGATTTCATTTCAAGTAGGATTTTGAGGTTAGTGGCCGACCATCAAGTGAGGGGTTTTTGGCAAAACTTGGGTGATTTTCAAGGGGTTGGATTACTTGCTTGCTTGCTTGGAATAACATATGCAACTATACCCATTTTATTTTCTTGCAAATCCATGTGTTTTGGTTGGTTAAATTGGTGAATTCTTCCTTGGAATCATGTAATTGGTGGTTGATTGTGCTTAATTTAATGTGTATTGAGCTAGTTGGTTAAATTCCCAATTGATAGGCTTAGGGTTTGATGGAATTGATGTTTAAAGCTTGAATTTTTTGGATTTAAACTTGAATTGTTGAAATTGGTTGGTGGATTTGATATTTAACATGCTTAATTTGATGATTTGAAGAAGAAATCAATGGAATTATGCATTGGCATGGGGCCAGCCATAGTAGGGTAGTTATGTGAAAAATATTACTTATGGGGGTACTTTAGTCAATTCGCGTAGAAAGGGTATTTTAGGAATTTTTTAAAATTCCAAAGGTAAAATGGTAAACTTGCATGTAGGAGACACAAATGGAATTTTTGAATTTGTTTAAGAACATTTTGGTATTTTACATATAAGGGATATAGATGAAATTTTGAAAAAGGTTAAAAGCATTTTGATCATTTGACATGTAGGAAAGTAGATGGAATTTTTAAAATTGTTGGGGGTATTTTTGTCATTTTCCACATGAGGGGTAAAGTTTAAAATATTTAGAATTTGAGAGGTGTTGAGATCTTTTCTAATTTCCAAGTTATTTTAATACATATATATATTAAATTACTTTTTGTTAATTAATATATGTATAACTATTTTCAATTACTATTATTTATATTTCCATAAATATAATTAAGTACACATGTGTTTGTGTAATAATAAATATTGATATATTTTATAAAATATATATATTTTATGTACGTATTTATCAAATATACTTAAGTATGTTTTGCAAAGATTTAGGTATAAAAATAATACATTACATATTAAATTGAGTATTAAGTTTATATATATATATATATATATATATATTTGAGTATATTTATATGTGGTGGTATGTATATATATATATATATATGTATATATAATTATGTGTATGTATAAATTGTATTTGTGTGCATGTATATGTATATAAAATACATGTATACATATATGAGTGTGTATATATATGTGTATGTATGTATTTATATATGTTTATTTTATATATGTATTTATGTGTATGTGTATATGTGATTATGTATGTATATAAATTATATTTGTGAGCGTATATATGTATATATAAAATGTGTATACATATATGGGTGTGTATATATGTGTTTATGTATATGAATATGTGCACGTGAATGTGTATTTATGTGTGTATATTTCTATATATGTATTTATTTATAATAAATACGTGTATGGTTGGAAATCATTATTTCTGCTGCTTTACCAAGGGTAGAATGGTAATTAACCATATATCTATTGATGGGTATTTTGATAATTTTCTATTTACTTGAGAGGTGTCTTGGTAATTCCTGATATGGTCAATAACATTTCGATAATTACATTAGTGTGATTGAGCGATTTGTAATCGTTGATTGATTAAGGATATTTTGGTAATTACATCTGTTGGAATATGACAGTTGGTAATTATGTGTTTTACTGTGTTACTTGGTTTTACTTGTTCATTGTGACATGAGCATTCATTTGCATAGAGTAATTCATGATGTTTATTGTTTTATGTGAAATGAAGGATTTTTCCCTAGGGGTTTGTTTTCAAAATGATTTGCATGATGAGGTGCATGGTTTCAAACCTTGGTTTGTACTCGCTCTGTGAATCACTTACCACACATAGTGGTAGGTCACCTGGAACGGCAGTTCATCCGTATACCACAGAGGTATGGTGTTTTGTGCACGAAACACGGAAAGAGAGTGGACTGTTCGGTTTAATATAAATTGGAAAAAATGATATTTTAGGTGTATAGCGTTACACTTCATAATATGGCATTGGTATATGCATATGATTGCCTACTGAGTGTTTTCACTCACAGTTGTCTGTCCTGTGTGGCAGGTAAGTTCAGAGTTAAGCAGTAGGTCTTGACGAGGTGCGGACTGGAGGGTGCGGTGTGGTACCATGTTCTTTCGCATTTTGATTTGTTGTTATGGGCAATGATATTATGTATTTTAAACTTTATTTTCCTTTACGATGTGAGTGTGTATACTTTAAATTTATTTTAAAGTATTACTGTTTATGATGTGGTTTGTAAAACGATCTCAAAGAGTAAAGGAATGTTTTGGTTTTGTCCAAAAACGTTTTCAGCAAATCAAATTTAAAAAGAAAAAAAAAATTATTACGGTTAACACACCTTGCTCGGGAACCTAGGCTTGGGTAAGGGGGTGTTACAGCAGTATTCCATCTTCATCTGGTGGAGGATACCGTGACATTGGTTTGGATGACGACTCCGCTCATCGAGAGTTGGAGGGACGAAGGCAGGACGTTGCGATGTTCCTGCGTAGTGAGATCGTGATGATACCTATTTAGGGAAGAGGCCATTTTTACATGCCTATTGGGCAGTTTCAGCAGCTTCAGGAGGACCAATTCCATGATATATACATGTGGTACTTAGGCCAATTTGGCAAGGACCCCTACAGAGCGGTAGGCCATAAGGGCACATGTATAGGCACAAGGGTATGGAAGACCACCTGCAGCAGTTGTTGAGCCAGTGGAGGAGGATACTGAGAAGGATCCTAAGGAGGACTCCATAGGTTCTAATGACTACATAACTCGTGGTTATACGCCTGAGCCAGTCGATCCGGATGATTTTGACTCGCTGGATGAGCCAGCTAACAATTTGAGTTCTGACGTCGTAGTGAGCCTTTTGTTTGTATATATATATATATATTATATTTTTATACATATGGTATATGTATATATGAGTATATATGTATCATGTATATATTTTATATTATATGTATTGTATTTGCTGGTTGTATAACGCTTTATTGTGAAAATGAAGTGTTGTTTTGTTATGTATCTTATCAAATTATTACCGAATAATTTGTTTAAGATTTATTTATTTGATTGTTGCGGATGTTGCATAATACAAGGAACATTCACCCTGAGCTTAAGAGGAGTTTAGGGGATACTATAGGTCGGCTTTTGGAGGCCATTGAAGGACTTGTAGCGTAGAATGTGCAGCAGCAACAGCAACCACAGTAACCTGTGAGGATTAATGCGGTAATGAAACAATTCCATGACCTTCACCCTCCATAATTTGATGGATTATTGAATCCTTTGGTGGCAGAAAATTGGATTCGGGAGTCAGAGAAGATCTTTTTGTTGACTGATGTTTCAAAAACGTAAAAGGAGATTTATGCTTCCTTCATGCTGAATGAGGGAGCCAGTTACTAATGGGACGTGATATTCAAGATGTTGTTTTATGAGAAGTACTTCCCGCAAGTGAAGCAGGAGGAAAAGGCTTGAAGCAGGTAAATCTTTCCTTGGTAGAATACGAAAGGAAGTTCGATGAACTTTCTTACTACGCACCACACCTTGTAGACACTGAGGAGCAGAAGGGTCAACGTTTTGAAAAGTGGCTACGACTCGAGCTCTACAATATTGTCGCCATGTTCCAGTTTCCTACGTTCTCTAAGTTACTGCAACAAGTGTAGTTGATTGCAAAGGACCCTGCTCCAAAGGTAGGCGAGTCTGCGGGATCAAGCTCTGCACCTGCAAGAAAGCAATGGAAAGGAAGCTCTTCTCAGAATTGGAAGTTTGATGGAAAGCCGTGGTCGAACAGTAACCGTAGTGACAACAGTAATAAGAAGTTCAAGGTGGGTGATAACCGACCTGATGTTCCGCAGTGTGGCAAGTATGGAAGACAACATTTTGGAGAGTGCTGGGGGAAAACTGTGGTATGCCACGAATGTGGCAAGCTCGGTCACATAAGGAGGAATTTTCCAGAGGCGGCAAAGACGTAGCAACCTACTCAGGGTCGGGTGTTTACATTAACCAAAGAGGAGGCATAGAAAGACGACACCACTATGGTTGCACGTACCATTACTTTGAAAGACTTGAATACATTTGCATTGTTTGATTCGAGTGCTACACACGTTTGTGTCTAGTCAGTTTGCTGCTGAATTGGCTGAAAAATCTATTAGTCTTGATTGTGGTTTGAATGTTGCTGCACCATCGGGTGTGAGTATGTTTGCGTCTTCTTTGCTTGATGACTATGATGTATGCCTCGGTAATGAGACATTGTGTGCAGATTTGGTCATATTGGAATTGTCGGATTTTGATGTGATTTTTGGTATGGACTGGCTATTTAAGTGTGGGGCTTGCATTGATTGTAAGGAGAAAAAAGTTCGGTTTAGCCCTGTAGATGGTCATTGGTTTGAGTTTGCAAGTACGAATTTTAGTGTCAGCTATTTAAGTGTCAGGTATTTCTTGTCAACATTGTTAACAAGGAACCAGATACTCTTTAACTGCAAGATGTCAAAGTCATTCATGACTTTTTGGATGTTTTTTCAGAAGAGTTGCGAGCGTTATCACAGGATCGTGAGGTGGAATTTACTATTGACTTGGTACTGGGGACTGCACCTATTTCCAAGCCGTCGTATCAAATAGCACCAGTGGAGTTGAAAGAGTTAAAGAAGCAGTTCTAGGATTTATTAGACAAAGGTTTTATTAAACCTAGTGTTTCACCATAGGGAGCACCAGTGTTGTTCGTGAAGAAGAAGAATGGTTTAATGCGTTTGTGCACTGATTACTGAGAGCTCAATAAGTGACGATTAAGAATAAGTGCCCATTGCCAAAGATTGACAACTTATTTGATCAGTTGCAAGGAGCGAGTATCTTTTCAAAGATTTACCTTCATTCTGGTTATCATCAGTTGAAGATCATGGAGGATGACAAATCGAAAAGTGCATTTCGCACGAGGTATGGTCATTACGAGTTTGTTGTAATGCCATTTAGGCTAACGAATGCACCAACAACGTTCATGGATTTGATGAATCGTGTTTTTCAGGATTACCTAGATAAATTTGTGGTGGTGTTTATCGACGACATCCTTATTTAATCTAAGTCGGTAGTTGAGCACGAGGAGCATTTGAAGTTAGTGCTATAGTATTTGTGTGAGAACCAATTGTACACCAAATTCAAGAAATGCAAGTTTTGACTTGGAAGTATTACCTTTTTAGGACACATGATATCTTCTGAGGGTATTTAAGTGGATCCTAATAAGGTTGTAGTAGTTCAGGAGTAGAAAAGGCCAGCGAATGTCGAAGAAATTCGAAGTTTTCTTGGTTTGGAGGGCTACTATCATTGGTTTGTGGAAGAATTCTCTAAGATTGCATTGCCGTTGACGCAGTTGTTGAGGAAGGAACAACTGACCTGTTCTTGCATTGCCAAACAGAAGATGAAACTAGTCTCTGCACCTGTTCTTGCATTGCCAAACAGCGAGGACAGTTTCGTGACCTATAGTGTTGCTTCGGGAAAAGGTTTGGGTTGCATTCTTATGCAAAATGGAAAGGTGATCCCGTACGCTTCGCACCTGTTGAAGTCGTATGAGCGGAACTACCCTATGCATAATTTGGAGTTAGCAGCGGTGGTATTTGCGCTAAAGATCTAGCGTCACTACCTGTATGGAGTGAAGTACGACATCTATACTAATCATAAGAGTCTCAAGTACTTTTTCACTTAGAAGGAGTTGAACATGAGGCAAAGGAGATGGTTAGAGTTAGTCAAGGACTATGACTTTACTATCAACTGTCATCTAGGCAAGGTGTTGTGGCGGATGCGTTAAGCAGGAAGTATGAGGGGTTTAGTGGTTGTTTGATCACTTCTCAACCTCGCATTTTAGAGGATTTGCGGAGTATGGACATTGAGTTAGTTATTAACCAGTATTCATTTATGTTGGCATCTCTTACGATTCAACCTTCAATCATGGACAAGATAAAAGAAGGACAAACTAGCGATGCAAATTTTCAGAAAGTTAGAGTTGAAGTCACTGAAGGGAAGAAACCAGAGTTCAATCTTACCAGAGATGGGACTTTAAGGTTTGGTGCTCGTTTGTAAATGCCAAATGTCGAGGAGATTAAGAAAGAAATTTTGTTAGAGGCTCATTGTACACCTTACTTAGTTCACCCTGAGTCTACTAAGATGTACAAGGATGTATTCAAGACTTTTTGGTGGTTTGGTTTGAAGTAAGACATTGTGAAGTTTGTGGACCAGTATTTGACTTGTCAGCAAGTGAAGATCGAGCACCAAAGATCCTTTGGTTTGCTAAAGTTGTTAGTAATTCTAGAGTGGAAGTGGGAACGCATATCGATGGATTTTGTTGTGAGATTACCACGATCCCAGTGAGACAATGATGCCATTTTGGTGATAGTGGATCAATTAACGAAATCGGCTCATTTTTTACCCATCAAACGGACTCATTCGATGGAGAGGTTAGCTCGGTTGTATGTGGATGAGATCGTACGACTCCATGATGTGCCGATTTTGATTGTTTCAGATCAAGACCCAAGGTTCACTTCGTCATTTTAGAGGAGTCTACATAGAGCTATGGGGACTTAGTTGACCTTCAATACAGCTTTTCATCCACAGATAGATGGTCAGACGGAGCAAACAATTCAAACTCTTGAGGACATGTTAAGAGTATGTATGCTGGATTTTGAAGGGAACTAGAAGAAGCATTTACCATTGGTGGAGTTTTCTTACAATAATAGTTTTCATGCATCCATTGGGACATATGAGGCTTTGTACGGACGCATGTGCATGTCTATATCACATTGGGATGAAGTTAGTGAACAGAAGTTGCTTGGACTAAAGATTTTGCAACAGACCAGCAACATCATCAATAAGATTCGACAGAGGCCGAAGATAGCTCAGGATAGACAGAAGAGCTATGCATATCTAGGCGGAAAGATCTCGAGTTCGAGGTTGGTGAGAAGATATTTCTTGAAGTTGCACCATTGAAGGGTGTGCTGAGACTGGGAAAAGGGGAAATTAAGTCCTCGTTTCATTGGACCTTTTGAAATATTTGAGAGGGTTGGGGTTTTGGCTTATCATCTAGCTTTACCTCCCAATCTATCCAGCGTGCACGATATTTTTCATGTTTTGATGTTGCGAAAATACGTACATGATCATTCTCGTGGCACCGAGTATGGGCCTTTGGAAGTTCACGAGAATCTGACTAACGAGAAGAAACTAGTAAGAATTTTGGACCAAGAGGAATCGAGCGATTTCGTTGGTTAAAGTTTTTTGGAGGAATCATACTATCGAAGAAGCCACTTGGAAGCGCGAAGAGAAAATGAGACCCAAGTATCCGTCATTTTTTTAGTAGTACTTTTACTCCTTTAATAAAATTCCGGGGACGAAAGTTTTTTTAGGGGGGAGTTCTAATAACTAAATTAGTTTTTTTCGAAATCATCGATTTCTGAACGTGTTTTCAGTTTTATTATAGTTTTGCCTTTTTCACTGAAACAAGCAGCTTCTAAATTCCTCAAGTATTTTATGAGGGCTGAGAGTACTTTGTGAGGAGTCAAAGAACTTTTTCTATTAATTTTACCCTTGGTCAAAGTTTGACCAAGTTTAACTTTTACTATTCATTATTTTAATATTAAAGTTAAATATATTTTTTGTATTTTTGCTTATTTTATTATTATTTTAACATGCCAATTGGGGATATTTTGTAACATAAGGGCCGGCCACCTCCTTACCTCTTTCACTTCATTTTTGCTTCCATATTCAATCTAGAGAGAGAGAAGTTTTAGAGAGAGAAAGTAAGACAAAAGTATGTTTTGCATAGAATTTTCAAGTGAAATTCTAGGATTATTGGCTATTCTTCAAGGGGAATTTATTGGCAAGGCTTGTGTGGATTTTCTTAGCTTAGAAGGAGGAGTTTCTAGTTTGAGAAGAGAGGTAGGCAACAATTTTCTTGAATTTTTCAAGTAAGTCTTGTGTGTTTACTTGATTAACTGCTAGATTCATGCTTGGAATTGATGCTTTGGTGATTGAATAGGCTTAATTGGATATGTGTGGAGCATATGACAAAACCCCCAATTGTTTGGGTTTAGGTTTTGTGGAAACTGTGAATTAAAGCTTGAATTTATTAACTTGAAGCATGGTTTAATGGAATTGGTTGATGGAATTGATGTTATGCTTGCTCAATTTGATGAATTGATGAAGAAATCAATGTGTTTAGACATGTATATGGGGCTGGCCATGTGTAAGAAGTTATGTCAAAATTTTTACATGTGAGGGCATTTTAGTCTTTTCACATGCAAAGGGTATTTTGGGCATTTTTGAAAATTTTAAGGGTAAAATGGTAAATTTGCATGTACGAGACACAAATGAGATTTTTAAAAATGTGTAAAGGCATTTTGGTCTTTTGCATGTAAAGGATATAGGTGGAATTTTTAAAAAGGGTCAAGGGTATTTTAGTCATTTGACAGACTACAAAAAAAATGGGCTCCACCGACCAAGACTTTACCGACCAAATAAAATTGGTTTCTAAAGATTACTTTCACCGACCAAATATTTGTTGGTAAAGCCTTTAGTCGATTAAGATTGGAAAAAATAATTTGTAACCTGTTGCAACCAAACTTTGGTCACTGATATATAGAATCAGCAACCAAATACCTTGTGGTTGCTAAAGATTTTGGCGCCAATAATTTTTTACACTGGAAAATCTATTAGCAACTAAATACTGGTTGTTGGTTTGTTGTTTCAGCGAGCAAACATGATTTGGTTGCTAAAGCTGTTGGTGGGAATTTTATTTTTCTCATGTAATTTGGGTTTTTGAGACCAAACTAAGTTTGATCATAGTAAACATAAACTAGCGATCAATATTTGGTCGTTGAATGTCATCTTTAGCGGCCAATGTCAATTTGGTCGCTACAAGATTTCAATTTTACTTTTTTCCTCTGTTTATGTAATTTTTTACCAACCATTATTCAGTTGGTCGGTAAAAGCATGTATTAGCATCCATTTACCAACCAATAGTCGTTGGTGAATATATAATAGCGACCAATTGATATATGTGTACACATTACACATGTTTAATGTATATATATATATAAAGTGCTTAATAGATATAATAAATGTGCAATTGTATCAATTTTATATTTATAGATATTACATATGTGTTGTATATGATATATATATATATATATATATACACATACATAGATAATAGACATACATGTGTTATAAATACTTAGATTGCTATTTGAGGCCCATTAAATATTATGCTACATATGCATTCTTATGATATATGCAACATTACCATAAATCAAAACTCTACATAAAGTATACATGTGTTTTTTAATATATATGATCTTGCACATGGTTATAAATATATTCGTATACACACTTTTGCCTCAATACATGTGTTTCATATGTATGCATATACATATGCACTTAAATATACACATGTGCACATAGTAGTGAACTTGTACATTTTAATTTTCATATAATGCATACATACTAGTGCAATTATTATATTTGCATGTACCTTTACATACACATGTATGTCATTTATACATCTACATATATATTACATACATATACATAAACAAAGATTTGTCGCCCACCAATTTTTTATTTTTACATTTTTTATTTTTTATATTTTTTTTCAATTTTTTGTATTATATATATATATATATATATAATATTTGGAGTTTGGCAAAATACAAAATACAAAAAAATTATATAAAAATACAAAAAATTAGTGGGCGACAAATCTGTACAAAATACAAAAAAAGTATAAAATATAAAATGTAAAAAAAAAATTAGTGGGTTTATCGCCCACCATAACAAATTTATACATAAATATAGATATATATATATATATATCAATATTTATTAATTATTTATATATTTAAATATGAAAATTTTATTTTTTTCACCGATCAATAATTAATTGGAGAAGGGTTTTAACTAAGGGCGGACAAATTACCCATGTACCCGAAAAAACCCGACCAAACCAACCATTTCGGAGCGTATTGGGTCGGATTTTATGGATATCTCGGGTATAGTCGGTTTATACACTAATAAAATTTAAAATTCGGGTCGGTGCTCGGGTGCTGAGTCCTCCACACCGTACCGCACCGAACCGACAAAATATTAAAAGAAAGAAAAAATATATATCTATGTATCATCTAATCCTAACCCTAAAGATACCCTCTTTTTCAATCTCATTACATTCATGCCGCTCCCACCCCACCCTCTATTCTCAGATCTCACCTACCCTCTCCTCTTAGTTTTCACTTCTCACCCTCTCCTGTCAGATCTCACCCACCCTCTCTTCTCATATTTCGGTGAGATTTTTCACTTATCATCCTCTGATCTCAGATCTCACCCACCATCTCCTCTCAGTTTTCACTTATCACCCTCTCCACGAAGACCGACTGCATCACATGGGCATGACCATCAAAAGGTAATATTCAATCTTCATCTCATCAAGATCTTTTATTTTTTTCTGGTGAAATTTCTTTTATGTTTTTGTATTTTTAGTTTTTTTAAAAAAAATTCCTATTTCTTTGTTTCGTATTTTGGTAATCTTCGATCTTCATTTTGTCTGCTTGAAGTTTGCTTATTGTTGGTCTAGAATTGAAGCCATGCAATATCAGAAAACCCAAATAAAAAGAAATTAATGAAGAAAATCTGGGTGAATTAAGAGGTAATAGGAAAAAGAGAGGAGGGTGGTGAAATGGGTAAACAATTGTAGTTTTTATAGGGAAGTAAAGCAAGAGGAGGGTGGTGGCGTTGCCAAATGCAACTAAGGGATGTCTGTACATTCATTGCCTTGTTTGTGTTGTGGAACATGTGCTGCTATAATGTTTATTTGTGTGTATGTGAGAGAGAGAGGAAGAGAGACAAAAAGATAGTGTGTGAGTGTGCTGGGAAATAATATTTTATTAATTTTTATTTTGGTTGTTTACGTTCATATTATATTGAATGAATTTCCGTCTATGCTAATCCATTTTGGTTATGGTTTATTTTTTTTGTTTTGTGCTATTTTATATATGCTTAGTTTTGCTTATGTATGTGAGAATTGTATGGCTATATTGAAGGTGCGACCTTCTATTTAAAATTTTGAAATTAAGTTTGTTTCATTTGGTTTTCTATTGCCGCCAGTAATTTCTTGAATCTGTTTTCTTCAGCTTCTAAGTGAAGAGGTTTTTGATTTCTCAAGGGGGGAGATGACTCAGCAGAAGATTAAGGAGCTCAAACAATCATTGAACAGGTAAATGTTGTGGAGGGTTGGTGGTTTTTACTCCTCACTTAACCTTGTCAGGGTTGATAGCCTTTTATGTCTTCTATAAATAGTTGTAAAATGGAGCAATGGTACTTTATCTTATTATAAAGAGATGTAACACGTGGTGCAATTTTTTCGTGGCTTTGTCAGCTGTAGAACATTGATGTTATGAATGCATGAGGATTATACATTATGCATGTTTGCAGATGTTTTCTTTTAAAATCCAAACAGTATCAAAGAATATTAGCTGCCGAAGAAAGTTAATCTGGGATTACTTGACTTCACTAGCTGTTTCTTTTGTCAACTTCTTTGATTTCATTTTTTACCAAAGAAACTTCTTTGACTTCATTTGTTTTTCATTGTCGAGTCAAGTTCTTTTTCATAATACTTTATTCTATGATCAATACTTTGTTTTCCTGAAGTCGCATTAGAATAATAATAAATATTATTATTATTTTACAGATGGTGTGCCCTCTGTCCTGCCAGTATTTTTTGCTTTTGTTCTTGATTGGTAGAATGAATGAATCATCTCACATCGACAAACTGTACGTTAGTTTGTCAATTTATTTTGTGTTCATACAATCTCACTCTGGGTATGATTGGATGTTTGCAGTGAATTTCAACTCATTCATGAGTTATGTTTATATGTTCTATCAACCTCTCAAAGAACTGAGCTTATACATGCAACATTGTCCACATTGCATGCTTTCCTCTCATGATGTTATTCTAATTGTTTTTGGTATCTTTTTGTATCAAATTAGTATATGTATTAAATTAATTCCTTGAAACTTCATTTGAATTGATTATTAATCAACTTCGTAGAGGATTTATCCTTGATTTATTCTTTATTTTTGGTAGCGTGTGGTCTGCTGCAGTTGATGCCCATACAGCATTTTTAAGATGCTTTGTTTCTTCAAAATCTGCTAACAAAGGGATTCTTCTTCAACCAATGCTTTTGTATCTGAGTAGGTGTGTTTATGGTTGCAAACTCTCTTTTGTTATTTCTTGATGTTACTTTTATCTTTTAGCGTTTATGTTACATGTGACTTGCTTCCAATGTAGCATATGTCAAATGTCTGTTTTATTCTTCACATACGTTAGCTTTTATGTGACTCAAAGCAGGGCTTTGTCCTTTATATGAGCTTCCAAGGAACTGCCAAATTTGAAATATGAATTGACATATTTGTCAAATTTATTCATTATGAGGCCTTTCTTAGACAAAAGAGATGCTTTATCATAAAAGTGAAAATTTCTAATTAACATCTAATTGTTAATCTACATTTTATATTACTTTCATGTGCTTTGATCTGTCAGCTGCTTTTCTGCATCCTGAAAGTTAAGTAAAAAGTCATACTGTTAGTATTAGGTTTGAAAATTCCTCTTCCACCATGCACAACCATTTTCCAAATGATTTACAAAAATTAACTCTGTTTGAAATGTTTATAATGTAAGGAGAAACAGAGCAGAAACTAAAATAGAGCATGAAAATTTCTCTTCGGATTTTGTTCTTGTTGTTTGGATCTGACCAAGTTTGTATATACAAGTTATTTGGAAAATTAGATTTTAATGGTTACAATTGGCAATTTGTAAATCATGCTCTTCAATTATTAGAGCAGTGGTAAATTTGGTATTTAAGATGATTTCCATACAAACTCTTAAATTTGGTATTTAAGATGATGTGCTCTAATAATTGATTTCCTCTCATAGCCATACAAAGACACTGACATGACCAAATACAAAAGACAGTCTAGTAATTAGCTCATTCGTTGCTTATTATTATTATTCTTTAGGTACTACTCCTTATATGGACATGTAGAGATAATGGCATGAGAAATTCAGCGAGGAGCTAATGCAGTCCAAGGTGTCGAAGCAAGTCTTTGCAGGTTGTACTTATGTGGGTGATAATGAGAAACTATTTAGCTAAGTGGGATGCTTGTTAATTAGGAATTTCCCTTTAATATATTGAATTAATGAATATTGTATGACTTGATTACAATGAAGCAGGTACCTGAAACACTATCTGATGAGAGCCCCTCCCAATGCAAGGCCTTCTTTGACATTTCCTTCTCGTTTTGGTGTGATGGCAGCCCAATGCAAGGCCTTTGACGCCACTAGTGACATATGGAAAACACAAGCACTTCCTGGAAAACTTGCTGGAATCTTTTGGAGTACTGATTTTCATGGAGGAGGCCAGGAGCTTACTGCGTGAGTAGTTCCACGCCTCTCCTCTGTTGACCCCATTTAGTTCTCTATATTGGTTCACATAGATACAAACACTTAGAGATCCATACTATTTATGATTGAGTAGCTTGTAGCTGTAGTTGTGAGATATTGCATTGGACTATCCATTTTTGGCATTAAATTCACAATGAAAGCAGCAGACGATTATTGGGAAAATTGCAGCGTAGGATCTTTTCTTTGCTATAATTCTTGTAAATGACACTGTTCTCTATTATGTAGTATGTGTTGAATGCATCTATACTACAAGAAATGTATATATTTTTATTGGATTATATTTTTATATTGGATTGTGTTTTTTTTTTGGATTAATTCAACATTAAATATGCCTATTTTCCATATTATTTTTAATCAATTAAAAAATAAAAATAAATTTTATTAATAAATTTTTAATTATTGGTAAATTTATTAATAATAATATTAGTAAATGTAATATTAATAAATATTATAAATTTATTTCTAAAATATAAAATTAATTTTAAAATAAAATATAAATATATGATATTTTTTTACACAAAGTGTTGTCATATGTTTACTGACATGTAAGTGTGATGTACATACCACAGTAAAAAAAAGCATTGTGTGACATGTAAGCGTGATGTACATACCACAATAAAAAAAAGCATTGTGAAATGTAAAATCAGAAGCGTTGTTATGTTGTTTTTAATAATGGTTTTGGTTCCTCAAGCATGTGACATTTAACGTTACTACTTGAAAAAAGCTTCGTCGTATATATGATATAACAACATTAAAAAACCATCATTATATTGCTTCACTTGCGATGACGATCGATTCCACGACGCATGAAAAAGCATAGTCTATGTATTATGATGACATTTTTTAGGCGTCGTCAAAGGTCAAATTTGTAGTAGTGGCCAGAATCAAAAAAAAATATTTAAAACGTCTTTTATGTTGTGCTTAAAATAAACCCTTCTCTGTAAAGGAAGGGAATAGCATTCCTACATAACATCTAGAAACAAGAAGGTTTAATCGAAAATATCGACAATTTCATCTGTATCGAATTTTAATATTAGAATAGTGATTCAATGGGTTAGGTACACTTACTTTTACTTTTGTTGATTTCTAATTGATGGTTCTACTGGAGCAACGGTATGGGGTTCTATCAGACTTTACAAGAGGTCACCTATCTTAGTATTACTTATACTGGAGTATGCTTAACTTTCGAGTTATTACGAAACCCTTAGCCAAAGGCTCTGAAAAAGCCTCGATTATTATGAAAGGGATGCTCTTTCCTTTTAAGCATTTCCTTAACCACTCAGGCGATGTAGGATTGGACACCAGGTAGTGGTCGGTGCCTCCCGCACCTGCTCACTCAGGTCGTCATAGTTAGTCCATGTATGTTTATCAAAAGACTAATATTATTTTTGTAGATTGATCTTGAAGAAGCTAAATCACAAGAAATTGCAAAGTTAGAAACAACTTCGCAAGAAATGCAAGGTCAGCTAGATGAAGCTCATGCTGCAATTATCCATGAGAAAGAAGCAGCTAAGTTAGCCATTGAAGAAGCTCCACCAATAATCAAAGAGGTGCCAGTTGTGGATGAAACCAAGCTGGAAATACTGAGAAATCACAATGAGGAACTAGAGGTAATATATATCACTAGGATATACTACTTTTGGTAAAGTATGTGTATGTTATTATGACTATCATAAGCAGTGGTCTTTTCTTTAAATTTTTGTTCAAGTATAGTCTAAGAAGAGACCATGCTTTCGTCATAGTGTGATGAGTAATATTTTGTGTAGGATACTTTAACTGTTGAAACTCTGATGGATAATTACTATGGTTTAGGTAATACATATCAATTGACACATACTTGTATGAAGGAAGCAAACAATATAGTTTGCAACTATATTTTGAGATTTGTAACATGCGTGGTGAATGAATTTTAGACCTGATATGCTGATGTATTTGCACTCGTGTACTGTGTGTTACTTATGATAATCACTTTTATATTAATTATGTTACAAGTTTTTGCTTATAAAATTAAATTGGAATTTATAGATTTTTCATAGTATAGATGTATGTATTGGAAAAATAATTAAAATGAAAACTATAAAAAATGAATGTATAGCCATGAAATGAGACAACATTATCAAGAACAAGAGTGGACTAACAATTGATTACCTACCTTCTTTCAAGAATGACAATATATATAACCATGACCATGAGTGATTCATAATAGTTCTATTTCAAATTTTTGACTATGAAATTGGCAATTAATTGTTCAACATGTTGATATTCATGCATGTGAAATCACACACAGTATTGCAAGAATATACAATTACTTATGACACTTAATATTTATGGCTTAATGTATGTGAACTGACACTCTGCTTGTACAATTTATAGATGATTGAATCCATCATGGGAGGATGAAGATGACCTTTAAGGAAATTGAGATGTGCAGGGATGATTTTTTGTTCACTAGATATACTACTTTAATTGGTAAGACTAGTTATCTAGTTATGTTAGATATAATATTACAAATATGAAAGATAGGAATAAACAAGAGCAATGGTGTTTCCTTGAAGTATACTTTTAGGTGGTAGTTTAAGAAAAGACCATGCATTTATTATAAAGTGACAAGTAACTATTGGGTATATATATATACAAAAATGATGTACTAGGCGACATCGCTTAATATATCCTATGCAAGAAAATAAAAAAAAAATATGTTTTTTCATTAAACGTGTGTTTTCATTAAATATGGGGGATTACATGCATCCCTCTGCCAAATTGCCTAGGCTCTTAGCAATTTGGCCAAGAGGTGTCTTGTGTGAGCATCGCTTGGCCAAATTGCTGAATAATTGCCCAGGCTCTCAGCAATTTGGCCGAGTGGTGCCATGTGTGAGCATCCATCAGCCAAATTGTAGAGGCTCTCTGCAGTTTGGCCAAGGAATGCCTTGTGTGAGCACCCCTCAGCCAAATTGTCGAGGCTCTCGGCAATTTGATCGAGGAATGCATTACTGTTGTGCCTTGGTAGTTTGGCTGAAGGATGGTTGTAAGCCCCAACATTTAATGAAAACGTGCATTATTTTTTGCATTTTCTCACGTAGAATGTATTGAGAAACATCACCAAGTACATCAGTTTTGTATATATATATATATATATATAATTAAATGTGCTTATTAAGAAAGATTAGTGGGTGCTGGCTTATATTGTGTACATGGGAGACATGCCAAACGAAGAGGTTTCCACATCTTTCCTTCACTTAAATATGCTGCAGAAGGTCACTGGCAGGTTAATATTACCCAAGTTTATATATGTATATATATATATGTGTATATCTATGCATGTGATAGGTACTCAATCTTGGCCAAAGCTGTGCTTTATAGAATTTAAGAGGAGGCTATCTAATAATATATATGTTAGTAATGAAAAATGAATGAAAGAAAGCAAAAATATAATAAGAAATTGCTGATCATATATAACTTGTGTCCTTAATTAATGTGTATGCTTCATTCAGCAAGAATAATATTCCGACAGCTAGATCACTCCTCCATAGCTATAAAAAGAGTTTGAATGGATTTGCTGCCAAGCTCACTAAAGAAGAAGCTGAAAAAATGGCTGGTGGGTGGACCTTTCTGATCGTTAACTGATTTTCTTTTATCATATACTAATATTTTATATGTTAGTACCCAATTAACTTTAAGTACACCTCTCAAATTGTTTATACAGAAGTGAAAGGTGTAGTGTCAGTGTTCCCCAGCCAAAAGCTGGAGCTCCATACAACAAAGTCATGGACTTTGTTGGGTTCCGCAGAATGTTAAGAGAAGCACAGTCGAAAGCGACGTCATCATAGGGGTTTTTGACACTGGAATTTGGCCGGAATCCAAAAGCTTTGACGACAAAGGATTGGGTCCCCCACCTGCCAAATGGAAGGGCACTTGCCAAGTCTCATCTAATTTTACTTGTAACAAGTACGTATATATACTAATAATCACATTTGTTTATTAACATTTATACCATATAACTTTAAAAGTGTATATAAATATATACATGTCAATTTTGAACATAAACTAATTAAAAGAAAACCAAACTCCTATTAATTTATTTGATATAGATACAAGGCTAACAAAACTAATTAATAACAAATTAACCATTGGTCTCTTCGGGAATTTTGATATTCTAATTAACAACGTAATGTTGTATTTATATATGCTCAATTACACAGAAAAATCATTGGAGCAAAGTATTACCGAAGTGAAGGGACGATAGTGGAAGGTGATATAAAGTCACCGAGAGATACAGATGGGCATGGGACACACACTGCATCTACAGCAGCTGGGGCCTTAGTGAACATGGCAAGTCAATCAGGTTTTGGGTTAGGGACCGCACGAGGAGGGGTTCCATCGGCTCGTATCGCTGTCTACAAAGTATGTTGGGCAGATGGATGTGACGACGCTGATATTCTGGCAGCAATCGACGATGCCATTGCTGATGGCGTAGATATAATATCTGCTTCCTTCGGAGGAGGTGCATTTGATTATTTCGAGAGTGCAACGGCAATTGGATCCTTTCATTCTACAAGAAAAGGAATATTAACATCAAACTCAGCCGGTAACCTAGGTCTGCAACCATCAACTCTCACAGACTATGCACCCTGGTCTCTTTCTGAGGCTGCTTTCCACCACTGATAGGAACTTCTTGACCAAGGTTCGGTTAGGTAATAACCAGATTTATTAGGTTCGTACCAAACATAAATCTCTTATGTAAATCAAATCTTGCAAAAGTGCTATAGTAGTAATAACTATTATGTACTATCATGGACTTGGATTAAACTATTTATAGTAGTAATAACTTGAAGGTTTTGTTTTCCTAAAATGCATGTGTAGGGAATTTCAATCAATTCATTTAACCTCAAGAATCAGACATTTCCTCTAATTTATGGTGGAGACGCACCAAATACCAGTGACACTTTCAGCAGCTTACCACAAATTCATTTTATGTGATCTTATACACTTATGCCGTAATATATATAACTATAATCCATATGTTACATACGTTGTATAATATATAAACATATTTTTTATGTACACATTTTATAATACTAATAATACCATAAATTATTTCCATTTGAAAATATTATTTCTATAAATTATTTATATATTTGCATACACCACTAAAAAAAAAATCACCAGCGACCATTCAAATTGGTTGCAAAAACTGATGTTTTGGTCGCTAAAGAACATCAGCGACCAAAAGACAGTGGTCGCTAGTTCATCATAATTTCACCGTCGGTGGAACTCTTTAGCGACCAATTCATCATAAATTCACCGTCAGTGGAACTCTTTAGCGACCAATTTAAAATTGGTCGCTAAATCTATCACCATTCTGCGACCAAACTTTGGTCTGTAAAGGACTTTATAAAATTTTAAAAAATTGATTGATTTACAACCAAATATTGGTCAGTAAACACTACAATTATAGTGACCAATATTTAATTGTTGAAGAGTTCTTTTCAACGACCAACTGTTGGTCGCTGAATGGGAACCAGGTTGAAGGTTACCTGTCAAGGTCACGTTCCCATTCAGCAATCATTTGTATTGCTTTGTTGGTCGCTGAAAGTGATTTTTAGCAACCAAAACTTGTTGATAAAGTCATTTGTTTAATAATTTTTTGAAATTAATTAATTATTCACTACAATTACTAAAATGTACGAAATAAATAATTATAAACTTAAATTATAAGCATGAACTGATGATAATCATTAATATAAATAATTGTCATTATATAATTTAAAACTTAAAATAACTAAGTACTGTATAATCTAAAATAATTGTCTTTATATAATTTAAAACTTAAAATAACTAAGTACTGTATAATCTAAAATAATTGTCTTTATTGAGAAAAATAACAAATTCGTAGTGAAGTTGATATTGGTAAGGGTGGTGGTTGAGAGATCTTGTAAGAGGATGCAAACCCAAATCCATTGGCTTGTCTAGGCCATAACTGTAAGATGTCATTCAAAGATCATCATAAGTATGCATATAGCTATTGAAGAAATAACAAAACAAAATAACTTAAATTTAATTAAGTCTTGTTGATCATCATAAGTATGCATATAGCTATTAAAGAAATAACAAAATAACTTAAATTTAATTAAGTCTCGTAAAATTTAACAGAAGCTGCCTAGTTTTCGGTTGCAAAAAGAAAACTTACCAAAAGACTAGAACATATTCATATGCATATATTTAAAGAAATTAGACAAAGAAATATAATGCAAACTACATTTGATGCATTAGACAAACAGAAACATATATATAATTAAATAAATTTAGCAAGTTTCTTAATACTACAACAAGGGAAGAAAAAAAAAAGGTCTGCAGCAACATAGTTTAGGGGACTCACCATCTTTCCATATGCAAAGATCAAAGCCATAGTTTTCAGTTCCCTTATCCTCATTATGACAGCAGCAAGGCGTTGTAGAAAGCAATTCACTGTGAAATTCTCAAAAAAATGACATGGCAGCCAAACAAAGGATCTCATCATTATGTTTTATGGATACAACCAATATTACATAGAAAACCCACATTGTTACTATATAAATACTACTAAAAAAGACACCTCTTGATAATATCTTCATATAGCAAACAAAAGCATATATTTTTCAATGAAATTAATTAAAGAGTTGTAATTACAAGAGTCAATTAACCCTATTTCAGCTGCTATTTCAAGAAATATGCAGATCTTTAGAATACAAGTGAGATGAGGGAAGATATAACAAGTGACAACATTTAACCAAACATAATCACAAAAACCATGCAATTTCAAAAACCAAGCAATCTAGAGGTTTGTATCTCATCATACTCCAATTCAGTAACATATATATGATCCAAGACTACCATCCTGCAGTCACAAAAAATACCACAATTCACAAGTCGAAAGCAAAGATTCCAAATAAAGCAACCCACAACATATAAGATAGGTACATGTATACTTTGCAAGAAATTATATTATTAATAAGTAGATGCTCATATATACATATATGATAAGCATATACATATATGAAGGCCTACACTTAAAGCCAATAGTGACAAACAGACAGAAAATGCTCAAGGAAGTTTCATTGTTAAAAGGGCTTGCTTTTCCTATAATGCCAATAAGGTAGGCCAAAAAGAGGTATTAATTGCCTATACAATTGAAATATACATACGTGTGTTTTTATTTGCTCACACAAAAACCCACACATGACAAATGGGCATGACGAGAGCAAAGCAAACACGTAGCTTGTCAATAAGATTATGTGTCTCTTATGTGTCAGCCTTAGTTGTAATTAGTTAAAGTGGTTAATAGTTCAGGCAGTTAAGCAAGTCTTTTTCTATTATTTATTTAGGACACAATGCCACCAACATAGCTTTCAGGAAAGTCTCATCCGCATGTGACTTTGAGAATTAACAACTCCACAGATAGTTTAGGCTCTAACTTAAAAAATGAAAAACAAAAATTAGGTGTGAAAAACAGAAATTAGCAACTAAGAATGCCCACATTTTACAACTACTTATCCAGAGGAAAGAATAAAGGGCTAAGCTTCCGTGACTTATATAGAGCATCCCTATTATTGCCCCCAACTAGCAGAAAATTACCCCTCACAAGATGTTTCTTGAATGAAAGAAAACCCCATCAACTGAATCATAAATGCTAAACGAAACTCAATTACTAATTATTTAAACTCTTTTTTTTCTCTCTTGGGAGTACCAAGTTTCCCAAATTTTCCGTTCCATGTACAAAGTAATGATGCTATATGATCGGGAGGAACATAAATTTCTAAATAACAAGAAGTATATCAAACTATATAGAATTTGACAACAACAATCTTATGAATTTTCTTGCTAGATTCCCATTTGCCAAACAAAACAAATGTCAAAGCAGTAACTCAATTTTCCCCAGTTAGGAAACAAAAATCAACGAAACACATAAAAAAAACACCCGTGAAATGTACCTAAGAACTAATACATTCATCCAGAAGCATGAAAGTTAAATCCAATAAAATAAGCAGAAAATATCAAAGAGGGGTAAGCCAAAATGAAACAAAATGGTCGAATTTAGGAACACCTAGAAAAGAGAAACCAACAAAGGATGAAGAAGCAGAGGAACGTAACCACAGGAATAGCGTGGACCCACTACCGCCATTGAACACAACCAACATCTGGGCCTTTGACTCTCACGCATCTGAGTCTCTTTTTGTTTCCCCACTGTAAGAAAAATTCTAGTTCTAAAGCTTTACAAGCTCTTTGATTTCTCTCCTTCATCTCCATATCCACCCCTTAATTAAAGCAAAATCATACAGAATTCTGTTAATTTGTTTCTTCTCTAAAACCCAAAAGTAAAAAGAAAGAAAAAAAAAAAAAAAGAGAATTGTCAAAATTCAAGTTGGAAAAAATGTGGATTTCAAAAAACCAACTTGAATTTCTTTTGTTAAACCATAGGGCCTGAGAGGTAGGTAAGCAGAAAAAAGAAACTTTTGGGTTTTTCTTTGCTAAAAGAGAGGTTCTCTGGTTTACTCCAAAACAACAAGAAGAAGGAGACAAAGAAGAAGATCAAGAAACACGAGAGCTTACAATAAGATAACCCAGGCTCAGAGAAACAAATACACAGAAAAAAAAAATACAATTTTTCTCCATAGAAAACAAAGAAATTTCTCACCAATCGCAAGAACAATCCAAGATCGCCCTTTGCGTAGAACTCAGATTCGCATAGAACTGACTCATTTTCTTTGGGAACGAATCAACGATTTAGGATTTGAAGGGTTTGATTTGATGATATTCTTCGATTATCTTTTTTTTGTTGTTTGGGTACGACATCGGGATAGGGGGCAATGGGTTTGGGTGTGCAGCGCCGGGATAGGGGGTGTGCAAAGATGAGGGCGTTGCAGTTCCAGAACAACGACGAGAGAATGAGAGAGACGAGAAGGGAAGGAGAGGGTAAAAGTTCGGGCTGAGTGTTAAACGATGTAGTTTTGTTATAAAAAAAATTTATAAATGATATCTATGTTTATATTTATAAATATTTATCTATATATATATATATAAATGATAAATGATATCTATGTTTATATTTGTAAATATTTATAAATATTTATATATATATATATCTATGTTTATGTGTATGTGTGTAATACATATGTAGATGCATAAATGATACACATGTGTATGTAAAAGTATATGTAAATGTAATACTTGCACTAGTATGCATGTGTTACATGGAAATTAAATGTACAAGTTCACTACTATGTGCACATGTGTATATATAAGTATATACGTTTGTGCACTCATATGAAACACATGTATTTATGCAAAAGTGTGTATAATTGTAAACACCTACGAGATTATATTATATTAAAAAGCACATGTATACTTTATGTAGAATTTTGATTTATGATAATGTTGCCTATTTCATAAGAATGCTTACATAACCTAGTATTTAATGGGGCACAATTAGCAATCTAAGTATTTATAACATGTGCATGTCTATTATATATATTATGTACGACACATTATATCTAAAAATATAAAATTGATATAATTATACATGTATTAAATTTATTAAGCACTTTATACACATATATTAAATATGTGTAATTTTAATTGGTCACTATTATATATATGTAACATATGTGTACACATATATCAATTGGTCACTATTATATATTCACTGACCACTATTGGTTGGTAAAGTTTGAATGTATTATTTACCAATTTTTAATTTTCTTAAAGAGAGTATAGCAACCAGTAATTGGTCGGTGAGTATTCTTCAGCGACCAATTCAAACATGGTCGTAGAAAAGGTCTACATTTTTTTATTTTAAATTTAAGCTCTTCTGCAACCACCATTTGGTCGTAGATAGTGACGTTTAGCGACCCAATATATTTTGGTTGCTAAAAATTATTTAGTAGATTAGACAAAATTTTATTGAAACCATTTAGCAACCAAAAATATATTGGTCACTGGAAAGGTAAACCACGACAAAAGAATGGTCGCTGTTGAATCTTAATTACCACCAAAGTCTTATTCATGGCTAAAAATAACATACCCTCGGGTAGGGTTTGCTCCCGCCAACAGCTTTAGCGACAACCTATTATTTGGTTGCTGATGAAGACAAACAACGACCAATGTTTGGTTGCTAAAAGGATTTCCCGTACATAAATATATTCCCGCCATAATTATTAACGACCAACAACATTTGGTCACTGATTTATTGCAACAGCGACCATGTTGTGGTCGTAATTGACGTTGTACAAATTTTGCAGACTTTAAATGACTAACACTTTTACCAACTAATAGTTGGTCAATGATAGGTACTATTAGCGACCAATATTTTGTGGTCGCTAAAACATTGGTCGGTGGAGGTAATTTTTTTTGTAGTGCACAACTAGAAGTTATAACAATAATCTTCACCTCAAATTAGATAAGTACCTTCCTAACCAAAATAACTAGATGAGATTTATATATATATAGAGAGAGAGAGAGCTACTATAAAATCCAAAGTCACGTAACTTAGCACGTGCCGTTTAAAAATAAGCTACCCAGTTTTTTATGTGGGGTCTACAATATGGGGAAAACACCCTCGACCAAATTGCCGAGGGCCTTAGCCGTTTGGCTGAGAGGGCATTGCTCAATGCACCCCTTGGCCAAACTACCTAGGGCCTCAACGGTTTGGTCGGGGCATTGCCCAATGCACATCTTGGCCAAACTGTCAAGAGCCTCAGCAGTTTGGCCAGGGTGTGCAGAGGGAAGGCACTCCAGTTGTAGACCCCATAGTTAATAAAAGACGGGACAATTTAATTTTAAACGACACGCGTTCTATAAGCTATGTGACGTCAAATTTTATATAAGCTATATATATATATATATATTTATGGATTCGCGATGCATATAATTCTAATATAAGACACAAATTTGGTAATGGAATTTAATGGTATAATATATACGGATACTGTTTCACAGACTCATTGGAAAGAATTTGGTAAAGGGTAAAATTGTCTTCTGTGATCAATTTACATTTGGAAGAGGACCACTTTTGGCAGGTACCGCTGGTTTTCTAATGCAAGGCCGACAAGCAAGAGGTTCAGCCAACTCTTTTCCTTTGCCTGCATCTTTAGTGTCGACCAAGGTAGCGACATTTACAAGTACATCAATTCTACAAGGTAATACATATTAATCTAACATTAAATTACACATTAAAAAAAGAAAGAAGAAAGAAAGTAAAAGTAAAATAATATATATATATATATATATATATATATATATATATATATATATATATATATACACATACGTGTAGAGAGCCAATTGGAAATATATTCAAAAGTAACGAGGTAAATGATAACCTAGCCCCATACATACTCACCTTTCCGTCAAGGGGTCCAAATCTAATTTCTCCTAATCTTCTCAAGGTAATTACTTCTTTACTAATCTTAATTATTTATATAAACTAATTATATCCTCTATGAACCTTATTATACTTTTATATATATGTTCCTAATTGTAGCCAAATTTAGCTGCCCCGGGTGTTTATATACTAGCAGCGTGGCCTCCAATTGCTTCAGTTTCAAGTATTGAAGAAGATAATAGAGTATTCAAGTTTAATATAATCTCTGGTACATCAATGGCTTGCCCACATGCCACCGCAATGGCTGCATACATCAAATCATTTCACTTATGGTCTCCGGTTGCTATCAAGTCGTCGCTAATAACTGCTAGTAATGTGTTGAACCACTTGAACAACTCTTGTAGAAGTGTCATCAATATTTGTGAAGAAAAACTATGGCCTACCTTGTAAATGATATTACTCATCACTTATAAATTTCCTTAATTTGCAGGTAATCCCATGAGACCCGATTTGAATCTAGAAGCAGAATTTGCATATGGGTCTGGTCTGCTAAACCCTCTAAAGGCACCATTCCTTGGGTTGATTTATGATATTGATGAACTTGACTATGTGAAATTCTTGTGTGGAGAAGGCTATACTACCAAGTTATTCGAAATTGTTACTTGGAATTATAGTATAAGCTGCTCCAAAGTGAATAATAATGGAACAATCACTACAAGAAATTATAACATCTATGATAAAATTTATTATGTCAAAATCTGATATGTCACAAGAAGTATATATTTAGTGTCAAAATAATGTGTTCCACACTGATACATGATGAAGTAGTTAAATTATTGACAACCTGAATATTGTTACTGACATTTGTCACAAAAAGTGCAAAGTTTTTGGAGGGAAATTTTCCCACGTAATTTTAAGTGCAATTTGTGACAAGATTTATTAAATTGTCACTATAACAAGCTACACTTGTAGGTCAAACAAGCCATATATTATTTGTGACAATAAATAGTTGACACTGTTTAGTTGAACCTCAGTTTTATTACCCAAAAATTAAAGTAAAATAGGAACTTTTTTTTTAATTTTTCTTCACGTCTAAACGGCGTCATCTTGGTATGGAAAAATTCAAAACACAATACAATCTACCCCCAAGTTTCACGAAGTCTTCTCTGTTTTGCCTTCGACGACGTGTACGAGATTTTTTGAGTGTCATTGTCTATGTTTGATCTCCATTGAATCCATCATCACACTAAATAGTAGGTAAATTTCTGTCTTCAAGCCTCTTATTCTCCATTTGTATTGCTTTTCCTTTTTAGATTAGGTGTTGAATGATGGTATGGTTTGTTAGGGTTTCCAGTAACACGGGCACTGTATTATCAGTAAGAGTTCATCGCTTTCCAACGTACTTGACAAATTTGGTGCATTTTGTTTTATGAAATTCATAGTTCTCTAGGGTTATTTAATTTTCTTTTCAATGGCATTTTTAATTTACATATTATGTAGTCAACTATGTATTTCTCTGTTTTCAAATGCATGTTTCGTTTCCTTCTATAATGCAAAGCGGTGACTATTACCACCAGTTAGTACACTTGCAATTCTAATAAATGACATGTTGCATAAAAAGTTAAAGGAAATGTGGATACGTGGAGTTTGCATCAAGAAATTCATAGTCTTAAAAAACCAAACCATGAGAGTGATCCAACTAAATGAAGAATTAGAAAGTCCAAAATTATTAAAGTGGATATTGTCAGACATTAATAAAGTGCAAAATAAAGTTTTTCTTTTCTCATAAGTAACCTAGCTAGCTACCTCTCTAAATTACTTAAAGCAAAGACTTTGATTAACTATAAGTCATGCAAGGGATATGGAGACACACATTAACACATCTGTCACCACAAAAATAGAGAGAGAGAGACTCTTAATCCACCATATCATAGATTGATTATATATTAAAGTCCCAAAAGTGTAACACTATCATTTTCTTGACTACAAAGATAACATGATTATTATCTTTAAAAACTTTGTTTATCGTTGTTATTCTCTAGAAACGAGTACTTGCTACTTGAAAAAAGTATTTGAAACTTTGTTTAATGACTTGTGGAGCTTAAGGACTCAACTTTTCATAGCGAAGATGAGATATTTCCATTGGTCCTACCATTGAAATCTGCAACATTAAGAGGGATTAGTGTTATCCTTAAACCCACCAGATCTTGTGCAAGTGAAGAAGTGGCTATATTGATAAAGGAACTGGATGAGTCCAAGGTAAGAGAGAGGGAAAACAATGCTGCTTACTTGGAATCGATGAAGAAGAACCAGGAATTGGAATATAGGCTTGCTTCAATGGAAAGTAGACTATCAATTTTAATAGAGAAGCAAGAGAAGCGGTTTGACACCTTAGAAAAGGAGCTGGGACTTGCAAGGAATGTTTTTGTGTCAATTAGAATTTTGACACTAATATATTATGTGACAATTGTACTTGTTACTGAAAAGTTAAAAATATCACAATATCATATAGTGACGACAAAACACAGTCACTGTATTATAAACATTTGATTGAATCCATTTGTGCCAATAAAATAATGGACACTGAAATGTATTTGTGACAATAATATTTGTCACAGAGAGTTATTGTCACAAAGGTTACATATGTGACAGATACTTGTAGTGGCAACAAGCATTCTCACTGTTATATGTTGTGACAATATTACACAGTCACAAATACATTTTGTGACAAGCAATAATTTTACACATGTTTAATGCGCCAAATGTATAATGGGTCACAAATACTATCACAGACAAATATAGTTTTCACAGTAACATTCTGTGTCAATAATATAATCCATCACTGAAACCAATATTGTCACTGAAACTCAAAGTTTGACTGGAATATAGCATACAATCAATGACAAAAATAGTGGATATAGTGACAAATTTTAATCTTCATTATGATAAAAATTGTTGACACATAACTCATCAGAAGTAGTGACAACATAAAAATTGTCACAGGAAAGTAATAATAAGTAAAAAAAAATTAAGTTGTCAAAGAAATAGAATTAGTGGCTAACCTACAGTGACGACAGTGTGACAATTGATTTTTGCCACAAATATATATAGAGTGACAAAAAAGTCCTTCGGTGACAAATTTTGGTTGTCACAGATATTATTATTTCTTGTAGTGAATTAATGACCTAAACTATCCTTCATTCGTTATTTCCACCTCGCCTTCAGAATCTTTTAGTCATGTTTTCTATAGGACAGTGACATGTAGGGTCACCAATTTCAACATACAAGGCTATCTCGGTTGCACCATTAGGAATTGATATCACAATTGAACCTATCATTTTGTCTTTCACATCCCTCAATCAGAAGCTATTGTTCAAACTCAAGATACAAGGCAAAATAGATAAATTAATTTATTGCCTCTGCTTCTTTGTTATGGGATGATGGTACAAATTTCCAATTTAGGAACCCCATTGTTGTTTATGTTCCATAGTAAAATGATTATGCTAAGTACTATTCATGCAGTACTTGCATGATCTCCATCTTAATTAAATGTCGTACTAGAGGATGATCAACATATATATTATGCACAATAAGAATCATCTTATGAATTACTATATATTGATTTTGGGAATAGTTTGGCAAATTTGATTGATCTACTGAACTTACAAAACCATCTTTATACAAAAAAATAAAATAAAATATAAAATCACAAAATTAAGGACCACAATACAATACAACTCCTAATTGTTAGAACAAATTAATTAGTCATACACCACCATTTAAATTGTGTGATTAGTGAAAAGGAATTAAACCTCACATAATTTCATTCCTTGTATATTATAATTAGCATATATTTTGTTCCTAATTTTTAGTTGTATTTACTGTAGGTACAACTCATATGTTTGACTACAAACGTATATAATGTATGACTTCTCTATTACAATAGACAGATCAATTTTGAAACCAATATCAAAATCTTCATGGTATCAGAGCATGTTTTGTTCTAAACAAGAAACAACCAAAGTTTTTTTTATCAGCTTCTTCTCCTTTGTCCACTGAAAGTCCCTTGACTACCTTTGCTGGTAATGTTGTCTCTTTCCAATCAAATTCTCTCATTTTTATTAATGCAAACCAGATACCATTCAAGTTAACCAAAGGAAATTATGGTGCTTGGAGGGCTCAATTCACAAACCTATTATTTAGCTATGACAAGATAGGCTTCATAGATAGCACTACACCCTGTCCCCCTCAGGTACTGAAAGAAGGCACCAACATAAATCCGAATCCAAAATATGAATAATGGAAAAGGCAAGACAGCTTTATACTTCATGCAATTACTAGATCGGTTCACACATTACTCAATTTATTGATCACATCTGTTGAAAGCTCTTTCAAAGCATGGAGCAAACTTGAGAAAAACATTGTGAATAAATCTTGCACTTAAATGCTCAGCCTCTGTGATGCTTTGACAAAAAACCAGTAAGGATTTTCAATGAATATTTGATAGCTGATGATTTGTCACTCATACGACACCCATTGAGTGATGATGAATTTATTATTCATGTATTGAATGGCCTTGGAAGTGATTACATGGAAATTTATGTAGCAATCCGAGCCAGAAACACGACTATGTCATTCGAGGAATTGCATGACAAATTGTTAGATCATGAATCCTACTTGCAATGTGACAAACCCTTAAAGGAAACTCCACCAATTGCCACACAATACAATCAATGGTCAAGTAACAACAGAGGCCAAAATGGCAACAACAATAGAGTGTCAAATTTTGGTGGATTAAAGTGTTCACATGAACAGCAAGGCAATCGAAACAATTTTGGTAATCAATTTTTTAATCAAGGTGCTCCTAATTATTATCAAGGTGCAAATCAATCTCAACAATATCAATGGCATCCGCCCATTGGTCCCGTTCAAAATTGGGTTTTCTATCAACTGTGTGATCGAATTGGTCACTTTGCTAAAGTATGCAGGTCACATCCATAACCAGCCTTCTCTACTTAGTCTTCACCATAAGTTAATTATTTTGCCTCTAACTCATCTAAAACAAATGACAGTTGGTTAGTTGACTCTAAAGCCTCACATTACATCACTTTAGACCTTCAAAATTTGTCTGCCCACTAGGATTATGGTGGTACTGATGACATCCTAATTAGTTACGATAAAACCATTCTCATTACTTATATTGGTTCATCCATTCTCTCTTCACCCTCTTCTAATTTTAAACTTTATAATATTTTATGTGCCCCTCTAATTAAAAGAAATATGTTATCCACCTCTCATTTCTGTAAACAGAATCGTACATCTATTGATTTTTTTCCAAATTTTTTACTCTGAAGGATCTAAGTATGGGTCATCATTGGTCCAAGGTCAGAGTAAAGAGAATGTCTAGGAGTGACCTACTAAATCTGCAACCACCAAACCAATAGCCTTCACCTCCACTCCAGCATTCATGGATCTCTAGTATTGAAGAGTGGGTTACCTCTCCTTTTCTCTACTATAAAAATTAATTTCCACACATGATTTACCTGTTTCTAGCTCTATTTCTCCTCTTAGTTATTGTAATTCGTGTAATGACCAATACTTAGAAGTGTACAAGCAAAATTCATTTTCATTGAAATTTGACTTTGGGCGCATTAAGTAGACCCAAAAGTTGACTTTTTGCCACTTGTGGAATTTTATTTTGACTTTGTTATCATTGTGTATGATAGGACCGTACCCGAAATGAGTCTCATCTTGAAGAAATTCTACCAAAATTTTCATATAAATTTCAGCAGAACTTCCCCTAAAACTTGGCCTAACCCATTTGTACCTGCATAAGATATCAATTCCAACCACATGTTTAGTAGCCACAACAAATGCCACTGAACTTGCCACAATAAAAAATTTCCATATGCAACATAATTTCAATAAAAATATCCAACTTAACCCAATAATGAAGGGGTACTAACTTGGATTATTATCAGAGTAATCTGCAAGTTTTAAAATATATAAACTACAATTGAGTTTCAAATAAAAAGGAAATAACATTACATTTATCATAGAAAGAGGGAATGTAGGTGATGTCAGGGCATGAAATCCAACCCCAGACAGCTGAGATCCTACTGGTAATCTTAAAAAAGAAAATAAAACAAAAACTAATGATGCTAGTTCAGTGAGTAGATTCATAAAACATTATTCATAAAATAATAGTAGTAAGTGATAATAATAATAATAATAATCATAGCTATAATAACAACAATAGTAAAATTAGAAATCAAATGAACATATTTACACAATTTACTCCATAAAGAAAATCCATGTACACCAATTAATCTACCCAAAATCACAGGGGGAGGGGGATCTGTCATACTATCCTTGGCATCCCAAGGCATCCCGCATAATTACAGTCATCATATAATCTCATAACATATCACAAACTGTGTCCAGGAGACACATGTCATACATAGCATATCCATAAAAAATCTCAACAATCACTACTACAAAAAGGGCATATGGCATTTAGTAGGTTCCATAAATGCAAGTGTATATTATATGTTGTATGCGTGCAAAATATTTACTAATATTTCAAATATTGATTTTCTCTTGCTTGAAAACTAGATATTTCATAAACAAACTGCTTCTTCAAATAATTTTCGTAGAACTTTTCATATCACAGGACATCTGAGTCCAACTCTTTTTAGTCATAATGGAGCTAGTCGTTCGTCGACAATTGTTGTTTTCCTAGCTGTCCAAGGACAAACTATAAGAAAACCCTTTTTAATTCCTATCATTTAGAGAAATAGCGTAAGTGGGGTTGGTCATATTTACACCCACGAAGTGCAAGCTAAGAGATTGTCAGTCCACCACATACACTAATATGCTCACATGTGCCCATGTGAGAATCCAATCCTCAACAGACTTTCTAATGACCATCTACTAAATGATATACACATATCATATATCATAAGCTCCAAATCACATCTTACATCCACCTACGTATGCATGGCCATTACTTTTTTTTCATTTCGAAACTATTCATCTTTGAGAAAATCAGTTCTGTTGCACAAAAACTAAGTTTCTATTTCAAAACTATTTTTATGTAATGCATGTATATATGAACTACCTAGCAGTTCCATGTACAGTTTATATCAGTACACTATTACCATCAGACCAGTACAATTCCAACATATTATAAATCATAACCACAGTATATTGAACAACACTCATATCCGTTTGCAGTACAGTATGCATAATTGATTAACCATCAACCATCACCAATCACATTATGTCATTGTAACATGATAAATCCAAATATACAATCATTGTAATTTAACTTGTCGATATAAATAATAAGAAATATTATATAAAAAATGTCATCATTACTTTACATATACTTATATATATAAATAATTTAGTTACGATTACACTATTTAAGTTTAAATATTTTCATACTAGTAAATATTATAACTAAAGTGAAATATCAACCAAATCAAACCTGTTTTTGCATTCACCATAATTTTGTAAAAATCACAACTCTCCCATTATAATATGGATTCCATGATTCGAAAGCTAAAATGACCACGACTCAATATAATTTAAGAGAAAAATATGCCATGAAGATAACAAATATTGTAACTCTTTCAAAAACATTGAAACCCGTGGGTGCAAGTGAAATATCTTCCCAGAAAACAAACGATTTTTGTAAGATTCATAAAACAATCAATTTAACTTCAAATCAAATGATTCAAGATAAAAAAATGTCTAAAACTCACTATAATTTAAGGGAAAAATATGCCATAAAAAAAAAACATTCGAAAAACAGTGACACCATTGGGTGCAAGTGTAATATCTTCTCAGAACATCCTAGAAAACAAACAATTTTGTAAAATCCATATCTTACTTAATAGAACTCCAAATCAAGTGATTCAAAAGCTAAAATGTTCACAACAAACTCAAATTCCTAGAGTTAAAAAATTTTGGATAAGAGTAATCAAGGCATGCATCCAACCAAATATTCATAAAAGTCAAAATAATTTCAGATCAACACAGTACACTAACCCATAGCAATCAACAAGCCTAGTTCAAACTATATTTCCATCAATCCATACTCTTATCATCACCAACATAAGAAACAATAGCCATATCTCACCATTTCAGAAAGAAAACCATAGGAAACCAAGAATCTCTGCATGCATGTCAAGAATCTAACTAAAAACCTAGTTAAAGTCCACATGCAACATACTTCAACCATGAGAATAGAAACCTACCTTGTCAAACAGTAGAAGCAACTTTTAAAAACCTTAAGAGTGAAGAGTAAAGCTGGGATTTCACAGCAATGGTGCCCAACTCTTTCCCACCTATTTTCCTCTCAGAAAACTTCTTGCTTCTCCCTTGAAAACCTTTCTTCTACACACCTTCTCTCTCTAGAATCTAAGACACTCTTTCCCTTTCTCTATACTCTCTTAACCGGTTATAAATAATGAAAAATGGGTAATTTGTGGGCTGTTGACTGACTTATAAAGGGAAGATTAACCTTAGTTAATTAATTCAACTCAAGTTATAATAATATAAATAATTCAAATATAGGTTATAATATAGTAAAACCATTTCATTACCGTGACCTCTCTTCCTTTATTTTTATTTTTATTTTTTTTAAACCCATCATGACATTTGTAAGACTTAAATTCCTCTCAATGACCAAAAATGTGGTGATTTGATGTAAGCATGATTACATCTTAAATGTATTTTTTTTTTTAAAAAAAAATCAATATATGTATAGTTAAATGAATTAATTTTATAATATATATATATATATATATTTATATATATATAGTAATAAGTTTTTTTTTGACTTACTGACCCAGAAAACACTTAGTTACAACAGAAAGTCAACAACATAGGAAAGTTCTCTAATAAATAATAACAATTATAAAGTCAACCATTACAATTTACCCCTGCTCAAAAAAAATTTTGTCCCCGAAATTTACACCTTCGAAAATAAAACACTTCATCTAATAAGTGTGGATACTTGGCTTTAATCTCATCTTCACGCTCCCATGTTGCTCCTTAGACTACGTGATTCCTTTAAAAAACCTTTACTATTAGAATTGTTCTTAACCGAAGTACTTGGTCATTCTTGTTTAGAATCTTCATCGGCTTCTCCTCTTATGTCAAATTCTCAAAAATTTCTAACCGCTCGTATTCAATCACATAAGAAGGATTATGGACATACTTCCATAACATCGACAAATGAAATACAACATTTACACTTGCCAAACCTCATAACACTTTTTAATGGCACAACCTTGGAAAATACTTGCTTCCCGACTTCAAACTCCAAATCCTTTCGCTGATAGTCAGCATAACTCTTTTGTCGATCTTGGGCAGTCTTCATCCTTTGCCTTATTTTGACAATTAGTTCCCTGGTCTGCTGTAAAATTTTTAGCCTAATCAGTCTCCTTTCTCCAACTTTGTCCCAATGCGATGCAAATCTGCACTTTTTTCTATATAGAGCCTTATAAGGTGTCATCCTAATTGAAGCGTGAAAACTGTTGTTATAAGCAAATTCCACCAAAGAAATATTTTTTGGAAATTCAACATACATGCCCTTAGCATGTCTTCCAATGTCTGAATCATTCGCTCTAACTGACCATCAGTCAGAGGATGAAAAGCCATACTGAAGTCCAACCTTGTTCCCATTGCTTTGTGCAGACTCTTTCAAAAAGATGACATAAACCGGGGATCTCGATATGAAATGATCGTCACTGGCACACCATGGAATCTCACGACCTCATCCATGCCAGCTTCCAGCTTCTTAATTGAGTGAGTCATACATACCAGTAGAAAGTGAGCTGATTTCGTAATTCGATCAACAATCACACAAATAGTATTATTATCTCACTGTGACAGAGGTAATCGCACAACGAAATCCATTGTGATGTGCTCCCACTTCCACTCTGGAATCATTAGAGGTTTAAGCAGACTAAATGATCTCTGATGTTCGATCTTTACTTTCTGGCATGTCAATCATTGTTCCACAAATTTAGCTATGTCCCACTTCAAGTCAAACCACTAGAAAACCTTATAAATATCCTTATACATCTTAGTCGCTCCTGGATGAACAATAAAAGGAGTACAATGGGCTTCCAGTAGAATCTCCTTCTTGATCTAGTCAACATTTGGTACACACAGACGATTACCAAATCTTAATGTCTCATCTCCAATGAGATTGAACTCCGGTAATTTTTTTATTGAATAACTTCATCCTTGATATTCAAGATAGTTAAATTGCTAGCTTAACTTTCCTTGATCTTGGCCACTATCAAACATTAGATTGTCAGCGTAGACATCATATATGAATACTAATTAGGAACTAATTCAATATTCATTTTTTCAGGTCTTCAATGATACATGGTTGAGTAGTGATCAAACCACCACTGAAAACTGCATACTTCCTACTTAGTGCATCTGCTACTATGTTTGCCTTTCTAGGATGGTAATTGATAGTATAATCGTAGTCCTTGACTACCTCTAGCCATCTTCTTTGTCTCATGTTTAACTCTTTCTAGGTGAAGAAATTTTAAGACTTTTGTAGTCGGTGTAGATATCGCACTTTGCTCCATACAAGTAGTGACGCCAAATTTTTAGAGTAAACACCACCGCTACAAGCTCTAAGTTGTACGTAAGATAGTTGCCCTCATACGTCTTCAACTGACGCAAAGCATACGCAATCACCTTTCCATTCTGCATCAGTATGCATCCGAGTCCCTTACCAGATGCATCACTGTAGATCACAAAATAGTCTTCATTGTTCAGTATAGCCAGAACTAGTGTCGTGACTAACCTCTTCTTGAGCTCTTGGAAACTTTCTTCACACTCCTCAAACCAAACGAACTTATGTTACTTTCTTAGTAACTTTGTCATCAGTAAAGCTATCTTTAAGAATCTTCATACAAATCTGTGCTAGTACCCAGCCAAACCAAGAAAACTTTTAACTTTTCCGACATTGGTAGGTCTCTTCAATTCTTATATCGGCGCTACTTTACAAGGATCCACTTGTATGCCTTTGTTCGATATCACATGTCCAAGAAATGATATGCTTTCCAACCAAAATTCAAACTCTCTGAATTGAGCATACAACTTCTTTTCCCTTAACTGTTGCAATACCACTTCCAGATGCTCTTCGTGTCCATCCACCATCTTCGAGTAAACAAGAATGTCATCGATGAACACCACATTGAACTTATCTAGGTAGTCGTGAAATACTTGATTTATCAAGCCCATGAACGCTGCCGGTACATTTTGAACCTAAATGACATACCACGAACTTATAATGGCCATAATGGATACGAAATGCACTCTTTGTCCTGTCCTCCTCTTTAATCTTTAGCTGGTTATACAACAATTGAAGATTGATCTTTGAAAAGATACCCACTTTTTGTAATTGATCGAAGAGATCGTCAGTCCTTGACAATGGGTCCTTATTCTTAATTGTCAATCCTTATTGAGCTCTCGATAGTTGATGTACAAATGCAAAGAACCGTCTTTGTTCTTGATGAACAAAACTAGTGCTCCCCACGACGATACGCTTGCCTTGATGAAACCCTTATTGAGTAACTCTTACACCTGTTCTTTCAACTCTTTTAGCTCTATCAGTGCCATTCTGTACAGTGCCTTGGATATGGGCACTATTCCAGGTATCACATCGATGGTAAACTCTACTTTTCGATCCGGTGGTAACTCCGTTAACTTTTCAGAGAAAACGTCCAGAAAGTCCCGAACCACCTTATTATCTTTTGGTCCACAAGAATCCAGCTCCTTATCATAGATGCTCACTAGAAAACCTTGACAGTCCTTACGCAAACATCGTTGTGCTTGCATAGAAGTTAGCAACCTTGGTAGAGGTCTAACTTTCAACCCTTTAAACATAAGGTACGGACCATCTATAGAACTAGTTAGAACTTCTTACAATCTATAATAGCCCTATTTATAGATAACTAGTGCATATCAAAGATCACATCGAAATCGATTAGATCTAAAATAAATAAGTCAGCATGAAGCTTCTCCTTTGAAAACCCTTCTTCTCTACACATTCTCTCTATATAATCCAAGACACTCTCTCCCTCTCCCTAAACTCTCTTGGTCGGTTATAAAGAACAAGAAATGGGTATTTATGGGTCGTTGACTGACTTATAAAGGGAAGGTTAACCTTAGTTAATTAATTCAACTCAAGTTATAATAATATAAATAATTCAAATATAGGTTATAATATAGTAAAACCATTTCATTACCGTGACCTTTCTTCCTTTTTTTATTTATTTTTTTTAAAACTCATCATGACATTTGAAAGACTTAAAGTCCTCTCAATGACAAAAAATGTGATGATTTGATGGAAGCATGATTGCATCTTAAATGTATTTTTTTAAAAAATCAATATATATAGTTAAATGAATCAACTTTGTAAAAATATATATATATATATATACAGTAATAAATATTCTTTGACTTACTAACACAGAAAACACTTAGCTACAACATAAATTTAACAACACAGGAAAACTCTCTAATAAATAATAATAATTACAAAGTCAAGCATTACACAAGTTTTACTGGGATGTTGCCATCTAGCCCTTTTCCCAGCCTCACTCTGAACTCAAGACATGATGCAAGCTATGTAGGGAGATGGGGGTTAGACTTGTTGACGTTGGGGTATATGTACTTGCCCACTCTTATGGTCCTATGTGGAATGCTAGCCATCCAACAAGTACTATTTTGAGCAAGGCCCATTTTCCCACCTCACCTAACACTTGCAGATCAATTAAGCATGCTAGGCACGCTTGCCAGAGTAGAATTAGCTAGCTAACAAGTTCAGAGGAGTGTTTGGGTCTTTGCCCCTGTTCATGAAGGAATGGATTGGGCTTCAACTTGGCGCCTTATAATTTTGGGTTGTGCATTTCGTGAGCATTGTTAATGGGTTCGGCCCATGGCCTAAGGCTCCTAGGCTAGCCTAAGAGGTATGAAATTTATAAATAATAGTTGCCCCCTAGTCCCTTCCCCCTACTTAGAAGGGAAATAGGATTAAGTTGTTAAACAAGGTATGGGCTTGCCTGGTGCCTTAGATATGGCTCTGCTAACAGTTTGTGCTTGTCTTTGGCTGGTATGATGCGACCTAGCTTCCCCCTTTTTCTTGTCCTAAGTGGGCTACCCAATCATTATGGGGTGATTCCCCCAAGGAAGTCCTTTTGATACCCCATCATTGTTTAAAATGGGTGTAAGCATTGAGAGGTTCAACTCTGATATTGTGCACCTGAAGAGTAGGTAGGCGGCTGACACATGGCACTTGTGAAAGCAGTTATAGGAGGTTAAGGACGTGGGGCACATGGGCTGGGCTTGACTTTTTTATTTGTTGCTCCCTTAGGTTGATCCCTACCATCCATTTTCTCCTCCAACTTTGGATGTTTAGGGCTCCATCTCATAATGGACAAATTTGTGAGGGAAAAACTTTCCTTCTACTTCTAACTTCCACGAGTATCCAACCTCTGCTCATCGTACATTATTACCCCCTATTTTCAAAAGTTTTCTTCTCTCCTACTGCTGCGCATAACCTGCTACACATTACCATCCTTCACCGATCACTTGCCTGAGTCCGACGTCGGCAACCTCTTTCCTTGCTTTGACAAGTAAGTCTTTGCTTCCCATTATTTTCCTCTCCTTTTTTCATAGTTTGGTTGGTACGGTTTCTCTTTTGTTACAAGTGTTTAATTGTCTTATTGAAAGGCTAGCAGAGTGGAAAGAGTAAAAGGGAGTGAGGGAGAAGTAGTGAGCCTTAAAATAAGAAGTCTCACGATGGTGAGGACTTAGATCTTCTAGTGGAGTTCATGGAGCCTCATTGGCTTTAGGCTCCCAATCCATTTAGGTTCATGGGGTGTCACCATTTGAAACTTGATATTTTAAGGTTTAAACTTGTGTCTTCTTGAACTGACCTATTGGTCTGTTTTCTTTTTCAGAAATAGTGTACACTTATAGGCAAAAGCTTTAATGTAACACTGCCCCTTGACGTGACTTCCCATAGAAACCTATAAAGGTTTCCTCCAACAATCCATCCTCAGACAATGACCCTAGCTCGAGGTTCTCGTCAGGACGAGAAGGTTCTATGTTGAATCCTATGCCTTTAGCTGTTAAGTTCTCGTCACCAAATCCTGAGGAGAGACTAAAAGTTAAAGTCGAGGTCACCCTCCCACCTGTGGTTAGTCGAGACTCAGGTATCTGGAGCACTTGAGTGGATGCTTTGTACCAAGAACCCGTTGGGACCTCTAAGAGGAGGAGGCTGATATTGGAAGTAGAATCTGAGGAGGAGGCGGAAGAGGAGCTGGATCCCCTATGACCCTTTTCTAGTAGGTCAAACTTGGTTAGGGAGTCTTCTAAGCTACCCCGGGCGCCTCTGTGTTGAGTGCGAGTGAGAAGGAAATCCTTAAGGAGTCTATTGAGGACGGGGCTGAGGAAGAAGACCGGGTTGATGATGCCAAACTAGGCAATGGGGGAGAGATAGTGGAGGGAGGTGAGCTTGGGGAAGATGAGGTAGTAGGCCACAAGAAAGGAGCAATTGGCCTTATCAAATCCTCTATCCCCACCAACCAACTCATAGCACTAAGAAGGCAGTATGGTATTCCCCTTGATGTGTCCTTTAGAGTTCCTGAGTAGGACGAGGTCCCGAGCCAACCTCGCAAGGCTGAGATTACTATTACCATCCCAGTATTCTACTATGGGCTCACAGTGCCCCTCCCTGCCTTCATGAGGAAGTTCCTCTAATAGGCTCTTGTTCACCCTGTACAACTCTCCCCGAGTGCCTAGCAGATTGTGCTAGGAACTTACATCCACTGACGAAGGGAGAATAAGGAAGAACCCACTGTGGATACTTTGAGGATGACCTCTTTGAGAGTCACAAGTACTCCCGGGCATTACTTCGCTTACAAGTATAAGAAAGTCAATAAAGCTATAAAAGGGCTGTCCATCCCCAGGTCCTGGGCCAAAAAGTTATTTTTTATGGGTGAAAATTGAGGAGTTGGTAGTAGTGAATGTTGGACTCATTGTGTTCCTAAAACTTTTTATAATCTCGTATAGCCTGGCTCTAGACCTACTCACCATCAGAGTTTGTTGGCCAAGTCAAATAAGATAATTAGGTTAGAGGTACAATGTCGAGTCAAGAAGTCTGTCCTCTCTCCAGAATACATGATTACGTATGGTCTCTGGGTTAATCCTAAGGTGAAAGAGGAGGATATGATCTTTCCCTATGGTCATTTAATACTTTCTCCATAATTCAATACGTCTCACTATTTTCATCTGACAATTTTCCTTGCAAAAAACTAGAACACCAGCAATACTTTGAAGGATCTAGCCCATAAGTCTGCACAGAGGTTTACGCGCTCAGCTACTGCTAGCATTTGTAAGGAAGACGAAAAAGTATCTGACTCTTGAGATGCGTGAGGAGATCAAGGGAGATGGGTGATAGACTAGCTCAACTCTTGTGCCAGCTCTTCCTTGAAGGTAAACTCTAATTAAGCCATTATGATTACTATCTTGGTTTCCTCCTCCTTGTACTCACGTTCTCACATTTTTAATAGCTTGCCTACTCAATTTTGGATGTGGTAGAGAAAAACAGGAAGCTAAATGAGGAAGTGGATAACATGAACAAAGCGATCAATGACTCCCTTAATGCTAACAAAAAGTTGGAGGCTAAATATCAAAAAACCAAGTAGGACAAAACCACAGCCGAGGTGAGCGTTAAGGAGTGGACTTCCAAGTTTAAGCATTTTGAAGAACAATTCAAACCCATCTTGGTGCAGAAAGATGCCCTTATTGCTGACCAAAAGGACCAGATTCAGGCACTTGAGGATAAGCTAAAGGCTGCAGGGAATGAGGTCTAGGGGTTGGGAGATGACTATGAGAACCAGCTTATTATAGGGTTCAAGCTTATTATAGGCTGTAGGGAAGGAAGTCCTCAAGGTAGTGGAGCTAAGCTTTGTGGTGGAACACCTAGATGAGGTGAACCTCGATAGCATCTATCCCATGGTTATGACCAAAATTTCAGGAAGCTCTCCCCTGAAGGTTACCCTAGTGACCTAAACTCGAATGGTTGAGAAACACCAAGAAAGGGAAATTGAAGAGAGCCTTCCTACTAAGAGGATTGAGAATGAGGTCGTGCCTTAAGAAACCTCTACTGCCACCCTTGAGAAAGAAGAAGGAAACCTCGAGAGAAGGACCCTTTAAGCTTGATGACATGTAACTTTGTCCTTCCTGCACCTTATGCTTTTCCTCTACATTAAGACTATATTCATTTTAACCTTCTTGTAAGACAATGGGTAGCATCCACCATCTATGGGGGTGAACTTACTTTCTATCAATATGTATTTGCTAATTGTTTTTTTTTTTTGAAGGTGCTCACTTACTAACCATTAAGCAACTAAGCAATCACTTACTATCCATTATCCTCTTACTCCCCCTCTTACTTTCTTCCCAATTTGAGGAAGGTAAGAGTTAAGAGTTCTTTATTTCCAAGGGATCTCATGGTAGTTCTACTTAGGTCTGAGTGGAGGCTCTTTTGGGCCTTTCCTAGGTCCTGCCGTAGGGAAGGCGTAGATCTTCCTCCTAGGGGACCACGGTTGTCTTCATTCGGATTCACTAAGAGTGAGGGTCCCTCCTGGGGCCTTATCACTTAGTCTGATCCGTGGAGAACTTAAACTTGTAGTGCTTACCTTGCCTTTTTGTAACTAGTAAGATTTCATAAAAAATGAGTAATCTCTTCATTCAACAAAAAGGTTGGGCGTTACAGTTTTAGCTCGAGATACAAAAGATAGACACTAACAAATACAAAGCTCATATCATACTGATAATAAAACTTCAAATATTCCACGTTCTACTGGTGCTGCAGTGAACGATTGATAGAAGATGGTGACGGCTACTAAGCAATGCATAAGAGAGAGGGAGAAGGAAATTTTAAAAAATGGGGGGTAATGTTGTGCAATTAGTAGGGGATAGGTACACATGATAGATGTATAGGAAAAGTTTTCTCTCTCCTTCTAAATTTGTTTTATATTGGAAGAAATCTCAACTTCCTATAGATAGAGGGAAAATAGAATGGTAGGGATCGCCCCATGTGGGCAACGTGGAGAAGGTTAAGCCAAGTCCAAGTGCCCTACGTCCTTAACAACCCTTAATTGTGTTTTTCATTGCCACGCGTCAGTTTTCTATCCACTTTGTGAGTGCGTACTTCCTAGAGCTCGACCTCTCATTGCTCACGTCCATCTTAGGTTGTGGTGGAGTGTCAAAAGGACTACCTCGGGAGGTCACCTCATAATTATTGGCAGGCCTACCCACCTAGGAGTAGGGTAGGGGGCAGGTCGTGCTTTAACAGTTACAAACAAGTATGACCTATCAGTAGCACACTGTCCTAGCCACATCTAAGGCTCAGGGCAAGCCCATACGTCGTCCAACATTTTAGTCCTCACCTCCATATAGGAGGAAAGGACTAGAGGCAGCTTATATGGGTAAATTTTACCCCTTTTGGCCTTACCCTGGACCCCCTATTCTATGAGCTAAAGCCAATGATAAAGCCCACTCAGTGAGTAGCCCAGGATCAACGAGATGTCAAGCCTAGAAACCTATAAACCTAGTCTACCCTTTGAGAATCTCGAAAAAGGACCCAATGCCCATTTGGGCTTGCCAACCTATTGATTCCCCTTGGAGAGGAGTGCCTGCCATGCATTAAATGCCCTTCAACTGGTAGTTTAGATGGGAGAGCAGGCATTACCTAAAATAGTAATGCCACAACTGTAACCCACCTAAGTCAAGTTTGCTCCCTTGCACAAATAAGGAAATTCGACCTACCCAACATGAGAATAGACCATAAGTCTTTTGGTTAGCCAAAAACTCAACCACCCTTCCACATGTCACTTTGGGAAAGGACACGTACAATTGCCCCAGCGTTTGCAAGTCTAACTCCAGCCTCCCTTCACAACCTGTACCAAGTTTGAGTAAATTTCATGGAGCTTGAGAAAAGGCGAGTGACAACATCCTAGGAAAGCCCACGTCATATGTCACCCATCCGAAGCTTCACTCTCCAGGTATAAAAAGTAATAACTAGTCGTCTAAAAGAGGAGGGACGGGGAAAAACTTTAAAAAACAAGATAGAACAAAAATCCCCTCCTTCTCATCTTTCATGATCCTTCTTCATTTTTTTCCACTATGCCAAGGATGGTGATTTTGGCTTTGGGGGTGCGCACCGGTGCTCACATTGGTGCCCTCCTTGACTAGTTCTTGGTGGTTGCAAGTAGTCTAGTATGTCCTAGTCCTAGCTCAGCCATGGTTGTCTTTGCATAAACCCAACATCACGTCCCATTGTCCCTGAGCTCAAATCCACAGAGTAGGTATGAAAAATCAACAACAATAGTGCCCATTTACAATAAGACTTATTTACCTATTGTTAAGAGTGAGAATTGTGATGATTCAATTATTACACTTGAGCCCTGGACATTGAATACTTGAGAAAAACTTGAACAAAAATGAAAACTCAACATTATATAGGTATATTCACAAGCAAAGGCATCACTGTTAAGTCTATTATGCTGTAAATATTTTTGGGATGAACTATTCAGTTTTCATGTAAATTTTCTAAATACGGAGACATTATTGGTGCAATTTGTTTAAGATGTACTCCATTAACAATCTCATTTACAAGAATATTTGTGTGATTGAGAAATTTGGAGGTTAATAAATGTGGTGGAAGGATGCAATTTGAATAGTAGTAGTCCTAGAAGCCTATACCCTATGCGATCATTTATAGGTTTTCTATTGTTAGAGAGGGAAAGAAGTTAGAAACGGTGGTGATTCTTATAGGTGAGGTGAAAAATATTTTTTGGTTATTATGCGCGCACCCTTTAAACTTGTTTTCATTTCTATTCTAGTATCAAGCTTCTTGGTACTTTAAAGATTTCATTGCTTGTTTATTTATGATGTGTCCTTATTACGTGCCGCAGTTTGTGATCGTGTAACGAGATGGTTAATAGGTAAAGACTAAGGATTGGTCTTGCATTGCTGACCTATGGTTGATGTGTAGGACTCTTCAAGGTGTCCTTAGCCTCCCTTTAAGGTGATTTGAGGTTCCTTAAGCCTCTTAGAAATAATGTAAGTTGTATTCCAATAAATTTCCTGATGCCATTTTATTTAAAATACATAAATAAATACAAATATAATGTGATAAGACAATTCTAATCAACCTTACCCCTATAACCAGTGGATAAGTTCTTATTCCTAGCCCAAGCAACATAATAATAACAAAATAATAAAAGAACCTCCTAATCCACAAATGTAAGAAACTAAAAAACTAATGGCACCATAAAACTATCACATGCAAACTATTGCATGCAAAAGCAAAAAAGCCTCGTACAAGAACCCAGTCACGTAGCAAAAGCAAAAGCCACATGCAAGAGCCCAGTCATGTAACAATTCTTCTCGTGCATGCAAATGTCCCAATCACATAACAATTCCTCCTTCCTAAAAAACAACCTTGTCCCCAAGGTTGAAATAAGGAAAACGATTGTAAAGTCAGACGCATCTTCCAAAGTGGCTTCAGCAGGATTAAGTTCTTGCCAGTAAATGAGAAACTGTGATTTTCCATGAAATAATCAAGAGTTCAAGATAGCTTAAGCCAGGTAATGGTCCTCGTACGAGTGAAAATCAATAGGAATTGTTGGGTGGGTCTCAATAGTATCCCCTATAGTTTTCTTAAGCAAGGAAACATGAAATACTGGATGAACCTTAGACCCAGTAGGAATTTCAAGTTTGTACGCCACTTCCCCAATCCTAGCCAAAACATAAAATGGTTCGAACTATTTAGGAGCTAGTTTTTGTTGACTTCGTCGCGCTATCGTAAGCTGCCGGTAAGGACGAAGTTTAAGATAAACCCGATCACCAACTTGAAAAGACCTTTCCATGTGCTTCCCATCATAAATCTTCTTCATCCTATTTTGTGCTAGGCGTAACTATGCTCGAACTTTACAAATAATTTGGTCCCTTTCCAAAAGAAAATTCTCAATAGATTCTATTGGGCATGAACCATGAACGTAAGACAAGATTGATGGTGGTGCCTTCCCATACAAGACCTCAAATGGCATTTTGCTTGTTGAAGAATTTATACAAGTGTTGTAACAATATTGAACCCATGGAAGCCATATTATCCATTCCTTCGAGTTTGCACTTGTTAAACATCTCAAATACATCTCAACTGTTAGATAAACCACCTCGGTTTGGCCATCTATTTGCAGGTGATATCCTGAACTAAAACTAAACTTAACCCCATTGAGTTCAAACAACTTCCTCCAAAATAAATTTGTAAATATATGATCACGATCACATACGATAGTTTCGGGCATACCATATAGTTTAAAAATTTGTTAAAAAAAATCATTGCAATGGTGGTGACAATGTACAAATGAGTAAGGGGAATAAAATTGCCAAACTTGGACAATCTATCAACCACAACCATTATTGAAGTGCGTCCCTTTGAATTCGGTAGCCCATCAATGAAGTCCATAGAGATATTAGTCCACACATGGCGTGGAATCGATAAAGGACTTAGCAACCCTGCCTGCTTAGTGTGCTCAATCTTATGTTGTTGGCAAATAGCACACTATCGAATTATAGCACGAACTTGGGTCCGCATGCCTTGCCAATAGAAAACATCCTTGATGCGATGGAGGGTCTTATGAATACTCTCATGCATTGGCTCATAGAAGGCTTGGATGATGGTGCGACAAAGATTGAAGGAATCCAATAAATAGATGTGGTCTTTAAAAAATAATAGATCACCTTTAAGTTTCCAAGGTCCGATTACTTCTCCCTCTTTAACCCATTGAACTAAAGCTTGCAGTGGCGGCGTGTTTTTGATTTCTTCCTTGATTGAATCAACCTACACCAGTAGGGGTTGAGATATTGTTGTTGTGGACATTCCATTAAATTGGCATGACAGGCCATCTATAGTTGAATTCTTTTTACCTTTCTTACATTCAATACTGAAATCATATCCTATAAGTCGAGCTAACCATTTTTGCTGGTTTGGACTAATAATTACTTGACCCAGTAAAAATTGTAAGGTTTTGTGGTCTGTATGTATTAAAAATCAATTGCCTAATAAATAAGGCCTCCATCTTAACACTACCCATACAAAGGCAAGCATCTCCTTCTCATAAGTAGATAATGAAAGATTTTTCCTATGAAGTGCTTGGCCATAAAAAGCAATGGGTCGTTCATCTTGCATTAGTACCGCTCCAAGCTCTATACCAAAAGCGTCGTATTCCGTAACAAATGTTTTAGAGAAATCTGAAAGCGCCAAGACTGGGCTAGTTGTCATTAATTCCTTGTGATTTTCAAAGGCAAATTCGGCCTTAAGACTCTAAATGAAAGAGTTCTTTTCCAATATGATAGTCAATGGTTTGACGATCTCCCCGTATCCATGAATAAATTTACGGCAATACCCAGTCAAACCCAGAAAACCTCATAGTCCCTTGTTAGCCGTTGGCTTTGGCCAAGTCCCTATTGTTGTGATCTTGGCTTGATCCATAGCCACCCCATCTCTAATAATTATATGGCCCAAATAATTTACTCCCTCTTGCCCAAATTCACATTTTTCAATTTCACAAATAATTGATGGTCCTTCAAAATACTAAGCACTTGTTTCACATGATTTACTTGGCTTTCCCAATTTGGGCTATAAATCAATATATCATAAAAAAATATGAAGAGAAATTTATGTAGGAATGGTTAGAATACCTCATTCATAAGTGATTGGAAAGTAGCCGTTGCATTATTGAGTCTGAACGGCATAACAAGGAATTCATAGTGTCCATGGTGAGTTTGAAAAGCAGTATTCTCTATATCATTCGGATGCATGTGAATTTGGTAATACCCAGACCTGAAATCCAACTTGGTAAAGAACCTTGCACCGTGGAACTCGTTCAGTAATTCATCAATGACAGGGATGGATATTTTATTTTTTATGGTGATTTGATTCAAAGCTCTATAATCAATACATAACCGCCATGAACCATCTAACTTCTTAACTAACAAAACTAGTGAAGAATAAGGATTGTTGCTTATTCTTACCACTCATGTCTTTATTAAGTGAGCAACAATTTTTCAATTTCATTCTTTTGAAAGTGAGGGTATCTGTAAGGTCTGACACTACTTAGCCATTTTCCCTCTTCTAAAGGGATTGTAAGATTATGGGTTCTCATTGGTGGAAGCCCCTTAGATTCCTCAAATATTTCCGTAAAATCAACCACCAAGCTTTGTATAATGACTGTGGGCCCCACAAGCCTTTTTCTTTTTCTTTTCTTTTCTTCTTCTTCTTCTTCTTCTTCTTCTTCTTCTTCTTCTTCTTCTTCTTCTTCTTCTTCTCTTCCTTTTCTTCCCATCTGCAGACTCAATGGCCTCCTTCCTCTCATACTCTCTCTCTCCTCAAGCTATAGTACCCGTTAGAAATAAATCACCGCCACGCCTTCACCATTGGTCATTGGACCTTGCCACACCATTAGGACTGCCACATCAATTGCACCATAATCGACCCTCCTCCGGCTAGAAAAATGCCGACAACCCATTGAAAAAGGGTAAAAACTATCCATTTTCTCTCTCCTCCAATCACTGGATTTTGGCGAGTTTTCCGGCGAAAAGAGGGTGTTTTCATACTATTTTCGACCTCACATTTTGTAGGAATCATGAAACTCACTTGGAACCGCCACTTTCAAGTGAAATTCTTGCTAAATAGGGTGATTTCTGATCAAACGAAAGGTATATTCTTGATCTTTGAGTTGTGGGCTTCAATTTAGTGTATAGTATGTCAATTTTGGTGAAAGTTTGCAAAAAAACCACAAATTTAAGGGTTAAGGTTAATTTTAAAATTCTAAATAATTTGGACTAAATTAGTATTATATGGATAATTTATTAGTATTAAAGATGTTTGAGAATGAATTTTAGTAATTAGTGGGTAATGTGGAAAATTTCCCTAGTTTGTGAAGTGGATGTTGGAAACAATTAAACCTTGTGCGAAGTGAGGAATTTATTTGGAGTTTATTACTTTTATTTGGAAGGCTATTTATTTATTCAGTATCTTGTTATTTTTATTTTGGACCTGTACCTTAAACTAGCTCGGAATAAATAGCCCTGTCGATCCGTAGTGATCCCTTACAGTCAGTAGATTCATATAGTTTTTAAATTTATATTAATATTTTGTATATTTATTTAGATTCTTTTATGTGACAAATATAATTAATATGAAAGATTTCTGGATTTGTATGGTTTATTATACCTATGTGTATATTTATACCATGGTAATGAAAGGAATTAAATGAGCAATTATTGTTGTTTTTCTTTACTGGAAATATTTTAAAATGATTAAATTGATTTTTTTTGTGATTATTATCTATTTACGAGGTATGTTAATAAATGATGTTTTATAAGTTTTGAGCTAAAAATGTATCATTTCATAATTAAGAATGGTAAATTAAAAATGATGTGGCATTTTATAAGTATGTGTACGCTCATATTACCTAGTCAGAACATTGGTGGATATACAACTGTTCTGATGGCTTGATACCGTCCCCTTCACACTTGACTTATTTGGACGATGATCCCCCTCTGCTATACCTTGGGACGCCAAGGGTAGTATGACAGGTTCCCCTCCTCATTGGTCATTCACTGTTAGGGTGACACCATCCATTGTTCTACACCTTGGGACACCAAAGATAGAGTGTTAATGAATAGTGGGGTGATTGGCGTACATAAACTGAACGCGCTAGTTGTTTTACTTATTATTGACATGTAATATTTATATATATACATATAGTACTAATTTTGTTTGTTGGATAATGTTATTTGATTTATATTGACAAGATATTTAATTTTTAATAAATTTTGATCTATATTAAGTTTTACTTGTTTCACTATTCTTTTACCTATTTTTTTTTAGTCAGTGCGAAGAACCTTCCTGCTAGTGGAAGTACATCTGCATTTCGCATCACCAACGGTTTTCCTGTCTCATGAAATTTTCAGATATTACATGTATGACCAAACTTTTAGAACCTATTTTTATTATCTTTATGAAATTTGTACTATCTTGTATTATGGTATAGATTGCTTTGAGAAACCCAAGTCAGGGACTAAACTTGTTATTTTATTTTATTATCATCTCCGGTTTTGTAACTTAATACTTCTATTTAGTTATTGTATTGTTGTGGGACCTACAGTATTATTTGCTGTGACTACTGAAAACTATAGAAATGAAAATTTTTATGCAAGTACGAATGGGTTAATATAAGTTTTCGGGAGGTCCTGGCGAAATGTTTATGAAAATTTTGATTGAATCTCTCCAAAGTGGGACTCATCCCGTGTACGGTCCTGTCAGCTTGGTATCAAAGTATTAGATTTTTGTTTCCTGTAGACTTACACATTGTTGGGAAAGTTTTAAATCTTTGTGATTTTGAAAGATCCTTATACTCTCTAAATGATTTTTATTTTTGAGAAGACTGAAATGGTTTTATTCTGTGTATTATCAATTTTGGTGATGCCTCCAAGACGTAGACATAGTAGGACCATAAACCCTTCAAGGTCAAGTAACAGTGTTGGTGGGCCAGCGTTGGGTGCTGATTTACTGAAGCGTCTTGTGAAGACACTAAATATGGGTGTTCAACCAAGACTATCAACTCAAGCAACCATGAGATTGGGTGCTATGAATTTTAATGGCACCACTGATCCTACTGAGTCACTGTTCTGGTTATCTGAGATAGAAAAAGTTTTAAAGGAAGGAATGGATTGTTCTGGTGAAGAAAAAGTCAAGATAGTAAGTTTCCTTCTTGGTGGGGACGCTCGATGTTGGTGGGTGTTGGAAAAGACCATGAGGCAGCATACTTAGGAAAGTTTTAAGGTTGTATTTGACGCTTAGTTTTGTTAGAGGTGTACAAAGAGGCAAAAAGGAGGGAGTTTGAGAGACTAGTTCAGGGAAGCATGACAGTGACAGAATATGAAAGGAAGTTTCTCGAACTATCAAAGTTTTATTCTTATATGATTCCAGATGAGGAGAGGAAGAAAAGAAGACTCTTAGATGATTTACGGGATTCTATTGCTACTATTGTATCTGGAGTTGTGCATCCTACTTATCAGTCTTTAAGAGATGCACCTTTGGAAGTTGAGCGACAGTTCTTGATGCGGGGATTCCAGAGTCGTCCATTTAAGGGGACTTCCTCAGGTACTTTCAATCAGGGATCTTCAAAGAGAGGAAGTTATAGCTCTGGATCCTCAAGTAGTAGCAAGTTTAGAGGGCCTAAATATAACCAAAATGTTCAGTCAGGACAGAGTAATGGTTGTGGCATGAGATCAGGGTAGCAATCCGATCTTTCTGGCAATAATGCACATCAAAGGCCACAGTTTTGGGGTAGTGCTCGGATAACATGTTCTTTTTGTGGCAAATATTATAGTGGGCCTTATTAGAGGACTGATGGATGCTTTCATTGGACAGTCTGGCATTTCAGGAAGGATTGTCCTTTTCTGGTTCATAGCAGTATGGAGACCTATGAGTTTGATTCGCAAACCTCTAGATCAAGTGTACGCCCTCAGCAGTTTAGTGGCAGGAGAGGGCAGGGTGCTCAAGTTGGGCAGAGAGTAGTAATAGACATGGACAACTTTCGAGTCAAGGAATGGTATTTGCCATGCCACAGCAGGATGCATAGGCTACTCCAGATGTGGTGATAGGTACATTTTCTATTCTTAGAATGGATGCATATGTTCTTGTGGATACGGAAGCCACACATTCTTTCATATCATGTAGTTTTGTTGCACAATCCGGTATACCACCCGTACCCTTGGATATGGAGTTGGAGGTTATCATACCTACAAAGGATTCTTTATGGCCCACACAGATGTTAAGAAAGTGTTTTTTCATTATTTGTGGGTTGGTTGTATAATCAAACTTAATTTTATTAGACTTGAAGGGTTCGGATGTTATTTTTGGAATGAATTTTCTTGTGGTAAATCATGCACCGATGGATTGTTTTTGCAAGAAGGTTACTTTTAGAATATTGAGGTTGCCAGAAGTTGTATTTTATGGTGATCATAAGATTTATACCACAGGTTTGATTTTGGCTTTTACAGCTCAACAATTATTACGTAAATGTTATGTAAGGTTTTTGGCTTATATAGTGGATACTCAAGTTAAGGGAATGAAACTGTAAGATATCCCTATAGTATGAAATTTTATGGATGTGTTCCCAGATGATCTTCCTGGTTTACTTCCTGAAAGGGAGATATATTTTGCCATTGATTTGATTACAGACACTAATCATATTTCGTTATTGCCGTATAGGATGGCCCCATCGGAATTGAATGTGTTAAAAATTCAGTTGCAGGATTTGGTAGTTAAAGGATTTGTTTGTCCTAGTGTATCACTTTGAGGAGCACCGATGTTGTTTGTAAAAAAGAAAGATGGATCTTTAAGATTGTGTATTGATTATCAGCAATTGAATAAGGTAACAATTCGCAATAAGTATCCACTACCTCGTATTGATGGTTTATTTGATCAACTTTAGGGTGCTAAAGTGTTCTCAAAGATTGACTTAAGATCTGGATATCATCAGTTAAGGATTAGAGAATCTAATATTTCTAAGACTACATTTCGGACTCGGTATGGCCACTATGAATTCTTGGTCATGTTGTTTGGACTTACAAATGCTCCTACAACATTTATGGATTTTATGAACCGAGTTTTTCACTCATTCTTAGATTAGCTTGTGATCGTTTTCATTGATGATATTCCAATATATTCTAAAAGTGAAGTTAAGCACAAGATGCATTTGAGTTGGGTGTTGCAAACTCTGAGGGAGCATCGACTTTATCCTAAGTTTACCAAATGTGAGTTTTGGTTGGATAAAGTAGTCTTTTTGGGACATGTTATATTTGCTGAAGGTATCTTTGTGGATCCAAATAAAGTGGAAGTTGTGTTGACTTGGGAAAGACCTACAAGTGTAACTGAAGTGTGAAGTTTCCAGGGCTTAGCTAGTTATTACAGTCGCTTTGTTGAGCGTCTTCTAAGATAGCAGCCCCACTTCATTATTTGATTTGAAAGGGGGTGAAGTTTGAATGGATAGATTTATGTGAGCAAAGTTTCCAAGAACTTAAGCTGTAACATCCCATTACTCGAGCATACGTTCCCAAGTAAGGTGTAGTTACTATGTAAAAATTTTTTTCTTTTTCCTTTTAAACACAAACTTGATTTATAATTAAAAACTATTTTGGACAATGCCATAGTATTAAAACCTTTCTTTACTCTTTGAGACCGTTTTACAAACCACACCATAAAATAATAATACTTTAAAATAAGTAAAGTATACACACCCACACCGTAAAGAAAAACTATTTAATTAAACACAGAGTATCCTTGCCCAAAATATATAAAAGAGAAAATACTAAGAACACTGCATACAATGTCAGGCCTCCCCAGTCTCACGCCACCAAACCCCTAACCGAGCTTTGATTTACCTATTACACACGATAATAAACAACAGTGAGTGATAAATCACTCAGTAGGCAACCAGATGCATATATCAATGCTATATCATGTAGTGTACAACTATACACATAAAATCATCATTTTTCCCTCTTTATTTTAATCGAATAGCTCACTTTCTTTCCGCGTTTCGTGCGGCCACACGAAACACCACGCCCTTTGTTAGTATGCGGATGAAACACTGTTCTGGGCGACTCACTGCTGTGTGTGGTCTATTCACAGAGCTATTAAAAATAGGGTTTAAAACCATGCACCATCCTTTGTGTGCAACTATTTTGAAAACACAAACCCTCAGAGAAAAATCCTTCATTTCACATAAAATAATAAACTTCATGAATTGCTTTATGCAAATGAATGCTCTTGCTATAATGCATAAGTACAACCAAGCAACGCAATAAAACGCATAATTACCAAACCATCTCTTTTGGTAGCTGTAATTACCGAATTACCCCTGCTCACACCAACGATCACAAATTGCCAAACACTGATGTAATTACCGAAAAGTCACTGGCCACTTTGATAATTACCAAGATAACCCTCGAGTACATGGATAATTACTAAAATACCCCTCAATAGATAATTGGATAATTACCATCCTACCTTCGGCTAAATTAACAGTCAGCAATAATTCTCCAACTTAAACAAGTATATACAACAATTCCAGTACACATATACCAATCCATCTATGTACATATTTATAAACACAATTATAAATACATATACAATCACACTTATACATATACATATAAATAAATATTCACATACACGTATATACATACAAATATATATATTCATACCCATATATGCACATATATATTTCATACACATATACATATACACAATCATAAATTTATACACACCTATACATATATATACACACCCTAATGCATGCATATATATATATATATAGACACATATATAAAAATACACATATATAAATACACATTCATATACACATATACATACAAAAATACATATATATACACCCCATAGATGTATACACATATTTTATGCATATATACATACATAATTATATACACATACACCCATGTATGAAAATACTCATAAGTATAAATAATAAATTAATGCTCATTTTAATAAATAGATAATTATTTATATACGTATACTTTCACAAAATACACTTATGCATATTTAATAAACACATACATAAAATACATGTATTTTGTTAAATATAATTATATTTATAACTATACAAACCATTGTATAAATAAATTATAAATAGAATATTTGAATAAATACATATAAATCAATAATCAAATAATTGATTTATATATTTATAATAAAATAACTTAGAATTTGATAAAGACCACAATACCCCTCCAAATTCTAATATTTTTAACTTTACCCTTCATATGAAAAATGATGAAAATACCTCAACAATTTTAAAAATTACCATTTTATCCCCACATGTCAAATGATCAAAATGCCCTTGACCTTTTTAGGAATTCCATCTATATCCTCACATGCAAAATACCAAAATACCCTTGACCATTTTTAAAAATCCCATTTGTATCCCTTGCATACAAAATGATCAAAATACCCTTACAATTTTTGAAAATACCCAAAATACCTCTAACATGTAAAAAGACCAAAATGCTCATCACATGTAAAATTTTGACATAATTACCCCACACATGGCCAACCCCTTATACAAGCTTAATCACATTGATTTCTTCATCAATTCATCAAATTAAGCATTCATAACCTCAATTCCATCAATCAATTCCATGAAATCATGCTTTAATCAACCAAAATCATGTTTTAAAACACAATTTCACCAAAACCCTAAACCCTAACAATTGGGGGTTTTGTCATATGCTCAATACACATCAAATTAATCATCACCAATCATAAATTCATCAATTCCAAACATAAATCCATCCATAAATCATGTAAAAACAACCAATTACATGAAAAATTCAAGAGAGAGAAGTTGCCTACCTCTCTTCCAAGCAAGAAATCACCACTTCCAAGCTTTGAAAACCACCACAAACTATGCCAATGAACTCCCCTCAATGGCCGGTACAAAACCCTAAATTTCGCTGGAAAATTTCTTGAAATTCTCACTTTCTCTCTAAAATTTGGATTTTCTCTCTCTAGAATGAAAATGGAAATGAAAAAAAAGAGCAATACAACAAGGGTGGTCGGCTAACAAGAGTGAAATATCCCAATTTTTCAATTAAAATAATATATTAAAAAGCAAGATATTTAATAAAATATTAAAATAATGAATAATAACTTTATTTGGTCAAACTTTGACAAGGGCAAAATGGGTAGGAAATTTTTTTTAACTCTCCCTTGGGTACTCTCGGCCCTCACAAAATGCCCGGGGAGTTTAGAATTTGCTTGTTTTTGTGAAAAAGGTAAAATCGTGGAAAAATCGAAAACGTGTCCAGAAATCAACAATTTCGGAGATAAAATGCGGTTATTACATAAGCAAAGATTAACTTTTGCACCTGTTTTAGCCCTCCCTAATGGTAATGAAGGATTTATGGTGTTTTGTGTAGCATCTCATCAGGGTTTAGGTTGTGTTCTCGTGCAATATGAGAAAGTGGTTGTATATGCTTCCCGACAATTTAAAAGACATGAAGTAAATTATCTTACTCATAACTTGGAGCTTGCAATGGTAGTTTTTGCTTTAAAGGTGTGAAGACATTATTTTTATGACGCTATTTGTCAAATCTTTATGGATCATAAGAGCCTTAAGTATATTTTCTCATAAAAAGAGTTGAATATGAGACAAAGAAGATGAATGAAATTGATTAAAGACTATGATTGTATTATTGATTCTCATCCCAAAAAGCCAACGTGGTTGCTGATGTTTTAAGTAGGAAAGCTATAGGCTCTTTAGTTCATGTTTGAACGGTTCGCTTACCTTTGATTCTTGAGTTGAGAAAGATAAGAGTTAGTTCGGAATTGGGTGATATTGGAGTTCTACTAGATAGTTTTCAAGTTCGACCAATGCATATTGATGGGATTCGTGAAGCACAATTTTCTAATTCTAATTTGATGAAAATTAGAAATGAAGTTGATTTGGTTCAAAAAATAGATTTTTCTGTTAGAGAAGATAGAGCGTTGGTTATGGGTACCATACTTTGTGTTCCTGCTAATGAAGAAATAAGGAAGGGAATTCTTGATGAAGCACATAATTCTACTTATGATATGCACCCTAGAAGCACAAAAATGTATCGTATATTGTTGGATCATTATTGGTGCCCAGGAATGAAAAGGGACACTACTGAATTTGTTTCCAATTGTTTGATTTGTCAACAAGTAAAAGCAGAAAGACAAAAGCCTTCAAGACTTTTACAACCATTATCTATTCCGGAGTGGAAGTGAGAACACATCACTATGGATTTTCTATTTAAGTTTCCCCATACTCAGAGACAACATAATGAAATTTAGATGGTAATAGATCGACTTACCAAGTTTGCACACTTTTTGCCTGTTAGAGAAACTATTTCCCTTCAAAAACTTGTTGAATTGTTTATGGAAGAAATTGTAAGGCTACATGGAGTAACTGTATTTATTGTATTAAATTGGGATACACGATTTACCTCTAGGTTTTGGTGAAGTTTGCAAGAGGCTTTAGATACTAAGTTATATTTTAGTACAACTTTTCATCCTCAGACAGATGGACAATCAGAGAGGACAATTCAGACTTTGAGAATATGTTGAGATCATGTTTTTTGCAATTTAAAGGGAACTGGAACTCTCATCTACCATTAATGGAGTTCACATAGAACAATAGCTATCATTCAAGCAGTCGAATATCATCATTTGAGGCATTATATGGGGACAATGTAGAACTCCTTTACATTGGGATGAGGTTGGCGAAAGAAAGCTTATAGGGCCCGAGTTTGTGCAGGTGACTACCGAAAAAGTTAAAGCAACTCGCAGCAAATTGAAAGTGGCTTAAGATAGACAGAAAAGTTATGCGGACAATCAAAGGAAAGACCTTGAGTTTAACGTTGGCGATTGGGTATTTTTGAAGTTGTCACCATGGAAAGGTGTGGTACAATTTGGAAAAAGAGGGAAGCTAAGTCCTAGATTTATTGGGCCCTATGAAATTGTTGAAAGGATTGATCCAGTTACTTACAGACTTGCCCTACCGATGGAGCTTGCTCGAGTACATGAAGTTTTCCATGTATCTATGTTACGCAAGTGTATTTTTTATCCTTCTCATGTGTTAGAAACTCCAACGATTAAAGTAATGGATGATTTGTCATACGAAGAGAAACTGGTTCAAATTCTTGATCGAATAGAACAAGTACTTCATAATAAATCTATTCCACTTGTGAAAGTGTTATGGAGGAATCATGCTATAGAGGAGGCCACTTAGAAATCCAAACAACAAATGCAAGCTCAATATCCTTACCTTTTTCAGTATTGAGGTACGAGTTTTGTGGACCTGACTTCCCTTTTTCTTTTCCTTTTCTTTCTTCTTCTTCTTCTTCTTCTCTTCCTTTTCTTCCCATCTATAGACCCGGCAGCTTTCTTCCTCTCATACTCTCTCTCTTCAAGCTATAGTACCCGCTGGAAACAAGTCGCCGCTACACCCTTACTATTGGTCATTGGACCTCGCCACCACCACCATTAGGATTGCCACCTCGAGCTGCACCATAACCGACCCTCCTTCACTCAGAAAAACGACCACAACCCACTAGAAAATGGTAAAAACCATTCATTTTCTCTCTCCTCTAGTTGCCGGACTCCAGCGAGTTTTCCGGCGAAAGGTAGGTGTTTTTTTTACTATTTTTGACCTCCTAAGTTTAAATCCAAGCTTATTTTTAGCTAAAAATCTCTTGTTTTGCAGGAGTCTCGTAATCCACTTGGAATTGCCACTTTCTTGTGAAATTCCGGCCAAATTGGGTGTTTTCCGACCGAACGAAAGGTATATTCTTAATCCTTGAGTTGTGGGCTTCAATTTAGTATATAGTATGTCAATTTTGGTGAAAGTTTATGAGAAGCCCCAAATTTAAGGGATAGGGTTAATTTTGGAATTTTAAATAGTTTGGACTTAATTAGAGTTATATGGATAATTTATTAGTATTATGCATGTTTGAGAATGAATTTCAGTAATTAGTGGGCAATGTGAAAAATTTCCCTAGTTGGTGAAGTGGGTGTTGGAAACAATTAAACCTTGTGGGAAGTGAGGAATTTATTTGCAGTTTATTTCTTTTATTTGGAAGGGTATTTATTTATTCAGTATCTTGTTTTTTTTTTAAGACCTGTACTGCAAAGTAGCTCCGACATCGATACCCCTACCAATCCGTAGTAATCTCTTACAGTGAGTAGATTTATACAGTTTTTAAATTCATATTAATATTTTGTATATTTATTTACATTATTTTATGTGACAAAAATATTTAATATGGAAGATTTCTGGATTTGCATATGTATATATTTATATTTACCATGGTGATGGAAGGAATTAAATGAGTAATTATTGTTGTTTTTCTTTAATGGAAATATTTTAAAATGATTAAATAGATTTTTTTGTGATTATTATCTATTTACGAGGTATGTTAATAAATGATGTTATATAAGTTTGGAGCTGAAAATGCATCATATTATGATTAAGAATGGTAAATTAAAAAGGATGTGGCATTTTATTACTATGTGTATGCTTGTATTGCCTAGTCGGGACATTGGTGGATGTACGACAGTTGTGACAACTTGATACCATCCCCTTCACACGTGACTAGTTTGGATGATAATCCCCCTCTACTACGCCTTGGGACTCCAAGGGTAGTACGACAATTGTTCTCCCTCTCCATTTGTCATTTACTATGCCTTGGGATGCGAAGGGTAGGGCGATACCATCCACTGTTCTACACCTTGGGACGCCAAGGATAGAGTGTTCACGATTATTGGGGTGTTTGGTGTACATAAACTGAATGCGCTAGTTGTTTTACTTGTTATTGACATGTAATATTTATATATATACATATAGTATTAATTTTATTGGTTGGATAATGTTATTTGATCTATGTGAGCAAGATATTTAATTTCTAATAAATTTTGATAAATTTTACTTTGTATGAATCTACTTACTGAGCCTTGTCTCATTATTTTTTTACTTATTTTTTTTAGTTAGTATGTAAAACCCTCCTGCTAGTGGAAGTACATCTGCATTTGGCATCACCAATGGTTTTCCTGTCTCATGAAATTTTTAAATATTACATGTTTGACCAAAGTTTTAGAACCTATTTTTATTTTGTTTATGAAATTTTTACTATCTTGTATTATGGTGTAGATTGCTCTAAGAAACCCAAGTCAGTGCCTAAACTTGTTATTTTATTTTATTATCATCTCCGATTTTGTAACCTAATACTTATATTTAATTATTGTATTGTTGTAGGATCTCCAGTGACATTTGTTGTGGCCACTGAAAACTGTAGAAATGAAATTTTTTATGCAAGTACGAATGGGTTTTTCTAAGTTTTGGGGAGGTCCTGCATAAATTTTTATAAAAATTTTAATTGAATCTCTCCAAGGTGGAACCCATCCCGGATACGGTCCTATCACTTTATATTGCATGGGTTTGAGCTGAAGAGCCCCTCTGTCACAGGTGGTGCTGCAACTTGTTCTTCCCCAAGTGGGTCAGCTCCCAATTGAATCGCAAGCAACTGGAGGAGACAAGTCCTCATTTGTTGCTTCACTTCCATGCTAATCTTAAATTCTAATTGAATTTTGTTCTTAGGTCTTGTAAACCCATGTAGTTTAACCTCTTTCCCATGATATCAAAATCTCATCCATACCTTGCTAAACTCCCAAATAATAGGTCCCTAATGTTTCTAAGCATTGAGTTCCAAAGATTGCATCACAACCTTCAACGGGCAAGTAAAAATCAATGGTAAAAGTCCATCTTGACATATAAAAATTGACTTTGAAATGGATAAATTAACTTTCTAGTGCAAAAATCAATTTCATTGTAGAAAAATAAATTTTGAGGTGCATAAATCAACTTTATGTAAAAAATTTGACTTTGATGTTAAATGTGAAAAATGATTTTGAAAGTAAAAAAATTAACTTTGATGTGTGAAAATCGATTTCAATATGAAAAAATTAATTTTTAAAGAGAATAAATAGATTTTACCAGAAAAAACTAATATTAAAGTGAAGAAAATGACTTCAATATGTAAAAATTAACTTAAAAATAAATAAATAGACGTCGATGTAAAAATGTATGTGTTATATAAGACAAATAAACTTTAACATGAAAAGATTAGTGTTGACGAGAGATTCAATTTTGATGCGAAAAAATTGACTTTCATAATTTCAAAATAGATATCAATAACATGATGCTACTAACTCTTCCATCATGCATGCTCAAGTATTATAAATATTTTCCAATTGAGGCTTTTTTTTATGCCTATCCCAATCAACAATCCAGTAAACTATTTTGTACTCACATAATTAAAATTTTATCCTCATTTTGTACTCATTTTGTACTGAAAAGTCAAATACACCCTAAAAATTTTATCCTCATTTTATACTGAAAAGTCAAACACACCCGTTTCTGGTTGGCCGATTTTCCTCTTGGATGGATTTCGCCGATCTTCCTCCTCTTTCAATCTCCTTTCTTTTCCTAAAAATTTCCTTTCACCCAAACTACTTCAAAACCCATCTCTCTCTTTGAACAAAGCAGCTTCGGTTCCCACAAGCTTCTTCAATAGTACAAAGCAGCTTCGGTTCCCACGAAGCAGTTTTGATGGTGCCGATCAAGCTTCTGTTAGCATCAAAGAAGCTTTGGCAGAATCGATCCAGAAGACGGTATGTCACTCGCTGTTAGCATCAAAGAAGCCTCGGTTTTCCACTGTAATTTTATCCGAAACTGAGCTTTTTTGAACAATTTCGGCAAATACTTTCATGGGTTCTTGTCTTTAGATCAGAAGTGCTTGGATTTTCATTTGTTGATGAACCATGTTTTTCTCTGCTCACTCTCGTCAAGTTATTTCACAAACTATGGAGGAGTCCTACGCGAATGCAGCGTTTGATGAGAGAGGTAGACCCTGTGTTATTGTGACTGCCTGCAAAGAAGGAAAGGAAAAGAGGACATTGTGGGGAGAGAGAGGTTTCACGTGTTTTGCTCTTGTTTTGAAATTGGCTAAAATATTAATGGTTAGGTTTAATCTATTAGGTCATTTATGGTATTCGGGAATGAGCTAAAAATGTTTTTAAATGGTATCAGACCTAGATAAGAGATAAAAAAACACCCCATCAATTAATCCATCTGCAAAGAAACAAAATAAATTAACGAAGGAGAATAGAGATAACTACATTATACACAATTTACTCCATAAGAAGAGAAATTGTGCATCGCATTTTATTTATGCCACATTCCGTGGTTTTTCATCTTGTGCTTTAATTAATACAAGCAGCAACCTTTATGTAGTTGAAGCATACACAACGATGGGGCTTCTCACATGGTAAGTGCCATCATACCACACCAAAGAAGCAGAAACCATAAGTTGATCTATTTTCCCTTGTAGCTTCACCGTATAGGATAGTTTCTGCCCGATTGATGTGAATGATAGGACGCTAGGTTGAACTGTGATTGTAAGTCCTTTTGGGGCAACCATTTTAGCTCTATATGTGGATTTTGTTGAGCCTACATTTGTGACTGTCCTCCGGTAAACAAGACTAAAAGTTTCTGTAGGAGAGACGGAAAGAGCGAAAGAAGGATAATTTAGGTCACCAACTGCTAGACTATTCGCTTTGGAACATTTGAAATCCTCACTTCCACTAATATACTGCACTGCCTCAGTATCATAGCCTTCTCCGCACAGAAGCTTTGCATAATCAATGGGATCAATATCATAAACTAGGCCAGGATATACAGCTTTAAGAGGGTTAACTAGACCAGACCCATATGCAAATTCTGCTTCAGGGTTCAAGCTGGATCTCATGGGATTAGCTACAAGGACAAATTAATTTAAGAAATGAGTGAAATATTATTGTTAATTCCTTAAAATAGGGCATATGTTTGAGTTGTGAAGCTTTAAAATCGACGACTTGTGACATATTACCAGTAGTCATGAGGGCTGACTTGATAGCAGCAGGAGACCATGTAGGGTGCATTGATTTGATATATGCAGCCGCAGCTGTAGCATGTGGGCAAGCCATAGACGTCCCTGAGATTATGTTAAATTTCTGTCCTTTAATAGCTAAATCTGAAGCAACTGGAGGATATGCTGCCAATATATACGCTCCTGGGGCACTTAAATCCGGCTGAGCACAACAAAATAGTAATTTAGTCACCAAAATTACACACACACATATATATAATATATAATAACGTCGAATTCCATTCTTTTTTCTTTTTTCTTTTAGAAAACAAACTAATTTGATTAATTAATTATACGTACACATACCTTGAGAATATTAGGAGTGAATGGATTTGGACCTCTAGATGAAAAGGATGGTATGTAAGGGGACAGCGGATCGTTTGCTTCGTTACTTTTGAATATCGTCGCAGTTTTGTTGCTGCATATATATATATATATATATATGTATATATTAAGTGTATTTATTAACAATACATTCCAGCACATATGAAATTTTTATTAATAATACATTCCAGCACATATGAAATTTATCTTTAAAGAGTAGATAATTTATTTACTTTACGGAGTCGTCGTTGGCATAGATTAAGACTTCGCTAGCTGCATGTATATCAGTAAGAGATGTAGCCAAAGGAAAGGAGTCAAAAACATCTCCAATACGTAGTCCTTCCATTATCAGTCCGGCGGCACCAGCCGAAGCCAGTTCTTGTCCATCAGTACCCCTCTTACAATACACAATTTTACCCTTCACCAATTTCTTGTCCAAGGAGTTGGGTTGGCAACGGCTGCATGCATCCGTTTATAATTAATTTCATTAATAAATTAGCAAATAAAAAATAAAATACCAAATATTATTTTATTTTAGAGGGTAAAATGAACATTTAAATAGTCAACCTAGTTAATATCCAATATTTTGAATGTTATAGCACCGTTTGGTGAGTTTGTGATGTACTTTTAGAAACAAATAATAAGTATAATTATGCCTAACCTTCTGGGTTCTTAAGGGATTTTTCCCTTAATTTTATTAATAAATTACAAATCTACGTGATCTTTGCTGAGAATAATATAAATAACCAATTAGATTCACTTTCCCTGTCAGCTTAGGTTTTTTTGAGTAGTGGTAATTCAACAATCTTTGCTAATGGTTTACAAGTTCTAAATGTTGTGATATCATTAAGGTTTTGGTTTTTAATAACACATTGAGGAGGTGACAAATGATGATTCATTTGAGGAGAGAGATTGTGTATATGAATATGTTGATTTATTATTACCTGGCTTCCACAGCGGTAAAACCTCCTTTAACATTTGGTGCTAATCCAGCGTATATTAAAGGAAATGATTGATTCTTGAAGTCAAAAGGGTTTATTACAATTCCCTGCCCATTAAGGAAAAAATTAACTTTTAGAATATTAAACTATATGAAAATAACACAGGTTCTTTAAGCAATAAAAAATATTAATACTTTACCTCATAAATCTGGCTGTTACCCAAACGAAACTTGGTCGAGAACCTCCGATTAATGGTGGAAGCAGCCACAGAAAGAGACCAAGGTGCAAAGCTTGAGACGGTGTACGACCCTGGACCTTCATTACCAGCGCTGGCGGATGTCAAAATTCCTCTTTTAGCAGCATGAAACGACCCAATCGCCCCTGCGCTGAAGAAATAATCGACGGGAGATGTTGGTCCAAGAGAAGCAGAAATGATATCGACGCCATCCGCAATTGCATCATCGTATGCTTTGAGAATACCAGCGTTATCACAACCGTCGGACCAACATGCTTTGTAGACAGCAATACGAGCCGATGGGACACCTCCTCGTGCTGTCCCCATCCCTAAGCCCGCATAACTTGCCTTGCTCACTACGTCTCCGGCCACTGTGGATGCAGTGTGAGTCCCATGGCCTTCTGAGTCTCTCGGTGACTTTAAATCAGTTGGGCCAAATTTCCCATCCGGACGGTAATACTTTGCTCCAATGATTTTGCTGTGTAATTAATTATATATGCACTATGTTAATTAATCCAATTAATATATATGTTTCAAAAGCCATACGGTAATCTCTTGGAAAATCAACTTTTGTGGCTTTATATGTACTGGCTTATCGGGCACAACTTGAGAAGAAATTAATTTGAGGTGACATTTTCCCCATACACATTACTCTAGGGTCATAAATTAATAACATATGCATGTCTATAAAGTTTTATTGCTATAGATCAATATACTTCAGGTATATTTTATATATACGTACTTGTTACACTTAAAATCTGCTGAGGCTTGGCAAGTGCCCTTCCATTTGGCAGGTGGTGGACCAAATCCTTTGTCACTAAAGCTTTCAGATTCCGGCCAGATTCCAGTATCTATAACTCCTACGATAATGTCGCTTTCGACATGACTTCTCTTAACATTCAGAGGAAAACCAATGAAGTCCCATGACTTTGTTGTGTGGAGCTTCAGCTTTTCGTTCGGGAACACTGACACTACACTCTTCATTCCTTTGTATTTTTCAAGAGAATAATTATGTTGCAATTTATGAAAAAATAATGTATATGCTTAATTAATTAGGAAATTAAAGAGAAGAATTACCCACCAGCTATTTGATCAGCTTCTTCCTTGGTGAGTTTGGCAGCAAAACCATTGAAACTCCTTTGGTAGCTATAAATAAGCGATCCAGCCGGTGCAATACTACTTTTGCTGAATGATGCATACATATACATCGGGAAAAGGTTAGGTTCTGTTATTAGAGAAAAAAGTACACATTGACTTCAAAAAACTAATTAAAATAATAAAACATTCACACCCAAACAAATACCTGTCAATGACATTCTGTAGCATGTCTAAGTGAATGTGAGAGGTGGAAACCTCTCCCTTTGGCAGTGCACCCATGTATGCAATATAAATCTGTATATATAGATGCACCAATTTTCAAAGCGTTGTTAACTAAGCTTCCATTAAATAGCGAAGCTCATCTAATTATAATAACATCAATGTTAATTAGCCTATAAGTACTACATTAGCCTGCAAATTAAGCAATGAACATAATTGTTGGATAACGTAAGAGAAATAAAAGATGTGTATATATATTTGCCTGTCGGTTATCTTCAGCTGCTGTTGAGTGATGAACATCGTTGAGCAGAATAAAACTGAGGAGCAGGGGGAGAAGCCAAGAGCTAGCCATTGATATGAATATGTTTCGTACACTTTCTGTCCTATGATATGGTAAGTTACATATTCAAATATATATATATATATATAACATCAAAGTAAGCCGATAAGTTTTTCAATGCAAAGTTGTAAGGATGCGCGACATGATGATGATATAAACATGTACCACAAAGTTGTAGTGGCTACAGCCAGATTCCTATAATTGATTGGATACTGACAGGAAACAGAAATTACTCTCCTTTGGTCGTCACGTTTGATTTTCCTTTTTGCTTTTCTAAATATATGTTAGAAAATATTAAGTTTTGAAACAAAATAGAGATTTATTTGTTTCTTTATTTTAAATATATATATATATATATATTAAATAAACAAATGTATTTTTTAAATAACAGTTATTTTCATATGTCGTCTCTTTTTCGTGTTTTTTAGAAAATTAAAGGATGAAATTTTCTGAAAGGTTGCGAACTTTGAGAGAGGGTGCAGTACTCTTTTTAAATACAAAGAGTTTTATATAACTGAATTATTCATTGAAAAGATAGTGTCTTTATTTTTTCATTGAAATAATAGCATTCAAGATTGTTATCTTCATTTTTACCAAAAAAAAAATAGGATTGTTATCTTCATTGCATCACCAAGTAAATTCAATTTGTATCCTAGGGTAAGTTCAAGTCCAAAAGACATTTTTTCTAAAACACAACATATCTATTTCCTCTTTATGCATTGCATGTTAACCATAATATTTTATTTCATTTTGTTTTGTTTCAAAATGTAGGTATTGTTAGAAAATACTATGTTTTGAAACAAAACAAAGATTTAATAAATAGAAATATTTTCTTTTCAGATTTTTTTTATTTTAAAAATATATATACTAAATAAATAACAATTCCTTTTATACATCGTCATATGTTTTTTAGAAAACTGATAAAGGATGCAACTCTCTTTAAGGTTGCAAATTTTCAAAGAGGGTGCAGTCTTTTCTATAAATACAAAGAGTTTTATGTTGATAATAACTCAATTATTCATTGAAAATATAGTGTCCAAATTTTTTCCATTGAAATAATAGCATTCATAGTTACGTGTATTTAGTGTTCAAGGAGGAGAAGAAATATTGTTCTAATAGGGTTGAAATTTGTTGTGCAAAAAATTTCAAATGACACTAGTTTTCTTTGGTTATGTAAATTTCTAATTATTTTAATAACTCTGTGTGTAGAAAACCAAAATGGGTTTTAGTTCTTTTTGAATATTCTCTTAGAGAATAAGTCAATTAAAGAAAAACACACACAAGTACCCACTCCAACATATAATTTATTGGAGACTTTTTTTTTGAAATATGAATGAGCAGGCTTCACACGAGGACAAAATTTATTGTGTTTTAAATTTATATATGAATGGATTGAACTATTGTGGAATCCCAGTAATTTGTGGGACACGCATGCTACCATCGATTACACACCTGGTGCTTTCAATGTGCTTTTGCATTATTGGTATTGCCTGATGTAAAATAAAGATAACATAATCCGAAAGATGTAAAATAAAGGCACAATAAAGCGAAAAAGATGAAGACAATGAGAATAGTGACAAAAAGTCGCATTTTTATTATTGACAGTACTATGATATCTCTTTATGGATATAAAGATGTAGGGTCAGTGCCCATTCTGGGGCAAGGCTACCAAGCGGTGGCCTAAGGCCTCATGTTACAAAAACCTCAAAAAAAAAAATTTATATATATATATATATATATATATATATATTATAGGTATATATAAATATATATAATTATATTTTTATTACAATAATAGATATATTTTTAAAATATCTAAATAAAAGTAGAATATTTTGAAAAGTTAAATATTTAATATTAATTTAATAGTTTTTAAAAAAGATCAATATTATTTTAAGATAATATTTTTTTTTAATTTTTAGACCATATTAATTTTCTAACATTATTTTTTCTCTTCACCTTCTCTGTTATTTTCCTCTTAATTTTCTTTACTTATTTTTTCTCTCATATTCTTCATCTTTATTAAAAACTTAATTTCTACCTTTACATATCAAAAAGCAAGAAAAATAAATTTTACATAACTGTTTATTATTTATTAATATAAAATTAAATTTTACATAATTATTTATTATTTATTAATATAAAATTATTTATTAATATTTATTTTTAAATATCATATAAAATTTATTAAAAAATTATATATAATTAAGACCTTATTCTTTGGGTTTTTGATGATAATGCTCCCTGACCTATCACCTAAATAGTTTATTGCCCCCTAAATTTTGATTTTGGCATCGTAACCCGACTTCAATGTAGAAGCACCCCCTGCCATCAAATCTATTAATTTTTTAACATTTATTCGAGGGTAAAATTGGATTTTAGAAAAATTTATATCTTCTTCCTCTTTTAATACACCAATAAGATTTTTGAGAAAAAAAATCATTTCTTCTTGTTTGCTTTAGGACCTATTAGATGACAGTGAACAGTTTTCTTTGATACTCAAAATATTTTTGAAGTATATAGATTTTGCATTATGTACAAAATTTAAGTTGATAGCTAAAATTTCTTTATTATTGTATTAAAAGAGGAAAAAACATGAATTTTTATAAAAACCCAACTTGACCATCAAAGAAACATTAATAATTGAAGGAGTTGCTGGGTTACAAGTAATTGAAGGAGTTGGAGAGAAATCCGAGTTCATCTTCTTCTTTTTAATGTGGCTCTTGTTCTTCTTCTTGCCCTTCAAAGCGCAGAGGTTGATTTTAAAGGCAGTCGCGGCGGTGATCTTCTTCTTGGCTTTGGAATTCACTTTTTTGAGGCTGCTCTGTATGCCCAGCCGATCAAACCCCATTTCATACGTGAGCTTTCTGGGTGTGATAAAACCCAAATTGGCTTCTAAATCCATGGGACTGTAAGCACGAGGGACCAAGGGGGACCATATTGAGCTCTAAGAGTAGTCGAAATCGAATGCAGAGTTGTCTGGGAACTTGCATAGGAGCTCCTTTGACATCAATGGCTCCAAGTACTCCACCCCTTTAGTAATGCTGTTTCTCATTTTTATGATAATTAAGCCTCTCTGCATTTTTTCTTCTTCTTCTTCACCTCCTCCGTATTTATGTGAATCTTTATCTTCCACTGTTTGTGATTGAAAGCTTGCTGTAAGTTTGTCTTTCCGTTGCGCATAGGGCTGACAATTGAGCCCGGCTCTGCTCCGGCCCGTCGGGTCCTAGCCTGAACGAGACAGGGATTCTCCACCTAACCAAGTTGACGGGGCGGGGCCGGAGAGCAATATCCCTGCCTGGAACCGCCCCATATATATATTACATAATGTATTTTAATTTATATATACTATTTTAATATTTAATGTTTTATTTTTTTTATTATTTTTTTTAAAATAATATGGGGAAAGTAAAAAAATAAAAATTTTGATGAATTTTTTGATATAAAAATCTTGTATATATATATATATATTTATTTAGTTTTATTGTAATTTTTTTTTGTATTATAATTTTATAATAAAAAAAATAAAAATTAAAAGGGTACAGGGAATCCCCGCCTATGATGGGAATCCCACCCCGCCTCCATTCCATTTGGGGCGGGACGGGTGAAAAAATCCCCACAGAGGAGACACCGGGCAAGCACCCGCTGCCACCCCCTAGTTGGGCAATTTTGGATTGGCCTTCTATTTCAATAAAATGTTCACTGTCATCTAACAGGTCCTAAAGCAAACAGGAAGAAATGATTTTTTTCTCGAAAACCTTATTGGTGTATTAAAAGAGGAAGAAGATATAAATTTTTCTAAAACCCAATTTTACCCTCGAATAAATGTTAAAAAATTAACAGATTTGATGGCAGGGTGCTTCTACATTGAAGTAAAAATTCAGAGGGATATGATGCCAAAATCAAAGTTTAGGGGGCAATAAACTACTTAGATGATAGTTCAAGGAGCATTTCCACCAAAAACCCTATTCCTTTTTCTTACTTAAAGCCCCTTTTAGAGTTGAATCAGCCCTGTATAAGGTATGCTAATATAGGTAGTAATAGAAAATTTTGGGGTTTCATATCTAGTACTAATAAAACCTTTCATATGATATCCAATATATATTCCAATATTGTTCACATAATAAATCCTATATTTTATAACATTCCAACTTCAATATTTCTGAGTCATATTCACGCCTCATTAAAAATTTTATTAGAAAATCAAGCATAAAAAACTAGTTAACGGAAAAAGAATACACATCCTTACACTATTTTGCAATAGACAAGTTGCTTCATTGAAACTTTTGTTCAAAAAAATCTTATGGGACAAAACTTTATTAAGAATAATAAATACACCTATAAACCTTCTAGGCTTGACCTAATGGGTCAATGAATTATTCAACACATGTCAATCTCATAGATATGTTTCTAAAAATAGCAATGGTCAACAACTTAATCAATAATATGTAAGATGATTACTTGAATAAACTTGGTGAATGTCAGTTTCACCACTCTTCCGGATTTTATGGATATCAATTTCAATACTCTTCTAGAGTTCATGATATAAACGAATGTCAAAAATTCACTATTCTTTGAGAGTTTTATCTCTTTGAATATGTTCATTTTTCATTTGTGTAGTGCACATCGCATTATCCCCAAACAACATATTGGAAGTTTAATTCTTTATTTTAGGTCAAGTCATAGGACAAGTGAATGTGCTAAACAGGGACCTTAACCATGCACAATTATATTCAAAATCTCTAAATAATTCAAGGAGATAACAATCAATTTTTTTTTTTTACAAATTTCCATGATATTGCACTACCTTTACTAAGTAACACACAATTAGTCTATAATATGGCATTCTGAGGAACATTCATGATCGACTACATGCAAGGAGGTAACAATCAAAGTTTCTTTAACAGACCTATATGATAGCACACTACCTTTACTAAGTAATACACAACCAGTCTATAATCTGGTATTTTAAATATCAAATAAATAGTCAGCATCATAATAGTCCTCTCTAGGAGATAATATTAATTAATATTTTATCTTGATTCCATAAGTAATATAAACCAAGATTTATAATATTGTGAAAATGACAAAAAGCATGTTTAATGTCAAACTCAATATCTTCTGATGAGTGTAGCACTTTACCTAGCTAATTAACTCATTTTAGATGCAAATTAAGCCTAACGAAATTTATAAGATACAAAAATGCGCACATGATATTAAAAAAAGAAACTTTGGACCTTAACACACCTTCATCAACCTTCTTAAAAAAACTTAATTTTTTTTAGAAGATTGCATATAGAATGTATAGAATGATTAATGTAATTAAAAATATTATCTTCTTTTTTATACAATTTAAAAGACAAAAATCGATGGAAATGTTAATTAGAATTTAGTATTTGAGAATATGTGGCAAAGTACGTAATAACAGGACAGTTATATCCTTAGCTCAAATCCGTATATAGCCAATATTTAGATCTCTATGTCCATAGCCTATATTTAGTTGCAGTTTTTTTTTTTTTTTAAATATTACGGGCGGAGGGATTTGGACTTTATCAGGAGAAAACAATAGCTTTGCACCACTAGACTGTACCTATTGAACCTATATATAGCTGTAGTTGATCATGAGCTAATAGGGGTAATTTCTTAAACTATCCTTGATGTTTGGGGTAAATACAATTCGCACCCAGCAATATTAAAATTATTCAGATACCACCCCTGATAGTGTTAAAGTTAACGGTTTAACTAATGAAATATTTATTTTGCCCTTATATATAATTGAAATTGTATAAAAATAACTTATATACCCTTGAACAATTAAAGAAATATTTAAAATAAATATATGCATGGACCAATTAGAAAATAACACATGGCACTAAAAAACATATAAGTTAACATTTAATTTAAAATTTTAAAATATACATGGTCCAATTATATTATAACATGTGGCATATAAAAATATATATAATTTGATAATTAAATTTTTTTTTCTTTTTTTGTCTTCCCCTTCATTTTTCTTTTTTTTCCCCCTTTTCTTTTTTCTCTTCTCCCTGCTTTTGTTCTTCCTTTCCTTTTTCCTCTTCTTCGTAGCAGCCTCGCTTCTTCTTCCTTTCCTTTTTATTTTTTTTCCTCTTCTCCATTGCTTCTTCTTCCTTTTTTTTCTCTTTCTCCCCGACCTGCAAATAGAAAATGAAGAAAACAATCTAGAGGGAAAATATTACAGCAACGCGAGGCATATTGCATATGGTGAAGCTCCTGGTATGGTTTTTCCTGGTGTAGTGCAGCTCCACACCTTCTCCACTTGCTCAATCGGAACATATCACCATGTCAAATTGGTGAGAAGAGAAGCAGAAGAAATCAAACCGGACACTCCTCTCTGGCAAAAAATTGAAAAAAAAATCTAACTTTCAATAAGTTCACAATTGAATCTTAGATTCCTACCATACATATGGAACAGGTTTCGTTTGGGAATTTTGAAACTACATCAACATACAAGAAAGAAAACAAAAGAGAAAAACACAATTTGTGTTAGATCTGCTGGTACTTGGCACACTAGTTGATGCATTTAACATACCCAGATGCAGGCATTAACACAAACCTATTTCATATCAGTAAAATGGAGGCCGATTCGTCTACTTCAGAACCCGAGTTGGTGGAGAAAGCTTGAAACCCAACAATTACATTCAGATCTTGCTGCTGGTCATTGAAGTAGGTTGCGCCCTTAATCATAGATTTGGGTAAGGCACAAGTCAGGAAAGACAGAAGGGTTTGGGGTTTCAGAAATGGGGGAAGAGAGAAGGGTTTGGGGTTTCTGAGATGGCTAGGAAAGACGATGAAGAGAGAGAAAGGGCGAAGAGAAAGTGGTTTTTTTTCGGCATTTTTTATTGTTGTTTAATTAAAACAGTTTAGGATGCAATGACAAAATTACCCCTTAGCTGTTAACTTTTAACGTTTATCCACTAATGGGACAGGTAGTTACAAGCTAATTAAAAATGGTGTTACTAGGGTCTTACTGTATTTATGACAAATTTAAGAAGAGATCAATGACATTACCCCCGAGTTAATATTATAAAATCATATATATATATATATACTGTATACATATATATATATATTGGAGTGGTACTAGGTATAGCTATATTGCAAATTTGATTGATCGTGACAGGACATCAACTATCTTTTGTCGTCAAATTTAATTTTACTATTCCTTTTGGAATTATATATCAACGTGAATCACAAAAGGGATGACATTATATCGAGGTGGACTGGAATCCTATGCGCTATAGTAGTAGTGCTTAACTACTACTTTTTCGAAACGTACATTCACATTTGACATTCTTCTTATTCATCAACAGTTTACACATCAAACTTTAAATAAGAACCTTAGAACCGATTAGACTGGACTAGAAAGACCACGAAAATGTGTTTAGTAAAAATTTAGACCGGACAAAATAATCCAACTTTTATAATTAATTCTAAGTTGGAATTAACCCTTTGGCTTTTTAAAATGTGTATGGCTTGAGCCTTTCTTTGGTAGAAGTTTATTTGGTAGAAGGGAGTTATGGAAGAATTGAATGAGACGAGAGAATTGTAGAGAGATTTGAAATGTGATAGTTATTTGATAAAAGAAATGAAATAGATTTGAAGAATAGTAGCTCTTATAAATAATTAATAAATTTTTATTTATATTTTAATTATTTATGATCTCTTTCATTTCTATCATATCAGATAATATAAAAGATTTATAAAAATTCACTTTATTCTTTCACCAACCACTACTTCCTCACCATTCCATCCTTTCTCACTTTTCATCCTCCTTACCAAAGCATAACCTAGTGAATATTACTGCTTGAGCATAATTCAAAGTTTACGAATGCCTACAAATTCTACCTCAATAGTGTTTAATTTCTAAATGTATATTCACACCAGATATTTTTTGAGCCATTCAAAAAATTGGGTAGTGTTAGATCTTAAAGATTATTCTTCACTTGTTTGCAGGACCGTCATTGAAAAATGTTCCTCTTCTCAAGGTGAGTAGTAGCAGTAGGCGATGATGAGAGTTCTAGTTTTGGGAGAGTGCTTCACCAGTTGTTGCTGCGGCGGTATCTTGAGACCGCGCTCTTCATTAGATACTTGAGTTGATGATATTCTTCGGTCATCTTTTTTTGTTATTCGACTATCTGTTTGGGGGTGTGGCGCCAGGATATGGGGTGTGCAAAGATGAGGGCACTTCAGGTCCAGGACGAAGACGAGAGGGGAAGAAGGGGGGTAGAAGGGGGGTAAAGTGAGGGTTGAAATGAGTGTTAAAGGACATAGTTTTGCTATAAAAAAATAATTTTTTATTAATACCAATTAGAAATAAATTAGTTTCTGTAGCTGTGTGAAATAAAATTTATTTTTATTTTATATCAATTAGTTAGAAAATTCTTTTCTAGCTACATGAAATTAAAAATGTTTTTTTTCATTTTATTTAAATTAGTTATAAAATGATTTGTAGCATATCGTAAAATCTATGCCACGTAATTAAACTTTCTGCAAGGAAATTTTGCACAAAAAACTTTTGCTATAAATTTATTTTTGTAACTGTATAAAATTAAAAACATATTCAATTTATACCAATTAGTTATAAGATATATTTTTTTTAGCTATCATAAAACAATGTGCCATATCATTCTTTTTTTTTTAACTTTTGTTATGAAATATAGCTATAATGTTTATGTCGTAACTAATTATAACAACTTCTGAAAGTTCAATTACAAAATGTAATTTTATAACTAATTCTTACACTTTAATCATGAATTTTAAAATTGCAGCAAGATTTTTCGTGGCTTAATAACTTTTTTTGTAGTGCATCGGCACACACTCACGCTCGTAGTCACACATACAATTTACTTACTGTCTTTTTTCTAATATGAATGAGCACCTGCAGCCATACGAGGAAATAATCTTTTTTCTAATATGAATGAGCACCTGCAGCCATACGAGGAAATAAAAGTCTACCCAATGTCCTAAATTCATGTATGAATGGATTTGAACTGATAGTGGGGAACTTTCGCCAATATTTTTTTGTACTCTTAGTAGGTAGAAAATGTTGGTCCCACCGTAATAATGTGAACTATACTCTATACATATAACTAAAAGTAGTCACAACCAGTAGTCCTGCCAGAGCACATCGACTAAAAATAAAATGCACATTTATAGCAGTAGGTGTCATCGATAGCACATGCACTAGCAGATAGCACGCGTGTAATTCGTTGACACTGTCCCATAAACTATAAGGGGTCAAGTCATGCATAGCTAGCTAGAATTAATTTCAGCACATAGCTAACTAGAATTAATTTCAGCACATAGCCAGGAGGATCTAGAATTTTACGAAAATGACTGTCACATCTCTAAAGGATTATTTATGTTATTCATGCTTTTTAATTTACAAAGCAAATGATTAAAAATAAATTTTAATAAATTTTTTATATTATATATTTAAAATAAAAGGTAAGTTTTGACTTTTTAAATATAGAGAGTCGAATCACTCTTTATTTTATAAAAATATACTTTTAATTAATATTAAATAATTTTCAACTACTCTATATATTTAATTTTGCACATTCCATATAATATTTGCATTTTACTTAATTATAAATTTTAAAAATAAAATGAATAAATTATAATTTTGTATTGAAAATAAAAAAATCAAAAATATAATAGAGAGTCTATTGGATTTGTCTAATAAATTTGCTTCTTTACTTCTAAAAATGTTCTTTATTTTTTAAAAGATACTATTTATTATAAAAAATATTGTTGGAAATACTCTAATTAATTAATTTAATTTACCTAAATTAAGAACATATATTATCTTCTTCTTTGTTCTACATTTTGAAAGACATATATAGATCAAGATATCAATTATTCTAGCGACAACAACTGATGATCAACATAACAGAGTTGTGGCTGAAGAGGAGAAGCGAAGAACTAACCATTGCTTAATTAACTGGGATATTCAAGGTTCGTGTTGCTATTATGCTTCCGTACTAGTTAGATTCGAGTGCGTGATGTACTGGTCCGTATGCTGAATATCTTATTTATACCAATTACGTCATTAAAATATACTCAATGACAAAACAATAATCTAAATTAAGCAATTACAAAGCAAAAACAAAAAGAATCCATCCAAATTATGCAATTTGTAAAGGTACATTGAAAGAGAGTATGAAGGTCATAACATTAGATATTGATGATAGAATTATATTATATTCAATGTAACACCCCCTTATCCAAGCCTAGGTTCCCAAATAAGGTGTGTTAACCATATAAATTTTTTACTATTTCTTTTTAAATTTGATTTGTTGAAAATATTTTTCGAAAAACCATAACAAAACTAAAACATTCCTTTACTCTTTTAGATCGTTTTGCAAATCACACCATAGACAGTATTACTTTAAAATAAATTCAAAGTACACACCCACACTGTAAAGGAAAATAATATTTAAAAATACACCATATCCTTCTGAGTGAAAAAGTACTTGAGACTCTTATGATCGGTGTAGATGTCACACTTCACTCCATACAAGTAATGACATCAGATCTTTAATGCAAATACTATCGTTGCTAACTCCAAATCATGCGTAGGGTAGTTTCGCTCATACGGCTTCAACTGGAGTGAAGCGTAAGCGATCACCTTGTCGTCCTACATGAGAACGCAACCTAGACCTTTTTCCAAAGCATCAGTATAGATCACGAAACTGTCCTCACTGTTCAGTAAAGTAAGAACAGGCGCAGAGACTAATTTCCTCTTCAACTCCTATAAACTTTTCTCACACTTCTCCGACCAAACAAACTTACTTTCCTTCCTCAACAACTACATCAATGGCAACGTAATCTTGGAAAACCTTCTACAACGTAGTAGCCTGCCAAACCAAGAAAACTTCAGATTTCTCTGATGTTCGTTGGCCTCTTCCACTCCTGTACTGCTGCAACTTTACTAGGATCTACTTGAATACCTTCAGCTGATATCACGTGTCCTAGAAAAGTAATACTTTCAAGCCAAAATTGGCACTTCTTGAACTTGGCGTACAACTGCTTCTTGTGCAAACGCTGCAACACTAAGTTCAAATGCTCCTCGTGCTCAGCTGCTGATTTGGAATAAATAAGGATGTCTTCGATAAACACCACCACAAATTTATCCAAGTAGTCATGAAAAACACGATTCATCCTATCCATAAACGTTGCTGGTGCATTCGTTAGTCCAAATGACATTACAATGAACTCGTAATGACCATATCTCGTACGAAATGCACTATTCGGTCGATCCTCCTCCTTGATCTTTAATTGATGATAACCAGAACAAAGGTTGATCTTTGAAAAGATTTTTGATCTTCACGTTGTTGAACTCTCGGTAATCAATGCATAGACTCATTTAACCATCTTTCTTCTTTACAAACAAAACTGATGCTCCCCATGGTGAAACACTAGGTTTAATAAAATCTTTGTTCAACAAATCCTGCAACTGCTGCTTTAAATCCTTCATCTCAGCTGGAGTCATTTGATACGATGCCTTAGAAATAGGTACAGTCTCTGGTACCAAGTCAATCGTGAACTCTACCTTTCTATCAGGTGGTAATCCAGACAGATCTACCCTAAAAACATCTAAAAAGTCTTGAACGATTTTAACGTCTTGCGTTTGAAGAGTATCCGGTTCTTTGTCAACAATGCTAACAAGAAATACCTGACACCCTAGACGTAAACATTTAAGAATTTGCATAGCCATTAGCAATTTCGGCCACGGTCTAAACTTTGAACCTACAAACTCAAACTTCTGACCATCTATAGGGCTAAACCAAACTTTTTTCTTTTTGCAATCAATGCAAACCTCACACTTAGATAGTTAGTCCATACCGAAGATCACATCGAAATTCGACAATTCTAATATAATCAAATCGACACACAGTGTCTCGTTACGGAGGCACACATCACAATCACCGAGCAAAGAAGAAGCAAACATACATACACCCGAAGGTGTAGCAACAGATAAATCCCTATCAAGACTAACAGGTTCTCTATCCAGTTTAGCAGCAAAATGACTAGACACAAACGTGTGTGTAGCACCCGAATCAAACAGTGCAAAAGTATTTAAACGATTTAAGGTAATGGTTTATGTAACCACGGTGGTGTCGTCTTTCTCCGCCTCTTTCTTAGTCAACGCAAACACACGTCCATGAGTAGACTGCTACGTCCTTGCTGCCCCTGGACAATCCCTCTTTATATGACCAGGCTTGCCACAACTGTAGCACACTATAGTCTTGCCCTAGCATTCACCAAAATGTTGCCTTCCACACTTGCCATATTACGGAACACCAAGTCGGTTATCACCCATTCTAAACTTCTTATTGTCACTGCGGTTACCGCTTGACCACGGCTTCCCATCAAACTTCTGCCTCTGTGAGAAACCTCTTTTCCACTGCATCTACACAGGAGTAAAACTCGATCCAGCAGGTCCGCCTGTCACTAGGTCAGGGTCCTTGGCGATCAACTGCATTTGCTGCAAAATCTCAGAGTACGTAGAGAACTAAAACATAGCGACAGCATTGTAGAGCTCAAATGGCAACCCCTTCTCGAAACGTCAAGCCTTACGCTCCTTAGTGTCCACGAGGTGTGGCGCGTATCGAGAAAGTTCGTCGAACTTTCTTTTGTACTCCACAAGGGAAAGATTTCCCTGCTTCAAACCTATAAACTCCGCTTCCTTTTCCTCTTGCTTCACTAGCAGAAAATACTTCTCCAAGAACAAGGTCTTGAATAAAGCCCACATCATTGGATGCTCGCCAGTACAGTACGCCCTCTTAATCGTATCCTACCAATGACTGGCTCCCTCCTTCAGCATAAAGGAAGCACAGACCACCTTCTGAGTTTCTGAGACGTCAATCAGTAGAAAAATCTTCTCCAACTCCCGAATCTAATTCTCAGGCACTAATTGATTCAGTGATCCATCAAACTCCGGGGGATGAAGATCTTGGAACTGTTTCACCACCACATTAATCCCCGCAAGTTGTTGTGGTTACTGAGTGCCGCTGAACATTCTGAGCCACCAGCCTTTCAATGGCCTCCATAAGATGACTCATAGCATCCCCTAAATTGCTTTCAGGCTCAGAGTGAACATTCCTTGCAAAACGTGGCATCTACATCCAACGAGAAAATAAATCTTACCCAAATTATTCAATAATAATTTGATAAGATACACAGCAAAACCACACTTCTTTTTTTTTTTTTAACAACAAAGCGTTACACAACCAACACATACAATACATACATTATACAATATATACATAATATAGGTATACCCATATATACATATACCATATGTATAAAGTATAATACATATACCATATGTATAATATATACAAACAACAACATCACACAACGGCGAAACCCTAATCGCTAGCAGGATCATCCTATGGATCAAAGTCCTCTGGATCGATTGGCTCAGGCGAATAACCGTAAGGCACGTGGTCGTTGGAACCCATAGACTCCTCCTCGAGGTCCTCGAAGTCCTCCTTGGTATTAGGCGGTCCTCAAAAACCCTTATGCATCTAACTGTACCCACCTGGCCATCTGCTCGTCGGGGCCCTCATCAAACTAATCGAGATACCACATAAGCATATCTTGACGATGATCAGCATCAAGCTGCTCATAACCCACAACAAGTATATAACAATGACCCTCGTCTGGTAACGGTACCACGCGGGTCTGGCCGCTCACGATGAGTGGACTCTGCATCCAACCCTATGTCCCGATATTCTCCACCAATAGTAGACCGACTATCGCCTCTTTGAGATATCCTCCCCCCCGACGATGACTCCCTCCCTGGGGTCACCGTACGAACCACCACCGGCTTCTCTACCTGTAGATCGACTCTTCCATGTAACCAATCAAATAAACGGTCGATCCACTAGCCCATCTAAATAGCACAGTAATGTAAAACATAACAAATAAATATAAACAACTAAAGATAAATCCAAAAGAAAGTCTACCTTGTCATGCAGGTGAACACGGGAGCATCAGCAAGTGCATGTTTAAAAACCTAGGGCTCTGATACCGAAACTGTAATACCCCCTTACCTAAGCCTTAGTTCCCAAGTAAGGTGTGTTAACCATATAATTTTTTTTTTATTTCTTTTTAAATTCGATTTGCTAAAAATGTTTTTAGACAAAACCATAACAAAACCAAAACATTCATTTACTCTTTTAGATCGTTTTACAAACCACACCATAGATAGTATTATTTCAAAATAAATTCAAAGTACACACCCACACCATAAAGGAAAATAATATTTAAAAATACACCATATCATTGACCAAAATAACAAACTAAAAGTGGAAGAACATTGTACATTGATGTGCCCTCCAGTCCACACTCGGACAAGCCCTACTGGTCATCTTTGGAATTATCTGTCACATAAGACTGACAAATGTGAGTGAAAAATACTCAGTAAACAACCGTATGCAAATGCTATATCATGCAGTGTAACACCGTACACCTAAAATTATTATTTTTCCCTCTTTATTTCAAACTGAACACCCACTCTCTTTCCGCGTTTCGTGCATAAAACAGCGCACCTTTGTGGTATGTGGATGAACCACCATTCCAGACAACCCACCGCTATGTTTGGTCAGTGATTCACACAGCGACTATAAATCAGGGTTTGAAAACATGTACCTCGTCGTGCACATTTTGAAAACACAAACCCTTAGGGAAAAATATTTCATTTCACATAAAACAATAAATCACCAAAATTGCTGTATACAAATGAATGCTCATGCCATAATGCATAAGTATAACCAAACAACACAAATTAATACGTAATTACCAAACCGATACCCTGAGTCTTAATTACAAAATGTATCAATTAAAATACCTCACTTAAACACATACATACATATATTAAATACACACATATATAAAATACACATATATATACTACCTACACATATATACATGTATACATATACATGTACATAAATATAATTTATACATATACATAATTATATATATATATATATCCCCATATATAAATATACTCACAAATGCATAGTAATTTAATGCTCAAATTAATATATAAATAATTATTTATATATATAAACTCATACAAAATACACTTGTATATATTTAATTAATACGTACATAAAATACATGTATTGTGTAAAATATAACCATATTTATAATTATACAAACACATGTAAAATAAATTGTAATTGTAAATATATAAATATTAACAATTGAAAATAGATATGTTTATATATATTCATAAAATAATAAATAGTAATATATATATATATATATATATATATATATCTTAAATACTTTAGAATTTATAAAAGACCACAATACCCCTCTAATTTCAAATATTTTCAACTTTACCCTTACTATGAAAAATGACAAAAATACCCGCAATACTTTTAAAAATTTCATTTATGTCCCTACATATCAAATGACCAAAATGCCCTTAACCTTTCTCAAAATTCCATTTATGTCCTTTACATGCAAATGACCAAAGTGCCCTTAAACATTTTCAAAATTCCATTTAAGTTCCTTGCATGCACAATTACCTAAATACCTTTGAATTTTCTTGAAAATTTCTAAAATACCCTTTATAGGTGAAATGACTAAAATACCCCTATAAGTAAAATTTTTCACAAAGCTCCCTACACAAGCCATCCCTCTCCATCCATCACAAACTCATAATTTCATCAAATTAGTTATGTATAACATCAATTCCAACCATTAATTCTATCAATTCATGCTTTATGCCACTAAATTCAAGCTTAAATCAACAAATTCTCAAAACTATAAACTCAACAATTTGGGGGTTTAATCATCTAGCATCATACACATGAATTTAAGCCCAACCTAGCAACAAATCATGGAATCCAAGCATGTATTCATCAAACAAACAAACAAAACACATGAAATTTGCAAGGGATTAAAACAAAGTTAAGTTGCCTACCTTAAATCCAAGCTAGCACACCTCCTCCCAAGCTTTGAAAACCTCCAAAATCAATGCCAAAAACCTTTCCAACACAGCCGACCACTAACCCCAATTTCTCTCTTATATTTCCTTTAATTTTGCAAATTTTTTTAACTTTCTCTCTCTAGCCTTCTCTCTCTCTCTAAGGTGTGGTTAAAAAGCAAGATAAATGTGAAAAAATGGAAGAGGGGTGTCGGCCATGAAGAGGTAAAACATCAATTGGTTTTCTATTTTAATAATAAAATATAATAAAAAGTAAAGATATTTGAATAAATATTAATAAAGAAATGAATAGTGAAAGTCAAAGTGGTCAAACTTTGACCAAGGGCAAATTGGGAAGGAAGGTCACATAAAAAAACATCGTTATGACTTTATCTGAAAAGAAAAATAGGAAGTAAGTGCATCTATAGCCACTGACAATTTAGCAACATGCTTAGCTGAGGTTTTGATAGTGTCCAGTGATTTATTAAAAAATGAATGGATTTTAGACTCGGGATGTTCTTTTCACATGAGTCCAAACAAAACTTGGTTAAAAAATTTTACTGCAAAAGAAAGTAGAACTATTTATATGGGTAATAATCACTCAAGTAAGATGTTGGGAAGTGGGGGCACAATGTTAAAATTACATGATGGGCTAACAAGACAGTTAGCTAATGTAAGATATATTCTTGGACTTAAAAGAAATCTAATTTCCTTACATACTCTTAGATGAGTTGGGATTCTGTTACAAATTTGAGCATGGTTGTTTGAATGTTTATAAAGATGATAATTTGATTTTGAGTGGTATTAAAAAAGAATAGATTGTATGTTTTGAATGGCTTTCATACTACTACTGATAACATATATCCTACTTTTGTTTTGAAATCTGATTTGAATGAGATATGGCATTTAAGGTTACGCCATATGAGCTTGAAAGGTATGCAAGTGCTCAGCAAGCAACACTACTACATATTTAGCTTTTGACGACGCCTAAAAGACATTATCTTAATACATAGATGATGTTTTTCATGCATCATGGAATCGACCGTTTTCGTAGATAGAGGGATTTGATGACTGTTTTTAAGTGTTGTCATAGCTTATATATGACAACGATTTTTATAGATAGTGATGTTAAATGTCACATACTTTAAGAGTTTTGTCTCTTCAAATGTCACATACTTTAAGAGTTTTGTCTCTTCAAATGTCACATACTTTAAGAGTTTTGTCTCTTCAAATGTATTCATTTTTCATTTTTGCAGTACACATCGCATTACTCTCAAACAACATATTGGGAGTTTAATTCTTTATTTGAGGTCAAGCCATAGGACATATGAATATGCTAAATAGGAACCTTAACCATGCACAGTTATGTTCAAAATCTCTAAATAATTCAAGGAGGTAACAATCAATGTTTTTTTTTTCTTTTCGATATTGCACTACTTTTACTATGTAACACACAATCAGTCTATAATCTGGCATTCTGAGGAACATTCATGATCGGATTCATACAAGGAGGTAACCATCAAAGTTTCTTTAACAAACCTATATGATATCACATTACCTTTACTAAGTAATACATAACCAGTCTATAATCTAGCATTTTAAGGATCAAATAAATAGTCAGCATCATAATAGTTCACTCCAGGAGATAATATTAATTAATATTTTATTTTGATTCCATGAGGAATACAAACCAAGGTTTATAATATTGTGAAAATGACGAAGAGCGTGCTTAATATCAAACTCAATATCTTCTGGTGGGTGTAGCTCTTTACCTAACTAATTTACTTATTGTAGATGCAAATTAAGCCTGATGAAATTTGTAAGATACAAAAGTGTGCACATGATACTAAAAAAAGAAACTTTGGACCTTAACACGCCTTCATCAACCTTCTTAAAAAAAACTTAGGTTTCTTAGAAGATTGCATACAGAATGATTAATGTAATTAAAAATATTATCTTTTTTTTTCTACAATTTAAAAGACAAAAATCGATGGAAATGTTAAATAGAATTTAATATTTAAGAATGTGTGGCTACGTATATGATAACGGGACCGATATATCCTTAGCTCAAATTTGTATATAGCCAATATTTAGATCTGTATGTTTATAGCCTATATTTAGTTACAGTTTTTTATTTTTTTAAATATTAGGGGTGGAGGGATTCAGACTTGATCAAGAGAAAACAATAGCTGTGTACCACTTGGCTGTACATGTTGAACCTATATATAGTTGTAGTTGATCATGAGGTAATATTATAAAATTATATATATATATATATATATATATTTTGGACAATGAGCTAATATTTGATAATGCTGATGATATATATATATATATATATTGTGTATATATATATATATATTGGAGTTGTATTAGGTATAGTTATATATAAACTTTATACTAAGTTTAGCAAGTGCAAGTTTTGGTTGGACAAGATAGTCTTTTTGGGTCATGTAATTTATATTGAAGGTATTTTTGTGGACCCATGCAAGGTCGAAGCTGTCTCAAATTGGGAAAGACCTACAAGTGTCACTGAGGTACGATATTTTCCAAGCGTGGCTGGTTACTACCGTTACTTTTTTAAGGGTTTCTCTAATATGGCAGTTCCTCTTCATCATTTAACTCGGAAGGGGGTTAATTTTGACTTAAATTATATATGTGAGTAAGGTTTCTAAGAGTTAAAGTAAAGGTTGACTTCAGAACCTATTTTAATCCTCTTTAATGATAATGAAGGATTTGTGGTGTATTATGATACATCTCATCAAGGTTTGAGTTGTTTCCTTATGCAACATGAGAAAGTTGTTGTATGTGCCTCACGATAACTCAAAACACATGAAGTAAAATATCCTACCCATGACTTGGAATTGGTAGTTGTACATTTTGTTTTAAAGACTTGGAGTCATTACCTTTACAATGCCATGTGTTAGATCTTTACGGACTATAAGAGTCTCAAGTATATTTTCTATCAGAAAGAGTTGAATATGAGACAAAGGAGATGGATGGAGTTGATAAAAGATTATGATTGTGTTGTTGATTACCACCTAGGGAAAGCAAATATGGTTGCTGATGCTTTGAATAACAAGGCTACAGGCTTTCTAGCACATGTGCAAGCGATCTGGTTACCTTTGATTGTGGAGTTAAGGAAAATGGGAGTTAAATTGGATTTGAGTGATTTTGGGGTTCTTTTGGCTTGTTTTCATTGTTCAACCGACACATATTGATCGAATCCGAAAAGCTTAATTTTTTAATTTTTTAACTTATGAAAGTTAAAAGTGAAGTTAATATGGGGCAAATGGTAGATTTTAGTGGTAGAGGAGATGGAACTTTGGTTATGGGTACCAAACTTCGTGTTCCTGCTAATGAAGAAATAAAGGAGATTCATGAGGAGGCACATAGCTACATATGCAATAAATCCAAGAAGCATAAAAATATATTGAACCTTACGAGATCATTACTAGTGACCGGGTATGAGAAGAGAAATTGCAAAGTACATGTATAAGTGTTTGATATCTCAACAAGTAAAAGTGAAGAGACAAAAGCCTTCAGGACTTTTCCAACCATTGTCTATTCTTGAGTGGAAGTGGGAACACATTATTATAGATTTTCTATTCAAGCTTCCTCGTACCTAAATAAGATATAATTTTATTTGGGTGATAATGGATCGACTCACTAAATATACACACTTTTTGCTAGTTAGAGAAACGTATTCTTTACAAACGCTTGTTGAACTATTTGTGGAAGAAATTGTAAGGTTTTATGGTATACATGTGTCTATTGTATCTGATCAGGACACACGATTCACCTTCAGGTTTTGGCAGAGTTTACAAGAAGCTTTAGGTACTAAACTATGTTTTAGTACAATATTTCATCCTTAAACAGATGAGCAATCAGAAAGAACTATTCAAATGTTGGAGAACATGTAGAGATCTTGTGTTTTGTAATTTAAAGGTAACTAAGATTCTCATCTACCATTAATAGAGTTCACCTATAACAATAGTTACTATTCCAGCATCAGTATGACACCATTCGAGGCTTTGTATGGGAGACAATGTAGAATTCCTTTATGTTAGGATAAGGTTGGTGAAAAGAAGCTTATAGGGCACGAGTTTGTACAAATGACTACAAAAAAGGTTAAGATATTCCGTAATAAATTAAAGGAAAGAAAAGTTATGTAGACAATTAGAGGAAAGATCTTGAGTTCGATATTGATGATTGAGTATTTTTGAAGTTGTCACCTTGGCAAGGTGTGGTACGATTTGGAAAATGAGGAAAGCTAAGTCCCATATTTATTGGACCTTATGAGATTATTGAGAGGATTGGTCCAGTAGCTTATCGACTTGCACTACCGACAGAACTATCTCGAATATATTATGTAATCCATGTATCCTTATTGCACAAGTATATTCCTGATCCTTCTCACATACTAGAAACTCCGATAATTGAAATAGAAGATGACTTATCATATGAAGAGCACTCAGTTCATATACTTGATCGGAAGGATTAAGTGCTTCATAATAAGATATTCTACTTATTAAAGTCTTATGAAGAAACCATGCTATGAAGGAAGCCAAATGGGGGCCCGAACAACAAATGCGAGCTCAGTATCCATATCTTTTTCAGAATTAATATATGAATTTTGTGGACAAAATTTCTTTCAAATGGGTAAATTGTAATGACTAGTACCTAGATTTGTACAGTAGAACATATTCGAAAACTGGCGATACTTGTGAATCAGAGCTAAGGTTGGGAAGTTATGAGACTTTGAAATCAGGGGTAAAATCATCTTTTCAACTAAAAAAAAAAATTTTAAACAACCCACAGCCGACCCCACCCCATTTTTCCTTCCTTTTGCTTTTTTTTTCCCCTTTCCCTCTCTTTCTTGTAGATCACCTTTTTATTCTTCTTCTCTCTCTTCTTTTTCTTCTTCTTCTTCTTCTTCCCTTGTTCTTTTTGAAACCCACGGGAAGCAATCCAACCCGCCACCATCGTCGGCTAACAAATTAGAGATGTCCCAACTGTCGATGACCCAAATCCACTGACCACGCACCATTTGTTGCTGTCGTTGCTGAAAAACCGTACCATCACCATCACTCTCTCTCTCTCCTCGGTTCACCATTTTTTGGTGAGTTTTCCAGCAAAAAGAGGGTGCTTTCCCACTCTTTTCGACTTCCTCAACTCGATTCCAAGCTTATTTTTGACTAAAAATGTTTCATTTTATAGGAACCATAAAACACACTTAGACCCGCCACATTTTGAAGAGATTTTGGCTAAACCGGTCACTTTCTGACCAAAGAAGAGGTAGATTTTTTATCCTTGAGTTAAGAGCTTTAATTTGGTATATTATATGTCAATTTTGGTTAAGGTTTGCAAAAATCTCCAAATTTGAAGGTTAGGGTAATTTTGGAATTTTGTATAAATTGGACCTTAATTGGTGTAAATAGATTATTTTGGGTGGTATTAAGGACTATGAAAATATTTAAGAATGATGGATGTAATTAGATTAATGGAATTGAATAATTTGAGGAAGAATTTACAAGTGGCAAAGCTAGATAATTTGTGCACAATAATTACTAATTCGGACTGTTTAAGTGTCGAAAATCTTTGAGTTAAGTTAAACGAAATTAATGAGAATTATTGTTGTATTGTTAGGACCTGCAGCTCATTCAGACACGGAAGTGGACGAACTTAAGGATCAATAGTATCCTATCAGTGAGTAGATTCCATTTAATTGGTTTTTAAATTACTTCTTCTATAAATATTCATAATGAATTTTATATTGTGATTATATTGGAAACAAGGTTATTTATGAAAAATTAGGTATGCTTTTGATATTCTGAATTATAATTATTTTATGGATTATTGTGTTATCAACTAAGTGGTTTGGAATTGATGATGAATTTTCTTTTATGGATTTGATATGTACGCCATGTGTCACCTGGACACAATTTATGATATGATATCAGATTATATGATGACTGTAATCACGCGTATATGTGTTTGATCCATCTCTGCTACACCATAGGACGCTAAGGACAGTACAATGACACTCCTCCCCACCCATCTCTACTATGCCTTGAGACGTCAATAATAGTACGATGGATCAACCCTCCCCTTATGATTTTGGGTAGATGAATTAACATACATGGATATTTGTTATGGAGTAAATGGTGTACTTATGTTCACTCGGTTTCAATTTTTCTAATATTGTTATTACAAATACAAATACTATTATGATTATTATTATTTTATGTATAATGTTTTATGAATCTACTCATTAAGTTAGTCTCATTAGTTTTTATTTTATTTTATGTATAATGTTTTATGAATACCCTAGTTGGATCTTAGCTATCTACAGCTGGATTCCACGCTCCAGGATCACTCACATATCCCATCATGTAATTTTAACACTGTGCCCCCACTTCCCAACACCTTACACAAGTGATTATTACCCATACAAATAATTCTAGTTTCTTTTGTAGTAAAATTTTTAAAGCAAGTCTTGTTTGGACTCTTGTGAAAAGAATATCATGAGTCTAAAATCCATTCATTTTTTACTAAATCACTGGACACTGTCAAAACCTCAGCTAAGCATGTTGCTAAATTATCAGTGGCTACAAATGTACTTGCATCCTATCATGACAATGCCTTTTTATGTGACCTTCCATCTCATAGTGGTAACACTTCTTTCTGACCTTCCTCTTAAAAGTAAAACCAATTTTGTAAATTCATCCAAATTTTCATCAATAGATTCAGAACTATCCATTTTAAAATTAAAGAGAAGTCCTTTTAAATAAACCAGATTAGGAGCAACAATTATTAAGTATAAGGATTCGAGTTTACCCCATAATTCCATAGGAATGTTCATGCCATCTACCTTTCGAATAACATTGTCACTCTGATGAAGGAATATTAGATTGACAGCCATTTCGTCTATTTCTAACTTCCTTGTGAGTTTGTTAGTAGGCCACCTAGATGTATTAGCCTCCAGTGCGTACACATTCTTGTGGTGAGATAGAAGAACCCTTAGTTTCTTTTGTAAACTATCAAAGTTTCCTTTGCCATCCAACAATCCTACCTTGAACCTGGTAGTACTCATCTTTGCCTTGCATGAAGGTAACCTAGACTCTAGAATTTTCTGAAGAACTAGTTTACATCTACCCTAGGAACACTCTAACCTAAGGGTTCTCATACCATTGTTGTGATTTTATGCACTCAATAACTCATGGAAACAACATATCTAAACAAAACGAAAGTCACGACATCTGAAATCTTAATGGCAAAATAAAATAAACTGCCAAACACATAAATTTACCATGGTTCACCCAAGAATGGTTGGGCAACGTCCATGTTGAGCTCGGGTAACCAGAGCTCAGTGCACTAGTTGGCTATGTCTTACACCCTCAATAGAGTTTAGGCCCTCTCATACATAGAACAATAATCTTCAACCCAGATCACCACCCCTAATCACTAGTATGGAGAATGAGAGAAAAACCATAAAAGATTAAAAGAGAAAACAAAGAGAACAAAGAGGAAAGAAACCCTAACTTCTTGGTTGATTCTCTTGGCCATCAACATCAAAGAATAAGAGAAGCTTTAATAGTAGGGTAATGTTAAGAAGCAACGGCTGAGATGAAGAAGCACAAATGCAATCAACGGTCATGCTCTCTTCCATCTAAAACGACACAACATATCATAAATAAGGGTCAAATGACAAAAGCTGGTTACCATTTAGGGTTATCCAAGTTTAAGTCATATAAGTGGAACAACATCCTTTGTTGAGAGTTGTTCCTGCATCACACTCCAACACTTCAATATGTGAACCAATTACTTTTTAACTTGTGTGACTTGAGTATATTGCATATCTTCTTAAAAGAAATTTATTATGATTTATATCTATGATATCATATAAGTTTTACATTCTTGGTTCAAATGATGTTCTTTGAAAAGTATACTTTCCACTATTTTAAGCAATTGTAGAACTATAAGATTACATAAAGAGAGTTCTAGTGACAAGAACTTAAAATGCTTATCTAACATTATTAATTAAATTGTGTTCCACCAAAATTAGGATGTCCCTAGCATTGGAGCTAATGCAAAGATCAGTGCAAAATTGCATGGCATTTTTGCATTGGAAGAACCATAGTAGTAAATGCCACAATTGAAAAGCATGCCATTTTCGATATATACTTGAGCTACAGTTCAAATTTGATTTGAATAACATTTAGGTCAACTTCACATGGTATATATATACACGAAGGACTCACCATATACAATGTAAATATGTTTGAGAAAGCAGCAATTTGTTTCCATTACATACGTACCACTGAACAAAAATTCGATGAAAATTAAAGTTCACGAAAATCGCTCCCCAATTATAATCATATATGTCACCGTTGAGGAGGTACGTATACGTGTTTGGTAATATATATTGATGTGAGGTTTAAGCTCAGATAGTATATAGTGGACTAGCGGGCCCTTATTTAGGAATTGTCCATGAATTAGGACCAGCATTGAATATAATATAATTCTGTCATCAATTTCTAACGTTACAACCTTTATATTTTCTTTCAATTACGTACCTCTACAAATTGCGTAATTTGGATGGATTTTTTTTTTTTTGGCTTCGTAATTGCTTAATTTAGATTATTGTTGTGTCATTGAGTATAATTGATGACGTAATTGATATTAATTTATAGCTTCAGTGCCGTCAGAATAAATAAGATATTCGGCATACGGACTAGTTCATCATGCATACAGAAGCATAATAGCAACACGAATCCTGAATATCCCAATTAATTAAGCAAAGGTTAGTTCTTCGCTTCTCCTCTTCAGCCACAACTCTATTATGCTGATCATCAGTTGTCGTCGCTAGAATAATTGATATCTTGATCTATATGTATGTCTTTCAAAATAAAGAAAAAAGAAGAATATAATATATGTTCTTAATTAAGGTAAATTAAATTAATTAATTAAAGCATATCCAATAATACTCTTTATAATAAAGAGAAATTTTTAAAAAATAAAGAACATTTTTAGAAGTAAGGAAGCAAATTTATTAGACAAATCCAATACTCTCTATTATAGTTTTTATTTTGTTATTTTCAATAGATAATTATAATTTATTCATTTTATTTTTTTAATTTATAATTAAGTAAAATGTAAATATTATATGGAGAATACAAAATTAAATACACATAGAACAAAAGGTGATTTAACTCTCTATATTTAGAAAGTTAAATTCCACTCTTTATTTTAAATATATAATATATAAAATTTATTGTAACTTATTTTTAATCATTTGCTTTTTAAATTAAAAAGCATGAATAACATAAATATTCCTTTAGAGATGTGACAGTCATTTTCGTAAAATTCTAGATCCTCCTGGCTATGTGCTGAAATTAATTCTGGCTAGCTGTGCATGACCCCTATAGTTTAAGGGACAGTGTCTAACGAATTGCACGCGTGCTATCTATTAGTGCATGTGCTATCGATGGCGCCTACTGCTATAAATGTCCATTTTTTTTTTTCGTTGATGTGCTCTTGCAGTACAGTACTGCTGGTTGTGACTACTTTTAGTTATATGTATAGATTATAGTTCACATTATTACGGTGGGACCACATTTTCTACCCAGTAAGAGTACAAAAAAATATTGGCGAAAGTTCCCCACTATCAGTTCAAATCCATTCATACTTGAATTTAGAACATTGGTAGACTTTTATTTCCTTGTATGGCTGCAGGTGCTCATTCATATTAGAAAAAAAAAAGTGAGTAAATTGTACGTGTGACTATGAGTGTGAGTGTGTGCCGATGCACTACAACAAAAAAAAAAAAAGAAGAAATTATTAAGCGACAAAAAGTCTTGCTACAATTTTAAAATTCGTGATTCAAGTCTAAGAATTAGTTATAAAATTACATTTCATAATTGAACTTTCACAAGTTGTTACAATTAGTTACGACATAAACATTGTAGCTACATTTCATAACAAAAGTTCAAAAAAAAAGATATGTGGCACATTGTTTTGTGATAGCTACAAAAAAAATATCATATAACTAATTGGTATAAATTGAATCTGTCTTTAATTTTATACAGTTACAAAAATAAATTTATAGCAAAAATGTTTTTGCGCCAAATTTCCTTGCAAAAAGTTTAATTATGTGGCATGGTTTTTACCATATGCCACAAATCATTTTATTACTAATTTAAATAAAATAAAAAAATATTTTTAATTTTATGTAGCTATAAAAGAAATTTCTAACTAATTGATATAAAATAAAAATAAATTTTTATTTCACACACCTACAAAAACTAATTTATCTCTAATTAGTATTAATAAAAAAAAAATTATTACAAAACTATGTCGTTTAACACCCATTTCAGCCCTAACTTTTACCCCCTCTTCTTCCCCTCTTGTCTCTCATTCTCTTGTCCTGGACCTACAGCACCCTCATCTTTCCACACCCCATATCTTAGCGCCACACACCCAAACTGATAATCGAATAACAAAAATAGATGACCAAAAAATATCATCAACTCGAGTATCTAATGAAGAGCACGGTTTCAAAGTTCCACCACAACAACAATTGGTGAAGCACTTTCCCAGAACTACAAGACCCTCATCATTGCCCACTGCTACTACATGCCTTGAGAAGAGAAACATTTCTCAATGGTGGTCCTACAACAGGTGAAGAAAAATCTGTAAGATCTAAAAGTACCTAATTTTTTTTACAGCGCAAAGAATATCTGATGTGAATATAGAAATTAAACACTGTTGAGGCACACTACCAAAAATTTGACCTACTATGACAATACAAATTTGTCGCTAAACTCCATTTTTTGTCACTGTATTTATGTTCGTGACAAAAATCGATTGTCACTGGGTGGATACAAAAAAGAAGACACTAATTCTACTTTTGTGACAATCAAACGGTATTGTAACTAATGTCCATTTTCATGTGACAATTTGTTACTGTTACCGAATCTTAGGTCCTTTGTGTCAAGAATTTTTATCACAATAAGGTTTAAAATTTATCACTGATTGCATCCTATATTCCTGTCAAACTTCGACTTTCTATGACAATATGGGTTTTAGTGACGAATTGTATTGTTGACACTAAATGTCACTGTGACAAATGGCTTTTGTCACTGATATTATTTGTTACATTGTGTAATATTATCACAATATATAACAGTGACAATGGTTGTTGACACTGAAAGTATTTGTCACATAGGTAACGTTTGTGACAATAACTGTCAGTGATAATTAAAATTGTCACAGAAAATATCTATGCCAATTTTCAATTGACACAAATAACATCCATTCATAAGTTAATAATACAATGACCCCTTTTTTTTTGTCACTGTATGATATTGTGATAGTTTTTTATTTTTCAATGACAAGTAAAATTGTCATAAAAAATATTAGTGTAGAATTTTCAATTGGCACAAATAATTTCCACTATGCACTGATAATACAGTGACCCTATTTTTTTCTTCACTGTAGGATATTGTGATAGTTATTTTGTCACTATAGGATATTAATGTAACGCCCCCTTATCCAAGTCTAGGTTCCCGAGTAAGGTGTGATTACCATTTTTTTTTTCTTTTTAAATTTGATTTGATTAAAACCTTTTGAACAAAGCCACAATAAAAATCAAAGACTTTCCTTTACTCTTTGAGACCGTTTTTCAAACCATACCAAAAACAGTAATACTTTAAAATAAAATAAAGTTTACACACACACACCACAAAGAAAAATATAGTATTTAAAAATACATAATATATTTGCCCTCAAAATACCAAATCAAAAGCGGAAGAACATAGTACTTTGCTGCGCTCTCCAGTCCGCACCCCGCCAATCTCTATTGTTTGGCTTTAGACTTACCTATCACACATGATAGACAACTATGAGTGAAAAACACTCAGTAGGCAACCATATGCAAATGCAAATGTCATGTCATGAAGTGTAACACTGTACACCTAAAATCATCATTTTTTCCTATTTATTTAAAACCGAACAGTCCACTCTCTTTTCGCATTTCGTGCACAAAACACCACACCTCTGTGGTATGCGGATGAAACACCGTTACGGGCGACCAACCACTATATGTGGTCAGTGATTCATAGAGCGACTAAAACAGGGTTTGAACAATGCACCTCGTCGTGCAACCAATTTTTGAAAATACAAACCCACAGGAAAAAATCTTTCATTTCTCATAAAACAATAAACCACCAGAATTGTTCTATGCAAATGAATGCTCATGCTACAATGCACAAATAAAACCAAGCAATACAGTAAAACACATAATTACCAACCGTCCTATTCCAACACCCATAATTACCGAATTGCCCTTGCTCAATCAACAACTATAATTCACTTAACCATACTGATGTAATTACCGAAATGCCATTGGATATGTCGGAAATTACCAAGATACCCCTCGAGTAAATGAAAAATTACCAAAATACCTCTCAATAGGCATGTGGTTAATTACCATTCTACTCTCGGTAAAATAACAAAATTAATAAATTCCATCAACATATGCATTTACAACACAAGTATAAACACCTATATAAATAAATGCGTATATAGAAATACACACACATAAATACACATTCATGTACACATATCCATATACATAAACACATATATACACACCTATATATGTATACACATTTTTTATATACATATATACACACACAAATATAATTTGCATATATACATAATCACATATACACATTCACATAAATACATATATAAAATACACACATATAAATACATACTCACATACACATATATGTACACAAACACATTTATACACACCCATATATGTATACACGTATTTTATACACATATACATGCATACAAATATAATTTATACATACACCTACTTATATATATATATATACCCCCATGTATAAACATACTCACAAATGCATAGTAATTAAATATTCCAATTAATACATAAATAATTATTTATATATATAAACCTATACAAAATACACTTACATATATTTAATTAATACATACATAAAATATATATATTTTGTAAAATATATTTATATTTATAATTATACAAACACATGCAAAATAAATTGTATTTGTAAATATATAAATATTAATAATTGAAAAAATATATATATTTATATATATTCATAAAATAACAAATAGTAATATATATATATATATTAAATAATTTGGAATTTGAAAAAGACCACAATACCCCTCTAATTCTAAATATTTTTAACTTTACCCCTACTATGAAAAATAACGAAAATACCCTCAACAATTTCAAAAGTTATATTTACGTCCCTACATGTCAAATGATCAAAATGCCCTTGACCTTTTTCCAAAATTCCAATTATATCTTTTACATGCAAATGACCAAAGTGCCCTTAAACATTTTCAAAAATCCTATTTAAGTCCCTTGCATGCAAAATGATCTAAATACCCTTAAACTTTTTAAAATTCTTAAAATACCCTTTATAGGTAAAATGACTAAAATACCCCCACCTATACAATTTTGCTCATAGCTTCCTACAAAACCGTCCCTTTCCATCTATCACAATCCAAGTGATTTCATCACAAATTCATCAAATTAACAAAGTCTACAAACATTTTCATCAATCAATTTCATGAATTCATGCATTAATCCAACAAATTCAAGCATTTAACACTAATTCAATTACACCCGAAGCTTAACAATTGGGGATTTCACCAACCAATTCATTGTATATTAAATTAAACACCATCCATCATTAATTTCATAATTTCAAGCAAGAATACACCAAATTAACCAACTAAAACTCATGGATTTGCAATAAAATAAAAATGGGTATAGTTGCCTACCTTGATTTAAGTTTGAAAGCAAGCAAACCCAACCTTTGAAAAGCACTCAAGCTTTGCCAAAATCCCCTCTTGATGATTGGCCACTTCTTTCTTGAATTTGCTTTTAAATTTTCCAATTTTTCACCTTTTTCTCTCTCAAGCTCTCTCTATCTCTCTCTTAACTTGTAATTGGAAAGCAAATGAGTTGGTGAAAAAGTAAGACAACAGTGAAAAGAAGAAGAAGGGTGTCGGCTATAAAGAATACAATTACTAACTGCCAACCTTTTTTTCTTTCTTAGTAATATTTTCAAGTTAAAGTAAAAGATATTTACATATATAATATTTAAATAATTGAAATTGTAAAGCAAAAGTGGGAGAGTCGGCCATGAGGTATTCCATTCCCAATTGCCAACTTATTTATCAATTAAATAATTATATAACAAAATAAAGTAAAAGATATTATTAAATATATTAATATTTTAATAAATAGTGAAAGTCAAAGTGGCCAAACTTTGACCAAGGGCAAATTGGGAAGAAAAATTTCCTCAACTCCCCACTCTACTCGCCCTAAAAATGCTCGAGGAATTCAAAACCTCGCTTCAAAGGAAAAGGCTAAACCAAGATAAAATCAAGATTGTTGTTTCATCAAATAGCTTCAATTATGTTTTTTGGCAAAATTATTGTGTAATTTGTTTTTGGCAATTGTACATTGTGTAATTTTCACAATACTTTGGTGCATTTGTCACTATCCTTTAATATTATCATGCTTATTTTACCGATTGTAACAAATGGGTTTTCATGCATTACTTATAATATATAATAATGTAGCACTTACAATATTTGCTCATAAATATGCACAAAAAAGCATAATTTTTCATTGAAGCATATCATTCAAAATCTATGCTTCCGTGAAAAAGTATCTCATTTTTCCATCTTGCACATCCTAAACTATTACATATCACTGTCTTCTCAAAATATATGCTAAGATTTTTAGATCTAATCGATTACATAATACCTTAATACCTAATTAAAGAGTATGTTGCTAAATAAAACTTTCCCAATATTAAAACATACTATATGCAATACCTAAAAAAGTATGTTCCATATGTAACCAAAATTAATACACTCACAATAACTAATCTATGTCCAAGTACCATTTGCGGAAGGCCAAAGTAGAAAAGTTCTTCTTAATTGTTGCAAGCGACTGCTGTGCCTTGGGCAATCTCAATGGGTTGTGGCCGATATCAAAGTTTTTCATGTAATGGTTGCATTCTACATCTTCTCTGACATATACTTTTCCTAAACATTAACAAACGGTTATTGGACACATTAGGTTGCAACATGGGCTGATATCTATTTACACAAGAAATCTCCAATTCATTTTCACAAACAATCTTAATGCACAGAGAAAAACTTTCATCATTTATCTAGTTATATTGTCCCTCTTAAATGTAGGAATTAAAAAACCAGGCATGTGGACCATTCAATACTCCATTGATATTACAATAATTTAGTTCTCAATTCAGTTTATCAATTACTCATGAAAGCAAACTTCTTTAATCAAAGAAATAGCCATCTTCATGCTAATTTTGATTGAATCATACCAAGATATCTTCCATTTTATGTTGTTTCTTTTATAGTAAAAATGGTTATGCCCAATTAAATATGAGCCCAGCTATTCAGGTAGGTGATTTAACATTTGATTTACGACAATCCATGTCAACATTTCATTATAACATGGTCAGTCAGTCATACATGATAGCAGTGTTTTAACTCTTAAAACACAATTTTTACTTTTACCGGGAATATTTTGTTTATAACATCTAAATCTAATGAAATTCATTTTTGTTAAAAGTTTCAAATAATTTGAACATGACCACAATGTTGGAATACTAACATGATCTCTTGAAAAGAGTTTTGTTTTGAAACTCTATAGTTATAACATATGCATAAAAATCAATTACTAACATGATCTCTTAAAGTTCTACGTCTAGTTAAGGATGTAGTCAGTATTGTAAGTGCTCAATTTCTCTTACATTTAGCCTTGTTGAGTAGACTGCTAACCATTTCTTTGATTGCTTGAGATTCCTATACATATCATCACTTTCATTCGTAGTTTATGATTTTATTCGTGGTTGTGTTTAACAAATTATGTTGAATATTTATAGTTATATTTTTTGAATAATAGTTTATGCTTTTTGTTTTTGTTGATTGTTGGGAACAATATGTTATAACTTGTGTTTTTGTTTTGAACAATGGATTAACTTGTGTTTAGAAATTTTTTTATTTTATTTATATTATATTTGTTATGCATTTAATAGGTGTATATGAATTTTGGTGATATTGATTTGATTTTGTTTAAAGACGATGGCGATAACGAGCTTATTTTTATTTTTATTTTTCTATGCTTAGTTTACAATGAATATGCCCAAATATAATCTTTAAGGCAACCATGTAGAACTTCCCTATTTAGAGGTCATGATTATGTATTAGAATTGCTAAATGGTCATGAAAGTAGATGATGTGATTGTTTTAGAATAGACAAAAGCGTGTTTATAACGTTTTGTGAAGAGTTGAAAAGTGAGACAAATTTAAAAAACTCTAAGTTTGTTATAGTTCAAGAAAAAGTTACAATATTTTTATTAACCATATATCATAATGAAAGGAATTATCTAGTAGCTGAAAGATTTCAACATTAAAGAAAAATTATTTCAACATATTTTAATCATGTTCTGAAAAAGGTCTGCATGACCACTGAAATATATATATATTGTCCTTCTAACTTTGATGTTGTTTCTTCTGGAATTAGATTCAATATAAAGTATTATCCATTTTTTAAGGTAATTTTTTAATATTATAATACTATATATTTCAATTTAAAATTATTTTTATAAAAAGTTATGAATTTAATTATGTTATCTATATTTGTTATGGTAAAGAATTGTATCAGTTCTATTGATGGGACTCACATTGATGTACACATTCCACAAAATCAACAAATTCCATTTCGTGGTAGAAAAACAAATACTACACAGAATGTAATGTAATGTATATGTGCTTGTTCATTTGACATGCGTTTCACATTTGTTATGTCTAGCTAGGAAGGAACCGCTAATGACTCTTGAGTACTATTGGTGTAATACCCCCTTACCCAAGTCTAGGTTCCCGAGTAAGGTGTGTTAATCATAAAAAATTTTCTTTTTTAGGTTTGATTTGCTAAAAACATTTTCGGATAAATCCATGACAAAACCAAAACATTCCTTTACGCTTTGAGATTATTTTGTAAATTACACAATATACAGTAATATTTTAAAAATAAATCCAAAATATACACCTACACTATAAAGGAAAATAATATTTAAAAATATATATTATCATTGCCCAAAATAACAAACCAAAATGTGGAAGAAGATTCTACTATACTGCGCTCTCCGGTACGCACCCTGCCAAGCCCTACCGCTCAACTTTGGACTTACCTACCACACAGAACAAACAACTATAAGTGAAAAACTTTCAGTAGGCAACTAAATGCAAATGTCAATGCTATGTCATGTAGCGTAACACTATACGCCTAAAACCATTATTATTCTCCTATTTATTTTAAACCAAACAACTCACACTCTTTCCGAGTTTCATGTACAAAATACCACATATCTGTGGTATGCGGATGAACCACTGTTCTGGAAAACCCACCTCGACTTGTGGTCAGTGATTTACAGAGCGACAAAAATAGGATTTGAGCCATGCATCTCATCGTGCAACTAATTTTTAAAAATACAAACTCACAAGGAAAATTCTTTCATTTCATATAAAACAGTAAATCACTAAAATTACTCTATGCAAATGAATGTTCATGCCACAATATACAAGTACAACCAGGCAACCCAAATAAACAAGTAATTACCAACCATCCTATTCTAATAACCGTAACTACTGAAATGCCCCTACTTAAAATGACGATTCCAAATCACCTAAACATACTGATATAATTACCGAAATGTCATTCGCCACTTCAGAAATTACCAAGATATCCCTCAAGTATGTGAAAAATTATCAAAATATCCATCAATAAATATATGAATAATTACCATCCTACCCTCAGTTAATTAACAATTTAGTAGTAATCAGACAAACCAGACATGTATATATACAACCACTCCAGCACACATATACACATCAAACCACGTACATATTTATAAACATAACTATAAACACATACACATAAATACATACATATAAATACATACTCACATACACATATATATACACACCCATATATGTATACACGTATTTTTGTACACATATACATGCACACAAATACAATTTATATATATTCATAATTATATATATATATACCCCCATATATAAATATACTCACAAATATATACAGTACTTTAATACTCAATTTACACGATTACATATATTTAAAAAATATGTACATAAAATATATATATATTGTAAATTATAACTATATTTATATTATACAAACTCATGTAAAACAAATTGTATTTTTATCCCTACTACAAAAAATGATGAAAATACCCTTAAAATTTTTAAAAATTCCATATACGTCCCTACATGCCAATTGACCAAAATGCCCTTGACCTTTTTGAAAATTTCATTTATGTCCCTTACATGCAAATGATGTCCTTAAACTTTTTCAAAAATTTCATTCAAGTCCCTTGCATGCAAAATGACCTCAATACCCTTAAACTTTTAAAAATTCCTAAAATACCCTTTATAAGTGAAATGACTAAAATACCCTTACAAGTAAAGTTTTTTACAAAGTTTCCTACACATGGCTGTTCCTTCCTATCCATTGCAATCTATCAAATTTCCACAAATTCCATCAAATTAAGCATGCACAACACCAAATTCATCAACCCAATTCCTCAATCTATAATTAAATCCAACAATTTCATGCTTTACATCACAATTTCTACAAAACCTAAACCCAAACAATTGGAGATTTAATCAACCAACCCAATACACATGGAATTAAGTTCAACCCATCATCAATTCAATTATTCCAAGCATAAATACATCAAATAATCAAGCAAAACTCATGAAAATATGCAAGAAAATAAAAATGGATAGTTGCCTACTTTTTCTCCCAAGCTAGAAACAACCAAACCAAGTCCTTGAAAATCACCCAAGCTTTGCCAAAAACCCCCCACTTGATGGCTGACCACTAACCTCCAATTCCCACTTGAAATTTTCTTGAATTTTGCAAAATTTTCTATTCACTCTCTCTAGAATTTTCTCTCTCTCTCTCTAGAATTTTCTCTCTCTCTCTAGGTTGAAAATGAAACAAGAAAAGTGCAAAATATGATGGCGGTGGTCGGCTACACAAGGTAAAAATATCACATTTTTCCAACTTTAAATAATAATAAAACAAGTAAAAAGTAAAGATATTTAAATATATTATTAAAATAGTGAATAGTAAAAGTCAAACTTGGTAAAATATTGACCAAGGGCAAAATGGGTAGAAAATTTTTCTCAACTCCCCACGGGGTACTCTCAGCCCTTACAAAATACCTGGGCAGTTCAGAAGTTGTTCGTTTTGGTGAAAAAAGCGAAACTGCGATAATAATTGAAAACGCGTTTGAAAATCAACAGTTTCAAAAAAATAACTTGGTTATTATAGTTGAAGTCTATTTCTAATCCCGATAACAAATTCCTTTGCCAATAAGAGGTATTTATTATGATATTTATATTTATTTTATAATTTTTATTCTAGATATCATTTAATTTTATATTTATATAATGTGTTTTTTTTAGTAGATAAGTATAATGTTGTTGATTTGGGATATCCAAATATACTTGGATTTTTATCACCTTACTGAGGAGAAAGATATCACTTATGTGATTTCAAGGGTTATAGGCGACAACCTTAAGAATTATTTAACTACCGGCATTCATCACTACAGAATGTCATTGAGCAGTGTTTTAGAGTGCTAAAAGCTAAATTTTCAATCTTAAAACAAATGTGTCCATATCCCATGTTCACACAGCCATATATACTTATAGTTTGCTGTACTTTTCATAACTTCATCGAACTATATGCTCATCAATTCTTTTATTTCAAGAGTTTAATGATGAATTATTGATTACTGATAATGATAATGTATAAAATGAGATAAGTAGTACACAAATGTCAATCAATATTAGTTAAAATGATATTACGCTCTTAGCTCAAGTGAGCAGTGGCGGATCCAGGAATTGAAAAGAGAATGGGCTAAAATTTTCCTAAATTTACCGACTACTAATTGTAGAATAATCTAGCGGCTGTTTTGATAATTTTTTAAAAGAAATAAATATTTTTTTTCTTTGTTCAAAACAAAATGTGTCAAAATTATTAAAAATATATAAAACTCGACTGTACGAGTAAATTATATTACTAAAATAAAACATACACACCACATATAAATGATGGGACAAATACAACAAATGAAGGGATAAATACAAAAAAAATACTATCTAAGTTGCTCTCTGCGTTTCTTCATAGTATAAAACTCATCAATGATTGATTCATTATCAATACTATTTGAAAACTCTCTTTCTATGTGGATGATCATATAATCACCAAGGAACTCATCTTCTATCTTGTTACGAAGCCGATTCTTGATAAGTTCATAGATGAAAACTCACGTTCTGTTGTTGATGTAGAAACAGGAAGAGTCAATACCAAACAAATCAATTTAGAAATCAAATGGTAGTCCTGCGCCAAGCCTGTTTCAACTAATTGGCGATATAGTTTAGAAATGGAATCGATATGCTGGTAGTTCGGATGACGATCTATTTCAGACTTATAAAACCCCAATAGTGTTCTTAAAGCATACAATTCAGAAGTAGTGAAGTCTTCAGGATAGAATTTCTTAGCAAGATTGCATATATCATCCACATTAAATGATTTGAAGCCATGACAAGGATCCAATGCTGAATTAAGAGAAAGCAGTTCCACTGTTTTATTTGAAAATCTATTACTTAACTCCATTATCTGAAAATCTATTACAGCATTAAATATATCAACTCGATAACGATGCATAACTGTAATATAATCTTTTTATTAACAAGAACGACCTGTACCAATAATATGAAGGGCATTCATATCGGGAATCACAATATTATATTGTTCACAAAAAGATAGGACACTTTCAAATAAATCATCCCAACTACCATCTCTCAACGTTTGAAGTTTTGACTTTATCTTTGAAATAAGGTTCAAAGCTCTTACAATATCTTGAGATTTTTTCTGAAATATTTGACAAAGAAAATCAGTCAATCCCATAACCTGGTTCAATAAAAGTAAGACAAACACAAAGTCAAATGAGGTAATGGCATTATAATATTGCTCAGCTTCACCACGAAATTGTTGATTTGGTCCATTTTCAGCGATGTCCAAAAGAAGTGTTTGTGTTGAACCAAATAACTCAATTAAACTCCTTATAGAATTAAAATGAGAACCCCAATGAGTAGTTCCAGGTCATCGTAAAGTACAACTTTGATTTGCCTCTCTACCTGTCCCAAGTTTTCCAATTCTTAACAACTCATCAACTTCAGATTTTCGAGTAAGTTTTAACTCGGATTGACGCTTGGCGGAAGCATAAATGAAACTTACAACATTATTCAAGATTGAAAATAATCTCCAAACAACCTTAACATCTTTAGCTGAAGCATTTAAAGCTAGTTGCAATCGATGAGCAAAACAATGCACATAATATGCATATAGACAATCTTCCAAAAATAATGCTTGCAACCCATTCCATGCACTACGCATATTGCTAGCACCATCATATCCTTGACCACTCAAATTCTCAGCTTGAAGGTTGTATTTAACTAAAGCATTGGATATTTCGTTCTTAAGTGTTAAAGCAATAGTGTCAGGAATGCTCACAATGTCAAAAAACCATTCTCTTATAAATCCATCACAATCAACAAATCTTAGGATGATAGCCATTTGCTCTTTATTAGATTCATCAACTGCTTCATTAACAAGAATACAAAATTTACTATCCCCAATTTCTTCACGCATCTTATTCCTCACATTGTTAGCAAATATATGCAAAACCTCCTTTTGTATTGTTGGTGCAATATACTTGGCATTTCCGGGAGCTTTATCAAGGACAACATTGTCAACTTCAACACTACATCTTGCAAAAGCCCTTATAAGCTCAATAAAATTCCCCCGATTAGATGAGTCATCGGATTCATCATGACCTCTAAAAGCCAATGCTTGATTTGCTAAAAATCTAACACTTTCTATTGTGATGTTTAACTGTAATCGATTCTATGCTACTTGTTGAAAAGATTGTGCATTCATGACTGTGTTAATATGTTGAGATGGGTCCCCCAAGCCATGCCAATCTATCATAGCACGTTGATGTGCTAAAGTTTCACAATGAGCAAGAAATGCACAATGTTGTTCACCAATTCTCTTCCAACTCATAAACCCATCAACAACGAAAGTCTTGTACTTTTTACTGTAAAAAAGAAAACAAGCAAAATAAAATGCCTTATCTTTAGCAACAAAATACTCAAGCCAAGGAAATTGTTTAAACCAGCCATATTGAAATCGTTGAGATTGCACTCCATCTACGAGACTAGGATACACCCTTAGTTTGGGTTGAATAATATATGCTCTTCGAATGTCATCATGTTTATTAATGAGATATTCACTTATTTGACAACATAATCCCGGATCACGTTCCATACTAGTAGCATCAAGACCATGATCCTCTCTTTGAGACTCAAATGCTTGTGATTCAATATTTTCAGATACCACTCTTTCACAATTAGAAGGTCCAAATGATGAAGAATCATAAGGTACCATACTTGATGATTCATTACTTTTTTTCTTAAAAGAAAGAAAGAATTCCTTTTAACTTTTTCGAATTTCACTCACTATCTGACATCCTAAAAATTTTTTGCCCACACATGACACAAGTATTAGTATACAATGTAATTTCCAAACCCCCAAATTGTCAAATTAAAATTCAGCAACCAATCCACATACCAATCAATCACATAATTCAGTAATAAAATTAAAATTCAGCAATCAGTCCTAAGTACCAATCAGTCAAATTCAGTAATAATCCACCAATCCATCCACAATAATAATCACATATTTCAGAAATAATCCAATAATTCACAATACCAATCACATAATTTAGTAATAATTCAGTAATCAATCCATAATACCAATTCAGTGATCAATCCACAATACCAATTTAGTAATCAATCCAATATTGACTCACCTGGAGTTGCCGAATAAAATAATTGATTTGGAGCTCTAATTGATTCGGCAGCACTTAGTGGAATGTGTGTTGTAGTTGATTTATGGGACCTATGGGTGGAGTTGCCGAATAAAATAATCTCACTTTCCACATTTTCCCTTGAACATTCTAATGAACCAATATTAAATTGAAACATCAGCAAATTAATGGCATCCTCTATTCCTGTAGTAGAATAAATAATATTTTATATTTAATTATTTATTGCTTTTGCTATCAAATACCATAAACAATATGCTCCACTAGAAAATTCCCAGAGCTAAAAGCCTAAAACTTAATTTGACTCACGAAATCCAGTCCAAATTTACAACCCTTACAGCTCAAACACATCTAATTGCCCTTAAAAAAAATATACTTCAAATATTTCCACGCAAAAAAGAAACACCAAAGAAGCAAAAAAGAAAAATTCAAAATTGAAAGCTAAAAATGAAAATTAAATAAGAAAAAGCATAATGAAATTCCGAGCTGAAATTGAAGTGAGATTTACCTTGAAAATGGGAGGACTGAGGAGATGGAGTTAACAGAGAACCTCGATTTGATCTGAAAGTGGAGCTGTAAATTAGAGACGCTGAGAAAATAGGGTTTGGGACCTTGGGTTAAGGGGTTGGGCTTGGACATGGGCTGCAAGGTTCTTTTTTTTTTTAACATGAACTACATGGGGCTGGAGGAAATATATTATATATATAAGCTAATTTTTTTTTTTTTACCTGGGCTGTAGCCCATGCAGCCCAGCACATAGGTCCGCCACTGCAAGTGAGGGATCGAATTGTAGATCGACTTTGGACCACCTTTCAACATTAGATTGTATATTATTTTTGTGTTCGATGATTTATAATGATTGTAAAGTTTAAATTTTATGTGTTTGACATATATTTGTATTTGGTTATTTATATTTTATCTTTTATTTATAATCTGAGATATATCACAGTTCTATAATTAAGATCTGCATTTGGCATTTTGGATATAAGTTTTGGATTTATATCGTGCATTTTATATGTAAATTTTGGTTTTGAATTCTTAGTGTGGTTTATATATATAAATTTTTTTAAAAAATACAAAGTTTTTCTAAAAAAAAAAACCAAAAACAAAAATGGTTACCAAGCAAGTTTTCTTTTTTTTTTTTCTTCCAAAAATCGAAAACAAAAAATGGTTACCAAATGGATTTTCTTTTCCTAAAAATACAAACCAAAAACAAAAATGATTACCATGTGAGTTTTTTTTTTTTCCAAAAATCAGAAACAAAAATGGTTACCAAACAAGTTTTTTTATAAATAATAAATAAAAATTAAAAATAAAACAAAAGAATTAAAAATTAAAAATTAAAAATGACTGCATTATCAAACAAGACCTTAAGCTTTTGGTATTTGTTTTTATTTTCTTTTTTCCTTTCTTTCCTCGTTTCGTTTTCTTTTTTAGTTACATTTTTCTAGAATCCCATAACCCCTTCTTTTTCCTGTGGTGTTTGAAATTTCTAGGGAAAGCAAAAAAGAAAAAAAATAGATCAAGACAAACTTCAATTGACACCGAACAAATTTTGTGTCCACAGAAGTTAAAATTTCTACGAAAACAAAAAGGCAAAAAATTCTTTAAAAAATAACTAATACTAATAACTTCGATGGACACTGAAGTTAAAATTCTTATATATATATATATATATATATATATATATATATATATAAGAACTAATACTAATAAATCATGATAAATTTTGGTGGAATTTGGTGTTCACTGAAGTTAAAATTCATAAGAAAAAAATTTGAAAAAATATATATCAGATTTTTGGTGTCCACCAAAGTTAAAATTCCTTAGAAAAGGAAAAAATATATATATATCAATGGTAAAATTCCTTAGAAATAAATTGAAAAAAAAATAAAAAATATATATATAAGACAAACTTCGGTCCACAGAAGTTAAAATTCCTAAGAACGTAAAGAAAAAAAATTAGAATAAGATTTGAAATGATTTTACAAACTATCTATAGAATGAAAATAAGATGAATAACAAAGATAAGATGAGAATGACAATCATATCCTTATCTTATTGTATCTTTTTTGTAAACAAAAAAAGGAAAAAAAAAAAACAAAAAACAAAAAAGAATAAAAAAAGCTATGACAAAATATATTGGTGAGCTTGAAATATTAGTATTTGGATGAGTTTTTAATTTAATATTTAAATTAGGATTGTTGAACAAAGAAGAGGAAAACAAAAAAGACGGTAAAGAAGAAGAGGCGAATAAAAGATGGACAAGTAAAAGCCTAAGTTATTTTTTATTATGAAAATTGACTAAAATTTTAACTCTATAAAAAATTTTACATAAAAGTTCAACTAAGTATTGACATGGGCATGACATGAGAAAACCCACTACAAAAAAGTGAGATTTAGCAACAAATCAATTATGTAGCTGAATGTCTTTTTTAATAACTATAATATAATAAGTTACAAAAAATGCTCGTGACTAAATGACCTTAACAAAATATCAAGAGTATTGAAAAAAAAAATTCATAACTGAATAGTCATATTTTATTACGAGTGACTTGTCATAGTTAATATTATGACGTTTAATTATGAAGTAATATGTAGCAAATTTTTTTTTTTTTCATAACAAAATAATATGTTCATAGCTGATATGTATTAATTGTTTTTCTGTTTAGTCACGAAACTCAATCATTCACAAATATATTTCGTAGCTCAAAACTTTGTTACATATACAAAATTCATGGCTAAAATTTAACAACGAAAATAAATTTCATAACTAAAATTCAACTACAAACTATATTTTGTTACCGTCAGTTATCAACTATGAATTAATTGTTTGTCGCGTGCACTACTGACAAAATAATTTTGTAGCTAAGGCCTATATTGATTATTAACATATAAATTATTATTTTTCTATATAAATTTTCACATGTACAAAATTATACTATTAGTATTACATTACATATCTTTCAAACATCATAAAATATTTAATTTAAATGAAATTATTTTATTAATAATGAAAACATAAATTGTTATATACAATAGTAACCTTTCATTACAAAAGTACTAAATAATATTCCTAAAATAATCTAACAACTATATATTTGAAATTACACTCAAGTATCATATTTACAATTTAACCACCTTGTAGACTTTCAACCAATGTCCTTGGTACTTGCATATGTGTTCTAGGGCTTTGATCTTATAGGAGTTGATCTTGTACACCCTTATCCTCTACTTGAATATATGTTTTAGGGGGTGTAAATCTTACACACCTTCATTCTCTACCTGCACTTATAAACTCACTTGACTTTAAATAATAAAATCTTCCATTTGATATATTACCCTGTTAATAAATTAAATTTTACAAAGATAAACCAAGTTGAAAACTATCTAAAAGAACAACTAAGACCATAGCAAAAGCACCATAAACAGATAACAAGTAATCCATCACCCTAATTTCTAATCATCAACAAAATAGTATAAAAAGTAAAACTCAAATCAAAGTCCAACCATGGATCAGAAACATCGATACATCACCATCATTAAGTCCAGAATTTTTTATTTTTCTACATACACATGATAATTGTTTCATTCAAATAAGGACTAAGCTGTGAATGCACGGTTTCTATTTCCAAACAAGTCCAATTGTGTTGCTTCCCAAACAAATTTGATTTTATCTAAAAAAAAGGAGAAAGATAAATACATGGATGCACACAATATATATACACACACTATATATTTTGGAACAATTACATGGCAAATGAGACTTCAAGGATTACAAAGCATCAAGAACATTACAAAATCAAACAAGAGCCAAGTGTGAAGCCCAACCTAAGAGTTGCAATATAGAGGGGTCCTCCAAAGGTCAAGCCGAAGAAAAGAGCGGGAAAGTTTATGGAACCTACAATAGTGCCAAGCATACCATCAATTGCCGCATGGAACACAACAGAATTCCAAGCAACTGCAAGGCTCATCACAAAACATTCTCACAGTTCAAGTGAATGAAGTGGTGGCAAGGATGTTTGCAAACACATTTCTTGGAAAGTAACTTAAGCTTGGAGTTTTCAAGCATGCATGCAAGGACGTAAATGCTCACAAGCATGGGTATTTGTCAAAAATTGTACTCTTACCAAAAGGACAAGACTTTTTCCAATCCGAGTTTGGTTATGCAAATTTGGTTTCCACAATTGTTTCTTAATCACATTTGGGGTTTTGAAATAAAGCTTGCAAGAGAGGAAAGTGTGATTTTTTAAACATAATAATCCCACATTTACATTTATATTGGACTGAAATCAATCAAGAAAAGTTCAAGAAGAGAAAATTCAAAGAACTTCAAAATGGGTGTTCTCACAAACCAATTGGGAAAGAAAAACAGAGAAAGAAAAAGGGAATGCATATATATATATATATATATATATCGAGAGAGAGAGAGAGAGAGAGCTTGTATAGCAACTTCAATTAAATACGGTACATAATGCTTGGCGAGTAAGTTTCTATGGCTAGCTTTTATTTGATGTATTGTCAAGTCATGTATACACATATGAGGAAATTAAAAAGAAAAAGCAAGAGAAATTTCCAGAACATTGACTTCAGCCGCTAAGTCAAGTGGCTAAACGCAGACATTTTGAATAAGATCGTCCGCCTCATGGACTTGGATCATATCCACTAGTCCAAGCTTTCCATTACACTCTTAGCAATTAGGAATGAATAGCCCTTCTAATTATGATAACCCAAACAAAAGAAGCCCCCCAAAATGTGAAGTTTTCACAAATTAAGTAGTAAAATACAAATAATCCCAACCAAACTAATTACACACCCAAGTAGTGCAATATTTCCTTAAAAAAATATATAAAAAAATGAAACCCAATTAACCCTGCACATTTGACATTTCAGAATCTTTTAAATTAAAACCAACGTAACCTACCATGCATTTCAAGTCAGTTCATGTTTAGGAATTAAAACTGCGTACGTACAACATGCAACTGTTTGACCAACTTCAAAGAACTGATTAAAGTATATTCAGCTACCAACAGATTTTTTGAGGTGAATTTGAGTTGCATATATACATGCAGATGCAATACAGTAGTCTCTCCAAAGTCCAAACCACATAAAAATGAAACCAACAAAAAATAATAATAATAATAAAATTAAGCAGATAAATAGAAGACTTTATTATATGGAAAAAAAAAAAAAAGGACATCGATGCATCGCTTTGAATGACATATATTTGAATCAGTGAAATGAAATTAAAATCACAAATGAAGAAGGCATGAACTATAAAGCATATCATGCATGACACGTATTAATTTACACCAGAGTTTCCATGAATGGATGTGACAATTTCACTGCATTTGCAAGGATAAGTAGTACTATACTTCCCTATTTTTTCCCTAATAGATGGTTAAAATGTGTATATAAAGTACTGCGCATGTGCTCCAGTGAGAACACAACACACAATTTCATAATATTTGTTGCTCATATCAGATGCTTTTCATGTAACTATATATCATGGCTGTCAAATCGCACAGCCACCCATTGATCACCATGCATGCTCCACATTTTAAGCTGAAAAGTCCAGGCCTCACAGTAGTACTACACTACTTGAAACCTCTCCTCCATCCAAAATCATTTTCTTTCTCCATTGAAACTATAAGCATAACAGGGCAGGCCTCCAATCAATAATAGATATACAAGACCAAAATCATAAGTTTTTCATGCCTTCACCAAACAATTATAACAAAAGAAGATTCTTGCGAGTTATATATTTTGTATACATACATATATAGTCATGCAATAAATGTGTGCATGCAATTGGCTCTTGTAATTAAGCATTGATTTCTCTTACACAAACACCTTTCATTTCATAGATATTGTATAAGAGAAAGAGTACTATTTCATATATATTGTTTATAAAAACTTCATGCATATAAACCCCATTCTCTGATTCTTATGAGCCAAAGAGAACTATGTTGTTTAATTTTGTACACCTTTTCTTGTACAAATAGATAGAGCTAGAGTGGGCAATATCTGAGTGGTGTATACGCGAGGAGGTTGCTTGCTCGATTTACGGGAAGCTTATTGACAACTTTAATCAAACAGCTAACGTGCAATACAAGCTGAACAAAATGGATATCGGATGCGTGGAGCTACGCACAGCCCACACCCAAATAAAATGAGTCCAGACCCAAATGAAATGGGTCGGCACCAAAGTCATATTAGTTGACTTTGTCAAAAAATAAATGCAAAATAGAAAGCAAATTTCTTTAATTTTCAAATCTAGAAAACATGGTTCAAAGTTTTTGACATGTAATTTTTGCATAATTATGATTCCTTTGCAACTTCATCACTGCATTAATAATCAACCAGACCATGATAAGGCTTGTGATTGGATTATATGACACACACATATATATAGTGAGGTAGTTTGACAGTATAGTATGTATACGTACCTGCCGAGAAAGGAACCCAGAAACTAAAAGTAAGACTCAGAGATGCGTTGGGAGTCAAATGGTGAGACATCAAAGGCATGTGAATGTGCTCCCAAGTACACCACATATGACTGAGAAATCAGAGTCAAATGGTTGATTTTCCCTTTCTCATCAGCTGCTATCATTGAAAGATACCCATTGTGAATACACGGTTTCATAACAAAAAAGAAGAAAAAAAAAAGGGCTGCCATGCGTACCAACTGAAGGTGAAGAAAGTGATAAACAGCAACCACCACAAAAAAAAAAAAAAAAACAATAGGAATGCCGTGAACCCTGGAATTGGCCAAGGTTTATGATCAATCTCCACCCTTTCCCTATTGTAATTGTGCCAAAGCCTCAGCCGAAAGGGCCCAACAAGGGTCAGAGACAAGCCAGAAGACAGGACCAACCACTCAGAGAGTGTACTCCGTTACCGCTACTGATGGGCAAGTTGATGGGAGAGGGTCTGGTACAGAAGGTTGCCCCGACTCAGCCTTTAAAGAAGATGACAGATCGGAACCAACATCTTGTAGTTGTACCGAACGCTTGTAAATGATTGAGTTATGCAATTTTAGGGATTGGGTGAAGATTTCAACACCAGCAACAAATTCTTCAAATTCCACCACTTGTGCGATCCTGACTACACAAAAAAACAAAAAGAAAAAAAAATAAAAACTCGTAAAACCTCTTAAACTCATTGGTCGGGATTGAAGAGGCAGACTGGGTAGTCACCACCCGACACCCAAGTTTTACGAGTACGAGAGCGAGAGGGAAGGGTAGAAGGACTGAAATAGATCTAAACGATACAGTATTGTTTACTATTACCAAAAAAACAAAAGATATAGTATTGTTTCAAAATAATATTAATTTTTATTTCACGTCAATTTGCAATAAAATTGATTTTGTGGCTGTTATAAAATATAAGCCATGTCATTACTTTTTAAAATAATATTATATTTTATCAAATATTATTTAGTAATGAAATATATTTATAACCGTTAAAAACCTAGCTACAAAGAATAAGTCGTTGCTAAATAATTTTTCAATTTTTAGTTATGAAATCAGGCTTAATAACAAAATACAATAACCTTTTAGGTATAAAAAAAAAATTATGATATGGGTTTTATAGCTAAATATCATGGAAAAGTTAAAATTAGGGTTTTTATTACGAAAATTAATTACGCAATCGACTCGTAACTAATTCTACTAAATTAGATACGAATTATATACCTATCACAAAATATTAACATTATGTTATGAAAATAAAATTTATAGGAAAGATTTCATGGCTGAAACCCGATTTTTTTGTAATGACCTAAAAAACAAAGTAAAATTCGAAGGGTTATTTGATGTGATGGTCATGCCTTTATACCTCTAATGGATTATAGCCATTTTTTTAAATCTAATCAATATTTTAACTACATTTTCAAAAAAGACCTTGTCTGTCCAAACGCATGAGTTTTTTTTTATCGGAATTCCACTCTTATTGATTGTAAGAATGAAAATACTTATCTTTTTATTTCATTTTATTGGTTTTGTGGTTCTTGAAATTGAATGTTCTCAGTCATTTTGCTGAAAAAAAAATTAAGATTTGGTATTTTTTTTATTTGTTTTAACGTTCTTAACTAAGAAAAAAAAATCAATTTACTCAAAATTTGAGTTTTATTCATTTGTGACATTGTTGAAATTTTTAAATAATGTTGAAAGACTTGTTTTGCATAATTATGATATTTAAAACATAGTAGGAATTATTATTAGTTGATTTTATATTTTTATAACATCAATAATGTGGAAAGCTTGTATAGGAAACTGCAGAGAAAAACATGAATCAGTGTTCATAAAGTTGCAATTTGCAATAATTTGAGAAAATAAAATTTTATGAGTTATATCACAATTTATCATTGTTATAAAAATTTATAACAGATAAAGGCGAAGGCTAGCATAACCATGATAATGTGTGGGACACATCATAAATAAACAAGCAATGAAATCTTTAAATTACCAAGAAGCTCGATATTAGAATATAAATGAAAACAAGTTTAAAGGGTGTGCGCATAATAACCAGAACATATTTGTCACCTCACCTATAAGAATCACCACCTTTTATAACTTCTTTCCCTCTCCACATTTATTATCCTCCGAATTTCTCAATCACACAAATATTCTTGCAAATGAGATTGTTAATGGAGTACATCTTAAACAAATTACACCAATAATATCTCCGTATTTAGAAAATTTACATGAAAACAAAATAATTTGTCCCAAAAATATTTACAGCATAATAGACTTAACAATGATGCCTTTGATTGTAAATATACCTATATAATGCCTAGTTTTTATTTTTGTTCAAGTTTTTCTCAAGTATTCAATGTCCAGGGCTCTAGTCTACAATACAAGAAATTTTCCAATTAGTCACAAACTTAAAAAATGTACCTGAAGATTAATCAGTTACGGTTTTTTGTGCCTTAATATCATATAGCAACGAATTTTTTTCGTGGATTGTTCGTGACTAAAGAACCGTAATAGATTAGTAATAAATCATGAAAATTGACATTTTGTGACTAAAGATAGCATCTTTAGTTACGACACATGTTTCGTAATTATATAGTACCTTTACTTATAAAAATTGTCGTTATTAATTGATAATTTTTTTCGTGACTAAATAGTCATTTCGTAACTAATTAAGACCTTAAATGTTGATCAAGTGGTCATTTAGTTACGAAATCATTTCGTTGTTATTTGATTACTTATTACGAAATCATAATTCGTAGCTACATATTAGTTACAATTTCATATTCATGTGAAAATTGTAGCTAAGATTATAAATTTCGTAACTAACTTCTTAGTTACGGTAATATAATTTGTAACTCTAGTATCTTTAATAATAATTTTTTTATCATTAAAATATGAAACGTTACAATTACAATATACATGTCATTTGTTACAAATGTTTAATGTTGTCAATGTTTGTATTATAGTTACAACAAAAATATGTGAATGCTTAATAATAGTTACACTTGTCTTTGTAATTATTCTTTCAAAAATTGTACAATATCCAATTTAATTCATTAAATTAATTTTTAATAAATTAATGTTGGGTTACCTGTCAATATAAGACAATCACACAATGCATAATATATAAACTATACTTGGATTAAATCCATAAAATATTGTAATTAACATAGAATAGTCTGCTAATTGAAGCACCATACAACATTAAATTCATACTTAGATTTAATCCACAAGCAATTGTCATCATCTACACTTGTCTGCTAGAACTAAAACATCATATAACAATTAGCTCAATATACTTGAGCAGAATTAAATCCTACTCATAAGTTGTAAAAAAATACCCTCATTTCACAAAACAAGTCATCTCCCTTTTCCTTCTTGATATCTTTCCATCCTGCGACTGTCACTGGTGCAAATCCATGCACAACACAACCCTTTTCAGTTATTAACATTTGGCTATTTACTCCCACTAGTCTCATTATGTCTTCCGGTATATCAACAGCTAGTTTAATTTCTCTTTTCTTCTACTTTGTCAATTCTTGTCCAATTGCTTTTGTAAGCTTCTTATGCACTCTTCTTGTGCTTTCTGCTCTCATTTATGTTTGCATAATCATACATACATAGGAAAAAATAGAATAATATATATAGCTTAAGCAGATAACACAGCCACACATTTTGTACATATCCATGTTTGAATAATATAAACAGACTAATCATATAACATAGCCACACATGCTTGATATATCCATGTTTTAATAATATAAACAGAATAATCATAAATACTTTCTAGATTTAGCATGCATGCTGAATACATCAACAATCTATAGTTCATTCATCCTAAAATCAAATTCATTTATAAATGTTTTTAGCTTACCCATATATTCCAAGTCAGTTGCATTCTCCATCCTATCACCCTCAACATCGCCATCTTCAGGTGGTTCTGTAAAATCAGTGAAGGAACTTGGTCTTCCTTGTTCACAACCTACATCCATATGGTGTTTAAACACATTCAACAATGAACATCTTATGTATACATTAACAATAAATAATCATAGTTGTGTATGCTTTCACAATATTTGCATGCATATTAATGTAGTAATCAACCTTCTTCCTCTTCATTTGCCACTGCCCCATCATGTAGGTTTTCATCGGCGGTTGCTTTGGAAGGACCCTCTTCTACTGCCACTTCTACATTTCTTAGGGGAGTTGGAATTTAGAATTTGATGAAGGAGCCCTAGGAAGAGGTTGAATGTAGTAAGTGAAAATGTACAAGGTATATATTTCCTCATTGATTACATGACTGTGGAATAATTTTTTGTTTACACACATATCTTTATGTTATCATTAAGAAATACTAATGTAATACTACATGAATAGTAATTCTATGCCAACTTTCAGCTGGTAGATTGAGGAATTAGATTTAATATTGTAGTCAAGTTTAGGAAAATTCATATAAATATACATCTTTTTGGAGAAACAGAGCATGAGAAAAAGAATTTTCTATATAGGTCCTGTCGTACAAGCCAACATATTCAATAAGCTAATTATCAGTTCAATCTTGATCCAAAAACACACTTAATTAATCCACAGTGACGAGGAATAAGAGAAGCACCAAATTCAAGGGAATGAAATGCATCAACCAGCCGAGCTTTCATCTACTGAAAAAAATATGATTACTGAAACACTAGGAAAGACAATAAAATATCTAGAATATTCCTGATGACATGAATCAAAAACTTCTTGTTTTAGATATGATTCTAAAGATGCAATCCATCTTTCTTATCTACTTAATTTGGATGAACATAAACTAGACGTGTAAATAACTAAGACTTTCCTTGATTGAAAATTATGAGTGAAAAGGTTAACAGAAAACTACAAAATTTCACTAACTTCTACAATATTAAAGAACAAACAAGTTAAAAGCAAACAAAATTATGTACCACCAGTTAGCTTAGATTGACGATTACATAATCATACATGCCAGTATTAGGAGTTCAGATGTTTTCTTTAGCATTTAGCAACCTAACAAAGCCAAAGACATGATAACCAATGTCTATTAGCCTCAGTACTGAATGCCATAAAATGAACATACATTCATATTATTAATGAATATATTTCCAAAGCAAACAATTATGAAACGACATAAAGCATTATAAAAATAATAAAACCTGCCCAACCAAACCCACATGTTGAAAAAAGGCAAAGGAACCAAACAAACTGTAACCAACTGTGGCAATTTCACAAAACAGATCATCTAAAGCTCCACAAAATATATTTTGTGGAACATGGCAAATCCACAAAATATATTTAGTTTCTGCTGGATTACTACGCTGAATGATTTCCACAACATGGTCAAGATGTTTGGGGGGTTAACACCTGAATCACTTTCCGAAGCTTTCGCTTCTTAGCAGGAGTCATAAGCCTGTAAAATTGAACTTAAAACGTTTTAGGTAATAGAACAACAACAAAAACATTTGAAACATCCAAGAGGAAACAGGCCAATTGTTGCTTCAAATGTTTAAACACATGAGCTATCCTAGCTATTGTTTTGTACATTTGAAAAATCCTAGTTAGTAGTTATAGGGAGTGCTCTTCTCGCAAGTGGTCAAGACTGAACTTGGACATCACAGTATCAAGAAGTTCCTCGAGCTGCAACTCCATGTACCCTAGCTAAAACCAAGCAGACATTTGTGCCCAGTTCAAATAAACTATCAAAACACTAGCATTAAAGTTGAGTAAATATCCTGAAGTTGAGACAACATTATATCCACCATGTATGTTTCGGTGATATTAACAAAAACAATATGCTTATGCGCCATAAGATAGAGAAGAAAAATTTTCAGAAAATTACTATTGCAAATAATTCATTAGAATAGTTCTTCACTGTCTCCTCAACCCGTATGCTATCATCATTCTCTAAAAGGAACTTCAAATCATCATCTACCTGACAAATAAATGTACAAAACAAAGAAAAGCCACTTCATTCATAACATACATAAAATTGTAAGCCACAAAATTGGAGGCATTTTCCTATTTATTTATTCTTCTATTATGAACTTATTCAAAGAAAGAAATGAATTTTTAGTCATAATTTGTTCCTTTAAATCCAACTTAAAGGAACATATTTATATTTAAAAATAGTCAGTACAGGATAAGAGTGGAAAACAAACAGATACAACTATGTTGTACCATAGCAAATACTAATTATTCTAGTATTTGTGAAGAAATATCTCATGTCAATCAAAAGATCAACTTATGTTGTTGACACATGTGTATTAAAAAAGAGAAAACAAAGACTGCCATTTTTCTTTTCTACCAAGTGTCATATATTACAGCAATAAAGTGTAATAATTCCAAACAAAGCAATCTAAATATGAATAAAGTGTAAGCCGTCCTCTATTTTCTTTCTCAATTGCCTACGTTTTTAGCATATATTTGACTCCCTTCCTATTAGTAATTTTCAGTCAATTTAACAGTACAAATGGAATATTTAATTTGAATGCAAATGAGCACAATCACCATTACCGACTTTGTAAAACACGACCAAATCACAAATACTAATCTTACCAAAAACTCTGCAGAGCTCAAAAGTTTCTGAAACTAAAAAGAAAAAAAAAAACTATTGCAAGAATTATGAAGTTGATATATATAATAGATGACTGAAAAGAGGTTGAGAAACAAAGTTCCAAAGAGATAAACTTTATAGAGAGAGAGCGTATTGTTTCAAGGTAAGAGACAACCGCTTTGCGATCATCAAAGTGGAGCTCCAGTTTAGCTCAGTAGTAAATACTTGGACCACATTGGTAGCTGTGTCACCACTGCTGCTATGTTCCATTTCTCTGAGCTAGGGTTTCTTCCCCTACCTTCTTTTGTTAGATTTCAAATAGAATGAGAAGTAAAAGTCGAATGAGCTTCTCTAAAATAGAGCAAGACAGAGACAAGAGAGCGACAACTCAGATCTGAAACTTCCCACACGGTTTAAGAAGCGATACTAAGATTTCTTTTTCCTTCATCGCAAATCAGTGATCATGGCCGGCTGATTTAGGGATTTTGATTTAGAGATATTGGGTGAGTGAAATTTGAGGATTTGAGAGTGAGACTGAAATTTGGGGATGATTTTGGAAGAATGAAACTGATTTGAGGATTTTGGGAACAAAATTTTTTTTGTTAAGTGTAAAGTTACAATTGGTTCTCATAACTAATAAGGATTTTTTGTGCCATGTAAGCATAATTATGGTGGGAAAGTTGCCGCCAAAAGTGAATTGTGGTGTTTTTGTCTAATGTTTAGTAAGAAAGTTCTATTTATAACTAATTGTAGTACACATATCCCTATTAGTTACGACATTTTTTTTCGTGTCAAAATCATATGCTTTAGTTACGAAAAAAAGAATTTGTAAATAGCATTTTCGTGACTAATTCAAATTTTTCTTGTAGTGCTAACAATTGCATCATCACAATTCCCACTCCTAACCTTAAGTAAATAAGTCTTATTGTAAATGGGTTATGTGAGTCCGTCAGTGACATCCTCTACTAATGCTTTGACAAGTAAGTTCTCCCAACCTTTTCTTTTCCTCCTCCCTTTTCTGTGGATTGGCTTGTATATTTTTTCTCTTATTATATGTATTTGGATTTCTCATTAGGAGGCTAGTGAGGTGGGGAGGAGGAGAGAGGGTGAAGGAGAGGAATAGGGCTTTGGAGTTGGATGTCCCACGATTGCGAAGGAGACAGATCTACTGGTAGGGAATGTCCGAGCCATGTCCGCTTTAGGCTTCTAGTCCTTTTAGTGTTTTGGGATGGTACCATCCGAAGTTCTTAGTTTAGGATTCCAGCCTGTGCCTTCTTAGACTGACATTTTGTTGTCCATTTACGTGTTTCTTTTTTTTTTTTAGATACGGTGCATACCCATAGGCAAAGGCTTCAAGGTAACTTTGTTCCCCTACATGACTTCCAATTGGAGCCTATGAAGGTTCCTTTAGTAGCTCGTTTTCTAATGACAACCCTACATCGGGGATCTGGTCAGGACAAGGAGGACCTATGTTGAACCCTACTCTTTTAGAGATCAGGTTCCCTTCACTGGAGCATGAGGGGAGACCAGAGAGAGAAGTTGAATTAACCCTCCCTCTTATGGTTAGTCGGGGCTCAGGTTTATGAGCTCCAAGTGGGCGCTCCATATTCAGAGTCTATTGAGGTCTCAAAGAGGATAAGGTTAATCTTGGATGTTGAATTTGAGGAGGAAGAGGAGGAAAAGCTAGCCTTGTTATGGCCCTTTATTGGTAGGTCAGGTGTTGTTGGGGAGTCCTCGAGACTACATTGGGACACCCCTGTGCTGAGTGGGGGGTGAGGAGGAAGAAATCCTTGGGGAATTAGTCAAGGATGAGGTTAAGGAGGAAGACCATGCTGAAGATATCGAGTTACACAAAGGGGTTGAACCAAGGAAGGGAGGTAAGCCTGAAAAGGAGGAAATAGTGGACCATCAACCTTGTTAGGTCCTCCACACCACTAACCAACCTATAGCAATGAGAAGGGAGTATGGAATTCCCCTTGATGTATTGCTAAAAGTTCTTGAACGGAATGTGGTCTCGAACCAATTTCATAGGGGTGAGATTGCTATCATCATCTTTGCCTTCTATTGTGGGCCTAGGGTGCCTTTCTCTACCTTCATAAGGAGGTTCATCAAAGAAGCCCCTCTCTACCATGTGCAACTCTCCCCCTACACCTAGCAAACACTAGTAGGGACATATATCCATTAGCATATGGAGCATGAAGAGGAACCTATAGTGGATGCTTTAGGGTGACCTTCTCCTTGAGGGGTTACTGGTACTCCTGGACACTACTACACTTACAAGTATAATAAGGTCAATAAAGCGATAGAATGGCTGTCTAACCCGAAATCCTAGGCTAAAAGGTCATTTTTCATAGGTTAAAACTTTGAAGGTTTAACCGTAGCGAGACTTGGATTCACTGTGTTCCCAGAGCTTTCTGTACTCCCATCTGGTTTGACACTAAGCCTACCCATCCTCAAAGTTCAGTAGCTAAGTCGAACAAAATACTGAGGTTTGAAGTGCAGTGTGGGGTCAAGAAGTTTGTCCTTTCTCCCAAGCACATGATAGTATAAAGACTTTGGGTTGATCCTGAGGCTAAGGAACATGGTACCATCCTTTTCTCCAATCATCCGATACTTTCTTTATAATCTAGTAAGTCTCACTGTTTTATTTTGATGATTTTTCCTGCACTAAATAAAACTATCAGGAGCAGTTTAAAGGGTCTAGCCAAAGTCAGCACAGAGATTCACGCATTCATCTCCCACTGACAACCTCCCCCAAAAATTGCTAAGGAGTAAGGCCTCGTCCTCCCTTTCTTCAGGTACTGGCAAGGCTCCTACCTTGCCCAGGAAAGGGGAAGGGGTTAGCCACTTTCCCGGCCAGCAAAAAGAGAATAAGGTTTAGCCCAAGATCAGATACACCTGGGGGCAGAGTTCCTGAGGACCTACTGGTGTTTATGAAAAAGACGGGGACTTATCTGACTTTTGAAATGTAGGGGGAGATCTGAGGAGAAAGGATGACTAGTATGCTTGACGACTGCATCAGCTTCTCTTTGAACATAAATCCTGATTAACTTATTATGGTACTTCCCTAACCCAAACTTAATCTCCTCGCATTCACATTTCCCCATTCGTGATAGCTTACCTATTCAATTTTGGATGTGGTGGAGAAAAATAGGATGCTAATAAAGAGGTGCACAAATGAGCAAAGCTCTTAATGATTCCCTTGATGCTAACAAAAAAAAAATTGATGCCGAATATCAGAAGGCTAAGTGTGATAAGGTCGCAGCCAAGGCGAGTGAGAAGGAATGGATTTCCAAGATTAGCCACTCTAAGGAACAGTTCAAAGTCGTTGAGGTGCAAAAAGATTCCCTCATTGTAGATTAAAATGACCAAATTCAATAGCTTGAGGATAGGCTAGAGGTTGTAAGTAAGGAGGTGCAGGGGTTGAGGGACGACTATAAGAACCAACTCATCATAGAGTTCGACCTGATGAAGGAGGCCCTCAGGATGGGGGAACCAAACTTTGTGGTAGAGCATTTAGATGAGTTAAACCTTTCCTGCACTTTTAATTTTCTCTCACACCAAAACTATTTTTATTTCATGGCTCTTGTAAGACAATAGGTAGCCTCTACTATCTATAAAGGCAAGCTTACTTTCTATTTATGGGCATATTTAGTAAAATTTTATCCATACTAACATGGCATAGGCTAACCACCACCACAACATGGGCTAGTATTCAAAGAGTTTTTTTTTTTACTATCCTCCAGATCCTTCCCCCTTTACTTTTACTTTCTCTTCGAATGGAGGAGAGTAAGAGTTAGAGATTCCAACTTTTAAGGAGCTTTGGATCAGCCCTATTAAGGATTTTCTTTTTGTTTGAGGTTTTTTCTTAGAACTTTTGACCTCTCTTTGGTTTTCCCTAGGTCTTACCGTAAAAAGGGTCCTCTGCCTAGGGGATGAAAGCTGACTTAATCTAGATTTACTAAGAATAAAGGTCCCCTTTAGGGTCTCATCACTTAATCTGATTAAAGGGGAATCTTACACAATGGTGCCAACTTTTACGAAACAATTGAAGCCAGGTCAGAGTCCTGCCCCACACTTGCCTTGTTATAACTTGTAAGATTTTGTAAAAAATGAGTAGTCCCTTCATTGAATAAGAGGGCTAGGCATTACAACTTTAGCCTGAAAATACAAAAGAGAGATTCTAGACTTGTATCTTATGTCATAATGATCCATTTTCGTAAACCACCTAATTAGCCTCATGAACATCTCTAGCTTGTGAAAGACTTGAATTAACGGGTAGTTAGTAAGTGCTTTAATAACATGGGACTCAAAATAAGGTTTGAGCTTTTAAGAAGACAGCACCAGGGCAAGGGCTACCTTCTCTATGTTCGGGTACAGCATCTCAGTATCCACCATTGAATGGTTGATGTAATACACGGGTAGTTGCACCCCCTTCCTCTGGACAAGGATCGAACTTACTGCTGTTAGGGTGACAGCCAATATGGGAACAAGTGCTCCCCAGTCTTTGGTTTAGAGAGTAGAGGTGAGTACACCAGGTAGGCCTTTAATTAGTTAAAGGCATCCTCACATGTGGAGGTCCACTTAAACTCCTTGATTCTTTTCTGAATCTTGAAGAAAGGGAGAACTCTATCAGTGGCTTTTGAACTAAACCGTGGAGGGATAACTAGCCTCCCTATTAACCTTTAGACATCCTTGATCGTGCTATAGAGAGCCATGTTCAGGATTACTCTAATTTTGTCCGAGTTCGTCTCAATCCCTCTACTGTTAAGCATATACCTTAAGAATGATATATGGTTGGAAAACTAAAAGGATAAGCGCTTTACCGAATATTGTTTCATAATATTCTGGGTCAATTATGCCATAAAATGATGCTTCAACCCCAACTAACATGCTGTCTTGACAGATTTGCATAATTTCCATAGAAATTATATTTGGAGACATTTTCGGTATCGAATTGAGGGAAATGATATATCGATAGAAATCAGATAGGATAAGATTTTCTTTGAATATATTTTCTAGGTAGATTTATTCAAATCATGTATCAAACCTGACTTATGTGCAATTGACAAATACAACTTCAGAAAATGACAGGTTCTGGTGATGAGGTGGTGGCGGCCAACCAACGGGCTAAGGTACCAGTCGGTGGGACCACCTACGGTGCCATCCTTGGCCTGGTGGTGGCCACCACCACCTCATCACCATGCCATTTTCAAATCCGCCGACTTGGTGTATGAGTGGATTTGTATAGTTTTTGTAAAAATTATATTTGGAGACTTTTCCAATATCAAATTGAGGCAAATAATATATAATTGGAAAGCTAAAAGGATAAGCTCTTTTCTGAATATTGTTTCATAATTTTCTAGGTAGATTATGTCATAAAATGATGCTTCAAATCTGACTCACATGCTGTCTCGGGAAATTTGTATAATTTCTGTAGAAATTATATTTGGAGACCTTCCTGGTATCGGATTGAGGCATATGCTAAGAATATAAGATTTGCTTTTGAATATTTTTTCATAATTTTTTAGGTAGATTTAGGCTTTCAAATCATGCATTAAACCTGACTTATGTGTAGTTGACAAATAGAACTTCAGAAAATAACATAGGTTCTGGTGGTGAGGTGGTGGTGACGACTAACCTATAGGCCAAGGTGCCCGTTGGTGGGACCACCCATGGTGCCATCGGTAGGCCCATTGACGGGCACCTTGGCTTGGTGCTGAGCACCACCACGCCATTTTCAAATTCGTTGATGTGGTATATTGCCGGATTTGTATAGTTTTCATAGAATTATATTTGGAGACCTTCACAGTATCAGATTGAGGTAAATGATATATGATTAGAAAGATAAGAGGATAAGTTTTAGTTTGAGTATTTTTTCAGAATTTTCTAGATAGATTTGGGCCTTCAAATCATGCTTCAAACCTGGCTCATGTGCTGTCTCGGCAGATTTGTAGACTTTTAGTACAAATTTAAATTGAATTCCTTTTTGAACTTGTATTGAGGTAAATAATATGGTTTAAGAGTTAAGAAGATAAACTTTTATTTGAATATTGTTTTAGAATTTTACGGGTTGATTTAGACCTTTAAATTATGTTTGAAATATAACTGATGTGCCATTTCGGTAAAATTTATAAGACCATGTTGTATCATTGGTGGTGGGGTGGTGGAGGCCTGGTGGTGTCCACCACCAGGCCAAAGTAACCATGGGTGGGACCATCGACGGTGCCATCAGTAGGTCCATCGACAGGCACATTGGTTTGGTGGTGGTCACCACCACCACCACCCCACTATGAGTCCATTTTCAAATCCACCGATGTGCTATCTCAGCAGACTTACATAGTTTTAGTAGAAATTATATTTGAAGTTCTTCTTTGTCTCGAATTGAGATAAATAATATATGGTTGGAAAGCTAAGAGAATAAGCCTTTTTTTTTCAAATCATGCTTCAAACCTCACTCACGTTCTATCTCGGCACATTTGTATAGTTTTAGTATAAATTATATTTGAAGACCTTTTGCATATTGAATTGAGGTAAATGATATATGGTTACAAAGCTAAAACGATAAGCTTTTTTTGAATCATGCTTCAACCCTAACTCACATCCTATCTCGATAGATTTGCACAATTTTAGTAGAAATTATATTTGAAGATCTTCCTTATATCGAATTAAGGTAAATGATATATGGTTGGAAAGGTAAGATGATGAACTTTGTTTGAACATTTTTTCATAATTTTTTTGGTGGATTTAGACCTTGAAATTATACTTCAAACCTAACTCACATGATGTCTCGGCAGACAAGGGGTGTTAGTCAAATGGGCTATTCTAATTTTAAAATGAGACTGTTCATTAGGATAAAAGGGTAATTTTGGACTATATTTTTAATTATACTATTTTTGGGCTATTTTTCATTAAATGGAGTTGAGCTTGGTTATGACACTAAAAAACCCTAACAAAAAAAAATATTTCATAGCAAAATATCGTTACAATTTCCCATAGAAGTTACGACTATCAATAATCACAAGTAACGAATTTCATACAATGTATACATCTCATAATTTCATATAATTTCACATTTTTTAAAAACTTATTTTGCAGAAAAGTTCATATATAACATACATACTACAAATGCCAGCAAGCTATTTTGCAAAAAACTTACATGTATTTTTGCTTATTTATTTCCCAGCAACAACCAACATAAAAAATGGGCAATTTAACAAATAATTATCACATAAAATATGCATAGAAACACATAGTTATCATTCCATTAAGTATTCGGCATTGCTATCATAGTATTTAAATATCAAATCATGTCCGCATAGATCCTAAATAATTTTCCAGGAAGGTATTACATATGAATATTCCAAGTATTACACAACCTAAGCATAATTATAACATGATTTCTATGTACCAACCTTTATTGGATAACCAAGAAAATTCTAGCAAACATACTATGGATTCAAGTTCAATTATACATACATATTTGATGAATTAACTAAACCAATATGCCTAGAATTTTCAAGCAAACAAAATTACTTTATAAATTGAAATAAAACAATCTTAGACTTTAGAAAATTATTTCTCAACATTAATTGATTGAGGCTAATCAAATCCATTCATTAACATGCATAAATCAGCCTTGATTTAATGATCAATCATGATAAAAATCCAGTCTTGACACTTATATAAGGATTGGCCATTGGAAAAAAATAGGATTTAGTGTACAACTATATAAAAAAATCAAAATTTTCTTATAAATACGTGTGATTTTCGGCAATACAATGAAATCTGATCATAAATCCAACTTTTCCAGCACACACAAATCTATATTATCATGCTTAAATCATCTATTCAATCTATAGAAATTTTGGAAAAGAAGAGAGATTCAAAACAAATAAGAATAAATAACAATTTAATGTGAAACTTACCTTAAATCTTCAGAAACCCTTGAAATTCTTTGCTTGAACTCACTGAATTTTTTTTCTCTCAATATTTATCTAAGAAATTTTAGCACTAAGAGGAGAGGAGAGGAGAATACAGAAAAATGTTCCTATCTGATGCCTCTTAGTTTATAGACAAAAACTCTTAGTTTATAGACAAAACTCTGTCAAAACTTTCCTTATTTCAAATAAGAAAAGTATCAAAGCATATAATTATCCAATTCAAATATAAAATCCACATATAAACAGGTGTCAAATATATAGTCACACACATACATATACTTGCTGGCACAAGACGAAATGTACACACACAAACTTGAAATTCCGACACACTTCCACAGCATGTCAGGTGTCTGTCATTGCCTTTGACTTCGCGTCTGACATGTATGGATTGGGGAAATACTAAACTTTGAACCATGCCAGGGGCTTGACTTTGCGCCTGACACATATGAGTTTGGGAAATGCTGAACTTTGAACCATGTCTGGTGCCTGTCATTGCGTCTGACACACACGAGTTGGGGAAATGTTGAACCTCGAGTCATGTCAGGAGCTTGATATAGAGCCTGTCATTGCACCTGATATTCTCTGACTTCATGTCCATGCAGTACTTCATAAAACTTACACATGTACTCCCACAAACAAGCACATAAGTAAAACTTTACAAATAAGAACAACTAACAAGCAATTTTAGAGGCAAATAATACAGTAGCAACGTCTGGCCTCATGTTGGTCTCTTTGAACTATTCCCACATCGTTTCCTATTGGAAACTTCATCGACAAATAGTACGTCGATACGATAGTCTTGAGGGAGTTCAAGATAGGTCTCCCCAAAATGATATTGTAGACTAATGGGATGTTCACTATTAAGAACTTTACCAACAGAGCCTTTTGGTGGACAAGTTCTCTTATCGACAATGATAACTCTATACTCCCATGGGGCACCACCTTATCCCCAGCAAAGCCATATAAGGGGCTGTGCAAAAGCTTCAACATGTCCGTCATGAGGCCCATCTTATAGAAATTTATTCTGTTTAGGACATTCACAGAATTACCTCCATCCACTAGAATCCATTGCACATTACTATTGTCAACTCGCAGCGTAACTACCATAGGGTCATCATGCCATTGATGTATACACTGAACCTTCTCCTCCGTGAAGGTGATAGTGTGAGTATAGCCCATCATTGAGCCTGCTTGCCCTTGGTAAGTAATGAAAACAAGCATTCCCCCCTCACTATCGAGCTAAGTATGTCGGGCATAGCTCTTTAAGGACCTATTCGACTTTCTTGAAAAGTTAGATCCCTCTTGTATAAAAGGAGGTGTTGGTGCAGGTGGTGCTGGATGCTCGTGACGTATAGGCTAAGGTTGGTCCTGATAATTGTTTGGTCTAGCTACGTATTATTGTAGCTGACCACTTCGAATCAATGTTTGAATTTCTTCTTTTAGCACGAAACATTCCATTGTCTCGCAGCCATAATCCCTGTCGTAACGACAATACTTCTTTTGATTTTGTTTTACAGGTGGCCCCTTCATAAGCTTGGGTCTTGAGTAAAGTTTGGTTTTGTATCTTGTAATACATCCCACTAGGCTCCCCAGTTTAGCACCCCCCATTGGGCTCCTTTATTCTTTTTCAACTAATATTGTTCCAAATTTAACCACCGTACGACCAATGGTATGGGGTTTTATTAGACTTCTCAAGGGCCCACCCATCCTAGGATTGCTCCCACAGGAGCACACTTAACTTTAAAGTTCATGTGTACCCCTTAGCCAAATGCTCTGAAAGGGTCTAGGTTGTTATTAAGGAACTTTCTTTTCTTTTAGACCTTTCCTTAAGGACCCAGGTGATATTGAATTGGACACCAGGTAGCTACCAGTGCCTTCCGCACCCGCCCACTCAGGTCGTCACAGATCTGGTTCAATATCTCCCTCCTACCCATAATGAGTGGGGAGTATATGTCAAATGTACTTCTCTTGAAATAGGGTTCTATCTAATTGATCCTTTTGGTATCCGCTATAAGGGATGAATGTGCCCTTTCTATTCTTATACTTAGTATCCTCTGCACGTGACTTGGGGTGAAGCAGTGCTTCATTTGTAAACATTGACCCCCTCATCTATCACATGTCTCTAGGTTTCCTCCATTACACTCGATAAGGTTTTAAGGGTGTTCTTGACTATATCCCACTTGAAGGCCCTCGGCCTATGGCCGCTGAGGATGGCCACCTGGTCATTGAAGTCTTTGATTAGCATAACCTTATTATTGAACTTCTTGTTATAGAATTCCAAAGACTCATCACGCCCCTGCCTTATGGTCATAAGGTGTATTGTGGGCTTCTTTACTGGCTTTGCTCCTTTGAAGTGGATCACAAACTAAGTAGCTAGCTATTTGAAAGAATGGGTGGACCTTGGCTTGAGCAGCTATGCCAAGCCTGAGCTTGTCCTACTAGTGTGAATGGAAAGGCTTGATAACTAGCAAGGCTCGACACTTGTTCCAAGTCAAACCATGATCTAAATATGTAGAGATGTTCATTGAGATCCCCCTTCACATCATACATCACTAGGTTCGACATTTTAAAAGTTTTTGGAAGGGGAGCTTCCATGATCTCATTATTATATAGGGGCTCTCACAACTTGTGTTCTTCCACCATCTTTCCTTTTAACTCTCTAAGCACCTGTTCCATAATTTGATCCTTGACAGTGTAAATATACTCTTTCAATAGTGGACTGAGTGAGGTCGTTTAGGAGCTCGGCTCTGCGTTTGTCTCTTGTTCCCTAGCATGCCTATGCCTCGAGAGTTTCGAAGGTTGTAAAGCTCCTCAGAGTCATTCATGACTAAGACGCTTCTATGAAAGGGAGTCAACGAGCTTGTATCATGTTCATGAGCAACGCACTCAGTAGCTTTTCTCCTTAGGTGCTCCCTAAATCAGATGGCGGATGCCATCCTCCTCCTCTAGAAAGGATCTCCTTTGCTGGTCTTCGTTTAGCGACAAAGAGGGTCTTTTTCTTCCAAAACCCAACGACAGCTCCTTCCATGACTTTTTCACCTTCCTGAAGAAAGTACGAATTCATCAACAATTGAGGGTGCTTGTACCTCATGCTCAGTTCAACAGCTTTGTGGGAGGCATTCCTCAATGGTGGTGATGAGATTTTGAAGTAGATCAACAATGTTGGCTTAAGGCTATTCTTCAGCTCGAGGTATAACCTTCTCTTCATCCCTCCTTCATTTGCGAGCTGGGTTGTCAACATCCTCTTGAGGTTGTGTTTCCACAGTAATGCAGTCGGCATGTGCTCCTAGTTGAAAGGGGCATGGATCCTTTTTGTGCCAACCTGCTGATGAGGTTACTAGAAATGTGACCTGTGGCTTAAAGGCCAAGCCCATGGGCTGTTGAATAGTGGACCTAATTCTCTATCTACGGGACCTTTCTACCATGCTTAAAGAAGTATATGTGGCTTTTAACCTCGTAAGAGTATGTAGACTTGTTCAAGAGAATAGATATGAGTGGAGAACGCTATCGAGTGTTCCGAAAAAGGGCACAAACTCTTGTCGCTAATTTTTCATACCCACTATGTAGGCTTGAGCTCAGGGATAATAGGTTGTGATGTTGAGTTTATACAAAGGCAGCCACGGCTGAGGAAAGGTTGCAAACTAACTAAGTCAGGTGGAGGCCGAGCTGAGACTAGCACAAACTAAATTACCTATAATCACCAAGAACTAGTCAGTGGGGGCACTAATATGAGCACCAGTGTTAACACTCCGACGCCCAAGTCATCATCCTTGACTTAGTGGAAAATAATGAAGAAAGATCATGAAAGGTAAGGAGAAGGAGGTTTTCTAGCTTGTTTTTTAGAGTTTTTTTCGGTCCCTCATCTTTCAGACGGCTAGTTATTACCTTTTTTATCTTGGGAGTGAAGTTTCAGATGGATAACACATGGTGTTGGCTTTTTTAGAAAATTGCCACTTAGTCTTTTCTCAAGCTCAATGAGATTTGCTCAGAGTTGGTACAGGTTGTGAAGGGAGGCTAGAGTTAGACCTGCTGACGCCGGGGTAATTGTACTTGCCCTCTCTCGAAGTGACATGTGGAAGGGTGGTTGAGCTTTTTGGCGAATAGTAGGCCGGGATATGATTGACTAGAAGACTTATGGTCTTTTACCAGGTTAGGCAGGTCAACTTTTTTTATTCATACAAGGGAGTAAACCTAACTTAGATGGGTTCTAGTTGTAGCAATTACTATTTTAGGTAAGCCAACTCTCTTGTCTCAACTACCACCTGAAGGGCATTTAATGCACGGCAGGCTCACTTATTCAAGGGGAATCAACAGATTGGCAAGCTCAGATGGGCATTTGGGTCTTTTTTTTTATATATTCCAAAGGGTGGACTAGACTTCAGCTTGACATCTATTGATCCTGGGCTACTCACTGAGTAGGCTTTATCATTGGCTTCAGTCAAATGAATAGAGGTCCAGGCCAAGGCCTAGATAGGTAAAATTTACCCGTAACAGGTTCTATTCTCAAGCACACTCAACCTTTCCTTATAGGGAGTAATGTGTTTTAGGAGATTTGACCTGGAAAAAACTTAAATCACAACTGGTCCACATTGAAAACACATTATTTTAAATAAAAAATATAAATCCTTCATGTTTTCAGGAATTGCCTTATTTTAGTGTAAACTTTCAGTAAATGAACCATATATAAATATACATTGTGAATATCTGGCCAGTAAAATGACTAATCATGAACCAAACAAACAAGTAAGTTTTTTGTTGAATCAACAATAAAAATGATGATGATGATAATAACAATTGTTATGGCTAGATGTTACTCCTCTTGGGTAGTTCAGGAGCCTTATGTCATGGGTCAAACCCACTAACAAGGCCCACGAAATGCACAACCCAGAACTATAAGGTGTCAAATTGAAGCCCAATCCACTCTTTCAAGAATAGGAAAAGGGACCCAAACACCCCTCTGAACTTGCTAGCTTGCTAATTCTACCTCGGTAGGCATGCCTGACATGCATTAAATAATTTGAAAGTGGTAGGTGAGGCTGGAAAATGGGTCTTACCCAAAACAACACCTGTTGGATGGTAGCTAGGTTAAATTAGGTCCATCCCTTTACACGAATAAGGAAAGTCCACCAGTTGAATATGGAAAAAACCACAAGTCCTCTGCCCTGCCCATTCCCAACCCGCTCCTCGCCAAAAAACTCAACTACCATTCCACGTGTGACCATAAGTGTAGGCAAATACATCTGCCTCGATGTTAATAGATCTGACCTTTACATAACTTGCATCAAGTCTTGAGTATTGAGTGAGGCCGAGAAAAGGGCTAAGTGGCAACATCCCAGGAAAGCTTGAGCCATATGTCACCCATCCAAGGCTACACTTCTAGGTATAAATTATAATCTCAGTCCATCTAAGAGGGGATGAAGCACTAAAAAGTGGAGGGAAAACTAGCGAAAACTCTCTTAGATGGGCTAGAGCAAAAGACCTTTCTTTTGCACCCTTGGTGTTTCCTTTTTTTTTTTTTTTTGTAATAACTCTTAGTGATTTCTACTGGTACAGGATGGTGATATGGGCATCGGAGGGTGCGCACCAGTGGTCCTATCGACGTCCTCATCGACCATTTTCTATGGTTACAAATGACCTTTGTTACTCTAGTTAGCCTGAGGTCGGCACCAGCTTTTTCGATCTATCCCTAATATTATGGCCCCATTATAACTGAGCTCAAGCTAATGAAGTAGGTGTCAAAAATTAATGAAAACGGTTGGCGCTATTTACTGTGAACATTTGACAAACATTCTCTACCTGTATTTTTACTTCGCTTGGATAAGTGTACCTACTCTAATTTGGTTAAAAGCCACATCAATCCTCACCCGCAAACATGGTGGGAAGATCTCATGGATAGAGAGCTAGGTCCGCCTTTCAATAGCTTGTGGATTCAACCCTGAGCTATAGGTCATAGTTCCAACAGCCACACCGACAAGTCGGCATAGGAGGGACCTAGGGCCCTCTTGCGTAAGCCTGATGGAAGTACAGTTTATAGAGTACACACCAACTGTGTTTCCATTTGAGACACAAAAATAGGAAGACGTTAATAACCTAACTTATAAGAGAAGGAGGGATGAAGGTTGTACCTTAAACAGGAGAATAGCCCCGAGCTAACATTGCTAAGTTGCTTTGGAATCTCATCACCACTGTTGAGAATGCCTCCCATAAGGTCGTTAAGCCTAACCTAAGGTATAGGCACAACCTACCGCCAATGAGTCTGTGATCTCTTCTAAAAGAAAAAAAAGACGAGGGAGAACCCATCCTCGAGCTTTGGAAGGAGAAGACACACAGGGGGATTTGGGTCTGAGGAGGGGAATGACATCCACCATGTGACCTCAAAGAGCACTTGAAAGGAAAATTCGAGGAGTCAGCTGCTCGCTAGCACAGTCTAAGCCCAACTAACCTTATTCATAGGAGCGTCTCCACTATGAATGATTTTGAAGAGACTCATGATCTCCAAAACTCCCTTAGGCATAGGCATATTGGGGAGCTAGAAGTGTAAGCTGTGCCGAACAAGAAAACCCCACCTCATGGAGAGCCAAGCTCGAGGTGAACCTTAACCGACCCACCTTCAAGAGAAAATATTTATACCATCAAAGACCAAATAGTGGACCAGGTCCTTAGAGAGTTGAAGGGATGTTGGTAGAAGAACACAGGTCATGATAAATCCTATACAGCAGTGAGATCATGCAAGCTCCCCTTCCAAAAACCTTCAAAATGTCGAACTTAGTGATCATGATGGAAAAAGGGTTCCCAACGAACATTTGGATATATTCAGTTCGTGGATGGATGGACTTTGAACAAGTCTCGAGCCTTGCTAGCTTTTCCCCTTACTTTGTCAGCCAATTCAGGCCTGGCATAGCCAGCTTAAGCTGAGGTCCATCCATTCCTTTGAGCAGTTAGCTACCTAGTTTATCACACACTTTAATGGAGCAAAGCCAGTAAAAGAGCCAGCAACATACCTCATGTCCATAAGGCAAGGGCATTACGAATCTTTAGAATCTTACACTAATAGGTTTAACAATGAAGCTATAATGATGAGGATTTTAATGACCAAGTGGGCATCCTCAGCGATCTCAATTCTGAGGTCTTTAAATGGGACATTGCTAAAAACACCCCTAAAACCCTGTCCCGAGTAATGGAAGAGACACATAATCATGTGATAGGGGAAAGGCTAATGTTTGCAAATGAGATATCAACTCATCCTAGGCCACGAGTAGAGGACACTAAGCAGAAAGATAGGAAAGGCCCGTCGACACCTGCAGTAGAAGTGAAGAGGACCAATAAGAGAGAACCCTATGCCAGAAGAAGCATGTTTGATAGGTATACCCCACTCACTATGGGTAGAAGGGAGATATTAAACCAGATTCAAGACTAAAACATACTCAAGAGGCCCGAGCCCATGGAGGGGCCACTTGCAAAATGGAATTGAAGCAAGTATTGCCGTTACCATAAGGACAGCGACCATTAGACGGAGGAGTGTTTCAAACTTAAGGAAGAGATTGAGGCGTTAATTTGGAGAGGTCAACTTCGGTAGTACATAGCTAGGCCTGATTGCCAAAGGGACAAGCCATAGCCTAAACAGGAGGAGCAGCCAACACCCTCAATGCCTGTATTTCCTCCAATATAAGACATAAGGACCATCATTGGAGGGTCTGAATTTGTAGAATAGTCAAATAGATCTCGAAAGAGTTATGCTCAACATGCTTGGCTTGATAACGAAGAAGGAATGCATGTCTACAATGCTTTTCAAGGGGAGGCGAGTTTGGGGATGGATCTTATGCATGCTATCACATTTATAAATGAGGAAGCCCAAAGAGTACATCAAGCATATAATGATGCAATGGTAGTCACACTGCGAGTAGGCCATAGTAATGTGCACCAAATTTTGGTGGATGGAGGCAGTTCTTTCGACGTATGAAGCATAACAGCCTTTAACAAGATAAGGCTTACTCAATATATGCTGAAACCCTCACATAGCCTACCATATGGCTTTGTTGGGGATAAAGTTGTGCCTAATGAAAGTATAGAACTGCCATTATCGGCATGAAAGGAAAACCACCAAAAGGCTTTGATGACAAAGTTCTCAGTAGTGAACGTCCCTTTAGTTTACAATATTATTTTGGGGAGACCTACCTTGAATTCCCTCAAGGTCATCGTATCGATCTATCATTTGTTGATGAAGTTTTCAGTGGGAGACAATGTGGGAGTAGTTCGAGGAGATCAATATGAGGCTAGGAGATGTTATGCTTTAGGTTTACGAGAAAGGAGCTCCAGCTCAATAGCGGTACATGCCATAATAAAGGGTATCCTGTAACTGAGCAGAACCGCCCAAAGGAAGAACCAGCCCACTTTACTAACTATCAGTCAGGGGAGGCAGATTCTAGGATGACCTCAGAAGCCTAACACTGCCCAAATCCCGACTTAACCTCCGTGGAAGCTGGATTGCTCAAGCTACTCTTGGTCCATCCACAAGAGATGGAAAAGAGGATACATGAGCTCATTTCAAAAATAAGATAAGGCAAAAAGCTGCGAGCTAAGAAATAGAGTTGTAAAAGGTCAGCGCAAACCTTGAGATTATGAATGTGACCTGAAGAGTTGAAGAAGCAAAGAAGCGAGGTGAGCCAACGATCCCAGATTGTAAGAAAGTAAAGAATGGAAAGCCCTTTGAAGACAATAATGAACACGAGCCACTACCTGGAGCAGTGTGCAATGAGGACTACCTAAAGCATAACAAACCCTAACAAGGGGAGCCCATGGAGGAACTTATGGTAGTTGCCTAGACCTGCCTGACCTAGAAAAGGTTAAAAAATAAATGCCTTGCTAGAGTTGATACTTAAAGAAGAGTTAGAGAGTTACTTGAAGAACAATTCAAATGTATTCGAGTGGTTCTATGAGGACATGCCCAGCATCGACCAAAAAGTAATGGTACATAAGCTTAATGTTGACCTGAGCTATGAACCAGTCCAATAGAAGTGCAAGGTATTCAGTCTAGATAAGTATGAGGCAATCAAGGTCGAGATTGAAAAGTTGAAGAAGGCTACATTATGAAGTAAATTGCCCAACTTGGTTAGCCAACATTGTTCTGGTAAAAAAGGTGAGTAAACAATGGAGGTGTGTGTGGACCTCACCGATTTAAACAAGGCCTATCTAAAAGATAACTTTCCCTTCCCTCATTTTGACCAGCTAATTGATGCCACAGCTAGGCATGCCCTATTGAGCTTCACGGATGTGTACTTTGGGTATAATCAGATATGGATGTATGAACCCGACCAATAGAAGATAGCTTTTACTATGGATAAGGGGTTGTGTTGCTATAAAGTCATACCCTTTGGCTTGAAGAACGCGAGGGTGACCTACCAACAATTGGTAAACAAGATGTTCGCTTAGTAAATCAGAAGAAATATGGAGGTTTACATTGATGATATATTGGTAAAGAATTTGGAAGTAGTAAATCACTTGAAAGATCTTGAGGAAGTCTTTGGTATCCTACGAAGGTATACTCGGCAAAATTCTCAGGGTACATGGTTAACAACAAAAGGTTTGAAGCCAACCTGGACAAGATTAGGGCCATCTTGGACATGGCTCTCCCAAGGATGATCAAAGATTTATAGAGACTGACCGTGAGGCCATATGCTCTTTTAAGATTCATTTCGTGGGCAACTAACAAAGCCCTCCCCTTCCTCAAGATTTTGAAAGGAATTAAGAAGTTCAAGTGGACCCCCACATGTGAGAATGCTTTCAACCAGCTAAAAGTTTATTTAGTGAACCCACCTCTACTTTCTAAACCTATGTTAGGGGAGTATTTGTTCTTGTACTTAGCGATCTCCCCAATAGCAGTGAGTTCGGTCCTGGTTCGAGAAGAGGAAAGGATGCAGAGCTGCGGTACCCTGATATAGAGAAGCTAGCCCTCGCCTTAATAATGTCCTCGTTAAAACTCAAACCTTATGTTGAGTCCCATGTTATTGAAGTTCTAATTGTTACCCCTTAAGGCAAGTTCTTCATAAACCAGAGACGTCTGGAAGGCTGATAAGTTGGTCCACGGAGATAGGTCATTATGACATAAGGTATAAGCGTCGAGTCTCCATCAAGGCCCATGCTATAGTTAATTTCATTGCGGAGTTTACTTCTCCCAATGAGTCCCAAAGCGAACCTAAGGATCTCTTAGCAGGATTTGAGAGCCATCCCCTAATCTCTCCATTATGGTATTTACAGGTTGATGAATATTCTAACATGTAAGGTTGCGGGGTCGAGCTCATCCTAACTTCTCCACTTCTGGAATGTGTGAAGGTGGAGTATGCAGTAAAGTACAAGGCTCTCCTCACTGGCCTATAGTTGGCCACTGCAATGGGAGTTAGGAGAGTACATGTGTATAACAATTCTCGGCTAGTTGTAAAGCAAATCAAGAGAGAGTATCAAGCTAAAGATGAGAGGATGCGGTCCTACTTGATGAAGGTAGGGGAGCAATTAGACAAGTTGGAAGGATGAGAGTTATCTCAAATTCCGCAAGCCAAGAATGTGGAAGCCGATGTTCTAGCCAAGCTCACCTCAACTTCAAACTCTAAGTTAGTTTGAGCCAAACCTGTTAAATGCTTGGCAGCGCCTAGTATCGATGAGCCAAAGGAACAAATTCTACTTGTGTAAGTTGAAGAGGGCCCCACTTGAATGGATCCCTTAATTAATTATCTCGAAAGGGGTAGTCCTTGGAGACAAAAAAAAAATGTGAGAAAGTTACGATACCATGCTGCACATTATATCTTGATCAATGGAGTGTTGAATAAAAGAGGTTATTCCCTACCTTACCTAAGGTACTTAGCGCCTAGGGAGGTCAATTACGTGCTAAAAGAGATTCACAAAGGGATATGCGGAAACCATTCAGCAGGGACGTCTTGAGCACATAGGGTTATTTAGCAGGGGTAATACCAAGGAATGCCAATGCTTCAATAATATCCCAAAATAGTCTTTGGAGGACATGACTTCCGTTTACAGCCCTAAGTCATTCGGCCAATGGGGGTGGACATAATAGGTTCGTTTCCACCTGGGAAAGCATAAATAAGGTATGCCATTGTGGTATTTGACTACATCACCAAGTGGGTAGAAATTGAGGCCCTTACAACCATAGCGAAGGCTAAAAGTTATGGATTTATTTGGAGGTCTATTATTTGTCACTTTAGAATACCCATAGCCATAGTAATCGACAATGGAAAGCAGTTTGATAACGACAAGTACAAAAAGTTGTACAACGAGCTGGGGATTCGCCCATACTATTGCTCACCGACTTACCCTCAAGCTAATGGTCAAGTGGAGGCTGTGAACAAGACTATCAAGGCAAATTTCAAGATAAAGCTTAACATTTTGAAAGGAGCTTAGGTGGAGGAGTTGCCCAATGTGTTATTGGCTTACTGAACAATTGCTAGGATAGCCACGAGTGAGACTCCTTACTCTTTATCTTTTCGAACTGAAGCGGTGATTTCGGTTGAGATAAGTGCGCCTAGCAATTACACCCAACACTTCTTGCCAGATCGCAATAAAGCAACCCTCAGGACCAAGCTTGAACTTCTAGAAGAAAGGAGGGACCATGCAGTGATAAAAGCAGCTGCCTATCAGTAAAAGTTTGCTCGTTACTACAACTCAAGAGTTAAGCATAAGGTTCTATATATAGGAGATTTGGTGTTGAAGAAAGTCATTCAAGACATAAAGGAGCATGAAGCAAGATCCCTAAGGCCAACCTAGGAAACACTTTACAAAATCACCAAAGTTGTCTTCCCGGGGACATTTTGATTAAATGACATGTCTGGAACTACCTTGCAGCACCTGTAAAACATGGATCATTTGAAGTTCTATTATAAGTATGATAGAATCTCTATATTTGTTAGTGTCTATCTTTTATATCTCATACTAAAGCTGTAACACCCAACCTTCTTGTTTAATGAAGTGATTACTCATTTTTTGTGAAATCTTACGAGTTATAAAAAGGCAGATCTGGAGTAATCTGGCTTTAATTGCTTCTTAAAAAGTTGGCACTATAGGGCTTAAGTTCTCTACTGATCAGACTAAGTGATAAGGCCCAGAAGGGACCCTTACTCTTGGTGAATCCGAATGAAGACAACTGTGATCCCCCCAGAAGGAGGATCTACGCCTTCCTTAAGGTAGGACCTAGGAAAGGCCTAGAAGTGGCCTCCACTTAGTCCTATGCAGAACTAGCACGAGATCCCTAAAAAATAAAGAACTCCTAACTCTTACCTTCCTCTGTTAGGGAAGAAAGTAAGAGTGAGGGGGGGGGGGCAGGAGGATAGTGGTTAGTAAGTGATTTCTTAGTTGCTTAGTGGTTAGTAAGTGAGCACCTTTAATAAAAAAAGCGATTAGCAAATACACATCGATGGAAAGTAAGTTGGCCCCTATAGAGGAGGCTATCCATTGTCTTACAAGAATAATAAAATGAATATAGTCTTAATGTAGAGGAAAAGTAAAAAGTGTAGGAAATACAAAGTTACAAGTCGTCAAGCTCAAAGAGTCATTCTCTCGGGGTTTCCTTATTCTTTCTCTAGGCGTGGCCTCACTCTCAATCCTCATCTTAGCAGGGAGGCTCTCTTCGATTGCCTCTTCTTAGCGTGTCTCAACCATTCTAATTTGGGTTACTTAGGTAACCTCCAAGGGAAAGCTTCTTGAAATTTTGGCCATAACCATGGGATAAATGCTCTCAAGATTCACCTCATCCAGGCATTCCACCATAAAGCTTGGCTCCACTACCTTGGGGGCTTCCTTTATTAGCTCGAATCCTATAATCAGTTGGTTCCCATAGTCATCTCTGAACCCCTGGATCCCCTTCCCTGCAACCTTTAGCTTATCTTTGAGTTCCTAAATCTAGTTCTTTTAGTTAACAATAAGGGGCCTCTTTCTGCACCTGGACGACTTTGAGTTGTTCTTTAGAATGCTTAAACTTAGAAGTCCACTCCTTCATACTCGCCTCGGCTGTAGTTTTATCTTACGTGGCTTTCTGATATTTAGCCTCCAACTTTTTGGTGGCATAAAGGGAGTTGTTGAGTGCTTTATTCATGTTATCCATTTCCTCACTTCGCTTCTTGTTTTTGTCTACCATGTCTAAGATTGAGTAGGCATGCTGTTACAAATGGGAGAATGTGAGTACGAGTAGCAAGGGACCAGGATAAGATAAGATAGTAATCATAATGGCCTAATTAGGGTTTACCTTCAAGGAGCTGACATAATCGTTGAGCTGGCCTATCATCCTCTCTTCTCTAATCTCCTCGCAGATCTCAGAAGTCAGATACATCCCCATTTTCCTTACAAATGCTAGCAGTTCCTCAGGAATTCTTCCCCAAGGAGTGGCCAATATTATGCTAGTGTCAGAACTGACTCTCTTTTTGCTGGCTAAAGATGCAACCACCCCCTTTTCTTTTCCTAAACCAATTTTAGGCCCAACATGCTCTCGTTCTAAGGTGGGCACTGGCCAAGGAAGGAGGAGGCTTTGCTCTTTAATGATCTAGGAGGAAGGTTGTCGGCAGAAGCTGAGAGCTTAAGCCTCTATGTAGACTTATAGGCTTGTCCCTTCAAAGTATTCTTGGTGTTTTAGTTCACTTCAAGGAAAATTGTTAGATGAAAATAGTAAGACGTACTGAATTATAGGGATAGTACTAGATGGCCATAAGGAAGGACAGTACCATCCTTTTCGGTCTTAGGATTAACCTAGAGACTATACGTAATCATGTGTTTAGGAGAGATGATGGACTATTTGCCTCTACACTGTACCTCTAGCCTAAGTATCTTGTTTGTCGTAGCCAGCAAAGTCCGAGGGTGAGTAGGTCTAGAGCCCCGCTAGACGGGGGTACAGAAAGTTTTTGGAACACGATGGGTTCAACCTTCATTGCTGCCAACTGCTTCCTAGTTTATGCCTATAAAAAACCACCTTTTGGCCAGGGCATAGGGTTGGATAGCCCTTCTATAGCTTTGTTGGCTTTTTTGTACTTGTAGGCGCAGTAATGTAACACCCTCTTACCCAAACTTAGGTTCCCAAGTAAAGTGTGATTACCATAATTTTCTTTTTAAAAAAAATATGATTTGATTAAAACCCTCTTTGGATAAAGCCACAATAAAATCAAAGAATTTTCCTTTACGATGTGGGTGTGTAAACTTTATTTATTTTAAAGCATTATTGTTTTTGCTGTGGTTTGAAAAACGGTCTTCCTCTTTTATTTTTCAACCGAGAAACCCACTATCTTTTTGCATTTCGTGCACAAAATACTACACCTCTATGGTATGTAGATGAAACACCATTTCGGATGACCCACCACTATATGTGGTCAGTGATTCACAGAGCGACTACAAACAGGGTTGGTATTATACACCTCGTCGTGCAACCAATTTTTGAAAACACAAATCTACAGGGAAAAATCTTTCATTTCACATAAAATAATAAATTACCAAAATCACTCTATGCAAATGAATGCTCATGTCACAATGCATAAGTAATACCAAATCACTCCACAAAACGTATAATTACCAAATCATCCTATTCCAAGAGTGGTAATTACTGAATTGCCCCTGCTCACACCAACGATTATAAATCGCTAAACACACTGATATAACTACCAAAAAGCCATTGGCCACTTCGATAATTACCAAGATACCTCGAGTGCATGGATAATTACCAAAATACCTCTCAATGGGTAATTAGACAATTACCATCCTACCCTCAGTTAAACTAACAGTCAATAACCATTCCACAAGCCAAATAGGTATATAAAATCAATCCAGTATATACACATCCATTCATATACATATCACATATATAAAAATACACACATATAAATACATATTCACATACACGTATATATACACACCCATATATGTATATATGTATTTCATACACATATACATGCACATAAACACAATTTATACATATACATAAGCATATATACATACTCCCATATAATAATATATCCATAAATTTATATATTAAATTAATACCCTATTTAATACACAAATATTTATTTATATACTTATACCTTTACAAAACACACTTATGGGTATTTAATAAATACGTACATAAAATACATGTAATTTGTAAAATATATTCATATTTATAATTACACAAACACATATATAATTAATTATATTTATGAAAATATAATTAATAGTAATTGAAAATACATATATATATTAATTAACAAATAATAAATTAATACATATATATTTATTAAAATGACTTGGAATTTAGAAAAGACCTCAATACCCCTCCATTTTCAAATATTTTCAACCATACCTTATATGTAGAAAATGACAAAAATACCCTCAACAATTTCAAAAATTATATTTACGTCCCTACATGTCAAATGACCAAAATGACCTTGACCTTTTTCAAAATTTCATTTATGTCTTTTACATGCAAATGACCAAAGTGCCCTTAAATATTTTTAAAATTCTATTTAAGTCCCTTGCGTGCAAAATGACCTAAATACCCTTGAATTTTTTTAAAATTTCTAAAATACCCTTTATAGGTGAAATGACTAAAATACCCCTACAAGCAAATTTTTTCCTAAAGCTCCCTACACAAGCCGTCCCTCTCCATCCATCACAAACTCAATGATGTCTTCATAATTTCATCAAATTAATTATGTATAACATCAATTACAACTATCAATTCTATTAATTCATGCTTTATTCCACTAAATCCAATCTTAAATCGACAAATTCTCAAAACCATAAACTCAACAATTTGGGGGTTTAATCATCCAACATAATACACATGAATTTAAGCTCAACCTAGCAACAAATCATGGAATCCAAGCATGTATTCATCAAACAAACAAACAAACAAAACACATGAAATTTGTAAGGAATTAAAACAAAATTATGTTGCCTACTGAGTTTTTTTCACTCACAGTTGTCTATCTTGTGTGACAGTTAAGTCCAAAGCTGAACAGTAGGGTTTGGTGGGGTGCGGACTGGAGTGGCGCAACAATGTACTATGTTCTTCCGCATTTGGTTTGTTATATTTTGGGCAATGATATTATGTACTTTTAAATACTATAATTTCCTTTACGGTGTGGGTGTGTAAACTTTATCTATTTTAAAGTATTACTGTTTTTGGTGTGATTTAAAAAACGATCTCAAAGAGTAAAGGAAAATTCTTTGATTTTATCATGGCTTTGTCCAAAGATGGTTTTAATTAAATCATATTTTAAAGGAAATTTTTTTTTTATGGTAATCACACCTTACTCAGAAACCTAGGCTTGGGTAAGGGGGTATTACAAGTAATACCCGGGAGTACCTATAACCTTCAAGGTGAAGGTTATCCTCAAAGTATCTACATTGGATTCTTCCTTATTCTCCTTTCTTCAATGGATGTAAGTTCCTAAGACAGTCTGCTAGGCACTCAAGGAAAGTTGCACAGGGTGAATATGACCATTTTGAAAGAACTTTCTCATAAAGGCAGGGAGGGGCACCCTGAGCCCACAGTAGAAGGCTGGGATGTTTGTGGCAATCTCGCCCCTGTGAGGTTGGCTAGGGACCTTGTCCTGCTTGGGAACTGTAAGGGGCATATCAAGGGGAATGTCATACTCCCTCCTTAATGCTACGAACTGGTTAGTGGTGACAGAGGATTTGATAAGGTTAGTTGTTCCTTCCTTGTAACCTAATACCTTATCTTCCCTAGCCTCGCATCCTTCCCTCGGCTCACCCCCATCACCTAGTTCGACATCATCAGCTTGGTCTTCTTCCTCAACCTCGTCCTTGATAGATTCCTCAAGGATTTCCTCATCACCCCCACTAAACAAAGGATCACCCTAAGGTAGCCTAGAAGACTCCCCGACCAGGTTTGACCTGCTAGGAAGGGGCCATAGGGGATCCAGCTGCTCTTCTCCTCTTTAGATTCTATTTTCAATATTAGCCTCTTCCTCTTGAAGGTCCTAATGGGTTCTGAGTATGGAGCATCCACTCGAGTGCTCCTAGGACCTGAGCCCCGACTAACCACAGTTAGGAAGGTGACTTCGACTTCTGCTTCCAGTCTATCTGCAGGATTTGGTGATGGGAACCTGACAGCTAAAGGAGTAGGGTTTAACACAGAACGTCTTCGTTCTGATGAGAACCCCAAGATAGGGTCATTATCAAAGGATGGGCTGCTAGAGGAAACCTCCATAGGTTCTAATGGAAAGTGAAGTCTAAGGGTAGGGTTACTTTGAAGTCTTTGTATACGAGTGTGCACCATCTTTAAAAAAAGAAACAGACCAATATGCAATAAGAGTCGGTTCAAGAAGACACAGGTCGAAACCTTAAACTAATAATATCTAAATGGTAATACCCCATGAACCTAAAAGGATTGGGAACCTAAAGCCGATGTGGCTAGGTGAACCCCACAAGTAGATCTAACTCGCCATCATCATGAGATTTCTTATCTTGAGGCTCATTACTTCTCCCTCACTCCCTCTCACTTTTTCCACTTTGCTAGCCTCTTGATGAGACACTAAACACATGTCACAAGAGAGAAACTGTACCAATCATACCATGGAAAAAGGGAAGGAAATGAAAGGGAAGTGAAGACTTACTTGTCAAAGTAAGGAAAGAGGTTGGCGATGTCGGATTCGGGTAAGTGATCAGTGAATGATGGTGATGTGTAACAGATGATGCGTAATAGTAGGAGAGAAGAAAATTTTTGAAAATACGGGGCAATGACTTATTATGAACAGGGGTTGGATACGCGTGGATGTCAGAAGTAGAGGGAAAGTTTTTCCCCACCTAAATTTTTTCCTTTATGAGATGGAGCCTTAATCGTCCATAGTTGGAGGAGAAAATGGATGGTAAGGATCAACCCATGTGGGCAACGAAGAATAAGGTCAAGCCTAGCCCACATGCCTTACGTCCTTAACCTCTAACAATTACTTCCGTAAATTCCACGTGTCAGCCATCTACCCACTCTCTAGGTGCACGATACACAAAGCTTGACCTCTAAATGCTCTCACCCATCTTAAGCTGTGATAGGGTATTGAAAGGATTGCCTTAAGGAATCACACCATAATGATCAACTAGGCTACTTAAGAGAAGAAAGAGGGGGAAGCTAGGTTGCATCTTACCAGTCATAGATGAGCACAAACTGCTAGCAGAGTCCTGTCCAAGCCATGTCTAAGGCCTGGGCAAGCCCATACCTCATTCAGTAACTTAGTCCTTACCTCTTCTCTGAGTAGGAGGAAAGGACTAAAGGGCAATTGTTGTGGGTAAATTTCACCCCTCTTGGGCTAGCTAAGGAGCCTTAGGGTATAGGTCGAACCTACTAATAAGACCCCCGAAATGCACAACCCAAAACCATAAGGCGTCAAATTGAAGCTAGTCCACTCCTTTAAGAACAGTGGAAAAAACCTAAACACCCTTTTGAACTTGCTAGTTTGCTAATTCTACCCGGACAAGCATGCTTGACACGCATTAAATGATATGCAAATCGTAGGTGAGGCGGAAAAATGGGCCTTGCCCAAAACGACACCTGCTGGATGACTACCAAGTTAAATCAGGTCTATCCCTTTAGAGGAATAAGGTAAGTCCACCATCCAGACCTAAGAAAGACCACAAGTCCTCTGGCTAAGCCTCTCCCAGCTCGCTCCTTGCCAAAATGGTTAACGACCATTCCATGTGTAACCATAAGAATGGGCAAGTACATCTGCTCTGACGTTAGTTGGTCTGACCTTGACCTCCCTACACCTTGTAGTAAGTCTTGAGTATAAAGTGAGGTCGAGAAAAGGGCTTGGTGGCAACATCCCAAGAAAGCTTGCACCATGTGTCAAGACTACACTTTTAAGGTATAAATGGTAATCTCAACCCGTCTAAGAGGGGGATGAAACACCAAAAAGTGGAGGGAAAACTAGAAAAACTCTCTTAGATGGGCTAAAACAAAAACCTTCTCTTTTGCACTTTTGGTGATTCCTACTAGTGAAGAATGGTGATTTGGGCATTGGAGGGTGCGCACCGATGTTCCCATCGGAGCCCCACTGACCATTTTTTGTGGTTGCAGGTGACCTTTGTTACTTTAGCCGTTGCCCCACCTCTGCTTGCTAAGAATATGTCCAGCCCCTCCTTAGCAACAACTTCTTTGATCTAAGTCCAATATTACAGTCCATTATACCTGAGCTCAAGCCCACGAAGAAGGTGCCAAAAACCAGCAATAACAACAATATACCTACTTTCCAAAACTAAGGACAATAAATATGTAAACCCTCTTACTGTCTCTTTAAGCTAATAACTAATAAATCTAGTTCTACTCAAACATTAACTACAATCCACATGTATATCTTCCAAATTTCAACAAAATTTACTCACTTAAAAGTGTTAGTCATAAAAAATTAAAAATTTACTCACTTAAAAGTGTTAGTCATAAAAAATTAAAGTGTGAAAACCTAAATTATGTAAAAGTAATAAGAACATTGAAAAAGAGTGAAATGATTATATGAAGAAAATGCAAAGATTTTTGAAATAAATTGAAAATCAGTTGATTTCAGATGGGCTATTGTTGTCTATCTCTATGTCAACCCAAATGGAAAAAGAGAAAGAAAAGCAATGAATTCTTGAGAATTCAATTAAAACCCAAAATAAGATCATAACTTTGCTTCCACTTTGAGAATACACGAGAATGCACTCACTTCTACACCTTTCCTTCATCATTCCAAGTGCACGCCGCTATTGAGACAAAACTTGCAGAGAAAGTTACGTCAACCTAACCTAGAGATTGATTCGAGCAGGTGGATGATGGATCATTAGTGGAAATTTGTGATTTTCAACCTTAGGGTTTTGGGTTCCATTCCATGGCTGAGAGTAATAAGAGAGAAAATTTGAAAGAGATAGAGAGAGAAAGGGTAATACTAAACCATGAAAATGGGACTCTGCGACGTAGCATTGTAAAAAAATAATTATTTTAAAATTTTGTACCAATAGGTAATAAATTTATTTTTGTAGCCATGTAAAATTAAAACTACATTTAATTTATATCAATTAGTTATAAGACATTTTTTGTAACAGATTATAAAATTTTGTCACGTAAGCATTAATTTGGCACGAAAATTGGTGCTAAAATGACATATGAGCATTTTGCTACAAACTCGTGCAACAAATGCCAAATGGTAACAAAATAGAAAAAGTTGAATAATTCTGTTACGACAGTTATTTTAGTGTAAAAAAATTATAATTTTGTTGCGAAAATTTTAATTGTAGCAATCATTTTCGTGATCAACTCCATTTTTTTTTTTTTAGTGCTAGAGCTGTCAATAATAATCAAAGTGCTTGTAATAATTAATTAAAGTGTTTATACAGTCTCATGGTCACAATTACATACCAATCTAACTCAAATCCGTTTCACACCCTTGCATGCCTACAAGTTTTCTCCAGAAAACACATGAATTACAAGGTACAGATATTGGAATCAAGAAGAACGATGAAGGGGAAGAGCTACAAACTGATTCACCCAAGAACCCAAACAGCCCCCGAATTCTATTTCTCTCGTTCTCTCACTTTCTGACAAATGACAAATAAACTATATATCTAAAACCCAAGTTAACTAGGAGAACAAAACGCAACATTTTGTTTAGTTTCCAATAAAACCAAACACACCGTTTTGACTAGCTTTTTGGATCACACATTTTGACACACACATATATATGTATATATATATACATGATCAGCTGCATCGGAGTAGCCGGTCCCTCCATACTCCCTATATACACTACTATGTATTATACATTCAACAACGCTCCGAAAAACATGCTATATAATAAGATGATTTTTCATTAAGCGTCATCATTGTGGTTTAAAAGCCACGTGATCCGAATTTATGTGTAATATTCTAGAAACGACAACACATTTATCAGTCTCCCTCGAATCCCCAAATCAATCTAGGGCAATATCCTGCTGTGCAGCGCATCGCATCGCCAACGAATGAAATCATGAGAACGAACAAATGCGGTGTCTTTCCATTTTCATTCAGGTTCGATTCCTACAGTGTGCATTCTATAAGTTTAATAATTTATAAATGCACCAGACTCATGTGAGTAAGCGCTTTTTCAAATTTGTCGAAGAGGAATTTTTAGAGACGCGTACTGGTTTGGACACTAACTGTTAAAATTAAAAAACAAAAATAAAAATCGATGCACATGAAGTATTTTGTGTGGATAGGTGTAGATTTTTTAATCATCTAACAGGTCAGATCAGCTTGATATATATATTTATATCACTAGAGTAACAAATTTGTGCTTTCTATGTGTCTGTATAATATTATTTTTTTACAGATTAATAAGATTGTAATGTTAATTTTATAATAGCATACAATGGGAATTTTTTTTATGTATTCATTCTTTGACACTTTCTCAATCTTTCCCTCAGCTTAATATACATATTAAATTTACTTTTTAACAATTTAATTATTTAAAAATAATAAAGTTTAACATTGATATGGCTCAGGCTCCGAAACCTATTTTATATACAAATTATATATGTGTTGGTCATGAACTTGACTGCACTTATATGAACCAATTAAATTTGCATATCTAAGAAAACAAAAATATTGAAAAAAAAAAGTAAAAATATTGTTCTCTTCGATGTGAATGTGCCAGTCTAAATATAAAATATATGAGATTTAATTTAGACAAAAAAAAATTGTTAGTATAAAATTTGACTCTAATAGATGATTATAATAGAAAATAAAGAATATACAATTTATGGGTTTGATGTAACATTTTAATTTAAAAAGTCAAATATATTTTCAACAATATTGAAATTAAAATCAAATGCTGACATGAAAAATCTAAAGAATTATTAAAGCTGTATAAATGTTGTCTAAAAAGAGAAGTACATAGACAAAATAATTATGAGCATAGATTTGCTGTGGCAATGTGGGGGACGGGGGTGGGGGTGGACTTTACACCTTGAATATCTATCTCTTCTTATAACTTCAAGAGTCAGTGACAAATATGACTACTCCGCAATCACCTCGGTGAGATAAGGATATATACGTAGTTGGTGATGAGATAACGTGCATTTTACATCCATATTTTCTAAATTATCCTTTAATAACACACCGTCTCCAATTAAATTGTCCAACAATCTAATTCACCTCATTTCATAAAATTATTATTTCCGCAATCAAATTATTATTCTAACTTAACGTCCGGTCCGGTGCATAATTAATTAGTAGCAAGTTCAGCGTCGGTGCAAGTCTGCATCGCATGGCATTCTTTCTTGATTTGGAATTGACTTACCCAATAGTCCAGGCAGCAAATGAAAACATACTGGCCGCGATCAGCGAATTCATGACCAGAATGTGTTTGTTCATAATTTCTCTTTCACCCTTGCGAACTCACATGCTGGCCATGTCTTTGAAGTCAAGCAAATTTTAATGTTAATATTCTGACCAATTTCTCTCTCTTAAAATGTAGAATAAGAAGAAGATAATATTCTTAATTAAGGCAATTAAATATTAGTGAGTCGTTTTTGTGAAATTTTAGACCCCTGGCTGGGGGCTTACATACATGCTACATACTACTATAGCTAGTACCATCGGTTACACCTTCTGCTATAAATGTCTTCTATTGCGTACTAATGGTATCTACTACTTTAATTATATGAATATTAATATAAGTTTACGAAACTGATTAGGATTTATTTTTAATTATTGTACTTTTTGAAAACAAGTGAGGTGGAAATTGGATTAAATAAGTGAGGTGGTGGTAGGGACGTATACATAGACTTGGCGTATCTTGTGGCAGGTGGTAGCAAGGACAAAGACTTGGAGGTCTTGCGGTAGGCGACAAAAGCACACCCTTGCCGCTGTGTTCGGTACAACGTACGGATTTGACGAAATGTGCGACAGTAATGGTGGTGTGAAAATTTTCTGTTTTTTTTTTCTGATGAATAGGTGTGAAAAGTTTCTGGTTGTAAAAAATATATCGATCTTAATTTTAAAATCCCATACCATCACAATTAAATTTACTTTATGCGCAACGATGATGCATGTTATAATAAATCAATTCAAATCCATTTTACACATGAATTCAGAACTTATAGACTTTAACACATGAGGCTGTGGCTTAGCCGAAAAGAATTATCGTTTTTATAACTTTGTAGGTTTAAATTTTAGCAATTTAAAACTTCAAAAATATTGCAAAGATCATATAATAATAATTTTTAATTGATAACATACTTCTGGACGAATAATAAAAGGAAAAATCAAATGTTAGACTTTTTACCGTGAGCTGCAAGCTGCCATAACACAAAAAAGTGACGAATAAATTTTATGTTTGAATGATGTTAGAATAATCTACACGTTTGGTCTAGGACCCATTTTGGTCTTCTACGTACATGGACTGAAACAATACTTGTAGAGTGACAGCCATGCACTAAGTTAATTATGATTGGTCGATTTTATTCTTGGTTTTAAGTTATTTGGGTTGGACTGACCAATGGTAGTTAATCACAAAAGCAACCTTGTCCACCCCTCTCCCACTACTTAGAAGTGGTTTCTATTAGTCACGAAAAAGGATCCATAATTACATGGGGAAATTATAGAGATTACCTTTCACATTATGAGTAAGTACAGTCCCACATAATAATATTAAAATTACACAAATATTATTGTCATACAATACAGTCCACATCTAATTAAATTACACATAATTTAAGAAAAAAAAATTAAAAATAAAAATAAAAAACAGCCATATTGTTAAACGGAGTCTTAATTAACAGCTTTAACATGACTTATGTTCCAATACAAATTGTTACAAAAAGTTTTGAAATAGTTATGAAAAGCTTTATTCAAACAAAACAATGACAATGCGTATGAAGACTAAACTTTGACTATTTGACGTAAATTAAGCGTGACTAGGATATTTTTAGTAGGAATTCTTTTCTATTATTATTGTAAGTAAATCACACGGTAACAGCTTTTATCCAATTAATCGTTTTCTGCTATCTTCGCCTTTTTCCTAGGTAACCTAATCGTCTCTTCATGTTAAATTTTCTGATTTTGATTGGATGATGGTGTAGATTATTGGACATGATAATTCCACATAGCTATAACCTAATTCCATATAGCGTTATATTGTGTATATATATGATCAGCTTCTATGTATGTAAAAGAACAGGAACATAAAAATATGCGTTGTATTACTTAAGAGGTGCTAGCTTTTGAGTGATAAGAAGCAGATTCAGCTTGCCATTATTAATTACATACTGTATCGATGGCTATTTCTTATATATTCCTCTTCAGCCTCACTTCTACTTTGCTCATCATTTGTCATCAGTACTCACCAGCTGCTGGAGATCATCAAAACTCACAGGCAAACATCTATATCTAGCTACATGCATCATTTTTTCTCCTTGTAAATTTTGTCCACTATATTTAATCATGGTAAAGCAGATATAAAAATTGGGATTTATGGGGTATATATATATATATGTAAAATTAGATGTGCTTATTAACAGAGATTAGTTGGCGCAGACTTATATTGTGTACATGGGAGACATGCCAAAAGAAGAGGTTTCCACTACATCTTCCCATCACTTAAATATGCTGCAGAAGGTCACTGGCAGGTTAATATTACCCATGTTTATATATATATATATATATGTATATCTATGCATGTGATAGGTACTCAATCTTGGCCAAAATAGTTCTTTTATAGAATTAAGGAGGAGGCTATATAACAATATATATGTTAAAAATGAGAAATGAATGAAAGAAAGCAAAAATATAATAAGAAATTGCTGATCATATATAACTTTTGTGTCCTTAATTAATGTGTATGCTTCATTCAGCAAGAATAATATTCCGCCAGCTAGATCTCTCATCCATAGCTACCAAAAGAGTTTGAATGGATTTGCTGCCAAGCTCACCAAAGAAGAAGCTGAAAAAATGGCTGGTGGGTGGACCTTTCTGATCGTTACTGATTTTCCTTTTATCATATACTAGTATTTTATACTGTAGTACCTAATTCACTGTAAGTACACCTCTCAATTTGTTTATACAGAAGTGGAAGATGTAGTGTCAGTGTTCCCCAGCCAAAAGCTGGAGCTCCATACAACAAAGTCATGGGACTTCGTTGGGTTTCCGCAGAATGTTAAGAGAAGCACGGTCGAAAGCGACGTAATCATAGGGGTTTTTGACACTGGAATTTGGCCGGAATCCGAAAGCTTTGATGACAAAGGATTGGGTCCCCCACCTGTCAAATGGAAGGGCACTTGCCAAGTCTCATCTAATTTTACTTGTAACAAGTACGCATGTATACTAATAATCACATTTGTTTGTTAACATTCATACCATATAACTCTAAAACTGTATATAACTATATACATGTCAATTTTGGACATAAACTAAAAGAAAACCAACTTCCTATTAATTTATTTGAAATATATACAAGACTAACAAATTAACCATTGGTCACTTCGGGAATTTTAATATTCTAATTAACAAGGTAATGTTGTATTTATATATGCTCAATTACACACAGAAAAATCATTGGAGCAAAGTATTACCGTAGTGAAGCGACAATCGTGGAAGGGGATATAATGTCACCTAGAGATACAGATGGGCATGGGACACACACTGCATCTACAGCAGCTGGGGCCTTAGTGAACATAGCAAGTCAATCAGGTTTTGGGTTAGGGACCGCACGAGGAGGGGTTCCATCGGCTCGTATCGCTGTCTACAAGGTATGTTGGGCAGATGGATGTGACGACGCTGATATTCTGGCAGCATTCGACGATGCCATTGCTGATGGCGTAGATATAATATCTGCTTCCCTCGGAGGAGGTCCGTTTTATTATTTCAAGAGTGCAATGGCAATTGGATCCTTTCATGCTACAAGAAAAGGAATATTGACATCAAACTCAGCTGGTAACCGAGGTCCGCAACCATCAACTGTCACAAACTATGCACCCTGGTCTCTTTCTGTGGCTGCTTCCACCATTGATAGGAACTTCTTTACCAAGGTTCGGTTAGGTAATAACCAGATTTATGAGGTACGTACCAAACATAAATGCATTTGTAAACTACTCCTAACTATCATGGACTTGAATTAAACTATTTATAGAAGTAATAACTTGAAGGTTTCTTTTTCCTAAATGCATTTGTAGGGAATTTCAATCAATTCATTTGACCTCAAGAATCAGACATTTCCTCTAATTTATGGTGGAGACGCACCAAATACCAGTGACACTTTTAGCAGCTTCGAAGCCAGGTAACCACAAATTCAATTTATGTGATCTTATGCACTTATGCCGTAACATATATATAACTATAAACTATATGTTACATAAGTTGTATAATATATAAACATATATTTTATGTACACATTCTATAATACTAATAATACCATAAATTATTTCCATTTGAAAAAATTATTTCTATAAATTATTTATATTTGCATACACAACCGGAAATTATATCAATAATCTTCACCTCAAATCAGATAAGTACCTTCCTAACCAAATAGCTAGATGGGATGCATATATATAGACATATATTTATGGATTCGTGATGCATATAATTCCAATATAAGACACAAAATTGGTAATGGAATTTAATGGCATAATATATGCAGATACTGTCTCACAGACTCGTTGGACAAGAATTTGGTGAAGGGTAAAATTGTTTTCTGTGATGAGTTTACATCTGGAAGAGGACCATTCTTGGCTGGTGCCGCTGGTTTTCTAATGCAAGGCCGACAAGCAAGAGGTTCAGCCAGCTCTTTTCCTTTGCCTGCATCTTTACTTAGTGTCGACCAAGGTAGCGACATTTACAAGTACATCAATTCCACAAGGTAATATATATTAATCTAACATTAAATTACATATTAAAAAAAGAAAGAAAGAAAGAAAGAAAGAAAAAGTAAAATAATACTAATTTTATCTTAATCTATTCTTTATAAAATAATATATATATATATATATATACGTGCAGAGACCCAATTGGAACTATATTCAAAAGTAACGAGGTAAATGATAAGCTAGCCCCATACATACCCGCCTTTTCGTCAAGGGGTCCAAATCCAATTTCTTCTAATGTTCTCAAGGTAATTAATTTTTGTAATTACTTCTGTAATAATCTTAATTATTTATATAAACTAATCCTCTATGAACCTTATTATATTTTTGTATATATGTTCCTAATTGTAGCCAGATTTAGCTGCCCCGGGTGTTTATATACTAGCAGCGTGGCCTCCAATTGCTCCAGTTTCTGGTATTGAAGAAGATGATAGAGTATTCAAGTTTAATATAATCTCTGGTACATCAATGGCTTGCCCACATGCCACCGCAGTGGCTGCATACGTCAAATCATTTCAACCCTCATGGTCTCCGGCTGCTATCAAGTCGTCGCTAATAACTACTGGTAATGTGTTGAACAACTCTTGTAAAAGCGTCATCAATATTTGTGAAGAAAAACTATGGCCTACCTTGTCAATAACATTACTCATCACTTATAAATTTCCTTAATTTACAGCTAATCCCATGAGACCCGATTTGAATCCGGAAGCCGAATTTGCATATGGGTCTGGTCTGCTAAACCCTCTAAAGGCTCCATTCCCAGGGTTGATTTATGATATTGATGAGCTTGACTATGTGAAATTCTTGTGTGGAGAAGGCTATACTACCAAGTTATTGCAAATTGTTACTGGGAATAATAGTATAAGCTGCTCCGAAGTGAATAACAATGGAACAATTAGTGACCTGAACTATCCTTCATTTACTATTAAAACCTCACCTTCAGAATCTTTTAGTCATGTTTTCCATAGAACAGTGACAAACGTAGGGTCACCACTTTCAACATACAAGGCTATCTTGGTTGCACCATTAGGAATTGATATCACAGTTGAACCCAGCGTTTTGTCTTTCACATCCCTCAATCAAAAGCTATCGTTCAAGCTCAAGATACAAGGCAAAATAGATAAATTTATTGTCTCTGCATCTTTGTTGTGGGATGACGGTACAAATTTCCAAGTTAGGAGCCCCATTGTTGTCTATGTTCCATAGTAAAAGGATTATGCTAAGTACTGTTCATGTGGTACTTGCATGATCTACATCTTAATTAAATGTGGTGCTAGAGGATGATCAACATATATATTATATACAATAAGAATCATCTTATGAATTACTATATATATATTGATTTTGGGAAATTTGATTGATCAACTAAAGTTACAAAATCATGTTTATTACAATATATATATATATATATATAACAAAATTAAGGACCACAATACAATACAACAGCAACCCTAATTATTACAACAAATTAATTAGTCATACACCACCATTTAAATTGTGTGATTATTGAAATGGAATTAAATGTCAAATAATTTCATTCCTTGTATATTGTAATTAGCATATATTTTGTTCCTGCTTTTTAGTCGTATTTACTGTAGGTGCAACTCATAGGTTTGACTACAAGTGTATGTAATGTATGACTTCTCTATTGCAATAGACAGATCAATTTCGAAACCAATATCAAAATCTTCACGGCATCAGAGTGTGTCTTGTTCTAAACAAGAAAGAGCCAAATTTGTTTTTTATCAGCTTCTTTCTCCTTTGTCCACTGAAAGTCCCTTGACTGCCTCCGCTGGTAATGTTGTCTCTTTCCAATCAAATTCTCTCACTTCTATTAATGCAAACCAAATACCATTCAAGTTAACCAAAGGAAATTATGGTGCTGCTTGGAGGGCACAATTCACAACCTATTGGTTTGCTACGATAAGCTAGGCTTCATAGATGGCACTGCACCTTGTCCCCCTCAGGTATTAAAAGAAGGCACCAACACAAATCATAATCCAGAATATAAATTATGGAAAAGGCAAGACAACTTTATACTTCATGCAATTACTGGATCGGTTCACACATCACTCAATTCACTGATCACATCTGCTGAAAGCTCTTTTGAAGCATGGAGCAAACTTGAGAAACCATTATGAATAAATCTCGCACTCGCATGTCATACCTTGATAAAAACTAGTTAGTGATTTTCAATTAATATCTGATTACATGAAGGCCATCAAGAAGATAGTTGATGATTTGGCACTCATAGGATACCCATTGAGTGATGATGAATTAATTATTCATGCATTGGATGGCCTTGGAAGTGATTACGAGGAAATTTGTGCAGCAATCCAAGCTAGAGACACGACTATATCATTTGAGGAATTGCATGACAAATTGTTAGATCATGAAACCTACTTGCAATGTGATGAAGCCTCAAAGGAAACTCCACCAATTGTGGCACAATACAATCAGCGGTTGACAAGATTGTACCCGAGATAGGTCCCGCCTCTGGAAATTTTTGCTCAAATTTTACAAAAATTTCAGCAGAACCTCTTCTAAAACTTGGCCTAACCCAATTTGTACCTGTAAATAAAATCATTTTCAAAATATACATCCAGTGGTCACAGCAAATACCACTTGATTTTCCACAACAAAATAACAAATAAACATGATAATTTTCAAAAATATCAAAAAATCTAATATAAAAAGCAGATTGGTATCGATTTGGGTTACTTTTAGAGCAATCTAAATGATTTTTTTCAAAAATAGATAAATATACAAAATACTTAAATAAAATTAAAAGAAAATAAAAGCATGATTACATTGATAAAGGAAAAGTCTCGAGCAATGGAATGATGATGCAATGATGTCTTGAGTGGAAATCCAAACACAGTCAGCTGAAAACCTACTGAAAATCTAAATTAAATTTTTTTTTTAAAACAAAACTAATAAGAAAAGCTCAGTGAGTTGATTCAATTAAAATAGTGTAAATAATTTATATAAAACAAATTGAGTAAAATATATTCAATAACTTAATAACTTAATAATCTCACCGTAACAGTTTTAATAAGAATAATAATAATAAATAACCTTGTGAAATAAAATTCAATAATCACAGTAAATAGTAATACGAGAAAATCTCTCAAAACTAGTAAAAATTTGTACGCCAATATACAACCTAAATCACAGGGGGAGAGGGAAATTATCATACTATTATTAGCGTCCCAAAGCATAGCAGAGATGAATAGGGAGGGGGGAAGCCATCATACTACCCTTGCCATCTTCAGGCGTAACAAATATGGATCATCATCTAGACTTGTGTCGCGCGTAGACAAACGAGGGGGAGGAAATACATAACAGTCATCTTCCAGCCTACGCGCAAGGGGGACAAAATATATATGTCATCATCATATCAATAACTATGTTTAGGCGACACATGACATACACCATCAAAAAAATATAATACTGAAACAATGTTATCGGTATAAAATCATATTCAACATTCCAAACTCAATATTTTCAAAAGCTATTCCAAAATAATTTTTCCAAAATCACATTTGCTGATTCAGCAAATGTTTAAAACAAAGATTTGCTCGTTATAAAATCAAATATATACCATTAAAATAATATTCAAATATATTCTTATAATAAAACTCAAGCATACTAATTTAATATAAAAATACAAGTAAGAGTGAAATTAGTCCACTCATAGATAGGATCACAGCTGATCCTCAGGTCTATCCATTCCCAAGCCCGTACGAGTTGCAGGTCCTAAACAATAACAAAATATTTCTCTTTAATTTTACTTAATGTAAAATAATAGATTCTACATTTAAATAACCATAATTTACAATTATTGTGTGCATATAAACCAAAATTACCACCCAAAAGGCAAATTCTTCCACTGATTAACCAATTCTCCTAGACCAATTTGTCCACCATCCTCAATTATGTCCATAAATATCTTAATGCTACTAAATTGTCTAAATAACACCAATTGAGCCCACTTTTATTAAAATTCCAAAATTACCCATAACACTCAAATTTTGGGTTTTTCATAAACCTTCAACAAAATTGACATACTATACATCAAATTGAAGCCCGCAACTCTAAGATAAAAAAATATACCTTTTGTTCAATTGAAAAATACCCGATTTGGTTGAATCTCATTGGAAAGTGGCAGTTTCAAGTGTGTTTCGTGATTTCTAAAAGACAAGAGGTTTTTAGCTAAAAACGAGCTCACATTTAAACATAGAATGTCTAAAACAATGGGAAAAGACTAATCTTACTCAGGACAACTCACAAGAAAATGGTGAATCAAGGAGAGAGAAAGTGAACGGCGATGATGGTAGCTTCCAGGCGTGTGATCGGCGTGGATGGGCTCGCTGGAGGGGGTTGGTCTAGATTGCGGCGCGTGGGTAATGGTGAGAAAGAAAAAGACAAAGAAAGAGAGGGAGAGAGAGGAAGGTCGGTCTACAGAAGGAAAAAAAAAGAGATGAAAAAGAAAATTAAAGAAAGAAAAAGAGAAAATAAGAGGGGCCCACCATTGGGCCCACCAATCATTACAGCAGTCAAGTAACGATAGAGGCAAAAATGGCAACAACATGGCAATTGAAATAATTTTGGTAATCAGTTTTTTAATTAAGGTGCTCCTAATTATTGTCAAGGTGAAAGTCAGTTTCAAAAATATCAATGGCATCCACCCACTGGTCTTGTTCAAAATAGGTTTTCTGTCAACTTCGTGATCTAATTGGTCACTTTGCCAAAGTATACAGGTCACGTCCACAACTAGCCTTCTCTCCTCAATTTTCACCACAAGTTAATTATTATACCTTCAACTCATCTAGAACAAATGACAATTGGTTAGTTGACTCTAGAGCCTCAAATCACATCACTTCTTACTTTCAATATCTGTCTATCCAGTTGGACTATAGTGGTACCGATGGCATCCAAATCCGCAATCATAAAACCATTCCCATTACTCATACTGGTTCATCCATTCTCTCTTCACCCACTTCTAATTTTAAACTATACAATATTTAACATGCCCCTCTAGTTAAAAGAAATATGTTGTCCATCTCTCAATTTTTTAAACAAAATCATACATTTATTGAATTTTTTCCAAATTTTTTATTCTGAAGGATATGAGTATGAGAGCATCGTTGGACCAAGGCTAGAGTAAAGGGAATTTATACAAGTGACATACTACATCTCCAACCACCAAACCTGTCGCCTTCACCTCCACACCATGAGTACATGGATCTCAAGCATTGCAGAGTGGGTTGCCCCCTCCTTTTCCTTACCACAAACATTAATTTTCATACATGATTTAAGTATATATAGCTCTATTTCTCCTCTTGGTTATTGTAATTCGTGTAATGACCGGTACTTAGAAGTGTACAAGCAAAATTCATTTTGACTGAAGTTTGACTTTGAGTACATTAAGTGGACCCAAGAGTTGACTTTTTACCATATATGGAATTTTCTTTTGACTTTGGTATCATTGTGTATGATAGGACCGTACTCAGAATGAGTCTCATCTTAAGAAAATTTTACCAAAATTTTCACATAAATTTTGGTAAAAGCTCCCCTAAAACTAAGATTAACCCATTTGTATATGCATAAGATATCAATTTCAACCATATGTCTAATGGCCAAAGCAAATGCTACTGAACTTCGCACAACAAAAAATTTCCAAATGCAATATAATTTCAATAAAAACAACCAACTCGACCCAGTAATAACTTGGGTTATTATCAGAGCAATCTACAAGTTTTTAAAATAAATAAAATACAATTCAGTTTGAAATAAAAAGGAAATAACCATACATTTATCATAAAAAAAGGACTCGAAGGACAAAGAGAGAATGCAGGTGATGTCGGGCATGGAATCCAACCGCAGGCAACTAAGATTCTACTGGCAATTCTAAAAGAAAAACGAAATAAAAATTAATGAGACTAACTTAATGAGTAGATTCATAAAATGATAATAAGAAGTAATAATAATAATCAAATCTATAATAACAACAGTAGTAAAATTGGAAATCAAATGAACATATGTAACACCCTTTTACTTAAACCTAGGTTACCGAATAAGTTGTGATATTCGTATATATTTTTTTATTTCTTTTCAAATAAGTATTCAAAACAGCTTTGAAACGAACACAGTTTCAGGCAGTGCCAAAACTAGTATTAAAAACCTTTTCTTACTTTTTGGGATCATTTAATCAAACCACAACCACTATCAATAAAATAAATAATTATCGTAGAAATACTCATACTTAAACAGTAATAGAAAAATATTTAATAAAATACAGAATATCTAGCCCAAAATATGATGAAAAGAAAATACAGAAGAACATTGTCCACTGCTGCGCCTCCCCAGGTCTCACGTTGCCACCAATTTCTACTGTTGCATTTGGATTTATCTACCATACAGGGCAAATAACTGTGAGTAAAAAACACTCAGTAGACAACCATATGCATATATCAATGCCATGTAATGTGGTGTACAACCATACACCTAATATCATCATTTTTTCCTCTTTATTTTAAACTGAATAGCCCACTCTCTTTTCGCGTTTCTTGCACGAAAAAGCACACCTCTATTGGTGTGCAGATAAGCCATAATTTTGGGCGACCAACCGCTATGTGTCGTCAGTGATTCATAGAGCTACTATAAATAGGGTTTGAAACCATGCACTTCATCGTGCAACCATTTAAAAAAAATACAAACTCTCAGGAAAAAATCTTTCATTTCACATAAAAAAATAAATCTCATGAATTACTCTATCCGAATAATGCTCATGCCATAATGCATAAATACAACCAAGTAACGCAATATAACGTATAATTACCAAACCATCCCATCCGACAGCAGTAATTATCGAAATGCCCCTACTCAACCAACGATTTCAAATTGTCAAACACACTGATGTAATTACTGAAATGCAATTGGCCATCTTGATAATTACCAAGATAATTCTCAAATACATAAAAAATTACCAAAATACCCTTCAATAGTTATATGACTAATTACCATCCTACCCTAGGTTAAATAGTAATCCACAACAATTTCCAATCAAGTACAACCATTCCAGTATATCTTTATATATATACAACCATATACACATTTATGACCACAATTATAAACACATATATATATATATAAACATATATGAAAATACATACATATAAATACGCATTCATATACATATATATATATATATACACAAATACATATATACACACCCATATATGTATACGCATATTTTATACACACAAATACAACTTATATATAAACATAATTATATACACATACACCCATGTATGAAAATACCTATTAGTGTATAATAAATTAATTCTCATTTTAACACAAATAATTATTTATATACATGCACCTTTATAAAATACACTTATGTATAATTAATAAATACATAAAGTATATGCATTTTGTAAAATATAACTATATTTATAACTATACAAATACATATATAGTTAAATGTATTTATAAAAATATAAATAATTGTAATTGAATATATATATATATACAAATTAATAAATAAATAGTAATTTAATTTATATATATATAATAAAATAATTTAAAAATTAATAATGACAACAATACCCCTTCAAACTCCAATATTTTCAATTTCATAAAATGACGAAAATAACCCTAACAATTAAAAAAATTCCAACTATATCCCTAATATGTCAAATCACCAAAATGCCCTTAACTATTTAAAAAATTCTATTTATGTCCCATACATACATATGACCAAATTACCCTTGATTATTTTTTAAAATCCCATTTGTATCCCTTGTATGCGAAATGATCAATTTACCCTTAAAATTTTTAAAAATACCTAAAATGTTTTTTATATGTGAAAAGACTAAAATGCCCCTCACATGTAAAATTTTGACATAGTTGCCCTACACATGGCCGGCCCCATATACATGCTCAAATTCAATAATTTCCTTACCAAATCATCAAATTAATCAAGTATAACACCAATTTCATCAAATCATGCTTTAATCCAACAAATTCACAATATAACTAATAATTTCACAAAATCCTAAATTTTAACAATTGAAGGTTTTGTCATATGCTCAATACACATCAAATTAAGCATAACCAATCATTAATTCATCAATTCCAAGTACGAATCCATCAATTAATCAAGTAAAAACAACAAATTACATGAAATATTCAAAGAGGAATGGTTGCCTACCTCTCTTCCAAGCAAGAAACTCTTTCTTCTAAGCTATGAAATGCCACACAAGCTTTGCCAATGAATTCCCCTTGATGGCCGGCCACTAACCCATGATTTTCACTTGAAAATTCTTTGAAATTCTCATTTTCTCTCTCTAAAAATTGGTGTTTATCTCTTTAGAACGAAAATGAAAGCAAAACTGAATTGAAATGGTGAAGGAGGATCAGCTAACAAGAAGAAAAACCCCAATTGGCAACTTAAAATATTAATTTAAAAAACTAAAAAGTAAAAAGATATTTACTAAAATATTAAAATAATGAATAGTAAAAGTCAACCCTAGTCAAACTTGGTCAATATTTGACCAAGGGTAAAATAGGTAGAAAAAATCCCTCGACTCCTCACAAGGCACTTTTGGTCCTCATAAAATGTCCGGGGAATTCAAAAGCTGCTTATTTCATGAAAATGGCGAAACCGAGATAAAATTGGAAACGTATCCGAAAATCGACATATTTATAATATCCTAAAAATACCAAAATAATTTCCATTAATTCCACTTAACTTAACTCAATACTTTTCTATACTTAAACAATTTAAATTAGTAATTATTGTGCATAAAATTTCTGATTTTAATCCTTCCTCAAATTATTGAATTCCCTCAATCCAATTATGTCATTCACCCTAAAATATTTTTATAGTCCTTAAATACCAACGAAATTTGCAGAATGTTTGGCCAATCGGTGGTGAACTGAGGAGAGAGAAAGTAATAGTGGTGGTGCAATTTTTCAGAGACAGTAGTAGCAAATGACGTGTGGTTAGCCCAGTTGGGCTCACCAGTAGCTAGGGAGGCCGGTGGTGGGGCGCGTGTGGTTGGCCAACCGGTGGTGGTGGTGGGTTTAAGTGCTTCCCGTGGATTTCAAGAAAAAGAAGAGAGAAAAGATGAAGAAAATGGAGGTTTGCAAGAAAGAAAGGGAAAAGAGAAAAAAAAACAAAAAAAGGTGGAGCCTGCTGGGGCTGTTTTTAAGAATCTTGTCAAAAAGATGACTTTGCCTCTAACTTCAAAGTCCAGTAACACTGTAGCTTCGATTCACGCATACTGCCAGTCTACGAACTCATATTGACAAGCCCTATACAATGGCACTAGAGTCAAAACAATTTTCCTCATGTAGAAAAAGTCAACTTTTGAGCCTACTTACTTTATTCAAAAGTCAAACTTCAGTCAAAATAAATTATACTGTACAATTTTAAGTACCGATTATTACAGCGTAGGGTTCTTCATTATGAGTTCGTAGACAGACGGTAAGCATGAGATGGGTCTACGGTGTGGAAGTTATTATTCTGAGAAGGTAGTGGCAAAATCATAACGTTTAGTTAAAGTTTAGAAAAAATCCCAACCAGCCACTTTTCTTTTTTCCCCCTTTTCTTCTTCATTTTTGGACATTTCCTCTCTCTCTCCTTTATTTATCTCTCTTCCCTTTTTATCCATCGGAGAAGTAGCAACCACGCCACCACTGTAGCCTAGCCAACCCCATGCGTGCCACCATCTGCCTCTCGAACTACCACCATCCAACCCCGCCGATCAAGCACCCAGTCGTTGTCACTGTCGACGTCACTAGAAAAACCTCCTCCACTGCCGATTTCTCTCTCTTCAATTTGTATTTTCCAAAATCATGAAATCTACTTGAACCGGTCACTTTCCGATGAGATTCAGGCCAAACCAGGTACCTTTCAACAAAAAAAAAAGGATCTATAAGTCGTGCAAATGTAGGATTGGACGTACCTAAAGATCAATAGTGATCCCATCTGTGAATGGATTTTATCGCAATTTAATTTAAATTACTTTGTGATTTAAATGTAAATATCTATTTTATGACAATACTTGAAAATTAAAGAATATTTTATCAGAAATGTATATTTGTTTCTTATATTTTAATATATATATATATATATTATGCTAGTTATTAGAGATATTATATGAGTATTTTGGTATAAGATTATTGCCAATATGATGAAATTGATCTTATCACATCGAATTATTGATGGATATTTTTTATTATATGTTATATACGTGTCACCCGAACTATTGATGGACACAGTTGATGATTGATTGATGAAATAAATGATGATTATCTTCATGCATGAAATGTGCACAGTATGTGATCCATCTTTGCTATACACCATGAGATGCCTAGGGTAGTATGATAATTTTCCCTTGTGATTTTTGGTAGATAACTTGGCATATAGGATTTTCATCTATTGTATAAACTAGTGTAAAAGTGTTTATATTATTATTATTATTATTATTACTATTACTATTATTATGTGAGTATTTTGGTACAAGATTACTATCAATATGATGAAATTAATCTTTTCATGTGGAACTATTGATGGATATTTCTTATTATATGTCATGTACGCCATGTGTCACCCAGACACAATTGATGAGATATATGATGATTATCTTCACATGTGTAATGTGTACAATATATGATCCATCTCTACTACGTCTTAGGATGCTAAGGATAGTATGACATTTTTCCCCGCTCCATCCATCTCTCCTACGCCTTGGGACATCAAGGGTAGTATGATAGTTTCTCCCTCCCCCTATAATTTGGGGTAGATAAATTGGCTTACAAGATTTTCATCTATTATGAAAACTATTGTAAAAATGCTTATGTTATTATTTTTATTATTATTATTGTTACTATTACTATTATTATTATCATTAACGTTATCCTTACAAATTTAAGTTATTGAGAAATTTTCATTCGAATTATTATTTTTAATATTTCATTTATATTATTTTATGGGTCCACTAATTGAGCGAGTCTCATTAGCTTTTACTTCAATTTTTTTAAGATTACCTGTAGGATCTCAGCTGACTATGGTTGGACTTCCATGCATGGCATCATCTACATCTTCACCTCATCTTTTGGGGTTTCTCCTCTATTGTAAACATATTGTTGTTTCCCTCTTACTTTTATTTAAGTTATTGTATTTTAATTATTCATGTAAACTCGTAGATTGCTCTGAGAATAACCCAAGTCAGTACCATTTCATTTTATGTTAAATTTGTTTGTTTTTATTGAGAATCTGTGAATTTTAAAACTATTCTATTGTGGGAAAACCAATGGCATTTGTCATGTTCACTGGATATGTTGTTGGAAATGAGTTTTTATATGTAGGTATAAATGGGTTAGTTCAAGTCTTAAAGGGGTTCTGTCAAAATTTTTGTAGAAGTTTTTTTAGAATTTCCTCAACTTGAGACACATCCAGGGAACAATCCTATAAATTCATGTGCTTGCAAAAAAAGCCATCGTCTACCTTTTGTCTTCTCTTCAATAAGTTGTACTAAGCCTCTTGAATTATTATATAAAGATGTTTAGGGTCCAGCTCCTATGGTTTCATTTGATAAATTCGATAGTATGTTGTTTTTGTAGATTATTTTAGAAAATATACATGGTTTTATTCGTTGAAACACAAATCTGAAGTCACCAATATTTTTTCCCGATTCCAAACACGTAGCATTCAACATCTTAAATCACCCTTCCACACTCCTCAATTGGTTGGTATTGTGGACCGCAAATACTGCCATATTGTGGAGACAGGCCTCCCACTAATTCATCATGCATCTTTGCCACATAATTTCTAGTTATGCTATCTCAAAGGAACCACTAGTCATGGCATTCTTTTTTTATTCAACTTACCCCCATCATCTTCATGCATTTGTGGATGCTAATTAATTAGGCTGGAAACCATGATGACCACTCTTCTACCACTAGATATATTACCTTCGTTAGTGTTCGTCCTATCAGTTGGTGCTCTAAGAAACAAAAGTATGTTGCTCATTCCTCCCCCAAAGCGGAGTATAGATTAGTTGCTTCGACTGCTGCTGAACTTAATTGGATACAGAATTTATTGGCTAAATTGCATATGCCCTCTTCCACAACTCCAACAATATTCTATGACAATCTAGGAGCTACATACTTATGTGTCAAACCGGTGTTTCATTCTCGTATGAAACACATTGCCATTGATTTTCATTTCGTTCGTGATCAAGTGGCTAGCAAGATTCTTTGTGTTATCCATGTACACACATTGGATCGAGTTGCTGACGCACTTACCAAGCCTCTACCTCATCACCATTTTCAACAACATCAATCCAAGATTGACATTCTAGAGAGAAGCTCAATCTTGCAGGGGCATGAAAAGGAATTAAATCTCATATAATTTAATTCCTTGTATATTGTAATTAGCATATATTTTGTTCCTGATTTTTACTTGTATTTACTGTTGGTACAGCTCATAGGTTTGACTACAAGTGTATATATTGTATGACTTCTCTATTGCAATAGACAAATCAATTTTCAAACCAATATCAAAATCTTCAATTAGTAAGTAAATAATAAATTTAAAATAACATTTAAATTGGATTATATACAATCAGAGTTTGGTCGGGATGGAAAGTGATCATTGTGGGTAATAGATTCCTTTGTCCAATACCTTTTTTTTGTTACTATTTTACTCTTAAGGGCTGAGGTAATTGGCAAAGGTGAAAAAATATTTTGGTTAAAAAAATTATTTCAAAACAGTCTAAACAATTCTATGTTTAAAATAAAAATAAAAATGAGGGCCAACTTACAATTATTTTTAAAATTTATGGGTCATTGTAGTCAATTTTATAATTTAAAAGGTAATTTGTAACTTTATTAATAGTTTGGGGGACATTGGTGCAAAAAATGCAAAATAATATTGTATATGTGAAGGATAAGAAATATGCAACAAGTAACTAATTACCTATTTCCCAACCAAAAAAATAAAAACATAAGGTACCAATTATCTAGCATTCTTATCATCGTAGTATTAAATCTATGTGTGAATTTTTATTTTTTTTTCTTTACGAAATTCGGTATAACAACAACACATGGCCAATGGCCTATGTTAGAGACGTAAGTAAGGAGGATAATTCTTAAAAGGACTCTATCAATCTACCAGCTGCATAATCAATTAGGATTCTATCATAATAATCTGCCATAATTTATTCCTATAATTGTGGCCTCATTTAAGTTATTTGTCAATTTCATTTAATTATGTTTATTAAATTTCCTTATAGGGATATATCCGAATTAGCTTGGGGGTTGACCTTATCTTTGCAAAGCCCATTTTGGCTTAAAATTTAAGTCCTTGAGGAACATGAAATAAAGTATCGTAAGTTATCTTCAACTTTGTGTTTACTATTGGAGTCTTGGTTTTCTCGATAAGCTGGCCCCTTATATCACATCCCTTTTATCAAAGGTCCAAATCCCGTCACTCCTAATAGTCTCGAGGTAATTACTTTGTTATTGACCTTGTAAATGTTGTCTCTACAACTATATATGTTTGTTAAGCTAATTAAAATCGTATGGAGCTATATGTTTTATATTAAGGGGGTGTATTTAATCTAAATTTTAATTGACTTTTATATAGACTTTTTTAAATAGTGACTTTTATAGATTTTTGTAGACTTTTATAGACTTTATATAAGTATTATAGATTTTCATAGACTTTTATAGACTTTATATAAGTATTATAGATTTTCATAGACTTTTATAGACTTTTAATTTAAAAGACTTTTATAGATATTAATAAACTTTTATAGACTTTAATGAACTTTTATTGACATTGATAAATAAATACTTTACCCTTAAAATTAAATGATTAATTATTTTTGAAAACTTTCTGCAGTAGCTAGAACCTCTGCGATAATACTATTTTCAAACTACAATCAAATACTAAAAATAAAAAAATTGATGACAAAAAAATAGAAATAAAATAAATCTATTGTCCACGGTTATCAGTATGTCCAACATCATTCCACATTTGAGTAGCTATAGTAGTCCTCCATTCATTAGCATTCTCCCTTTGCTGTTCTTGAGTCTAAAAAATTGGATCAAAGTCATCCTCTTCATTAACTGGTAATGATGAAGATGATGAACTCTCATTATCTGGCTCAATTGGAAATTCATCTAAACGACACTCTTTACGACGAAAGTTATGTAATCCTGTACAAGCTAACACCAACTCTGCTTGTTGTGTAAATGAAAATGGAGGAGCTGTTTTAAAAATTGTGAATCATGATTTAAATATGCCAAATATCCTTTCGATTACATTCCTCAAGGAAGAATGACGAAGATTGAATAGCTCATTTGCATTTTCAGGATCATGACCTTGACCAGCAAAATCTTGAAGATGATAACGGACACCTCGAAAAGGAGCTAAAAATTGACATCGATTTGGAAATCCACAATCTACCAAAAAATATTTACCTGAGCATACAATATTTAATAAAATTAGTAAATAATATAAATAACATGTATTATTAAATTAAGAATTTAAATAAACAAGTAAGTCATTAATTGACAGATTGACAATGAAAATGATAATTAAAATAAATGAAAAAGAAATAAAACCTTGTGGCACTTTAAGCCCATTGCTCCTTGATAGTGCATCATTTAATATTTTCGAATCATGTGCAGATCCCTCCCACCCACTAAGAATGTATATGAATTGCAAATCAAAATTACAAGCAGCTAAAATATTTTGTGAAATTGTTCCATGACGATTACGGTAGCTGCTTATATCACGTCCTGTTACCATTGCTTTGGAATATGAGTGCCATCAATAGCTCCAATGCAATCCTAAAATAATAATAATTAAGTGAAATAATAATAATAATATAATCACCAACAATACAATAACAAAAATAATAATTTTATCACTTACTTTAAAATAAGGATAAAACCTTGTACTTTCCCTTATTTTTTCTGGCACTGTGGATCCAGGTTTTGCCATCATATCTACTGCAATTGTGTTCAATGCCTTCAAATTTTTGTTAAAACTACGACTGATAGTATATTGTGATCGATTATGCTTTACTTAACTAAGCAATATCGAGAATTTTGACCAACAACCATTAAAAACGATGCAAGCATTTCTTCAACACAAACAAACCTTGTATCATGTAAGAGTGTTTTTTCTCTAATGATGCTGCACAACTTTATAAACACATTAGGATACATTCTATAAAGTTGTTGAAAATGTGCAGGATCCTCATTCAATATTTTGTGTATATAATCATATCCATGTGTATTTCTTGGACGCTTAATTAGTGGACGTTCAACATTTTCACGACCCATTACAACCTTGAGCTCATTTAGCACATGCAGAATCGCTTGACAAATGGCCATCAATGAATACCTAAAAGCTTCATATAATTCTTCTTCCATCTTTTGTTCTTCCATTTCTTCCTCATCTACTTCATCATTTTCATATATATTTGAATGAGACATTATATAAATGAAAATACCTGAGAAAAAATAGGGAAAAAATAAGACACACATATATATACATATATGCATAATCTAACTTGTACTTAAAAATATTGTATGTTCTTTAATTTTTTTTTGTTTAATATATTGAAAAATAAAGCCAATACAATTAATAATCTAAAAAAACAACAAACTTCATTATTATTGAACATAATAATATAATAATAAGTAAGAAAAATTAACAACAATAGAACTAATAATGTGAAAGCAACATAATTAATTACTACTTGAAACAAATATAATTATAAAAATTTAACAATCCAAAGAACAAGACTGTTTTACTAGCTTAAAATAGTAAGAAAACATAAAAACCACATAACATAATATTTTTGTTTTCCAAATATAACAAAATTAATTATAATAATAATAAAAAGAACTCATTCTATTTCAAAAAGTATCCAATCGGCTCGTTCTTCGGGCGTCATTTTCAAGAATTCAATCTTCTTTGCTCTACTATTTAGGATCTTAAGTGCCTTAAATCTAGTACGATTATCTAAGTTTGGAATCTCCTTGATAGCATCCCAACAGCTATCTCCAGTAGCAAATGAATTAATAATATCAGTGAGCTTATCAATGGTATGACTTAGCTTGTCTACAACATCTGATTGAGAACTATTGGTCTCCAATGAGCTAGACTTTCCTTCGAACTCAGTTCTGTTTCGTTTTTTATTTGTTGGGGGAACCTCTGAACTCATATACTGAAAGGGTACATGTGGAGTGTCTTGCCTAGGAGATGAAGACCTATGCAAAAAATCTTGATTGTCACTGTTTTCTATAAATGCTTCAGTAGAAGAATCATATGTCAAGTCATCTAAACCACTAGATATATTTTCGTCTACCCCAAATGTTCTTGCATCTGTTTCATCCCCCAATCCAATTGAATATCTTCCAACAACACCATTCCCAACTACAATTTGCAAATCTTCATAGTCTGTAAAAACATATGTGCGATAACTTTTATGTGTAGAATGAGCCTAAAAAAGAAAAACAAATATATAATAAGTGTTAATATATTAAACAAATATTTATTAAACTACATTTACTACTTTGAATTAAAAAAAAAAAGCCATACCTTTAAATAATTCTCCCATACTTCATCACTAGTAGTGAATTTTTTTGTCACAGGATCCCATCCAAATCCAGAGTTATTACGTATAAGCTCGGTATAGTTGTTATATCTAGTTTTGAACCATTTGAGACGACTTTGATATTGAGTAAAAGTCACTTGAGATCCAAATTTTGCATTAAGAATAGGAAGTACTTTTTTTTCTACAGTGTTCTTACTCAATAAACCATTATTATTATCCCGCCACCCACGCTTGATGCCATCAACCATGAGTCTTAACAACTCATTGCTCTCTTCTGCCCCTCATATTTTATATTTTTCTGCAACTTTTCCCTTTCCTTTATCATTTCGTTGAAGTGGTTCTCCCATTAAAATATATTACTATAAAAATTAGTATACAACAAATTATTGACAAAATATGATATATAAAATTAAAAGTGCATATAAAATATAGCACATAATATATGCCATATAGAATATATGGGTATGTGTGTGTGCGCGTGCTGTAGCTTTGTGATGTAAGAGACATACATTTATAAATAACTCAACCTATATATTATATATATGTATATATATATATATATATACACGTGCGTACACAGCTAGATATAAAGCTAGCAATCAAGTGCTCTAGTAGTAGTTTTGAATTTGGAGCTTTTCTGCATGTTTGACAATTAAGAATATGTGCAAATGAATTAAGCAGAACAATTATTTCTATTTGGATGAAAATTGCAGACTTATTGATTTGCGGTCTAATAAATGCCAAATGCATCAATCACACACACTACTCTCTCCTACTTTTGTTTATCTTCCTCGTTTAGACATGTGGGATATGCATGTATATACTAATAAACACACACATACACATATGGATCTATAGATGTTTCAAAGAAAAATACATCTTATGTATGCATGCATATGTATAGGTATCTTGAATATCCTAACGCAAGAGTGAAAATATCATCTTGATCATTATATATATGTATATATATATACACACACACACACAAATATATTGCTACTAATGTATATTTATTTAAAAAAAAAAACAGAAAACAAATATAATAGAATACAACCCAACATAAGACAAAACAAAAGAAGATTCTACTAAACAAGCCTTTAACAAAATTCATTAATTCAACAGCAAGAACAAATATTATATGGCTATTAAAAAAAAAAACTCTTGTCACTCTCTCTTGTAATATAAACTATGGATGAATGTATATGCTTGTGAACGATAGTTGTTTAAATACTAATACCGATCACTATGAAAAAATCTTTTGTTTTCATTTTTATTTTCACATTTTATATTCTCCGTGGCCTATCTAACACTCTTTCTAGATAAAAAAAAAACATTAAAAAATTCGACCTTGATTTCTGAAGAAAAAAGAAAAAAAAAGAAGAGTAGTGGTGTATATAGTTCAACAACATTAATAAATTTACCAACTGATCATATAAAGATTACAAGGTCGGACAGTGATGAAATGCGCACCATGTGTGCACTGCATGCTCAACAACCCTGTCTTTTAATTTATCCTTATTATATACCCTATAGCTATACCTCTAAAAATCCTACTCACGTAGTAGAATATGACCTTTTGAAGAAAAAGTACTAGCTACAGAGGCATTAATGTCTAGCTTAGCTCCTATTACCCTAATTCATCTCTCTTACTAATTAAAAAGCTTATTGCTTTTCTTTATATATATAATATTAATTCATGTCTGCTGTTGCTTTGTTATGTAAATAGCAATTTAAACTAATATTCAATTTTATCTTATTTTATTATTTACATACAAAGCTATATTATAAAATAGTAAATAGAAAACCTATATACATATATTCAGATAGTGTATAAAGAATAGCTATCATATAATAATAGTATAAAACAAGACAAAGTAATCGGATATTAAAAATACATGGCCGATTATACAGATTGTAGTCTAGCATATCATCACTGATTATATAATTATAAAAGTACACAGCTAAAATAGAAAGGACATAAATAACATAAACTTAAATTCCAACAAATATATGAAATTCTATAATAACTTGAATATTATATAGCCAACCTGATATAGCTTTTTCTGTTAATGCGTCTATTACTTGGTCACTGCCATGAAAAATTCCAAAGAATAGTAATTATCGGAAGATTGAAGATGAAAGATGCAAATTAGATAAAAAAAATCAATGGAGAAAAAAGAAAGATAGGGAACATAGACAAATTACCAATAATAATACCAAAAATTATAGAACCCTAATTGAAAAAAAAAATCAAAATTGTTCATATCCAAAGACAACAATAAAAAATTGAAAGATAGAAACCAAAATAAAAATATATGGGAGATGAAAATGTGAAGATTACCGTGATTATTGAGGTTTGGTGTCAAACTTGATCACTGTTATTCGTTTTCACAATAGTCGACAAAAGTTTTTTGGGTGGATGGAGGAGAAAAAGTGATGTTTGATATTTATACCTCCTGTTCAAAAGTCTATAAAAGTCAAGCAAACAATAAAGTCTACAAAAGTCTTTAATTTTTTGATACCACCAAACTTTTATAAACTTTTCTTTAATTAAATACATCATGACATTTTTAGATATTTTAAAAGTTTATAAAAGTCTATATTAAATACCAATAAACTTTTATAGACTCTTTAAAAGTCTGAATTAAATACCAACAAACTTTTTAATTTTATAAAAGTCTATAAAAGTTTTAATTAAATGCACCCCCTAATATTGTAGCCAGATTTAGCTGCCCCATGAGCTTATATTCTAGCAGCATTGTCTCCAATTGCACCAGATTCAGGTGTTACAGGAGGTAAAAGATTTAGTGGAATATAACATAATCTCACTGGCATCAATGGCTTGTCCACATTCTACTGCTGCAGCTGCATACATCAAATCATTCCACCCCACATGGTCTCTAGCAGCTCTAAAGTTGTCCCTCACGCCTATAGGCAATGGGTTTCATTATGATTTTTTTGACATGTATACTATAGCTATAATCTAGTGTTCTAAAAGACATGAAAATGCGCTGTCTAAAAATGAGGTGTTTAGAAGACGCTTTGCATTAGCACAAGATTTGGTAAAAGGCGATGAATACTATGTTGAAAACCTAATGCGTGTTTAGGAGCGAAAATGCATAAGCCTTTTCATTAAAATTTTTTAAAAAATAAAAAAAATAATTCAGAATATAAAAAAGGAATGTAAAAAATTAGTGTTAAAAAAAACTTTTTTTAAGATTATTTTTCTTTTAAAAAATAATAAAATATAATGTACAATAATTAAAGAATTAGAAATAAATATATATAAATATAATGTGTTTAAATATTTATTTTGTTTGTGATAGATTAGACACCACAAGAATGAACAATTTAGTCTATGTCCAATGTAATGCAAGATTTATGAACATGAAAAAAAAGAATAATAAATTAGAGACTACTAGCAAGTGATGTAATTAATGCACAATCATAGATTGTTGAGGGGTGTGATGATGAAAAGGATGATGAGATGGAGAATGACATCTTACCATCTTGAAAAGGTTCTAGAAATGCTCATGTTGAATTTAGGGAGCCCGAGGAAAATGATTTTGTATTAGATGGCAAATATTAGATGAAGAAGAAGAGATTGAATTGGAGTCCGATAAAGAGTTAGAAAAAATTAGTTAGAATATAGTGATATCTAAATTATATACTAATATATGAATTATTAAGTATTTGGAACTTGGAAAGTATAAAGTTTTCATGAATATTTATGATTATGTACTTGCTAATTTATGTCAATTGCATATATATATTGGTGATATAGACTTTGACATTCAAAATATAAGTTATTTTATTTATTTAGTAATCTTATAATAATTAAAATAATAATTTAATAGCAAAATGCCTTTTGACGCTTAGGCTTCATCTAGGCATGCCTAAACTCGTAAAACTTGATGCTTAATCTAGCCGCCTTACAATGCCTTATGCCTTTTAGAACACTGCTATTAGTTATAGTCTAATTACCCTAGTATTATTTACATTAATTAATTCATAAAATTCTTTGCATGCAGCAAATTTTTTGAGATCTAATTTACCTAAAGCAGAATTTGCATATGGGTCTGGTATGCTAAAACCTCTTAAGGCTCTAAATCCTGGCTTGATTTATGATATTGAGGAGGTTGATTATGTAAAGCTTTTGTGTGGAGAAGGGTATGGTACAAAGTTATTGCGAATTATTATAAAGAATGATCGTATAAGCTATTCGAAAGTGAAATATGGACTTAAATTATCCTTTGTTTACTCTTTCCACATCACCTTCATAATACATAGGATTGTCACAAATGTTGGGTCACCAACTTCCACATATAAAGCTAGCTTGGCTGCCCCGTTAGGGTTTTATATTATAGTTGAACTTAGTGTTTATCTTTCACATCTCTTGGCAGAAGCTATCGTTTGCCACTATAAGAAAAACTTGAATTAGTCACAAACTCAAAAAATGTGTCTAATAATTAATCAGTTACGATTTTTCATGCCTTAATTGCATATAGCAATGAATTTTTTTTTTGTGGATCGTTCATGGCTAAAGGACAGTAATAAATTAGTAATAAGTTACGAAAATTGTCATTTTATGATTAAAGATAGCATCTTTAGTTACAACACATGTTTCATAACTATACAATACCTTTACATATAAAAAATTATCGTTACTAATTGACAATTTTTTCCTTGACTGAATAGTCATTTCATAACTAATTAGGACCCTATATGTTGATCAAATGACCATTTAGTTACAAAATCATTCTATTAGTTACGACCACTCTTTCATTGTTATTTGATTAATTGTTAACAGTGCATAATTAGAGTTTCCACATAACATATATTATACCTAATCCTAAGTGGACACACGATAATTCCTAAGTGTCTTACCAAAATATGTTGTATATCCATAGACCAAAATAACTTCCAAAAAACATCTCCATATGCACCTTCCTCATCTCTTTCCATCAATCATTTGTATATTAGACATATATAGTGTCAGTTCAACTACATTTTTGAATCAAATGAATCATAATAATTACCAAGGATAGATTTATCCCATTATATTAAAGTTTATAGTCAATCATGATTGATGTTTTTATCATGTATGAAAGAAGGCAATGAGCTGCTAGTACTCCACCCTTGGTCCTCATAATCATGTCTAATGTCAGTCCACGATCTCTCATATAAGGATGCTTCCATTCTATCTTGATGTACTTTCAACTCGGCCACTTACTTAAGCAATTCTTCATTCATTTCCTCCATTGTCTTGGCTTTTTATTCAGCAGCCTTAAGTCATTGTTCAGCATCCCTCTATACTTGTGAACGTGGTTTCAGTCTTGGACCACGTACGTGAGCATAAGTTGACCTTGGAAGAAGAACAGTGTCAAATATCTCATCAACTGTCATTGGTAGACTCTCAATTTTAGTCTTCTCTTTCATTGGACAAATAAGATACATATAAATTGTCATATATTGTTCAAATAAGTAAATAGACTCAAGTATACATTCAATTTTTACATCCATAACTATGGTTAAATATATTTCTTCTGATTTCTCATCACTCTATTTCTTTGTCTTCTTATTGAAGTGGGTCTCAAACCAAAGTTTAATTTGATCGAGCTCTATACTTTCTTTCATCTGAAAAGCAAAGCATACATGTCATACTTTCAGCCCTTGTATATAGTATATTAAATGTAATGCTTCCAATAAATAAAACAAAATTATTAACCAATTCTTTCGAAATAAGAGCGAATAATTTAGTCCCGGAGCAATGATGTGTTTGTTGAGCTGCCCCATTCGGTTTGTTAATTGAACATCTTTTCTATTTTCAATTAGCATACATGTACTATAACTATATATTATGTTATCAAACTCACCACATATTGCACTTATCACACAAACAAATAACAATATATATGGCTTCTTTATTACCCAATTTTGTTAAATAAACATAAATTCAAAGTTGTAGGTGATTACAATGTACTATGCACTTGAGAAATGTTCACAGAGGATCGGCCAGGCTTCTGCCTATTCCGTAGTGCTTTGTCCTTTGTTTTGAACTTCATAAAGTGCTTATGTATCTTGTGTTTATGGGTGCAATACATACGACTCATGTAACAACCCCTTACCCAAGCCTAGGTTTCCAAATAAAGTGTGTTAACCGCATAAATATATATTTTTTTTAAATTTGATTTGCTAAAAATGCTTTTGGACAAAACCATAACAAAACTAAAATATTCCTTTACTAGATCGTTTTGCAAACCACACCATAGACAATATTATTTTAAAATAAATTCAAAGTACACACCCATACCGTAAAAGAAAGTAGTATTTAAAAATACATAATATCATTGCCCAAAATAACAAACCAAAATGTAGAAGAACATGGTATCACCCCGTGCTCTCCAGTTTGCACCCTGCCAAATCCTACTGCTTAGTCTTGAACTTACCTGCCACACAGGACAAACAACAACGGTGAGTAAAAAACACTCAGTAGGCAACCATATGCATATGCCAATGCCATACCGTGAAGTGTAACATTGTACACCTAAAATCATCATTTTCCCCTATTTATTTAAAACTGAATAGCCCACTCTCTTTCTGTATTTCGTGTACAAACCATCACACCTTTGTGGTATACGAATGAACCACCGTTCCAGGTGACCCACCGCTATGTGTGATCAGTGATTCACAGAGTGACTAAAACAGGGTTTGAACCATGCACTTCATCGTGCAACCAATTTTTTGAAAACACAAACCCATAGGAAAAATCTTTCATTTCATATAAAATAATAAATTATCAGAATTGCTCTACACAAATGAATGCTCATGTACAACCAGGCAACACAAATAAATGTGTAGTTACCAACCGCCCTATTCCAACAACCATAATTACCAAAATGCCCTGGCTCAAAACAACGATTGCTAATCACCAAACACATTGATGTAATTACCGAAAAGTCGTTGGTTACTTCAACAATTACCAAGATACCCTCAAGTACATGGATAATTACCAAAATACCCCTCAATGGGTAATTGGACAATTACCATCCTACCCTCGGTCAAACAGGTATATACAACCAATTTAGTACATATATACACATATTTATAAACATAATTATAAACACATACACACAATACATATATAAAATACACACGTATAAATACATACTCACTTACACATATATATACACAAACACATATATACACACTCATATATGTATACACATATTTTGTACACATATACATATATCCAAGTACAATTTATACATATACATAATTATATATATATTCCCCCATGTATAAGTATACTCACAAATGCATAGTAATTTAATACTCAAATTAATACATAAATAATTATTTACATATATAAACCCATACAAAATATATTTGTATATATTTAATTAATACGTACATAATATACATGTATTTTGTAAAATATAACTATATTTATGATTACACAAACACATGTAAAGTAAATTATATTAGTAATTATATAAATATTAATAATTGAAAATAGATATATATATATATATATATATATATATATATATATATATATATATAATAACAAATAGTAATATATATATTAAATAATTTGGAATTTAGAAAAGACCACAATACCCCTCCAATTCTAATCATTTTCAACTTTACTCCTACTATGAAAAATGACGAAAATACTCTCAATAATTTTAAAAATTATATTTACGTCCCTACATGCCAAATAACCAAAATGCCCTTAATTGTTTTTAAAAATTCCATTTATGTCCTTTACATGCAAATGACCAAATTGCCTTTAAACATTTTCAAAACTCCCATTTAAGTCCTTTACATGCAAAATGACTTAAATACCCTTGAACTTTTCAAAAATACTGAAAATACCTTTACATATGAAAAGACCAAAATGCTCCTCACATGTAAAAATTTGACATTATTGCCCTATACATGGCCAGTTCCAATACATGCCCAAAATCAATCCAATTCACATCAATTCAACAAATTAACAAAGGTTTATACACTAATCCATAATCAATTTCAATTAATTATGCAATTACCCATCAAAATCCAACTTTAAACCACATTTCCATCAAACCCTAAATCTAATAATTAGGTGTTTAACCACATAGCATAATACACATGAAATTTAGCTCAATTTAGCAACAAATCATGGAATCTAAGCATGAGTTCATCAAACAAACAAGGAAAACACATGAAATTTACAAGAAATTAAAACAAAGCTAGCAAGCCTTCAAATCAAGCTTGAAAAACCAAATTAACCTTGCCAAATTGTCCCCCTTGACAGCCGGCCACTTCCCCCAAATTCTCTCTTGAGATTTTCTTGAAATTTTGCAATTTTGTAATTTTCTCACTCTAGAACCCTCTCTCTCTCTAGTTTACAAACGAAAACATGTGAAATGATAAAAGTGAAGAGGATGGTTGGCTACACTTGGTGAAAATATCCTAATTTGTATCTTTTAAATATTAATAAAATAATCAAAAGTAAAGATATTTAAATATATATTATTAAAATAATAACTAGTAAAAAGTCAACTTTTTGCCAAGGGTAAAATGGGTAGAAAAAGTCTCTTGACTCCTTATAAGGTGCTCTCGGTCTTTACAAAATGTTCGGGGAATTCAAAAACTACTTGTTTCGGTGAAAATAGCAAAAATGTGTCCGGAAACCGATCATCTCGAAAATAAAATGAGGTTGTTACAACCCATTTCCACAAGAATAGCCTCGTCACTTTGATCTTTCTCGACTATGTAAAAAGATTTCAACATATGGATAGCAAACACAATCCTAACCATTATTAGTGGAAGCCCTATGTACTCAATGCATTGTGTAACAAGCTCTATGTCCTATTCATACTTTTATTCAATCCAAGCATTCAATTGAATCTAACTTTTTCTTCCATATATATGTACTTATTATTTAATTTAAGTGCGAATATATAAACCACCAATATTCTACTCATATGAGTTGTAAAAAACCTACCCTCAATTGACAAAGCAGTTCATTTCCCTGATGGGTTTTTATTTTGTTAATTTTAATTAGTTTAATGTACAATTCTTATGTGTTTGAACTTTTAAAATTGAACTAATGCTACTTTATTTCAAATGCAAATTAATACTTGGTTAGCTGTGAATACTTGGTTGGAAATCATGAAGAAATGAACATGTCAAATTCAAGTTAGATGCAATGTCAGGCCCTTGACATAGGGCCTGACATGTCACCAAAAGAAGATCCAGAACCTACAAACCCAGCACGTGTTAGGCGCAAGGACAAGTGTAATGTCAACCGCTTGACATGCATTGAAGACCTGTATGGGTGCATGAGGATTGGACGAACAAAATTGAGAGTGTCAGAAGCCAAGTTAGATCCTGTGCTAGGCCCCTGACTTGGTATGGCAAGAAGCAGGGGCAATTTTATAAATAGTCGTCTTCTTAAGGTTTTAAGTTAAACAAGTAGGATTAGGTTTTTATTATAAATAGACGTCTTCTCAAGGTTTGGGGAGAGGACGACAGTCACAAGAACACTCTTTTAATTGTTGATTATGGCTTTCAAAGGTTATGAGTTGCTAAAGTTCTCTTCTCGGGCAGGAGTTAATTTGTGTTATTGATCGTTTATGTGTAAGACCTGAATTGACAATTTTCTAATTAATTCAATTGATTCTTTCATCTATATTTTTCTACCTTCTCAATTAATTTCAGTTATCTGTGATGGTATTCTGGATTCGATATTATTACTTGTAATTGAATGCATGCTAAATTGAATATGAGTCGTACTTTGGTTTGGTTGTCTATATCAATTCGGGGAATATAGTTTAGATTATAATCTTGTAACATTTGTAGGGTTAGTCTAATTTTAGCTATCTTTCTAGGTCATAAAGAAATTTTAAATTAATTTAGTTCACGTTGATTCCGAATAATTTAGGGTTAGGAATTAATTACGAACGTTTTTTATTAGCTCAACATAAGGAGAGATTGCAATAGATTAGTCGTACTATCTATTGATGCCAAAGCTAAAGGATTGATTGATAAGTAATTTGGTTCCTTTTTGTCGATGATCATATGCGATTAATAATATTCAATTACTCTGAATCGAGAATTTACCTAATTGATTGTTCATCTCAATTTACTCTGCTTCACTTTAATTAATTGTCAAATTAAAATCTTTGTATCTTAAAACCCCCGCCCCTAATTGATTTTTATTGTCTTAATTAATTAATTAGAATAGAAATTAGATTGCTCGTTAGACTAGTCCCTGTGGATTCAACCTGGACTTGCCACTACTACGTGTTTGGTAATTTTAGTTATTTAATTTTGGTGTAATACGACATGCATCAAAATTTTGGCGCTGTTGCCAGGGAACTATGTGCTAATTTGATTTCTAATTTATGTTCTATTTTTGAGTTTGTGTTATGTTCATGTTTATAACTAGGTTGTCTAATCAAGAAGAACTACGATACGATCCTGAGATAGAGAGAACTGCATGTAGGTTGAGGAATGAGACTCTTCGATAAATAGTTACTCGCTTACCTTCGGCTTCTCTTCAGCGTTGGGTCCAGAGTAGAGAATCTGATTAAAAAGATGAGCCAATACTAGCTAATGACATGAATAATAAGAGGACATTAAAGGAGCTAGATACTCCTGATTTAAATTCTCAACCACTTTGTATTGAATTTTCTGATTTAACCACTGCATTTGAATTCAAAATATGGGCTAATTCATCTTTTGCCTACTTTTCATGGCCTTACAGAAGAAGACCCTCATAACCATCTTAAGGAATTTCATGTGGTTTGTTCTACCATAAAGCCACAAGGGATAACTGAGGAACAAATTAAGCTTAGGGCTTTTCCATTTTCGCTTACTGACTCTGCAAAGGATTGGTTGTATTATTTGCCTTCGGGATCGATCAACTCATGGAACAAGATGAAGAGACTATTTTTTGAAAAATATTTCCCTACATCTTATGCTGCAAATATAATAAAGGAGATTTGTGGCATTCGTCAATATGATGGATAATCGTTGTATGAGTATCGAGAGCTATTTAGGAAACTTTATGCTAGCTGACCGCATCACCAAATTAGTGACCAGCTTCTAATACAATACTTCCATGAATGTTTGTCACATATGGATAGGAGTATGGTGGATGCAGTGAGTGGAGGTGCTTTAGTAGATAAGAGTCCTGATGAAGCAAGACGTATTATCTCTACCATGGCTGCAAACTCTCAACAATTTGGCACATGATTAGCACCTTCATTGAAGAAGGTTCAAGAGGTAAATACATCTCCTTTAGAATAGTAAATTTTTTATTTAACTTCTCTTGTGATACAATTGGCTGTAGGACAAGCTCAAGTTCAAACCGTCAAGGCATGTGGTATTTGTTTGACCCAAGGGCATGCGACTGATATGTGTCCTATGCTGTAAGAGGAGGATACTACACAACAAGCCAATGCAATTGGTGGATTTCCGGAATAGCCAAAGCGTAAATATGACCCTTATTCTAATATATACAATTCGAGTTAGAGGGATCATCCTAATTTTCGCTATGGAAACAATCCTATTACGAATAGGTATCAACAACCTTATCAGCCAAAGCCACCACAAAAAATTGAGGCTCCTAAGTCAGGTATGTGTTTGGATAATATTGTTAAAGCTCTTGCTACTAACACTTAACAATTCCAGCAGGAAACAAGAACAAGTATTCAGAATTTAGAGAGTCAAATGAGTTAATTGGCCACGTTAATGAGCAAGCTTGAGGCTCAAACTTCTGGAAAACTTCCATCTCAACCAATTAATCTAAGAAAGGAGACAAAGGCAGTGACATTATGGAGTGGAAAAGAGGTTGAAATGCCTAAGAAGGAAGTGGAAGTGGAATCTAAGAGATCATAAATGGAGGAAGAAGTTGAACTCCAGCCACCTTTGAAATTAAAATTTGAATCTCTTGTTAATGTTGCTAAGTATGCTCTTCTACCTTTTCCTAGTAGGTTGAACAAAACAAGAAAGAGGAACAAGAGAAAGAGCTCCTTGATACTTTTTGGAAGGTGGAGGTCAACATACCTCTCCTAGACGCAATAAGACAAGTTTCTCGCTATGCTAAGTTCCTTAAGGAACTACGCACTAATAAGAAGAAATTGCGGGGGGATGAGAAACTAAGCGTGAGCGAAAACATTTCTGCAGCGCTGCAAAGGAAGGTACCCCCAAAGTACGAGGACTCAGGTACATTCACTATACCTTGTATAATTAGAAATACTAAAGTGGAATGTGCCATGATAGATATAGAAGCTTTCATTAATGTAATGCCATATTCACTTTATTCTTCTCTTAAATCGGGTCCATTGAAAGAAACGCGAGTTATTATCCAACTTGCGGATCGATCTAATGGCTACCCCGAAAGGGTAGATGAAGATGTTTTGGTGCAGGTTAAGGAGATGGTGTTTCCTGCTGATTTTTATAGTTTGAACATAGAGGAAGATCATTCTCTGAATTCCTCCCCGATCATCCTAGGAAGACCCTTCTTAAAGACCATTAGGACCAGAATTGACGTTTACGATGGAACTTTGGTTATCAAATTTGATAGGGAGATTATTAAATTTAATCTTTTTGATGCTATGAAGTATCCTGCTGATAATTATTCTATGTGTTCTATTAATATAGTTGATGAAGTTATGCATGATGTCTTTGCGATTAGTGGTAAAGATGAGTTGGAGTCAGTAGTATAACAAAGGGTGGCTCAATCCATGTTGCAAGGAGTTTATCAATAGAGTGACGAGATTGAAGAAACTGTGATGGCACTCCATTCTCTTTAATCAACTTCGGCTAGGTGTACAGTTGCTACAATAGAATTAGAAATTCCTAACATAAAATTACTATCCTCTATAGTGCAGGCGCCGATATTGGAATTAAAGTCTTTGCCCGAGCATTTAAAGTATGTATACTCAGGGGACAACGAGACACTATCGGTCATCATAGCTAGTGGTTTAACTTCAGTTTAAGAGGATAAATTAATCAGAATATTGATAGACCATAAGACGGCAATTGGATGGACTGTGGTAGATATCAAAGGAATAAGTCTGTTTGTTTGTGTGCATCGTATTTTGCTCGAAAATGGTGCCAAACCAATTAAAGATGCTTAGAGAATGCTATATCCCAACATAATGGAGGTGGTAAAGAAGGAGATTTTGAAGCTGATTTCAGCTGGTATTATTTATCTCGTCTCCGATAGTAAATGGGTAAGCCCGGTTCAAGTGGTTCCTAAAAAGATAAGTATCACGGTGATGAGGAATCAAGACAATGAGCTTATTCCAATGAGGGTGCATAATGGATGTCACATTTACATTGACTACCGTAAGCTGAACACAACCACAAGGAAGGATCACTTCTCACTTCCTTTCATCGATCAACTGTTGGAACATTTAGGAGGTCGATCCCATTATTGTTTCCTTGATGGATACTTGGGTAACAATTAAATAGTCATTACCCCTGAGGATCAAGACAAGACAATGTTCACATGTCCGTTCAGCACATTTGCCAATCGGAGAATGCCTTTTGGATTATGCAATGCTCCAGCGACGTTCCAACGATGCATGATGAGTATTTTCTCCGATTATATTGAAAATACATTGAGGTATTTTTGGATGATTTCACTATTTTTTGTGATTCTTTTGTTGCATGCTTAGATAATTTAACTTGTGTTTTGGATCGTTGCATTGAGACTAATTTAGTACTTAATTTTGAGAAATGTCACTTTATGGTTGATGAAGACATTGTTTTGGGCCATATAGTTACTAGTAAAGGCATTAAAGTTGATAAGGCTAAAACTGATTTGATTACGAGCTTACCACATCCCACCAATGTGCGGGAAGTGCGTTCTTTTCTTGGTCATATAGATTTCTATAGGTGGTTTATTAACGATTTCTCAAAGATTGATTTACTCTTGTCATGTTTGCTGCACCAAGATGTGGAGTTCAACTTTGATGATAAGTACAAAGAAGCTTTTGACAAGCTGAAGATCGCTCCCACCTCTTCGTCAATTATCCAGCCACCGAATTGGAATTTGCCTATTGAGATCATGTATGATGCGAGTAACTACACAGTAGGAGTTGTCCTTGGTCAACAAAATGAAAACTGAGATTACGTGATCTACTATGCATCAAGGACATTGAATGAGGCCTAGTGTAATTATTCTACAACTGAGAAGGAGCTTTTAGCTATAGTTTTTGCACTTGATAGGTTTTGGCCTTATTTACTTGGTGCTAAAGTAGTTGTATTTTCTGATCATGCAGCTCTAAAGTATTTGCTTCATAAAAAGGAGTCCAAACTACGGCTTATACATTGGGTCTTGCTCCTTCAAGAGATCGACTTGGTCATTAGAGACAAGAAAGGAGTAGAGAATTTGGTAGCGGATCACCTAAGTAGACTTGTGCATGAAGAAGAGCCATTACCACTTCATGAGTTGTTTCTGGATGAGTATTTATATGCTTTCTAAGGTATGATTCTTTGGTATGCTGATCTAGTTAATTATTTAATAATAGGAAATATGCCTTCTGATTTTAGTAAACCTAGACGGGATAAACTTAGGAGTGAGGCTAAATACTATTTTTGGGAAGATCCGTATTTGTGGAAATTTTGCTCTGATCAAATTATACGGAGATGCATACTTGATTCTGAAATACAGTCCATTTTATCTTTTTGTCATGATTATGCATGTGAAGGCCATTTTGGTCATAAACATATAACTAGGAAGGTTCTAGATAGTGGATTTTATTGGCCTACCTTATTCCATGACTCTTACATGTTTTGTAAATCATGTGCTAAGTGTCAGATGTTGGGAAGTCTTACTCGGAGGCATGAAATATCCCAGAATCCAATTCTTACATGTGAAATTTTTTATGTTTAGGGTATTGATTTCATGGGTCCATTTCCTTCTTCTCAAGATAATGTCTATATTTTATTAGCTGTGGATTATGTATCGAAGTGGGTGAAAGCTAAACCCACAAGGACTAATGATTCTAAAGTGGTTGTAGGTTTCCGTCAGTCTAATATCTTTAGCAGGTTTGGAATTCCACGGGCACTAATTAGCGATCGACCAACACATTTTTGTAATCGGGTGGTGGAGGCATTATTGCGGAAGTATGGAGTAATTCATAAGACTTTTACAACCTATCATCCACGAACCAATTGTCAAGATGAAGTATCCAATCATGAGGTCAAGTCCATTCTTGAGAAAGTAGTGAATCCGAATCACAAAGATTGGAGTCTTCAATCGGAAGATGCCTTATAGGCTGAAGTGTTCAATTGGAAGATGTCCATTGGCATGTCTCCATATCGGTTGGTGTTTGGAAATGCATGTCATCTTCCAGTTGAGCTTGACCATAGACCATATTAGGTTGTGCGTAAGTGTAATATGAATTTAGACTAAGGTGATGTTCATAGGAAGCTGCAGTTGCAAGAATTAGAAGAGATTCGTCTTGAGGCTTATAAGAACTCACGCATTTATAAGGACAAAATTAAACTTTACCATAACAAGCTGGTGTCTTGAAAGGACTTTGTAGTAGGGCAATGTGTTCTGTTGTATGACTCTAAATTGAAGTTGATGCCCGATAAGTTACGTTCCTGTTGGATTGGACCATTTGTTATTACTAATGTTCTTACTCATGGTGCAGTTGAAATTCAAAGTCCAGACACAGGAAAAGTTTTCAAGGTCAATGGGCACCGATTAAAGCTTTTCTATGAAGGACTTGAAGTTTCAACTCCAATTGCACCCACTTACTCAATCCGCCTACAATTTAGTTGCATGATAAGGCTGCGTCAAGCTAATGACATTAAACAACAGCGCTTAGTGGGAGGCAACCTACAATAGTCTATTAAAAAAATAAAAAAAGTGAAAAGGGTCATGTCAAGCACATGGACCTCTAGAATGGGGGGCTGTATTGAAGTGTAACACAAGGATATGTTAAGCACAATAACAGGCGCTTGACCATGAACTTGAAGCACTTGTTAAAGAGGAATGCAAGTCAGGCGCTTAGTTTTGAGCCTGACGATGGGCATACGATCTCAAGCGTGGCCGTAGTGAAGAAAAGTGTATTTTAGATGCCTGAAGCTCTCGGCATTTGAGACATGAGATGCCTTTATTGGAATTGGCACTTAGGCTATGTCAGGCGCCTATTAGTGCGCTTGATATAGCGGCTGTCATCGTCATAGCTCTACATGATGTGTGCATTCTCCCTTACCCTCGTCTTCGTCCCCTTCTTTTTCTCATATTCCATAGCTCCCCACAGGTTCGTACTCAAACAATCCAACGACATCGCATTCAACATCATATTAGGCTTGTGTTTCTTCGTACGGGTAGATGAGTTCTCATTCAGGATAGCACATGACATCAACTTTGGCACTGTTTGGCATTACTCGGTAGCTCAATTTCTCACATATTTCAGGCTTATTTGATTTTACCGTGGAATAGGGTTGCATTTTTTAGGTTGGTTTTCTATTTTCTACTATATTTTGGTGATTTTGGTCGTGAAAGGTGCTTTAGAGCTAGTACATTTAGCTATGGGTTTCGAGAATGTGCATTTGGTTTTGGGAATTTTTGGTTATTGCCATTGACATTGCAAGTTCTTCGTGGAAACTTCAATATTTATTGTGGCTTGAAGGTATTGATGTGTAACATTGATTTCCTCTTGGAGTTGTGATTTGGGCATTGTGTTTTGTGACCTAAAATTTTACTTTTGGTTTCATGTTCCTAACTTTTGTTAGTTAGGCATTGACATATTATTGGCAATTGTGGGTATTTCCTTTTCAAATTCTCAATTTTTGCTAGAAAAGAGTATTGCCAAACGCAAGATTTTGATTGTTGCTTGTATTTTGGATTGTGGTTTTCCTATTAGTGTGGTGGTGATTGTTTGTAGTGGTGATTGTTTCCTTTGTTTGTTGATTACTTAGGACAACTATGAGTCGAACAAAGAGGTCAGTTCAAGTTGTAAATCAAGGTGCTTCATCTTCTTGAGTCTGTCCTACACGGTCTGTTTGGGATAGAGATAGGTTCACTTCTAGGGTAAATGCTCGATGGTATAAGGAGAAGAGGAGCAATGCCATAGTAGTTGAAAAGATAGTTTCGGATGAGATTGATAGTGCTTTTAGTATTCGCCATGCATTTGATATTTTAGGGTGGGCTCTAGTGCTTAATTTTGAGAGAAATTACTATCCTCGCCTTGTTTGAGAGTTTTATGCGAATATCGGAGACTAGGAGGATACTGGGGTGTCGCGAGTGGTGACTTCTGTTAAGGATTGTCACATTGAGCTTGACCTTACTGCATTAACACTCATTTTAGGAGTTAGTGATGAGGGCCCTTCTGTTGAGTTTTTCAAGGATAATGTTTTATCTGATTGCCAGTACAAGTTAATTGATGCTATTGCTTGCCTCCATTATTCTCCAACAAGGAATGACCGCACTGGTGATATGATGTTCTATACTCCTAACATGCTTATTCCCCAATGGTTGTTGGTGTATCTATACAGTTCCAATATGCTTCCGAGGACAAGAAGTTTGAATGAAGTTTGATGCTCTGATATTTATTTGTTGGACAAGATGTTGAATGGTTTGCAGGGCATTGAGGGTGTTCCTTTCGTATATGTTACTCTTTTCGGAGTATTGTTCACTCTAAGAGGGGGGCAAAGTCACTATGTTATCCGCTTTTGCTTTCCAAGGGTTTTGAGTTCTTTGGGGTTGATGTGACCGGAGAGGATATTTTTGTGATTGATACTGCAGATGTGCTTACCAAGGCTAACCTTTATAGGATGGGGTATATGCGTGTCTGTGGGATTTGGCGCAACTTGATTCGTTAGCCTTTGAATACAGGAGACATTGTTAATGGCTGAAATGCTCCAGCAGTTGATGCGGATGATGAGGAGGAGCATTAAGAGGCTCCTGCTTCTTATGCGATGCCCTCTGCTTCGACCGGTGCACCTATGCTTCCATCTCAGGGTTCTTTGGTTGCTTTTGTGCTACAGCGCATTGAAGCTATCTATACTAGTTTAGTAACTCGCCACGAAGTTATACAGGCTCAGTTGCAGCGCTAGGATGAGCAGCTTCAGCAGATTCACACCTTTGTCAAGCGATTTCCACCACCTTCTTGATTCTGCTATGTTTTCTAACTAGGGCATAACTATTTTCTTGTCCTATTTTCTTTATATATTTGTTTTGTTATTTTACAAAGTGTGGGCACTATGCTTTAGGTGGGGTGGGGGGGGAGGAGATAGTTTTGTTTTGTTTTATTTTGTGTTTCTCTATTTAATTCTATTGATGTGAACTGCTTTAACAACTGCTTGTCCCTGATTTATGGATATATTTGTGATGTCTTTCTTTCTCGCATATTTTAACTGTGAAAGTACTTTTATTATGAGTGGAGATTAAGGAAAAATTATATGAATAACATGCTTAGTTGAGGTAGCTTAATGCATTTATATTGGGTATAGTAGTTAACTGAGTTTTATGGAAAGAACTAGTTCAGTAACTGTAGCTTAAGTGAGTTTTTGAGCCTAATGAAGATTAAAATTTCATGTTTCATGAGTGATATTTGTGTAGATTTTGTTACTCTAGAATTTGCTTTGATGTGCTAATTGAGACTACGTTGCTTCAGTCATGCATTAAGATAATGAAGGCACTTTTGTTTTTACTAACCAGTTAGCCTAAATAGCCGACATGTGCATATATCCTTTGATAGCCCTTTTGAGCCTAAATGATTCCCATTCTTTTTGTAAATAACCTATATTAGTTAGCCCTTGGCTTTGTTATTTATCTATATTACCTGCCTTAAGTTTAGTAGAGCATTTGTGATACACAATTTTGGGGATTTTTGTGTTATTTAATATGGAGAATGTGGAAAATTAAGAGTGGGGGGTGTTTATTCTTCTCAGTTTGTGAATTTGGTGAAGTGGATTGGAGAGTGTACACATCTATATCTTTCAGCCACAGTGAAAAAAACAAAAGAAAGAAAAAAAAAAGATTTTGATGGAGACATCGTATGAAGAAGATTACAAAGGAAATATTATAAACGAAAACAACTGTGCTGAATGCTTAAAGTGTACAGCAAGAAAGAAGAACATATAAAGTTAGGAAAAAAAATTGAAGAAAAAAATATCTTTGAGGCTGGGAAGTAGGAGAACGTATTAAGAATGTTGTGGAATAATTGGGAAAGGAACTAAGAAGAAGGCTGTGATTTTATAGTGTTACTTATTGTGAATGCTCTATTAGTCCTTAGGAATTAACCTATATTTTACTATTCCATTTACTACCCTTGTCCCTAGCCCTGTTACAACCAATAGAAGACCTTCGGATTTTTGCTTGATCATATGCTAGGTAGTGAAGATTAGACTGATTGGCAAGCTTATGGTAGTGGCAACTTTTACATTGAATTTGAGTATAAACAATATCTACTTAGACACTTGATGGTTGGAGAGGATTATGTTCAATGAGGTTTTACCGAACTAGTGATTTTTACTTAAACAAAGTTGATTACTAGTCGTATAGAGGCGTATTAAGTGGCTTTGATTGTGATACATTACTTCATTAGATTGAGAAATTGTACCTCCAATTATAATCTAGATACTTGAATGGTTTTGATAATTGAGAGAGAAGGCAAAATTTATGTTTGCTTGGGACTTGCAAGGTTTAAGTGTGGGGGTATTTGATGGGTTTTTATTTTGTTAATTTTAATTATTTTAATGTACAATTCTTATGTGTTTTAACTTTGAAAATTGAGCTAATGCTACTTTATTTCGAATGCCAGGTAATACTTGGTTAGTTGTGAAAATTTACTTGGAAATCATGAAGAAATGAACATGTCAGATTCAAGTTAGATGCAATGTCAGGCCCTTGACATAGGGCCTGACATGTCACCAGAAGAAGATCCAGAACCCACGAGCCCAGCATGTGTCAGGCGCAAAGACCGGTGAAATGTTAGGCGCCTGACATGCATTGAAGAGCTATACGGGCACATGTGGATTTGATGAACAAAACCTGAAAGTATCAGAGGCCAAGTCAGGTCCTATGTTAGGCGCTTGACTTGGTGCAGCGAGAAGCAAAGGCAATTTTATCATTTTGAAGATTAAGTTAAACAAGTAGTATTAGATTTTTATTATAAATAGGCGTCTTCTCCAGGTTTAGAGAGAGGAGAACAGTCACAAGAACACTCTTTTAATTGTTGATTATGGCTTTGAAGGTTTTAAGTTGCTAAACTTCTCTTCTCGGGTAGGAGTTAATTTTTATTATTGATCGTTCATGTGTGAGACCTCAATTGACAATTTTGTAATTAATCCAATTGATTCTTTTGTCTATATTCTTCTATCTTCTTGATTAATTTCAATTATCTATGATGGTATTATGGATCCGATACTATTGCTTGTAATTGAATGCATGCTAAATTGAATTTGATTCATACTTTGGTTTGTTTGTCTGTAGCAATTCAGAGAATATAGTTTAGATTATAATCTTGCAACGTTTGTAGGGTTAGTCTAATTTTGGCTATCTTTCTAGATCATAAAGCAATTTTAAATTAATTTGGTTCACGTTGATTCTGAATAATTTAGGGTTAGGAATAAATTACGAACGTTTCTGATTAGTTCAACATAAGGAAATATTGTAATAGATTAGTCATACTATCTATTGACACCAAAGCTAAAGGATTGATTGATAAGTAATTTGATTCCTTTTGTCGATGATCACATGCAATTAATAATTTTCAATTACTCTGAACGAAATTTTGTCTGATTGACAGTTCGTCTCAATTTACTATGCTTCACTTTAATTAATTGTCGAATTAAAATCTTTGCTTACTATATTCAATTTTTTCCTAGAGCTCCTCTTTAGCGGACCTGCATTGGCAAACAAAAAAATTATGTTATAACTCATTTGTCACATCATTTTTTTATATATAACTTGTTCTGATCAAAAGTAAGTATATGATATTAAGAACCTTTAATCTTAATTGTTGAGTCCAATGGCCTTCTACTTGCTGATCACCTATACGACTAGTAAGTGCTATTGAACTTGCAATAGCAATTTGTTTTTTCCCAATTTGAACTTCAGTTTGCTTTAATGTGTCATTCATGTTCCTACTTGCTTGTTGTATTTTTCCATCTATGCCATGGGTTTGAATGGAACTTCCACTTCCTTCATTCCTAGCAAGAAATTCATTAAGTTTTGGATTAATATTGGTAGCCACAGGTAATCTAATGAATTTTCGTGGACTTCCACGTATTGGAATGAATACCACTTCCTTATCCTTTGTTCCCAATTGGTACTTCACTTTTATCCATGAAGCTTTGTTTACTCCAAATAAATTTTTTTTAAGGCTAGGTAGTTGTGGGATCCTAGTTGCTTTTTTTTTTTTAAACATAAAAAAGAAAATTAAAAAGATAATATTGTTTTGATATTGTTTGTTTACTTATGATTTGTTTGTTTTTAAAATAAATACATAAAAATATATTTTATAAGTAAAAACTGAATATACAATATATATTATTTTGAATTTTATATGTTTCTTAATCCTATTAGATCTCTTCTTATTAAAGTTTATAAAAACCATGCCATATGTCATTTTCTTTTCTTTTGGAGTTCTGTCTGAGTTTTGGGAAAAGGAGGAAGTTGAGTTTATTTCAGCAGAAGGTGAGGAAAAAGAGAAGGAGGTTTACAAGTTATGTTTTCTTTTTCTTTTTACTTATTATTGTTAAGTACGAAATTTCTTCTTCTTCTTCTTCTTCTTCTTTTGTTTTTTAGACTTGTTATGAAAATTTGAGTTAGAGGAGCTAGGTTTTCTTTGCATTAGTTTTGAAGGTAATTTCAAGAATTTCAGGTAAAATTTCTAATAAAGTTTGTTTATATGAAGGTATTATACTGATGTGACAATGTATTTGTGGATTAAATTAATTAATTTATGTTCTTACTAAAAATTCCATCTATAGCAGAATACTAATAATCAAAAGAGTCGAGAATTACCCAAACAAACAAAGTTCTTCTTCAAATTTCAAAACACATGATGTGTATATAAACTGCTACAACTTAAAGGTTGCAAATCTAAGTGTAGGTTGTCTCAAGTAATAAATTCTTAAAAATTCGAGATCGATCAATAGGAAAATTGATGAAGAAAATTATTCGATGTTAAAAAAAATTTATAACAAAAACTAAAGCATTAAAAGTTGCTCTCAAATGATTTGCTAAGGTTAGGGGATCCACTTTTAGTATATAACTTAATTAGAATCCACACAAAGGAGGTTCCTATAAAAAAATATAACATTTAAATTTTATTTAAAGTTATATATATAGTTGTATTATATTAATTTTAATTTTCCAATAACACCAACACTTATAATTGGGTTCAAATATTCATTTTACCAGTGTCAACACATGTAAATGGATTCAAACATTCATTGTGCCAATATCTTATCTATAATGAATCAAAATCCCCACTTTACAATGAGGGTTTCTAACTTGATTGAAACAAATATAATACATTTAATAATAACTTGTTAATATAAACATTCAAACCCAAGAAAGAGATTAGTCTAACATTATTTTATTACTATGAGCTTCACACTTTCACCAAGGCAAAAATAAATATTAAATACTCAAAAGTAAGAAGCAAAAAAAAACTTTTATTTAGAATACAAAGATATTACAATAAGAGAAACAAATACGTAAAGAAAATGGTCTTGAGAACGAACATGATGGAAAATAATTATAAGTGATTGTGCTTTCAAATCATCAAAGTCACAAAACAAGATTTACATAGCAGGTCCAAATTGGTCAATTTTGTGAAGACGCTTGATCACATTCATAAATAATATCATGAAATAGTATAAGTTCCATGTTAACCAATTTAATGATTGGAACTGATAATATGGTCGATCAAGCTTTGCGCATAAAGCAAACTATAACATAACATCTATGGAGAAGCACTACATCTTTTGAAGTGACAAATTATAATCGGACATTAACCTCGTCTCAAAAGACAAGTGATTCATATCTTCCTAAAATTGTAGCTTTCTTAGGTCCTTAGCAAACATGGGATTTCTCATAAGTGTTTTCACATCATGGAAACCAAATGCATTAAGTTAATTTACTAATAAAGGCATAGAAAAGAACATTATGACTTAGAGTAGCAAGAATTTTTATGTTATAAGGTATTTAAATAATATTTTTAGTATATCTACATATGCCCAACATGTGTTCAGTAAGGTGCTAAACGTGCATCTCCTATCTCGGGTTCCAATCCTACTCAATCCCATTACCATTCTAGTGTAGAGTGGCTGAAAGAAAAGCTCACCCACTTCTATGGTTATACAATAACCAATCTCTCACCTCTACAGGGCATACCTTATATATATAAGTTGCACATCGCAAAATATACCACATCTCTACTCCTGTACATACCAAACCTATGCTTCCACACCTACATTGCCACTCATCCACACCTCAACTGTAGGTAACTGCTCCTATGCCCTCATACTCTTACATCTTAGGAAATTATACACGAATGGAAACAAGCTCGTAGACACAAGTAATTGCTTCTCCCTTCTTTCTACATAACCCCAAAGGACACTCAGCTCTAGTACGCTCTCAGACTTTACTGAAACTCTGCTCAATAGTTTCTTGTATATTTTTTTATTACTGACTTAAGCGTTGTAGTGTCCTTGGTTGATACCATACTGATGCCCCAAGATTACCACACATTTTTTTTCTTAGGTCCTTAAGCAATCCAAGTCACCCTATTTGAGCAGTGTAAGTTCTTAATTGTGTTTTGGTTAAAATATTTTGCATCGTCTGTGAAAAACCCAATTTTTCCACTTTACAAAGCTCTTAAGCTCGGCATAGAGCAAAATGGCATCTGACAATGAGTTTGAAGCTTCTTCAGCTCTCACACAGGGGAGGTGAACTCAGGAGTTACCACCCCATCTTCAATCTCCTAAGTCTCAACACTCACATCTAGTCACCCTAACAGATAACGTACTATGAGGACACTGTGCAGTAGCACCTTCAAATCAAGTTTAATGCTTACCCAACTTAGAAAGTGTTGTAGGAAACCTCATACAAAATGTTGAATATGTTCTCAAACACTTTTCCCTGGATGTTGCAGAAGCCTAAAGGTCACCAAGGTCCTGGTAATCGAAATCCTTAGCAAGGTCGTGCTGTAGATGCTCATAGCACCTAAGTTACTGGTTCTTATAATAGTCAAAGCATCCACAGTGGATTTTTCCTTATTTTCCTTTCCCCAATGGATGTAAGTTCCTAGCATAGTTTGCCAGACACTCAGGGAAAGTTGTACAGGGTGAACATGAGCCTTTTGAAGGAATTTCCTCATAAAGGTAGGGAGGGGCACCTTAAGCCCACAGTAGAAGGCTAGGATGGTGATGGAAGTCTCACCCCTACGAAGTTGGCTAGGGACCTCGTCTTCCTCGGGAACTCTAAGGGACATATCAAGGGGAATGCCATACTCCCTCCTCAATGCTATGAACTAGTTGATGGTGATAGAGGATTTTATAAGGTCAATTGCTCATTCCTTGTAACCTACTACCTCATCTTCCCTAGGCTCGCCTCCCTCCCCTGGCTCACCCCCATCACCTAGTTCGACATCATCAGCTTGGTCTTCTCCTTTAACCTTGTCCTTGATAGATTCCTCGAGGATTTCCTCCTCACCCCCACTAAGTACAGGGGTGTCCCAAGGTAGCTAAGAAGACTTCCCAAATAGGGGATTCAACTCCTCTTCCTCCTCCTCCTTAGATTCTACTTTCAATATCAACCTTCTCCTTTTGGAGGACCCAATGGGTTCTGAGTACAAAATGCCCACTCAAGTGCTGATAGGATCTGCGCCCTGGCTAACCATAGGGGGGAGGGTGATTTCGACTTCCGCTTCCAGTCTCTCCTAAAGATTTAGTGATGGGAACTTGATAGCTAACAACATAGGGTTTGACACAGGACCTCCTCGCTCTGACGAGAACCCCGAGATAAGGTCATCATTCGAGGATGGGCTACTAGAGGAAACCTCCATAGGTTCTGATGGGAAGTCACGTCGAGGGGCAAAGTTACTTTGAAGCCTTTACCTACGACTGTACACCATCTCTAATGAAAGAAACAGACTAATAGGCAATAAGAGTCAAGTTGAGAAGACACAGGTTAAAACCCTAATCTAATAAGTTCCAAATGGAGACACCCCATGAACCTAAAAGGATTAAGAACCCAAAGCAGACGTGGTTCGGTAAACCCCACTAGTAGATCTGACTCCCCATCATCATGAGACTTCCTATCTTTAGGCTCACTACTTCTCCATCACTCTTCCTCACTCTTTCCACTTTGCTAGCCTCTCAATGAGACACCTAATTACATATAATAAGAGAGAAACCGTACCAACCAGAACATGGTGGCAATATCCCAAGAAAGCTTACGCCATATATCATCCATCTAAGACTACACTTTTAAGGTATAAATGGTAATCTTAACCCGTCTAAGAGGAGATGAAGTATCAAAAAGTAAAGGGAAAACTAGAAAAAACTCTTTTGGACGGCAAAAGTACAAACCTCTCTTTTGCACTTTTGGTGATTCCTACTAGTGAAGCATGATGACATGGGCATCGGAGGGTGTGCACCGATGTTCCCATTGGTGCCCCATTGACCATTTTTTGTGGTTTCAGGAGGTTTTTGTTGTTTTAGTCGTTGCCCAACCTCTACTTGCCTTAGAATATGTCCAGACCCTTCTTAGCAACAACTTCTTCGATCTAGGTCCAATATTACTGCCTATTATAGTTGAGCTCAAGCTCATGAAGTAGGTACCAAAAACAAGTGACAACAACAATATACCCACTTTCAAAAACTAAGGACAATAAATATGTAAACCCTCTTATCGCCTCCTTAAGCTAACTAATAAATCTAGTTCTACTCAAACATTAACTACAATCCACATGTATATAATCCAAATTTCAACAAAATTTACTCACTTAAAAGTGTTAGTCATAAAAAATTAAAGTATAAAAACCTAAATTATGTAAAAGCAATAAGAACATTGAAAAAGAGTGAAATGATTATATGAAAAAAAATGCAAATTTTTTTGAAATAAATTCAAAACCAGTTGATTTCAGATGGGCTATTGTTATCTGTCTCCATGTCAACCTAAATGGAAAAAGAGAAAGAGAATCAATGAATTCTTGAGAATTCAATTAAAACCCAAAAAAAGATAAGAACTTTGCTTCCACTTCGAGAATATATGAGAATTCACTCACTTCTAAACCTTTCCTTCATCATTCCAAGCCCCCGCCGCTATTAAGAAAAAACTTGCAAAGAAAGTTACGTCAACCCTAACCTAAAGATTGATTCGAGCAGGTGGATGATGGATCATTAGTGGAAATTTTGTGATTTTCAACTTTAGGGTTTCGGGTTCCACTCCATGGTTGAGAGTAATAAGAGAAACAGAGAGAGAGAAAGGGTAATACTTTTAAATTTAAAAGAAACAGAGAGAGAAAGGGTAATACTAAACCATGAAGAAGGGATTCTATGACAAAGCATTGTAAAAAAAATAATTATTTTTAAATTTTGTACCAATAAGTAATAAATTTATTTTTGTAGCCATGTAAAATTAAAAATACATTTAATTTATATCAATTAGTTATAAGACATTTCTCGTAGCAGATTATAAAATTTTATGTCACATAAACATTAGTTTGGCACGAAAATTGGTGCCAAAATGGCGTATGAGTATTTTCCTACAAACTTGTGCAACAAATGCCAAATGGTAACAAAATAGAAAAAAGTTGAATAATTCAGTTGCAACAGTTATTTTAGTGTAAAAAACTCATAATTTTGTTATGAAAATTTTAATTGTAGCAACCATTTTTTGTGACCAACTCCATTTTTTTCTTAGTGCTAGAGTTGTTGCACTAATAATTAAAGTGCTTGTACAACTGCCCTAATAATTAGTTAAAGTGTTTATACAATCTCACAGTCACAATTACAAACCAATCTAACTCAAATCCATTTCACAAGTTTTCTCCAGAAAACACATGAATTAAAATTGGGGAGAAAAGCTACAATCTGATTCACCCAAGAAGAACGATGAAGGAGAAAAGCTACAATCTGATTCACCCAAGAACCCAAATAGCCCCCCGAATTCTATTTCTCTCGTTCTCTCACTTTCTGACAAATGACAAATAAAATATATATCTAAACCCAAGTTAACTAGGAGAACAAAATGCAAGATTTTGTTTTAGTTTCCAATAAAACTAAAACACACCATTTTGACTAGCTTTTTGGATCACACATTTTGACACACATATGTATGTATATATATATATATATATATATATGTTGAAACTAAAGCCAACACACACACAGAAAACTATGTAGAAACCAAGACCAAGAACTGAAACACATAGATCAAAGGAACACAGACAAGAAACATAAAATAGCAGCAAAAAGAAGATGTGGACACACGAGAATTATAGTGGTTCACATAGAGATATTTCAGGCTACATCCACTTGAGCTCCAGCAAATGGAAGAGCTCACTGCACTATAATGGAGTTCCATTACTCCATCTTTTACAGATTTGCACCCTCACATATACAAAGACAGAAGTCTCAAACCCAGGTCACCGCTCTCAGTGTGAGAATGAAACCAAAATAGAAACCCAAAACAGAGTGGTGAACTAGAAAGAGAAAACCCTAGATGAGACTGATGGAGGCTGCCCTGATCTCGAGGCAGCTATCTGATTTTATCCAAGGTACCTAAATGAGAAAGCAATGGCAGAGATTGGCTGGTGGTACATCTCCAATTTGAATTAATGGCTTAGATCAAGGCTTCACAGTAAGACACAGTAACAAGCAACTTAATGCTAAGGTATAGCTGGCTGTCACGTAGGCTATCCAAAACTGTGCCGTTTTGAAGAAGAAGATAGAAAATCAAGTGTGTTGCAGCTTCACCATTAACAATCTCCACCTTGAAGCTTCAACACCTTGGCCTTCAATTCCACTCAAGTGCAGCATGCTTCAATTCCATTTGCTTTCACAACTCCTATTGGCCTCGTACTTGCCAATTCCAACATGCAACAAGTCCAAGCAATGCTTGAACTTGGTTGCAGTCCAATTTTGGTTCTCATGTCATCTGGATTTTCCTCAGTAGGAACTTTCAGAATCTGTACAATGCCTTTAACTATCTGGTCATGAACATAATGGTACTTCATATCAACGTACTTGGTCCTCTCATGATACACAGGGTTTTTACTCAAGTGTATTGCACTTTGGTTACAGAATAGATCGTTACATCTCCTTGCAGTATCTAAATTTCTTCAAGTATTCCTCTAAGCCATATTGCTTCCTTGATTGCATCGGTTACAACAATGTATTCGACTTCACTAGTTGGTAAAGCTACAAAAGGTTGTAATTGAGATTTCCAACTGATACAATTTCCTCCCAAAGTGAAGTAGTATGCTGTTGTAGACTTTCTTGAGTCCCTATCCCCTACAAAATCAGTATCTACATACCCAACCAGATCAAGTGTATCATATCTTTTCATATAACATAAACCAACATGTAAAGTGTTATTAAAATATCTTAATAGATGTTTCAATATAGACCAGTACTCCTTTCAAGGGTTTGACATAAACCGACTCAACAAAGAAATGGAAAAAGACAAATCAGGCCTTGTGCTAATCATTGAGTATATGACAGTTCCTATTACATTAGCTTAAGGAACACCTTCCATTTGAATAAACTCGACATTAGATGTGGGACATTAATGCTTAGACAACACATAATGGGCAGCCAAAGGAACAGAAACAAATTTACAATTTGACAACCCAAATTTAGAAGCAGCCTTTTGTAAATAAGATGATTGTTATATTTTCAACATGCTTTTACTCATATCCCTTTCAATAACCATCCCCAAAATTTTTTTTGCATGCCCTAAGTCTTTCATGTCAAATTTGGAATTCAAAACTCTCTTTAAATCACATATTTTTGGCATGGATTTACTAATTAACAACATATTACCAACGTAGAGCAGCAAATACACATGAATATTATTAGTAAACATATAATAAAAACAACTATCATATTTACTCCTAACAAAAACAGATTCAATCACAAAACTGTCAAATTTTTTGTACCATGGATGTGGTGACTGTTTCAAACCATACAAGGTTTTTTCAAGTAAACACACATAATTTGGATGATGAACATCAATAAAACCCTTAGGTTGAGTCATGTATATTTGTTCATCTAGATCTCCATGCAAAAAAGTAGTTTTCACATCAAGTTGTTCAAGTTCTAAATTAAAATGCACAACCAATGATAGTATTAATCTAATAGTTTTAAACTTGACAACAGGAGAGAAAATCTCAGTAAAATCAATGCCTTCATGCTGTGTATAGCCTTTGGCTACCAGCCGTGCCTCAAAACCTTGGAGGATCAGATGAAAAGATAAATTCCTTTAATTTGTATAGCCATTTACACTCAACCAGTTTCTGGTTCTTGGGCTTTGGTACCGGTTTCCACGTTCCATTGGCTCTCAAGGAGTCCATCTCGTCTTCCATAGCTTGTCTCCACTTGATTTTGTCTTTGGATTGCTCAGCTTCTTCAAAACTTGCTGGTTCACTTTTGCTCAGCTCATTTCCTACAACTAAAGCACTAAGAACCAAGTTAGCATATGAATACCTTGTTGAAGGAATCCTTACCCTTCTTTCTCTGTCTCGAACAAACTGATAATCTCTAAGATTATCAGTTTTTGAAGCCTCATGATGCTCTTCTTGTATTTCAGCATCATCATTTAATGCTCCACCTTGATCAGCAGCCTCTGAATCACTTTCATTTTGATCAATTACTTGATCATTGCCATTCTCAGGTTTAGGTTCTTGCACATTTTCAGGATTCAGTTGGCTCAACCTCAAACCGTGTATTTCCAGTGCATATAAAATCTATTGGAGTACTCATGCTACCTACATCTTGGTTAGTAGATTTATAAGGAATATATATTCTCATTAAAGATTACATCTCCATTAATAATAATTTTAACTCTAGTAGATTCCTTATCTCATAACCTATAGCCTTTAGTTCCTTCTTGGTACCCCAAGAGAACACATTTAATTGACCTTGGTTCAAGTTTGTTTTTAGACTTATGTGCATAAGCCTCACATCCAAAAACTTTCAGATAACTAAGGTTTGGCTTCCTATCATTCCAATTCTCATAAGGACACTTAAAACCGATTGCACTAGAAGGGCTTAAATTTATCAAATGAGCAGTTGTGGACACCATTTCTCCCCAAAAGGACTTGGGCAAACTAGATGTAAATAACAGACATCTAGCCTTTTCTAATAGAGTCCTATTCATTCTTTCAGCTACCCCATTCTGCTGGGGAGTATTTCTCACTGTTTTGTGCCTAAGAATACCATGCTTTCTACAAAACTCATCAAATTTCAAATTACAGAATTCTAATCCATTAACAGTCCTTAGAGTTTTAATTTTCTTATCAGTTTGGTTTTCAACTAACATTTTCCAATTTTTAAAGATGCTAAGTGTCTGATCTTTAGTTCTAAGCATAAAAACCCAAACTTTTCTGCTAAAGTCATCAATAATGGATAGAAAATACATGTTACCTCCATGAGTTTGTACATTTGCTCGCCTCCACAGATCTGCATGCAGGTATTCCAAGCATGCCTTCACCAGGTGAGTTCCCTTATGGAAACTCAACTTGTGTTGCTTGCTTAGAACACAAGTTTCACAGAAGTCTAGAGGGCCAACAGACACTTTGCCAAGGCAGCCTTGTTTACAAAGTATCTGCAGTCTTTTCTGGCTCATGTGGGCCAATCTTAAGTGCCACAATTCTCTTTTATCAGATTTAGAAACAAGAGCAGTATCTGTTCTAGTAATAGCATAATAATAACCATCCATCACATATAGACCATTCATTTTAGTTCCACTCCGAATCATATCATCATTTTTATAAACATGCAAATTACTGTTTTGTGCTTTCTAACTAAAACCAAGTTCATCTAGTGTGCCAAGTGATATTAAGTTTCTTTTCAAACCAGGTACATATCTCACATTAGTCAACAATCTATTTTTCTCATCATGTAATTTCAAAGTAATATCACCAGAACCCAAAACATTGCAAGAATTATTATTTCCCATGTACACAGTTCCAGACTCATACGTATTGAAATTTCTAAACCAATCCCGATTAGGACACATGTGAAAAGAGAACCCAGAATCAAGAATTCATTCAATGTTCACAACATCACATGACATAGTAAGAACTTTAGATAAGCAAGCATTACTAGAACTAGCAGTTACAGAAGCATTGCCTCATTGTTTCTGTTTTCTTATAAAATCATAACAATATTACTTAATATGCCCTTCTTTCCCACAATGATAGCATTTCCATTTTCCCTTAGTCTTTCCCTTTTGAACTCGAGTTACTAGAAAGATCATTTTTACTTGAACTTTCCTTCCTCTCTGTTTTACTTTTTACATATAAATTACTCCCATTTTTCCTATTCGCATAAAATTCTAAATCTCAAGCTTTAATACCAGATATAACCAATTCAAGTTTAGGTTCAGCACCAGTGTATTGTAAAGCATTTCTAACAACAGCATATTCATCAGGTAAAGCATTCAATAAAATCATGGCTTCACTGGATTCTCCTAAAGCCTGGTCAGTTCCTTTTAAAAGCAGAGTCATTTTAGTGAATTCATCTATGTTATCATCCATAGATTTAAAAGCATCCATTTTATAATTGAAAATCATGCCTTTCAGATAAATTAAATTGGGAGCAGCAACAATAGAGTAGAGAGAATCAAGCTTACCCCAAAAGCAAGAGGAGTAGTCATACCATCTACTTTACGAATCATAGTGTTTGGAAGATGGAGGAATATCAGATTAAATGCCTCCTCTCTGATTTCTGCTACCTTCGCCAATTGCTCCGCTATCTATTTCAGCCCATCTACCTCCAGTGCAATAGAGACCTTGGTGTACAATAAAAACACCTTCATCTTCTTTTTCCAGCTGCTGAAATCACCCTTGCCGTCGAACAGACTCACTTTCAAGCGTGTCGAGTTCATCTCTGTTTACCCAAAGAGCAAAACCCTAAGATCTAACAACCTCTTAGTCTCGACTTTTACCAAACCCTAGATCTAGACAGAACCAGGGCCTTGATACCACTGTTGAAACTAAAGCCAACACACACACAAAAAACTATGCAGAAACCAAGAACAAGAACTGAAACACACAGATTAAAGGAACACAGACAAGAAACATAAAATAGCAGCAAAAAGAAGATAAGCACATAAGAGAATTATAGTGGTTCACTCAGAGATATTTCAGGCTACATCCACTTGAGCTCCAGCAAATGGAAGAGCTCACTGCACTATAATGGAGTTCTATTACACCCTCTTTTATAGATTCGCACCCTCATATATACAAATATAGAAGTCTCAAACCTAGGTCACCGCTCTCAGTATGAGAACGAGACCAAAACAGAAACCCAAAATAGAGTGATGAACCAGAAAGAGAAAACCCTAGATCAGACTGATGGAGGCTACCTTGATCACGAGGCAACTATCTAATTTTATCCAAGGTACCCAGATGAGAAAGCAACGATAGAGATTGGCTGGTGGTACATTTCCAATTTGAATCAATGGCTCAGATCAAGGCTCTACAATAAGATATAGTAACGGACAACTTAATGATAAGGCACAGCTAGTTGCCACGTAGGTCATCCAAAACTGTGTCATTTTCAAGAAGAAGAGAGCCAATCAAGTGTGTTGCAGCTTCACCATTAACAATATACATGATCAGCTGCAAATAATGAGTCTAGTATATCTAATCTTCTTTGTTGGCATAAAAGACTAGGACACCCCTCTCTCGAAGTCACAAAAACTGTTATGAAATGCTATAATCTTAATGTTAATTCCAATAAAATACCTATGTGTTCAGCTTGCCAACTTGGAAAGAGTAAAAAATTACCATTTCCATGCTCCACTACACAATCTTGTGAACCATTATCTTTAATTAGTATTGATCTGTGGGGTCCAGCTCCAATGTTATCTTCTAATAGCAACAGATACTATATCAGCTTTGTTGACCATTTTACTAGGTACACATGGATTGTGTTACTTAAAAACAAGTCCGATGCCTTGAAAGCCTTTATCTCATTCCAAACTCAAGTGGAATGTAATTTAAAAAAAAAATTAAAATAGTACAAACAGATGGAAGAGGAGAATTCAAGTCGTTTATTGCTTATCTAAACTCTTGTGGTATTGTTCTAAGACACTCTTGTCCCTATACAAGCGAACAGAACGACATTGTTGAAAGAAAACACCGTCATCTCATTGAAACTGGCTTAGCCATGCTTGCCGAAGCTTCCATGCCCCTAAAATTTTGGGAAGAGGCATTTTTGTCTGCAGTTCATCTAATTAACAAACTTCCATAAGCCAGTCTTCAAAATCAGTCTCCTTGGGAACTTCTTTATGGATGTAAACCAAATTATTCCTTATTAATGGTTTTTGGGTGTTGTTGCTTTCCAAACTTGAGACCCTACAACAGACACAAGCTTCAGTTCAGATCCACTCCATGCACATTTATTGGGTACAATAATCGGTACAAAGGCTACAAATGTCTTGGATCAGATGGACGAGTCTGTATTACATGGCATGTCATATTTGATGAATCTTTATTTCCATATGCTAATAAATGTTCTGATCAATTGTCAACCAGGACTGGACCAACTTTGCCAACACCATTGGGTTTTGGAATTCCATTATCTCCCATGCAAAACAGATCTTCTCCTACTCCACCATCGGATTCCACGCAACACTTGGATCACCTCATCTCACAACCAAGTCTTCCTAGATCTCCGTCTCCTTCGAAGTCAACATCCAATCCCACTTCTTCAACAACGCCGTCTCCAAGTATTAATGCTCCAGTTCGTGTTGTCCCTTCCTCAGAACATTCCATAAATATTTACAACGACTCACCAGTAGAGACTCAACCATCCTCTATCTCAACAACTAAACCTCCACAACCCACTCTTCCTCCACCAACAAATACACATCCTATGCTTACATGAGGTAAGACTGGAAACCTCAAACCCCGCATTTTCTTTATGCACAATAATTCTCAACAGTCTATACCTACCACAGTCAAGGAAGCATTGCAATCCCATGAGTGGAAACATGCTATGGAAGATGAATATAGTGCCCTCATACAAAATAACACGTGGTCTTTGGTGCCTCCACCACCAAATAGACACATTGTCAGCTGTAAGTGGGTCTATCGTGTCAAAGAAAATCCAGATGGTAGTGTTCAAAGGTTCAAAACACGTCTCGTTGCCAAGGGATTTCATCAAGTACCTGGTTTTGATTTTAACATTCAGTCCAGTTGTTAAACCAATCACCATACATGTGCTCTTATCTATCTCTCTTGCAAAGAATTGGTCCCTTAGACAGTTAGACTTCAACAATGCGTTCTTAAATGGTGATCGTCATGAATCTATCTTCATGGAACAACCACCTGGCTTTATTGAAGACAACAAAGCTCATCTTGTTTGTAAGTTAAATAAGGCTCTTTATGGTCTCAAACAAGCCCCACGTGCCTGGTTTGAGAAACTCAGTTCTGCTCTTAAATCTCTTGGTTTTAAGCAAACAACCTCAGATTCTTCAATATTCATAAGGTTCACACAAACCTCCACTACGTATCTTTTGGCATATGTAGATGATATTATTATTACAGGCAGTAATGATAATGAGATTAATATTTTGGTACGTATCTTAAATAACATGTTTGCTTTAAAGGATTTGGGACCCTTGCATTTTTTCCTTGGCGTCGAAATCACTAAACTTCCTAATGGATTACTATTGTCTCAACAAAAATATATTGAAGAATTATTGTCAAAAGCAAAAATGTCAAATGCTAAACCCCTCCCTACTCCAATGATTGGACTTCAGTTATCAAATCAAGTGGGCGATACTTTTATCAATCCTACTCTGTACAGAAGTATTGTTGGTGCTCTCCAGTACGTGACCATTACACGACCAGAAATTGCCTTTGCAGTCAATCGGGTTTGTCAATTTATGCATAATCCCTTGGATTCTCATTGGAAAGCAGTCAAACATATCTTACGTTATCTTCGTGGTACGTCTTCTCATGGCTTTTTTTTTTGTCGTTCCACTAATCTTGTTCTACAAGGCCGCTCTGATGCTGATTGGGCCTCAAGTCCGGATGATCGTAAATCCACTACCGGATATTGCATGTTTCTTGGGCCAAATTTGATAACTTGGTGTGCTAAAAAGCAAAATACAGTGTCACGTTCTTCAACAGAAGCTAAATACAGAAGCCTTGCTAGTGCTACTGCTGAAATCATATGGCTTCAATCCCTTCTGAAGGAACTTGGTGTTACCCTCTCTCGCACACTGGTGTTATGGTGTGACAATCAAAGTTCCATTGCTCTTGCTCATAATCCTGTTTTTCACTCTCGCTCCAAACATATAGAGATTGATATTCATTTTCTTCGAGAGAAAATTGCCTCCAATTGCCTTGCAGTTCAACATGTTCCCTCTGTTGATCAGATTACTGACATCTTTACAAAGTCTTTCTCTGCTTCAAGGTTTCATACTCTGCGTTCCAAGCTTACAGTGCAAGACCTCTGTCACCTTGCGGGGAGATGTTAGTGTATATTATTATGCACTATAGCTGTTCACATAATGATAAGGCACTCCATTCCTTCCGTTGCTACTTGTCAGGATTAATAGATATCATTCTTTGTAGTGATCAGATAGTAGTTACATTATTATAATCCACTTTGAAGTATATCTTTGTATCTCTTTATTATAGGACCTAGAGTATTGTATCTTTCTACTATAAATACGTGTACTCTGTGATATGAAAAATAGAGAAAAATAATATCCCTTTTTTGGATTCTTTCGTATCTACTTTCTGGTTCTTATTCTTAACTCTTCAATTATTAGAGTACTGGTAAATTTGGTATTTAAGATGATATGCGTACAAACTCTTAAATTTGGCATTTAAGATGATGTGCTCTAATAATTGATTTCCTCTCACGGCCATACAAAGACACTGACATGACCAAATACAACATAGTCTAGTAATTTGCTCATTCATTGCTTATAACTATTATTATTCTTTAGGTACTACTCCTTATATGGACATGTAGAGACATTGGCACGAGAAATTCAGCTAGGAGCTAATGCAGTCCAAGGTGTCGAAGCAAGTCTTTGGTAGGTTGTACTTATGTGAGTGATAATGAGAAACTATTCAGCTAAGTGGGATGCTTGTTAATTAGGAATTTCCCTTTAATATATTGAATTAATGAATTTGGTATGACTTGATTACAATGAAGCAGGTACCTAAAACACTATCCGATGTGATACTGCAAAAGATGAGAGCCCCTCCCAATGCAAGGCCTTCTTTGACGTTTCCTTCTCGTTTTGGTGTGATGGCAGCCCAATGCAAGGCCATCTTTGACGTTTCCTTCTCGTTTTGGTGTGATGGCAGCCCAATGCAAGGCCTTCTTTGACGCCACTAGTGACATATGGAAAACACAAGCACTTGCTGGCAAACCTGCCGGAATCTTCTGGAGTACTGGTTTTCATGGAGGAGGCCATGAGCTTACTGCGTGAGTAGTTTCCACACCTCTCCTCTGTTGACCCCATTTAGTTCTATATATTGGTTTACATAGACACAAACACTTAGAGATCCATACTTGTCCTTGGTCTTTGCTCACTTTTGTTTCTTCAACTCCATGAACCTCTTCCATTTGATAGAGAAATGATGTCAATTTCAAAGAATCTTTTTCATTTCTCTTTTAGAAGAATACAAGTAATTGTGTTTTTTCCCATACATATATGCAAATTAATCATACAAAGTTCGATAGGTACTCACCATCAGACTTCTACACCAAGGTTACCAACGCTACAAAGTTCCCTATTTTTTTGTTGTTTTTTCTACATCAATAACCCATTGAGTAAATTTCTATTTACGAATGAGTAGCTAGCAGCTGTAGTTGTGATTGCAAAAAAGATGTTACTGTTGGTTCAAGTTTATATATTTTGAGTGCCAGCAGATTGTCAAATCGGTACTATACAATCCAAGATTTAACTATATAAATAGTACATGGAACTTATATTTATCATTTTATTGTAGTTAAATAGGAAAATTAGATCTTATACTTAAGTAGAAGTTGATAAGGTAAGAACGGAATGGGCAGAACATGTTGCAAGTCATATGGATTAGTTGCAGATCACATGTATTAGTGAGACTGGTAAATATTTTGTATTGTACATGAATATGAATATTTTATAGTTTCTTTTGGAATATTATATATATAGGACCATATAACTTAAAGTTACAGTATTTTTATTGTACTGAGATTATATGTTTCTTGGATTTTTTTTTATTAATTCAACATTAAATATGCTCATTTTTCATATTATTTTTAATTAAAAAAATATAAATGAATTTTATTAATAAATTTTTTATTATTAATGAATTTATTAATAATAATATTAGTAAATGTAATATTAATAAAGATTATAAATTTATTTCCAAAATATAAATATAAATATATCAAAAGATGATGTTGAGTAAAAAAAGTATCGTCATAGTATAGCACATGATATACTTACGACAACACAATAAAAATGTCATGAAATGCTAATTATAAGTGTCGTTATAACGTTTTTAACAATAGTTTTGGTTCGAAAACCATGACATTTAATATCATTAGTTATAAAAAGCATCATCGTATATAAGCTATGACAACACTAAAAAACCGTCATTAAATTCCTTCATCTATAATGATGGTCCATTACACAACGCATAAAAAAGTATTGTCTACGTATTAAGATACACTTTTTAGGCATCATCAAAGGCCAAATGTGTAATAGTGATGGTGACTATCACTTGATGATATGGGACTTGCACACTAACCAACCCCAACATTGTTCTGTCAAAGCTCATGAGAAAGAGGTGATGTAAATATGTAATCTTGAGAAAACCATTTGAATTGCATAATATCTCTTCTTCTCTATGTAGGAATGCTATTTTACTAACTGCCTATCTTTTGTAAAATGCATGTGCTCTATGTTAGACAATAGATGGAAGAAAAGCACTTTTCTTACACTTTAAACTTTTAGTTACAAGAAGAATATATGGGTACACTAGGTGACCTCTTGATATTCAGTTACATGAACCTGAACTAATAACTCATACATGAACATAATAAATTCTTAATATATGAACTTCCTCATACAAAGCACATACACACACATTGAACTTAGATACATCGGAAAATGCAAACTATTATACCATTTAATGTGTTCTAGGAAGATGCTTTCCATCTTGCTATGAGAATAAAGCATACTTTTTCATTATGTAAAGGTAGGTGGGATAATGCAATAGATAAATAGTTGAACAAATACCGTGACTTTTGTTGTACCATGTGTCTTGACTGTTATGTTGATATTCAATCTGATTGTAAATATTGTTTGCTTTTTCTTTTTCTTTAATATAGATATAGTTTTCTCTAATGTTTTAGTTTGGATTTATTTTTATTAGCTGTTTATGTGCTTAGTTGTTTGCTCATGGACCCTTGCTTAGATTATGAATGTATTAGTTCTTGGTTACGTTTCATGTGTGTGTGTGTGTGTGTTTTTTTTTTTTTTTTTATATGTTTCTTTGATATTTTTTTCCTAACTGGGGGAAATTGAGTTACTGTTTTGACATTTGTTCTGTTTGACAAATGACAATCTAGCAAGAAAATTCATAAGATTGTTGTTGTCAAATTCTATATAGTTTGATTTAGCCCTTGTTATTTAGAACTTTATGTCCCTCCCGATCATATAGCATCATTATTTTGTACATGGAACGAAAAATTTGGGAAAATTGGTCTCCCAAAGAGAGAGAGAAAAAAAAAAAGAGTTTAATAAATAGTAATGGAATTTCATTTAGCATTTAAGATTCAGTTGATGGGGTTTTCTTTCATTCAAGAAACATCCTGTGAGGGTAATTTTTTGCTAATTGTCTTGCTGTTTCTTTAAGTTTTCCAATTGATTTATATAATTTAATAGCAATTGAGTATTAAATAGCTTCAAAGGTAGCTTGTTGAAGTTTCAATATAACATACACACTTTTAAAGTGTTTTAAAAATATATAAACACCCTAACTAGTCACTAACTAGACAACCTCGTATTCTGTGGTGTTTCTTTTTCTTTCTTTTTTTTCTTTTTTATTTGATTTGATTTTTGCAGCCATAGATATAAGTGAAAGAGAAATAGATATTAAGCTGCCAGTTCTTAAGTGTGTCTAATTAACTAGTCACTAGCGTGTGCATAAGAATAAAGCTAATATTTTCAATACAAAATTTAAGCTGGGAAGTATGTTCCTGCAAGTCTTCCAATTGAAGTTGATTTTCATAAAATACTTTGAAAAATTCAATTAATCCATGTGCATTGTATTTTTGTAGATGTTGTCACTAATGATATGCTTTTAATTTGGTTAGTTTCTTGCTTATGTTTGTTAGGGTCCGTTTGGAACTGCTTATGTAAATAGTGCTTTTTTCAAAAGTGTTTTTTATTTAAGCACTTTAGTTAAAAAGTACTTTAATGATAAAGTATTTTATATTTGGTGGCAAACTATAAAAAAGGGCTTTAAATATATTTAACAGTGTTTGAAAAAGTACTTTTTCGGAAAAGCACATATCCGATGCTTCTTAAAAAAAAAAGCCCTTAAAGTGCTTTTTTTATAAAAAAAAAAAAAATGCTTTAAAATTTTTTAGCCAAACATGTTTCAAACTGCTTTTCTTTAAAAAAAAAAGAAAAACGCTTTTTTCATTGAAAAAAAAATAGTTCCAAACGGACTCTTAATCATTTCTAATGTACTAATTTGCACTTGCTGTAAATTAAATAGAAATCATTAATTTCTAGATTTAGTTGTGGTTATGAACTTAGAATTTTGTTGATCTATGTTTTAGATTTGGTAATGTTGAACTTATATTAGAGTTTTCATTTTCTAACCAAAGGGTGGAACTAAGATTCGGTTTCTGATGTTTATGATTTCTAATTGAGGAGAATTAACTTGCTAGGATACATAAGTTTTAAGCCTTTACTTGCTTCTTTCTTGTAATGTGTGTTTACTCAGTTTGACATCAAGTAAAGTTCCTAATTGGTTTGGGTATTTTTATTTTATTTCATATTATATATAGCTTTATTGATTTTCACTATGCAATGTTGGTCTCATTTTGGGTAGTTTCGTATTGCTCAGATGGAATCTTTGTATTTTTGTTTTCTTTATATTTTTGTTTTGTTTTGTTTTTGTTTTTTTTTTTTTGCCAATGGTTCAATAAGGACAACAGGGGCAATGTTCTGGTGGCAGAAGGGCAACTCATTTTTTGCATATATGTAGATGCAAATGGGTTAATTTATGTTTTAGGAAAGGTTCTGGAAATATCTGTAAAAATTTCAGTAGAATTTTTTCGAGATTAGACCTATCCAGAATATAGTCCCATCACACTATGTTAAAATTTGATAGAAAATATATTGAGGACTGTTTGAATTAGAGTATAATATGGATCATGCATGATTTGTGGATGACTTGATTATCAGTCTGGTGTTGGAATTATCATATACAACTGGGATAAAATTCTTGTATTTTAATATATGTAAATCTCTTCCTAATATACAGGAAACAAATACCTTGTACTCGTTGCATATATATATATACGTTTACAGTGATCTATATATGAAGCAAGTCTTTCAGTCCTATTTGGCCTCTCTTTAATATTTTCTTACACTGTTCTTTTATGGTATCAGAGCCCAAACGACTTGCGTTATGTCTTCAAACTTCCCTCAAGTTACCCTTCCCAATTATACCTTCCCATTTAAGCTTGAACACGATACCTATATCCTTTGCAAGTCTCAAATTAGACCTGTAATTATAGGAAGTAATATGGAAGGATTTATTACAGGTGATATTGTTGCCCCACCAATGACCATAACTGAAACATCTTCCGAAAACCAGTCATCGATAGAATTTAAACCCAACCCCGATTATCAAGGATGGAGAATACTGGATCAAGCCTTACTTGGGTGGATGCTCTCCTCAATTTCTAAGGAAATTCAGACACAGATCAACAAAGTCTCTGTGTCTATCACCTCATTCCAACTTTGACGTCTCTTGGAAAATTATTTGGCAGTCAGTCACGTGCCAAGATGATGCAGCTGAAAACACAATTTCAGTCACTCAAGAAGGAATCCCTCTCCATCACCAATTATTTTTGTAAACTAAAAGATCTATTTGACAATCTTATGATGGCAGGTCATGTGGTCTCTAATGAAGACTTTATTCTCCAACTCCTAGCAGGACTCCCTCTTGAGTATGATCCAATAATGGCCAGCATAAACTCACAACGTGATCTCCCAGCAATTGAAGAAGTTCAATCCTTTCTGCTCAATCAAGAGACCTGCATCAATCAGGCTACACCAGAAATTACACCATCTGCTTATTTTGTAGATGCACATCGAAAATCTGAAAATGACACTACTTTCAATGGGTTTGGCCGTGGTTACTCTCGTGGTGGAAACAACTCTCGTGGACGTGGCAGAAGCAGGGGAGGAAAAGGACATTGGAATAACAACCTTATTGTCAGCTATGCGGTAAGCCAGGCCACATTGTAATAAAATGTTTTCATAGATTTGATCCCTCATTTCAGAGACCGCAAAATCAGTCCAACAACTCCAATGCATTTTATGCATCTACTGATGGTGGAAATCATTCAGAATGGTTGATGGATAGTAGTGCTTCAACCCATGTTACTCCAGATCCAACCAACCTCACACAGAAATTTGACTATACTGGTGGAGACAAACTGGTGATCGGCAATGGGAAAGGTTTGGCTGTTCATCAAACTGGTTTTTCTCATATTCCTATAAATGACAGTAAACTTGTTTTAAATAACATGCTTCATGTACCCGGTGTTACAAAGAATCTTTTAAGTGTTGCAAAGTTGACATCTGATAATAATGTGATTGTGGAATTTAACTCGTGTTTTGTATTTGTGAAGGACAAGACTTCGAAGAGAATTTTACTCCGAGGGGTGCTTAAAGATGGTTTTATCCTCTTCCTCTTCCATCTGCTCGTTCTACATCAACTAGCAACTTCAATAATTTTTCATTTATTTTTTATTTTGGTCAAGACTTACAACCTGTATGTTTTTTGTCTTCAAGTTCTTCTAATAAAATGTGGCACCTTCGTTTAGGCCACCCATCTCCACTTGTCATGCAAAAACTTTCCCAACAAAATCATAATTTATTCCCTACGCATGCAAGCTGTATTTCTTTTTGTTCTTCATGCCAATTAGGAAAAAACCATCGCTTTTTTGCTCCCCCATCTCTAACACGAAGGACTGAGCCCTTAGCCTTGGTACATTTAGATGTATGGGGACCGGCCCCTATTGCTTCTCCTGAAGGGTGCAAATATTATCCTCTATTTGAAGATGATTATTCGCGCTTCTCTTGGATTTATCCCACGGGCCAAAAATCTGAGGTTCAAAAATTATTTTTACAATTTAAGGTCATGGTTGAAAATTTAACAACTAAAAAAATCAAGACCTTTCAATCTGATTGGGGAGGGGAATATCATCCCCTACAATCTCTTTTAGCTAATTTTGGGATACACTTTCAACACCCATCTCCACACACACAATCAAAATGGGAAAATTGAATGAAAACATCACTTTATTATTGAAACTGCACTGTCTCTTTTAGCACAAAGTTCTATGCCTTTTACACATTGGTGGAATGCATGTTCCACTGCATCTTTTTAATTAATAGGCTGCCCACAAAAGTTTTAAAATTTTCCCAACCATTACAAAAAAATTTTAACAAAAACTTTGATTTTACACTACTGCGTTGTTTTGGCTGTGAATGTTTTCCATTTCTATGCCCATATCGAACTCGTTATCACTCAAAAAGATGCGTTTTCATTGGCTATAGTTCCTCTCACAAAGGGTATCGGTGTCAAAGTTTGCTTTCACGCAAAATTTATATTTCTCCTAATGTTATTTTCAACGAGGATTGCTTTCCCTTTGCAACTCAGGCCAGTTCTCCCACCTTGTTTCTACTAATGTTTCCAATTTTCCACTTGTTTCCACTCCTAACTTTTCCATACAAGATTATTTACGACATTTTTCTCCATCGATCACACCATCTCAAGCAGCCCAAGGAGTAAGTCTCTCGGCCCAATCCTCCAAAAATACAAGCCACCAATTCCATAAATCAGCCACTCAAGTTCAACCCAACAACAACGTTGCTGCTCCCAACATGCATGCCACTCCCACGTTCCATGGGACTTCTCATACATTGACTTCACCACCAATGGGTCCCACATCAGCTAATACACATCAACAGCACAACAACACAGCTCCAACCCAATTGTCTGCAGAGCCCATGTTCCATTCAGCTTCTCCTACACCGATCACACCAACCGTGGGTCCTACATAGGGCCGGTCTTGAAATTCAAAGTGCCCTGTGTAAAATTTAAAAGAGTGTCCCTTTTATTTTGAAAATTTTTTTATGTTTATTATTTTTAATTTTCTATACCTTTTAACTTAGAAAAAAAATATTTTTTTTAGAAATAAAGCTCTTATGATATAAATATATACTTATATATATATATATATATAACTAATACATACTTGAGTGCCCCTATATTTTGGGAGGTCCTGTGCGGTCGCACCACTGGCACATGCTCAGGGCCAGCACTCCTACATCCACAAGTTCCTTTCAACAAAATAATAACAACACCACTCCACATACTCTGTTTCCAGTGCCACAGCCTCATGGGCCGTCTACTACATCAGTATCCAAACCCGCACCTGGTTCAACCTCTACGGTGTCCACATCGTCTTCATCAACCGACCCACACTTTAGTTCGTCTTTAACATCTCCACCAGGCCTTCACCTCAAGGTCCAATTACCAGTTGCCCCTCTAAATCAACATCCCATGACAACCCGCTCCAAATCTAGCATCTACAAACCAAGATTATTTGAGGCAACCAAGTCACCCGATCTAATTAATGAGGAACCTACCACTGCTGCTCAGGCCCTGACGTTTACACATTGGCGCAATGCAATGCAATGTGAGATGGATGCCTTTGTCAACAATAAAACATGGACTCTAGTTCCAATGCGAATAGGTAAATAAAGCGACATGTTGATGGCTTAATAGACTTGTGGCAAAAGGGTTTCATCAAACTCCTCACTTAAACTTCCCTGAGACATGTAGTCCTGTTGTCAAACCATCTACCATTCGGGTTATCTTATCATTCGCTGTGTCATTTCACTGGGATATAAGACAAATTGATGTTAACAATGCCTTTCTAAATGGCATCCTTACTGATGATGTGTTCATGCAACAGACAGCTGGGTTTCATGATAAAAATCACCTAGACTATGTATGCAAGCTCCATAAATCTCTGTGCGGGTTACGTCAAGCACCGAGGGCTTGGTATGATCTTTTAAAAAGCACTCTTTGTTCATGGGGTTCATTTGTTCCAAGCTGGATTCTTCATTATTCTTTCTACATAACTCTCCTGACCAGGTTTGGGTTTTGGTGTATGTTGATGACATCGTGATTACTACTAACAATTCCAACCTCATTCGTGCCTTTATCTCCAAGTTAAACTCCATTTTTGCTTTGAAAGATTTAGGACCACTAACATATTTTCTTGGCATAGAAGTGATTCGAACATCTAATAGATTATATTTGACCCAATTACGATATATAAGTGAGCTCCTTTAGAGATTGAATATGTCAAACTGCAGCACCAGCCCATCCCTGGCTAGCTCCTCCATGCAACTCAGTAAGGATGTTGGTACACCTCTTACTAACCCATATACATATAGAAGCACTATTGGAGCACTTCAATACCTCTCAGCTACTCGACCAGAACTATCTTTTATTGTGAATAAACTCAGTCAGTTTATGCATCAACCAACTGATGCTCACTGGTCAGCCTGCAAATGCGTATTGCGTTACCTAAAAGGTTCTCATCAGTTAGGACTTTGCATCCAACCCTCCTCTTGTCTATCACTGTTTGGGTTTACTGATGCTGATTGGGCATCTAGCATTGATGATCGAAGGTCCACAGGGGGTTATTGCATCTATCGTGGTAAAAATCTAGTGTCATGGTCTTCCAAGAATTAACATGTAGTTGCTCAATCTAGTACCAAATCTGAGTATAGATCATTAGCGCATGGTGCGACAGAATTGTCTTGGCTTCAGTCACTTTTACGTGAACTACATGTCTCAACTTCTCAAACACCAATCCTGTGGTGTGATAATGTTGGTGCAGGCCATTTAGCTGCCAATCCAGTCTACCATGCACATACAAAACATATTGAGGTCGACGTACACTTCATTAGAGATAAACTTCTTCAAAAAGAGTTGGATGTACGATATGTTCCTAGCCATGATCAAGTTCCAGACATTCTCACGAAAGTGCTGCCAAGTCCACGTTTCCTCTTCCTAAGAGACAAGCGCAATGTCAAAAAAAATCCTCATTTAGCTTGAGGGGGATGTTAGCGTATAATATGGATCATGCATGATTTGTGGATGACTTGATTATCAATCTGGTGTTGGAATTATCATCTACAACTGGGATAAAATTCTTGTATTAATATATGTAAATCTCTTCTTAATATATAGGAAACAAATACCTTGTACTCGTTGTATGTATATACGTTTACAGTGATCAATATATGAAGCAAGTCTTTCAGTCCTATTTGGCCTCTTTCTAATATTTTCTTACACTGTTCTTTTAAGGACTAAGAGTGCAACAATAATTGAAAATTCATGGACAAAAGTGCTAAGAAAGAAAAACTTTAGTGCCATTATAGGTAAAATTATTATAAATACTATCATTTCTTTTTCTCTTTTTTTTTTTCCTTTCTTTTTGTATTAAACTTATTCTTTCTTTTTCTTCACATCAATGTCTCTTTTGGATCTACATTGCTTTTTCTATACAAATGCATTGGAACCATGTAGAACAAGTTGGTAGCTCATAGGAATGCTTTAAAAGCTTATAGGAATTTGTTGCAAACCATAGGAACATGTTAAAAACCAATAAAAACGCATTGAAAGCGAGTTAATTTATTGCCTATTAAAAAAGATATATAAATTAAAATATGTATAAAAAAATATATTCAAAGATAATATTAGCTATTAACTGTTAAATCTAATAAGAATAAGTTAACGGGTAGTGAGTTTTTTTTATAGTTTTAGAAAATTATAATGAGAAAGTATAATTAGGAAAAACTTAAGGGAGTTTTATGATATTTGTCTAAAAATATATATATTCAAAAATAATATTGTCCTTGACTGTTAAATATTATGGGAAGAAGTTTACTGATAGTTAATTTTTGATAGTTTTAGAAAATAAATACAAAAAAATATATAATTAATGTAAATCCGAGGAGTTTTTTATGATACTTTCCCATAGTAAATTAACGTCTGGACTAATTTAAATATTAATTAGTTGGTCTACCCCTTGTTTTTGAAATTAATACTAACCTCCGGAATTGAAATACGTTTTTGTGAAATTAATACTAGCCACCGAAATCGAAATTCTAGATGCAATGGTCCCCTTATAATGCTGTTTTTTTTCTACATAAAATTTGTATTGACTATGACTTCTTGACTCTTCTATATATATATATATTATTATTATTATTATTATTTTAATAAACTTCGATTTCTTGACTTGCACATGAAATTATTGTGTGAATTGATAGACAACGCTACCATAGCAGAAGGCAACGTATAGTTATTATGAAGATATAATAAATAGTTGAATTTTCTGTCATTTGAAAAGTCAAAACACGATCGAGAGGATACCATACAGCTTGATCATGTCCGATTGAATTATCATTGGTCCATTTAATTCTTGCTTTTAAGTGAGGTACTAGGACTGAACAATCGTAGTTAATGACAAAACCAACCTTGTAGCCTCGTTTGAAAGCTAAGTACTAATAAATGTGAAAAATGGCGGCAAGCAACCTTGTAAATTTATGCAAATTTTGTATAACTTTGATAGTATTACTATTACCCAAAAAAACATTGTATAACTTTGATACTATTTTATTACTTCGGACGAGCTTATATATATGTATTTTTATTTGGCATGAGAGATATTGAAGGCATGAAGAATAATGAAGGAAGGGAATAGTTATCAATAGTCCGAACGATCGAATATTACAGCTAATAGTAGCCAAAAACTAATCACATGGTCAAAGGAAACCAACCATAGTCGAATCACATATACCTCGTTTTTTTCTTTTCATTTTATTTTTTAAGTTTTTAGATTAAAAAAAATTAATAACCAATCAATAAATGCCACTGTCATATAAGCAATCAATTTACTATTAAATCGTGACGTCTGTCACATTATTTGGTAAAAAAATTTAGCGGCTATAAGGTACTATTTTTTTTTCCATGTGGTGGGGGTAAAGATCAACAAGAAAGAAAACCGAAAATTCATGATATAAATTAATTTTGATAAAAGAAATATATATTTATTTATTTATAATTAAAAAAAAGTACAGCAAATTAATATATTACTTTTTTTTTTTTGGTATATTATTAAGATATTGCTTATAATTACTCTTTTTGCCAGCAACCACATAGCTATGGTGCAATGCATGTGGATACCTATACGTAATCTTAAACAGTAAATTTTCCTATCGAACAAATCGTTTATCGTCAAGAAGATCTACTAATCAAAAAACAATGCAAATATATTAAGTCCCTTTATTTCATAGCATGCGTCCCCTTAACAACAAAATTCTTATTTAAAGGTAATTAGTAAATTGACATCGACATGAACTAATTTAATAATTAATTAGTTTGTCTTTTCGTGAAATTAATACTAACCTGCGAAATTAAAAATCTAGCAACAATGGGCCCCCTATAGTTTCAGACATCGACGGCTAAAAATTAATAATGTAATTTTTTATTTCTACATAAAATTCATATTCACTGTGAACTTCTTTATAGCTTATAACTCATGAAATATTTGTGTGAATTGACAGAATGTTTTGATATTAGACTAAAGACTGTAAGGTTTTGATAGTTATTGCGGGAATATTATTAATAGTTGAATTTTCTTATGATTGGAAAAAATTCAAGAGCACTCTGCATGCCCAATAGTGAATGACGACTGGTCGATTTTATTATTGGTTTTAAGTGAGGTGTGGGGTATTACCGACGTGACCCATCAATGGTAGTTAATGACAAAAAACAAATCTTGTCATTTTGAGCGGTGTTTGATTTTTACTGAAATAGTCACAAAACATAAACACTGTATTTTGATTCAAAATAGAGAAAGGATAGAAAAAGAAATAAAAGAAAAGAAAATAATAATATTTATAATAATTATTGTTTACATTATTTTTTAATAAAAATAAAATAAAAGAAAATAAAAGTGAAAAATCAATAAATATAATTTATATTGTTATAAAAATACCCTCCTATAAAATTAGCTTTTTTTTTTCACACGGAAAAATTTAGAATATTGAAAATTTTTATTAAACCTTTTTTTTTTCTTCATTTTCCTCTTATTTTTTGTGGAAAGTAAATGGAGAAAAAAATCCACCATTTAATACTTTATTTTTCTTTAATTTCTTTTTTTTTCACTCATTTTTAATGAATCAAATAAAAAGTCAAATTATTATTTTTTCTTTCCCTCGTATTCTATCAATTTAAACATAATCTTGAGATACTATGTGTTTGATACAGTTCCAAATTAAATATTAAATTAGCCATCTTTTTTAAAAATAATATGTGAATATATTTTTGATATAGTTATATATTTTATAGGGGATTTTTATGGTGGGCGATGTCGCCCACGTTATGGCGGGCGACAAACCAATCAATTCCGCTTTTTTTGTACTTTTTTTTTACATATATATTTTTTAATCTTTTATATGTTTTTTTCTATTTTTTATACTCTTTTTTATTTTTCAATTTCTCTTTTTCCACTCATTTTTAATGAATCAAATAAGAAATCAAATTATTTTCTTTTCTTTCCCTCGTATTCTATCAATTTAAACATAATCTTGACATATTATGTGTTTGCTATAGTCCCAAATTAAATATTAAATTAGCCATCTTTTTTAATAATTTTTTAAAAATAATATGTAAATATTTTTTTAATATAGTTATATTATATATATATATATATATATATATATATATATATATAATATAGTGATATATCGAGATTGAGAGCGAGAGAAATTAAAAGTATCAGCTGCTGTGAGAATGAAAGTCCGGGCAAGATTCCTAATTAGGCATAAATTAGATTAGTGTCATAATTATTTTATTATATTATATTTTGAACAAAACTAACGTACCATTTTGCATGACTAAACGATGGACTGAGACTTAATTGTAAGTCTCCAGCAAAACAAACGACTAGTTTAAGATGTATAAATTTACAATATTCTATATTTGTACGGGCCTTAAATGTAAAAAGCATGAAGAATAATAAGAGAAACGGAATAGTAAAGCAAAATAGTACTGCCAGTAGTACCTAGTTATTTTATTTTTTATAAAATCATTTAGCTAATTTTTTGATAATTTTTTTTGCAGATTCTTTTTAACAATTCCTCAAAATATTTTAAAGTTATCCTATGAAATTTCTAATGGTCTCCTCTATGTTTTCGAAATTAAAATTAATGGAGCTGAATGGTTATGCAATTTTTATCTTTTAAATAGCATAAAATCAATAAAGAAAATTAAATTAAAAAATGGCTGCAAAACCTAGAATAAAATGATTGCTTCAATGGTTTACAAATAGAAAACAATCTCTAGAGAGATCTGGTTGAGAATTTTAGAAAAAACGAAAGGTTGCAAATTCCTAAAAATCCAAGACCCTGTAATCAGATGAAGGGATCTCATTGGGCTGCTTAGTACACAGTCGACGTCACTATGATGATGTCCAAACGATGTGCAACCAATTTGGAGGCTAGCTTTAGTGATCGCAGGCCTATGCCATATCGTTTTCTGTCTGCCCTCTTGTTTGGAAGCTAGCTTTAGTAATCGTAGAGCCTAGGCCATATCGTTTTCTTTCTGCCATCTTCATGTCTACTTTTAATAAGTGCCTCCCACAACTTATTTTAATTGGTTTTTTTTTCTTATTTTTAAATATAGAATGCTTTAATATGAGAACCATTAAAATTTTAAAATTTTATTAGAAGATTAAATTTATTACTGCTTTAATTTTGTAATTTTGTTAGAGTTTAGAGTAATAAATTTATTTTTTTAATATGAGTTTAGTTCTAGAGTAGTAAGTCTATTTCTCTAATAGAAGTTTAGAGTAGTAAATCAACACCTCTATTACGATTTTATTAGAAGATAGAATTTTATTATTACTTTATCTTTACAACTTTATAAGAGTCTAAAATAGTAAGTTCACTCCTCTAATAGGAGTTTAAAGCAGCAAGTCTACTCCTCTAATATTTTCCCTTCCACCTGATATTTAGTAAAGTTGAATAAACATGGGGTCTTAACAGGGACATGTCAAGACTCGAACTGTAATTTTTGCAAGTGAATATAAGGGCTCGATCAGATTTCTTACCATTAGGTCACATTTTAATTGGAGTGAATTTTTCTTTTTTTGGTAAATAATTGGAGGTGTTGATAATTAGTTGAAACATCAAAATTGAATTATTAGGATAATTCTACCTAATAGTTACTCTCGAGGGCATATATATATATATATATATATATATATATATATATATATATATATATATATATATATTACTTAAAGGTACATGCAGAAAAATAAAAAATTGCGTCATATAACTTAGTGCTACGAGAGAATACCTTTGAGTAGCTAAGTATTACCGCATCAGTGGCTATTTCTTGGCTTCTCCTTTTCAGCTTCACTTCCACTCTGCTCATCGCTTCTCGCCACACATCTGCTGCTGAAGATCATAACCCGCAGGCAAATATATATAAGATCTACATGCATATCGATCACTTTTCCCTTGTGAATAATTAATATGCTTAATATTCCTCATGTGGTGCCTTGTTCATTAACAGTATTCTAAAAGGTGTAAGACAATGATATTAAATTTCAAATTTACGAGTCTAGCATGTCTAGGTGAACCTTAAGCGTCAAAAAATATTTTATTATTATATTATTATGTTAATTAATATAAGACTATTAAATAAAATAAAATAATTTATATTTTTAATGTTAAACTCTATATAAGTCTATATCACTATTATATATATATATATATATCTATATATATGCAATTAACAAAAATTAGCAAGTATATAATTATATATATTCATAAAAAATTCATACTTTTTAATTTTTCAGCAAAAAAATTAGTTTCAAATCATATATATTACAAGTATACAATTACTTAATAATTCCTAGATTAATATATAATTTACATATCATCATATTCTAATTAATTTTTATCTAACTCTTTATTATACATTATATTTTATTTTTTAAAAATTAATCTTAAAATTTTTTTTCATTTTTTAGTACTAATTTTTTACATTATTTTTTATTTTCTAATTTATCACGATTTTTTTAAAAAAATAAAATATATATTTTTTAAATTTAACAAAAAGGCTCGTCTCTTTTGATGTCTAGACACATATTAAACAATCAACACTGCATTGACCATTATTTATTAAGTCTTACACTAATATGAGATGTTTTTTAATACCTTTTAGAACACTGCTCATTAATATCACAAAAAAAATGTCCACTAAATTGTATCTTAGAGTGGGCAAGTATGTGTGTTTTTTCTTAATTGACCCATATCTAAGAAAGCAAATAGAATATTTCAAAAGATCTAAAACCCATTTTGGTCTTTAACACACACATATAATGATTAAAGTAATTAGAGATTTTACATTACCAAAGAAAACTAAAGTAATTTGTTAAACTAACGAGTCAATTTGAAAACCACATATATGGAATAACCTTGGGCCAAGAGGGTGAAAATGACTAGCATTATTTGTGTTTGATCACAGCTTGTTATGTTTATAAATTTAAAATGAAAATTAAATATCATTAAAATCCATATATACAGGCCACGGGAGAGCATTAGGGTATGTACGTTTCGAAAAACACAATTTTGATATAATATCATCTATTTTATATATGAATCACATTGGTATATATTTACAAAAGTCGAAAGGAAATTTACCAAGAAAAAAAAAATGGAAAGGAAAATCAAACGTGACGACAAAAGGATATAATTTCTGTCCCTTTCAATGTCCAATCAATTGTAGGAATTTAGCTGTAGCCACTAAAACTTTATGGTCCATGTTCATATCATCATGTTGTGCGTCTAATTTTGATGTTATATATAGATATTTACATAGGAACCTACCTTCATAGGACAGAAAGTGTGTACCAAACATATTCATATCAATGGCTAGCTCTTGGCTTCTCCTCCTAAGCCTAAGTTTCACTGTGCTCATCGACGCTCATCACTCATCAGCTGCTGAAGATAACCGACAGGCAAATATATATATACATCTTTTATTTCTTTTTTGTTATCCATCAATTATGTTCATTGCTTAATTTGCAGGCTAATATAGTACTTATAGTCTAATTAACATTGGTGTTATTATAATTAGATGAGCTTAGCTATTATAAGGAAGCTTAGTTAACAACGCTTTGAAAATTGAGGGTGGTGCATATATGTATGCAGATTTATATTGCATACATGGGTGAACTGCCAAAGGGAGAAGTTTCCACATCTCACATTCACTTAGACATGCTACAGAATGTCATTGACAGGTAATTATTTAGGTGCGAATGTTTTGTTATTTTAATTAGTTTTTTGAAGTCAATGTGTACTTTATGTAGTTGGTTAGAATTGTCAGTATCATCTACGCAAATTATATGGACAAGTTCATTTAACTAGCTAGTACTACTGCTAATAACAGAACCTAACCCTTTTCCAATGTATATGTATGCATCATTCAGCAATAGCAGTGTTGCGCCGGCTGGATCGCTCATTTATAGCTACCAAAGAAGTTTCAATGGTTTTGCTGCCAAACTCACCAAGGAAGAAGCTGATCAAATAGCTGGTGGGTAATTCTTCTCTTTAATTTCCTAATTAACTAAGCATATATAATTTTGTTATAAATTCCAACCTAATCATTCTCTTGAAAAATACAAAGGAATGAAGGGTGTAGTGTCAGTGTTCTCTAACCAAAAGCTGAAGCTCCACACAACAAAGTCATGGGACTTCATTGGTTTTCCTCTGAATGTTAAGAGAAGTAATGTCGAAAGCGACATTATCGTAGGAGTTATAGATACTGGAATTTGGCCGGAATCTGAAAGCTTTAGTGACAAAGGATTTGGCCCACCACCTGCCAAATGGAAGGGCGCTTGCCAAGCCTCTGCAGATTTTAAGTGTAACAAGTACGTATTTAGAATATAACTAAAGCATATTGATCTATAGCAATAAAACTTTATAGACATGCATATGTTATTAATTTATGAACCTAGAGTAACGTGTATGGGAAAATGTCACCCTCAAATTAATTTCTTATTAAGTTGTGCCCAATAGGCCAATACATATATAGCCACAAAAGTTGATTTCCCAAAAGATTGCCGTATGGCTTTTTATACATATGTATTAATTGGATTAATTAACATAGTGCATATATAATTAATTACACAGCAAAATCATTGGAGCAAAGTATTACCGTACGGATGGGAAATTTGGCCCAGCTGATTTAAAGTCACCGAGAGATTCAGAAGGCCATGGGACTCACACTGCGTCCACAGTAGCCGGAGACGTAGTGAGCAAGGCAAGTTATGCGGGCTTGGGGATGGGGACAGCACGTGGAGGTGTCCCATCGGCTCGTATTGCTGTCTACAAAGCATGTTGGTCCGACGGTTGCGATGACGCTGGTATTCTAAAAGCGTTCGATGATGCCATTGCCGATGGCGTCGATATCATTTCTGCTTCTCTTGGACCTACATCTCCCATTGATTATTTCCAAAGTGCAGGGGCAATTGGGTCGTTTCATGCTGCTAAAAGAGGAATTTTGACATCCGCCAGCGCCGGTAATGAAGGTCCAAGGTCCTCCACCATCACAAGCTTCGAGCCTTGGTCTCTTTCTGTGGCTGCTTCCACCACCAATCGCAGGTTCTCGACCAAGTTTCGTTTAGGTAACGGCCAGATTTATGAGGTAAAGTAGAGTCATGATTTTTGAGGCCTTATGTATAGCTCATACATATGAATAATTAATATTAATATTTTCAAAATTAAACTCTCTAATGAAATAATGGGATCCTATATATAGTTGATACATATTCATACTTGAGGTAAAAGTATTATTATTTTTTATTGTTTAAGAAAACTTGTGTAATTTTCGTATAGTTTACTATTCTACAAGCTTTTCCTGAATGGGCAGGGAATTGGAACGAACCCCTTCGACCTCAAGAATCAATCATTTTCTTTAATATCCAGGTAATAGCAAATCAAATATTTATTTATACTAAATAATAAATTATATTTATTATTTGTTTCTGACCATTCAAAATGTTTGGTGTTGACTAGATTGACTGTTGATGAAATGTTCATTTTACCCCTCTAAAATAAAATAAAATTTGGTATTTTATTTTTAATTTGATATTTTATTAGTGAAATTAATTATAAACGGATGCATGCAGCCGTTGCGTACCCAACTCGCTGGACGAGAAATTGGTGAAGGGTAAAATTGTGTATTGTGAGATAATTAACGATGGACAAGAACTGGCGTCGGCTGGTGCCGCCGGAATGATAATAAAAGGAGTCCATGTTGGAGATGTTGTTGACTCCTTTACTTTGGCTACATCTTTCACTGATCGATATGCAGCTAGCAAAGTATTCATTTATGCCAACGACGACTCTGTAAAGTACATATGATACCTGCTCTTTAAAAATAAGTCTCGTACATATATTTTTACCAAAAAAAAAGTTTCATATATATATTAATAAATACATTCTTATATACATATATATATATATATATATATCTATTTATGCAGCAACAAAACTGCAACGATATTCAAAAGTAACGAGGAAAACAATCTGCTGTCCCCTTACGTACCATCCTTTTCATCTAGAGGTCCAAATCCAATCACTCCTAATATTCTCAAGGTATGTGTACGTATAGTTAATTAATCAAGTTAGTCTAAAAAAAAAAAAAAAAAAAGAAACAGAAAAAAGGAAAAAAAAAACAAAAATTAGTTTGTAATTTTTCAACCTTAATAAGTATATATATATATATATATATATATATATATATGTGTGTGTGTGTGCAATTTTCTCTGCTAAATTGATATTGTGTGTGCGCAGCCGGATTTAAGTGCCCCAGGAGCGTATATATTGGCAGCATATTCTCCAATTGCTTCAAATTTAGCTATTAAAGGACTCAAATTTAACATAATCTCAGGGACGTCTATGGCTTGCCCACATGCTACTGCTGCGGCTGCATATATCAAATCATTCCACCCTACATGGTCTCCTGCTACTATCAAGTCAGCCCTCATGACTACTGGTAATATGTCAAATGTCGTCGATTGTAAAGCTCCACAACTTAAACATATGCCCTATTTTAAGGAATTAATAATAACATTTCACTCATTTCTTAAATCAATTTGTCCTTGCAGCTAATCCCATGAGATCCAGCTTGAACCCTGAAGCGGAATTTGCATATGGGTCTGGTCTTATAAACCCTCTTAAGGCTCTATATCCTGGCTTAGTTTATGATATTGATCCCATTGATTATGCAAAGCTTCTGTGCGGAGAAGGCTACGATACTGACACAATACAGCAGATTAGTGGGAGTGAGGATTTCAAATGTTCAAAAGCGAATAGTCTAGCAGTTGGTGACCTAAACTATCCATCTTTCGCTCTTTCTATCTCACCTTCAGAAACTTTTAGCCGTGTTTACCGGAGGAAAGTCACAAATGTAGGCTCACCAAAATCCACATATACAGCTAAAGTGGTTGCCCCAAAAGGACTTAGAATCACAGTTAAACCTAGCTTTTTATCATTCACATCAATCGGGCAAAAACTATCGTATACGGTGAAGCTAGAAGGAAAAATAGATCAATTTATGACTTCTGCTTCTTTGATGTGGTATGATGGCACTTACCATGTGAGGAGCCCCATCGTTGTGTATGTTTCAATTATATAAAAGTGCTGCTTGTAGTAATTAAAGCACTAGCTAATATAATAAAGGTTTCAGCGCAATGGAATGAGGAAAATATTGTAAAATGAAGTGACGTTGATGAGTTAATTATCTATGTAATACTAGTTAAGCATCAATTAAGTCGTGGAGAAGTCTCTATTCTCCTCCTTTTATTTGTTAATTTCTTCTTTTCTTTTCTTTAATTACATTATTGATTAGTATATTATTATAATTAATTCTTTTTAATTCCAAAGGGTAGATTAGTAATTAATTAATTAAGTATGGGGAACATATATATATATATATATATATATATATATATATATATATATATATATATCCAGTTTTATTATGGATCTGTATCCTCTATTGATTTCAGTATTTTTTAACTTTTTCATAATGATACATTGGAAATTAAATACCAATAGTTTAGATTGTCACAATTTATGTAACATTATATAAATTAGCAGGGCTTTTTTATTTCTAAATTCCTATTTTAGGAAAGTGATTCTAAAATCTAGTACCTATTATAATCCTTCGGCCTCAAGTCTAAAAACTAAGAAGGTGTATTTAATTAAGAGTTTAATTGACTATTGTAAATTTTTATATATTTAATTAAGATTTTAATTATCTCTTATATATTCTCCAAAATTTTCATAGACTTTAATTTAAAAGAGATTTATAAATATTAATAAACTTTTACATCACTACAAGAAAAATAGTCTTTCACAACCGGCGATGTTTGTTGTAATATGGCCTTGGCATAAAGTAACAAACCTAGCGGGGTTTGTTGTAATATGGCTTTGGCGATGTTTGTTTTGATATGTTAGCAAAAATGAATGTAGTAACAAACCTTTCCAAATGTTAACAGCAGCAACTAGAGCTACACGCTGTTCATCTCAGTCAAATTCATAAAAGTAACAAGTCCTGGAGCACATCAAGCATTGGAATGTACATCAAGGAAGGATGGAGCAAATATAAATTGCAAAGTTACTTCAAAGAGAGTATATATGCAGAGAAAATCTCAATTACCATGCAATCATAAAGAGTCTAACTTGTTATATTTGCAATGTCTGATATCTAAGCATATGTAATAGAGAAGTTGATTGCAGTTAACTACTTGTCACTGACAAACTTATTTATGCATGACACAATTTAAATTTTCCCTTGCCTTTTTTTTTTTTTTTTTATATAGCCTTAGCACCACCTTAAAGATGTACCTGAAACCTTCTTCTTCCTTTGTTTTTGTTGTTCTAGTAGAATATAAAGTTGCCCCACCTATGATTATTTTGTTTGTTGTTACCTTGTTGCTCAATCAATCACCTACATTTGAAGCCCTAAATGCACCGAAACAATTTCATTTATTTAATACTCTTTTAACCAATATTTACATCTATACTATACATAATAGTCAATATTTATCTATATTATACATAATAGTCAATATTCATTTATACTATACATAATAGTATTCATTTTAAACTTTTATTAGATACTCATCAGTAACTTTATATCTTGTAAAGCTAATGCACACTACTTTTTTGATATCATCAAATAGTAGCAACAATGAGTTACAATTTAATAGTAGCAATCTTATAGCGCATTTAGATACCATACAAAAAAAAAAAAGTTGAAACTATTCAAGGATGAGGTAGACTGGTATTTTTTACCTTCTTTCTCCTTGAACCCTTTATGGCGCTAGTGCTTATAATGGTAGCGAATTCATTTGCATTATTAGCACCCTAAAAGTATTCATGAAAACATACATTAGTACATAACTAGCAAAGGGCAAGCCAAAATTGGAACAGACCTCAAATATAGCAGTGGGAAATCAAAACACATCAAACATATATATACACGCACAAGCAAACCATCTTTTTAAAAAACTTAAAAGCAAAAAGTTTCAATTTTTTGAAATAATCATTTCAATTATCAAAACTCAATAAATAATCATCTTGACTAAGAGTCAAATGTCTAAAAGATAAGCCCAAACCCATCAAACTAGTTGTGCAGACGAAGTCACATACACAAAGACAAAAGGATTTTTTAGGAAGGAATAGGATGACCTTCAATTAAGAAAGTAAAAAAGTGTTGGGGCCTAGTAAAAAGAACAAAAGTAGGAAAATTCATAGTTCAAAAACATCCCAACCCTGAAGTTTTCAACCAAAAACTCTGCGCTAGTGTTTGTGTATGTGTGTTTGGTTGACAGCTTCCGAAATCCCAAGCAATAATTATTTGGTTGGAGCAGTGTGTGATTCCCTTTGAGTTTCTTTTAAAGCCCCGTGTTTGGGATGACCTTCAATACACTTATTAGCAAACCATCATTCTCTAGCAAATCGGCGCATTAGTCCTTGATCCCTAACTTCCCTTACTCTTCCTCTTCGATAAGGACACTTGCGCTCGAGAGAATTGCACAGCCTAGAGATAGAGATTAGGAATTTCAAAAAAATTTAGGGCTGGAGGAGATGAAGTGTAAGTGATTTTTCCCACCAAATTTTAGGGTTCACACTTACACTTATACATGCCTAATAATTTTCGCAGGAACAATACCATAGAGATATAGAGATTGAGCAAACACAAAAAATCTAAGGAAGAAGAATAGGAAAATGGAATTAAAATTTCATACATACTTGTTCGTAGGTTGAAAGCAGCCTTCGTTTCTTCTGAGGAAACAATGAAGCCGGATCTGGGTGTGGAGGCACCGGATTCGTGCGATCTAATGACTAAGATTGAGGGAGATAGAGGAGGGGGCGTGCGGGGAGAGAGTTACAGAGAGGGGGTAGCGAGAGAGGAGGCAAGAGAGGGGTTGATATGCATTTGTATTTTTTTCTTATAGTGGGATCCCAAATTGGCAACATATATATTTATATTTTCACCACAAGCCAAGCACGTTGCAAAATATTGGGATATTAATGATTAGGTTTTCTTTTAGTTAATGTAACAACTTGTATTTTATTTTTGACTATTTTACCTAAATTAGTAGGGGCTAAAGTTGATTTTTACCACGTGTTACTTTTTATTTTGACTTTGGTATTGTTGCATAGAGCTTGTCGATATGAGTTCATGGACTAGCAGCACGTTCGAATCGGAGTTACGGTTTGAAAGATATGGTCAAGAGAAGACAGTGGTAAAACTGTAAATATTTTAAAATAAATTGTTAAATTTTTGCTCTTTTCTTCTTCTTCTTCCCTGAGCTTTCTCTCTTCCCCCTCTCTCTTATGTTTCTTTCTCTATACACCTTCGGAAACAAATCACTGTCACGCCTTCACCGTGCGTCACCGGACCTCACCACCACCGTCGAACTCTTCCATAACTGACCCTCCTTCCATCAGAAAAGCGTCGGCACCCACCGGATCGGAGCAAATTCAGGTAAGTTTCTCTCTCCTTCATTCGTCGGATTCTGGTGGATTTTCATATGGAAGGTAGGTGCTTTCCCATAATTTTCGACCTCCTAAGTCCGATTCTGAGCTCTGTTTCCCCTAAAACTGCTTCATTTTGTAGAAATCATGAAATTCTCCTCAAATCTAAAAATTTCTGGCTAAATTTCATTCACCTCGGTCATCACCCGGTCCAATTGAAAGTAAATTCTTGATCCTTATCTCGTAGACTTTGATTTGGTATATAATACGTCAATTTTGCTTAAGATTTGAGAAAATTTCAATTTTAAGGGTTTAATGTACTTTGAAAATTGTATAAATTGGATAGAAAAGAACTCAAATTTCATTGGATTAAGATATTTAATATCAATTAGAAGCTTATGTTACATGATGCGTGTTATATGATGTTGTCGGCTTATATTCCGTCTCCTTCATGCGTGATTGGTTTGAACGATGATCCCCATCTGCTACGCCTTGGGACGTTAAGGGTGGTATGATAGGCTACCTTTCCCTGTTGGTCATTCTCTACGCCTTGTGACGTCAAGGGCAGGATGACACCATCCATCTTTCTACACCTTAGGACTCCGAGGGTAGAGTGCTAGTGGCCATGATGTGGTAATTGGCATATGTATTTCTGAGTTATGGTATTTATCTATAAAAATGTCTTACTGATATAAATTTATTTTTCCTATAGTAGTAATTATTCATTATGTTTTATTATAATTATTCTTATTAGTTTTGTCGCAATGTGCATGTTTATTTTAATACTAAAAAATATATTGATACATTTTATTGTTGCTTATTTATAGATTCACTAACTGAGCTTGTCCCAGCTAAGAAGTGGTCGTCTCAGTCGATTGGCATCACCATCACTTTCTATTTCTTTCTCTAAGAACTTCTACTGTCTGAATGTAAAATTTTATTTTCTTACTGTTTGTAAAATTATGCTTATTACTTTTGGACATCTTATATGTTATGTTTAGTTGGCTGTGAGAATAGCCCAAGTTGGTACCATGCATATTCTAAATGTTAAATTTTCTTGATTTCCTTGTATATTATCCATTTGTATGTTGTGGGACTTCCAGTGGCATTTACTGTGGCCAATGGACATACAAATATGTATTTTTCAGTGTAAGTATAAATTAGGATAGTCCAAATTTTAGAAGAGATTTTGCCAAAATATCTGTAGAATTTGGGTGGAATTTTTCCAAGATGGGGCCTATCCCGGATACAGTCCTATCAGCTTGGTATCAGAGCCTAGGTTTTACTTCCTGAGGACAAACACAAGATGTGCAAAGCCTTTGTTTTGTGATCCTTTCTTGTTTGATGTTTTTGCTTCCCATAGTCATGAGATTTCTTGATTTATTTCAATTTCATATTGGATTCCTTTCTCTTTTATACAATTTGGTGATGTCTCCTAAATATGGATATAGTAAGATCACTAACCCTTCAGGGTCAGCTGATAGTGTTGGTGAGATAACACCTAAGAGTGATGTTCTTGAGCGCCTTTGTTGAGACTTTGAGTACAGATGTTCTTTCTAGACCTTCGGTTGAGTAGGCTAGAAGGTTGGGTGCGACAACTTTTGATAGCACTTCAAATCCTGCAGGGTCATTGTCATAGTTATCTGACATGGAGAAAATTCCTAATAAAGGAATGCAATGTTCTGACGAGGATAAAATCAGAATTGTAGGGTTGAATTTGAACGACTTGTACAAGGGAACATGATAATGACTGAATATGAGAAGAAATTCTTGGAATTAGTTGAATATTGTCCATATCTAATTCCTAATGTTGAGAAAAAGAATAGAAAGTTTTTAGATGGGCTAAGTGATATGACTGCCGCCAGTAATTCGAGAGCTGCACATTCTTTTTATTAGTCTTTGAGAGACGCAACATTGGAAGTAGAGAGACAGAGGATTATGCGTGGATCAAGACGTCACCAATTTAAGAATACCTCTTCGGGTAGTCGGGGGTTTTCAAAAAGAGAAAGTTATAACTTAGGTTCTTTTGACAATGGAAGATTCAGAGGGAGCAAACATAATCCTAATGTTCAGTCTAGTTAGAGGAGTAACAGTGGTCAACCATCTATGGGTGCTAGAAGTAGTGCTTCTTGGAGATCACAGTTTAGAAGTGGACCTCGTTTTGCTTGCAGTACATGTAACAGATTTTATGATAGACTTTGTCTGCATGGCAGGACATGCTTTCACTGTGGTCTGGACATTTCAGGAGAGAGTGTCCTTTCCTCAATCGTGGTAGTATAGGAATTCCTGAGTTTGGTTCTTGAGCCTCTTGATCGGGTTCTCGCCCTCACCAGCCTAGTGGTTTTGGAGGCAGGGTAGTCAGTTTGTTCTGGGTACTGCATCTTCTGGAGTACAGTCTTCATCTGCACGTGGTAGTAGGCATGGACGACCATCGGGTCAAGATAGAGTATTTGCTATGACCCAGCAAGATGCTCATGGTACTCCCGATGTGGTGACAAGTATATAATTTATTTTTGACATAGATGTTTATATTCTTATGGACCCTGGAGGTACACATTCTTTTTTATCACATGGTTTTGTTGCATAATCAGGATTACAACCTATACCTTTAAATGTGGGATTACAGGTTCTCACACCTACAAGGGAGTCTTTATGGCCCACCTAGATGTTGGAAAAATGTCATTTCTTTATTAGAGACTTGGTGATGGAAGCGGATTTAATCTTGATAGATATTAAAGGATTAGATATTATTTTTGGAATCGATTTTCTCACAACAAATCATGCTTCTGTGGGCTGTTTTCGTAAGAAAGTTACTTTTCAGTTGCTAGTGTTACCAGAAGTGGTATTTTGCAGTGAGCGTAGAATTTCTTCAGCAAGCTTGATTTCAGCCTTTACAACTCATCGTTTATTATGCAAAGGTTATATGGGATATTTGGCTCATGTAGTGGACACTCGTGTTGAAGAAGTGAAGTTTGAGAATATTCTTGTGGTAAGAGACTTTTCAAATGTAATTTTAGACGATCTTTCAAGATTACCCCTTGAAAGGGAAATAGAATTTGCTATCGATCTGATTCCAGGCATAAATCCTATTTCTTTACCACCTTATAGAATGGCTCCGGCCAAGTTAAATGAATTGAAAGTTCAATTGCAAGACCTACTGGATAAAGGGTTTGTACAACCTAGTGTGTTGTCTTGGATTATTTATTAAAAAGAAGGATGAATCTTTGAAGTTTTGTATAGATTACTGTCAGTAAAATAATGTGACTATTCAGAATAAATATCCTTTGCCACATATTGATGACTTATTTGATCTTTAAGGTGCTAAAGTATTCTCTAAGATTGATTTAAGGTCAGGGTATCATCAATTGAGAATTAGAGAATTTGATATTTCTAAGACAACATTCCGAACTCCATATGGTCATTACGAATTCTTGGTTATGTCATTTGAGCTTACCAATGCTCTTGCAACATTCATGGATCTTATGAACCGGGTTTTTCGTCCATTCTTGGATCGGTTTGTAATTGTATTTATTGATGACATATAGGTGTATTCTAAGAATGATGAGGATCATGAGGTGCATTTAAGTCGGGTCTTACAAACTTTGAGAGAACATCAATTTTATGCCAAATTTAGCAAGTGTAAATTTTGGTTGGATAGAGTTGTATTTCTTGGGCATGTAATTTCTGCAGATGGAATTTATGTAGATCTACAAAAGGTTGAAGCTGTGTTAAATTGGGAAAGACCCACTACTATTACCGAGGTGCAGTAGTGATTTTTTTGCTTTGAAGATTTGGAGACATTATATTTACGGTGCCACTTGTGAGATTTTTACTGACCATAAAAGCCTTAAGTATATTTTTACTTAAAAGGAATTGAACTTGCATTAGAGAAAATGGTTGGAGTTACTTAAAGATTATGATTGCACTATTGATTATCATCTGGGAAAAGCAAATGTGGTTGTTGATGCTTTAAGTAGAAAAGCTACAAGTTCTTTGGCCTATGTACAAACGATCCGTCTACCTTTGATGATTGAGTTAAGAAAGATGGGGATCGAGTTGAGTATAGATGACTCTGGAGTTATTTTGGCTAGTTTTCGAGTTCGATCGATACCTATTGATTAAATTTGAAAAATACAATTTTCTGATCCTCAATTAATGAAAATTAGAAATGAAGTGGACTTGGGACAGAAGATGGATTTTTCTATTAGGGAGGATGAAGAATTAGTCATGGGTAATCAATTATGTGTTCCTGCTAATGAAGAACTTTAGAAAGAGATTCTTGATGACGCATACAACTCTGCGTATGCTATACATCCTAGAAGTACTAAGATGTATCGTACACTACGTGATTATTATTAGTGGCTAGGAATGAAAAGGGAGATCGCTGAGTTTGTATCCAAATGTTTTATCTACCAACAAGTTAAAACAGAGAGACAAAAACCTTCAGGACCTTTACAACCCTTACCTGTTCCCAAGTGGAAATAGGAGCATATTACTATAGAATTTTTTTTTTTATTTAAGGTTCCTCGTACTCAAAAGAGCCATGATGATGTTTGGGTGATTGTGGATCGACTTATTAAGTATATACACTTTTATCGGCAAGAGAAACTTTTTCACCCCAAAGGCTTGCCAAACTATTTGTAGAGGAGATTCTAAGTTTACATGGAGTGCTTGTTTCTATTATATTTTACAGAGATTCACGATTTACTCTTAATTTTGGAGGAGTTTACAAGAAACACTAGGGACTAAATTGCATTTCAGTACCACTTTTCACCCTCAGACAGATGGACAATCAGAGAAGACCATTCAGACTTTAAAAGATATGTTAAGATCTTGTGTTTTGCAATTCAAGGGTAATTGGGACTCTCACCTACCATTGATTGAATTTACTTATAATAATAGCTACCATTCAAGTATTGGTACAACTCCATTTGAAGTTTTATATAGGAGACAGTGTAGAACGCCTTTGTGTTGGAATTATGTTGGCTCGAGATAAATTATAGGTCCTAAATTTATTCAGATGATGGCAGAAAAGGTTGAGATAATTCACAAAAGATTGAAAACAGCTTAAAAAAACAGACATAAAAGTTATGTAGATAATCGAAGAAAATATCTTGAATTTTTTGTGGGAGATTGGGTGTTTTTAAAATTGTCTCCTTGGAAGGGAGTCATGAGATTTGGAAGGAAAGGGAAGCTGAGTTCTTGATATATTGGATCTTTTAAAATTCTTGAAGGGATTGGACTAGTGGCTTATAAATTTGTCTTATCAATGGAACTTTCACGGATTCATGATGTTTTCCATGTGTCAATAATAAGAAAATACATCTCCGCTCCCTCACATGTGTTGGAAGCACCGACAATTGAAATAAGGGAAGATTTGACTTATGAAGAACAACAGATTTAAATACTTGATCGAAAAGAGCAAGTACTTCGCAACAAAACCATACCACTTGTGAAGGTCTTATAGAAAAATCATGCAATGTAGGAGGCCACCTAGGAATCTAAGCAGCTGATGCGAGCACAATATTCACATTTCTTCCCCTACTAAGGTACGAATTTTCTTTAAGGGGGTTGATTATAACAACTCGTATTTTATTTTTGACTACTTTACCCAAATTAGTAGGGGCTAAAGTTGACTTTTGCCACCTGTTACTTCTTGTTTTAACTTTGGTATCGTTACGTAAAGTTTGTTGATACAAATTCATGGACAGCGGCATGTCCAAATCGGAGTTATAGTTAGAAAAATATGGTCAAGAGAAGACAGTGGCAAAACTATAGATATTTCAAAAATAAATTATTAAATTTTCTCTCTTTTCTTCTTCTTCTTCCCCGAGCTTTCTCTCTTTCCTCCTCTCTCTCCTTTATTTTTCTTTCTCTATACACTTTCGGAAACAAATCGCTGCCACACCTTCATCGTGTGTGACCGGACCTCACCGCCACCACCACCATTAGAACTGCCATGTCAAGCTCTACCGTAACCGATCCTCCTTCTGCAGAAAAGCGTCGACAACCAACGGATCATAGCATATTTCAGTAAGTTTTTCTCTCCTCCATTCGCCAAATTTCGGCAGGCTTTCCAACGAAAGCTAGGTGCTTTCTGACTGTTTTTTACCTCCTGAGTCCGATTCTAAGCTCCGTTTCTCCTAAAAATGCTTTGTTTTGTAGAAATCATGAAATTATCCTCTAACCTGAAAATTTCCGGCCAAATTTCGGCCACCTCGGTCATCACCCGGTTCAATTGAAGGTAAATTCTTGATCCTTGTCTCGTGGGCTTCTATTTGGTACATAATACGTCAATTTTGGTTAAAATTTGAGAAATTTTCAATTTTAGGGGGTTTATTGTACTTTGAAAATTGTATAAATTAGACAGAAGAGAACTTAAATTTGATTGGATTAAGGTATTTAATATCAATTAGAAACTAAATTGAAATTCAATTTTGGTATTCGGCACTATTTACGTATGCAGTACTATTGAAGACATGATAATTTGAAAAATACTCAAATAGGAGGAAGTGGGTGTTAGGGTGAGATTGTACAAATAAAACATTATAGATTTAAATTTGTGAATTTTTAAGTGTTTGAGAATTAATAAATGATATTTTTTGTTATTATTTAGACTCTGTGACTAAAGTATATACTAGAGTAGTCCCACCTGCGGTTTAGCAGTGATAATTTGTGAGTGAATTAATAATTGTTTTTAAATTATATGTGTACATTGAATATTTCTATTATTTGGATATTTTATTGCATGAATTTTATTTAACAAACATATTTTTGGAAGTTGAAAATTTATTGAAAATTTATATCATTACTATATTCTTTTAAAAACAGTAATGAAGAGTAAATATGTATTTTTTAGTGTAGGTACAAATTGAGATAGTAAGTTTTAGGAGAATTTTAGTGAAATTTTTTTGAGATGGGGCCCATCATGGGTACAGTTCTGTCAGCTTGGTATTAGAAAAACCCTTTAGTAATCATAGGGCCTAGGCCATATCGTTTTCTGTCTGCCCTCTTCATGTCTACTTTTAATACCTCCCACAACTTATTTTAACTGGTTCTTTTTTTTTTCTTTTTTATAAATAAAAAAGGCTTTAATACGATAATCATCAAAATTTTATTAGAAGATTGAATTTATTATTGCTTCAGCTTTGCAATTTTATTAGATTTTAGAGCAGTAAGTCTACTCCTCTGATATGATGGTTCAAGCGCATGATCCGCTTCAAATGCCTCAATGACCTATCACGAAAGCTTGTGCAAAGAAGTTCAAGGAAGCCCTTCTTGGGTTGGTCCAGTCAACATGTTTGGAAGGCTTTGAAGAAGATTTCGTTGAAAGAGAGATGTGTAAGGGAATTGGTCAAACCATTTATGCATGCATGATCATCATTATCCATGAAGATTGAAGATTGAAGTTGGCATGGTCTTAGTTCTGTAGTCTATTGACAAGTGTCTTTATTTAATTTGTTTGGACACAAGACAAGTATTTTAATTTTATTGGTTTTTAGTTGGTCATGTGACTTTTATTTAAGTTTCCTAATTATTGTAGGTTTCCTAGATGTTTTAGGTATCATAATTGTTTTAAACTTACTTTTATTTAAGTTTCCTAATTGCTGTAGGTTTCCTAGTTGTTTTAGGTGTCCTAATTGTTTTAAACTTAGGGTTTTGGGAAGCCTATAAATAGGCCCCTTTAGTATGGACGAATTTACATACATTATTATTCAATAAAATTAGTCTTGGTTAATTTTCCAATTATCTCAGAGCATTCAAGAGTTAAGTACTTGCTGTGTTCTTCAATATTATTGGTTCTTGCTTGCTAAGCAAAGAGTCACAATCTTTCTTTGATATCTTTGGTTCTTTCTTTCTTAAGAAAAGGGTCAAGATTCTTAATCTCTATTCTAACTTTGTTAGTCTTGGGAATTTTTATATCGTCTTTGCTAGGTTCTTGGACAAGCTCTTAGAGCCACGCATCAATTGGTATCAGAGCATTGGTTCTAACAAGGTTTGCTATTCGTTTTCTTTATTTCTTGATTTGTTCTTGTTCTTACCTTAAACTCAATTTGAATTCTCTTGAAATTTCTGCAAAGCCTAATTCCTTGTGCAAGTTAAGTCACGTTGCTTACAAGTCTCGTTTAACTAAACAAAAAAAAAAAGAAGAAGCTGCGTAAGGTTGGACCAAAAGCAAAAAAAAAAAAATATTACAAGCCCAAGCATAAAGCCGAAAGCCCAAGTCAAATCTAAAGTCCAAGTACAAAGCCCAATGCCCAAGCCCAAATCTAAAGTCCAAACATAAAGCCCAAGGTTCAAGGCCTAAAGCTTTGCCCAAAGCCCAGAGCGCAAAAAAATAAAAATAAATAAAGGTTCCTTTAAGCCGAATTCTTTTGTTTCCTTACAACAAGTTTTTAATTGATTGTTTGTTCTTTGATTTTTGGTAAAAACCAAATAGGTATCTAGGATAGTTGATGAGTTTATTATCGTGGAGAGTATATACATGAGTGCTTGAGTGAAACACATAAAGGAGTATGTGAGGATTATTTTATCTAACCATAATAATTCTTTTGCTAGTTTTTGTTTCAATATGACAAGCAGGGAAGAAACTTGAAGAGAGAAAGTTTTTAACATGCAAGCCTTTAGACAACACCTAGAGCGAATGGAGATTCGATTTGGAAAAGTGTTGGATCTCATGGAAAAACAAGAGGTTGAAATACAAAAGATCAAGAATGATGTGTCTCAATCCTTTAATCCACCGAGGAGACATAATTGGCAACCTAGAAGAGTTGTGGAGGAAGAAGCTAAAGAAGGGAATGAAGGAGGACCATCAACTAGAAATTGGCACAACAATGATGATAGAGAGGATCGAAACTTAGGCAATATCAAAGTTTCTATTCCATCCTTCCATGGAAGAAATGATCCTGAAGCTTATCTTGATTGGGATAAGAAGGTGGAGCTCATGTTTGATTGTCACAATTATTTTGAAGAGAAGAAGGTTAAAATAGCTGTGATTGAGTTTACCAACTATGCTATCGTATGGTGGGATGAATTGGTGACAAATCCAAGGATATATAGAGAGAGACCAATCAGCACATGGGATGTTGTGCCTACTCATTATTACCGTGAGTTATGTCAAAATTTACAAGGACTAACTCAAGGCAATAAAAGTGTGGAGGATTACTACAAGGAAATGGAAGTTGCTATGATACGAGCGAATATTGAAGAAGACCATGAAACAACTATGGCACCGTTTCTACAAGGTTTAAACCGAGAGATTGCTAATGTTTTGAATTGCAACATTATGTGGAGAGAGAAGACATGGTTCACATGGCCATTAAAATTGAGAAGCAGCTCAAGAGGTGAGTGACCAATACTCGATTTAATTCGGCTTCAAGTAGTAACGCACCATGGAAGGCTAATAATCCATCTTGGAAGAGTGGTGGTGCAAATTGGAAGAGGGATGAGAAAACTTCCTATAAGCCGAATAAATTTGATGCCCAAGGGAGAGGTGGTGCAGAAAAAGAGAAAGGGAAGGAAGCCAATTCTCGGACTTGCGATATTAAGTGCTTCATGTGTCTGGGAGTAGGACATATTGCTTCGCAATGTCTTAATAAGAGAGTTATGATATTAAGGGAGAATGGAAATGTGGAATCTGATAGTGAAGGCAAAATTGGTGATGAGATGCCGCCTTTGGAGGATGTGAGTGATGGAGAGTATCCTGAAGTCGGACAAGCTTTAGTTGTTAGAAGAGCTTTGAACATACAAGTAAAAGAAGAAAATGATGAACAAAGAGAGAATATATTCCAAACTCCATGTCAAGTTAAAGGCCGCTTTTGTAATATGATTATTGATGGAGGAAGTTGTACGAATGTAGCTAGTACTGAGCTAGTGTAGAAGTTAGGATTTCATACCATGAAGCATCCAAAGCCAATGATTGTGGAGAGATTAAGGTAACTATGCAAGTCAAGGTTCCTTTTACCATTGGGAGGTACCAAGATGAAATTTTATATGATGTGGTACCCATGCATGCTGGCCACATGTTGCTTGATAGGTCATGGTAGTTTGATCGGAAAGTAACCCATGATGGGTTTAAAAATCAGTTTGTGTTCTTCAAAAATGAAAAAAAAAGATTACTCTCATTCCATTGACTCCTAAACAAATTTATGAGATTCAAGTGAAAGAGCGAGAGTCTAAAAAGAAAGAAGAGTGTGTAAACACGAGCATGAGTGAAAACAATGAGAAGAAAACTGAGAACGTAGAAAAAGAAAAGAGCGCGAATAAATAGAGAAAACAACAAAATTTTTATGCCAAGATGAGCGATATTAGGACTGCATTTCTAGCAAAGAAACCTATGCTTAGTGATAATGCTTACAAGATCGACCTTCCTGGTGAGTATAATGTAAGTACTACATTTAATGTTTCTGATCTTTCTCTTTTTGATGTAGGCAGCGATTCGAGGTCGAATCTTTTCGAGGAGAGGGGGAATGACGCGATGGTTCAAGCGCATGATCCGCTTCAAATGCCTCAAGGACCTATCATGAGAGCTCATGTAAAGAAGTTTAAGGAAACCCTTCTTGGGTTGGTCCAGTCAATATGTTTAGAAGGCTTTGAAGAAGATTTCATTGAAAGAGAGATGTGCAAGGGAACTGATCAAATCATTTATGCATGCATGATCATCGTTATCCATGAAGATTGAAGATTGAAGTTGGCATGGTCTTAGTTTTGTAGTCTATTGACAAGTGTCTTTATTTAATTTGTTTGGACACAAGACAAGTATTTTAATTTTATTGGTTTTTAGTTGGTCATGCGATTAACATGTGACTTTTATTTAAGTTTTCTAATTGCTCATGTGACTAACATGTGACTTTTATTTAAGTTTCTAATTGTTGTAGATTTCCTAGTGGTTTTAGGTGTCTTAATTGTTTTAAACTTACTTTTATTTAAGTTTTGTAATTGCTGTAGGTTTCCTAGGTATTTTAGGTGTCCTAATTGTTTTAAACTTAGGGTTTTGGGAAGCCTATAAATAGGCCCTTTTAGTATGGAAGAATTTACATACATTATTATTCAATAAAATTAGTCTTGGTTATTTTTTCAATTATCTCAGAGCATTCAAGAGTTAAATGCTTGTTATGTTCTTCAATATTGTTGGTTCTTGCTTGCTAAGCAAAGGGTCACAATCTTTCTTTGATATCTTTGGTTCTTTCTTTCTTAAGAAAATGATCAAGATTCTTAATCTCTATTCTAACCTTGTTAGTCTTGGGAGTTTTTGTATTGTCTTTGCTAGGTTCTTGGACAATCTATTAGAGCCACACATCATCCTAAGCCCAAGTGTTTGATACCCAATGACCTGTCCAAGCCTAAATACTAAGGCCCGATGGAAATTTAGCCAGTAGCAGGTAACCTTCCTCAATAGCCCACCTTAGTAGGCTGTTCAGGTACCCTAAGGTTCCTCAGTGGCCCATTCCCTGCAATAACATCCGTAGTGACCTCACCTCCTAACAACGCTTGTCAATTATGAACAAAGCAATGGGTGTAATACATCCTTAATGGTTACACATGCAAAGTAACGAATGAAACCTCCCATAAATTCATAACATCTACTATATGAGGAGAGCACCTCCACTCCCTATTTATACCTAGGAAACTTGTTTCAGGTGTGCAATTTCTAATCTTACAACCTCTTCTTCTTACTATTTTTCATACTCTGATCACTAATTTAGAGCGTCAGATTTGGTTGGTACCACAGCGGTGCCCCAGGGTTCCTCACCTTCTTTACTGTTTTCATGTCATTAGACACATTCCAAGTTACCCTTTCGAGCAATGTAAGGCACTAATATGTTTTTTTTTTTGTTAAAACAAATATTTTCCAACTTTATTTACAAAGTCTGCATGTTTTACTTTTTCAAATTAAGTTTTTAGATAAAAATATCTTTTAATGTCATATAAGAATGTTGACAAAAAAGTCACTTTCTATATTTTTAAAGTATAGTTATTGTCAATCAATTAGCTTGTGACATCCTTGTAGCACCGCGGTCACACCACTATTTCTTCATGGTGTGGGTTAATGTCAACAAGAAAGTAAATTGGAAATTCCATGACATAAATTAATTTTGATCAAACTGATTTCTTCTTTTTTTAAGAAATATATTTATTTATTTATAATTAAAATAAGTAATAGACATATATAATTAAGATAAGTGATAGATAATTAAGATATTGCTTATAATTACTCCTTTCCCTTGCACACATATTGTTGTGTTGCAGTGTGGATGATGACACAGCCACCTGTACGTAATCTTAAAGCGTAAATTTTTCAATCGAACCAATACTTAAATGAGAAGATTTACTATTCAAAAAACAATGCAACCACCCTTTATTTTTTGGTCGCCTTCCCTTAACAACAAAATTCATATCTAAAGGTAATTAGTAAATATGGAGTGACTAATTAAATTATTAATTAGTTGGTCTTTTTTGTGAAATTAATACTAACCCTCGAAATTAAGATTCTAGCTGCAATGGTTGCACTTATAGTTTCGTATTGACTGTGAACTTATTCGTACAAGTCACATATTTGTGTGAGTCGTTAGACAAAGTTTTGATAGTAGACATGCAACTTTTTGATTGTTATTATGGGGATATAATTAATAGTTGAATTTTCTGATAATTGGAAAAGTTAAGACTCTGCATGTTCAATATTTGAATTACGATTGATCTATTTTATTATTTGTTTTACGTGAGGTGGTAGGGATTACCGATTCGGACTGAACAATGATAGTTAATGAAATAAAAATAAAATTGTCACTTTAGAGTACTGTAAAAGTCGTATAACTTGTTTATTTTCTATTTGGTCAATTAAAATATTAGAAGCACACAGCGAAGGGGAGAGATAAGATGTATAACTTTATAGTATTTTATATTTGTATGGATCTTAATTGTAATTTGAACATTGAAGGCATGAAGAATATTGAAGAGAGGGAATAGCACATATAGCAGAATAGTACTGCCAATTGTCACGGACTTGTTGAAAACCCACAAGCCGTGCGGCCTTAGTTGCTTATTTCGACCCTCGGAAGCAACTAAGTAAGCCTACTTGCCCACAAAAGAGAAAGCAACAAGCAAGAACTTTAGAGAGAAACTAGAGAGAGATGGGGAGAAATAATTGTATTCCTCAATACTTGGTGGTTTTAATGAAGCCTCCCCTTATTTATAGTGTTACAACAAACGATCTAATCCGGCTATAATACATTTGATCCTACGGATGGAGCTTCTGAATACTCCACCAAGTCTATACAACTAAGCGACAACTAAGCAAGACTGAATCTTCTAGAATGTTCTACACACATCTAGAGAACTCCACATGCTTCTTATCCAAGTCTAGGAAAAACGCCCACAATGTGTTCGATGAAATGCCGGCCGTGACACAATAGTAGCCAAAAACGTATCATGGTAGAAGGAAATCAACCTAATTTCTTTTTGTCTTTTGCTAGTAATTAATAAATAGATTGAGAATTCAATCAAAATTAAAGATCCTTACAGAAACGTGCTCCACAAGTCACCGTCGAAGGCATTGGGGATGGAAATCATTGGCTACATTTGGACTTTGGAGTAGTAAATTGGTTTGCAATTAAACAATTGTGTATTTGAACAGAAGTGAGGTGTTCAAATTTTATTAATTATATAAAACATGCGCATCAGTTCTCAATCAATAAAAATATACATGTTGTATTGCCAACACAAGTTGTCTAAAAAGCTGTATTCCTCTCGCCTTTAAAATAACAATTAAAATAAATAGTGGCTTCCGGCTCCTCAAATATAAAAAGACAAGCCTACGCTTTATATAAATTTACCAATCTTCACAAGTTTCAATGCACCAGCATTGTAGCTGAGGTGAATAAAAGATGAATTATAATTGCTTATGTGAAAATATAAATATAAAGAGTTATTGGAGTTGCATAAAATATCTCTCTCTTTATTTTTCAAAATTTTTTAAGATGCTCTTTATATTGAAAATTATTCTTTTTAAAGTATTTAGAGATATTTTTAGAGCATTTCCAAGACACTTTCTATCTTATTCATTTTCAACCGGTTCATTATTTATAAAATTAAAATAAAACATGGGTTTGACTCAAATAGCCAAAACCACTTTTTTCTTTTAATTATTATATTTTTATTAAATTTTACAGAAATTCCAGCTAGTATTTCTATTTTTACAACACAAAAGATAAGAATTTTTTTTTTTTTTACATTTTATTGAAAAAAATAATAATAATAATATAATTGTTCATTGAAATTAACAAAATAAAGAATAAGATTGAAAATCTATTGGACTCGTTCAACAAATTTAATCTCTATTTGTAAAAATACTCTCTATTTTTTTAAAAAATAATTTTTAAAAGGAAGTGCATAATTGAAGATGCTCTTAGAGCTCCAAAACATTAATGTTGATTTATAGATAATAAAGATAATAAAGGTGTTACATAAATCATAGGGAATTAGCAAGGAAAACAAAACGTGACTATGATGTTGCTGACGATGTCCAATCAATTTGAAAGCTAACTTTAGTAGTCTTAGCTAGGGCCTGAGCCATATCGTTTTCTGTCTCTCGATCTACTTTGTCCTGCGTGGTATCTTATATGTCTACTTTTATTAATAAGTGCCTTCCAAAACTTATCCTATTTTAATTGGATGGCGTTGATTATTGGATAGGAAATTTCTACCTAATAGTTAGGTCGTATGGTGTACGCCATGGGTCACCCTAATTAAATACCGGTGGAGGGATGATATATATATATATGATGATTATCTTCGCACCGTTGATTGTTGGATAGGATATTTCTACCTAATAGTTACTTCGTATGGTGTACGCCATGGGTCACTCTAATATCAATATTGATGGAGGGATGATATATATATACATATATATATATATATATAATGATTAAATTCACACGTGAATTATGTACTAATGATCTCCTTTAGTTACGTCTTGGGATACTAAGAGTAATATGATATAGGTCTTCCTTTCTCACTCCCTCTTTTTTTTTTTTTTGATAAATGAAAAAGGACCTCGATGTGGATCTCATCGGCCCAGGATTCTATTAGGAGATAGAGCCTCTTCTACTCCAAATTTGAACCCGATAGAGTCTAGAGCTGACTCACACCCTAACAGATCCCTCCACCTAGATTAAGCTGAGTACACCGAAGAATAACGGCCAAGACTGAATCCACAACTCTCGCAAGCGAGTGTGATGGAACTATCGGCTTCCTTTCCGCTAGGCCACAACTTGAGATGTCAAAAATAATATGACATAGAATCCTCTTTCCTTTGCAATTATGGTTCAATAATTTGACGTGTAAGATTTTCATTGATTGTGGAGAACTTGATTAAAATTATTATTATTATTGCACTATTGGTAGTATTAGTATTATTATTACTACTGCTAATATATTATTTTATTTATACTATTTTATGGATCCACTTACTAACTTGTCTCACTTTATTTATTTATTTTAAAGATCAGCTGTTGGATCTTAGCTAATAGTGGTTGGTTTTCCACGCTTGGCATGACCACATCATTATTCTTTTTGAATTTTCCTCCGCTGTGTGTTAAATAATATAATATTTTATTTATACTATTTTATGTATATATTCACTGAGCTAGTCTCATTAATTTTTGCTTTTTTTTTTTAAAGATCACTTGTTGGATCTCAACTGACAGTGGTGAGTTTCCCACACTTAGCATCACTACATCTTAGTTTTCCTTTTCAGATTTTTCTCCACTATGTGTTAAATGTATTATTGATTTTCTTACTACATTTATTTTCTATTATTGTATTTTAATTATTCCAATAAACATTTAGACTGCTATGAGAATAATTCAAGTCTGTACCAACTTAACTTTTGTATTAAATTTCTCTATATTTCTTGATAATTATTATATTTTGAAACTATATTTTCGTTGGAAATCCAGTGGCAATTGTTGTGGTCACTAGATATATTTTTTCAAATGTGTTTTATATATAAATACAAATGGATTAGTTCAAATTTTAAGGGAGCGTATGGTGAAATATCTATAGAAATTTTGAAAGAAGTTCCTCAATACGGGACTCATCCGGAATATAGTCTTGTCACACTATGTTAAAATTTAACATAAAATATATTGCGGACTAACAGTGCAACAATAACTGGAAATTCATGGACCCATCCGTGTATGGTCCTGTTTTACTATGTTAAAATTTGATAAAAAAAAAATACATTGAGAACTAACAGTGCAACAATAATTGAAAATTCATAGACTAAAGTGCTATAAAAGAAAAAAGTTTAGACACTAAAGTGCTACTGTAAGTAAAATTATTATAAATACTATCATTTCTTTTTCTTTTCTTTCTTTTTTGTATTAAACTTATTCTTTCTTTTTCTTCACGTCAATGTCTCTCTTGGGTCTACATTTCTTTTTCTATAGAAATTCATTGGAACCATGTAGAACAAGTTGGTAGTCCGTAGGAATGATTTAAAAGCTTATAAGAACGTACTACAAGCCATAGAAATGCATTGAAAACCACTAAAAATACATAGAAAGCGAGTTAATTTATTGCCTATTAAAAAAGATATAAATAAAAATATGTATAAAAATATAATATATTCAGTGATAATATTAGTTATTAACTATTAAATCTAATAGGAATAAGTTAACAAATTGTGATTTTTTTTAATAATTTTAGAAAACCATAATAAGAAAGTATAATTAAGAAAAACTTAAGAGAGTTTTACGATATTTGCCCAAAAAATATATTTTTTCAAAAGTCATATTACTCTTAATGGGAAGGAGTTAATTGATAGTTAATTTTTTTATAGTTTTAGAAAATCAATAAAAAAATATAATTAATATAAATCTGGGGGGTTTCATATGATATTTTCCCATAGTTAATTAACGTCTGGACTAATTTAATTATTAATTAGTTGGTCTACCTCTTTTTTTATGAAATGAATACTAACCTCCGGAATTGAAATACGTTTTTTGTGAAATTAATACTAGCAATTTGTAATTGACTATTACATCTTGACCTTTTTTTTTTCTTTTAATAAACTTCGACTTTTTGACTTACACATGCAATTACTGTGAATTGATACGCGACGCTATGATAGCAGAAGGCAACGTAATTATGGGGATATAATAAATTAGTTGAACTTTCTGACATTTGAAAAGTCAAGACACGATCGAGTGGATACCATACAGATTGATCATGTCCAGTTGAAGTATGATTGGTCCATTTAATTCTTGCTTTTAAGTTTGGTACGAGGACTTATTGACTTGGACTGAACAATGGTAGTAAACGACAAAACCAACTTGTGGCCGTGTTTGAAAGCCAAGTACTAATAAATGTGAAGAATGGTGCTAAAGCAACCTTGTAAATTTATGCAAATTATGTCTGACATTAAAATCATGCATCAAGAATTAAAATGTATAACTTTGATAGTACTACTAATACCCAGAAAAAATTGTATAACTTTGATACTACTCTTTGATACTGCTTTATATTACTTCGGACGAGCTTATATGTATGGCATGAGAGATATTGAAGGCATGTACCTTCGTTTTTTAAAGTTTTTCGATTTAAAAAAAATTTCATAATCAACCAATAAATGCCAATGTCATATAAGCAATCAATTTACTATTAAATTGTGAAATATTTGTGTGAATTGACAGAAAATGTTTTGATAGTAGACTAAAGACTGCAAGATTTTCATAGGTATTGTGAATATAATTAATAGTTTTTTGGTAATAGTGAATATAATTAGTAGTTGAATTTTCTTATGATTGGAAAAAGTCAAGAGCATTCTGCACGTCCACATTGAATTACGACTGGTCGATTTTATTATTGGTTTTAAGTGAGGTGTGGGGGATAACCGACGTGACCAGTCAATGGTAGTTAATGACAAAAAAAAAAAAATCTTGTCATTTTAAGCCGTGTTTTATACACGGAGATTAATAAAGATTATTATTTTTGACTGACCTAGTTAGAAAAATAAATATTATATTTGAATAAGGATGAAAATTTCGGTTTCTATGGAAATTTTAAGATTCAAAACTAAAGAAATTTCAATTTCAGTAAAATTTCAAAAGAAATGATGGAAGTTAATATAAAAATTTGAAAATTTTTAATGAAACTTTCGGATATGTTTATTTATTAAAGACTTTATTAATTTAACTACAAAAATTAAAAAAGAATATTGAGTGCATATTATATTTCTCGTAATCAAGAGATTTTTAATACGCACTCGAAGTAATGAAAATATTATTATTAAATGGTAAATTATTTACTAATTAAAATAATAATACATTGATGATAAAAATAATAATAGAAAAGAAGAGATGTTTAAAAATATAATGATGAAAACATGGTTGATAAAAATTAAAGGGAAGAAATTATGTTAAAATAATAATATTATTATTAAATACAATTTTAATATTAGGGAGAGAGAGGTAGAGAATATGTAGGAAATAATATCTTTATATATAAAAATAATATTAATAATAAAATATAAATTTTATTTAGATGCATACATAGGTTAAATGATATTTAATGTCAAAATAGAATGAGAAGAACATAAAATCCAACACAGCCTGGTGTAAGGGCCCAATGTCACACTAAGGAAACCTAGGTTTGAAACTCATAAGCTGTGTGTCAATTTTTTTTTAAAAAAAGCAGCCAGCATGAAAAAAAACAGCCAGCATGACATCATCATCTTCAACCTCAAACCGGGTGGATTTTGACCCCTTTTTTGCAACAGCAGATCGGAATCTGGCAATTTTGATGAAATTTTTCCAAAAAACAATTGTTGGGTTTTGTTCTATTCTTTCTTTTCTTTGGATCTATTGTATTCAATCAGTCCAATTTGTTACAAAAAATTCAAAATCAAAGCAAAAAATCAAACCAAACTTATTTATTCAAACTTTTAAATAAAAGTTCCTGAAATATCGAAAAAATCACCAAAAAATTGGAAATTTCAACAGAAATTTTTTAAACTATAACGATTTCTTTTTGGAAGGTGGAAATAGTTTCCACCTCTTAAAAAAATGAAATTTTTGATGAAATTTCGCCAAAAATATCGATTTTTTCATCCTTGATTTGAACTAATGTTAAGAAAGGATAAGAAAAGAAATAAAAGAAAAAAAATACAATATTTATAATAATTATTATTTGGATGATTATTTAATGAAAATGAAATAAAATAAAATAAAAGTGAAAAATCAATAAATATAATTTATATTGTTACAAAAATACTCTCATATAAAGTTAGATTCTTTGTTCTCATGGAAAATTTTGGAATATTGAAAAGTTTTGTTAAGCCCTTATTCTTTTCCTTCTTCTCCTTTTAATTTTTTTTTTTCCTTTTCTTTCTTTTCCATTCATTTTTAACTAACCAAACAAGGAAATCAAATCATTTCTTTTCCTTTCATATTCTATCGATTCAAATATAGTCAGGATATGAAAAATATAATGATATCATATGTTTGACACAGTCCCGGATTAAATACTAAATTAGCTATTAAGTATTTTGTGCACAATAGATTGGACTATTACTTATATAATATAAAAATAAAGTTTTTAAAATTTTTCTTTAAAATAATATGTAAATATTTTTTAATATAGTTATATATTTAATATATATTTTTTAATATAGTGATATACCGAGATTGAGAGCGAAAGTAAGAGTATCAGCTCGGAGAATGAAAGCCCAAGCAAGATTCGTGATTAGGCATAGATTAGATTAGTATCATACATATTTTATTATATTGTATTTTGGACAAAACAGACGGTGCCATTTTGCATGACTAAACAATGGACTGAGACTAAATGTAATTCCAGTCTGGCCAATCCTACAAAACAAACCACTAGTGTAAGATGTATAAATTTATAGTATTCTGTATTTGTACGGGCCTTAATTGTAAAAAGCATGAAGAATAATAAGAGAAACGGAATAGTAAAGCAAAATAGTACTGCCAGTAGTACCTAATTATTTTATTTTATTTTTATAAAATCATTTAGCTAATTTTTTGATAATTTTTTGTTGTTGCTCTTTAACCATTCCTCAAAATATTTTAAAGTTATCTTTGAAATTTCTAATGGTCTACTCTATGTTTTCGGAATTAAAACTCATGGAGCTGAATGGTTATGCAATTTTTTTTTTCTAAATAGCATAAAATCAATAAAGGAAATTGGTCATGACTAAACAATGGACTGAGACTAAATGTAATCCCCTCTATAATAAGGAGGCACCCCATGAGCCAAACTGTCGAGGGCCTCGGCAGTTTGTCCAAAGGATGCCTCCCCTCTACACTAAGAAGGTATCCCTTCACCAAACGGCTGAGGGCATTGGCAGTTTGGCCAAGGAATGCTTTCCTTCTACACCAAGGAGGCACCTCTCGCCCAAACTACTAAGCCACACTACAATAAGGAGGCACCCCTCGACCAAGTTGTCAAGGACCTTGGCCATTTGGCCGAGGGATGCCTCCCTTCTACAATAAGGAGGCACCCCTCCGCCAAACAGCCAAGGCTGCTCTAGTCAAAAAAAGGATTCCTTTCATAACAATCGAGATATTTTCATAGCATTTGGCTAAGAGGTTCGTAAGAACTCCAAAGTTAAGCGTGTTCTAGTCAAAGTAGTATCAGGATGGGTGACCTTCTTGAAAGTCTGATAGAATCTCATACCGTTTAACGTGTGGTGGTTAAATTGGAGACACAATATACATGCTTAAGGAAAGGAGTAGTACTAGGATGAGTGACCTCTTAGAAAGTCTGATAGAACCCCAATTGTTTAATGTGCGGTGGTTAAATTGCAGACACAATATGCGTAGTTAAGGAAAGGTTTCATAGTGGTTAAATTGGAGACATAATATGCGTGGTTAAGGAAAGGTTTAAAAGGAAACATGGTCCCTTTCATAGTAACTAGAATGTTTAACTAAGGGGTTCGAAAAACTCCAAAGTTAAGCATGCTCTAGTGGGAATAATACCAGGATGAGTGATTACAAAATTGCATTGTATAACTTAGTGGTACGAGAGAATACCTTTCTATGTAGTACCGCATCAATGGCTTAATCAATGGCTATTTCTTGGCTTCTCATTTTTAGCTTCACTTCCACTTTGTTCATTGATTCTCATCACACATCATCTGCTGAAGATTATAACCCGCAGGCAAATATATATAGTATCTACATGCATATCGATCACATTTCCCTTGTGAATAAGTAGTATGCTTAATTTTCCTTGTGTAGTGCCTTGTTCATTAATAGTGTTCTAAATGGCGTAAGGCGGTGAGGTCAAACTTGAATCCTTACAAGTCTAGTTTGTCTAAACGAAGTCTAAGCGTTAAAAAGCTTTTACTATTATATTATTATTTTAATTAATATAAGACTACTAAATAAAATAAAATAATTTATATTTTGAATATATATCACCAATATATATATATATATATGCAATTAACATAAATTAGCAATTATATAATCATATATATTCATGGAAACTTAGTTTTCATCAAAAAAATCAGTTTCAAATCATATATACAACAAGTCTAAAATTACTTAATAATTTCTAGATTAATATATAATTTAGATATCACTATATTCTAATTAATTTTTGTCTTACTTTTTATTATACATTATATTTTATTATTTTTACTTTTTTTTTAAAAACAAAAATTAAGCTTAAAAAATATTTCCATTTTTTAATACTAATTTTTTACATTTTTTAATTTATTATGAATTTTTTTAAAAAAATATAATATATTTTTTTAAAATTTAACATAAAGGCTCACACCTTTTACTAAGTCTTGTACCATTACGAGATATTTTTTAAACGTCTCACGTCTAAATACGTATAGGCAGCACTTTTTCACGGCTTTTAGCTTATTATTATGACAAAAAAAGTGTCCACTAAATTATATGTTAGAGTAGGTAAGTATGTGTGTTTTTCCTTAATTGACCCATTTTCTAAGAAAGCAATTGAAATATTCCTAAAGATCTAAAAGCCATTTTGGTCTTTAACACACACATACAATGATTAAAGTAATTGGAGATTTTACATTACCAAAGAAAACTAAAGTCATTTATTAAACTAATGAGTTAATTTGATAACAACATGGAATAACCTTGGGCCATGTGGGTGAAAATAACTAGCATTATTTGTGTTTGATCGCAGCTTGTTATGTTTATAAATTTAAAATGAAAATTAAATATCATTAAAATCCATATATACAGCCCACTGGAGAGCATTAGGCTATTGGATCAGAGAATGTGAGATGTGAATATACGTTTCAAAAAACACAGCTCTGATATCATATCATCTATTTTATATATGATTCACATTGATATGTATTTACAAAAGTCGAAAGGAAATTTACCAAAAAAAAAAAAAAAACAAAAGTGGAAAGGAAAATCAAACGTGACGACAAAAGGAGATACTTTCTGTCCCCTGTCAGTGTCCAATCAATTGTAGGAATTTAGCTGTAGCCACTACAACTTTATGGTCAATGTTTATGTCATCGTGTTGTACTCTACAACTTTCCATTTCAAAACATATTCTATTATTTTATTTGGCTTAATTTTGCTGTTATGTATATATATATAGACACACACACGTAGGAACCTACCTTCATAGGACAGAAAGTAAGTACCAAGTACATATTCATATCAATGGCTAGCTCTTGGCTTCTCCTCCTAAGCCTAAGTTTCACTGTGCTCATCGCCGCTCATCACTCATCAGCTGCTGAAGATAACCGACAGGCAAATATATATATACATCTTTTATTTCTCCTTTGTCATCCATCAGTTATGTTCATTGCTTAATTTGCAGGTTAAGGTAGCACTTATAGTCTAATTAACATTGGTGTTATCATAATTAGATGAGTTAGCTATTATAAGGAAGCTTAGTTAACAACGCTTTGAAAATTGAGGGTGGTGCATATATATATATATGCAGATTTATATTGCATACATGGGTGAACTGCCAAAGGGAGAAGTTTCCACATCTCACATTCACTTAGATATGCTACAGAATGTCATTGACAGGTAATTATTTGGGTGTAAGTGTTTTGTTATTTTAATTAGTTTTTTTTAAGTCAATGTGTACTTTATGTAGTTGGTGAGAATTATCAATATCATCTACATAAACTGCATGGACAATTTCATTTAACTTGCTACTACGACTACTGCTAATAACAGAACCTAACCTTTTTCCAATGTATTCAGCAACAGTAGTATTGCGCCGGCTGGATCGCTCATTTATAGCTACCAAAGGAGTTTCAATGGTTTTGCTGCCAAACTCACCAAGGAAGAAGCTGATCAAATAGCTGGTGGGTAATTCTTCTCTTTAATTTCCTAATTAATTAAGCATATATAATTTTGACATATACTGCATCCTAATTATTTCCTTGAAAAATACAAAGGAATGAAGGGCGTAGTGTCAGTGTTCCCTAACCAAAAGCTGAAGCTCCACACAACAAAGTCATGGGACTTCATTGGTTTTCCTCTGAATGTTAAGAGAAGTAATGTCGAAAGCGACATAATCGTAGGAGTTGTAGATTCTGGAATTTGGCCGGAATCTGAAAGCTTTAGCGACAAAGGATTTGGTCCGCCACCAGCCAAATGGAAGGGCACTTGCCAAGTCTCTGCAGATTTTAAGTGTAACAAGTACGTGTAGAAAATATACATAAAGTATATTGATCTAGAGTAATAAAACTTTATAGACATGCAGATGTTATTAATTTATGAACCTAGAGTAATGTGTATGGTAAAAAAGTCACCCTCAAATTAATTTCTTCTCAAGTTGTGCCAATAGGCCAATACATATATAACCACAAGAGTTGATTTTCCAAGAGATTACCGTATGGTTTTTTATACATATCTATTAACTAAATTAACTAACATAGCGCATATATAATTAATTACACAGCAAAATCATTGGAGCAAAGTATTACCGTCCAGATGGGAAATTTGGCCCAGCTGATTTAAAATAACCAAGAGATTCAGACGGCCATGGGACACACACTGCATCCACAGTAGCCGGAGACGTAGTGAGCAAGGCAAGTTTTGCGGGCTTAGGGACTGGAACAGCACGTGGAGGTGTCCCATCGGCTCGTATTGCAGTCTACAAAGTATGTTGGTCCAACCGTTGCGATGACGCTGATATTCTAAAAGCGTTCGATGATGCCATTGCTGATGGCGTAGATATCATTTCTGCTTCCACCACCGTCACAAGCTTCGAGCCTTGGTCTCTTTCTACGGCTGCTTCCACCACTAATCGCAGGTTCTCGACCAAGTTTCGCTTAGGCAACGGCCAGATTTATGAGGTAAAGTACAAAGTCATGATTTTTGAGGTCTTACATATAATTCATACATGTGAATAATTAATATTAATATTTTCAAAATTAAACTCTCTAATGAAATAATGGATCCTATATATAATTGATTCATATTCATACTTGAGGTAAAAGTATTATTATCTTTTATTGTTTAAGAAAATTTGTGTAATTTTCGTATAGTTTACTATTCTACAAGTTTTTCCTGAATGGGCAGGGAATTGGAGTGAACCCCTTTGACCTCAAGAATCAATCATTTCCTTTAATATCCAGGTAATAGCCAATCAAATATTTATTTATAATAAATAATAAATTATATTTATTATTTGTTTCTGAACATTCAAAATATTTGGTGTTGACTAGATTGACTATTGATGAAATGTTCATTTTACCCCTCTAAAATAAAATAAAATTTGGTATTTTATTTTTAATTTGATAATTTATTAGTGAAATTAATTATAAACGGATGCATGCAGCCTTTGCGAACCCAACTCGTTGGACGAGAAATTGGTGAAGGGTAAAATTGTGTATTGTGAGAGCCGTAGTGATGGACAAAAACTGGCTTCGGCTGGTGTTGCCGGAATGATAATAAAAGGAGCACGTGTTGGAGAAGTTCCTAGCTCCGTTACTTTGGCCTCATCCCTCACTGATCTATATGCAGCTAGCAAAGTTTTCATCTATGTCAACGACAGCTCCGTAAAGTAAATATAATACCTGCTCTATAAACATAAGTTTCATATGTGCATGGAATATATCATTAATAAATACATTCTTATATATATATATATATATATATATATATATATGCAGCAAGAAAACTGCAACGATATTCAAAAGTAACGAGGCAAACAATCTGTTGTCCCCTTACGTACCATCCTTTTCATCTAGAGGTCCAAATCCAATCACTCCTAATATTCTCAAGGTATGTACGTATAGTTAATTAATCAAGTTAATTATATAGTTTTCTACAAGAAACAAAACAAAATTAGTTTGTAATTGTTCTACCTTGATATATATTTATATGTGTGTGTGTAATCTCCGCTACTAAATTGATATTTTGTGTGTGCGCAGCCGGATTTAAGTGCCCCAGGAGTGTAGATATTGGCAGCATATTCTCCAATTGCTTCAGATTTGGCTATTAAAGGACTCAAATTTAACATAATCTCAGGGACGTCAATGGCTTGCCCACACGCAACCGCTGCGGCTGCATATATCAAATCATTCCACTCTACATGGTCTCCTGCTGCTATCAAGTCTGCCCTCATGACTACCGGTAATATGTCACAAGTCGTCGATTGTAAAGCTTCACAACTTAAACATTTGCCCTATTTTAAGGAAATAATAATAACATTTCACTCATTTCTTAAATTAATTTGTCCTTGCAGCTAATCCCATGAGATCCAGCTTGAACCCTGAAGCGGAATTTGCATATGGGTCTGGTCTGATAAACCCACTTAAGGCTCTACATCCTGGCTTTGTTTATGATATTGATCCCATTGATTATGCAAAGCTTCTGTGCGGAGAAGGCTACAATACTGACAAAGTCAAAATCATTAGTGGGAGTGAGGATTTCGAATGTTCAAAAGCGAATAGTCTTGCAGTTGGTGACCTAAACTATCCTTCTTTCGCTCTTTCCATCTCACCTTCAGAAACTTTTAGCCGTGTTTACCGGAGGACAGTCACAAATGTAGGCTCACCAAAATCCACATATACAGCTAAAGTGGTTGCCCCAAAAGGACTTGGAATCACAGTTCAACCTTGCGTTTTATCATTCACATCAATCGGGCAGAAACTATCTTATATGGTGAAGCTAGAAGGGAAAATAGATCTGTTTATGGCTTCTGCTTCTTTGATGTGGTATGATGACACTTACCATGTGAGGAGCCCCATCGTTGTGTATGTTTCAATTATATAAAAGTGCTGCTTGTAGTAAATAAAGCACTAGATAATATAATAAAGGTTTCAGCGCAATGGAATGAAGAAAATATTGTAAACTGAAGTTATGTTGATTTGAAGTTCAGTCCTTCTAATAGCATATCATCTACATATAATAACAAGTAAATGGGATCTTCACAGTCCACTGCTTTAAAATAAAAGCACTATCGAAACTGCTTCTATATATGAAAAACAGATTCCATAAAAAATGTGTCAAAACATCTGTACCACTACCTTGGGGACTATTTTAAGCCATACAGAGACCTTTTTAGTAAGCATACAAGCTCACATCCTTTCCTCTCTACTTCATATCCCTCGGGCTGATTCAGGTAGATTGTTTCTTCCAATTCTCCATGGAAAAATGTTGTTTTCACATCAAGTTGTTCTAGCTCCCAATTGAAATTAAAGCCAAAACAGTTCCAATTGTCATGTATTTGACAAATGGGGAGAAGATTTCATTATAATCCGCCCCTTCAACTTGAGCGAACCCCTTTTCTACTAATCTTGCTTTGAATCTAACTAGATCTGAACTTGAAACTCCCTCTTTAACTTTGAAAAGCCATTTGCAATCAACTACTCTTTGTGCCTTAAGCTTGAGAACTAAAATCCAGATTTTGTTGGTGTGGAGTGAATGCATTTCCTCATTCATAGCTTGTTTCCATCAAGCTGCTTGTTTGCTCTTTATTGCTTCAATATAACTCTTCAGTTCATTACAGCTTACTCTTGGAAAGCAAGCAAGGCATACGTTGTGATATCTACATAGCTATATTTTAGATTTGGCTTCCTTTGCCTTTTAGCTCTCTCCGGTGAGCTTGTCTGATTTAGTTGCTTGCTGCTCACTGTCATTATCACTTCCATCATCATCAGTTTGAACTGGTATTCCTTGTGCTTGTTCTTCACTTAACTGATTTTTATCCTACTCATTTGGCTTAGAGTCCACCCCAAACTGAAGTTCAAAGCTCTTCTTGACATATCCAATATTAGTATCTACAAAATTTTCAACTAAATATTGCATAACATCTTCATTAAATATATCTGTACTGATACTCACTTTTTAGCCTTTATTATCATTGACCCATAATCTGTAACCCTTTTCAGTTTCAGGATATCAAAGGAACATTAGAGGTAGCAATTTAGGTCATGACACGACAACACGACTCAAAAATGACACGAAGTTAGCAGGTTTGGGTTTAGTATAAACAGATTCGGATCATAAACGGGTTGACCCATTTAACATGATTATTAAATAGATCATTTTCGGATCAGCCCGCTTAACCCGAAATTGACCTGTTTAACACGATTATTAAATGGGTCATTTTCGGGTCATAAACGGGTTGACCCAAAAATGATACGTTTAAATTTAAACGTATCATTTTTCAGGTCAACCCATATAACCCGAAATTGACCCATTTTAAATTAAGTATTTTAATATTTAAAATATATATAATTAATTATAAATTTATAATCACATAATATTTATATTACAAATGTATGTATGTTATATACAAATATGTTACAATTACAAATATGTGTATTGTATGTCACATACATGATATTATCCTATTTTATATGTAACAAATACATATTGTTACAAATATGTCACAATTATATACAAATGTGTATATATTACATACAAATATATCACAATTATAAATATATGTATGTTACATACATAATGATAATATTATCTTATTTTATATGTAACAAACACATGTTGTTACAAATATATCACAATTATATACAAATATTTATATGTTACATAGAAATATATCACAATTACAAATATGTGTATGTCACATACATAATATTATCATATTTTATATATAACAAACACATATTATTATAATATGTCATAATTATATACAAATGTGTGTATGTTATATACAAATATATTACAATTACAAATATGTGTATATCATATACATAATATTATCCTATTTTATATGTCACAAACACATATTGTTACAAACATATTACAATTACAAATATGAATATGTCACATATATATAGTGTACATTGATTTAATTTAATATGTGACATATATACACATATTGATTGAATAATATGTGTACTATTTATAATAGATAAAGATTAATGTACTATTCAGATCCTTAAGAAAATAAAATAAAAATATAGATCACATATAATTTAATATATTTTATTTATTATAGTTATAGTTATAAGCTTTTGCATGTGACATATATTAATGCTGCAAATAGACCAATTACATTTGTGAGCTAAAATTTTCAAACAAATATATGGTGATCAAATTAATTCATCAATAGTAAACGGGTTACACAGGTTGACACGATTAATAAATAGGTCAGGTTAGGGTTGAAGGATTCTGACATGATTAATAAATGGGTTGGGTTAGGGTTGAGGGTTTTTAACATGATTAATAAACGAGTTGACACGAACACGATCTGACAACACGAATTGCCACCCCTAAAGAACATGCACTTGATGGATCATGTGTGATGTGTGCCATGTCAAGGGTCTGGCATGGCACCTGACATTGATCATCTATTATATTAATTCTTCATGATGTCTTTTACTCATATTTATAAAAATAAAAAATATATTATGCATAAAATATTACAGTTTTAACAATTATAATTTTTTGCATATAATATAAAAGACTACATAATTAATAACATAATAAATTTATTCAATTTTTAACATAATATTTTAATTTTTAATTTTATTAAAATTAATACAATATGACTATACACCAAACATAGTATAAAATAATACAGACTAATATAATTTTGCACCAAATGTATACAGTAATAATACAGGTTAATACAATTGAGATTAATATAATACAATTCAGATTAATACTTATAAACAAATACAATACAGCATACCAAAAGTGGCCCCACAACTTATTTTAATATGTGCCTCCCACAACTTATTTTAATTGGTGGTGTTGATATTAAGTTGAAACATCAAAATTGAATTATTAGGATAATTCTACCTAATAATTACTTTTGAGGGCATATATATATATATATTTATATTACTTAAAGGTACATGCAGAAAAATAAAAAATTGTATTGTATACCTTAGTGGTACGAGAGAATACCTTTCTATGTAGTACCGCATCAATGGCTATTTCTTGGCTTCTCCTTTTCAGCTTCACTTCCACTCTGCTCATCGATTCTTACCACACATCAGCTACTGAAGATCATAACCCGCAAGCAAATATATATAATATCTACATGCATATCGATCTCTTTTCCCTTATGAATAATTAGTATGCTTAATTTTCCTTGTGTAGCGCCTTATTCATTAACCATGTTCTAAATAGCGTAAGGTGGCGAGATCAAACCTGAAGCCTTATAAATCTAATGTCTAAATGAAGTCTAACTGTCAAAAAGCTTTCACTATTATATTACTATTTTAATTAATATAAGACTACTAAATAACATAAAATAGTTTATATTTTGAATATATATATACAATTAACATAAATTAGCAACTATATAATCATATATATTCATGGAAACTTCATACTTTTCAAGTTTTCAACAAAAAATTAGTTTCAAATCATATATACTACAAGTCTAGAATTACTTAATAATTCCTAGATTAACATATAATTTAGATATCACTATATTCTAATTAATTTTTGTCTAACTTTTAATTATACATTATATTTTATTGTTTTTACTTTTTTTTTAAAAAAATTAATCTTAAAAAAAGTTTCCTTCTTTTAGTAATAATTTTTTACATTTTTTATTTTTATTTTTAATTTATTATGAATTTTTTTATTTTTACTTTTAAAAAAAACATAATATATATATATATATATGTATATTTAAATTTAACAAAAAGGCTCACGCCTTTTGCTAAGTCTTGCACCATTACGAGATATTTTCTAAACGCCTCTGTGACGACCAAAGTGGGCGAGTGCGGGAGGCACCGACAGCTATATGGTGTCCAATCCCACATTGTCTGGCTCCTTAAGGAAATGTTTAAAAGGAAAGAGAGTTCCTTCATAACAACTGAGGCCTTTCAGAGCGTTTGGCTAAGGGGTTCGTAAGAATTTCAAACTTAAGCGTGCACAAGTGGGAATAGTACCAGGATGGGTGACCTCCTGAGAAGTCTGGTAGAACCCTATGCCGTTTGACATGTAGTTGTTAAATTGGGGACAATATTCCTTGGAAAGGGACCAGGGAGCCCAGTGGGGGGCGTTAAATTGGGGAGCCTGGTGCTGTTTGACGTGTGGTTGTTAAATTGAGGACAATATCCCTTGAAAAGGGATGAGGGAGCCCAGTGGGGGGTGTTACAGGCTCACGTCTAAGAGCGCATAGGCAGTGCTTTTTCACGCCTTTTAGCTCATTATTATGACAAAAAAAGTGTCCACTAAATTGTATGTTAGAGTGGGTAAGTATGTGTGTTTTTCCTTAATTGACCCATTTACTATTCAGATGGACATCTATTGAATAAGCAGTAGATGGACATCTACTATTCACACAAATATGTGAGTTGTACGAATAAGAAATTCACAGTCAATACAAAACTATAGGCCAACCATTGCAACTAGAATCTCAATTTCGAGGGTTAGTATTAATTTCACAAAAAAGACAACTAATTAATAATTAAAATTAGTCGCTACATATTTACTAATTACCTTTAGATATGAATTTTGTTGTTAAGGGAAGGCGACCATAAAATAAGGGTGGTGGCATTGCTTTTTGAATAGTAAATCTTCTTAAGTATTTGTTCATATTGAAAAATTTGCAGTTTAAGATTACGTACAGGTGGCTGTGTCATCATCCACATCGCACCACGACAATATGTCTGTAGGGAAAAAGAGTAATTATAAGCAATAGCTTAATTACCTATCACTTATCTTAGTTATAAAAAAATAAATATATTTCTTAAAAATAGAAAAAAAAAATCACTTTGATCAAAATTAATTTACGTCATGAAATTTACAATTTACTTTCTTGTTGACATTAACCCACACCACGAAGAAATAGTGGTGTGACAGCGGTGCTATAAGGATGTCACAAGCTAATTGATTGGCAATTACTATACATTAAAAATATAGAAAGTGAATTTTTTGTCAACATTCTTAGTGATTGATTATTAAGAGATATTTTTATCTATAAAGTTAATTTGGGAAAGTAAAACATGCAAACTTAGCAAATAAAGTTGGAAAACATTTGTTTTAACAAAAAAACATATTAGTGCCTTACACTGCTCAAAGGGGTAACTTGGAATGTGTTTAATGATATGAAAAAAAAAAAAAAAAAGGTTAGAATGCCTGGGCCACCAATGTAGTATCAACCAAATCTGACGCTCAAGTCAGTGGAGGTGTGCTCCTACTCTCTAGTGACATATAGTAGCCGTTGTGGATTTATGGACGGTTTTATTTGTTACTTGGCCTGTGTAATCATTAAGGATGTAAAAGGGGGATTACAACAGTTGCTTTGGTCATAACTGACCAGTGTTGTTGGGAGGTGAGGTCACTTCGGATCTTATTGTAGGGAATACGCCATTTGGGAACCTAAGGGTACCTGAACAGGTTACTAAGGTGGACTACTTAATTGGGTTACTAAGGTAGGCTACTAAGGAAGGTTACCTGCTATTAGGCTAAATTACCATCGAACCTTAGTATTTAGGCTTGGACAGGTCATTAGGTATTGAAGACTTGGGCTTAGGTAAAACCCTATAACATTTGCCCCAACAACAAAGTCTAGTAATGCTTCAATTTTTAGATGAAGGTAAGTATTGCTTTGCGGTGTCAAAGTGTATTATATGGCTTTTAAGGCCAAAAAGGCTGAATAATGTGTGCAAAGGTAGTCGTTCACTAGTGCATTAGGCATAGGTGTTCAAGGCACTACTACTATGTGCATTAGGACACTAAGTACCCTAGGTACTAGAGTGCTTGGAACTGAAGTTGCAACCCTTAGGGAACTATAGCTTTGGGCCTCAGAGTTAGAGGCATTGAAGCTGAAAAGGTAGGTAGTAAGGAAGCAGAAGCTCTGAAGCTGAAGACCTACGCGCTAAGGAAGAAGAAGCTTTAAAGCTAAAGAGCTTGGGAAGCACAAGCTCTGAACTGAAGTGTTCAGCCCTGAGGAAGCATAAGATCTTGAACTGAAGAACTACGCATTGAAGAAGAAGCTCTGATGCTAAAGAGCTGGGCTCTAAGGAAGCAAAAACTCTAAAGCTGAAGAGTTGGGCACTAAGGAAGCAAAAGCTTTGAGCTGAAGAATTGAGGAAGCAGAAGTTTTGAAGCTAAAAAGCAAAGTGTTGATTAAGTAGAAGCTTTGAAGCTGAAGAGTTAGGCATCGAGGATTATCTGGCAGCTGAGTTGCCCTGAGCTTCCAACGAGGTATGTTATAATAAGTATGTTGAGTACTGAGGCGAACACTAAGTGTAAAGTGCCTGAGATGCAACTGGGGTGCATAGTTGAGGTGCACTAGTTGTGGTACGCTAGTGAAGTGCACTAGCTGGGTGTACTATTGAGGTGCATTGGTGCAGTGTACGGTTAGGTGCACCATTGCACTGGTGGTGCACTGTTGGGGTGCACTGTTTGGCTCAGGGTATTGGTCTTGGGCATTGGGTTTCTATTTTGGGTACATGACTGGAGCTTGTGCCCGTAGCTGGAGCGCGCCGACTTGTGCGTAATTCAACCATTTTTTTCATATATTTTTTTTATTAAGCCTTTAGACTACTCTTATAGGCCTTTGAATTTAGGTTAAAATCTTCTACATTTGAGCTTATATTAGTGTTCCAAGTCACGTGTGGAGAGGGGTACACTAATGTGGTGCACTTCGAAAGCATTTTAATGAATGCTAAGTACACATTGAGTGTGATTTGTACCCTTGGATGAGGTGCCCCCTGTAATAACCAAGTTATTTTTTCGAAATTATCGATTTTCAGACGCGTTTTCAGTTTTATCACGGTTTCATCCTTTTCACCGAAACGAGCAGTTTCTGAGTTCTTCGAGCATTTTATGAGGGCATAAAGTACCCCGTGAGGAGACGATAAATTTTTTCTACTCATTTTACCTTTGGTCAAAGTTTGGCCACTTTGACTTTGACTATTCACTATTTTATTAATAAAAGTAAATATCTTTTTTACTTTAACTTTATTTTATTATTATCAAATTAAGTGGCAATTGGCATTTGTCTTCTTTATGGCCGATTACTCTCTTCCATTTTCACCATTGTCTTACTTTCCAATTTCATTTTAGAGAGAGAGCAAAGTTCTAGAGAGAGAAAGTGTGGGAAAATTACAAAATTCAAAGAATTTTAAGAGAAAAATTGGGGTTAGTGGTTGGCTACTTGGGGAATCTCATTGGGAAGGTTTATTTGGCTTTTAAAGGCTTGGTTTGGGAGTTTACTTTCTTGGAAGTGAAGTAGGCAACTATACCCTTTTGATTTTCTTGCAAATTATGTGTTTTTGCTTGATTATGTGATGGATTCATGTTTGTAATCATTGAATTGTTGATGGGTTGAGTTTAATTTCATGTGTGGTGAGCATATGTTAAAATCTCCAATTGTTTGGGTTTAGGTTTTGGTGAAATTGTTGATTAAAGCATGAAATTGTTGGATTTATGCTTGATTGGAATTGGTTCGAGGATTTGATGTTTAGCATGCTCAATTTAATGATTTGATGAAGAAATCAATAGAGTTATGCATGTATATGGGGTCGGCCATTGTAGGGCAACTATGTGAAATTTTTTACATGTGAAGGACATTTTGGTCTTTTCACATGTAAATGGTATTTTGTATATTTTTGGAAATTCCAAAGGTGAAATGGTAAACTTGCATGTAGGGGACACTAATGGGATTTTTAAAATTGTACAAGGGTATTTTGATCTTTTGCATGTAAGGGATATAGGTGGAATTTTTAAAAAGATCAAGGGCATTTTGGTCATTTGATATGTAGAGACATAATTGTAATTTTCAAAATTATTGAGGGCATTTTCATTACTTTTCATATGTGGGGTAAAGTTGAAAATATTTGGGATTGGAGGGGTATTGTGGTCTTTTCTAAATTCCAAATTATTTTATTATATATATATATATAATTAACTATTTGATTACTAGTTTATATATATATATATATATATTCAATTACAATTCATTATTATTTATTTAAATTATTAATTTATACATTTACATGTATAGTTATTAATATATTTATATTCTACAAAATACATGTATTTTATGTACATATTTATTAATTATATTTAAGGGTATTTTTATACATAGGGGCATGGGTATATTATTATGTATGTATATAAATTATATTTGTGTGCACATATATATATATATATATATATATAATGTGTATACATATATGGGTGTGTATATATGTGTTTATGTATATAGATATGTGTAAGGGAATATGTATTTATATGTGTATATTTCTATATACATATTTATTTATATATATGTTTACAATTGTGTTTATAAATATGTGCATGGTTGGAAATTATTATTTCTGTTGTTTTATCGAGGGTAGAATGGTAATTAACCATATACCTATTGAGGGGTATTTTGATAATTTTTCATTTACTTGAAGGTTATATTGGTAATTTCCGAGATGGCCATTGACATTTCGGCAATTACATCATTGTGGTTGGCAATGAGAAATAATTAGTTTGAGCAGGGGCAATTTGATAATTACGGCTATTGAAGTAGGACGGTTTGGTAATTATGCATTTTCTTGCGTGATTTGATATTACTTGTGTATTGTGGCATGAACATTCATTTGTATAGAACAATTCATAAGATTTATTGTTTGATACGAAATGAAAGATTTTTCTCTGAGGGTTTGTGTTTTCAAAATAATTTGCACGACGAGGTGCATGGGTTCAAATTTTGGTTTGTAATTGCTCTATGAATCACTGACCACACATAGCGGTGAGTTGCTCGGAACGGTGGATCATCTGCATACTACATAGGTGTGGCATTTTGTGCACGAAATGCAGAAAGGGAGTGGATTGTTCAATTTAAAATAAATAGGAAGAAAATGTTGATTTTAGGTGTATGGTGTTACACTTTATGACATGGCATTGGCATATGCATTTTGTTGTCTACTGAGTGTTTTTCACTCACAATTGTTTGCCCTGTGTGGCAAGTAAATTCAAAATTTCTCAGTAGGGATTGGTGGCTGCATGGGATTGGAGAGGCGCGACAATGTACATAGTTCTTCCGCTTTTCTTTTTATCACATTTGCGCTAGATACTCTATCTTTCATTAAATACTCTTTGTTACATTGTGGGTTGTGTACTCCTATTATACTTATTTATTTTATTAATAGTAGCTGTGGTTTGTTAAAATGGTCCCAAAAAGTAACGAGGGGTTTTAATACCGATTTTGGATTGCCTAAAATTACATTAGTTTTCAAATGGTTTTGAATACTTGTTTAAAAAAAAATTGTATGGTTAATACACCTTATTCGGAAAACTAGGCTTGAGTAAGGGGGTGTTACACCCCGAGTCTCACTCAATATGCACCTTAGGAGGTACCCCTAGTTTGATGCATGTACTATAATAAGTACTTTAAGATGCACTTTGAGTGCGTTGACTGTGTGCTAGGTGCACAAAGAAGAACAATGCAGAGAACAAAAGACAGCAACAAAAAAATCAATTTCAAAAATTTCAAGCGCAAAGAGGAGCCTCAAATTCCAACCATGGTCATAGGAGAGGAAGAGGCAGATTTCAAGGCCTTGGCAGAGGTAATTCTAAAACTAATGCTTATTGCCATATTTGCAAGAGATATAATCATGAGGCTAAAGATTGTTGGTTGAAAAGTGTTCATGATGTAAAAATAAAAATCACCAAGACAAGGATTGTTGGTCTCGTAAAAAGGAAGAAGCAAATTTTATGGAGAGTGGGGAATCTTCAGAATAACTGTTCTATCCTTGCATGAATATTAAAGAAGAATCCCATGATATTTGGTATCTTGATAGCGGCAGCAGTAACCATATGACAGGAAATAGAGATGCTTTTTTCAAATTGGATGAAGTACAAAAATCACAAGTAAAGCTTGGAGATGGAAAGTTCACAAATGTTGAAAGAAAATGAAGTATTATTGTGAAAGCACAAGGAAGTGACTCTAAACTTGTGCATAATGCTCTTTATGTTCCCAGTTTAGCATTAAATTTATTGAGTGTGGGTCAATTCATTCAAAAAACTTAGTGAAGTTTGAAGAAGATAATTGTATAATCATTGACAAAAAGATATTCAGAAAATTATTCAAATAAAAATGGCCCCAAACAAAGTTTTTCCATTGCCAATGCAACTGAAAATTTGTGCTCTTAAAACTGAAGTTTTGGATGATTATGAGCTATGGCATTTAAGATATGGGCATTTGAATTATCAAGGTTTAGAGTTGTTGAAACAAAAAAATAGATATGGGCATTTGAAATAGATATGGGCATTTGAATTATCAAGGTTTAGAGTTGTTGAAACAGAAAAATATGGTGACTGGGTTGCCATCTTTTCACATGGAAGAAAAGATATGTGAAGAGTGTATTTATGGGAAGATGCACATATTGCCTTTTCCAAAGACATCATGGAGAGCTAAAACCCCACTTGAATTTTTACATACTAATATTTGTGGACCAAGATAGACTCCATCTCTCAATGATAGAAAGTAATTTCTCTTATTTGTTGACGATTTTACAAGAATGATGTGGGTTTATAGTTTGCAAAATAAATCAAAGGCATTCTCTTTTTTTATTAAATTCAGAGTTTTTGCGGAGAACCAAAGTGGATTGTCTTTGAAAACTTTGAGAACAAATCGTGGAATGGAGTTTACTTCAAATGAGTTTATGAATTTTTGTAACCAAAATGGAATTAAAAAGCAGCTGATAGTGAGAAAAACACCACAAAAAAATGGTGTTACTGAAATGAAGAATTGCACAATTGTGGATATGGCTCATAGCATGCTCAAAGGAAAAAATTTACCAATTGAATTTTGGGCTGAAGCTATTAACACAACTGTATATATTTTGAATAGGTCTCCTACAAAAGCTATACAAAATATGACACCATGTGAGGCATGGTTCAAGAGAAAGCCACAAGTCAATAACTTGAAAGTTTTTGGGTGTGTTTGCTATTATCATATTCCGGCTGAAACCAAAAGGAAAAGTTTGATGGAAAAGGTGAAAATTGGTTTTTCTTGCTTATAGTGATGAGTCCAAGGATTATCGGTTATATAATCCTCATTGTAAAGAGTTGATAATTTCAAGAGATGTAATTTTTTATGAAAATGAAGAATGGCAATTGATTGATGAGGAGCTGCAAGGCCCACCAATATTTAAAGAAGGTGAGAAATCGAAAAGATGAAAAGAAGATTTTTTAAGCACTCCACCAGCAAGTCCAAGGCAACAACAAAGTTCAAGTCCAGCAACAAATTCATCTTTGGACTCAATTTCTTCACCACCAAGGCACGTTCATTGTAAAAATTTGTCAAAATTGTAACGTTGCTTACATTGCTTATGAGCCATAGAAATATAAAGAAATAGTGAAAAACCAAGTTTGGAGAAAAGCGATGGATGAAGAAATTAATATGATTGAGAAGAATAAAACTTGGCAGTTGGTTGATAAACCAAAAGTGAAACAAGTAATTAAGCTGAAATGGGCGTACAAAACAAAGTTCAATGAAGATGGTTTAGTTCAAAAATTCAAGGCTAGATGTAATAACCCATTTTTAAAAAATGCCACAATAATAATTTTGACTTAAGTTTAACTTTTTGGTACAGTTAGTGGGTTCCAAAGTTGACTTTTTGCTGCGTGTAATTTTTTATTTTAATCTTAGTACCATTGCGTAGAGCTCATCAATATGAATTTGTAGACATGCGACACACCTAAATTGAAGTTACGGTGTAAAAGTTATTGCTATAAGAAGTCAGGGGTAATTTGGTGATTTTATAAAAATTAAACATACATATATACCCGGCGAAAGGAGGGTGCTTTCCTTATGTAATTTACCCCCTGAGTTCCATTTTGACTTCCTTTTTAGCTAAAAATGTCTCGTTTGTGTAGAATATCATAACCCCTTTTGGTACCGCCACTTTTCGACTAAATTCTGGCCGCCTCGATTATCATCCAATAAAATTGAAGGTATACTATTATTCCTTATCTCTTGGGCTTTCATTTGACATCTAGTATGCTAAGTTTGGATGAGTTTTGTGAAAAGCCACAAATTGGGGTTTTAGGGTATTTTATAAAATTTGAATGTGTGACAACTGTGTTGTCTCATATTATAATTATATATATTACTTAATAATATATGCATGCATGAATGGTGATTAATTTTACTTCAAAAAATAAATACATTGTATAAGGTCCCTTTGCATCTCTTTCGCTGCCTGCTGCAGATGCTGACTCAATCTCACATGTGCGCATATAGTTTATGACGTGATTTAGTTACACATCTTTTTGCTTCTTAAATTTGTTATGTGTAGATGATGAAAACTACTCAATGTCCTTGATGCATGCATTACGTGAATCTTCTATTAATAAGTTAATTATGTACGCTAATTATTAATGAATAATTTTCTTTATTAAATGTTTAATTAGGAATATGTATCTTCAATAAATCAATAGACGTTGACTTACAAATAGCTAGGATTCGAATATTTGAATAATTAGTTTAGAACTTAGAAGTAGTTATCTTCTCCAAAATAATTAATATAAAGTTTCCTCTTGGGTTGAAATCATTATGTGACTCTTAATTATTAAATTAAATGCCATTTAATTATAAATTAGTTTTTGTGAAGACATGATATGATTTTTTGATTTGTGAGCTGAAGAGAGATGTCCAATTGAGCTACAGCACTGACTTAATGATACCGATCCATGTCATTAAATTATAAAATGAGTGAATTAATTAAGGGCTTGTACAAATGAAGCATCTTTTATTTTTGCAAGTCTAAGATATATATATATATATATATATATATATGTTTTATATATGAGTTTATATAAAATAATGCGAATGATTCCTGTTTTGGCATAGAATAATTAATGAGAATTATTTATTTGAAATATTTTAATGTCTAATGGACTTAATAATTTGTATGGATCTTGGATAAAAATGTCTAAAGATTAGTAGAGATACTAACGATGAGTGGATAGTACTTTCACTTTTACTTCTTTTTATGCTTATTTTATTTATAAATTTATTATAAGTTGAGTTTATTTATAAGTCTAAAATTTACATATATTTTATATATATACATATATATTTTCTTTTGGAAAATGAAAGAGAGATTGATTATTTGATTTTACAGTATAATTGTGGAATTTTATTTTTAAAAAAGTCTTTTATGAAAATTAAGAATATGTAGAGAATAAACAAATTTTCTAAAATTGTTTGATATATATTTATATATTAGTAATTTTAAATATTATTTGGCATTTGGATGTTTTTTATGGATAGTACAATGAAAGTGTTTTCCACTAGGAGGAGATGTTGAATATTTTAATAATTGGTTTGATGTACGTCATGTGTCACTACAAATATTGATATTGAGGATATATATTCCATTCCCCTGCATGGTCATGAGTGACATGAGGCTGGACGATGATTGATATGATTGTTTTCATGCGTGAAATGTATTTGATTCATCTCTGCTACGCTTTGGATAGTATGATAGTTCTCTCCCTCCCTATCCATCTCTGCTACATCTTAGGACACCAAGGGTAGTACGATGATTTCTTCCCTCCTCTTGTGATTATGGGTTGACTTAGCGTACATTGATTTCATGGACAATAGAGATTTCATGAACCACATATATATTATTTATATTCATATTTTTAAAGTATATAACAAATATACAAATAAATATTCGACAGGGATTTATTCAACCTTTAAGTTATATTTTACGATATAATAGGTGTTTATTACTTTGTAAATTAAAAGGGTTTTTCGAAGAATAACCAAAGTCTTACTTTATATTTTTAGCATTGATCCACTCACTGAGTGCATCTCATTAGAAGTATATTATTAGAGACATTACTTTTATAAAATTCATGTGTATTAAGAATTTATTGTTATTTATAGAGAATGTAATTGTAATTGTTGTAAGATCTCCAGTAGCATTTGTTGTGGCTATTGAACATATTTAAATTGTGTTTTTATTGCATGTACAAATTTAGGATTGTCGAAGTTTTAGGGGAGGTTCTGCCAAAATTTCAATGGAGCTTCCAAGGCAGGACCTATTTCGGACATGGTCCTGTCAATAGACTTGTGGCCAAAGGGTACTCTCAACAGTCCGATATTGATTTTATCGAAACTTTTGCTCATGTTGCAAGAATGGAGACAATACCAACTATTTTAGCCATTAAAGCACAATTGAAACTTCAAGTTTTTCAGCTTGATGTCAAATATGCACTTTTGAATGGAGAAATTGAAGAAGTGTATGTGAAGTAGCCACTTGACTATGCTTTCAAAGGACAAGAAAGCAAGGTTTACTAACATCAAAAGGCTTTATATGGACTGAAGTAAGCACCGTGTGTGTGAAATAGTCAGATTGATTGTTACTTTTAGAATATGGATTTCAAAGAAGTGAAATGAGCCATCACTTTATGTCAAAACACAAGGTAACCAAGATTTTATCATTGTTTGCCTTTATGTAGATGATTTAATTTATATAAGAACTAATATGCAAATGACTAAGGATTTCAAGAAAACCATTACAAATGAATTTGTGATGACTGATTTTGGACCAATGAAATATTTTTTGGGTATTCAATTCAAGCAAGAACTATTAAGAATTTTTATTTCTCAAGCCAAGTATGCATATGATTTGGTGGAAAGATTCAATATGATTGATTGCAAGCCAATATAAAAACCAATGAGTTTGGGTGCAAAGTTATAAAAAAAATGATGGAAAGGAAAAAGTTGGTGACTCAATTTATAGAAGCCTTGTTGGTTAACTTATTTATCTCACAAACACAAGGCCTCATATTGTTTATTCAATAAGAATTGTTTCAAGATTTATGGACAATCCAAGCAAAGCGCACTTTGCAACAGGAAAAAGAATCTAGAGATATGTCAATGGAACAAGGAATTTTGGCATTATGAACAACAAAGAAGAAGACAATAGGTTGAAAGGTTACACAGACACTAATTGGGCTGGTTCTCTTGATGGTAAAAAAAGTACTTTAGGCTATTTTTTTGCTTGGGAACAAAGGTTACATCTTGGTTATTAAAGAAGCAGAAAGTTGTAGCTTTGTCTATAGTTGAAGTTGAATTATTTATTCAACAGCAGCAGTGTGTGAAGCTTTGTGGCTTAGAAGACTTCTGCAAGATGTGCATCACAAACAAGAAGATGCTACCACTCTCTCTTCATAGCCTTACAGCCTCTGCTTCTTCTTACTTTCCATACTTAGATCATTGACTTGAACATCAGAGTGTCTTTGGTCAGTACCACACCAGTACCTCAGGGCTCCTGATCTTCTTTTTTGTTTTCATGTCATTAAACACATTCCAAGTCACCTCTTCGAGCAGTGTAAGACCCTAATTTATTTTTTTGTTAAAACATTTGGCGTCATTTATGGGAATCCACAAGTTTCACAACCAAATCTCAAAATACAAACAATGGCATCTGAGTCTGCAGCATCTTCAGTACCTAGAGGATGTGACAAATTACCTCCTCTTAGCCTTCAACATCCGTAACTTGAAACTTTGATATCTAATGTAATGCATGGATATCACACTACAGCACCTGCAGCTTCACACCTTGCCAACCTTGAAAATATTGTAGGAAATCTTACACAAAGTATAGAGAGTGTCCTCAAGTATTTCCCCCAAGATGTAGTTGGAGGCCAAAAGCTTAATCAAAGAAGGTAAGATCCTCTAGGTATGTCTGGGGCAAAAGTGCATAGTACTCACTAAGATACTTATAGTAGCTAGGCTAGTGCTGATAATGGCTGTAAGGGTGCTAAGGTCGCTCAAGGTACCTACATCCATGTTGGAAGAAATAATCAAGAGGATCGCCAGGCCAGAGAGTATCAAGGAGCTAAACGCGTAAAGGTCAAAATATACTCGAGGAGGCAATAGATGAAATCAGGGAAAAGTCCCTGGATAATGTACCATGCGAGTGGAATGCTAGAGGACGACCCTTAGATAGGGTGGAGGAAGAAATTAAGTGCACAAAGGTTCAGAATATACTAGAGGATGCAATGGATGAAATCATGAAAAAGTCCCTGGATAATGTACCATGCAAGAGAAATGCTAAAATAAGACCCTTAAATAGGGTGGAGGAAGAAATTCAACAACTGAAGAAGTAGCTTAATGACATCCAGGTTATTGGCTTGTATGAAAACTCAATAAATCTCAATGAAGTGGAATCTCCATTTACTGAAGAGAGTCTACAAGCTCCTCTACCTCCTAAATTCATCATGCCATAGCTTCCACCTATGGTGGCAATGGAGACCCAATCGAGCATCTAGATAGTTATCGTACCTGGATGTAGTTGCATGGTGCGGCGGTGTGAACTATGTGCAAAAGCTTCCCACTCATATTTTCTGAGACCTCTGGCCAGTGGTATATGATTCTCAAATTAGGTTTCATCTATTCTTTCATTCAGTTAAGTTAAGCCTTCATAACCTATTTTAGAGCTGTAAAGTTTGTAAAGAGGCCAAAGTTGTACCTTTTTACCATTAAACATGGAAAGAATGAAACCTTAAAGGATTATATTGCATGTTTGAACAAAGAAGCCCCTCACATTTAAGGTTATAGTAATGACCTGATGCTGAGTGTTATGATGGCTAGACTAAAACCAAGCAAGCTTTTGTGACCACTTAGAATGAACAACCCTAAGGATTTTCAAGAGTTGATAAGCAAGGCATAAAAGTATGCCAATGCTTAGGTTCTTATGAATTCAAGATGCAGTGAAATGTTGCAAGCATGAGAGAAAATAAAGAAGCATTTTGAAGAGAGCAAAAGTGAACTAGGGGCAATAGGTCACAAAGCGGTCCTGAATGACTCATCCAACAGTACACTCCACTGACTACTTCTCTTGATCAAGTCTTTATACAAATTCAAAATCAAAACATCTTGAAATGGCTTGAAAAGCTAAAGACTCCTCCACAAAAAAGAAACCAAAACAAGTATTGCTGCTTCCACAAAGATTATGGCCACAACACAAAGAATTGTGTTGCTTTAAAAGATTAAATTGAGTCTTTTATTTGGAGAGCTTGCTTAGGCGAGTTTGCAACTTAAGGCAACCAATTTTCCCCTTAACAATTATGTGGGATAAAGACCCTATCTGAGATTCTTTAACCTGAATACAAACACACATCCTTTGCAACACAAGTCACATGCTCATCTCCTCTGAGTGTGTTTAAGTACTTTTGTGTTTATATAATTTTCCTAAAATGAGTACTTTTACTTAATAGTAATTAATTACACTCACAAGAGTTTTTTTTTTTTTTTTTTAATTATTGCATTAATCAAAGTCTTTAACTACATGGCAAACATCCATTTTAGCTTTTAAATTCAAAGCTGAATAAGGTACTAGGGGCATCTCACCCCAGGATGCAAATCACACTACACTTAGCACACAGTCAATGAACTTAAAGTGCATCTTAAAGTACTCATTACAATACATGCATCAAACTAGGGGTACCTCACCCTAAGGTGCACATTGAGTGAGATTGGAGGCACCTCATTGAAGGGAACAAATCACACTCAATGTGTACTTAGCATTCATAAAATGCTTTCGAAGTACACCACGTTAGTGCAGCCCTCTCCACGTATGACTTCGAAAGCTAATATAATCTCAAATGTAAAAGATTTCAACCTAAATTCAAAAGCCTCTAAAAGTAGTCTAAAGGCTTAATAAAAAAAAATTATGAAAAAAAATGGTTAAGCTGCGTACAAGCCGACGCGCTCTAACTACGGGTACAAGCTTCAGCCGTGCACCCATAATAGGCACCCAATGCCCAAGATCGGTACCTTGAGCTAAATAATGCACCATTCTAGTGCACCCCAATAGTGCACCACTAGTGCAACGGTGCACCTAACCGTACACTGCACCAATGCATTCTAATAGTGTACCCTGCCAGTGCACCTCACAAGTTTACCTTGGTAGCGTACCCCAACTAGTGCACCTCAACTTTGCACCCTAGTTGCATCTTGGGCACCCAACACTCAGTGTTCACCTCAATACTCAACATACTTATTATAACACACCTCGTTGGGCTCTCAGGGCAACTCAGCTGCCAGATAATCCTCGACACCGAACTCTTCAGCTTCAGAGCTTATGCTTAATAAGTGCTTAGCTTCTTAGCTTCAGAACTTTTGCTTCCTCAACATAAAAGTTTATGCTTCCTTATTCCCTAGTTCTTTAGCTCCAGAGATACTACTTCTTCAGAGCCCAGCTTTTTAGCTCTAGAGCTTTTCCATCCTCAGAGCCCAGCTCTTCAGCTTCAGAGCTTCTGCTTCCTCAATGCGTAGCTTTTCAGCTCTAGATCTTTTTCTTCCTTAGCTTTTCAGCTTCAGCACTTTTGCTTCTTCAACGCTCAACACTTCAGTTTAGAGCTTGTGCTTTCCAAGCTCTTTAGCTTCAGAGCTTTTACTTCTTCAGCGCGCATGTCTTCAGCTCCAGAGTTTCTGCTTCCTCAGCTCCAGAGTTTCTGCTTCCTTAGCATCCAGCTCCTTAGCTTAAGTGCTTCTAACTTTGAGGCCCAGAGCTATAGTTCCCTAAGGGTTGTAACTTTAGTTCCAAGCCTAGTACTTAGGGCACCTAGTGTCCTAACGCACTTAGCAGTAGTGCCCTGAACACACACACCTAATGCACTAGTTCACGACTACCTTTGTGCACAGATTATTCAACTTTTTTGGCCTTAAAAGCCGTATAATACACTTTCACACCCCTAAGCAATACTTTCCTTCATCTAAAAATTGAATCATTACTAGACTTGGTTGTTGGGGGGCAAATGTTATAAGATTTTACCTAAACTTAAGTGTTTTACATCCTTAATGGTTACACACGCGAAGTAATGAATGAAACCTCCCATAAATCCACAACAGCTACTATATGAGGACTACACTTCCACTCCCTATTTATACCCAAAGGACAATTTCTAGTCTTACAACCTCTTCTTCTTACTACTTTCCATACTCTGATTACTGACTTGAGCGTTGAATTTGGTTGGTACGACACTCGTGCCCCAAAGCTCCTGACCTTCTTTCCTATTTTCATATCATTAAACACATTCCAAGTTACCCCTTCAAGCAGTGTAAGACACTAATATGCTTTTTTGTTAAAACAAATGTTTTCCAACTTTATTTGCTAAGTCTACATGTTTTACATTAAGTTTTTAGATAAAAATATCTTTTAATAATCAATTAGTAAATGTTAATGTCATATAAGAATGTTGACAAAAAATTCACTTTCTATGTTTTAAAAGTATAGTAATAGCCAATCAATTACCTTGTGATATCCTTGTAGTACCACTGTCACACTACTATTTCTTCGTGGTCTGGATTAATGTCAACAAGAAAGTAAATTGGAAATTCCATGACATAAATTAATTTTGATCAATGTGATTTCTTCTTTTCAAAATATGTTTATTTATTTATAATAAAGACAAGTAATTTTCTTTCATAACAGCCACCAACAGTTTTGGTTAAGTTTCTCTTTCTTCTTTATTGTTGCAGAGTCATGAAGAGAACAGAGAGCAAGTTATAGTTTTCAATCTTCTACAATATTCTTCCTTTTTCTTTGGAGTGTGATTGATTTTCTTGGTAAAAATCATAGTGAGGAAAAGGGTGTACTGGGATTTGGGTTTGAGAGCTGTGTGTTCATTTTTTGAATGTGGGTTTTTGTTTGTAATTCACCATTGTTGTTGTTATTGAAGCTTTCTAAACCGATTGATTAATAAAAGGGACTCTTCAATAACTAGAGCAAGTAGATGTAAGCCTTTTACTGAACCACTATAATACTGTGTGTGTTATTGCTTTGATTAATTGTTTAGATTAGGATTTCTTAACAATGGTATCAGAGCCGGCCTTCAATTCTGTGTTTGACTGATTCAATTCGTGAGGATTCTTGGTGAATCACGATGGCGAGTAAGTATGAAGTTGAATTCAATGGCAAGATTTATTTCCTTGTTTGGAAGAACAAGATGAAAGCTGTGTTGGTTCAACAAAAAGTGGCAAAGGCAATTGACAAATCCTTCCCTGCTGATTTGTCCGATGAGAAGAAATTAGAGATGAATGAGATAGCCCTGAGCACTATCATTCTTCATCTCTTTGATTCGGTCCTGAGGAAGGTGGACAAGATGAAGACCACTTCTGAAATGTGGACTAAATTGGATGAGCTCTATGAGGTAAGGTCATTACCAGATCATATCCTTTTGCTTAAGAAATTTTTTAGTTTACGTATGGATACTAGTAAAGATCTAGAAACCAATCTTGATTATTTAAACAAGCTGTGTTTGGACCTTCTTAGTTGTAAAGAAAAATTTTCCGATGGACACTTTACTGTGATCCTTCTGAATTCTTTGCCTGAGTCTTATAGAGAGGTGAAAAATACCATTAAGTATGGCAGAAAAAAGTTTTCCTTTGATAATGTTGTCAATTCTCTTAAGGTAAGAGAGTTGGAGTTGATGAAAGAAAACAAGCATAAGGGTCTCTTTGTCAAAGGAAGGAGTTAGCCAAGAAACTAGGACAATAATGCTTCCAAGTCTAAATCAAGGGGAAAAAATAGGTCCAAATCTAGGAAAAAAGGCAGAAAGTGTTATTACTTCCATAAAGAGGGTCACTATATTTGTGATTGCTATAAGAAAAAGAGAGAAGACAAGGAGAAGTCTCAAAGTCCTCAAGGTGAAATTGACTTGGCTGTTGCAGCTTCGGGTAGTAAGGATGGTGAGGTGTTGACTGTGGTCATAGGTGAACCTAATCATGAATGGATTTTATATTCAAGTTACACTTTTCGTATGAGTCCAAATCTTGACTGGTTTCAATCTTATAGCAAGATTGATGATGAACAGGTTTTACTTGGTAATAACAAGCCTTGTAAAATTGTTGGTATAGGAAATTTTAGAATTAGGCTAGATGATGGTACTGTGAAGCTACTATCTAGGGTTAGACATGTTCTTGATCTCAAGAGAAACTTGATTTCTCTTTGTATGCTTGATGAGACTGGTTACACCTATAAAATTGAGAATAGAACCATAAAAATCACAAAGGGCGCCTTTGTTCCCATGGGGGGTATAAAATCAAATGGTCTGTATGTTTTGTTAGGAAAAACTGAAACTGTCCCACCTACTGCAGCTATGGGTACTAGTTATTCTGTTGACCAAACAATGTTATGGCATAATAGGTTAGGTCACATTAGTGAGAACGATTTTTACTATTTAAACCGAGAGAAACTGTTTGGCAAGACATCATAAGCAAAGTGGAATTCTATGTGAATTGTGTGTTAGGAAAACAACAGAGATTTAGTTTTCATTTGAGCATCCACAGAGCAAAACATATTCTTGACTATGTGTATGCTGATTTATGGGGTCCATCTAGAGTTCAAACTAAAGGTGGAAATAAATACTTTATGTCTATTATAGATGATTACTCTAGGAAAGTGTGGATATATTTGTTGAAATAGAAAAGTGATGCTTTTGTTAAATTTAAACAATGGAAAACTTTGATTGAAAACCAAACAAATAAAAAGGTTAAAGCATTAAGAACTGACAATGGTCTTGAGCCTTACAACTATGAGTTTGATGAATTTTGTAAAACAAAGGGCATTGTTAGGCATAGAACAGTCAAGCACACACCACAACAGAATGGCATTACTGAAAGAATGAATAGGACTTTATTAAATAAAGTGAGATGCATGCTGGTTTCTGCTAGATTACCACATATTTTTTTGGGGTGAGGCAATTGTAACTACTGATCATCTTGCAAATCATTTACCCTCTACTGCTTTAGACTTTAAATCCCCTGAATATGTGTGGTTTGGAAAATTACTTGACTATAGTAAGCTCAAGACTGTTGGGTGTGCAGCCTATGCACATTAGGTTGATGGAAAATTGGATCTCAGATCAGTCAAATGTATTTTTTTGGGGTATCCTGATAGTGTAAAGGGTTATAGACTGTGGCTGTATGAAAATCATGGATATAAAATTGTTATAAGTAGGGATATTATGTTCAAAGAGGATGAAATGCCTTGTAGATATCTGTCATTTGCAGGTACACGTATAGAAGTTGACAAAAGACAACATACTTTACATTTTGAGGTGGAGAATAAGGGAATGAGAAAAATTATCTTCAAAATGTGGAACCAGTGGCTGAACCTAATCCAACATCTTCTAAAGATACTCCTGAGCAACCTGAAATTGGAAGTGATGATAAGATAATAACATCTCCACCAAGAGGAGAAGCCGAAAATCCAATTACAGTGAGTCCATGTTATTTACTCACAAGAGATAGAGCTAAAAGGGTGAGGAAGCCAAATCCAAAATACAACTATGTAGATATTATTGCATATGCTTTTGTAGCATATCAAGAATTGATGGACAATGAACCAAAGACATTCACAGAAGCAGTGAAGAGTAAACGAGCTAAGTAATGAAATCAAGCTATGTGTGAAGAAATGGATTCATTGAAGTGAATAATACTTAGGTTTTGGTTCCTAAACCACAAACATAGAGAGTGGTGGACTGTAAATGGATTTTCAAGTTCAAGGATGGTCAAACCAGTAGTGAGCCAATGATATTTAAAGCCTGACTTGTGGCAAAGGGTTTTACACAGGTAGAAGGCATATATTACAGTGAGATCTTTTCACCGATTGTGAAGTATACAATAATAAGAGTGGTACTTCCTTTGGTTGCCCAATTTAATTGGAAACTTAAGCAAATGGATGTCAAGATAGCTTTCTTGCATGGTGAGCTAGATGAAACAATCTATATGAAGCAACCTAAAGGGTTTGAAGTGAAAGACAAGGGAGTTGAACTGGTGTGTGCTACAACAAAAAGATTGCAAACCCAAGTGTAGGTTGTCTCAAGTAATAAATTCTCGGGAGTCCGAGGTCGATCCACAAGGAGCTAATGAAGACAAATTAATAGAGATAAAACAATATGATTTAGTAATAAAGATTAAACTAATACAAGTTGTTCTTAAATGGAAGGGATTTGCTAAGGTTAGGGGATCCACTCTTGGTATATAAAACAAAAATAAGATTAATTCTTTTTATAACTCAATTAGAATCCACGCACAACGGAGGTTCCAATTGGAAAATATAACATTTAAACTTCATTTGTAGTTATATATACTTTGTATTATATTTACTTCTAATTAAAAAATAACATCAACATATGTAAATGGGTTCAAGCATTCATTGTGCCAATATCTTGTCAACAATGAATCAAGATCCCCATTTTACAAGGAGGTTTCTAAGTTAATTGAAAACAAATACAAAACATATAATAACAATTTCATAATATAGACATTAAAACTCAAGAAAGAGATTAATCTAATCTTATTTCATAACCAAGAGCTTCACCCTTTCACCCAAGCAAAATGAGGATTAGTTACTCATAAGAAAGAAGAAAGAAATAAAGAAGAAAGGAAGAAGGAAGAAAATAAACATGATTTCTACTAAGAACAAAAGGAGATTACAACAAGAGAAACAACAATACAAAGAGTATGATATGATCTCTCAATTCAGAATGCCTAAATGAGTATTCAATGCTGCTATTTATAGATCATTAAGGATACAAAATGCCAAAAGACTTGTATAAAAATAGACACATGGTTAGGTAAACTTTGAAAATATATGTCATGCTTGTCTTCCCACTTGCACCATCCATATCGCACCGAATTCGGTAGAATCTTCCATTGGTCAAAACATACAACGTGTAGCTGCACGTCTTAGCTGTCCAGAGCATTAAGAAGTACATTATTTGGGCCAGTATTTTGGGAGATACGTCCCAAATACTGAACCTTGTTGGGCTGGTCTCCGAATGCAGAATAGTTGTGCTTTAGCCCTAAATACGGCCTACTAAACTTCTGAACTGGACTTTGTTGATAACTACAATGTTGTATTACATTAAGTTATCTTTCCATTACATTAAGAATCATCTTAATTGGCCTTCTAGATTGAGAGATACATCTATTTTATTAACCCTGTATCAAAACACATATTTCAATTTATTTTTACTTTTAAACTTAAATTTAAAGAAATTGCATAAATTAGAGGAATTAATGATACTTTTAAGTGTATAATGATAATTTAAACTATAATAAATATACACTTTTAAGTGTTCATCAGTGTGTCTATTTAAAAGGTCTCTATATAGTTTGAAGCAATCCCTAAGGCAATGGTATAAGTGTTTTGACACGTTTATTATTAAATCTGGTTTTAAGAGGAGTTGTTATGATAGTTGTCTTTACTACAAAGGTATTAATAGTGAATAAGTCATCTACTTATTGTTGTATGTAGATGATATGTTATTGGCTGGTCCTAGTTACAGTGCAATTTAGCAAGTCAAGTAAGTTTTAATGACTGAATTTGAAATGAAGGATCCTGGTGGTGCAAAGAAAATTTTGGGAATTTCAATAATGAGAAATAGAAAAGCTTCAGCCATGAAACTCAGTCAAGCTTTATATGTTTAGAAAGTAATTTCCAAATTTTCTATGGACAATACTAAAGAAGTTGGTGTACTACTTGGAGGACAATACAAACTTTTAGCTGATGAAAATCCTTCCACAAATCAAGAAAGAGAGGACATGGCTACTATGCCATATGCAAATGTAGTAGGTTCTTTAATGTTGTGTACAAGGCTAGACTTGGCTCATTCGATTAGCATGTTGAGAAGATATATGGCTAATCCAGGAAGAGATCATGGGAGGACATGAAATGGTTGATGAGATATGTGAAGGGCACATTGAATGAAGGTTTAATCTACAAATCAGTCAAATCATCTGTTGAGTTATTTGGATTTGTTGATTCTGATTAAGCAGGGGATAGAGACAAGAGAAGATCAACTATTGCATATGTTGTTACTCTCTGTGGCAGCTGTGTTAGTTGGAAATCACAGTTGCAATCTGTTATGCCTTTATCTTCAATAGAGGTTGAGTATACTACTACAACTGAGGCAGCAAAAGTAGCAATTTGGTTGAAAGGATTACTGAGTGAGTTGAGATTCTTGGAGTAGGAAGTTACAGTGCATTCAGACAGTTAAAGTGCCATTCACTTGTGCAAGAATCCAGTGTTTCATGAAAGATCGAAACACATACAAGTTAAATATCACTTTATACGTGATATGATTTCTCAATCAGTTTTCAAGTTGGAGAAAGTACCTACTAAATTGAATCCAGCTGATATGGGTATGAAAATACTACCAGTTAACAAGTTTACTATTTGCAAAAACATGTTAAATATTGTTACTGGTTAGTAACGTGTTAAAGTGGTTGTGAAGGTTATGGAGAGTCCCTGGTGTATTTGATCTTGGATTAGGTGGAGAATTATTGGAAATTAATCCAAGATCACTTTATTCTATGTTGGTATTTGATAAAAGTCTAAGAGAAGCCAAAACTTAGAGGAATAGACCATGTGATAAGCAAACATGCCCTTATATGTAGAGTGTTCGTTGTTGTTGTAGTAAAAGACACACAAGCTCAAGCCAAAGCTACGTCTTGTTTTTAGTCGTTCATTCAAGTGGGCTTTTTGTTATTGGGATTGGTTGTTACTATTTAGTCTTGTAAGCAGATTAATTGGTTGGCGTGTACAGGTGGTATTAATTTGGTGAAGCCACGTAATTGTCTTCAATAACAGCCACCAATAGTTTTGGTTAAGTTTCTCTTTCTTCTTCATTGTTGCAGAGTCACGAAGAGAATAAAGAGCAAGTTTCAGTTTTCAATCTTCTACAAGATTCTTCCTTTTTCTTTGGAGTGTGATCGATTTTCTTGGTGAAAATCATAGTGAGGAAAAGGGTGTACTGGGATTTGGGTTTGAGAGCTGTGTGTTCATTTGTTGAACATGGGTTTTTGTTTGTAATTCACCATTGTTGCTATTCTTGAAGCTTTGTAAACCGTTTGATTAATAAAAGGGACTCTCCAATAACTAGAGCAAGTGGATCTAGGCCTTCTTCCGAACCACTATAATACTGTGTGTTATTGCTTTGATTAATTGTTAAGATTAGGATTTCTTAACAGCAATATATGAACCTCTACAAATTTACATAATGCCACTCTTAGTCTTGTAGGAATAACCCGATTCATCTAAGACACAAAGATAAATTAATTTCTTTGTATGTCTGGATCATGTCTCACTACACTCTGTGTTTTAATAGTTCCAACATCCAATTGTATTTAGATATTTCCAATACCAGCATGACATGTTATTTCCTAACAGTACTTGACCCCATTAATACTATCAAAAGAGTGAAACTACTCCTCTTTGGACACATTTGAAAACTACATCCTATATCTAATATCCACTCAAGTTTATTTTGCCAACTCTTACAGCAAAGACTTCAGCCCCATCGGAGTCATTGGAGATCGTAACCAAATCATCATTGTTATGAGAACTCTCCTTATCATATATATTTTTTTCTTTTTGAAGCAATCTTTCACAAAATTTCCTTCTCTTCGGCAGTAGAAACATTTTTACCTTTTAATTTTTTACTTAGATCTATGTTCCACTTAGGGTTTCCCCTTGAACCACTACCAGATCTCTTGACATTAGGATTCCTACTAACACTTCTACCTCTAGCCATTAAACTCTCACCTTTGTCCCTTCATTCATATTTTAATTTCAACTCTCTAATTTTAGGAGCATTAACCCACTACTAAAAAAAGTGGATTCGATGATGGAGGTTTAGCGACAGGTGCATGTCCGCTGTTGCTAAACCTATTTGACGACGGGCCAAACAACCTTACATAATATGGCAACAACCATGGAGGAGACTGTTGCTAAATCCTTATGTGATATAGCGATGACTATGGAGGAGACCGTCTTGCCAAATATGTACGGCAATTAATTATGTTTAAATTAAAAATTTTATTTTATTTTAAAAAGTAATTTAATTAGGATTTGGCAATGTGACTATCGTCAAATATGTACGGTCATTAATTATTTTCAATGCGGTCTAGTTGGGGAGATAATGGTAATTTGCTCTCTATTGGTCAAAGTTTGAGAATCCATGTAGGTCTGTTAGAGGGACGCCTCTGTTGTGTCTTAGGTGTAGGCGGTTCAGATGTTACAATCAAGCTTGATTCCAAGCAGCCAGTCCTGACAGGTGTGTTGATTTTAGTTTTATCATTTATATGTTAATATTCCTGCAATTAAATGCGAGCATCTTTCTGAAGTTCATAGAATGGGCTATGCCATTTCAATGAGGTAGATCCAGCAATGAAGCATTTATGTTTTTGTGCCAGCCTTTCCATTGTTTGTTTGCAATAACTGTTTTGATGTGCCTATTCTCTCTTTTAAAAGTGAGGATCCTTGGTTCAGTTCTTTAAAACCATTTGATCTACAGATGCTCTGAAGGTGAGGTTTTGTTGGAATGAACTTTCAATTGAATACTTTTTGCAGTTGGATTAAGTCATTTATCTTTTTGTATCACAAAACACTATTGTGGACGTAGAAAGAGTGACTTATCGCACTAAAAAAAATTTGAACAACTGTGACAATACATACTTGTGGCTAAACTCCATTTTTTGTCACTATATTTATATCTGTGATGAAAATCAATTGTCACCTCGCTGTTATAATAGAATAGACACAGATTCTACTTTTCTGACAATCAAATGGTAGTCACTGATGGCCATTTTACTATGGCAATAGTTTTAATGTCACTGAATCTTAGGTCTTATGTGTTAACAAATTTTGTCACAATAAGGCTTAAAGTTTATCGCAAAATACACCCGGTTTGTCATTGATTGGATCCTAAAATCCGATTAAATTTCATCCTTCTATGACAATATGAGTTTTAATGGCGACTTTTACACTTGACAAGGAATGATACAGTGTCAAATGATTGTGTTGCTTATATTTTTTGTGACATACTATACGTTTGTCATGTTAAATATTTGTGACATTAGTACTTGTTACATAATGTATTTGTGACATTATATATGGCAGTTGTCACAATATGTAACAGTAACAATAATTGTTGCCACTGAACATATCTGTCACATTGGTAATGTTTGTGATAGTAACTTTTAGTGACACATAGAATTGTCATAGAAAATATCAGTGTTGAGTTTTCGATTGACATGATATTTTCCTTTCATAATATAGTAATATAGTGACTGTTTCATCACTATATGATATTGTGGTTGTTCTTTCTATGTTAGTAACAAGTGAAATTGTCACAGAAAACATCATTGTTGAGTTTTATAGATAGACACAAATAATTTTCATTCATAAATTAAAAATGTAATGACCCACGATATTATGATAGTTATTTCGTCATAGTTTGTTTCGTCACTCATTAGTTCATTATTATTGCTTTTTGTGACAAATTCGTTACATTGTGTAATTGGTCACAATTTCATTTACTTGCTGCAATTTATTTTTCACTATCCTTCCTTATTGTCATGCTTATTTTGACATTGATTGGATTGAGAATTCAATTCAGCAGGCATATAACTTATGAATTAATAATGACCCCTGCACACCATTAACAAATGGAATTTTAATTTCACCTTGCATGTAAAATACACATATTCAAGCCATCTAACACTTATAATATCTGTTCATAAATGTTAACATGCACAAAAGCATAATCTTTAATTGAAGCATATCATTTGATAAATATGCTTTGATGAAAAATTATCTCATATTTCCATATTCCACATCCTAAGGCATTACATGTCACTGCCAAGTTCTTGTAGATCTAATCGACTACATAATACCTAATTAAAGAGTATATTGTCAAAGGAAACTTTCCAAAATTAAATACTACTATATGCAATACCTAAAAAGACTATTCCATGTATAACCAAACAATCTTGCAATTTATATTTGTCCAAATCAACTTGCAAACATTAAATACAACATATTAGCATATACATATGTGTATACATACATAAATATTAGGTTTTTAGTAATTATAATTTAGTAATAAAGTATATTTATGGATTGATTTACATATCTATATAATGCAAATTAACAATCAACTTACATATATGTCTTTCGATCTATCATCCACCCACTGTTTGTTTTTTTTTTCTTAAGGTAATGAGTGCCATGAAATAATTGAATTTTATCAACTTCACTTTCATTTTCTACTACTTCCTATATACATGATCAAGAATAACTATTAAATATTAATTTACTATGTGTACATATATACGTAGTATGTATGACCATCAGTTAATGGATCTTCAACCTCTAAATATTTGCACCAAGTTAGAAAGGTAACAGAATTACTTCATATTAATGGGAAATTAAATAAAATACCTTCTGGTTCATCCACTTCTATGGTATCTTTCAATTGATTCTTTTGATGTGTTTGCTGAAAATAGTCAAGAAAAAGTAACAAATTAAATTAGCACCCACAATAAATTCTCAAATCATACACAAAATGATCAGAGCAGAAGGGATGGCAGCTCATTGACACTCACCATGAGATAGCGTACTTTTTCATAGAGCCCGCTCAATCATTTTGTTGAAAAACTAAAAATCATGCCTAAATAAAGGGGGGGCGGGGGGGGGGGGGGAAATACACAAAAGGAATTAATTAAACATTTATCGCCAGCTAGAAGAAAGACAATTATTCATGAACACAGCTCGAACAGCTACTTATAATTGAGGCATCTGAGGAATTTAAGGCTCCTTTAGTTTACTGGACCAGCCTGGCGCATTGTTTGCTTAAAGTATTCAAACTATGAGTAACTGGTTAAGTAGAAACAATAGGTCAATCCAATGAAAGAAATTAAAAACATGAGTCACAGATAACAAAAATGCTTACTTGCGCTACCTTATATTTGCTTCCAAAGGAACTATCATCCTTAGTCATCTAAAAAGACTTAAGAACAGATCCTATTAGCTCCTTAGTGATCGTCCAGTTATCCATCTTAACCTTTTTTATTTTTTCTTAATGAACTGATTGCCTTCCAATGGCTTTTGTAGTTTTGTGAATAAATTTGAAATATAAGTGAAAGCTAAACATCTAGCCAAAGCGAGGAGAAATTTGCCACTAGCTTTTTCAGGTGAATCAAGCTAATCCAACATTCCAACTCCCAAGTTTTAAGAACAAATACTCGGATATTAATCTTCTCATTAAATGAGATGCCCAACCCTTTTTTTAGCTTTCTGAGTTTGCAGAAATTAAGAAGTATTCCAATCTGATACCAAAGATTCTTAGGGTGACATCATATTCTAAATTAAGGTAACATATATAACAGGTCTAGTATACAATGTATTTTCCACCAACCAGGGCAGCAATTTACAACATTCTAATTTGGAATTGGATCATACTTGGTGGCAACGACACACACAGGGACTTATGTAACAGGACTTGAAAATAAGACATTTTGTTCCCTCATATAGTAGCCCATCAGAATTGAAATTGCTCGCCCTCTTTGTATTGGATTCTATTATGTAGTTCCACCACCTTTTCACCAAACGTTCCATGAGATGGTAACCACTGTAAAAACTAAAGATGGTGGGTAGTTTATAAGATCTTAGAAATCATCACACGTCATTACAGTTAGTTTTCCTTATTATCAATGGCTACATTCAAGTTGAAACATTCAAATTTACAAATCTAGTGTGACTATAATTCAACTTAATTCTTATGTTGATGATGTAACAAAAGGGCTCTTGGCAATATGTATGCATCCTATAAGTCACGTTGGAAAAACAAAAAGTGAAATCGGCTGTCCTCTTTTGAATGTGGGTCTCCATTCAATGTCAAATCCAAGTGCTGCTTGACCCACTTCTGTTTTCTTTGCTTGAAAAGTCTTTAGAAGCTCCATTGCAGCTGCCTCCACCTCAAATGCATTTCTGCTATATGTAATGACACCTCCAAATTTCATCACAGGGTATCTTATCCTTAAATTGGCTGAAATGTTACATCATACATCTTTTTCTAACTTTCATTTAAAAAAAAAAAATTGAGATGAGAAGTACATAGAAAGAAATGATGGGAATGATATTTGACTTATAAGGTAGGTACACAATATCCATACAAATAAATAAAACTCATAAAATTGGTGGCAGTAGGTTTCAACTTTAATAATTCTCGTAATTCCTGACATTATGCAAGAGCTTACAAACCATGCCAAGATTCAAACTCAACTACCCTAAAATCCTGTGAAAATGTCATAGACAGCACCTAAGCCATTTGAAATTTAAATATAGGACCTCTATAAAGACAACTAGGAAATCTCAAATAATTGATATTTCCTTAAAATATAGGATATCCCTCTATTAGCAACTCTATATTTCATTTATCCATAAGAATTACTTGTAAGCCAACAGTTCACTTGGATGATTGAGATGATACAAGAATGAGTGTTTTTTCTTCACTAGCTAATAAAAAAAAGGTTAAGAACACTACAAGAAATTTTAACATCTGTGACAACTGAAATTTGTCATTAAAGGCCATTTTTTGTCACTGTATATATATTTGTGACAAAAATTGATTGTCACAACGTCGTCACTGTAGGTTAGCCACTAATTCTATTTCTGTGACAACTTAATTTTTCGTCAATAATTATTGCTTTCCTGTGATAATTTTTATATTGTCACTAGTTCTGATGAGTTTTGTGTCAACAATTTTCGTCACAGTAAAGATTAAAATTTGTCACTATATCCACTAGTTTTGTCACTGATTCTATGCTATATTCCGGTCAAACTTCGAGTTTCAGTGACAATATAATTAAGGACACGAAATGTTATTGTTACAACTATATTTGTCAATGATTGTATTTGTGACTCATTATACGTTTGTCACATTAAACATGTGTGACATTATTGCTTGTCACAAAATTTGTTTTGTGACATTGTCTATGTTGTCACAACATGTAACAGTGACAAATGCTTGTTGCCACTACAAGTATCTGTCCGTGACAAATAGTATTGTCACAAATACGTTTCAGTGTCCATTATTCGGTTGACACAAATGGATTCATACAAATATTTATAACACAGTGACTATGTTTTGTTGTTACTACATGATATTATGATATTTTTAACTTTTCAGTAACAATTACAATTGTCACATAATATATCAGTGTCAAAATTCCAATTGACACAAAAAAAGTTCCTTACAAGTTTTTAATATAGTGACCCCGTTTGATTTGTCACTGTGTGATATAGTTATAATTTTTTTTAGTGATAATTAAAATCGTCACCAAATGCATCAGTGTCGAAATTTTGAATGACACAAATAAGTTCATTTTTAATTCAATCATATAGTGACGATGTTTGTTAGTCACTGTATGATATTGTGATAGTTATATGGTCAGTGTTGGTGTCATCACTAATTATCCCATCATTACAGCTTTTATAGATAGCTTTACATTATATAACTTATAATAAAATCACATGACCCATGCACAAATATTATTCTCAATAACATATGAAATTTTAATTTCATAATGTAGGTAAAATATTAAAGTTGTCCAAAGTGTTGGAACACTTACAAAATTTGCAACTTAGGTGTTAATATGCACAAAAAGGCATAATTTTTCATTGAACCATATATAGATATATATGCTTCCATGAAAAATTACACGGCACTATCCATACTACACATTGGAAACCATTACATGTCCTAGTAGCTTGTCAAAATATATACTAAGTGTTTGCAGGTCTAATTAACTACATAAATACCTATTTAAATGCCATGTTGCAACTGGATCTTCCCAAAATTCCTAATAAGATATTGTTTCATGTGTATCCAAAAAGACCTGCACTAAATATTGTCCATATCAACCTGTAAACATTAAACACAACATATTACCACCCACTACTATTCAATCAGGAAACTATAATTACTGCTATAATCATATATTTTCTATCTCACTTTACCTTAGTGGGAGCTATTCTCCATTTATTGTTTCAAAATACCCACTTTCAAGTCCCAGCTCCTTTTCTAAGGAGTCAAACTGCTTCTCTTGCATCTCTATTAAAATTGATAATCTACTTTCCATTGAAGCAAGCCTACATTCTAATTCCCAATTCTTCTTCAACGATTCCAAGTAAGCAGCATTGTTTTCCCTTTCCCTTGCCTTGGACTCATGTAATTCCTTTCTCAATGCAGCCACTTCTTCACTTGCACGAGATCTGGTTGATTTAGGGATGACACCAATCCCTCTGAATGTTGCAGATTTTTATGGTAGGACCAGCATAAATATCTCATCTACACCAAGAGAAGTTGAGTCCCTAAGCTCCACAAGTCGATCCTAAAAATTAATTTTAGATCACATGTTAGTAATTATAATTTAGGAATAAAGTATATTTAAATATTGATTTAGACATTTACATAATTCAAATTAACAATTAACTTACATATATGACTTTCGATCTTTCATCTAGCCACTGATTCTTTTTCTTACTAAAATGAGTGTCATAAAATAATTGAATCTTATCAATTTCAGCATCATTTTCTTCTACTTCCTGCAAACATGCTCGAACATAATTACGAAATATAAAACTACTTTGTAAACATATATATTTGCTATATATGTATTATCATTAGTACCAAGTGCATATCGTAATGAAAATGCAATAATTTTTAAAGTCCACCTCTGCTTTCTTTTCATGAATCAATCGTGCAACTGACTTCGTACCAACATAATGATATATCCTCGCAGCTTCCCTGTTGGTCTTGTTTATACTGCTTCTTTTCTATCATATTAACCAACATACCAATTCATGCTTGTATAATTAACTCTTAAATAGTGATAAGTAAATAGCCATATTGGTCATGTAATGTGAATAGCATGTAAGGAACTGCACTTTGAGGCTGATTCTATATAAATATAATGCATTTTTTTTAAAACATAGACATATAGATGAGCCTTATTATTCATTTCAATCATTTACTAATCATAGACAGCATATTAATCATCACATTATGTTCTTATCATATTTTGACTTCATATCTCCATGCTACAAGAGTGTTTAAACCAAAGTTTAAACAATTAGCAACCTTATAGTATTAAGTAATAAACATCATGTAATGCTGGACATATTAATCCACAAACTTAAGGATTTCTAATTTAGGTAGGGCGTATATTTATATTCCAAATTAACTTAATGTAAATTACTAAAAAAGTTTGAACCAATTTAACCTCAAATTCCTCTGATGTGATATGATGCACATATGCCATCCATTGTTCCTCTGTTATATGGTCTGGTTTCATTGCAGCCAAATTCCCTTCATCGGTTGACTTTTTTATCCTCTCTGTCAACCTGTATTTCCAAGACCTAAAGCTTCTTCTTATTTGTTTATCCAGTGCACTCATGGTATACACATCTTCATGAAATTCAAATGACTCCTACAAATAGTAATAGCATAAGTCTGATAATACTTTATGATTTACTCTGTTTCAAAGTAACCAACAATATAAGTATGATGTTACCTGTAAGTATTCTATCATATTCTTTTTAACTTCCTTATCTACATCACTCCAATCCTTCACAAGTGGTGCATGAGACCTAACAGAAACTCCAACCTCGGTGGTAAATTCTGTAGAATATTTACCTACAAACCGCATTACATGTGGGGGGGGCTTCAACGAACATTTTCCCTCTAGGTAGTTTCTTCTTTGCTAATTTAAGTCCTCTTGTTTTCCCACGTGTATTTGTACCACCCATTGGTACTTCTAAATAATACAATATAACAAAACAAATAGAAAACAAAATAATTCACGGATTACACCATATGGGATGGTTATTATTCAATTGCCCTCTACAAAAAATAGTAACATGTAATTACCCGTATTGTCCATTTCAGAACCTGGACCCTCATTCTCTGATTGTTGTGCATGTATTGATTCAACTTCCTCTGGTTGTTGTGCATGTATTGTTTGATCTTCATCTATTTGATGTGTGTGCCCTGCTAATTTCAACTGAGGTTACTAAGCTATTATACATAAATTACATGTGAATAAAATTATGTGAAAGCAAAATTACATGCTGCTGTTTTGTATATGGAGCAAGTAGGACTTGAGGAAGTTTAAGAGGGTTTATTCCACAAAAAATGTATGAAACATATAAATGTCCATATTGTAAATTCTATAAATTTACTCCCATTCACTAACACGATACTATTTAATTTCTATAAACAAAATATATGTATATATACATATATATATAAATGATAGATGAATCATTGTGTGCTAATGCCAACTGTTCTTTAAATAATACCATTAACAAGTCAATATTAATAAAAAAAAGGTTATAAAGAATTTATTAATAACAACATGGGAATAACACTTTCATCGGAATAACGCTAACATGGCAGCATTAATTTTAGATTTCATAAATTCTTTAGTTATTCAGAAGGTGACATCTTTACCTTCATTAATGGGTAATTCATGCTCGTTACGAGCATTTTCTGTTGGTTGAATCTCTTGTGATTGAACATCAACTTCTTCAGCTCTCTCTTGACCATCTCCTACAACTTCCCTTACTCCAAATAGTCTAACATTTACCCTTTTCCGCGGAGAAGTCCTAGTGGGTAACAGACTCTGGCCTTTTCCTTTTCCTATGACAGGGTAATCATTGTATGTAAGTAAATATTCAATAAACTATAAAATAACATCTTTATTACTGCAATGGATAAAAGAATTGTTGAAATCAGGCTCCTATTTTCTTCCATCATCCAACTATGTACTCAGTGTTTGCATTGTCTAAAAGAGTTATACTCCATCTCATATCAATGATGAACCAGAACTCGGAACTTTTATAGTTCTTTTTATTGCTTTGTAAGCAATATACAGTTTAAGGAAATTAAATAAGTATGGAGGTTAGATAGAGTTGAAGGAAGTTATACTATTATGAGTTGAAGTAAAACAAACCATATAGTATTCATAGGTAAAATATATAATAAAATTAGAACAACTTTCTCACTGTGGGGTCATTTTTATTATGAATAATCTTTACAATTAATGCAATTGATTTGAATCCAAGGTGAAACCTCACAGTTGTTGATTCTGTGCACATAGCTTTTATATATAAAATATATATATATATTTTTTTATATGTATATATATGAATATAAAAGAATAATTTGTATTAAAATGGTAAAGTAACAAACAGATTGCTTTCTGACAATCTTCGGATAAGCATAGAAGCGATTGACAATTTCTCAAATACAGATTGTACAATCTGTATGCAGATAGCTAGAGATAATTAAAAACTAAAAGTAGCATGAGATACAGTTGCACAAGTAGGCATTGAATTTATTAATAACAGGAAAAAAATATAAAAAAAGGATCAATAGGAATAGTTGTATTGGGGATAATAAACCCGTGCACATAAGTATTATGGATAAGGGATAAGCGGGTACGTGGGGTTCATCTAATTAAAATTGGGTCTCAAAACTTAAAAGCAATTAATTCATAGACACAAACAAAAAAAGCTGACCAAAGAAGATTCTTTAATTACAACTTGTCACGCTTTTACATTATTCTTCTTATTATTTATTTGGAAAGTTTTTTTTTTTTTCTCTTTTGATTTTTAGTTATTGAGGCACCCAACCCCACCAGCAAGCAATAAATTAAATTATTATTGTAGAAAGTAAGAATGGTCTACTCTTTATATATGTTCCTGCATTGCTGTTTATTTACCCTTTGACCCAACAAGTTAAAACAATCAAATTGGAAAGATTATAGATAATTGAGTGGAAACAAATGAACAAAGATTGTTAAACTTTCATTCATAATTTCAAACCCAATCACTTTCTATAAGACAATTAAGTTCTTATTCCTATAAAAATGATAACAAGGGAAATTTCTAAACCAAACAAGGTTTACGATGCACACAACACAAATTTCACCCACATATATAATTGCCTCAATTTTTAATTCCCTATATAATTAGCCACAATTAATATTATTATCCATGTATATGTACACATTCTTATTTCTCATTAATCATTCAATTATAAATCTGATTCCTCATTTCAACGGAAAACAAGGAATAAAAGAATGAAATTAGAAAATGCATGGTCAACTCCTACCATATATTACTAGAAGTCTAATAGATACTACTATACTCTTCCTACATAGTATTATTTTCAATTGTGTTTGGTCATGCCGCAGACTATATCTGTTAACGAAGCTAACCAAAACCACCAAAATCCTACCAATATATATATATATATGATGAATAAATTAATTCCAACCAGATCCAAATATTAATAATTATCCAAATAGTGGATTACATGCCCCAATTAGCATCCTGAGAATTAAACCTCTAAACTAAGAAACAAACAGGAGCTACACAGGGCTGTGATCTTGCTACAGAAAATGTGTACATAATAGAGCATCATGACCTTTAAAATATGTACCTGTCAAATCACTTCCATGTTGATGTGAGCGCTGAAATGCAGCATTAGAGGCACTTCCACTTTGCTGTGGAAGCTGAAATGCAGTATTAGAGGCATTGTCTTCACTTCCTCTTGATGGCTTTTTAATATTTATCCACGTGGATCCATCTTTGTAATTTAAATCATACCACAACATAATAAAATGAACAATTCAAATGTTCCAAGAAGTAATTTTTTTTAAAAAAAAAAGGAAATGAAAAAACATAAGGATAAGCTGATTTATGAGGATAAGTGTGAAACCTGCTGTTCGTTGATTTACTTTCCTTGGCGACACTCTAGTTGCCACCTTCCCTCCACGTATGTGAAGTTTTTGGCATGGTTTTGGAGGCATGTTGAATCAACAGTACCTATCAATCAAGAAAATAACTTTCATATTACTGCAATCAACAATATATAATATTAGTGCACAAACATGCTTCTAATTTCCTAGCTGTACAATGCAGAACATTAGGAATAACTAAATAACATAAGCAAACATGAATGGTAGATAAATAACAATATTAGTCAGTCAATAATCAATGACACATTACATAAGTAAGTGGGCCGATACATCTTTTGTTTTTAAAAAGCAAAAGTTTAGTACATATCTCATTCACTGCTACCATAAATCTAATTCTTCATTTTCATTGTCATTGTTACCAGTAGATGACAAATCATTTAAATGCACATCATTATATGCATCTGTATGAATATATATGTCATCTATGTCTATCCGGTTAAGAGGTTGAACAAATTCATCAATAGCAGCATCACTGTCAATATCATTGCAGTTCGAATCTTGTTGAAATGGCTCATTTACAACATCTCCCTTCCTTTGCATAACTTGTGCATCATAAATATACCGTGGCTGTACCCTTTCAACAACTCTCCAATGTCTTCCTAACTTTTTATCGGGGAGATAAATAACTTCCTCAGCTTAGTTTGCAATAATATAAGGATCATCATTATACCAAGTCCTTGACACATTCACACTCAAGAAACCATATTCATCTATATGAATTCTACTTCGATGTCCAATGTCCCACCAATCGCACTTGAACATAATGACTTTATTACGACATAAATAAGACAACTCAATTACATCATTAAGAACACCAAAGAAATCTATTTCTGCTCCATCATGCTCTCCTTTGACAACAACTCTACTATTTTGAGTTTTTCTAAGTGAATCACGTTCTATTGTACGAAACCTATGGCCATTAACAATGCAAGCAGAATATCTAATAACTCTTCTATCAGGTCCCTTTGCTAATTTTTTTAACTCATCAATACCATCAACATTCCCATCCGACTCCAATTGAATGAGCTGCACACAATCACCCAAATGTATTAATTAGTAGAATTGCCAAATAATAGTCTAATAGATATATATATATTAATAAGTAGTCCACCACAAGACTTACACGTTTTAGAAACCATCTAGGGAACTCTATCCGCTGCTTATTAGAAATATTTGTAGCATTTTGACTTTCTAGTTCTTTGTTGTGTTCACTACATGATTTCGAGTGACATAAGTTACATATATGAATAAAACACCATGTATATATTTAACATAGATGATGTACATTTACAAATCAACATGTAAATGCAATGCTTAGATGGAAGAATATGACTTACTATAAATATGGGAGAACTTCTGCACAATTATTCAATACGTACCACCTTAATCTTGCCCATTCACTAACATGAAGATCCTTAGCTTTGGATCCTCCTATTCCACGAGCCTTTTGAGTGAAAACTGATAATTCACTAAAACTTTCACAACCATCACCATCATAATTCCTTTATGGTCTGTTGAATGTAGTCTCAATGTCATCAAAATACATAGAGTAAATGTCAAACATTCTTTGTCAATGTATCCCTCAGCAATTGACCCTTCTGGATAAGCCTTATTACGAACATAACTCTTTAGATTGTGCATGCACCTACAACACATGTTGTAATGGTCAATTGAAATAAACTGAACAACAATGTTTATTAATGTTGCAATATAGGCGTTGGAACCATTACCTCTCAAATGGATACATCCAACGATATTGGCAAGGACCAGCAACGATGGCTTCACGTGGAAGATGAACTATTAAATGCACCATTACGTCAAAGAAGGAAGGAGGAAATAATGTCTCCATCTTAGAAAGTATGACAACAATATTGTTTTCTAGTTGCTGTACAACATTCAAGTTCAAAGTTTTTGCACTCAACTCTCTAAAAAAGAAGCATAGATCAATCAATGCTTTACACACATCATTGCGTGTGAATGTGACAATCATGACTCTTTAGTCCAATAATTTTGTACTCATTTAAATTGACACATTTTAAAATATTAGAGGCATATCCATCAGGGAGCTTTACTGACTTTAGAAATTCACATAAGCTCTTTTTCTCTGCATGATTAAGCATATAACATCCCGGCGGTAAAAAAATAGCTCCATCCCTCCGTATTGAGTGTAGGTCACGCATAATGCCCATATCCTCCAAATCAAGACGAGATTTCAAAGTGTCTTTTGTTTTTTCTTCAATGTCCATAATAATTCTAATAACACTATCACAAATATTTTTTTCAATGTGCATAACATCGAGATTATGACGAATTTCCAATGTGGCAATTGAAAAAAAATACTCTTTTTGGTCCAATTGAACAAGATAGAAGCACGTTTCCTCTTCTTAGCCCCATCAAGTGCCTTTCCAAAAATAGGTTGTGTGAAACCATTGAGTTGGTCAACAACATCATCTCCGGACAATAATTTCGAGGGCAATTTATGCTCCCTAGCACTAAATTGTTTACTATTGCGCCATTTATGATCTATAGGTAAAAACCGACGGTGTCCCATATAGCAAATCTTTCTCCCATATTTCAATGAATGGGAAGATGCATCTTCATTACATACAGAACAAGCTAATTTACCTTTCGTACACCATCCAGAAAGATTACCATATGCTGAAAAATCATTAATGGTCCAAAAAAGGGCGGCTCACATTTGGAAGAGATTGTTCATTGATGCATCAAATGTTTGTACACCATTATCCCATAGATCCTTTAACTCATCAATCAGTGGTTAAAGATAAACATCAATTTCATTACCTGGAGCCTTAGGACCTAGGATTAGCAATGTCAACATAAGGAAAGGATCCTTCATACATCTCCATGGTGGTAGATTGTATGGGACTATAAAGGCTGGCCACATACTATAAGAGGTACTCATATTATTAAAAGGATTGAAGCCATCACTTGCTAAACCAAGCCTCACATTTCGTGGATCACTAGCAAAATAAGGATACTGTTGGTCGAAGTCCTTCCAATGTTCTGAGTCAGCTGGATGCCTCAAAATCCCATCTTTCACACGCATATATGTATGCCACCTCATATCTGATGCAGTTTTGGACGAAATAAACAGCCTTTGCAACCTAGGTGTTAAAGGGAAATAACGTAGAACCTTTTGAGGAACTTTGTTTTTATTTTCTGAACCAGGTTTGTACCTAGGAGATTTGCATACATGACATGAATCTAAATCAGCCAAATTATTCCAGAACAAGACACAATCATGCTTGCATGCGTCTATCTTCTCATACTTGAGTCTTAAATCACAAATTACTTGCTTAGCTTTGTAATAATTCTGAGGGACAGATGCATCAGCAGGAAGTATATGTTGAAGCAACTCGAGTAGCATCGTGAAGGATTTATTTGTCCATTTATTAATTATCTTCAAATGCAGCAACTTCACAATGAATGACAGCTTAGATACCTTACAACTAGGGTACAAAGGTTACGTTGCATCCCTAAACAAGTTTGTAAATGTATTTGGTTGAAGGGGGACATCACTTGCAGAAGAATTAGATGTAGATGCATTTGACCAATGTTGAAAAATCTCCTGATTGTTCAACTCTTCTAACATCTCCCAAGTTGCATATCCAACCCCATTTATCTCCTCATCATCATTGTCATCAATGTCTTCCATGATTGGAGCATCAACATTAAGGGTATAGGACAGCTCACCATGATATTGCCATGGCTCATATGACCTTACAATGCCATGGATGAGCAAGTGATCTTGAACTTGCTCAGGCGGAAGCCAAGAAAAATTATTACAATTGTAACATGGGCAACGAATTGTATTTTTGCCTATGTCCATGTGATCTATGGCAAACTTTATGAACTCATTGACACCATTAGCATATATGGAGTCTAATCGACTCCCAAGATGCATCCAACTTTTATCCATACTGTGAATTTTCAACTATTATAAACGATCAATGGATGTTAATAAAAATTGCATAAGTATATGAATAACCTACCTACAAAAATTCAAAATTGAAAGCATTGCAGATAAATTTATATAGATAAAAATGAAAAATATTAATTTATTTATAATCATGATCAGGCTACAAATGGAATTGAAAAGAACAAGGAGGAAAAAGTTAAGAAATTAAGCACAAAAAGCCCTATATAACCATAATAATAAATCTTAAAACAAGCATAATTACCAAGTACAGTAAATTATAAAAGAAGTGATTTTCCAAACAAATAGAATAACAATTAATGCAAACAACATAACTGAAACCATCACAAACAAATAATGGAATCTACAAAAAAGCTATATAATGAAAGTTTCAAACAATGCACAAGTATCATTAGCTTAGCCTTTAAAATTAACGTGTCACCATTTTGAAGCTCACAGTATCAGCAAAAAAATAAATGTACAAAATTTATATCTAAAAATAATAGCACAAAATTTAGATGAGATTTGAAGGATTACTGTAAAGGGCTGTGTTGGCAAACAATAACAAAAAATAGTAAGGGACAATTACAGAAATTTATGTGATTCAAGGGGATATTATATATATATATATATATAATGATTTAGGTATACATGTTAGACATGCACTTCAAAGTACAACATCAAGCCACAAATATATAGAAAATAAGAATGGTCATATCTACTCCTAAAAATGACAAATCAAAAGTGTTAAACAATGTTGAACATTTTCAGATTATGAAAAAGTAAATAAAATTGGATTCTAATTTACTATACGCAAATATATAGAATGAAACAAAATGATTTTGTAGCCCAAAAAACCATCATGAATAAAACCCAAATAATATATGTTCACGAGATCCATTTGTAATCCTCATTGTCAAACCACATACGTAAGCAAAAGTGGGCATTCATAAATATAGATATAACCAGTTTCTCAAAAACAGCTAACACTGAGTGATAGACACTATTACAAAAAATCAAATGCATGGCACACTCTCGATCAATAATAAAAAAGAAAGAATCAACAATACTATCATAAATATCTGAGTAACATCTATTATCTCCATACCATCATAACATCTTAGTAATATAGAATATCCAATTTTTTATGGTTTTTTTTAGACAACAAAATAAAAACAAGCAAGCTTCGAACCAAGCCTTCTTTTTTACATTTAAAAATAAGTTGGGGAAGAAGAAAGAAAAAAAACAGAAGTACTCTGTAAAAATGTGTCTTTTTCACATTATGATCGATCATGGAAACAAAACAAATTCACTGAAAGTAGTTGCACCCAAATACACAAAAGCATAGAAATACACAAACTATAGTAGACAGTAAGCACCAAATGCATCCCAGAAATGAGAAATGGGTGTAGTTTGTTCTATATCATGAACAAAGTAGAAGATGATCGAAAAAAGCTAGAAGAAAATTGGTACGAAGAAAAAAAACAAAAAGATGATGGGCAATTGGGCTGCATAAATTATCCTTATCTGTGTCATTTTATAGAATTATGACATCGGGATTATATAATTGAGAACAAAGTGTCAAATATAAAGTTGAACAAAGTTAAATTTCATCATCATATATATAGAATTGCAAGTGTACTAATTCGTGCTAATATATATATATATATATATATACCTCATAAAATCCATTGCACCAAAAAGGAAAAGACATTTTTTAATGAATTGAGGACGGAGGGTTATATAGAATTTAAGAACACCACCAAGACCAAGACCAAGTGCAAGACATATATGCAATATATTATAATAATAAAATAATAAAAAAAAAAAGAGAGAGTAGTTGGTAGAAGAAAATAGGGTTGTAATGCATTACTATAAGCATATAAAATTATAAAATAATAAGAAGGAGAGTGCATGTCAAAAGCTTGATGTTGCCATGTTTACTTTTTTGGGTGGTGCATCACTTTCACCATGCACTAAGACCAGATTATACTGGATGGTATTTGTGCTTTGCTTGTCCAATCAAGGCAACTTTAAAACGATGAAAATTCCAAAGCCCACATTTCCACCATGTTACCGAAAGATCTCTATTATTATTATTAATTTTTCTTTCAATTTCTTTGGAAGCAACTATATCTGACCCTATATATATATACATATATATGTAATTAAGCTAGAGGGTTTCAAATCCTCTAACTTACAAAGTTTGAAGAGAATAACAACCATAAACAAAGTTTCAAATACTTGTCTCAACTGGCAAGTACTCGTTTCAAGAGAATAACCATAAACAAATTTTTTAGAGATAATAATCATGTTATCTTTATAGTGAAGAAAATAATTGGGACTTTAATATATAATCAATCTATGATTTGGTGGATTAAGAGTCTCTCTCTCTATCTTCTGTGAGGATGTGTTACTATGTGTCTCCATATCCCTTACATAACTTATAGTTAATCAAAGTCTTTGCCTTACGTAACTTGGAGATCGTAGCTAGCGAGGTTAATTATGAAAAAGAAAAAAACTTTATTTTGCACTTTATTACTGTCCGACTATATCCACTTTAATAATTTTGAACTTTGTCATTCTTCTTTTAGTTGGATACCCTAAACTGCTCTCAGGCTTAGGGTGAACGTTTCTTGGAAAATGTGGCATCTACATCCAACGAGAAAATAAATGTTAACCAAATTATTCGATAATAATTTGATAAGATACACAGCCAAAACCACACTTCATTTTTACAATAAAGCATTATACAACCAGCACACCATACATATATTATACAATATATACATAGCATATATATACCCATATATACATATACCATATGTATAAGATATAATACATATAAACAAACAACAACGTTGCTAAACGCCAGAACTCTAGTCACTAGCAGGCTCATCCCAAGGATCAAAATCCTTAGGATCGACTGGGTCAGGTGTATATCCGTGAGGAACGTACTCATCAGTACCCAAGGAATCCTCCTCAGGGTCCTCCAAACCCCCGTGCCTGAACGTGCGCCCTTATTGCTCTCTGCTCTATAGGATCCTCATCAAATTGATTCAAATACCACATATACATGTCGTGATACTGATCCTCCTGCATCCGCTGGAATCGTCCAATAGGCATGTAGTAATGACCTCCTCCCCTAATAGGTATCATGACTAGCTCTCTGTACAGAAACATCGTAACCTCCTGTCTGCGTCCCTTTAACTCTCGACGAGCTGAGTCGTCATCCAAACCAACATCATGATATCTTCCACCAGATGTGGACGAAACGCTACCCCTATGAGGTCTCCTCCCGGTATACGATGCCGATGAAGACTCTCTCATCGATGTCGCCGTATGCACTGCCACCGGCTCGACTACCAGCATGTTGCGTCTCCCACAAATGGAGCAAGAGGCACTACTAAACAACTGACCCATCTAAACAACACGGTAACATAATGCAAAATAAATAAACATGCACTACTAAAATAAATCCAAAGACAACCTAGCTTGGCGTGTAGGTGGTCACTGGAGCATCAGCAAGTACATGTTCAAAAATCTAGGGCTCTGATACCAAAACTGTAACACCCCCTTACCCAAGCCTAGGTTCCTGAGTAAGGTGGGATTACCATATATATTTTTTTTCTTTTAAATTTGATTTGCTTAAAATGTTTTTGGACATAACCACAATAAAATCAGATAATTTCCTTTACTCTTTGAGACCGTTTTCCAAACCATACTAAAACAGTATCACTTTAAAATAAAATAAAGTTTACACACCCACACCGCAAAGGAAAATGTAGTATTTAAAAATACATAATATCATGGCCCAAAATATAACAAACCAAATGCGGAAGAAATATACTATCTCAGCCTCGATCCAGACCCGCCAAGCCCTACTGCTCGGCTTTGTACTCACCTGTCATACAGGACAGACAACTATGAGTGAAAAACACTCAGTAGGCAACTATATACAAATGCAAATGGCATGTCATATAGTGTATCTCTATAAACATAAAATTATTATTTTTTTCTTTTTTATTTTTCAGTCGAAAACCCATTCTCATTCCGCGTTTCGTGCACAAAACACTACACCTCTGTGGTATGCGGATGAACCACGTTCCGGCGACCCGCGTATGTGTGGTGATGATTCATAGCGACTAAAAATAGGGTTTGAACCATGCACCTCATCGTGCAATCAATTTTTGAAAACACAAACCCACAGGGAAAAATCTTTCATTTCATATAAAACAATAAACTACCAAAATTGCTTTATGCAAATGAATGCTCATGCCACAATGCACAAGTAAAACCAAGCGACACAGTAAAACACATAATTACCAACCGTCCTATTCCAACAATCGTAATTACTGAAATGCCCCTGCTCCATCAACGGCTACAAATCGCTTAACCATACTGATGTAATTACCGATATGTCATTGGCCATGTTGGAAATTACCAAGATACCCCTCAAGTAAATGGAAAATTAACAAAATACCTCTCAATAGGCATATAGTTAATTACCATTCTACCCTCGGTAAAACAACAGAATTAATAAATTCCATCATTATACGTAGTTACAACATAATTATAAACACATGTATAAATAAATACGTATATAGAAATATACACACATAAATACACATTCACGTACACATATCCATATACATAAACACATATATACACACCCATATATGTATACACATTTTATATATACCTATATATGCCCACAAATATAATTAACATATATACATAATCACATATATACATACACAAAAATACATGTATAAAAATACACACATATATATACATACTCACATACACATATATATACACAAATACATAGATACACACCCATATATGTATACACGTATTTTATACACATATATATGCACACAAATACGACTTATACGTACCCCCATATATAATTATACCCACACATGTATATATATACTTAATACATAAATAATTATTTTTGTACATAAACCTTTACAAAACATACATATGTATATTTTCTAAATACGTACATAACTTATATGTATTTTATAAAAATATATCTATATTTATAATTATACAAACACATGTATAATTAATTGTATTTGATAAAATATATATATATATATATATATATATTAGTAATTGAAAATATATATTAATAAACAAATAATAATTTAATTTATATATATATATATATTAATATAACTTGAAAATTAGAAAAGACTATAATACCCCTCCAATTTCAAATATTCTCAACTTTACCCCTATTAGAGAAAATGACGAAAATACCCTCAACAATTTCAAAATTACATTTATATCCCTACATGTCAAATGACCAAAATGCCCTTGACCTTTTTATGAAATTCCATTTATGTCCTTTACATGTAAATGACAAAATTGCCCTTAAACATTTTCAAAAATCCCATTTAAGTCCTTTACATGCAAAATGACCAAAATACCCTTGAACTTTTTATAAAATTTCTAAAATACCCTTTGTATGTAAAATGACCAAATTGCCATTTCTTGCAAAATTTTTCACAAAGCCTCTTTACTATGGCCGGTCCCCTTATACACAATTTCCACTATGTTTTCTTCACCAAAACACCAAACCAAGCATGCCAAATCTCAAATCTATCAAGCTCCTCTATCAAACCATGCTTAATTTCCATAAATTCAAACTTTATTCCACATATTTCATCAAATCTCAATCCAAATAAATGAGGTCTTAATCAATAAGCTTAAGCACAACATATTAACCTCAATCCTTCATCACAACAACATCACAACATCATAACACATGAATTTATCCAAGAATTTCATGAAAATATAAAGAAATATACAAGAAAATAAAAGGGTATTAATTGCCTACCTTGATTAAAGCTTGGAAGCAAGCAAACCCCACTTTTAAAAAGCCTTCAAACCAAGCCAAAATCCCCTTCTTGATGGCCGGCCACTTCCCTCTTGAAAATTGGTTTGTGTTTTTTTTTGCAATTTTCACTTTTTTCCTCTCTAACTTTTTGTCTCTCTCTAACTTGTGAAAACCAATAAATGAATTAGTGAAAAAGTAAGATAAGGTGAAAAAGAAGAAGAGTGTGTCGGCTAAAAGAATTCAATTGCCAATTACCATCTTCTTTTAATAATAAAATACAATAAAGTAAAGATATTATATATATATATATATATTATTTAATTCAATTGGGGAAACAAAAAGGAGTAGAGTCGACCACATATAAATTTCCAATTGGTAATTTATTTTTTAATAATAAATCAAAAGTAAAAAGTAAAGATATTTAAATATATTAATATTTAATAAATAGTGAAAGTCAACCATGGTCAAACCGGGACCAAGGGCAAAATGGGTAGAAAAATTTTCTCAACTCCCCACGGGGTACTCTTGACCCTAACAAAATTTTCGGGGAACTTTGAAACTGCTTGTTTTGGCGAAAAAGGTAAAACCGCAATTTAACCGAAAATTCGTCCGGAAAATGACAGTTTTTAAAAATAAAATGAGATTATTACAAAATTACACTATGCTCCGCTGCAAATTAAGCCACACAGCTAGTATCAAAAGACTCAGAGGGCTCCGATCTACAAAACTCATGTCTTCCTAGTTGAAAATCCGCTAGAAACACTATAATCAACATTCAAACTCCATCCCGTCATCGCCACCTAGTTCAACCGCAATCCACCCTTTTTCCAGCAAATCAAGCTTCAAGATTGGTCTTCACAGTTAAAATTTATGCGCCCTAAGTTTCAAGCTGCAAGCTGTAAAGTTGGTCTTTTATGATTGCTCATAAAATTTCTAATCTAACAAGTCCTTACCAGTGAAAAACGGACGCCAGAGTCACAGAGAATAGTTATTTGAATTTGCCGGTGTCGTGGGACGTTGCTGGAGGATATGCGATCGTCTGGTCTTCTCCAAACTGAATGCCGCTCTTAAAAAAAAAAAAGAAAGCAAAAGGAAAATCATAATAATAGTTTGGGGCCCACGAAATATGTTTAATGAGATTGAAATTGATTTTGGGTGGCATTCGGTCAATTGAAGGAAAGGAAGGAAAAATTTAATATTGTGGGTCCCACACACAAAAAAAATTGAAAAAGAAGAGAAACATCAGCGGGCCTGGCGACAATAGAATGGAAAAGAAAAGCCGGAAGCAGTGGGACCCACAAAGAATCAATAAAGAAAAATAAAAGGGTTGGACAGAAAATAAAAGTTTTCTTTTCTTTTATTTTTCCAACTCATTATTATTTGCTCGTTGGAAGAAAATATTTGGGATTATGCATCGATACAGATTATGCTTACAATCTAATTATGGAGGATTTTATATAGAATTCTTCAAATACTACTCAGCTAAGTTTTTCTCTTACAATATTTACTATTAGATTTTTTAATGTGGACGTACTTATTATTGCAATTAGAGTTTCTATGTGGATGCTTTTATTTTTCTACTCATGACTCATATTATTTGCAAGTTGGATTTTAGCAACGGACGCAATTATTATACATACTATTTGCAAGTTGGATTTCACAACGAATGCACTGAAAACTGTCAAGCCTTCGTCTTTAAATGGAAGCATTTCATATAATTTTTGCAATTGGATTTTCTACCGGATCATAGCATATATTGTCTGCTCTTGGATTTTTTATCGGATCATGGCATATAGTATTTGCTTTTGGATTTTCTACTAGATCTCAATGCTTAAACTGCACAAGCAACTGAAATAAATGTATGCAAATCATGCAATGAGTGGCCACATTATTATTGTGGAGGATTGAGTACCTATAAGCGAATTGTGGAGGATCTTGTTTAAGATTTCGCCATGCGCACAATTAGCAAAGGTGACAAGCCAGTCTACATGCTTGGGCGACATTCATAAGCCCCAAAGAATTATACTTTCAATGAGGATTGGTGCTAACCCGGACAATTTGATTTGGTCATAATTGGGATATGGATGACTGTACAAAGGTCAAATATTTCGGACGACCGTTGGAACTATCCGATCATGTATAACAGATAGTTCTTAATGGACAGAGTAATTTGAGTTATGAAATGGATGAACTCTCCCCAGTATAGCTTTTTCGGCTCCTTGAGGGCATTCTCCTTATTCGAAGTTCAAACTAGGTGGCTTAGAGCGGACTACATAAACAATTGATTAAGTCAAATTCAAGTCATTAGCACGTGATTTGGTCAATTTGTAATCAAATTGTTTGTATAGCTCGGACAGCACAATCATATAGAACATTTGCTTAGTTTCTAAATCGAAGTCATTATTCGCTTTAAAAATTGGGGGGCTAACTGTGTGGACAAAAAATCACATCTTGGATGGTATTTAATTATTCATAATTAATTATAGGGATATGGTTTATTATGAATAATGACATAAATGGAAATTCCTAAGGATTACCAAGTAAATCAAGATGGTCAGGTTTCCTAAACTCTAGTTTCTGAGCCTTCTAAATACAATGCCTGACGACGGTACGCATATCTTGCATCTTTCATTCTTAGTCTACATTATCTCTAATGGACTAGACTGAGTTGAGCGTCGGAAGGTCTTTAGCCTGGTAGAATTCCGTTGGCCTAAGGCCAGTAATATTCTGTTTCTTTCTTACAGGCTAATCGGTGAGATCGGAGTATCTTGACTGTGCAAATTTTTGCATAAACAGGCAACATGACATAAATTTGGCAATTTATTATTGAAACTATAATCAAATGCCGTAATTACGAACCCAACTTGGTGGACAAGAAATTGGTGAAGGGTAAGATTGTTTATTTGTGAGAATATGAGTGACATCGGACAGGAACTAGTTTCAGCCGGTGCCGCTGGTTTGATACAAAAAGTACAAGTACTTTTGGAAGATGTTTACGAATCTTCAGCTTTGCCTGCAACTTACATCGATGTACATGCAGCTAGCAAAATTTTCAACTATCCCAACTCCGATTCCGTAAGGTATACAACGTTCTCTTCCATTACCTGTACGTACGTGCAAGAATTTGAGAGTTAATTTTCTAGAAATACATACATGCATGTAATAATTGCAATCGAGTTTATTATAGACAATAAATAGATTCTTTAATATAACTATAAAATACAAATATATGCAGCAAGCAGCCAACTGCAACGATATTTAGAAGTTACGAGTTAAACAATATGTTGGCTCCTTACATACCCTCCTTTTCATCAAGGGGTCCAAATCCAATCACTCCTAATATTCTCAAAGTACAAAATTAATTAATTAGTTTAAAGTTCGATCTCATTTTTATTGGACATTTGAAAATTGCATTTAGTTATGTAAACTGATATACCTACTTAAATATTATGTGTCTGCAGCAAGATTTAGCTGCCCCAGGAGTGCATATTCTTGCAGCATGGACTCCTACCGACCGACATAAATGTGTTAAAGTTTTGAAATTTAACATAATCTCAAGAACGTCTGTCTTGCCCACATGCTACTGCTGCGGTTGCATATATCAAATCATTCCACCCTATATGGTCTCCTGCTACTATCAAGTCTGCCCTAATGACTATCGGCGCTACAAAAAAAATTTTGATTAGCCACAGACCTATATAACATACCTGAAGAGAAATTAGCTACAAAAAATCATGCCTTAATACCATATACCAATGAAAATATTTCGTTGCTTGAATGTGATTGAAGGCCTGTGGTAGGAGAGTAGTCGCTAAATTCAATTTTCGTGATTGAATGTAGTGTCTTTTCTTACGACACACATCTTGTAGGTAAGCTAAACATTCAGGTATAAAAAATTTCGTAACTAATTGGTAATTTTTTTGTGTTTGAAAGGTCATGCCCTAGCTAATTGGGTATGAAAATATTGGTGTTTCATATGATTTGTTACAAAATCATACATTTAAGTACAACCACTTTTTCGTTACTATTTGTTTAAGTGTTACAAAATTATACTTTGTAGCTACATTTTAATTACAATATAAATACAACTAAACTTTATCATTGTTGATAATAAACTATGAATACTTTTGTCATTTAAAAACTAATAATTACAAAATAAAAATATATACAGAATAGCTACAAACTTATAATTTTGTTATTGATTCAATTATTGTTACAAAAAATTCATAGCTACACATGCATTTTTTATAATTTTCGTACCTACATAATATACTTAAATATTACAATTCACATATTCTAAGCATCATCAATATTAAACTTAAATGAAATTACTTTACTAATAATAATAACATAATCTATTATATACAATAATAATATTACATTGGAAGAGTACAACAATAATATTCATAAACACTTATCCTAAAATAATCTAACTCCTATATACAGTATTTGAAAATACACTCTAATATCATGTTCTCACAAACATTTGCATGTGCAGTAGCCAAAGCTCCGATTGGATTAAAAGAACTAAAAATAAAAGAAACAGTTTTCACAAACATTACCCTGCAAGTTTTCTGGCAAGATACAAAAATGGTTTCTCAAAGTTGTAATTGCTCTTGGCAGAAATTTGAAAGGTAACCAGCTTTGCTTTCACCTGCCTGTTCTTCACATCAACCTTGCTACCACACAAAGCAATTTTCACCTGCCTGTTCTTCACATCAACCTTGTTACCACACAAAACAATGGGAATGTTCTCACATACCCTAAAAGATAGAAAAACACAAGCCAATTAGACGGGTATTCACCTTATGCAAAGGAAAACTAGAAAGTAAACACATTAGAGTGAAAACTGAGGGAACAAGTTGAGGAAAAGAAAAAATCTTCACCAATACACCTGCAGAGATCCAGGTGCCATGTTGGAACATTTTTGTATGTCAAACAAGCAGTCACATCAAACATAATGATGGCACACTGTCCATGAATACTGATAATCCAAGACGAGAAAAGGTACAGATTGTTAGTAGAAATTATCAAGGGAAATTGTCAAAGTAAATAAAAGTAAGACAATAAAAGATTAAAACAAAGTATTAAAATAAATAAAAGCTTAGGAAATCAAAATACACACCACAGAACTCAACGCCACTTCCAAACCAGCAATTCAATTAGTTTGACACTACAAAATAAATAAACAAAACCCAGATCATGCTCAAAATCAACCCAAAAACACACACACACACGCACACACAACCACTTAAAATCAACATTCCAACTTCCAAGTACCAGCGGTGAAAAATTGAGAATTGAGCATTATAAATTTACAACAAAAAAAGAACATTTAGAAATATAATGCCATGGTATTTAAATTCGGCATTGCAGATAAAATATAAGAACTTAGAAATAGTTAAAAACACCATACTAGTAACCATCTTTTGTCAATGATTTTCAGTGACCTAAACTCCTATCACTCAAAACCTAATTCCAATCTACTAACAAGGAAAATAATCCTAAATTACAATTCTAAATTAATTAATTAATATACCATGACAAGACACACACACATATACGTACATATAGCATTGCAATTGCAACAGCAAAAATCTTATTAACTATTCAATATCCTGAATTTTGTGTCCAAATTAAATCTCTTCTTTATAACCATTATGGAAATTTAAAGTAAATGTATCTCCATCGATATATGTGAGCTATAAACCTATAATAATACTAAACATACTAAACGGTGTTTTATACTAAAAATTATTAGAACTTGTGGAACAAGCAGTCAAATTGAAGGTTAGCTACAAGCCCACAATCCAGCTTCTTACTTGGTTCCCAAACCAACCAAAAGCACACAATTAGTCAATCATGGCTCTAAACCAAAAACGTTTAGCAGAACTTTGCTGACTGAATTGACATTTTGCACCTTTCCCACATTGTTAGTTCAATTTATTTATTTATTTTTTTGGTAAACACGTTGTTAGTTCAATGAATTAAAGAGAGAAATGATGACAGATTGAAAAGGTTTCCTACTTGTCCGTGCACTATCCAATGCATTAACCCACATCAGACAAGCACATCAAATTGTGGTTCATTATTTTAATTAACTTTTAGCCCATATTTTGATTTTTCTTGTAAGTCGTTTAATTATTCCATATAGCCCAAAAGCCTTGTTCTACAAGCACCATTTTAGACGCAAATTAAGTTACACCATTTGAATATTAGTGATAGAAAGAGAAATATATAATTATTATTACAAATTGTGGATTAATACAGACCAAACAATATTCTCTTAGATATTCCAAACACTGAACCAATTATACATATCCTTAATTAATTGTGATCACTTTCTAATCAATTACCACATCAAAGACACTCAATCAGTGAGCCTAGACCTGTAATAAAATCGGCAAACCCCCAAATCTGCAGAGCACCCAAATACAAGACTTGTAATATGAAATTTAACAAATCAAACCGGTAAACCCCCAAATCCTCAATTTAAAGTAGTAAAGTCTAAACCTAACAAACCAAGAAAAAGAAATGAAATTTGATATGAAATTAAGTAAATCACATATCGGTGCCCATAATGTAGAACGGAGACATCAAAGAAGAGAAAGGAAGGGGCTAGCCGCACAGGGTTGAGAAGAAGACATCGAATTCGAAAAAAATATTGGGAGATGGCATGCTTAAGGAGATGGGAGTTGGAGAAGGAATCTAATGCCTGCGATTTTCATGGCAATGAAATTAAAACATGAATTAGAGATTCAGAGGAGATCTTTGGATCGGGGCTAAGGATGGGGCATTGAGTTTTCTCGGAAAAAAAAAAGGGTTAGATTTTTCTTTCTCAGGAAAATCCGTTTTCGAAGCTCTATGAAAAAAAAGGAAAATTTGGATGATAGAGAAACAAAAAAAAAATAGATAGAGAGATAGAGGGAAGATAGAACTTACAGGAGAGGAAGAGGAAACAAAAGAAAATTGGAGACGCCGAATCTGGGTGTAGAGACACTGGATACAAGCAACTACCAGCGCTGGCAAGGCTGGTGATAGCCGGCGGAGGTGTACAGGGGTGGACCGCAGAGGTCACCAACGGTGGCAACAGCCGTTGGTAGCGTGCAAGGGTGCAGCTGGAAGGAGGGATGGGGAGGAGTGGGTGACGGGAAGAGAGAGAGGGAAAGAAGAAGAAGAACGATTGGAGGTTCTGGAACAATTAAATTTCAAAAATATTTAATCAAATTCCAATTATGCCCTTATTTCAATTAGTAATAAATTTTTTTGTAGCATATGATAAAAGCTATGCCACATCATTAAATTTTTTTAAAGGAAATTTGGCACAAAATATATTTAAATATTTTTGTTATAATTTTATTTTTGAAACTATGTAAAATTAAAAATATATTTAATTTATATTAAGTAATTATAAAATTATGCTACAATATATGGATAACTAATTTGAGGTTCAGTTACGAAATTAAATTTTATGGCTAAAAATATATGCTTTAGTTACGAATTTAAAAATTATAGCAATTATTTTTGTAGCTAAACGAAATTCTTTTCTACTGACACCATCATTTTTTTAACATTTGTTGCGAAACATAGCTACAATGTTTATGTCATAATTAATTGTAACAATTTTTTATATTTAGTTATGAAAAACAAAATTATAACTAAACCAATACTTTAGTTATGAATTTTAAAATTATAGCAAGGCTTTTTTGTGACTAAATCCAGAATTTTTTGTAGTGCAGTAATGAAAGTCATCTAGTTTTATGCATGCAACAATTCGTCTATAGTAAAACTTATAGAAAAAAGTAAGTACCAATTTCCAATGTGAATAGAACGTTTATCAGATAATAAGAATAATATTTCACTCATTTCTTAAATTTGTCGTTGCACCTAATCCCATGAGATCCAGCTTGAACCCTGAAGCGGAATTTTCATATGGGTCTAGTTTGATAAACCCTCTTAAGGCTCCATATCCTGGTTTGGTTTATGATATTGATGCCATTGACTATGCAAAGCTTCTGTGTGGAGAAGGCTACGATAGCAACATAGTATAAGAGATTAGTGGGAGTGATAATTTCAAATGTTCCAAAGCGAATAGTCTAGCAGTTGGTGACCTAAATTATCCTTCCTTTGCTCTCTCCATCTATCTTTCAAAAACCTTTAGTTGTGTTTACCGGAGGACACTTACAAATGTAGGCCTACCAAAATACACATATAAAGCTAAAGTGGTTGCCCCAAAAGGACTTGAGATCATCGTTGAACCTAATGTTTTGTCATTCACATCAAGCGAGCATAAACAATTGTTTACGGGGAAGCTCACAGGGAAAATTGATGAATTTAAGGCTTCTGCTTCTTTGGTGTGGGATGATGGTACTTACCAAGTGAAGAGCTCCATTCTTGTGTATGTTTCAATTATATAAAGGTTTCTGCTTTTGTATTAATTAGAAAAGCACTAGATAATATTATAAAGGGTGATTGAGCGCCATGGAATGAGGAAAAAATTGTAATAACAAGTGATATTGATGTCATTTCTCATCTCGTGGAGTAAATTATCTATGTAGTAGTGGCTAAGCAATAATTAAGGTTTTTTGAGGTCATATTCAGGCCCATTACTATTTGAATTTTTTAGACCATTTTTTTAAAAATAATTATTTTATTCCAAAATTACGATAGTACCCTTAGATGATGAATTATTTTTTTAGCCATTTTTTTTATAATTCATCCAAATATTTTTTAGCTATATAATTTAAATTTTTAAATAGTTATACGAAAAGAAAAAAATAGATTAAGATAAAAAAATCATGATAAACTTTAATGGATATCAAAGAGTCTATAAAAATTAAAATTTATAACAAAGTTTTTTTTTAAAAAATCAGTAATAAATTCATCGCTAAAATTTACTTTGTCGCTAAAAGTCACATTGTCAATGACAAAATTAGTAATAAAAAAGTCATCGCTAAAAGTTACTTTGTCATTGATGAAATTCGTCGCTAAAGATCACTTCGTCAGCGACGAAGTTGATGAAGCACTTCGTCATTAGCGACGAACCACTTCGTCAGAGATAAAATAGCGATGAATTCACTTTTCAGTGATGAATTAGTGACGAAATTCATTAAGGGTATATTTGACTTTTCATTCAAAAACTAGTTAAAATAATAATTATAAGAAAAATTAGTTAAAAAAAATTCAAATAGATCCAAAACATGATATGGCATCGAAAAACCCCAATAATTGTGTCATGGCGATAGTCTCCATTCGCATTCTTTTATTTGTTAATTAATATCTTCTTTTCTTTTTGTAAGGATTTAACACCTAAATTCTTTTTTTTTTCTGTAATTAAAAACCTAATTTTTCTTTTTGGTAGTAAAAAAAAAGGTTGGGAAGGTAAAGGATGACTTGCCCCAACAATCTGGACTTCACTTTAGCAAAGTTACGTCCATTATCTCCCTACCGCATATATTTTGTTATTACGCTTAGTTCAACGGACCTCAAAAATAATAACCGACCTCTATAGTGGAGATGACTTGAACCTAAAACCTCTTTGCCGAGAGAACAAGCACCTTGTTATCCCACATAAGGCATGGGGGCATTTAACACCTAAATTCTAATACAATAGACCTAACAATTTCAGATAGAAGCACAAACACACGGAGACTAAGAGATCTAGAGAAAGCAAGTAAATACATTGTATGAACTTGCTACACATTAAAGTTGGCAAGTGAAGGATTCAACCCAAGCAATGAAGAAATGGAATAGAAGTCTTCTGAACCAATGAAGGGTTTAGAGAAATTGATGAGGAGGAACAAAGATGTTTAAGCTTCAAGGTGGAGTTTTTTATTTTTGTGAAGTTGCAACATCATTTGACCAAGAGTTTGAGACACACGATATCATTTTGAGGAAGAAGAGGCATATATATAACACATATATAAAATTAACTATATGGCTAATTAATAAGTTCTATATAATTTTTCTCATTTCTAAATTTCCTTAAAATTTGCAGCTAAACCCATGAGATCCGATTTGAATCTGGAAGCCGAATTTGCATATGGCCCTCTTGAGGCTCCATTTTTAGGGTTGATTTATGATATTGATGAGCTTGACTATATAAAATTATTGTGTAGACAAGGCTATAGTACCAAGTTATTGCAAATTATTATTGGGAATAATAGTATAAGCTACTCTGAACTGAATAATAATGGAACAATTAGTGACCTAAACTATCCTTCATTTACTATCTCCACCTCAGCTTCAGGATCATTCAGTCATGTTTTCTATAGGACAGTGGCAAACGTAGGGTCACCAACTTCAACATATAAGGCTACCTTGGTTGCACCATTGGGAATTACTATCACACTTCAACCTCGCGTTTTGTCTTTCACATCCATCAATCATAAGCTATTGTTCACGCTCAAGGTACAAGGCAAAATAGATAAATAAATTGTCTTTGCTTGTTCGTTGTGGGATGATGTTGCTAATTTCCAAGTCAGGAGCCCCATTGTTTTCTATGTTCCATAGCAAAGGGTTTATGCTAGCTACTGTTCATGTGGTTATTGTATTACATGATCTCCATCTTAGTTAGATGTGGTGCTAGAGTATGGTCAACATATTATGTTCAATAAGAATCATCTTATGAATTTCTATTAATTTTGGGAATAGTTTGGTAGCTTTGATTGATCTACTGGACCTACAAAATCATGTCTATTTCAAAAATTAAAAAATAAAAATCACAAAATTAAGGACCACACAACAATTGCAATCTTAATTGTAAAAACAAATTAATGCATACACCCAATCACTGGAATTGTTTAATGAGTAAGTAAATAATAAATTAAGAATAACATTGAAATTGGATTATTTATAATCAGAGTTTGGTCAAGGCAAGTGATCATGGTGCGCGCACTACTAAAATTAAATCGTTGGTCAAACAACTTCTGTTTTCTTTTCATTCTTTTTAAGGTTAGGTAAATGGGAATGATGAGAAAATATTTTAGTTAAAAAAAATACTGTATTTAAGGTAAAGATGTAAATTAGAGTTAATTTATAATTATTTTTTAAGTTTAAGAAATTATTGGTGTCAATTTTATAATTTAGAAGGTAATTTATAACTTTATTAATAGTTGATTTGATATTGGTTATGTGAAGGAAAATTGATAGGTATGCCAAATTTTTTTTTAAAGAAAACAAACATAAGTTACTAAATTTTCGAGCATTCTTATTTTCGTAGTAATATTAGTATTAAATCTATGTTATCGACTTTTTTGTTTATTGGATTATTAATTATGATATAGACCCATGACACTCTTTATTTTTGTCTCTCCTTATTTTCAATCTCAGTCCTTTATTTAATACTTAATGATATAAACATATCACATCATTGTAGTAAAATAAAGTTTTAATTAGATTAAAGAAAAAATTAAATTAAAAAAATAAGACAATGTGGCACGTTTATATCTCTTGGATGTTAAATAAGTGGCTGACAATGAAGGACAAGGAGGGATAAGAAGAGAAAAGACAAGGAGATGATCCTAATCCTATAACATAATCCTCTTGAAATTTGATTCAATATTAGCCTACTTATATATGTTTAAAAAAACTATAACAGACATTAATTAAAATATCAACCTTTAAAATTAATACCCTTCCACTACAAGAAATTTTAACATCTGTGACAACCAAAATTTGTCATTAAAGGCCATTTTTTGTCACTATATATATATTTACGACAAATATTGATTGTCACAACGTCGTCACTGTAGGTTAGCCACTAATTCTATTTCTGTGACAACTTAATTTTTCGTCAATAATTATTACTTTCCTGTGACAATTTTTATATTGTGACTGGTTCTGATGAGTTTTGTGTCAACAATTTTCGTCACAGTAAAGATTAAAATTTGTCACTATATCCACTAGTTCTGTCACTGATTCTATGCAATATTCCGGTCAAACTTCGAGTTTCAGTGACAATATTATTAAGGACACGAAATATTATTGTGACAACTATATTTGTCAGTGATTGTATTTGTGACCCATTATATGTTTGTCACATTAAACATGTGTGACATTATTGCTTGTCACAAAATTTGTTTTGTGACATTGTCTATATTTTCACAAAATGTAACAGTGACAAATGCTTGTTGCCACTACAAGTATCTATCCGTGACAAATAGTATTGTCACAAATACATTTCAGTGTCCATTATTCGGTTGACACAAATGGATTCATACAAATGCTTATAACACAGTGACCGGGTTTTGTCGTCACTATATGATATTATGATATTTTTAACTTTTCAGTGACAATTACAATTGTCACATAATATATCAGTGTCAAAATTCCAATTGACACAAAAAAGTTCCTTACGAGTTGTTAATATAGTGACCCCGTTTGATTTGTCACTGTGTGATATAGTTATAATTTTTTTTTAGTGATAATTAAAATTGTCACCAAATGCATCAGTGTCGAAATTTGGAATGACACAAATAAGTCCATTTTTAATTCAATCATATAGTGACGATGTTTGTTAGCCACTGTATGATATTGTGATAGTTATATGGTCACTGTTGGTGTCATCACTAATTATTCCATTAATACATCTTTAATAGATAGCTTTACATTATATAACATATAATATAATCACATGACCCATGCACAAATATTATACTCAATAACATATGAAATTTTAATTTCAATATGTAGGTAAAATATTAAAGTTGTCCAAAGTGTTGGAACACTTACAAAATCTGCAACTTAGGTGTTAACATGCACAAAAAGGCATAATTTTTCATTGAACCATATACAGATATATATGCTTCCATGAAAAATTACACGGCACTATCCATACTGCACATTGGAAACCATTACATGTCCTAGTAGCTTGTTAAAATATATACTAAGTGTTTGCAAGTCTAATTAACTACATAAATACCTATTTAAATGCCATGTTGCAACTGGATCTTACCAAAATTCCTAATAAGATATTGTTTCATGTGTATCCAAAAAGACCTGCACTAAATATTGTCCATATCAACCTGCAAACATTAAACACAACATATTACCACCCACTACTATTCAATCAGGAAACTATAATTACTGCTATAATCATATATTTTCTATCTCACTTTACCTTAGTGGGAGCTATCTCCATTTACTGTTTCAAAATACCCACTTTCAAGTCCCAGCTCCTTTTCTAAGGAGTCAAACCGCTTCTCTTGCATCTCTATTAAAATTGATAGTCTACTTTCCATTGAAGCAAGCCTACATTCTAATTCCCGGTTCTTCTTCAACGATTCCAAGTAAGCAGCATTGTTTTCCCTTTCCCTTGCCTTGGACTCATGTAATTCCTTTCTCAATGCAGCCACTTCTTCACTTGCACGAGATCTGGTTGATTTAGGGATGACACCAATCCCTCTAAATGTTGCAGATTTTGATGGTAGGACCAGCATAAATATCTCATCCACACTAAGAGAAGTTGAGTCCCTAAGCTCCACAAGTCGATCCTAAAAATTAATTTTAGATCACATGTTAGTAATTATAATTTAGAAATAAAGTATATTTAAGTATTGATCTAGACATTTACATAATTCAAATTAACAATTAACTTACATATATGACTTTCGATCTTTCATCTAGCCACTGATTCTTTTTCTTACTAAAATGAGTCATAAAATAATTGAATCTTATCAATTTCAGCATCATTTTCTTCTACTTCCTGCAAAGATGCTCGAACATAATTACGAAATATAAAACTACTTTGTAAACATATATATTTGCTATATATGTGTTATCATTAGTACCAAGTGCATATTGTAATGAAAATGCAATAATTTTTAAAGTCCACCTCTGCTTTCTTTTCATGAATCAATCGTGCAACCGACTTCGTACAACACAATGATTTATCCTCAGCTTCCCTGTTGGTCTTGTTTATCTTGCTTCTTTTCTATCATATTAACCAACATACCAATTCATGCTTGTATAATTAACTCTTAAATAGTGATAAGTAAATAGTCATATTGGTCATGTAATGTGAATAGCATGTAAGGAACTTCACTTTGAGGCTGATTCTATATAAATATAATGCATTTTTCTAAAAACATAGACATATAGATGAACCTTATTATTCATTTCAATCATTTACTAATCACAGACAGCATATTAATCATCACATTATGTTCTTATCGTATTATGACTTCATATCTCCATGCTACAAGAGTGTTTAAACCAAAGTTTAAACATTTAGCAACCTTATAGTATTAAGTAATAAACATCATGTAATCTTTGGATATATTAATCCACAAACTTAAGGATTTCTAATTTAGGTAGGTATATTTATATTCCAAATTAACTTAATATAAATTACTAAAAAAGTTTGAACCAATTTAACCTCAAATTCCTCTGATCTGATATGATGCACATATGCCATCCATTGTTCCTCTGTTATATGGTCTGGCTTTATTGCAGCCAAATTCCCTTCATCGGTTGACTTTTTAATCCTCTCTGTCAACCTGTATTTCCAAGACCTAAAGCTTCTTCTCATTTGTTTATCCAATGCACTCATGGTATACACATCGTCATGAAATTCAAATGACTCCTACAAATAGTAATAGCATAAGTCTGATAATACTTTATGATTCACTCTGTTTCAAAGTAACCAACAATATAAGTATGATGTTACCTGTAAGTATTCTATCATATCCTTTTTAACTTCCTTATCTACATCACTCCAATCCTTCACAAGTGGTGCATGAGACCTAACAGAAACTCCAACCTCGGTGGTAAATTCTGTAGAATATTTACCTACAAACCGCATTACATGTGGGGGGGCTTCAACGAACATTTTCCCTCTAGGTAGTTTCTTCTTTGCTAATTTAAGTCCTCTTGTTTTCCCACGTGTGTTTGTACCACCCATTGGTACTTCTAAATAATACAATATAACAAAACAAATAGAAAACAAAATAATTCACGGATTACACCATATGGGATGGTTATTATTCAATTGCCCTCTACAAAAAATAGTAACATGTAATTACCCGTATTGTCCATTTCAGAACCTGGACCCTCATTCTCTGATTGTTGTGCATGTATTGATTCAACTTCCTCTGGTTGTTGTGCATGTGTTGTTTGATCTTCATCTGTTTGCTGTGTGTGCCCTGCTAATTTCAACTGAGGTTACTATGCTATTATACATAAATTACATGTGAATAAAATTATGTGAAAGCAAAATTACATGCTGCTGTTTTGTATATGGAGCGAGTAGGACTTGAAGAAGTTTAAGAGGGTTTATTCCACAAAAAATGTATGAAACATATAAATGTCCATATTGTAAATTCTATAAATTTACTCCCATTCACTAACACGATACTATTTAATTTCTATAAACAAAATATATGTATATATACATATATATATATATATATATATAAATGATAGATGAATTATTGTGTGCTAATGCCAACTGTTCTTTAAATAATACCACTAACAAGTCAATATTAATAAAAAAAAAGTTATAAAGAATTTATTAAGAACAACATGGGAATAACACTTTCATCGGAATAATGCTAACATGGCAGCATTAATTTTAGATTTCATAAATTTTTTAGTTATTCAGAAGGTGACATCTTTACCTTCATTAATGGGTAATTCATGCTCGTTACGAGCATTTTCTGTTGGTTGAATCTCTTGTGATTGAACAGCAACTTCTTCAGCTCTCTCTTGACCATCTCTTACAACTTCCCTTGCTCCAAATAGTCTAACATTTACCCTTTTCCGCGGAGAAGTTCTAGTGGGTAACAGACTCTGGCCTTTTCTTTTTCCTATCACAGAGTAATCATTGTATGTAAGTAAATATTCAATAAACTATAAAATAACATCTTTATTACTGCAATGGATAAAGGAATTGTTGAAATCAGGCTCCTGTTTTCTTCCATCATCCAACTATGTACTTAGTGTTTGAATTATCTAAAAGAGTTATACTCCATCTCATATCAATGATGAACCAGAACTCGGAACTTTTATAGTTCTTCTTATTGCTTTGTAAGCAATATACAGTTTAAGGAAATTAAATAAGTATGGAGGCTAGATAGAGTTGAAGGAAGTTATACTATTATGAGTTGAAGTAAAACAAACCATATGGTATTCATAGGTAAAATATATAATAAAATTAGAACAACTTTCTCACTCTGGGGTCATTTTTATTATGAATACTCTTTACAATTAATGCAATTGATTTGAATCTAAGGTGAAACCTCACAGTTGTTGACTCTGTGCACATAGCTTTTATATATAAAAAATATATATATATATTTTTTTATATGTATATATATGAATATAAAAGAATAATTTGTATTAAAATGGTAAAGTAACAAGCAGTTGCTTTCGACAATCTTCGGATAAGCATAGAAGCGATTGAGACAATTTCTCAAATACAGATTGTACAATCTGTATGCACATAGCTAGAGATAATTAAAAACTAAAAGCAGCATGAGATACACAGCTTCACAAGTAGGCATTGAATTTATTCAGAACAGGAAAAAAATATAAAAAAAGGATCAATAGGAATAGTTGTATTGGGGATAATAAACCCGTGAACATAAGTATTATGGATAAGGGATAAGCTGGTACGTGGGGTTCATCTAATAAAAATTGGGTCTCAAAGCTTAAAAGCAATTAATTCATAGACACAAACAAAAAAAGCTGACCCAAAAAGATTCTTTAATTACAACTTGTCACGCTTTTACATTATTCTTCTAATTATTTATTAGGAAAGTTTTTTTCCTTTTTTTCTCTTTTGATTTTTAGTTATTAAGGCACCCAACCCCACCAGCAAACAATAAATTAAATTATTATTGTAGAAAGTAAGAATGGTCTACTCTTTATATATGTTCTGCATTCTGTTTATTTACCCTTTGACCCAACAAGTTAAAACAATCAAATTGGAAAGATTATAGATAATTGATTGGAAAAAATGAACAAAGATTGTTAAACTTTCATTCATAATTTCAAACCCAATCACTTTCTATAAGACAATTAAGTTCTTATTCCTATAAAAATGATAACAAGGGAAATTTCTAAACCAAACAAGGTTATCGGTTTATGCACACAACACAAATTTCACCCACATATATAATTGCTTGATTTTTAATTCCTATATAATTAGCCACAATTAATATTATTATCCATGTATATGTACACATTCTTATTTCTCATTAATCATTCAATTATAAATATAGATCCCTCATTTCAACAGGAAAACAAGGAATAAAAACAATGAAATTAGAAAATGCATGGTCAACTCCTACCATATATTACTAGAAGTCTAATAGATACTACTATACTCTTCCTACATAGTATTATTTTCAATTGTATTTGGTCATGCATGACTATATCATTATGAAGCTAACCAAAACCACCAAAATCCTACCAATATATATATATATATGATGAATAAATTAATTCCAACAGATCCAAATATTAATAATTATCCAAGCGATTGGATTACATGCCTCAATTAGCATCCTGAGAATTAAACCTCTAAACTAAGAGACAAAAAGAAGCTACACAGGGCTATGATCTTGCTACAGCAAATGTGTACATAATAGAGCATCACGACCTTTAAAATATGTACCTGTCAAATCACTTCCATGTTGATGTGAGCGCTGAAATGCAGCATTAGAGGCACTTCCACTTTCTTTGTGGAAATCACGATATAGAGGCATTGTCTTCACTTCCTCTTGATGGCTTTTTAACATTTATCCATGTGGATCCATCTTTGTAATTTAAATCATTCCACAACATAATAAAATGAACAATTCAAATGTTGTAAGAAGTAATTTTAAAAAAAAAAAATCCTGAAAATGAAAAAACACAAGGATAAGCTGATTTATGAGGATAAGTGTGGAACCTGCTGTTCGTTGGTTTACTTTCCTTGGCGACACTCTAGTTGCCACCTTCCCTCCACGTATGTGAAGTTTTTGGCGTGGTTTTGGAGGCATGTTGAATCAACAGTACCTATCAATCAAGAAAATAACTTTCGTATTACTGCAATCAACAAGATATAATATCAATGCACAAACATGCATCTAATTTCCTAGCTGTACAATGCAGAATATTAGGAATAACTAAATAACATAAGTAAACATGAATGGTAGATAAATAACAATATTAGTCAGTCAATAATCAATGACACATTACATAAGTGAGTAGGCCGATACATCTTTTGTTTTTAAAAAGAAAATGTTTAGTACATATCTCATTCACTGCTACCATAAATCTAATTGTTCATTTTCATTGTCGTTGTTAGCAGTAGATGACAAATCATCTAAATGCACATCATTATATGCATCTATATGAATATATATGCCATCCATGTCTGTCCGGTTAAGAGGTTGAACAAATTCATCAATCGCAGCATCACTGTCAATATCATTGCAGTTCGAATCTTGTTGAAATGGCTCATTTACAGCATCTCCCTTCCTTTGCATAACTTGTGCATCATAAATATGCCGTGGCTGTACCCTTTCAACAACTCTCCAATGTCTTCCTAACTTTGTATCAGGGAGATAAATAACTTCCTCAGCTTGGTTTGCAATAATATAAGGATCATCATTATACCAAGTTCTTGACACATTCACACTCAAAAAACCATATTCATCTATATGAATTCTACTTCGATGTCCAATGTCCCACCAATCGCACTTGAACATCATGACTTTATTACGACCTAAATAAGACAACTCAATTACATCATTAAGAACACCAAAGAAATCTATTTCTGCTCCATCATGCTCTCCTTTGACAACAACTCCACTATTTTGAGTTTTTTTAAGTGAATCACGTTCTATTGTACGAAACCTATGGCCATTAACAATGCAAGCAGAATATCTAATAACTCTTCTATCGGGTCCCTTTGCTAATTTTTTTAACTCATCAATACCATCAACATTCCCATCCGACTCCAATTGAATGAGCTGCACACAATCACCCAAATGTATTAATTAGTAGAATTGCCAAATAATAGTCTAATAGATATATACATATATATATATATATATATATATATATTAATAATTAGTCCACCACAAGACTTACACGTTTTAGAAACCATCTAGGGAACTCTATCCGCTGCTTATTAGAAATATTTGTTGCATTTTGACTTTCTAGTTCTTTGCTGTGTTCACTACATGATTTCCAGTGACATAAGTTACATATATGAATAAAACACCACGTATATATTTAACATAGATGATGTACATTTACAAATCAACATGTAAATGCAATGCTTAGATGGAAGAATATGACTTACTATAAATATGGGAGAACTTCTGCACAATTATTCAATACGTACCACCTTAATCTTGCCCATTCACTAATATGAAGATCCTCAACTTTGGATCCTCCTATTCCACGAGCCTTTTGAGTGAAAACTGATAATTTACTAAAACTTTCACAACCATCACCATCATAATTCCTTTCGGTGCTGTTGAATGTAGTCTCAATGTCATCGAAATACATAGAGCAAAATGTCAAACATTCTTTGTCAATGTATCCCTCAAGAATTGACCATACGGATAAGCCTTATTACGAACATAACTCTTTATATTGTGCATGCACCTCGACATATGTTGTAATGGTCAAATGAAATAAACTGAACAACAATGTTTAGTAATGTTGCAATATAGGCGTTGGAACCATTACCTCTCAAATGGATACATCCAGCGATATTGGCAAGGACCAGCACGATGGCCGGCGTGGAAGATGAACTATTAAATGCACCATTACGTCAAAGAAGGAAGGAGGAAATAATGTCTCCATCTTAGAAAGTATGACAACAATATTGTTTTCTAATTGTTGTACAGCATTCAAGTTCAAAGTTTTGCACTCAACTCTCTAAAAAGAAGCATAGATCAATCAATGCTTTACACACATCATTACGTAAATTTCCACGTAAACCAATGGTAGCAACCTTTCCATGAGAATGTGACAATCATGACTCTTTAGTCCAATAATTTTGTACTCATTTAAATTGACACATTTTGAAATATTAGAGGCATATCCATCGGGAGCTTTCTTGACTTTAGAAATTCACATAAGCTCTTTTCTCTGCATGATTAAGCATATAACATGCGTGGTAAAAATAGCTCCATCCCTCCGTATTGGGTGTAAGTCGCATAATGCCCATATCTTCCAAATCAAGGCGAGATTTCAAAGTGTCTTTTGTTTTTCCTTCAATGTTCATAATAGTTCCAATAACACTATCACAAATATTTTTTTCAATGTGCATAACATCCAGATTATGACGAATTTTTAGATCTTTCCAGTATGGCAACTGAAAAAAAATACTCTTTTTGGTCCAATTGAACAAAATAGAAGCACGTTTTCTCTTCTTAGCCCCATCAAGTGCCTTTCCAAAAATAGGTTGTGTGAAACCATTGAGTTGGTCAACAACATCATCTCTGGACAATAATTTTGGGGGCAATCTATGCTCTCTAGCACCAAATCGTTTACTATTAGCCATTTATGATCTATAGGTAAGAACCGACGGTGTCCCATATAGCAAATCTTTCTCCCATATTTCAATGAATGGGAAGATGCATCTTCATTACATACAGGACAAGCTAATTTACCTTTCGTACACCATCCAGAAAGATTACCATATGCTGGAAAATCATTAATGGTCCAAAAAAGGGCAGCTCGCATTTGGAAGAGATTGTTCATTGATGCATCAAATGTTTGTACACCATTATCCCATAGATCCTTTAACTCATCAATCAGTGGTTGAAGATAAACATCAATTTCATTACCTGGAGCCTTAGGACCAGGGATTAACAATGTCAACATAAGGAAGGGATCCTTCATACATCTCCATGGTGGTAGATTGTATGGGACTATAAAGGCGGCCACATACTATAAGAGGTACTCATATTATTAAAAGGATTGAAGCCATCACTTGCTAAACCAAGCCTCACATTTCGTGGATCACTAGCAAAATAAGGATCTTGTTGGTGAAGTCCTTCCAATGTTACGAGTCATTTGGATGCCTCAAAATCCCATCTTTCACACGCATATCGTATGCCACCTCATATCGATGCGGTTTTGGCCGAAATAAACACCTTTGTAACCTAGGTGTTAAAGGGAAATAACGTAGAACCTTTTGAGGAACTTTGTTTTTATTTTCTGAACCAGGTTTGTACCTAGGAGATTTGCATATAGGACATGAATCTAAATCAGCCAAATTATTCCGGAACAAGACACAATCATGCTTGCATGCATCTATCTTCTCATACTTGAGTCCTAAATCACGAATTACTTGCTTAGCTTTGTAATAATTCTGAGGGACAGATGAATCAGCAGGAAGTATATGTTGAAGCAACTCGAGTAGCATCGTGAAGGATTTATTTGTCCATTTATTAATTATCTTCAAATGCAGCAACTTCACAATGAATGACAGCTTAGATACCTTACAACCAGGGTACAAAGGTTGCGTTGCATCCCTAAACAAGTTTGCAAATGTATTTGGTTGAAGGGGGACATCACTTGTAGAAGTATTAGATGTAGATGCATTTGACCAATGCTGAAAAATCTCCTGATTGTTCAACTCTTCTAACATCTCCCAAGTTGCATATCCAGCCCCATTTATCTCCTCATCAACATTGTCATCAATGTCTTCCATGATTGGAGCATCAACATTAGGGGTATAGGACAGCTCACCATGATATCGCCATGGCTCATATGACCTTACAATGCCATGGATGAGCAAGTGATCTCGAACTTGCTCAGGCGGAAGCCAAGAAAAATTATTACAATTGTAGCATGGGCAACGAATTGTCTTTCTGCCTATGTCCATGTGATCTATGGCAAACTTTATGAACTCATTGACACCATTAGCATATCTGGAGTCTAATCGACTCCCAAGATGCATCCAACTTTTATCCATACTGTGAATTTTCAACTATTATAAAAGATCAATGGATGTTAATAAAAATTACATAAGTATATGAATAACCTACCTACAAAAATTCAAAATTGAAAGCATTGCAGATAAATTTATATAGATAAAAATGAAAAATATTAATTTATTTATAATCATGATCAGGTTACAAATGGAATTCAAAAGAACAAGGAGGAAAAAGTTAAGAATTAAGCACAAAAAGCCCATATAACCATAATAATAAATCTTAAAATAAGAATAGTTACCAAGTACAGTAAATTATAAAAGAAGTGATTTTCCAAACAAATAGAATTAGAATTAATGCAAACAACATAACTGAAACCATCACAAACAAATAATGGAATCTACAAAAAACCTATCTAATGAAAGTTCCAAACAATGCACAAGTATCATTAGCTTAGCCTTTAAAATCAGCGTGTCGGCATTTGAAGCTGATCAGCAAAATATAAATGTACAAAATTTGTATCTAAAAATAATAGCACAAAATTTAGATGAGATTTGAAGGATTACTGTAAAGGGCTGTGTTGGCAAACAATAACAAAAAATAGTAAGGGACAATTACAGAACTTTATGTGATTCAAGGGGATACTATATATATATATATATATATATATATAATGATTTAGGTATACATGTTGGACATGCACTTCAAAGCACAACATCAAGCCACAAATATATAGAAAATAAGAATGGTCACATCTACTCCTAAAAATGACAAATCAAAAGTGTTAAACAATGTTGAACATTTTCATATTATGAAAAAGTAAATAAAATTGGATCCTAATTTACTATATGCAAATATATAGAATGAAACAAAATAATTTTGTAGCCCAAAAAACCATCATGAATAAAACCCAACCAATATATGTTCATCAGATCCATTTCTAATCCTCATTGTCAAACCACGTACGTAAGCAAAAGTGGGCATTCATAAATATAGATATAACCAGTTTTTCAAAAACAGCTAACACTGAGTGATAGACACTATTACAAAAAATCAAATGCATGGCACACTCTCGATCAATAATAAAAAAGAAAGAATCAACAATACTATCATAAATATGTGAGTAACATCTATTATCTCCATACCATTATAACATCTCAGTAATATAGAATATCCAATTTTTTATGGTTTTTTTTAGACAACAAAATAAAAACAAGCAAGCTTCGAACCAAGCCTTCTTTTTTACATTTAAAAATAAGTTGGGGAAGAAGAAAGAAAAAAAACAGAAGTACTCTGTAAAAATATGTGTCTTTTTCACATTATGATAGATCATGGAAACAAAATAAATTAACTGAAATTAGTTGCACCCAAATACTGAGCGAGAAATACACAAACTTTAGTAGACAGTAAGCCACAAATGCATCCCAGAAATGAGAAATGGGTGTAGTTTGTTCTATATCATGACCAAAGTAGAAGATGATCGAAAAAAGCTGGAAGAAAATTGGTACGAAGAAAAAAAACAAAAAGATGATGGGCAATTGGGCTGCATAAATTATCATTATACGTGTCATTTTATAGAATTATGACATTGAGATTATATAATTGAGAACAAACATCAAATATAAAGTTGAACAAAGTTAAATTTCATCATCATATATATAGACATATATAAAATATTAGGAAAGTAAGTTATTAGAATTGCAAGTGTACTAATTCGTGCTAATATATATATATATATATATACACCTCATAAAATCCATTGCACCAAAAGTAAAAGACATTTTTAATGAATTGAGGACCGGAGGGTTATATAGAATTTAAGAACACCACCAAGACCAAGACCAAGTGCAGGACATATATGCAATATATTATAATAATAAAATAATAAAGAAAAAGAGAAGAGTAGTTGGTTGAAGAAAATAGGGTTGTAATGCATTACTAGAAGCATATAAAATCATAAAATAATAAGAAGGAGAGTGCATGTCAAAAGCTTGATGTTGCCATGTTTACTTTTTTGGGTGGTGCATCACTTTCACCATGCACTGAGACCAGATTATAGTGGATGGTATTTGTGCTTTGCTTGTCCAATCGAGGCAACTTTAAAATGATGAAAATTCCAAAGCCCACATTTCCACCATGTTACCCGACTTCTCTATTATTATTATTATTATTAATTTTTCTTTCAATATCTTTGGAAGCAACTATATGAGACCCTATATATATATACATATATATGTAATTAAGCTAGAGGGTTTCAAATCCTCTAACTTACAAAGTTTGAAGAGAATAACAACCATAAACAAAGTTTCAAATACTTGTCTCAATGGCAAGTACTTGTTTCAAGAAAATAAGCATAAAATTTTTTTTTAGAGATAATAATCATGTTATCTTTATAGTGAAGAAAATAATTGGGACTTTAATATATAATCAATATATGATTTGGTGGATTAAGAGTCTCTCTCTCTATCTTTCTGTGAGGACGGATGTGTTACTATGTGTCTCCATATCCCTTGCATAACTTATAGTTAATCAAAGTCTTTGCCTTACGTAACTTGGAGATCATGTAGCTAGCTAGGGGTTAATTATGAAAAGGAAAAAACTTTATTTTGCACTTTATTACTGTCCGACTATATCCACTTTAATAATATTGAACTTTGTCATTCTTCTTTTAGTTGGATCACTCTCATTGTTTGGTTTTTCAGAATATGGCTGCAAACTCCATGTATCCACAATTCCTTTAACTTTTTATGCAGCGTGTCATTTATGCACTAATGGTTGCAGCTTTGCATTGAGATGGAAACAAAACATGCATTTGAAAGCAGAGAATTACAGGCAGTGGCCTACTGAGATGGAAACAAACACATGCATTTGAAACAGAGAAATACGAGTTGGCACTACTGGATGGAAAAAGTGAAATAACCAGAACTATGAATTTCATAAAACAAAAGCGAATCAAATTTGGCAAGTACCTTGGAAAGCGATGAACTCTCACCGATAATAAAGTGCACGTGTTGCTGCAAACCCTAAAAGAAACATAGCATCATTGAAGCCCCAATCTAAAAGGAAAAGCAATACAATGGAGAACAAGAAGCTTGAAGGCGGAAATTTACGGTGATTGAATGTGATGATGGATTCAATGGAGATCAAACATAGACAATGAGATTCCAAAAATCCATTACCGTGAAATTTGGGGGTAGATTGTATTTGTGTTTTGAAGTTTTCCCATACCAAGGCGTCGTTTAGAAGTAAAGGAAAATAAAATAAAAATTCCTATTTTAATTACTTCTTGGGTAATAAAAGCGAGGTTCAACCAAGCGTGTCATCTATTTATTGTCACAAATAATATATGACTTGTTTGACCAATAAGTGGAGCTTGTTATAGTGACAATTTAATAAATTTTGTCACAGATTGCACTCAAAAGCGGAAAAAAAAAATAACACTTTCGTGACAAAGTGTTATGACACAAATCAATTTGACACTATTTTATCTACATCAACAATGATTTGAATATATAATTTTTGTATAAATTATTTTTTGTCACAATGACATAATTATTTTGTCACATATATTCTTGTAGTGTTCACTTTTAACTCTAATCTTTTATTTTAAATCAATTTATCCCTTGACCTATATAATTTTATCCAGTCTACCCCAATTGATAACAGACATCCACCTAAGTGGACGGAAGTCATACCCGTGTGTCTCACGTGCGCTGCTTAGAGGTGTAAAGACTAGAATTAAAAAAAATTTCGGTTCCTCCCCTTTCTGTTTTCTTTCTGGTTTTGATCCCCCTACACATCCGCTTGTTCTTCTTCTTCTTTCCGTTCTTCTGTTCTCTGCCATATTGAACAGAGATACCATCCTCGGAATATTCTCACACCCATTTGATCTCTTTTACGTGAGTTTTGCTGCGTGTTGAGGAGAAAGATGTGAAGGAATACATTTCTATCAAAACTGAGATACCAAGAGAAGGTTTTAATTGAAAGCAGAGAAAATTGTTAGTAGGCAAATTCCCTTGTCTAACGACGTACACACACACACATTACTGCCTTCATTATTAAGTTGGTCTTGTTTTCTACTTCCAATATGTGGCTATTGGAAATTTTTCGCTATTAATGTTAGAGTTTAAAAGAAAATAATTCAGAAAAGTAAAGACGTAAACTTTCAATGTTACCCAATATGTTTCTCTGAAATTGAAATTGGAAACAAAAAGGCAAAACATGTTGTCAATAAAGCCATTTCTTTGGCTTACTTACTTAGAAAATCTTTGACTTTGGAGTTCAATTAATGAAGGTAAAGTATCTGGCTGTATCAAGCTGTAATGTACATCTTTAGCTAATTTTCGAACCCGTTGGAATTAGTTTGCCATAGAGTATAAAAGATAGAAAAAGAGAGATTTGTTTTAATATTTAATCTTTATGAGTGTATTTCTCCTCTCATAAGAGAAAGGTGGTTATTATTGTGCTCTCTTTATTAGAGAGAAAGGTTTTTATAATTTTTTTTACAATATAAAAATTCTCTAACAGTTATTATATGTATTTAGTCTCTAATTTTAACTTCCTAACAAAATAGACCCCTCAACTGAAATACTATATAGCATAGAAATTGCATAACTATCCTCGGAATTCCAAGCCCCTATGCAACCGAGAATTAGTTTTAAGCCAAATCCTTCATATGGTCTTTTCTATCTCTTAAATTTTGGTTGCAATCACCTCTAAATCTCGTGGTTAGCTCAGATTTCAGCTATGTGAATCGGGGTTTCCAATTTTCATGCAAGCCATTTTCATTCTGTCATGGCTTTCCTATTTTGCTTACAGATGGCTGTTAGAAATTTTATATAGTGGGCTACATATATATTAATTATTACACAGACTTTACTATCCAAATTTAAGCCTAATTAAGTGATCTAATAAAGTTTAGGATAAGGCTTATGAAATAACATTTTTATATAATATGGTATTTTGTATAATTTAATTAATGTGTAGAAACCCTGTTTTGCCCTTGATGTTACTTTGATGGGTCTGTGGCATTTAAGGGTAATTTAGTAATTTTCTAATTAAAATTTTGAATTCAACGATTGTGGTCTCTGGGTTATTTACGATTAACGCAACTCCGTTTCTATCCATCGGTTACGAGTTCTGGTTACTGTGCGTTCATAAATTTTCCCAAAAGAATTGAACCTTAAGAATTTAGTAATTTTGAAGCAGTAAACAAACTACTAAGTGCAATGGACACATGTCAGTGTTTATGAATTAATATAAATTACATTATGCCTAATGATCTGCATGTATTAGTAACTGTGTTAAGTTCTACACAGTACGTATGTATATATAGATTCTTTCAATTGGTATCAAAGCAGGTATGTTAGATTGTTAGGTTAATGTGCTATCTGAGATTACCATGTGTATTTTGCAATTTGCCTATTTGGTTTAGGGCATAATTATAGTACAATTAATTTTCAGTAATTTATAAAAAAAATAAAAAAATTGGTACGGGTTATACACTCGATTTGTTCAATAATTTGAAAGTATGGTTTTTTTGGAGCAATTAAGGCTTGGAAGTAGTAAATTATTGAAATTATGGCTATTTTAAACATATTTTAGTGTAAAATTTGTTAAAAAATTAGAATGAATTGCTTGTTTATTTTGAAATCCTTCAGGCCAAATATTGTTTCGTTATGGAATTGGATTTCTAGTTAGTATTTTGACAAATTATCAAATGGGTTTTGTTCCTTAGGAAGTGAGGAACAAAACCCAACCAGCCATGTTAAAAATGGTGACTGGAAAAACCTTACACAGGCGGGTCAAGGATTCAGGTCGTGCGACCCAAATATCAAGAAACCGGGTCAAACACGACCCGGCTGAAGGTGAGGGACAACACGGACAACATGTCGTCTGACTCCATATGACATGTCATATGGCGTAGTCCAGGTTGGACGACATGTCGTCTTCTGGCTTCAAATTGCAGACGTCAGCGCAGTCAATACCGACCTTAGCATGCTGACGTCGGCAAGGCAAAAAAAATTTATTTCCATACTTTTCTAAAGTGCCTGTACTGACAATAATGTGTTGTATATATTTATTTATTTTAAAATAAATTCCCTTATGCTTCAGCAGTTGGGAGTCTTATGTATGCTCAAGTTTGTACGCGTCCAGATATTATGTACATTATGGGAATGTTAGGCAGATATCTTAGTAACTCAGGCTTGGATCGTTGGAAGGTAGCAAAAAGGGTTATGAGATACTTACAGAGGACAAAGGACAATATGCTCACATATCGGAGATCCGACTATTTGGAAGTTGTTGGATATTCAGATTCCGATTTTGTAGGGTGTCAAGATAGTAGAAGATCCACTTCAGGCTATGTTTTCATGCTAATTGGAGGGACTATTTCATGGAAGAGTGTAAAACAAACACTTGTAGCCTCATCTACTATGGAAGCAGAGTTCATAGCATGCTATGAGACATCCAACCAGGGGATATGGCTGCAGAATTTTATCACTGGAATGCAAATATTTAATAGCATTGACAGACCATTAAAGATTAATTGTGATAATAAGGCCGCTGAGTTGTATTCCAAGAATAACTGAAGCTCGTCGAAGTCTAAACACATCGATATCAAGTTCTTGGTTGTAAAAGAACAAGTTCAGAGTCATCAAGTGTCGATCAAGCACATCAGTACGAACTCCATGAATGCAGACCCACTCACCAAGGGTTTGCCACCTAAGGTGTTTCATGAGCATGTGGCTCAAATGAGTGTATTAAATCTAGATGATATGGCTAAATAGTGGGAGTTCTTTTGTTTACGTGTATTTGTATTATTGACACACTTCAGTTATTAAGTTTATTAATGTACGTACTTGTAGTTTATTGTTTTTAGTGTATTGAGACAACTCTGAAATGCAATCATGATTTTCTATTGCTGTTTAGCATTTAGTGTTTGAAAATGTGATAATTGATTCGTTGGAGTCATAAGTAGGACCAGTTGGAAATAGACATGTAGAAGATTACATTTTATGTAATTTCCATGCTACACATCCATATTGGATCTATGTCATTAATTGCGTTTGGTGTAGTGATCACAGATAGGCCCCTTTACGTATAAGTGTAATGACAGCCGCTATGATCTCATACTAAAACAATTGCTGGACCAGATTGTTTTGAGTTATTACAAGTGTTGGATAGTATTAGTGAGCTCAACTATAGTTAATAAAGTTATGAGTAATTTTTGTGACACATGTAGCCCAAGTGGGAGAATGTTAGAAATTTTATATAGTGAGCTACATATATATTAATTATTACACATACTTTACTATCCAAATTTAAGCCTAATTAAGTGATCTAATAAAGTTTAGGACAAGGCTTATGAAATAACAGTTTTATAAAATATGGTATTTTGTATTATTTAATTAATGTGTAGAAACCCTGTTTTGCCCTTGATGTTACTTTGATGGGTCTGTGGCATTTAAGGGTAATTTAGTAATTTTTTAATTAAAATTTTGAATTCAACGATTGTGGTCCCTGGGTTATTTACGATTCACACAACTCCATATCTGCCCATCGGTTACGAGTGCTGGTTACCGTGTATTCATAAATTTTTCCAGAAGAACTGAACTTTAAGAATTTAGTAATTTTGAAGCAGTAAGTAAACTACTAAGTGCAATGGACACAAGTCAGTGTTTATGAATTAATATAAATTAAGGGTTTTTGGGTAAAATGACTACTAAAATAACAGTATTTGAAAAAATACCCACCAACCTATATTTCTTGTAAAATCTAGATAATATAACGAATTTGCCCTTCATTAATTCTTTTACCTTGAAACCCTATTCTCTTAAAACCCTACTCACATCAAACCCTTCCATGAAGTCGCTGTTGTCTTTAACCGTCAACTCTCACCGTCTTCTTCTCCATCACCGATAATAATGGCTCCATTGAAGAGATTGAGGAAGGCTAGTGACAAATCCACCAAAGCAACAATAGTAATTGAAGGCGCTGCCACGAAGAAGAGGAGTCGTGAGGTTGAGGAATCCTCTAATGCACTCCAGGTATGAACAAATTTATGATAAAAAAGAAAGAATTTTTATATATAAGTCTTCTATTTGAATTGTTATTGTGTATGCATATACAATTTGTATAGACGACCAATTTAGGATACTCCTCAGTCAAATATGCCGAGGGATCGGCCAAGTTGGCCGAGGGGTGTCCTCTTGCTCTATACGGGATACCCCTCTGCTAAATGTGCCGAGGCATCGGCCAAGTTGGTCGAGGGGTGCCCCTTGTTATATACGGGATACTCCTCGGCCAAATTTACTGAAGCATCAGCCAAGTTGGCCGAGGGGTATCCTCTTATTATATACGTGAGACCCCTCAGCCAAATATGCCGAGGCATAGGCTAAGCTAGCCAAGGGGTGTCCTCTTGTTATATACGATAAATTTGCCGATGCCTCTTCCAATTTAGCCAAGGGGTATCCCGTATATAACAAGAGGACATCTCTCGACCAGCTTTAGCCGATGCCTCGGCATATTTGGCAGGGTCTCCGTATATAACAAGCGATGCTTGGCAACTTTTGGCGGGGTCTCATGTATATAATAAGAGGACACCTCTCGACCAACTTGACCGATGCCTTGGCATATTTGGCCGAGGAGTATCCCGTATATAACAAGAGAACACCCCTCGACCAACTTGGCCGATGCTTCGGCACATTTGGCCGAGGTTGCTTTGCTTCATTTACACTAGTATTTCACTCAGCCATACAGCCGACGGACTCGGCAATTGGGCCAAGTGAAATACTAGTAAAAGTTATGAATGCAATTACACCTGAAATTCATACACTTCACACATATATACTTATACATACATACTATTGTTGTTAGTTTCAATTGAAAATGCAGCGATTGGTTTTTGTTAATAGATTTTTGATTATTTTTATATGTTTTGTGTTATAGGTTTCACGAAGAATTATTCCCGAGGGTGCAGGAGATATTGCTCATCTCATAGTCATATCCAATCTGCAAGTGGCACTAAAAGTTATCTACAATAAGCTATAGAAGGGGATAGATCAATTTGAGGCTTCAATTTTTGGTGATTTCACAAGGATGAAAACATTACAATTTTGTGGTGGATTTGTGCACCACTTGCTATTGAGGCAACTATACAACGATGACCCACACATGATCGAGTTCGAATTCAATGGAGTTGGAGTAAGGTTTGATAGGAAGGCCTTTGCCATGTTCACTGGGTTAAACTGTGGTAAATTCCCTAAGGAATTGGAGATGAGGAATTTATCTTATAGCTTGTGGACCAGGTACTTTGGTGAATCGGATCCAATGACACAAACATAGTTTGATTAGGCATTCAAGGACATTGAATTCAAGTACGACAATGATCAAGAAATATGGGACAATGTTAAATGCTGCATGTTCTTTTTTCTAGAGACTGTGCTTCTCCCGGCTAATCGATCAAGATTAGTGAAGAAAAATAACTTTACAATAATTGAAAATGATAATTTGCTAGAGAAGTACCCATGGGGGAACTTATGCTATGATCTTACCATTTTCAGTCTCCGATCGAAGATGGAGGCGGGGAAACACAGGACATCCTACAGTCTTTGCGGATTTCCTCTTGCATTTCAGGTGACAATATATTACATAAACTGTCATTGTGTTTATATTTTATAATTATGTGCTTTTATCAACTTCGTTATGACTTTTTGTGTAGATGTGGGGCTTTCATGTGATACCCATGGTTCCCACCATGCACTACAAGAAAAATGGCCTTTCGCAACAGGCGATGTTTGTTGTAATAACGCTTTAGCAACGTACATTTGTATGTTGTATTCCGCGAAGTTGCCAAAAATTTAGCGTCTATGGCAACAATCAATGTCCATTGTTAAATCTAAAATGCACATTGTTGTTCTAGTTTTAGCAACAAACATTAGAGTTTTAACAACGTGCATTATATTGTTGTGTTAAAACAGAATGTATAAATTTTTAGCAACGTTCAGGTGTTTGTTGTTGTTAAGTTTCAGCAACAACTTTTGCACGTTGCCTTTGATGTTTGGCAACAATCACTTGCTCGTTGCCTTTGACGTTTGGCAACATTCGTGCTTTGTTTTTGGCAACAGTCATCAGCAGGTTGCTTGTTTTTTATTAAATATATTCTATATATTATTGTTTTTTACATTTTACTTTCTAATTAATTTAAATTCATATTGCATACAATGAGTTATATATATATATAAAACTCATTCCAACCATCATTCAAATAAACAAATATGGCCAAAGTTAATCAACTTACAATATATTATAAACTAAAAATTATAAGTCATCATACAAAATATAATCAAGTATCCAATATAGACTTTATACAAAGTTTGAACTAAAACCTAACAAAACACACATATCATAAACCTATTTCAATTTAGTTTGCCTCTTTTGTTTTTGGGAGCAACTTCATTTGTTGACTGGATGTTTTGCTCATTTGTAATTGGAGTAGATGTCCTATTTTCTGGTTCATCCATAATTTGTAGAATGGTGAGCTAGAATTGTGTATGTACGACGTTGGGCTCTGTGATTTGGGATAGATTTACATGACCTGTATCATAAACGTACAAAATCACATCTGTACAAGAACAATAAAATTGTATCATATAGGACAAAAAAATATGAAAAAAGAGTATCATACAGCACAAGTCACGAAGCTTACATTATTGGTTCACCAGAAAAAGCATTAATCCTTTCACTTATAAAGAAATTTCATAAACACAATTTTAGCATCAAACCAATCTGAAAAGCACAATGCAAATATGGTAGTATTATTGTCAATACTACCATATTTTGCATCTTCAATCATATTCAAACAACCACAATTCCGCTATGGATTTGAAAAAAATCAAGGAAATAATTGAACCAAACTCCAATTCAAGTGGTAAGAATAACCTCAGACTCAGCAATATATTGTTAATTAGATTTTAACATCAATGTCTAACCCTGTGAACCTCCAAGTTGGTGCAAGGCAGCGACAAATCGCCTATGCAACTCTGGTATCCATTCCGCATTAGCCCTCTGTAACCATCCTTTTTCACTATTACTTGAAATACATCTCGATTGATCCACTTTTAAATCTGTCACATCCAAACACCCTGTATAGCCGTGGAAATTCATCATCAAAATATTTTATTTTGACAAAATTCATCATCAAAATCATCAAGACCTAGAATAAGAATATTACAAGAAGGAATATGCATAAACCAATGCATGCATCTAGACAGTAAATAGCGTTGATATCTTCATCCATAATCACAGTTTAAATAAACGTGAGCAAGAAAATGAAGTAACCATGAGCGATCTGCATCAATTCTGAGAGAAAACTTGAAGAGATCTCATCGCTACTTTAAGTGAAATCTGTTTTTAATAAAAGTAAATAAAAATCAGACAACATGTTCTGTAAGGAGAACAAAGTTTGTGGTTGGAGACAATTACTGGAGCCAATTTTTGGGCACAAGAAGTGTATGGATATTTGGGCACAAGAAGTACACAGTTAATAAAGCCAGTATCCTTAAATCTAGAATATTTCATTTAAATGGTACAAAAACATCTTTTCTTTTTCTCTCAGTTTCATGGTATAATTTTGATGGGCATTAATATATTCATCCATTTCAAGCTCCTTTATAGAAAGAAAAAAAAAAGAAACAAAAAACGAGGAAAGAACAGGAAAGAAAAAATAAAAGATCATACATAGCATATGATTATTTTCATGGAATAATACCTCATCAAATACTAATAAAGAAGTTTGTCATTCTAAAGCAACTTTTCATACAAAGAAACCCAATGATCTCGTCTCTCATAGGTAAATAGACTCTAGCTGAAAAAATCTGAAAGAAATACTACCCCATTATAAAAGGAGATCAATCTTTGCTTCCATTAGTCCTGAGCTTGTACCTATCTATTACAGAGAGCTTAGTTTGGTGACTCACGGTAACTGATTTCAACAAGTGCTCTTTGGTTCTCAATTTTAGTCCAATTTTTGGGCTCAAGAAATACATGGATATTAGAGCCTGTTTAATTTTTGTAACTAATTGCAATAAGTGCCTATTGCCTATTTGTGATTATAAGTAGTCTAATTTATAAGCTGTTTCTAAAGTTGAGAGTTCTCAAATTATTCTATAATATAAAAAACAGAACGTAGAAACTCAGTCCCACAAGTACAGGTTAATTGCTTATAGTTGATGGTTTTAACATGCTGTTCAAACTCTTTAAGGATAAGAACAACACATTAATCTCCATGCACCAGGCCTAACAAAATCTCTTTGAATCACAATATAACAACAATGAGCATGCAAGTAGGAATGTAACGGACAAAAGGCGATGCACTACAATTGAGTTTTGACCACATCGGCGGTGTAGTTACGAAAGCGCCAAAGCCCGGCAAGAGCCTGCGGTAGCATGAACAACCAAGCGCTCGTTGTTTGCACTCATGAAGAAATCTTCATCAACCCCTCTTGCACCTCATGCGTGGTAAAATGCACATAGTAAATGGCGCATTCATCAGCCGTGGTTCTATACGATCGTAGAAAGCTCCAAGCCCTCTTCCCTTAAGACCCTCTTCACACAGTCCCAAACGCCTACGTAAGGACTATTAGCTAATTGCAATCTCTGCTTCACCATGTCCATAGGCGTAAACATGGTGTCGCTAGCGACAATGGCGAAGACCAGAGGCGGCGTGGGCAGCATAATTCCCACCGGAGAAATTTTTTACAAATCTCATACCCCAAAAATACATGGCATGGGCGGGTCCCATGCCTGAACCATTGTACCAATGCGCGATAGAGCCCCTTAGGCCCTCGGACTTCAATATGGATGTTAGGGCTTCCGAACACCGACTTAATCGAGAGCTTGCATATGGGTCTTAAGCGTGTTGATGGGAAACATAGCCATGTGCTCGATTGGCGTGCTCTGGGTGGAAGTCCGGCGGTGAGGATCGGCCTTAAGTCTGGTTTTGGAATTTGGAAGTGGCTCGTGGCCATGGAGAAAAGGATTAGAGGCAAAGCTTGGTATTTGGGATCTGAGCAAGTCTTGAAATTTGGGAGTCCGAGATTAGTTTGGGCTGAATTGATATGACGGGTTTTAAAAGTTGGGGGTTTTGGAATGGTTTTGGATTGAGCGGAGATTGGCCGTCCATAAAAGCTAACTTGTAGGAGAGAATTTGAGTTGCATCCCTTTAGCAATTATAGCGAGAACCAGTTCCATCATTCGGAGAAAACTGATAAAACCACAAGGAGACATAGGATTTGGATTATTGTTTTGACTAGTTATTAGGGTTCCCAAGATTAGGGCTTATAGGGTTCTATTTTATATTGATTTTGTTCCCCAGATTGCTTTTAGGGCTCCAGTGATGGTGGGAAAAAAAATTTTCTTCGCGCCAATCACTTTTCTTCGCTCGCTTACATTGGGATTCTTATTGGCAACATACAATTTTATATTTTCACCACAAACCGAGCATGTTATAAAATACTGGAATATTAATTTTTACTTGCAACGGGTAAAGTTTGTTGCCAATAATATAAAATATATAAAATTTTTGGCAACAAACATATTATTGTTGTAGTATAATACATTAGCAACACACGTTTAATGTCTGTTGCAAAATCTAAATTGATTTAATCAATGGCAACAGACATTTGATCATTGTTGCGATAAATTACTTTTAGCAACAATCATTTAATGAATGTTGCTATTTAAATGTTGCAAAAAGACATTTTTCTTGTAATGATGACACCACTCGGAGCCTTTCTCGGTGTCAGATATCCAAGGTTGCTAAGATACCAATTCCCTAACATCCTATACTATAATAGGCTGATCAACGACGTCTTTAACAAAAAACAAGTAAGTTCAACCCAATTTGAATTTTCATGTGTATTTTTTATGATCGGTTGTATGATTTATTTCAATTGTATTTTCGTTCTTGTAGTATATCATGAATAATGAGCTTATTCCCACTGAGGAGGAGTTGCAGAAGACTTACATGATCAACTTCTGGGTAAGGCTCGATGACAAACAATATGTCGGGCCACAGTTGTACATATATCAGCCCCCTCATCTGCAGCGCCCGAGCCAAAACCAGAGCAAGAGCCAGTGTATACTACACGAGCTAGCACACAATCTCAACTCGAAGGTGCTCCATCGCAGCATCTTGAAGGCATGACAAATGAGTTGCAGGAAGATTTTGCAAATATGCAAGCTGACTTTGGACTTCAATTGGCACAACAAGGCAGCGATATACGAGAGTTGAAGACAATGGTGGGCCAGTTGTTACAGCATCATCAACAACAGGTTTATTTTTTTAATTTGCATTGATTAGTTTTTACTCTTTATTTGTTTAATTTTACTTTTACTGATTAATGGTTTACTTAATTGAACTAATGATGATTTTGGTATATTATGTAACAAATAGTAGCTTATACGCTGCCTCCGCCATCCCTAGCCCCAGAATAGGAACCACATCATCCAATTCATGTGGTTTGGGATCCTTTCAAACCTGTAGACAAAAAGAAAAAAGCTGTATTGTCCAAATTTCTTAGGGATAGAAAAAGTAAATTGTCTACGGTCAACGGTTTTGATAAGATAAGTAAAGAAGTTTATAATTTATTCTTGGCTAATTGAGGGTGGTTGAATAATGATGTAAGTATAGTTTTCATTAAGCAAGTTGTAACTACTTTGTGCGGGCGAAACCCAAACTTCACTATTATAATTGTTTTGTAGGGAATGGATGTTGTCCTGTATTTCATTAGAAAGAAGATCAATGGTAACTCTAAACTATTTCCATCGAATGTGATCATAGCCAATTGCTTCTTTTGGGTACGTTTAATGTATATGTCATTAATTAACAAAATACAATAATTGTGTACACATTAACACAATATATTTGTTGGATCCGTGAATAATAGGCCTCAATGCAAGGGCGTTATAATAAGCACGTGGTTCGGGATCCACATGTTGATGAGGACATGGAGCAATTTGAGCAGAACATTGATTGGGCGAGTGAGATGAACAATACGCCCTTCAGTGAGTATTATGCGAGGAAAATGCCGCTCGGATCATCATCTTGGGCACACAAGGACATTATGAGTATTAACCATTTTATATTTTTCAATATTACTGTAACTAATTGTAACTAATTTTACTTATAAATTTTAGTTTTTCCAAATTAGTGTAGCTATATATCCCAGTGAATAACAATGGTACGCATTGGTTACTAGCGAAGGTTGATATTCTTAGCTAGCATATTACCCTATACGACTCGGCAATTAAAATGACGCCTAAGTCATGGTTTCAAATAAAGAATGCAAGACCATTGGCGGTGTTGTTCTCGTATTTGCTGATGGTCAACGAATACTACACTCATCATTCGGATCAAACGTTGGACTTAACTCCATTCAGAATGACCCGGAAAGAGGATTCCTCACTCCCACAGCAAATAAGCGAGTAATTTCTTCAATACACATTTACACATTTTTTAGGGTATCAATGTATCTTATTATTTACTTGACCAATTCCAATGTGTTTTTTCAGTGGTGATTGAGGTGTTTATGAGTTGAAGTATATAGAATACCTCATTGCTGGAAGGCCATTTGACTTCAACAGCAGTCGTATTGCTTTATTTAGGGAAAAATATGCTGTGGAGATTTTTCACAATGAGATGTAAAGTACTTATTAGTTTGGTCAATATTGTAATGAATATCAATTTATTAATGGTAAAAAAATGTCAATTGATTCATTTATGAACTTCAAAATTGTATGTAAACAAATATACCAGACCAACAATTTTAAAATAACTTGTTAAAAACAAATTCAAACGAAATACTCTGCTAATACGCCAAGGCACTTAGCAAAGTGGCCGAGTGAAATTCCAGTAAGTTAGTAGCTTAGTGGAATTTCACTCACTATGCCGAGTGCCTCAACATTTTGGCTGTTCTTTATAAAGGCATACTCGGCAAAGTGGCCGAGTGAAATTTAACATAGGGATTTTTTTTTTACGAAATTTGGGTTTAACTTACAACCCAATTAATACAATACCATAATAAAAATGAATATCTATAATGGCATATTACCAGTGCATGTTTGTCGGTTGTGACCAACTGCCCCACATCTGGTACATTTACGATGTGGTCGGTCTTCTCCTCTGGATAGAATCCTTCGAGTCCTAGGTCTTCCGGGAGTACGCCTAACTATTGGAGGGGAGACGATCCGATCAATTACAGCCGGCGATATATGCCAAAAACGTCTATCATTCAGAGGATATATAGTCATTGCGTAGCATTCCCTCCATGAAGAAACACTGTAATATTCAGAACAAAAGTTGTAGGGCGTCAAATTTCTAAATCGACCCGCAACAATTGCATGTATACATGGATACCCATCCATTTGAAACTGCCGACACGAGCATATTTTAGCTTCCAAGTTAACTGTGGTAATGAATTCGAAAGTACGAACTTCAAATTCATACAAACTCAAAGGGATTACAGTGAATCTTCAACATTCGTTTAGCTCTTTGTTAATATCTTTTCAAGCCATGGAGTAACCGGTGTGGAGGCAGCTGCAGATTCATTTCAACGTTCATAAAGCCAGTTTTGTAATAAAGACCTTATTGCCTGGAGTAAAGGTACAAACGGAAGTGACCTAGCATCTCTTAAGACTGCATTCATACTCTCAGCTATATTGGTTGTCATTATGCTGTATCTATTGCCTGGGAAAAAAGCTCTTGCCCACTTATCAGGACTAGTTTCCATGACATATTGATATGCTCGTATATTAATGGCCTCTAGCTTTCGCATTTGCAGCTCAAAGTCAATAGGCAAATAAGCTTTAGCTGTTGATAAAAAGCCATATGGACATGTTTGTTTTTTCCAAAATGCAGTTTCACATTGCAGGTTTGATGATACATGCAATTTCCATGATAAGTATTGGGATATACTAGGGTAATAGCCCTTTCCAAATCCTTATGTCTATCGGTAAAAATGCTAAATCATTAACCTCACCGTAGGCCTCCTTGAACTTTTCAAAGAACCAAGTGTATGATGTTTCATTCTCAATATCCACAATACTAAAGGCTAGAGGGTATATCTACTCATTCCCATCGAAGCATGATGCAATAATTAAAAAACCCTTATATTTTCCTTTTAGATGGGTCCCATCCACAGCTACAACAGGCCTAACCTTATGAAATCCGACAATACTTTGGCCTAAGGCCATGAATAAATATTGGAAGCAGTTGTCATCATCCGTCTTAATATGAGTTATGGTACCCGGATTCTTTGCCTCCAACATTGAACACCACACGGGTAATGTTTTATATGACTCCTCAGGGGTGTCTCTAATACTATTTAATGCATTTTCTCTTACTCTCCATGCTTTGTCATATGTTATACGAACCCCTAGCTCATTGGCAACGTCCAGTACAATCTCTTTTGGTCTATATTGGCGACCAATAACTTGGTACTTAGATCTAATATGATTCCCTATATATTTGCTGCTTGCTTGTCAATGATCTGGTTGACATTGCCCGAGTCGGCTGCAACTGTGATCTTTAAAGACTACCTTTATAGCCTACAACTCTACATTAGAGACCCTAGTGGCACTTACCCGCCATGTACAATTGTCGGAGGTACATCCTACCTTGAACCTTTATGAACAAGACTTCATGACCTTAAATTGAAAATTTTCCTTCATTGCATACATGGCCAACTTCCGTTACAACTCTTTCTTGTTGGCGTATATTTGACCAACCGCTGGTGCATCGCTTGTAAATAGTGAATAATTATTACTTGAACTCGGTTCAATTGTTGACGATGAAGGATGACTAACAAATTGAAATGCACTTACCCTTTCACTTACTCTTGTTGTTTGTGAATTACTTTCATTACGAATAGGTGGAATTGGAACACTATCCATCCTATACCGATTTGATACAAAATGAGCATCACAATTTGCTTCAATTGGAACTTCAAATGTACCATTGACTTCGATATCATCACCCCTCATACTATCATTATCCAATTCGATATCATCATCCAGTGCAATATCATCTTCTTGCATTACTACATTCGTATCATCATCACACTCTAAATCATAATTGTAAAGGTTATACAATCTATCATATTCATCTCTTGTGGACAACATGCGATCAGCCACTGTAATGTCTTCCTTATTGTTCAAATTAAATGCAATATTTTCTTCAATTTCATTATGTGGGATTGAATAATCTTCATTTCCAATTCCACTGCCATTAACATTCACATCCACTATAGGTCTCGACGTTGAAAGTCTATTGCTCCCACTCCGAGAGGCAAATGAAATCGCAGGATCGGAATCTCTTTCTCCAACTGCTGCTGTCTTTTGTAACGGAGTATCTTGTAACGCCTCAACCTCAGTAAATAGTGGAGATGTATGCATTGTATCCACACGAAAATGCTCTTTAAAGAAACACTTCACATCTCCATCATTTTCAATCTCAATGGGATCCAATTTATAACATGATCGAACTGTAAACTTTATTTTGATGCGAAATTGGTTGGGATTTAAACTTCTTGCTTCATATGCTATTTCTAATAACTCATTATATGTGCAGTTCGTGTTTATGAGCCTTGCTTTCATCCTCCCATCCACATAAGTCAAATTCCTTTCGGCATCCATCTCAAACCTTCCATCACAGCAAGTCACAACTATAGTTATTTCTTGCATTAACAACCTACAAATACAAAATTATATAGTTTACTTTTTTGTTCCAACCTTTATTTTAAGAAATCAAAAAATAATTCTTACTTAGCAAGTTGGGCTAGGCAAATTTGCATAGGGACTCGGTAGGCCTGCCTAGACCCTAGGCCAATCTGCCGAGGAAAGTATAAAATGGTATTCCTCGGCAAATTGGTATAGGGACTCGGCGGCCTGCGGAGTCCATAATCAAACCTGCCTAGGAAGATCATTTTATGCTTTCTAGGCGGATTGACCTAGAACCTAAGCAGGTCTACCGAGTCCCTATGCCAATTTGCCGAGGAAGGCACTACAAAGCCAATGCATGCACCATGGGCAGGTTAGCCAAGGCCCTATGCCAACCTGCTGAGGATGCATCCCCACCAATATAATTTCTTCCAAATCTCGTCAATTTTTTTTCAAAAACTCATACATTCCAAACACAATACATCAAAACTACAAAATCAAAAGCAAATACATATACTTATTACTTATTACCTTCCTCAAGCATATTAACGTAAACATAACAAAGTATGCAACTGTAAATTATGAATTTGTTATTACCCTTTTTTACAGCTGATGAGATTTAATGGGAAAAAAGAAAAAAACAAAAAAGCCTCTGAAGAAAAAATAAATCAAAAAGGAATAAGGAATAAATTGCCGAGGTAGACAGAAGAAGGAAGAAGAAGACTGAACTTTTAAAGGAAACCCACAACTTAACATACACAGATGGAAAGAACAAAGTGCTAGATGAATTAACGTGAAATCAATTTTTGTGTACAAGAGAGTTAATGAAAGGTAAATTCGGTATATTGTCTAGATTTTGCAAGAAACATGGATTAGTGGGTATTTTTCCAAATACTGTTATTTTAGCAGTCATTTTACCCAAAAATCCATAAATTAATTATGCCTAATGATCTGCATGTGTTAGTAATTCTGTTAAGTTCTACACAGTATGTATATATAGATTCTTTCAATGGCAAGTCCATTTTTTTTTCAATGGTAAATTCAACGTAGAAATCAGTGTGTATTAACTTAGCTCACTATGTTTCTGCTTCAAAATGAAATAAGGAAATTGATGGATTTAATCACCGATGTGTGCTCCGGAGAAGTTTGTATTGTATTGTACGCAGTTTGATTTTGTGACTATGGTTTCCGTTAATGGGTTTTTCCACTTAAAAATGGCCCTTTTTCAGGCTCTTTCTGGACTCCGTTTCCTCATTTTTGAACAGAGTTTTCTTCAGTACACCAAATTCGAGATTGGTTTCATGATACAGCTCTTTTTTAATATTCAATCTCTGATTTTTTTTATTCTTTTCTTTTGCAGATATACTATGATGACGATTATAAGTTGAACAATTGTTCATGTTTTAACATTCGAGTCTTTTGAGTCAGAAAATCCGCCTGAGGAGCCAAGTTCTGAAATTTTTAGCCCCGAAGCTTGCAAAAACAATGGCTTCCATGGAAAAGACACGTCGAGTTCAGATTTTGTCTTCAAATTTCAGTTTCCGATGTATGAATATTTCAGTAAATGCCATAAACTGAACCAAAATTTTGGAATCTGGGTACAGTTTCTCCAACAAACAACAGTGAGTTAGAGTTTCTTTCTGTTAATAAGTTCAGCCATTTAAATGAAGAACCAGTAGTTACAATCTGCGACATTAATTGCCCACAAACAATTTTCTCTGCCTCCAATTAAAACCTTCTCTACATATCTCTGATTTGATAGAAACGTATTTCTTGACATCGTTCTCCCTCAACAAGCAGAAAAACCCACAACAAGAGATCAAATGGCTAACTAGTATTGTAAGAAAATTTCGAGGATGGTATCTCTGTTCAATGTGGCAGAGAACAGAGGAAGAAAAGGAACAGACGGAGAGGAAGAGGAAGTGGATCTGTAACCAGAAAGGAAACAAAAAGACGAGGAACAAAAAATTATTTTTCCAGCCCTAAGCAGCACACGTGAGATGCACGACTATGACTTCTGTCCACTTGGGTGGATTTCTGTTATCAATTGGACCAAATTAGATGGAATCAGTTCAAGGGTTTTTTCATACCATGTCACCCCCCGGCATCCAATTGAATTTTTTTGACCAATTTTGCTTATACTCACTATTTTGTCTAATTTTTTAATGAAAAGTCAAATATAACTTTAGGTATTTTTAATTGCCGTCTCTTCGTCTCCTTTTTATTATTTTCTTCGTTTTTTTTGCTATCTCTTCATCGTCATCTTCTTCTGCAACATCTTCTTCTTCTATAATTTTTTTTCTTCTTGGTATTCTTCTTCTTTTGCATCATTTTTTTTTTGTTTTTTCTTATTCTTCATCTTCTTCGTCTTTTTCTTCTTCTTGGTTTTTTTTTGTTTTTTTTTTCAAGTTTATGAAACCTCCAATCCTATAAAAACGAAGCACAAAACATCTCTTGCAACATCTCATTCGTCGTAATCTTCTGGGTATTTATCTCCTGAGTCTTTTTCTTCTGGGTTTTTTCTTACTATGTCCTTCATCTTTTTTTTTTTTTTTCATATCTATGCAATTAATTTGTGAGGAATTAATAAGTTAGTAGCAAATTCTCACAAAGTTTTAATGGATATTGAAGAGTTATAAAAACTGAAATTTTGTAAACAAAATTAAAAAACAAAAAGTTCGTCAGGGACGAATTAATTCATCACTGACGAAGTGAGCTTTAAGGACGGGCAAACATTTGACAGTTGTTAAAGCCTACTTCGTCAGTGATGAATTACTGTTTGACGAAGTAAGGGCTTTAAGGACCGGCAAATATTTGACTTTCATTAAAGCCCACTTTGTCAAACTAACAAAGTAATTGACGAAGTGGGCTTTAATGACGGCCAAATATTTTCCGTCCTTAAAGCCCTTACTTCGTCAAACTGACGAATAACTTCGTCACTGACGAAGTGAGTTTTAACAATGGTCAAATGTTTGCTCATCCTTAAAGGTCACTTCATCAGTGACGAATTAATTCGTCCCTGTCGATTTTTTTTTATAAAATTTTATTTTTTTTATAACTCTTCAATATCCATAAAAGTTTATCATGATTTTTTTAATCCTAATCTATTTTTTTCTTTTGTTTTTTCTATAATTTTATTTAAAAATTTCAAATATGTGGCTAAAAAATAGTTTATGACAAATTATAAAAGAATGGACTAAGAAAATAATTCATCATTCGAGGGTATCATTGTAATTTTAAAATAAAATAATTATTATAAAGAAAATTGGCTAAAAAAATTCAAATAGTATTAGACCAGAACATTGAGTCAAAAAACCCTCAGTTCAAGGGGGTAAATTAATGAAATTAAAAATATGAGGCAAAGTATAAAATACACAATAATTCAAGTGGATTGTGTATTTATCCATATTCTCGGTTAACAACTTTCATTACTTTTATGTGGCATGGCATGCAGAAATAATATTTTTATCATGAGAATTTATTAAATATTTATGTAAAAATTTTAAAACATTAAATTAAAATATACTATTAATTTAAACTGTAACAATTTTTAAAATAAAAATAATATGAAAAAAAATATTACTTTAAACAATAATTTTTTTTTTGTCTCTCCCTCTCTTCTATCTTCACTCTTCTCTCTCCCCCTCTCTCTTCAATTAGATAGATTCTAATATGCAATTTGTATAATGAAATTTAGTTTTATTAATTATTTGTATAATGCACTCTGGTTAATAAAGTGATTAATGACTCCCATTTAGTTTTACCATTTTGTACGTTAATATTTCTGCAGTTAAATGCGAGCATCTTTGTGAAGTTCATGGAGCGGGCTGTGCCACATCAATGAGGTAGTTGCAGGATTGAACCATTTTTGTTTTTATGTCAACCTTTTCATTTTTTTTTTGTCCCCAATAACTGTTCTGATGTGCCTATTCTCTCTTTTAAAAGTGAGGATCCTGGGTCCAGTTCTTTAAAACCATTTGATCTGCGGATGCTCTAAAGGTGAGGTTCTGTGTTGGAATGAACTTTCAATTGAATACTTTTTGCAGTTGGATCAAGTCATTTGTTTTTTGTATCACAAAACACTATTGTGGACGTAGAAAGAGTGACTTATCGAAATTAACGCAGGAACATCTAGAGCAGATGATGAGTGGAACGCTAGAGGGGTATCTGGTGAAAGGTAAAATTTATTGTCGTCAATATAATATAGCTGTTCAAATTTGGATTCAGCTTTTTTTTTTTTTTTTGGTAATGAAATTTGGATTCAGTTGCTAGTTCATTAGACTGATAATTTTTATTTACCCTGTCTTCTACTTATTATTATTGTCATTACCATTCACCTTGCGTTACTTATATCCTTTAGTTTTTCAATTTTTTTCCTCTTGTTTAGATGAAACTTTTTCTTTTACAGTATTTATGAAGGTACTAAGGATATTGGAATACACATGTTTCAACAAGCAATGTGTCAGATTGCCAATGCTTTCAAAAGCATTATTTTTCCTTAAAACTTTTGCAGTTGAACCTATTAATCAAAGAGCACCTCTTTTGGATTCTGAAGAGATTCGCTTGCCACATTACTAAATATTTGAGATTAGAGAATTTGAGCTGTAGCATAAAGATTTTATTATTAATTTGCTATCAGTCCATGGCTTACTCCCAAAGAACAAAGATATGACTTAAAAGGATAAGCTTATAGCTTTCAGAGTCCACTGCCATCCTTAATTTCACTGGAATTGAAAATTATACAAAACCCAGAAACATCAACCTACCTCTCAGGAATGACGCTTGAACAGTCAAACCAAACAAAGAAAAATAAGCACTTGGAGGGGAGTATATTTCTTCACATGCACAAGCAAGATAATATTCCTTTTCTCGACAGACAGGAACATATGCCACGATGAATTTTCCTACAAGAACCAGCAGAATGTCAGTTGTAAAGCCAAAAAAAACTGGTTTGTCAAAGTTTGGCAGACCTCTCTAAAGAGAACTTGAAGTTAACATGGTCAAATATTTGGTATAAACTCCTTATGGGGACATAAAAAGAGCATAATAACTGTTGTGATTAGGAAAAAAAAAAAGTTAAAACATATAGAAACTTTTGCTCTTAAGATAAATTTATACTTGTAAAACATCTAAGATCAATGTTCCTGTGAAGCTGCAATCATAGAAACACATTTTTTTCATTGCTAGTATTTATGTAAATACAGACACAACAATCTGCCTCCTCACCAATGTACATATCCAACTAAGAGTATCTTCATGCAATCGATTCCCCCGAAGTTCAAATAAACATAGCCATATCATGCACCACAACTCACTTTATACATCTGTGAACTAATGGCAAGTTCAAAAACCACTTCATTTTTGCAACTTAGGTAGAACTAGACTTTCAGGAGGCCTAAGAAAGTTCAGCGGCTTTCTTTAACTTATAGTTAACATATACAAGTTTTCAAAAAGAGCACTGCGACACTACCTGATTTTCTAAAGTTTAATATATGCCTCCGAATTTCTTCAACTTTTCCCCACCAGCAATTCAATGTATCAATGTGTAGACACACACTGGAAATATGTGGATCATATGCTGCTTTCACAAAATTCTCAAAAATTTGAGGTAGAGATAGTCCAGTTGAGAAACGACCCTTTAGCTAATCAGACATCTAAGCGCATGGTCCAAATTAAGATATAAATATATATAGTTTTTTTTTCCATTGTTTAACATATAACCAAACAACAAATACATTAATTACATTTATTGATAAACAATTTTTTTAAAATACATAAAACATTTAACATCTAATTTTAAGGTTTAGGATTTACAACTTAGGTGGTAGAGTTTAAGATTTAAGGACATGTTTGATATGCAGGATGAGAAAAGATAATATGATAAAAGAATTTTAAAAAAATGCGGGAAAATATAGGAAAGGACAAAGTGAGATTATAATAGTACTATCTTATATTTGGTGCTATCCGGACAAAAGTTGAATTAGATATATGGTGTTTGACGAACACCGAATAGGATTACTCTAGAGATGGCAAAAAGCCCCGTCCCCGCCGGGTCCCGCCCCGAACGGGCGGGGATTCCTAGCTTAATATGGGTGGTGGGGCAGGGACGGGGCAAATTAAATTGCCCCGAGAAGGGGGCTGAGCTAGGTCGGGGAGTATTATCCCTGCTCCAAACTCGTCCCATTATATATATTTATATTATATATTAAATCGTTCATATATTTTTTAAAAGGAAAATACATTCTCTTTCTCTCATCCTCTGTCTCCATTTTTATTTCACAGCCGCCCCTAACCCTTTTGTCTCCATCTCATCTCACTCACCCTCTGTATCTTCTCTCTCACTCTCCAGCCAGCCAGCCACCACCACCACCAAAGTTATACCTCTTTTAGCTCATCAGTAGTACTGGATTCAATCCCACAACAATAACCAGAAGAAAGTGAAAGCTAAAGAGAAAACCAAGATATTGCCTTGAAAGATTGTGACGCCACAACTTGAGTCATTGATGCCAGTGGTGATGGCTCCTGTGGGGCTAATACCAAAGCAACTAGTAGCGGTGGTGTCTGGTATTGTGGTGCTTGGAGTTGTTGTTGTGCCTGGTGTTGTGGTTGGTCGGTTTATTGAAAAAAGAAATTAAGGGTGAGGATGGTTTTTAATAAAAACTATTGTTAATAAAATCTAATGGTGGCACTTTTTTTTGTTAATGCATCATCATTTCTAGGCCAGTAAATTTAAATTTGGTGCGCGTGTTTTGTAAACCATAACACGATGCTTTTCTTGAAAAACCATCCTCGTATTATATAGCATATTTTTTTAGGGCGTCATGGAATGTCAAATATGTAGTAGTGATCGCTCATATATAGCTACAAAAGGAGTTTCAATGGATTTGCTGCCAAGCTCACCACGGAAGAAGCTAATCAAATGGCTGGTAGATGATTCTTCACTTTAATTTCCTCATATTTTTTACATTAATTGCAAACTAATTGACTATGAGTATGTTCCTCCTGAAATATATGTGTGTGTACATATATATAGGAATGAAGGGTGTAGTGTCAATTTTCTCGAACCAAAAGCTAAAGCCCCGCACAACAAGGTCACGGGACTTCATTGGCTTTCCTCAGAATGTTAAAAGAAGTACAATTGAAAGTGACATTATGGCAGGAGATATAGACTAAGGAATTTGGCCGGAATCCGAAAGCTTGAGTAACAAAGGGTTTGGTCCACCACCTGCCAAATGGAAAGGCACTTGCCAAGTCTCTGCCGATTTTAGGTGTAACAGGTACGTACCTATCTATGTAAAACATATTTTACTTTTATAACAATAAAACTATATAAACATGGCAACTGTAGAACTTAAATTAGGTCAAAACATAGCCACAAATTTAATTTGATTTTCTAATAGATTATCCTTTGGTGTTTTTATTCATATTCATTAGTTAATTAAACACGGGGTATAATATTAAATAGCAAAATCATTGGAGAAAAGTATTACCGTACTAATCTTACATTTGGTGATGCGATCCTTCAAGATTTTGACCAAAAAGCTTGCAAAGAATGTGCTCCCAAGGTCTTCAATCTAACAAGATTCACTAAATCTAAGTATCTTGATCCTCTACCTAGTTAAAAAGGAAACAAATATATAAGGAATTGTGACCCTTTACTTAGCAAAACAAAGAACCAACAATATAGATAGAACACAACAAAAAACAAATTTTTGAGTGCTTAAAGGAATTGGCAAAAACCAAGACTAATATTATTGAATAATAATCTGAATAATAATGTGTAAAATTCGTCCATAATAGGGGGTTATAAATTGACCTTTTATATTTCCTACTCCTAGGTAAATTCTAACTAGAATTAAGAAATCTAAAATCTAATTATATTAGGAAACATATTAAAAAGTGATCAGTAATGTGGAAGGGTGTGTTCACACTTCAAAACTAACATATTAGTTTGCCACCTACATAACTAATTTAAAGCAACTAATAAAAATAAGACACTTTACAATTACACGGATTAATGAAATAAAGACGCATTCCCTAATGTAGTTTTAATTTAATCTATTAAGTAAATCATTCCTGCACTCCACGCTCCAAACTCCAATAATGCTTGTTGACTCCATATCTTCAAGCTTCCACGATTCACATTTACAAGTCTTCCACAACATGGGTTGGCCGGAATCTCATCGAAGGTGTGAGTTGAAAGAGATTTCGTGATTCCTATAAAATGAAACATTTTCAACCAAAAAGGAGCTTGGATTTGAGCTAAGGGGGTCTAAAAAGTGGAAAAAGACCCATTTTTATCAAAAAACTGACCGAAAAACGACAAGTTGAGAGAGAGAAGAAATTGAAGAGAGAGAGAGAGTGTGTGTACAAAAAATGAAGAAGAAAAGGGGAAAAAACATAAATGGCCGGTTGTCAGTTTATGTTTTCCAAACTTTTATTAAAAATTACAATTTTACCATTATCTATTTAGAACCAATCTTCTACACCGCAGACCAGATTCACGCATACTAGTCCACGAACTTGTATCGATTAGCCTTATAGAACAACATTAAACTCAAAGTGAAATTCCACATATGATGAAAGATAACTTTTGGACCCACTTAATATACCCCAAAAGTCAAACTTAAGTGAAAATGAAATTTTTCTTGTACAATTCTAAGTACCAATAATTATAAGCACAAAAAACATATTTCATTAATCTCATGAAAGTACTGGGATCATTAGTTAGTTTAAATGGTATAACTAACCATTCATATAATCCATGTTTATTTTTAAAAGAAGTTTTCCATTCAACTTCTTTCATTCTAATTTGATTGTAGCCACTTTTTAAATCAATTCTAGAGAATATAGTATAGCCATATAATTCATCCAATATATCATCTAATCTAGGAATAGGATGACGATAATTTACTGTAATTTTGTTAACGGCTCGGCAATCCACACGCATTCTCCACGTACCATCCTTCTTTGAAACTATAAGAAAGGGTACAACATATGGACTCATGCTTTCCCTCATGTAACCTTTTGCCAAGAGCTCCTCAACTTTCCTTTGAACCTCTTTTTTGTCTCCTTGAGATTACTTTATATGTCGACTAGTTAGCAATGGATGTGTAACACCCCCTAACCGAACCACGTGGGCCTGATTTAAGAGATGCTACTATCAATACTTACGTTGTAAAATAAGACCAATTTTTTCCTCTTTATTTCGATCCATAAAAATAATACTAATTTTAAAACTAAAATAAGTCCAGTAATAATAATATTAATGGTATCTCAAAATCATAACCCACATATAAAGAGAAACTTAACAAATATCTTAGTCTTACAAACTTATTAAATAGAGTATTTGAGATTGAAACATAGCATAGCGGAAGCATCTTATTAACTTGGATCATGCAGATCAACTTAGTCAGACACCTCCTCGTAGATTTCCCCAAGTCCATATTCCACATAATTAGTTTCCAGTGCTATTACCTATACACATAAGCAAATAAAAGTGAGTGACAAAATCACTCAGCAAGTTCCACAGTACACACACATATTCATGGAATGCTTATGCTTGTGCTTGAATCAATGCATTCTTGCCTACTTTTGACAAGATCTTGCATAGTTCAAACTAAAACTACTTTATTTAGTTTGAAAACAAAACCACCATTGTAGGACTTCCATATACATATCCATGGGAGCCATTACGCGTCAGTAATCCATACACATGTCCCTTGAATAGCTGAGCAGCTTATCCCAAGAGATTTCAAATCACAAAGAGGCATATATGCGTAAGTGGAGTAAAAGAGACAACTTGCATCCTAGCCATGCAAATACAAACTGATGCCAATAACTCTGGCCAAAGGGCTATAGCCGTGCCTTTATTGTGATTCTCAATGAGTCCTCTCAAATACACACGTTTGTCTACATGTGCCCATGTAAACCCTACAAACTTTGTCGGATCCATAATAAACCAAGCCTTCTCTTATACGGTTTGATACATGCATGCAAAATCTTAATTTCAAACTTGTCCATATTTGCCTACAAGGTGTTAGTTTGAAAACATATTTTTACTTTTCAATAATTCTTGAAGATGTGCATATGCTCATGCTTACATACTTGTGATCATGCATACTTTATTTTGTAATCCAAGAAACTAAGTGTACATACAGTCATCAATCCATCATAACCAAAACATATATTTCATGGCAAAATATTATTACAAATACCCATAAAAGTTTCGGCTATCAATAATCACAAGTAGTAAATACTATATCATACATACATCCCATATACCATATAGTTCCATAATTTTCCAGCAAACTAATTTGCATAATAATTCATATATATCATGCATACTAAAAATTCCAGGAAACCATATAATCATACTTGCCAAATAAGGCCTCACATGATACAATTTTCAAAATTCTAGCAAGCATTACATCACTTAGAACTATAACGTGATTCCGGAGTAATAATACTTATATAGTTACCCAGAAATTTTGAGCAACACATAATTAGATAAAGGTCAAATAAAAAACAAGTATTTGATGATTTAACAAACCAAAATGACAGAATTTTCCAACAAATAAAAATCCCTTTTAAAAATTGAATTAAAACAATTTTAAACTTAGAAAAATTCTTATTTAATATTAACCCAATCAGGATTAATCAAATCCATTCAATAACATGCATAATCAGCCATGATTTAATGATCAATCAAGATAAAAATTCAATCTTGACACTTGTATAAGGATCGGTCATTAGAGAAAATTAGGATTTAGTGTCTAACTTTGTAAAATTCAAAATTTTCTTTTAAATCTATGTTTTTCGATAAAAAAATAAATAAAACCTTTGCATAGATCAAAATTTCAAGTACACACAAATCTATATTATCATGCATAAATCATCATATCAATCCATAAAAATTTTGGAGAAGAAGAAAGATTCAAAACAAGTAAGAACAAACAACAAATAATTGTGAAACTTGCCTTGAATCTTTAAAAACCCTTGACAAATCCTTGTTTGATCACACAAAATTTTCTCTAAATTTTCTGTAGGAAATTTTAGCACTAAGAGGAGAGGAGAATGCATAATGTGGACTTTTAATTTTTAGACAAAAATCATAGTCAACACTTGCCAAATTAGGTTTCATAGTTTCTGCTTTTACTTTCCTTATTTCAAATAAGGAAAATAACTAGCCACATAATTATCATGAAAATAAAAATTCAAATATCAAACCCACACATAAATGAGTGTCAACCATAAACACACACATACACACGAGAGACTGGGGAACAATTTGCTGAGCTTTGAACCACGTCAAGAGCCTATCATTGTGCATGACATTGTGCCTGATACTCTCAGGAAAGGGAATCGTTGAACCTTGAATCATGTCCACGCAGTGCTTCACAAACTCACACATGTACACAAGCACCTATGTAAAAACTCACAAATGGGCACACCAACAAGCATATTTTGAGGCGGTTATTACAGTTCACCCTCCTAAAAAGAAATTTCATCCCTAAAATTTGTTTAAATAGGAAAATAAACTCGAATACTTGGATTTCATTTCGTCTTTTTGTTCCCATATTGTTTCTTCCACGACATGGTTCTTCCAAAGCACTTTAACCAAAGAGATGGTCTTAGTGCTTAGCACTTGATCCCGTCGATCCAAAATTTTCACCAATTTCTCTTCATAAGAAAGATCTTCTTTTACTTCTAGCGGTTCAAATTCTAGCACATGCTATGGGTCATGCATATACTTCCTCAGCATATATACATTAAACACATCGTGCACACTTGAGAAGTTTGGTAGCAAAGCTAGGATAAGCAAATTCACCAATATTTTCCAATATTTCATAGGGTCTAATGTATTAAGTTTCCTTTCTTATCAAACCTCATAGCACCTTTCATCAGTGCTACTTTTAGAAAGCCCTTGTCTTCCACATCGAAACTGAGATCCTTCCGTTGATTACCAGTAGAACTCTTTTGTCTATCTTAAGCAACTTTCATCCTTTGTCGTATTCTACTTATGACTTCACTCGTCTACTATAAAATCTCGGGTCCAAGTAGCTTTCTCTTGCCTACTTCATCCTAATGAGTCTGAGATTGACACTTTCTTCTGTATAAAACTTCATAGGATGTCATGCCAATAGTTACATGATAACTGTTATTGTAAGCGAACTCCACAAGTGGTAGATGTTTCTCCAAGTTCCCTTGAAAATCTAGCATATAAGCATGTAACATATCTTCAATTGTTTGAATCGTCCTTTCAGGCTGTCTATCAGTTTGAGGGTGAAATGAAGTACTATAGTTCAACCTTATTCCCATAGCCTTATGCAGACTCTTCCAAAATAACGATATGAACCTAGTATCACAATCAGACAGAATCAAAGCTAGAAATCCATGAAGTCTCATAATCTTCTCAACATAAAGTTGCGCCAACTTTTCTATAAGATGCGTCATACATATAAGTAAGAAGTGAGTAAACTTGATGAGTCAGTTTACTAATACCAATATTGTATCATTACCATGTTGGGATAATGGTAATCCTATAGCAAAATCCATGGCAATATTTTTCCACTTCCATTATGAAATTATCAAAGATTTAACCATACCAGAGGGTCTCTAATGCTCTATCTTCACTTGTTGACATGTTAGACATTGCTCCACGGTTCTTGTTATGTCCTTCTTCATTTTGTTCCACCAATAAACTTTAGCAATATCCTTATACATTTTAGTTACTCTAACATGTACTGTGTAAAGTGTACAATGAACTTCCAATAAAATTTCCTTTTTAACCGCTTCAACATTAGGCACATAAAGATGACTTCCAAACTTTAGAGTTTCATTTCCTGCGAGATTAAACTCAGGCCTCTTTCCTTGAATAGTTTCTTCCTTAATCTTCCTCAAACTCTCCTCGTTTTCTTGTCCTTCCTTGATCTTGTCAATCAACGACGGTTGTATCTTGATTATAGACAACATGTATGAATATTGGTTAGAAACTAACTCAATATCCATTCTTTTTAGGTCTTCCAAAATATATAGTTGCATAGTAATTAGATTACAACTAAAACCAACATACTTTCTACTCAAAACATCGGCTGCTACATTGGCTTTTTCAAGATGTTAATTGATAGAAAAATCATAATCCTTAACCAATTCCAACCATCTTCGTTGTCTCATTGTCAGCTCCTTTTGAGTAAAGAAATACTTCAAACTTTTATGGTCAGTGTAAATGTCACACTTCACACCATAAAGGTAATGTCTCCAAATCATCAATGCAAAGACGACAACAACTAACTACAAATAGTGTGTCGGGTAGTTACATTCATACGGCTTTACTAGAAGCATCACTATAGATCATGAAGTCTTTTCTGTTAGGTATAGTGAGTATAGGGGCCGTAACTAGTCTTTCTTTAAGTTCCATGAAACTTTTCTCACAAGCTTCAATCCAAACGAACTTCACATCCTTTTTCAACAATTACATCAATGGAATAGTAATCTTTGAAAAAACTTCAACAGATCTTAGGAAACTTTGAACTTCTCCTACATTTGTCGGTCTTTTCCAATCATGTACAGCCGCAACTTTACTTGGTTCTATTTGTATTCCTTCCTTAGACACAACATGACCTGAGAAAGAAATCGTCTCAAGCCAGAATTTGTACTTTTTGAATTTAAAGCAGAGTTGCTTCTTACTTAACCATTGTAACATAGCTTTTAGGTGTTCTTCATGCTCATCAGCACTCTTGAATTAAACTAGTACATCATAAATTTATTTAGATAGTCATTGAACAATCAATTCATTAGATCGATGAAGGCAGCATATGCATTGGTTAGTCAAAATGGCATGACCAAAAACTTTAGCGTCCATATCTTGTTCTGAAAGCACTATTCGGTACATCTACCTTTTTTATCTTCAATTGGTGATAGCCAGATCACATATCTATCTTTGAGAACACGCTAGCTCCTTGTAATTGAACTAACAAATCTTCAATCCTCGATAACAGGTACTAAATTCTTGATCGTCACATGATTCATACAAAAAATAATATAAAAATCTTCAATCTTCTTGACATGAACAAATCTTCAATCCTCTTGACACACAATTTGAGCTCAATTTCTAGACAAACAATCCATACCAAAAATAATATCAAAATTATACATATTAAGCACAATCAAATTCACAAGTATTGTGTTGCTTCCAAGGGAAACTTCATAATACTTAAACACAGAATTAGCACACATACTAACACCTGACGATATTGTCACATAAAATACAGAGCCTAATCTTGACAGTTTCACCATCATCTTAGACACGACTTAGCTTGATACAAACAAATGCGTTGATCCCAAATCAAATAGAATGTAAGCTCGAGATTACTCAATTGAACCATACTTGCAACAATAAAGGGGTCGTTCCCTACTTCATCATTAGTCAGTGCATACACTCATCCTTGAGTCAGTTTCTACTCTTTGGAAGCCTCCGGATAATAGCAAACCATGTGTCCAGTCTTTCCGTACCTAAACCATACGTCAGTCTTCTTGAAACACTCTCCAGAATGATACTTCTAGAATATAGTACATAATGGAAAATCCTTCCTTTCACCATTAGACTTGTGCTTCTTATCTCCACCCTTGCATCTAGGTTGTTTCCTCTTGTTATTCCAAGACTTTTTTTCATTGTTCTCTTAGTCTCAATCATAGAATTATCCTTGGCTATAATTTGCGCCCTTTCTAATACCTCAATATAGATACCAAGTTATAGTATAGCTACAACTTTGTAGAGACCAGGTTGCAAATCCACTTCAAAGCATCTCGTCTTACATTCTTCAGTGTCCACCAAGTGCGGTGCATACCTTGACAACTCATAATATTTTACTCATACTCCACAAGTGACATATTTCCTTGAATCAAGCGAATGAACTCCATTTCCTTCTCTTTTTCTTCACAAATGGAAAGTACTTTTCCATAAATTACTTCTTAAACCTTTCCCAAACCATTGAGTTTTTAGTAGTATTGTAGGATCTTTTCATTAAATCCCACCAATGACTTGTGGTTTTTCTAAGCATAAATGTAGCACAAGTAACGTTTTGCATCTTGGAACACATTATTAACATGAAAATCTTCTTTATCTTCCTTATCCATTCTTCAATATGCAATGGATTTGAAGATATTTTTCAATGGATACTAGTTCCACTACACTCATAATCCCATTTTAATGCACTCGGTTTTGTTCAGCCACATTTGTTATTACTTGAAGGAAGTTTTGCATCAATGCTTGAGCATTAGTTGTAACAACCCCTTGCCCACACCTAGGTTCTTGAACAAGTTGTGATTACCGTATTTTTTTTTTCTTTTAAATTTGATTTGCTTAAAACGTCTTTAGATAAAGCCACGATAAAACCAAAAACTTTTCTTTACTCTTTGAGATCGTGTTGCAAACCACACCATAAACAGCAATATTTTAAAATAAACCAAAGTATACACACCCATACCATAAAGGAAAATAGTATGTAAAATACTTAATATCTTCACCCCAAAATACCAAATCAAATGTAGAAGAACATAGTACTACGCTGTACCCTCCAGTCCGCACTCCGTCAAGTCTTACTGTGAAGCTTTGGACTTACCTGTCACATAGGACAAACAACTGTGAGTGAAAAATACTTAGTAAACAACTCATATACATATGTCAATGCCATGTAGTGTACAACCATACACCTCAAATTATTATTTTTTCCTCTTTATTTTATAACTAGATAGTTCACTCTCTTTTCGCATTTCGTGCAACCACACGAAAACCGACGCTTCTATTGGTATGTGAATAAACCACCGTTCTAGGGGACCCACCTCTATGTGTGGTCAATGATTCACAAAGCTATTAGAATAGGGTTTAAAACCATGCACCACCTTCACCTGTGCAACCATTTTGAAAATCACAAACCCTCAAGGAAAAATTCATCATTTCACATAAAATAATGAACCTCATGAATTGCTCTTTGCAAATGAATTCTCATACACAATACATAAGTACAATCAAGCAATGTTATAAAATGCATAATTACCAAACCATCCAAGCTATCTCGATAATTACTAGGATAACCCTCGAGTATATGGAAAATTACCGAAATACCCCTCAATAGTTAAATGGCTAATTACCATCCCACCCTTAGTTAAGTAACAGTCAAATAATAATTATCCAACCAGATACATATATACAACCACTTCAGTACATAGATACATATCCATCCATATAGATATTTATAAATACATGTATAAAAAATACACATATATAAATACACATTCATATACATATATATATATATATACACACCCACATATGTGTACACATATGTCATACACATATACATTATTACATACACATACACTAATACATAAGTATACCTATATGTATATAATAAATTAATACTCATTTTAATACATAAATAATTATTTATACACATGCACTTATACAAAATATACTTATGCATATTTAAGAAATACATACATAATTTATATGTATTTTGTAAAATATAATTATATTTACAACTATACAAACAAGTATATAAATAAATAAATTACTAAAAATATAACTAATGGTAATTGAATATATATATATATATATATATATATATATAGATATCTATTAATAAATAAGTAACTTAATATATACATAATAAAATAATTTGGAAATTAGAAAAGACCACAGTACCGCTCCAAATTCTAATATTTTCAATTTTACCCCTCATATGGAAAATAACAAAAATACCGTCAATAATTTTGAAATTTCCAATTATATCCCTAATGTGTGAAATGACCAAAATGCCCTTGACCCTTTTTGAAATTCCGTTAATATCCCTTACATGCAAATAGCCAAAATGCCATTAAATATCTTCAAAAATCCCATTTGTGTCCCTTGCATGCAAAATGACCCAAATATCTTTGAATTTTTTTTAAGTTCCCAAAATACCCTTACTATGTGAAAAGACCAAAATACCCTACACATGTAAAAATTTCACATAATCACCCTATGCATTATCGTCCACTATAAATAACCAAAATCAATCAATTTCACACATTTCCATCAAATTAACAAGGGTTTATGCATTAATCCACAATCAATTTCAATTAAAACCACTTTAATCCAACCAATTAATGCATATTTCAACAAAATCTCAAAACCCTCATCAATTGGAAGTTTTATTATATGCTCAATACACATCAAATTAAACATAACCAATCATTAAATCATCAATACCTAGCATGATTCCATCAATTAATCAAGTAAAACACATGAATCGCATGAAAAATCAAAGAGAAATAGTTGCCTACCTCTCATCCAAGCAAGAAAGTACTATTTCCAAGCCTTGAAAATCAACACAAGCTTTGCCAATGAACTCCTCTTGATGGTTGACCACTAACTCTTAAATTTCCCTTGAAAATTCTTTGAAATTTACAATTTTTCTTAGTTTCTCTCTCTAAAATTTTGGTGTTTCTCTCTTTAGAACGAAAATGGACCAAATCTCAATTCGAAAATGAGGAAGAAGGATCGGTTAACACCAGCAAAATGCCAATTGGTAACTTCAAAATAACAAATAAAATAAAGTAAAAAGTAAAAAGATATTTACTAAAACATTAAAATAATGAATAGTGAAAGTTAAACTTGGTCAAACTTTGACCAAGGATAAAATGGGTAGAAAAAGTCCCTCGACTCCTCATAAGGGACTCTCGGCCCTTATAAAATGCATAGAGAATTTAGAAGCTGCTTTTTTAGGTAAAAAATGCAAACCACAATAAAACCGAAAACGCATTTGGAAATCGACAATTTCAAAAATAAAAACTTAGTTATTACAACTCCCCCCCTTAAAAAAATTTCGTCCCCAAAGTTATATGTAGGGAGTTAGAGTTCTTCTCGAACAACAATGGGTACTTAACTTTCATCTCATCCTCAAGCTTCCAAGTTGCTTTTTCCACAGCATGATTCTTCCAAAGGACTTTGACCAATGGAATCGCTCGATTCCTAAGAACTTGGTCTTTTTGATCCAAAATCCTCAATGGCTTCTCCTCATACGTCAGATTCTCGCAGACCTTCAAAAACTCATATTCGATGACATGAGAAGGGTCATGCACGTACTTTCGCAACATTGAATTTTTTTCTAAACCTCAGCACACCTTTCAGAGGCGTAACTTTAAGAAATATTTTCTTACCGACCTCGAACTCAAGATCCTTCCACTTCGCATCTGCATAGCTCTTTTATCAGTCCTGAGCTATCTTCAGCCTTTGTCAAATTTTGTTGATGATGTCACTGGTCTGCTGTAAAATCTCCGATCCAAGCAACTTTCATTCATCAATTTCAACTTAATACGATGGAGACCTGCACATACGTCCATACAAAGCCTCATATGGAGCCATTCCGATAGATACATGAAAGCTATTGTTGTAAAAAAACTCTACCAGCGGTAAATGCTTTTCCTAGCTTTCTTCGAATTCTAGAATACAAGCTCTCAACATGTCCTCTGGAGTATGAATCGTCTACTCTGACTGACCATCCGTCTAAGGATGAAAAGCTATACTGGAGGTTAACTTTGTTCCTATAGCTTTATGTAAACTCCTACAAAAAGACGAAGTGAACCTTGGATCTCAATCCAAAATAATCGAAACAGGCACACGATAAAGTCGAATGATCTCATCCAATATAACTAAGTAAGTCTCTCCATCGAATGAGTCCTTCGCGTAGGTAAAAAGTGAACTAACTTTGTCAATCGATCTATACTTACCCAAATTGCATCGTTGCCTCACTGGGATCGCGGTAATCCCACAACAAAATCCATCAATATACGCCCCTACTTCCACTCTGGAATCAACAACGGTTTTAGCAAACCAGAAGGTTTTTAGTGCTTGATCTTCACCTACTGACAAATCAAACACTGATCCACAAACCATGCAATGTCTTGCTTCATGCCAGCCTACTAGAAAATGTTGGAGACGTCCTTGTACATCTTAGCAGACCCAGCGTGAACTGAGTAAGGTGTACAGTGAGCCTTTACCAAAATTTCTTTCTTGATGTCCTTAACATTTGGCACACACAAGCGCGAACCAAACCTTAAAGTTCCATGTTCAACGAGATTGAACTCTGGTTTCTTTGCTTTGAAAACATCAATTCTGCTATTCTAAAGATTTGCATCGCTAGTTTGTCCTTCCCTTAACTTGCCTACGATCGAGGGTTGAAAGACGCCATCATAAATGAACACTGGTTAGTAACCAATTCAATGTCCAAACTCTGTAAATCCTTCAGAATACGAGGTTGAGAAGTGATCAGACAACCTCTAAGCCGCGCATACTTTTTCCTCAACGCATCAGCCGTGATGTTTGCCTTGCTTGGATGATAGTTGATAGTACAGTCATAGTTCTTGACTAACTCCAACCATCTCTGTTGCTCATGTTCAACTTTTTCTAAGTGAAAAAGTATTTGAGACTTTTATGATTGGTGTAGATGTCTCACTTCACTCCATATCGGTAATGATGCCAAATCTTTAGCGTAAACACTACAGCTACTAACTCCAAATCGTACGTAGGGCAGTTCTGCTCATACGGCTTCAACTAGCGCAAAACATACGCAATCACTCTACCAGTCTGCATGAGAACGCAACCCAGACCGTTTTCTGAAACTATCCTCGCAGTTTGACAAAGTAAGAACAGGTGCAGACTAGTTTCTCCTTCAACTCCTAGAAACTTTTCTCACACTCCTCTGACCGAATGAGCTTGTTTTCCTTCCTCAACAACTGCATTAGTAGCAACACAATCTTCAAAAACCACTCCACAAACTGATGATAGTAGCCTACCAAACTAAGAGAACATCAAATTTCTCTGACATTTGCAGATATTTTCAAGTCCTGAATTGTTACAATTTCACTAGGATCCACGTGTCCTAAAAAGCCAATACTTTCAAGCCAAAATTCATTCTTCTTGAACTTGGCGTACAACTGCTTCTTGCATAAACGTTGCAGTACTAATTTTAAATGCTCTTCTACTTAGCTACCGTCTTGGAATAAATAAGGATGTCATCAATAAACACCACCACAAATTAATCTAAGTAATCATGAAAAACAAGATTCATCATATCCATGAACACTGTTTGTACACTCATTAGTCCAAATGACATTATACCTCATGCGAAATGCACTCTGCGGTATGTCCTCCTCCTTGATCTTCAACTGATGATAACCAGAACGAAGGTTAATCTTTGAAAAGATACTCGTTCTTTACAACTGATCGAATAAAACGTCAATCCTTGGTAGCGGGTACTTATTCTTGATCGTCAGCTTATTGAGCTCTCGACAATCAATGCACAAACGCATTGAGCCATCCTTCTTCTTTATGAATAGAACTGGTGTTCTCTAAGGCGAAATACTAGGTTTAATAAAACCTTTGTCTAGCAGATCCTGTAACTTCTCCTTCAACTCTTTAAACTCTGTCAGAGCCATTCGATACGGCACCTTATAGATAGGTGTAGTCCCTAGTACTAAGTCAATCGTGAACTCCACCTCATGATCTAGTGGTAACTCTGGCAGCTCTTCTAGGAAAATGTCCAAAAAGTCACAAACAACTTCAATATTTTATGGTTCAAAAGTATTTGATTCCTTATCAACCACACAAACAAGGAACACCTGACACCCTTGACGCAAACACTTAAAAATTTACATCGCCGATAGAAATTTAGGCCACGACTTAAATGTCGAACCTACAAACTCAAACCTCTGGCCATCTACAGGGTTAAACCGAACTTTCTTCTCTTTACATTCAATGCAACCTCAAACTTAGATAGCCAATCCATACCGAAGATCACATCGAAATCTGACAATTCCAATGTGATCAAGTCGGCACGTAGTGTCTCGTTACCAAGGCACACAGCACAATCATCAAGCAAAAAGGAAGCAGACATACACACACCTGAAGGTGGAGCAACACACAAACCACAATCAAGACTAACAGGTCTTCTAGCCAATTTAGTTTTAAACTAACTAGATATAAATGAATGCGTAGTACCCGAATCAAACAATACAAATGCACTCAAACCATTCAAAGTAATGGTACCTGTAACGACTGTGGCATTTTCCTTCCCCACCTCCTTCTTGGTAAGCATAAACACACGACCCTGGGTAGGCTATTGCGTCCTCCCTACTTCTGGACAAATCCTCCTTATGTGGCCAGGTTTGCCACAACAGTAGCATACTCCAGCCTTCCCTAGTACTTACTAAAATATTGCCTCCCACATTTACCATACTGCGGAATATAGGTCGGTTGTCAATCGCCTTAAACTTCTTGTTGTTGTTGTCGCTACGGTTACCACTAGACCATGGTTTCCCATCAAAGTTTCACTTTTACTAGAAGCTTCCCTTCTATTACTTCTTTGTAGGATTAGAACTTCCTCCTGCAGACCTACCTACCTCTGGAGCAGGCTCCTTTCCAATCAACTGCACTGGCTACAACATCTCTGAATACATAGGGAACCGAAACAAGGCGATAGCATTATAAAGCTCGGGTTACAGTCCCTTCTCAAAGCGTCGAGCTTTACTCTCCTCGGACTCAACCAGGTGAGGCGTGTAACAAGAAAGTTCGTCAAACTTCCTCTTATACTCTACCAGGGAAAGATTTCCCTACTTCAAGCTCAAGAACTCAGCTTTCTTTTCCTCCCACTTGATCTGAAGAAAGTACTTTATGTAAAACAAAGTCTTGAATTGCGTCCACAGTATTGGACTTTCGTTAGCATAGTAGAATCTCTTAACCATATCTCACAAATGATAGCTCCCTCCAAATCCCTGTGCACCCAACTACATCATCATAGTCTGCTGCTCCTCTTGATCCTCATCGAACTAATCCAAATACCACATGCACATGTTATGTCGATGATCAGCCTTCATCTGCTCAAACCTCTGGTAGTAATATATTAATACCCTCCACTCGGTAGAGGTATCATTGTAGACTGACCTCACAGGAACATAGCCATATCCTGTCACATACCCTTCTGCTTTCGATGAACAAAGTCCCCATCGAACTCGATGTCCCGATATCCTCCCCTAGAGGTAGATGGAATATCCCCTCGGTGTGACCTCCTCATCGAGTGTGGTCCTAAAGATGGTACCCTCATTAAGGTCACTACATGTACAACCAGTGGCTCCTGCACTGGTGTACAATATCTTCCACAAATAATACATGAAGCACGACTGAACAACTGGCCCATCTAAGAAACACAGTAACGTAAAACAAATAAACAAACATGCAATACTAAACATAAATCCAAAAGACAGTATCGTGTAGGTGGACACTGGAGCATCAACAAGTACATGTTCAAAAACCTAGGGCTCTGATACCAAAACTTTAACACCCCCTTGCCCATGCCTAGGCTCTTAAGTAAGGTGTGATTATCGTATTTTTTTTTTCTTTTAAATTTGATTTGCTTAAAACGCCTTTGGACAAACCCACAATAAAACCAAAAACCTTCCTTTACTCTTTAAGATTATTGTGCAAACCGCACCATGAATAGTAATACTTTTAAATAAATTAAAGTAAACACACCCACACTGTAAAGGAAAATACATAATATCTTTACCCCAAAATACCAAATCAAATACGGAAGAACATAGTACTACGTTGCACCCTCCAGTTCGCACCCCGCTAATTCTTAATGTTAAGCTTTAAACTTACCTGCCACACAAGACAAACAACTATGCTTTTGTTGGTACATGTAGATGAACCACTGTTCTGGACGACCATCGCTATGTTTGATCAATGACTCACAAAGCCATTAGAATAGGGGGATTTAAAACCATTCACCTTCACTTGTGCAACCATTTTGAAAATCACAAACCCTCATAACCCATCATTTCATATAAAATAATAAACCTCATGAATTGTTCTATGCAAATAAATGTTCATGTCACAATGCATAAGTACAACCAAATAACACAATAAAATGCACAATTACCAAACCATCCTATCCGACAGTAGTAATTATTGAAATGTCCCTGCTCAAACTAATGATTCCAAATTGCCAAACACACTAATGTAACTACTGAAATGTCACTGGCCATCTCAATAATTATCAAGATAACCTTCTACTATATCAAAAATTACTGAAATATCCATCAATAGGTTAAATGACTAATTACCATCCTACCCTCGATTAAGTAAGAGTCAAATAATAATTATCCACCAGATATATACATACAACTACTTCACTATATATATAAATATTCATCCATACACATATTTATAAACTCAATTATAAATACACATATATATATATGTATAAATACATATATAAAAATACACATTCATATACATATATATATACATAAATACATATATATACACTCATATATGTATACACATATTTCATACATATATACATGCACACAAGTACAATTTATACATATACATAATTATATACACATACATCAATACATAAGTATACCTATATGTATATAATAAATTGATACTAATTTTAATATATAAATAATTATTTATACACATGCACTTATACAAAATACATTTATGGATATTTAATAAATACATACATAATTTACATGTATTTTGTAAAATGTAATTATATTTATAACTATACAAATAAGTGTATAAATAAACAAATTACTAAAAATATAACTAATGGTAACTGAATATATATAAATATATATCTATATAAATAAATAACTTAATATATATAATAAAATAACTTGGAAATTAGAAAAGACTACAATACCCCTCTAAATTTTAATATTTTTAAGTTTATCTCTCATATGAAAAATAATAAAAATACCCTAAATAATTTTAAAATTTTCAATTATATCTCCAATGTGTCAAATGACCAAAAGGCCCTTGACCTTTTTAGAAATTCCACTTATGTCCCTTACATGTAAGTAACCAAAATGCTGTTAAATATTTTCAAAAATTCCACTTGTGTCCCTTACGTGCAAAATGACCTAAATACCTTTGGAATTTTCAAAAATCCCCAAAATACCTTTATTATGTGAAAAGATCAAAATGCCCCTTACATGTAAAAATTTGACATAACCACCTTAGGCGTTGTCGTTCCCTATACATAACCAAAATCAATCCATTTCACACCATTCCATCAAATTAAGAAGAGTTTATGCATTAATCCACCATCAATTTCAATTAAAACCACTTTAATCCAACCAATTAATGCATATTTCAACAAAATCTCAAAACCCTAATCAATTGGGGATTTTATCATATGCTCAATACATATCAAATTAAGCATAATCAATCATTAAATCATCAATACCAAGCATGATTCCATAAATTAATCAAGTAAAACACATGAATTACATAAAAAATCAAAAAGAAATAGTTGCCTACCTCTCTTCCAAGCAAGAAAGCACTCCTTCTAAGGCTTGAAAATCAGCACAAGTTTTGCCAATGAACTCCCCTTGATGACCAGCCACTAACTCTTGAATTTCAATTGAAAATTATTTAAAATTTATAATTTTTCTCACTTTCTCTCTCTAAAATTTTGGTGTTTCTCTCTTTAGAATGAAAATGGACCAAAGCTCAATTGGAAAATAAGGAAGAAGGGTCGGTTAATATTAGCAAAATGCCAATTGAGAACTTTAAAATAATAATAAAATAAAGTAAAAAGTTAAAATATATTTACTAAAATATTAAAATAATAAATAATGAAAGTCAAATATAGTCAAACTTGATCAAGGATAAGTAGAAAAAGTCTTTCGACTCCTCATATGGGACTCTTAGCCCTCACAAAATATCCAGAGAATTCGAAAGCTGATTGTTTTGGCAAAAACCTTAGTTATTACATTAGTTCCTTCACTAGGACTTGCTGGTCTAAGTAGTCGCACCATCTATAGAAAGAAAGCACATATAGCTTAAACATAATCACCACTTCATGTTACCACAAGGATACTTATACAATATATATATATATTTTAAAACAGCCATACATAATTTGTACATATTCAGATAAAAAGAAAATAATCATACTTTATTAAGAAACCAATAACATTTAACTATGCTTATCACATCAAAGTGATTCAAGTCAACACATAAATAACTAAGTACCTGAAAAGAAAGCTCCAACTTAGTTTAAGAAAAATAAATCATAATACCTACTTCTCACTCGAAGAATCACCATAAAACTCATCACTATGATAATGAGGTGGAGTCTCGAGGTCCTCATTCTCATCATTATTAGAATCCTGATAATCCTTATCGTTCACTCTAGTACAATTCATCTCAAAATTCATATCCTCTAGAACTCCTCTAAGCCTTTTCTTAGTACTTTGAAGTTTAGTATCAAATGACGAGCATCGGAAATGGTTGAAGTCTTTTTTTTCCTATTCCTTCATGATCTTTCTTCTCACTACTTTGTCATGCTTAAGCATCTCTTCTCATTCCTTTTTATAGTCCTCTTCACTATTCAACTAGACTGGTAGAGATTCTCCTTCGTCAAATGGTAGTGCATCTTTAAATTCATACATGTACTCCAAGACTAAAATTTGTTGTTCTTCATTAATCATTGCATTGAATGTGGCATCTCATTTGTGCTTGTTATCCTTCAAGTCATCCTCTCGGTCAACTTTCTCTGAGTCTCTCTCACAACGATTGGATCATCCTTCGAACCTTTTTTAGAAGGTTCATAACGTGACTCAGCATTACTTACCTCATCACGAGATCAAGCAAACATTCCTACCATCTTTACGAAAATAAAAACACACAGTCCCAATAAATATTCATGTAAAGATAATTACATAAAACAAACATCACTATAAGAAAAATTTAAATTAGTCACGAACTAAAAAAACATACTTAATAATTAATTAGTTACGGTTTTTTGTACCTTAATATCATATAGCAACGAATTTTTTTTGTAGATCGTTCGTGACTAAAGGACCGTAATAGATTAGTAATAAGTCACAAAAATTATCATTTCGTGACTAAAGAAAGCATCTTTAGTTACGACACATGTTTTGTAACTATACAATACACATTTACTTATAAAAATTATTGTTACTAATTGACAATTTTTTTTGTGACTGAATAATAATTTCGTAACTAATTTGAACCTAAAATGTTGATCCAATTGGTATTTAGTTACGAAATCATTCTATTAGTTACGACCACTCTTTTGTTGATATTTGATTAATTATTACCAAAATCACAATTCATAACTACATATTAGTTACAATTTTATATGCGTGTGTAAATTCTAGCTACAGTTATGAATTTCGTAAGTAAAATTTTAGTTACAGAAATGTAATTTGTAACTCTTGTATCTTTAATAACGATTCTTTTTTGTCATTAAAATATAAAAAGTTACAATTACGATAAACATATCATTTGTTACAAACACTTAATATTGTCGGTATTTGGATTATAGTTACAATAAAAATATGTAAGTGCTTAATAATAGTTACACTTGTCTTTGTAACTATTCTTTTAAAAATTGTACAATATCCAATTTAATTCATTAAATTAATTTTTAATAAACTAATATTGGTATACCTGTCAACTACATATAACATGACACTAGATACTATAAATTTTCATTAAATTAATTTTTAATAAACTAATATTGGTATACCTGTCAACTACATATAACATGACACTAGATACTATAAATTAATCACACAATGCATAATATATAGACCATACTTAGATTGATAAACCAAAATATTGTCATCATCTACATTGTCTGCTAACATCATGGATCATGCAACACTTAGCTTAATATATTTAAGCATCAAACATGCCTAATCAGCCTAATTGAGTGTTCAATTCACAGCACAAAGGCCTAATATTAATGATACCTGAAACTGACTTGATAAATGATCCAAAACACTCCTGTTGGGCATATATTCATATATAAGCAGACGCTGGATCCCTCTTTCATCATCCTCGGCACAATAGCCTAGTAGTTTGACAAGATTTGGATGTTCAACAACTCCTAAAACATTAACTTCTTTCACCCACTCTTTATGGCCCTGTAAAAGAGGAGATGATGTAAAAACAAGCGTGTAAAATGATAAGAAGTAGTTCTGCATACAAGGCAAATGAGAGTAAAAGTTAAAGTTATCGAGGCATCCTTTCTTTCCCTTCAGAAACTTTGATGACCTCGCTGGTTAATAATGCTATCTTGCTTTCAAATTTAATATAGTAGCCCAAACAACCATTTACATTTTCAACATACCAGACGCACGCAACATTAGAAGGAACTTTTAAAATGTAACAATGCATGCAATGATTACAAGGGTGATGATATACTTTCCAAGTTTCAGACAACTTATAAGTTTATCAATCTCTTCACAATATATATTCTACTCACCTAGCTTTCTCCGTTTAAACCACAACTCAGTTTTCAAACTTATTCATATTGTTGTCTTTTAGTAATTTGTTATTCCAAACACTAGCTTTTCTATGTAAATCATTTATCATCACTACTTTTTCCCTTTTCAGTTCAAAGCTTATGAGTAGCGCAGGAAGCAAAGCAAAGAAAGGGGAAGCAATTGCCAATTTTGTTTATTAATATCATACACATACACGACATACATACATGAGTTATCCACCATTTGAGGGTCTAAGGCAACATAAAATATATTAAAAGGCAAAAATCAAATAACAATATTTAACCAACTACAAAAATAAATTCCTGGTTTTTTTTTTCTTTCCTAGACATAGATGAAACAACTTCAACCCAAAAGTGACAATGTTATCAACCAAATCTCTACTTTAGCCTCACAATAATTGTTCTAAGTTTCTCTTTGACACTAGTAAAAGCAATCCTCTTTTCTCTTTACCAAGTTCTCAACTATATGCAAGTAAACAACAAAGAGGTCTTAAAAGAATCAGCAATGGAATATTTGTTATGAACATTAAAACATTTGAAGATACGCACAAAAACTAAATTTAAAGGTAAAAGGTAATAAAAGTAAATGGCCATATTCAATGGAGAATTCTTGCTCATTGTTCTAAATCAAAATTAAATATTTTTACAATTGTTTAGTAAGAAAATCCACATTATGATCATTCAAACCTAATACACAAACATCAAATTTTGAGGTGTACTTACTCTGTAGAGCTCTGTCCAAGCAGCTGCCATGGAAAATCATAGATATCCTCAGAACATCATCAAGCAATCAAAACTTCATAACCAGCTTACAAAAATATTACTGAAACAAGTAATATAAATTGTTCAAGTCCGCAGCCGAAGAAGTTAATCTAAATGTAAAAATAGTAAGAAAAAACAAGACTCATTTAATATATTGTAATAAAACACATATTTTAAATATTTTCTACATGTGAGCATGCTTGTGTCAAACTGCCACTTAATGAACTACAAAATTTCTTATGCATGAAGTTAAGTTGCATCCATTTGATGCATCATCTTACCCTCACTAACAAATAAACAAACTAACAAAAAACCTATAAACTATGCATACCTCTACCTGAACAGCAGCGGCATTCTAAAACAACCTAATAGAGTAAATAAATTTTAATTCCTCTTGTTAACTTAAATATGTTTTGTCAAGTATATATATGTAGGCGAAAGTGGTACATATTGCTGCTGTAAATTTGAAACAACTATGTCCATGTAGGTCATTCATACCTAGTAAGTACTTGGAAAATTTTTGGTCTATGCCCATCTCAACGGCAAGTTGTTTTCCTCATTAAATTTACGAATCTCCCTCTGCTTAACCTGCAAATTAAACAATATTTGTCACAAATTGATGTAAATATTGGAATATTTATCTTAATGTAGAAATTAAAAGATGAAAAAAAATTGGAGAGATTTTGTTCTAGAAACCTCGGATGATAGGACCAACTGAGAAACAATAGTTGGACATAATATAATATTACCTTGACAGGCTCTAGAAGTTTTGGGTCGTGTGAAGGTACTTGACAATCCAGGTCATGACACTGGCCGTAGTGTCTTCAGCAATAAAAAGCACTCCAATTATGTTATCCGCCATTCGTTCATCGCTTAAGACTTGACCTTTTTCATCCTTTGAGTTGAGTAGGCAACCTAACAGATCCTTTTCAAGTAACCTCTTCTCCTTCTTCTCACATGTTATATCATTCAGAATCTTACTCAGCCCTTTTCTTGCCTATATATTTAGATTGATTTTAATTAAAACCAACCAAATTGGAATCCATTTGATTATTTATTATAATATATCCAACACTTACCAATAGCGCCTTCTTGTATGGAGTTCCTGGAATATTTGTAGAGAAGGAATTGTAGCCCTTTATCCACTATGTCGTAGTTCTTGTTGAGCTCATCTCTATAACGGGCTTCCAAATGGCCAAAAACTGCTAGTATATCAACTTTAAAAGAATACTGCAAATGGTTCCAATGGAGGACATGTCAGTGGAAACAAGAAGAAGAACCAATTGATAATGTGATTACTACAACTTTAATTTAGATACCCTATTTGTTTATATCTGGGAATATAAATTTGTGGGATGACGTTTTCATGAATAACCACATTTAGAAAATAATGTTATTAAAAAATAAACCAAGTCAAAAGGAGTTTTGAGAGAGCTAGCACAGAGCAATCATTTTCTTATATAAAATTGATCCAATCATTTGTGTATTACTCTAGAGCAATTTAACAGTAACTTACTCCAAAGTAAACTCTAGAAAGCAATTTGCTTTTCTAAATTGTTTTTCTGTCCTTGGTAATCACATCAATTTGCTGTGATTCAACAGCAATTTACTCTAGAGTAAACTCTAAAAAGAAATTTGCTTTTCTAAAAAGAAGAAAAAAAACCAGACATTTTGATTGACTCATATAATGTAATACCAACTTCTTCACTGAATAATTGAAATTTATCTACATGTTCAGAGACAACTCAATCAAGCTAACAGGAATACATAAGAAAAGAGTTGGAAAGCATGAACTTGCAGTCAACTAAAATGGTGAATTCAATTTTAGGAGAAGCAAAAGCTACTCACAGTTAAAAAGAAAGAAAATTTCATTTCATATTAGAGTCCGGGAGAGGTGCAGCAGAGTGTACCCTGTGAGATTGCTCGGCAACTCCTTGAGGTTACGCTTAGGCACGGCGTCATTCTCGCCGCTGCAACCGCACATGTGGAGTGGCAAAATCGACTGCACACATCCCAATTCCGCCGAAGACCTGCCAATCACATGCCCAAAAACCCTAAACCCTAACAGAAATAAGCAAGACCTAGAAATTATATAAAAATTAAAGCCACAAAAATTGGTAGATAGAGAGAGACACCTGGAGAGCGAGAAGCAGCGAAGAGTGTTAGAACTAGATTTGGTAGGCAGAGGGAAGGATGAGGAGGAAGAGGAAGGTGGAGGCTTGACGGGAGATGTACGGATGTTAGATCTAATGACAAGAGATGTGAAGAACAATGAGCAAAGACGAATAAATCGGTCTTTACAGTCTCTGTCCCCAAACAAATTTAAGATCAAAACCCCCAAAATTTTCTAAAAAACAAATCCTAAAAAATTAAGTATAAAAACTTGAAATTTAAGAGGAAAATTCCCTTATTGACAAATGGCCACGACAACAGAGGACAATGAACAATCACGGTTTGACACCTTCGAATCTGGCTTGCAATTGACGGATGACTTTGCGAAGTAGGTTGGAATATGAAGAGGAGGAGAAAACTTGCAGGCTTTCTCGAAGAGAATCCAAGCTTCCAATCGATGGATAAGTCAGCGAACTACACCGGAAATCAAGAGGATCGACGAGTTGAAACTAGAATTACTCATGAATAATACATGTGAAGGCCATTCCCATCTAAGATTATTGACCCTAACGACGTCGTTTAATAAAAAGGCGAGCAAAAAAATTTTGTTATGTGTAAAGTTTTGTAACTGATAAGGATTTTTTATGCCATGTGAGCATTATTCTAGAGGGAAAGTTACCGCCAAAAGTGAATAGTGGCATTTTTGTATAATATTTTGTAACAAAGGTCTATTTATAACTAATTGCAGTACATATATCCTATCAGTTACAAAAAAATTTTCATATCAAAATCATACGCTTTAGTTACAAAAAAAATAATCCGTAAGTAGCATTTTCGTGACTAATTCAAAAATTTCTTGTAGTGAATGAAGTGTTATCCAAATACATTTTAAATAAACCACAAGTGTTTTAGAAAATCGGAGTTTGATAGAAACGAGGCTCTAATATCAAAACATTGTAACACCCCCTTACCGAACCTCACGGGCCCAATCTAGGGGATAGCACTATCAATGTGTACATCATAAAATAAGACCAATTTTTTTTTTCTTTTCCTCTTTACTTCAGATCCATTAAAATAGTACTAACTTTAAAATTAACATAAGTTTAATAATAATAATACTAATGGTATCTCAAAATTCTGACCCACATATAAAAAGAAACTTAACAAATGTCTTGGTTTTATAAACTTATTAAATAAAGTATTTGAGATTAAAAAATAGCATAGCGGAAGGATCTTATTAACTTGGATCATTCATATCAACTTAGTCGGACGCCATTTCGCATATTTTCCCAAGTCCACATTTCACATAATCAATTTCCAGTGCATTACATAACCTAGAACGTAATTATAATATGATTTCGGAGTTATAACATTTATACAGATACCCAAAAAATTCCAACAACACATAATTAATTCAAGGGCAAATAAAAAATAAGTAATTAATGATTTAACAAACCAAAATGCCAGAATTTTCCAGCAAACAAAAATCCCTTTTAAAAATTGAATTAAAACAATCCTAAACTTAGGAAAAATGTTATTTAATATTAACCTAATTGAGATTAATCAAATCTATTCAATAACATGCATAATCAACCATGATTTAATGATCAATCAAGATAAAAATTCAATCTTGACATTTGTATAAGGATCAGCCATTAGAGAAAATTAGGATTTAGTGTGTAACTTTGTAAAAATCAAAATTTTCTTTTAAATCTATGTGTTTTTCTATAAAACATAAAACCCTTACATAGATCAAAATTTCTAGTACACACAAATCCATATTATCATACATAAATCATCATATCAATCCATAGAAATTTTGGAGGAGAAAAAAGATTCAAAACAAATAAGAACAAACAACAAATAATTGTGAAACTTACATTGAATCTTCAAAACTCTTGAAAAATCCTTACTTGATCACACAAAATTTCTCTAAATTTTCTTTAAGGAATTTCAACACTAAGAGGAGAGGATAATGCATAATTTCCCTCTATGTGGCCTCTTAATTTATAGACAAAAACCCTAGTCAAAATTTGCCAAATTAGGTTTCCTAGTTTTAGCTCTTATTTTTTTATTTTAAATAAGAAAAATAACTAGTCACATAATTGTCATATAATGCCAGTTAAAAATAAAAAATTCAAATATCAAACCCACATATAAATGAGTGTCAACCATAAACACACACATAAATGCATACGTGCTGGCACAAAACTAATCGCACACACAATCACGTACACACAGAGACTTGAAAGCATTGCACAATTCGGCAACATGTCATATGTCTATCATTACGCCTGACTTTGCGCCTGACAGGCACGGTTGGGGAAAAATTTGCTGAGCTTTGAACCATGTCAACCGCCTATCACTGCGCCCGACACTCTCAGGAAAGCAAATTGTTGAACCTCGAATCGTGTCCATGCATTGCTTCACAAACTCACATGTGTACACTCATACACAAGCATCCACGTAAAAATTCACAAATGGACACACCAACAAGCAATTTTGGAGGTAGTTTTTTACAGGTCCCCTCGAGCATGAAGTCAATTTGATATTCAATTCCTCTAATGGGAGGAAACCCTTTTGGCATCTATTCAGGAAACACATCTTTAAATTCCTATAAAAAAGAAATTATGGCACTGGCAATGATTCATTAATAACTAAGTTAGCATCTTTGTAAAACAACAAGTGCATAGGTTTCTTTGCTAAGAATGCACTCCGAATATCACTCATTTTTGCATAAAAGCTCTTTTGTTTTCTCTCTTGAGGCCCATTACCCTCTTTTTCTTTTCTTTGTATTTCACTTTGTTTTCTCTCACTCTCTTTTGGTGTTTATTTCCTTAATACTCTTTCTTTCCTCTCACTCTCTTTGGTGTTTTTTTCCATAACACTATTTTCTCCTCTCTTTGGGATTTTATTTGGATTTCATAATTTTGTTTTGGGGTTAAGGGTATTAGGGTGATTTTTCTCTCATCCTTGTAGAACACATAATGGTTTTTAAATCCATCATGTGTAACCTTTTGATCAAATTTCCATGTCCTTCCAAGTAGATTGCAACCAACATACATGGGTACTACATCACACAAGATCTCATCTTGATATCTTCCAATGGTAAAATGTATTTTCACTTAATTGGTTACCTTTACCTCCCCACAATCATTCAACCATTGAAGTTTATATGGTCTAGAATGTTTCATGGTATGAGAACCCAATTTCTCCACAAGCTTGGTGCTAGCAACATTTAAACAACTTCCTCCATCTATAATCACGTTGTATACACGATTCTTCACTTGGAACCAGTTTGAAATATGTTTTATTTTTGCTCATTATCTTCCTCTTTCACTTGAATATTCAATGCTCTCCTTACAACAAGTGTTTGTCCTACTTCAGGGTATTCTCCTTCACTAGTAAATTACAAGGGTGACATTTCTTCTTCTATTTCTCCTTCACTATCTGTTTATATTTCACCATTGTCCCTTAGAACCATCACTCTCATGTTAAAGCATTGAGATGCAATGTGTCCTATTCCAAGACATTTAAAACATTTGATATCCTGATTCCTAGTAGGTTCAACTTCTTTCCTTTTTTCTCTATTCACTACTTTTTTACCCTTGCTCCCATGGTTTATTTGGCTTGTAGGATAATTTTTCATCCCTTTTTCAATTTACATGACCACTTTTCCAATTTTGAATACCACTTTTCAAATTTAGGATGCCACTTTTCCAAGTGCATTACCACTTGAAGCCAAATTAAACATTGTATATCCATTTATTCATTTAATTTTTACAGCCATGTGAACCATATCTTTCATCTCCACAAAATGTTGCAATTCAACAACATTAGCAATTTCATGGTTCAGTAGCAACATTACCATATCTTCCCTCGTTCTTCAATTTCAGAGCTTCTACTTCCTCATCATGCAATTCTTCAGCTCTAGAGCTTCTGATTCCTCAGCTCCTCAACTCCAGAGCTTCTACTTCGTCAATGCCTAGCTCTACACCTTTAGAGCTTCTAATTTCGAGCGCCCAAGGCTATATCTTCCTATGGGTTGCAACTTCAGTTCCAAACAACCTAGTTCCCAAAGCACCTAGTGTCCTAACGCCCCTAGTACTAGTGCCCTAAAAACACCTGCACCTAGTGCACTAGCACTCGGCTACCTTTGCTGATATTATTCAACCTTTTTGCCACTAGAAGCCATATAATACACTATATGTTACTAGACCAGGAGTACCCCTACATTCCTTATTTATACCTAAAGAACACTCGGTTTAGGTGTTCAATTTCTAGCCTTGTAGCCTCTGCTTCTTATTACTTTTCATACTTTGATTATTGACTTAGGCGTCAGAGTGCTTTTGACTGGTACCACACCGGTACCCAAGTTCTCTTGACCTTTTCTGTTTTCATATCATTAAACACATTCTAAGTCATCCATTCAAGCAGTATAAGGCCCTAATCTATTCATTTGTTAAAACAAATATTTACTTGCTTTATTTGCTAACTCTATGGGTTTTACTTTCTCAAATTAAGTTTTTAGATAAAAATACTATTTAATAATCAATCACAAAATGTCAATGTCATATAAGCCATCAGTGGAACTAATGTTGACGAAAAATAGTTATAAACCATCAGTGGAACTAATGTTGACGAAAAATAGTTTAACTTTCCATATTTTTAAAATATAATAATTGTCAAGCAATTGGCTTGTGACATCCTTGTAGCACCACTGTCACACCACTATTTCTTCGTGGTTTGGGTTAATGTGAACAAGAAAGTAAATTGGAAATTCCACAATGTAAATTAATTTTGATCAAAGTGATGTCTTTTTTTCTTCTTTTTTAAGAAATATATTTATTTATTTATAAATAAGATAAGTAATAGAAATATATAATTAAGATAAGTGATTAGATAATTAAGATAATGCTCATAATTACACTTTTCCCCTGCACACATATTGCCTTGGTGCAGTGTGGATGATGACACAGCCACCTGTACGTAATCTTAAACGGCAACGTTTTTCAATCAAACAAATACTTAAGAAGATTTACTATTCCAAAAACAATGCAACCACCCTTTATTTTATGGTCGCCTTCCCTGAACAACAAAATTCATACCTAAAGGTAATTAGTAAATAGGTGTAACTAATTTAATTATTAATCAGTTAGTCTCTTTTTGTGAAATTAGTACTAACCCTCGAAATTGAGATTCTAGCTGCAATGGTTGCCCTATAGTTTCGTATGGACTGTGAACTTCTTATTCGTACTCACATATTTGTGTGAGTTGTTAGACAAAGTTTTGATAGTAGACATGCAACATTTTGATTGTTGTTGTGGTGATATAATTGATAGTTGAATTTCTGATAACTGGAAAAGTCAAGATTCTGCATGTTCAATATTTGAATTACAATTATTACAAAAAAAAAAAAAAAATTGAATTACAATTGGTCTATTTTATTATTGGTTTTAAGTCAGGTGGTAGGGATTAGCGTTTCCGTTAATGACAAAAAAACCTTGTCACTTTAGGGTACTGTAAAAGTCGTATAACTTGTTTATTTATTTTTTATTTGGTCAAATTAAAATATTAGAAGCACACAGCGAAGGGGAGAGATAAGATGTATAACTTTATAGTATTTTATATTTGTATGGATCTTAATTGTAATTTGAATATTGAAAGAATGAAGGATAACGAAGAAAGGGAATCGTACGTAGCAGAATAGTACTGCCAATAGTAGCCAAAAACGTATCATGGTAGAAGGAAACCAACCTAGTTTTCTTCTTTTCTTTTTTCTTTTGCTACTAATTAATAAATAGATTGAGAATTCAATGAAATTTAAAGATCCTTACAGAAACGGGCTCCACAAGTCACCGTCGAAGATATTGGGGATGGAAATCATCGGCTACATTTGGACTTTGGAGTACTAAATTGGTTTGCAGCTACATTTGGACTTTGGAATAGTAAATTGGTTTGCAGTTAAATAATAGTGTGTTCGAATAAAGGTGATGTGTCAAGATTTTATTGATTATATATAATGTAAGTGTCAGCTCTTGATCAGTAAAAATATATATGCCACTTGTGTTGCCAACATAAGTTGTCCAAAAAGATTTACTCCTCTCGCCTCTAAAATAACACTTAAAATAAATAGTGGCTTCTGGCTCCTAAAATATAAAGAGAAGCATACTCTTTATATAAATTTATCAATATATTCATTATCTTCCCAAGTTTCAATGCACCAGCATTCTAGCTGAGATGAATAAAAGATGAATTATAATTGCTTATATGAAAATATAAATACTGTATCAATCAGTACTCAAAATTGTATAATAAAAATTAATTTTGATTGAAATTTGATTTTAAGTACATTAAATGGACCAAGAGTTGACTTTTGATATGTGAGGAATTTTATTTTGACTCAGTTGTCATTGTATAGGGCTCCTTGATATGAGTTCGTAGATAGGCGGTATGAACAAATTGGATCTAAGGTGTGAAAATTACAATTCTAAGAAGCTAGAGAGAAAATTGTAATTTTGACAATTGTTTTTTAAAACTGGACCACCCGACCCTTTCCTTTTTTTCTTTCTTTCTTTTCTTTATTTTTCGCTTTCCCCTCTCATTTCTACAAACCACTCTCTCGCTTTTCACTTTCTCTCTATCTTCCCTCTTTTCTTTGGACCATTGGAAACCACCTCCATGCCTCCACCGCCAGCCGGTTAACTCACGTGCACCGCCAGCCGGCTAGCCACATGCAAAATAATTGCCACCGTCGCCGAAAATCATGCCAACATTGTCCACTTTCTCTCTCCTCGATTTGTCATTTATTGGTGAGTTTTCCGGTGAAAAGATGGTGTTTTCCTATTCTTTTCAACCCCCTGAGCTTGTGTTCAAGCTTATTTTTAGCTAAAAATATCTCGTTTTGTAGGAATCATAAAATCCTATTGAACCCACTACTTTCAAGCAAGATTCTAATCAAACCAAGCACTTTCCGACCAAGCAAAAGCAAGATCTTTGTGTTGAGAGCTTCGATTTTGTATATAATGTGTCAATTTTTGTTGACATTTCCCAAAATTCCCAATTTGAGGATTAGAGCAATTTTTCAATTTTCTATAATTTGGACCCTAATTAGTGTAAATTTGAATGGTATTAAGGGTTATGGATGCAATTGGATTGAGGGAATTGGATAGTTTGAGGAAGGATTTGCAAGTGAGTGGTCAACCTAGATAATTGTGCACAATATTTATTAATTTTGATTGTTTAAGTGTGGAAAATCATTATTTTAAGTTAAGTGAAATTAAATAAAATTATTTTAGTATTGTTTAGGATCTACAGCTGGAGCAGACGCTGGATTGGACACACATGAGGATCAATAGCGATCCTATCTGTGAGTGAATTCTGTCTAAATTGGATTTAAATTACTTTTTCTATAAAATTTAAATAATTAGTTTTATTTTGTGATGACATTTGAAATTAAAATTATTTGTTGGAAGTAAATATTTTTCCTATATTTTAAGTATAATTATTTATTGGATTATTGAAATATTAAAAGAGTATTTTAGTATAATTCCACTATCAAAATAGTGAAATTGATTTTTATTTGGAACTGGTGAAGAATTTTATTCATTTCTAATGTGTACGTCATGTGTCACCCAGACACAATTGTTGATTTTTGTATGAGTTATATGATGGTTATATTCACGCGTGAAATGTAATGTGATTCATCTCTGTTGTAACTTCAAATGCCAAGAATAGTAAGATGACTCCCCTCCCCATCCATATTTTCATTTACATAAGTTTTCATTCGTATACATAAGTTTTCATTTATGGTGTAAACTGATGTATAGATGTTCACTTTATTTATGATGAATCCACTCATTGGGCTAGCCTTATTAGTTTTTCTTTTATTTTATTTTTTTATATAGATAATACATTGGTTCTAAGTTGATTGTGGTTGGACTATCACACCCCGACATCACCAATATCCTCACCTTATCTTTGGAGCTCTTTCTTTCTTGTTGTCAACGTACTGTCACATTCTTCTTGTTTGAAATTAAGTTAATGCATTTCATTTATTCTAAAACCTTGTAGGTTGCTATGAGAGAAACCCAAGTCGATACATCTTCGATATTGTGTTGAGTTTAATTGTTTTTATTAGGAATATGTTTTATTTTTAAAGATTATTCTATCATGGGAAATCTAGTGACATCTACTGTGGTAACTAGACATGTGGTTGAAATGAGATTTTATATACAAGTGCAAATGGATTAGTTCAAGTTTTAGAAGAGGTTCTGCTGAAATGTTTGTAGAATTTCTAATAGAATTTCCTCGAGATGGAACCCATCCCTAGTATAGTCCTATCAAAAGGGTTATTGGAATTGTGTAATGACCAGTACTTTAAATTATATAGTAAAACTCATTTTGACTAAAGTTTGACTGAAATGTGTATTGTATGTCATTTTGACTACGTGAGGAATTTTATTTTGACTTTAGTCAAGTTGTGCAGGGCTCGTCAATACAAGTTCGTAGACTGGCGGTACGTGTGAATTGGAGCTACAGTGAGGAACTTACTAGTCTATGAAGCCAGGAGTAAAATTGTCATTTTGATAATTTATTTTTTAAAAAAGAACAGGACAGTCGGCCCCACCTTCCTCTTCTTTCCTTTTTCATTTTTTTCTTCCCTTTTCTTAGACCACCTCCTTCTCTCCTCTTCTTCTTCTTCTTTTCTTCCTTCTTGCAACCGACGAAGAACCTCCTAGCATGCCACCACCACCGACTAGTTGATCCCACACGCCCCACCACTAGTCTCCCTAGCTAACGACGACCCTGATCCTACCAACCACGAGCCCGATGGTCATCGCCACCATCGTAAATTGTACCACCACCATCACTTTCTATCTCCTTGATTTTTCTAATCTTCGATGAGTTTTCAAGCGAAGAGAGGGTGTTTTCCCCCTTTTTTCGACCCCCTAAACTCGAATCCAAGATAATTTTTAGGTAAAAATGATTTGTTTTGTAGGAACCACATAACCAACTTGAACCATCTACTTTTCAGTGAGATTCTAGCCAAACTGGACACTTTCCGACAAAGCATGAGGTAATTTCTTGATCCTTGTGCTAAGAACTTCAATTTGGTATATTATATGTCAATTTTGCTTAAGGTTTGTAAAAATTCTCAAATTTAAGGGTTGGATAATTTTGAAATTTTGTTTAATTCTGACCCTAATTATTGTAATTAAATAAATTTGTATGTATTAAAGATTTTGGAATTATTTAAAGTGATAGATTTAATTAGATTAAGGGTATTGGATATATTTGAGGTAAAATTTACAATTGTGTGTAAAAGCCAAATAAATTGTGCACAATAGTTATTAATTTGGATTGTTTAACTGTGGAAAAAGCATTGTTTTAAGTTGAGTGGAATTTATGGGAAGTATTTTGGTATTGTTTGGATCTGTAACTCATGCAGACACTGGAGTGGATGCACCTGAGGATCAATAGTGACCCTATCTTTGAGTATATTCTATTTAACTGACTTTTAAATAAGTTTTTTTTACAAATTTAAATAATGAACTTTATTTTGTGTTGGTATTGGAAACAAGATTATTTTTATAATATTTTTTAATTATAATTATTTTATGTACTATTGTTATATCAAATAAGTATTTTGTCATTCAGACAGAGTTGATGATTTATATTAGATATATGATGATTGTTTTTATGCGTGAAATGTGTATGATCCATCTCTACTACGTCTTAAAACACCAAGTGTCATGGCTCCCACCTTTGGCACTCGCAAGTAGGCCGTACAGTGCTTATTAGCCCCATGTGGGTAGTAAGCCAATCAACGATATTCCTCGTTAGACAAATAACTCATACGATATTAGTGTTGTGCAAGCACAAAGCAATTAATATAAGCACATAAAGAAATAAACGAGACAAGCTCACAACAACAATGATCGATATGAAATGCACTCGTTTTAGTGATATCTCGATGGTAAGAGTACACGGAGGCCGCAAGAACATATGAAAAGCCCCTTACCTATGCTAGTGAGCTAGCCCGATCTTTCGCCGAGTAGTTACCCATCCGTAAAGAGCTTTACTTATATCCATCCTTGTGATAGCAGGAAACATCAAAATGTTTGAGGTGACATCAGGAGAGAGAAAATTACAAATAAAAACTACCAAACAAGCAACCATAGGCTTGACTACTGACCCCGGACAAGCTATATTTGGGCACTACATAAGAAAACTCACATTCTCCCCTACTCAATCTGTTGGCGTCTTGAACGACTTTACCACTTCATAATCTTCAATCATCTACTTGAATTGTTCCAGGTCTTCAACCTTTTCCCAACTCATCTCCTCCTCGCCAAGCCCCTTCCACTTGACTAAATACTCTTGTCCCGATCGTCACTGAACTTTGATGATCCTGTCGATAAGGATCTCATCGGCTTGCTTTACCTCCTGGCGCTCTCGTGTTTTCAAGTTGACTGCTGCTCTAGATAACAAATTGCATGTTGAATTTTCTTCATCTGAGTGGTACGGCTTCAAGTTACCTTCAGGTGAACCTTCCTCCACTTTTTCCACCTTATAAGATGTCTTGGCCACCTTCGATATTACTGGGAAAGCGCCTTTGTAACGTCTTATAAGTTTTCCATCCATTGAACGCAGCGATCGAAATTGCTCTAGTGTTATTTTGACCATCACCATATCTGCATCTTTGAAATCAAGGGGTCTTATTCCTTGATCCGTTCATTTCTTCATTTGTCGCAAAGGTTTCTCTAAGTAAGTTCGACCAACCTCCACATTGTTTCTCCAATCCTTAGTAAAGTTGAAAGCTCTGGGGTTCTTTCCACGATAATTGTCCATAGTATGTGGTAGTAAAGGATTCTGTCCATTCATTATCTCAAATGGGCTCTTATTGGTTGTAGAGCTCTTTTGAGAATTGAAACAAAATTGCACAGCATCTAAGAGTTGCACCCAATTCTTTTAATTAGCACTGACAAAGTAGTGTAGGTATTCCTCTAACATTGCATTGAATCTCTCCGTTTATCCATCAGTTTGTGGATGATAACTCGATGAGATATTTAGTTGTGAACCAAGGAGGTTGAAGACCTCCTTCCAAAAGTCCCCAGTGAACCTAGGGTCTTGATCGCTCACAATATGCTGCAGCATTCCCAAATACTTGACTACAAACTTGAAGAACAAGTGGGCAGTCTCTTATGCCGTGTAATAGTTAGATGTTAGGATGAAAGTGGCATACTTCAAGAATCTATCAATAATCATTAATATGCTTGAAAAGCCCCAGTCCTTGGCAACCCATTTTTGAAATCCAATGACACAGTCTCCTATGGCCGAGTTGGGGTGGGTAATGGCTCTAGTAATCCCACTAGATTTTGGCGCTCCATCTTATCCTATTGGCATGTGAGACTAGTCCTGGTGTACTCCATCACATCATCCCGCAACTGTGGCTAGTAATCATTGCTTAATCAATGCATAGGTTCTCTGCCAACCAGGGTGCCCTACCCATATAGTATCATGGCAATCTCTCGGTAAGGTTCTCCTTAAGTCCCAAGCCTTTACGACAAATAGCTGATTTCCTTTTGTCTAGAGTAAACAATCTTCTTCCAAAAACTGGTGAGTCTTCCCCTTTACTACCAGCTTCAAGATGTTTTAGGCCATGGGGTCTTTCCCTAAGTGTTCCCTTATCTTCTCTCGCATGAACGTAAAAATGGTACTAGCAGATAAGTTGGCTAGCATTCTCAGTGCTGCAAGTTCCGCTTTAAGACTTAATGCATCTGTTACTTAATTGGTATGTCCTGCTTTATGCTCGAAGTGAAAATCAAACTCCACGATGAATTTTTCAAACTTCTCTATTTGGAAGTTGACTTCAATTGAGTAAGGAAATGACTCACTGTCGAATTGTCCGTCATCACAATGAATTTCAACCCTAATATGTAGTGCCTTCATGTTCTCAAGCAATGAATGATCGCCAACATCTCTTTTTCTTAGGTTATATAGTTCTTCTCGGCTTTCGATAGTTTCCTTCTTTCGTATGTAATTGGGTGGCCTTCTTAGAGCAAGACCTTCATAAAGTAAAGTCAAAAGCATCTGTTTGTATTTCAAAAGGCATTGTGATGTCAAGAAGAGATGCTCATTTTATAATGGTTTAATTTGGCTATCTTTCATTTTAAACAATTATTGCCTTTTTGGTTTTTCTAATAAGAGTTGTAAGTTATAATCAACTCATCAATAGTAAACAGGTTACATGGGTTGACACAATTAAAAAAATAGGTTGGGTTAGAATTAAGAAATTATTACATGATTAATAAATGGGTTATATTAGGTTGAGGGTTTCTAATATGATTAATAAATTGGTTGACAAGAACACGACTTGCCAACACGAATTGCCACCCTATGAGACATTATCTTTATTGTACCATGTGTCAAATCTTTACAGATCATAAGAGTCTCAAACATATTTTCTCTTAGAAAGAGTTGAATATGAGACAGGATACAGATGGAGATGATAAAAGACTATGATTGTATCATTGATTATCACTCAGGCTAAGTTGTTACAGGCATAAGTGGTTGTTAATGTTACGAAGGCTACAAGCTCTTTAGCGTATGTATAAGCAATTCGTTTGCCTTTGATTATGGAGTTAAGAAAAATGGGAGTTAAATTGGATTCGGGTGATTATTGAGTTCTTTTGGCTAGCTTCCATGTTCGACCAGCACATATTAACTGAATCCAGGAAGTGCAATTTTTTTATTCTAAACTTATGAAAGTTAGAAGATATGGGGCAAAGGGAAAATTTAAATATTAGAGGAGGTTCAGCTTTAGTTATGGGTATTAGACTTTGTGTTCCTACTAATGAAGAAATAAATAGGAAGATTCTAGATGAGGCACATAACTCTGCATATGTGATTTATTCAAGAAGCACAAAATTGTATCGAACCTTACAAGATCATTATCGGTGGCTAGGTATGAAAAGAGAAATTGTGGAGTACATATCAAATGTTTGATCTGTCAACAAGTAAAAGTAGAGAAACAAAAGCCTTCAGGGCTTTTGTAACCATTATCTATTTTAGAGTGGAACTGGGAACACATTACCATGAATTTTTTTATTTAAGCTTCCTCATATCCAGTGGCAACATAATAGAATTTGAGTGATAGTGGATTGGCTCACTAAATCCACGTACTTTTAACTAAATAGAGAAACGTATTCCTTACAAAAGTTTGCTAAATTATTTATGGAGGAGATTGTAAGACTGCATGGTGTACTTGTGTCTATCATCTCTGATCTAGACACACGATTTACCTATAAGTTTTGATGTAGTTTACAAGAAGCTTTGAGCACTAAGCTACATTTTAGTATGATATTTCATCCTCAAACAAATGGTTAGTCTTAGAGAACTATTCAGACTTTGAAAGGTATGTTGAGATCTTGTTTTTTACAATTTAAAGGTAACTGTGACTCTAATCTACAATTAATGGAGTTCACCTATAATAATAGTTTCCATTCCAGCATTTGTATGGAACCATTCGAGGCATTATATGAAAGACAGTATCAAATTCCTTTATGTTGGGATAAGGTTGACAAAAGGAAGCTTATAGGGGTTCAAGTTTATATAGATGACTTCGGAAAAGGTTAAGACAATTTGTAGTAAATTAAAGTCGGCTCAAGATAGATGGAAAAGTTATATACACAATTGGAGGAAAGATCTTGAGTTCGTTGTTGGTGATTGGGTATTTTTGAAGTCATCATCTTAGAAAGATGTAGTATGATTTGGGAAAAAAGAAAAGTTAAGTCTTAAATTTATTGGACTCTATGAGATTTTTGAGAGAATTGGTCCAGTAACTTACTGAATTGCACTACTGGTAGAACTCTCTCAAATACATAATGTATTCCATATATCTATGTTGCGCAAGTATATTTATGATCATTCTCACATACTCGAGGCTCCAACGATTGAAATAAAGGATGATTTGATATATGAAGACCAATCGATTCAATTATTTGATCGAAGAGATCAAGATAAGACTATTTCATTTGTGAAAGTCTTATGGAGGAACCTGCTCCAGAGGAAGCCTTGTGGGAAATGGAGCAATAAATGCAAGCTCAATATCTATATCTTTTTTAGAACTGAGGTATGAATTTTATGGACGAAATTTCTTTTAAAGGGGGTAGAATTGTAAGGACCAATACCAAGAATTGTGTAGTAAAATTTTTTTAACTAAAGTTTGACTTCTACGTATAGTAAGTGGGACCAAAAGTTGACTTTGGCTACATAAGAAAATTTATTTTAACTCTGGTACCATTGTACAGGGTTCATTAATATGAGTTCATAAACTAGCAGTACATCTGATGTAGAGTTACGGTAGGGAAGTTACAAGTCAGAGAAACTAGGGACAAAATCATCATTTTGTAATTTATTTTTAAAAAACAGCCCAGTCGGCCCCACCCTTTTTCCTTTTTCTTTCTGTTTTTTCCCGTTTCTCTGTAAATACCCTTCTCTTTCTTCCTTTGCTCTTTCTCCTTCTCCATTTCTTCTTCTTGGTACTGTTGGAGAACCTATCATCATGCCACCATGAAAGATTGCCCGACCCCACACGCCCCACCACTGGCATCCCCAGCTACCAGCGACCTTGATCCCGCCTACTAGGTGTCTGAAACTTGCCGCCTCAGATGGAAATCACACCACCACCATCATTTTCTCTCCATTGGTTCATCATTTCTCGGTGAGTTTTTCAATGAAAAGATGATGTTTTCCCACTCTTTTTAACCTCTAAGCTCGAATCCAACCTTATTTTTAGTTAAAAATGCATTATTTTGTAGGAACCATGAAACTCACTTGAACCCACCACTTTCCCAAATTTGAGGGTTAAGGTAAATTTTAAATTTTGTATAATTTGGACCTCAATTAGTGTAATTAGATAAATTTATATGGTGTTAAGGGTTATGAAATTATTTAAGGGTGATGGATGAAACTCGATTGAGAGAATTGAATAATTTAAGGTGTTAGATCCAGATAAATTGTGCACAATATTTATTAACTCAGATTGTTCAGGTGTGGAAAAATTATTATTTTAAGTTAAGTGAAATTTATGAGAATTATTTTGTATTGTTAGGATCTGTAGCTCATGTAGACATGAGAGTGGACACTACTGAGATTCTATTTAACTGGTTTTTGTTTTTTTTTCTTTTAAATTACCTTTCCTATAAACTTAAATAATAATTTTTATTTTGTGGTGGTATTTGAAACAAGATTATTTGTGGAAATTAAATATTTTTTATTATAATTATTTCATGGATTATTGTGATATCAAATAGGTGTTTTGGAATGATTTCACTACTACTATGGTTAAATTGTTTTTTGTTTAGAACTGTTGAAATTTTATGGATTTCGATATGTACGCCATGTGTCACCCAGACACAGTTAATGATTTATATGAGATATATGATGATTTTATTCATGTGTGAAATGTGTATGATTCATCTCTACTACGCACTGAGACGCTGTAGTACGACGGCTCTCCCCTCCCTATCCATCACTACTACACCTAGGGACGCCAAGGGTAGTACGACGTATCTTCTTCCTCAGTGATTTTGGGTATAGGAAATTATGAATATGAATTTTTGTTATGGAGTAAATGGTGTAAATATGTTCACTTGATTTTCTAATATTACTAATATTGTTATTACAAATGTATTTATTGTTACGATTATCATTTTTAATAATTTATGTATAATGTTTAATGAATCTACTCATTGAAACTAGCTATTTGTCTCATTAGTTTTAGTTTTTTTTTTTTTTAAGATTACTAGTAGGTTCACAACTGTTTGTGGTTGCACTTCACTCCCCGACATCACCTATATTCCCTCTTCATACTTTGAGTCCTCTTTTTCATTATAAACGTACTGCTACTTCCTTTTTATTCCAAATTGAGTTGTATTGAGAATAATCCAAGTCGGTACCCCTTCACTATTGTGTTGAGTTGGTTGTTTTTATAGAAATTCTACTTCATTTGAAAAAAATTCTGTTATGGGAAATTCAATGGCGTTTGCTGTGGCCACTAGACATGTGGTTGGATTTAATATTTTATGCAGGTACAAATGGGTTAGTCTAAGTTTTAGGGAGGTTCTACCGTTCTATAGAAATTTTGGTAGAATTTCCTCAAGATGAGATCCATCCTGGGTATGGTCCTACGACAGCTCCAAATAAATAGAAAAGTTATCTAGATAATCAGAGAAAAGATCTTGACTTTGATGTAGGTGATTGGGTATTCTTGAATTTGTCACCTTAGAAAAATGTGGTACAAATTGGGAAAAGAGAAAAGCTAAGTCTAGATTTATTTGACCTTATGAGATTGTTGAGAAGATTGATCCATAGCTTACCGACTTGCACTATCGACGAAACTCTCTTGAGTGCATGATGTATTTCTTGTATCCATGTTGCGCAAGTACATTTCTGATCCTTCTCAAGTTCTAGAAGCTCTAACAATTGAATTAGAAGATGATTGGACATATGAAAAGCAACTGGTTCCGATACTTGACCGAAAAGATCAAGTGCTTCATAATAAGATTATTTCACTTGTGAGAGTCTTATGCAGGAAGCCACATGGGAGACTGAGCAATAAATGTGAGCTTAGTATTTATATCTTTTTCATAATTGAGGTATGAATTTCGTGGGCGATATTTCTTTTAAGGAGGTGCACTTAGACTTGTGCAATAAAACTTATTTTGACTAAAACTTGACTTTTGGATATGTTAAATTGGCCTAAAAGTTGACTTTCATTACGTGAGAAATTTTATTTTTGGTCTAGTGTCATTATGTAAGGTTTATCAATGCGAATTCATAAAGTGGCAGTATGCATGAATCGGAGCTTCGGTGAGGAAGTTATGGGTATACAAAGCCAGAGGCAAAATCATCATTTTGATGAAAGTTTTTTTAAAAAAAGAAGAGAGATAGCTACCCCCACCTTCCTCTTCTTTCCTTTTTTGGCCCCCCCTATTTCCATCTCTTTTCTCTATATACCATCTCCACCTCTTACTTCTTCGTCTTCTTCCTTTCTTCCTTTCAACTGGCAGAGAACCTCCCATCGTGCCACAATCACTCGCCAACCAACCCCATGCGCCCCACCATCAGCCTTTCAACTGCCGGTGACCTTGATCCAGCAGACCACGTGCCCAATTGTCGCCGTCGCTACCAATAATCATCACCATCACTATCTCTCTCCTCAGTTCACTAATTTTCAGTGAGTTTTTCAGCTAAAAGAGGATGCTTCCCCAATCTTTTTGACCCCTTGGGTTCATATTCAAGCTTACTTTTAAAGGAAAATGCTTCGTTTTATAGGAACCACATGAATCACGCGAACCCGCCACTTTTCGGGGAGATTCTGGCCAAACCGGTGACTTTCTGATAAAAAAGAGGTACACTAAGAGCTTTGATTTAGTATATTATATGTCAATTTTGGTTAAGGGTTGCAAAAATCCCTAAATTTGAGGGTTAGAGTAATTGAAATTTTATATAATTTGGACTCCAATTAGTGCAATTAGATAAATTTGTGTGCTGGATGTAACTAGATTGAGGGAATTTGATAATTTGAGGAAAGATTTACAAGTGAGTGATAATGCCAGATAAATTGTACCCAAAAGTTATTAATTAGGATTGTTTAAGTGTGCAAAAATCATTATTTTAGGTTAAGTACAATTTATGAAAATTATTTTGGTATTGTTCGGATCTATAGCTCGTACGACTTGGGTTATTTACAATATTACTAATATTGTTGTTACAAATGTATTTATTATTATGTTACCATCTTTTCTTATAATTTATGTATAGTATTTTATGAATCTACTCACTGAGTTACTCTCATTAGTTTTTTTTTAAAATTTTTTTTCTAAGACTACCAGTAGAATCTCAGCTATTTGTGATTGGATTTCACATCTTAATATCACCTACACTTTCACCTCATCTTTGAGTCCTTTCCCTATTGCTAACATATTATTATTTTCTTTCATTTCAAATTGAGTATTGTATTTAATTTATTTTAGAGACTTATAGTTTGCTCTGAGAAGAACTCAAGTAGGTACCACTTTGGTATTTTGTTGAGTTGACAGTTTCTACTAAAATTATGTCTTAGTTGAAAATTTTCTATTGTGGGAAGTCCTATACATTTGCTATGGTCACCAGACAAGTGATTCGACTTGAGACTTTTTACAGGTACAAATGAGTTAGTCCATAATTTAGAGGAGATAGCCGAAATTTTTATGGAAACATTGGTACAATTTTCTTGAGATAGAACCCATCCCAAGTACAGTCCCGTCAAGTTGCATAAAAAGTCTTGCTCTTTATCTTTCAAAATTTTTAAAGATGCTCTTGAAACTAGGGGTGGGCAAATCAACTTGGGTAGTTGGTAAAACTGTCCGACCTGACCATTTTGGTATGGGTTGTGTCGGGTTTTCTAACCTACCTGGGTTGAATCAGGTTATTATCTTATAAAAAGTGTTGGGTTGGTTCAGGTTTTGATGTGCAGGTAGAAACCCAACTTGCACCGACCTGAACCGTATATTAACAATTAAAAAAATATATAAAATAAAAATACCCTAAATATGATAAAGATCAAGCTTCTTCCTTATTCCATTCGACCCCGTCGCTCTACGAACCCTTTTTCTCAACTTCTCATCGGCACACGAGCCACCAGCTTCTCATCACCGTACTAGAGTTGAATTATACATTGCCACACCACTGTGGTCCACACCGGTGCAGCATAGTCATCATCACAACACTCTCTCACCGCTAGCCACAACTCACCATCTCATCCTCTTTATCTGTCATTTCTCACTCCGATCCGCACCCACACGTAGTAAGGCCTCGTTTTCTTACTCCTTAGGTAAGTTTTATTTCTTTCTTTTATTGATAAATTTGTCACATCATTTTCCACATCACTTAAAAATTAAAAATGGAAAATTTTGCGTTGCTTTATTATTGAGTCAACTGCATTCGTAATGTTAATAGCTTAAATTGGATAAATGGAACACTCACTTCCTAATTTAGGCTTATTGTGTTATGTACGCTGTCATTTGGTGTCCTTTTCTCTTTCAAACCGACACGGCTCTATGAGTTCCAAAAGCATTAAAAAAAAGGGTCATGAATAAGCACTCCACTCCTTATTGGTGTCACCAGTATTTAATCAACTAAAATTTCAACTTTAAGTCAATTGGCATGGACATCCACATTTTAAGTAGATAAATATTATATATTTTGTATTACACTGTGGAAATATGACAAGAATGAATGACGTGAACAATTTAATAATTGAAAACAAAGAGTATATCGGTGTTACATTTTATAAGATGTAATGCTAACAAAATGAAATATGCCATTTATCACAACAAATTTAAGTTTTTTTTATCCAATCCACATTAATAGTTATATTACAAAGAAAAATATAGCATGGGAGTATATATAGAGTCATTCTTGATATACTAAGATCATGTTTGAGGAAAATTGCACTACATGTAAGCCTTAACAAACATATGCTAATACAAGGCCACATTTTCTTTCTTTTATTCCCTAGAGAGTTGACAGACTAAATGTTATGGCCAAACTCAATGTGCTCAAATATAAGCATATATTTGTATTATTTTTTATTTAATAATTGATCTTGTGGTAAAATTAGATGGAACATAGTTGATGGATTGTTTATAATTGATATTGTGGTGGACTTAATATTGTATTTGTGGTGGAATTGGAATGTTTTTTTTTTAAAAAAATTGATAGATATTAATATGAACAGCCACAATATGAATGACACTCAAGCTACCAAGGAAACTCTACCCATAATGAAGGAACCCTCTTTTCCTTTAGATTTTTCCTTAAGGACCTAGACGATGTAGGATTGGACACCAGGTAGCTGCCGGTGCGTCCCGTACCCGTCCGTTCAGGTCGTCACAATCCACCCCCCCCTTAGGGTCCGACGTCCTCGTCGATACACTTTCGGCTGGATACAGGCTCTGATACTACCTGCAACACCCTTCCCTCTGGCCTCCCCAAGCGCTATTGGACACTAGGTAGCTGCCGGTGCCTCCCGTACCCGTTCACTTAAGTCGTCACAATCCACCCCCTTTAGGGCCCAACGTCCTCGTCAGTACACTTTCGGCTGGATACAGGCTATGATACCACCTGCAACACCCTTCCTTCTGGCCTCCCCACTCTGGCCTTCCCAGTCTAGCGCCCCCTACTAGGCTCCCTGGTTCTTTTCAAACTGATATTGTCCCCAATTTAATCACCGCATGACTAACGGTATGAGGTTTTATCAGACTTTCCAGGAGGTCACCCATCCTGGGATTGCTTCTTCTGGAGCATGCTTAACTTTGGAGTTCCTACGAACCCCTTAGCCAAACGTTATGAAAAGGTCTCGGTTGTTATGAAGGAACTTTCTTTCTTTTTAGGCCTCTTTGACAATGTTTTCCAAGTTCATAATTGTCAAGTAAAACATCTTTTGTTACCTTTTCTTTAAGTTAGTTCCATTAAACTTTTCAAAATTTTCATCAAAGGAATTCTTGGAGACGTTCATAGTATTTGTTTGTAAATCTGACATTATTTTTTGTCTTTAGATTGTTGAAAAACACAAACAATAATAAAAATTAATAATGTGCTAAGACTAGAATTAAAAGTATCATGTAAATTGGATAATACTAAAAGCAATATAACTAAAATATTTTGCACTATTAAAAGTAATAAACTACTTAAACATTCCGCACTGTTATGCAAGTAGTATAATTAAAAGTGATAAAGTACAAAAACACTCTTCAATACTAGTATTGAAGTAATATAGATGTGATGAACTACTAAAACATAATAATAAATAAATAATATAAGTGATGAAACTCAAAATCAACAATTCGGAACTAAAGAATTCAAACACTAATGAATACTTAAAAGTGTATACTTAACTAATGAACACTTAAAACTATATCCTTATTAAAGTTTAAATCATCATTATATACTTAAAAGTATAATTAGCTCCTCTAATTTAAGTAATTTTTTTAAATTTAAGTTTAAAAGTAAAAATAAGTTGAAATTTGTGTTTTTGACACAGATAATGAAATGGGTGTACCTCTCAATCTAAAAGACCAATTAACGTGATTCTTAATGCAATGGAAAGATGACTTAATGTATCACAAAATTGTAGCTGTCAACCAAATCTAGTTCAGAAGTTTAGTGGGCCATATTTAGGGCTAAAGCACAACTATTCTACATTAGGAGACCAGCCTAATAAGGTTCAATATTTTGGTCATATCTCGCAGAATACTGGCTTAAATAGTCTAACTATTGATGATCTGGATAGCGAAGACAACTTTTATGTTTTGACTAGTGGAAGATTCCACTGAATTTGGCATGATATGGATGGTGTAATTGAGAAGACAAGTATGACATACATTTTTAAAGTTTACCTAATTATGTGTCTATCTTCATACAAGTCTCTTGGCATTTTGTTACCCTTAATGGTCTATAAATAGCAGCATTGAATGCTCATTTGAGGAGGCTGACAGAGAGATCAAAATCATTCTCTTTGTATCTTTATTGTAATTTTCTTGTGTCCTAAGTAGAAATATCTATCCTTCTTTTCTTCTTGTTTCCTTTTTTCTTGTCTATGAGTATTTAATTTTCAATTTTTCTTAGGTGAAAGGGTGAAGCTCTTGGTAATGAAATAATGGTAGATTAATCTCTTTCTTGGGCCTGAATTTATATTATCATGTTCTCATTGTATGTGTTGTATTTATATCAATCAACTTAGAAATTTTCCTTGTAAAATGAGGATCTTGATTCATTGTAGACAAGAGATGGGTACAATAAATGCTTGAACCCACTTATATGTATTAACATTATTAGGAGCCCTCCTTACAAAGTAGGGATCTTAATTCATTGTAGACAAGAGATTGACATAATGAATGTCTGAACCCATTTACAAGTGTTGGCATTTTGGCAATTAAAAGTAACAAAATATAACTACGTATATAACTTTCAATGAAAATTAAATGTTACATTTTCCGGCTAGAACCTTCTTTGTGTGAGGATTCCAATTGAGTTATAAAAACAATTAACCTTGTCCTTAATTGACATACATCCCTTATAATAACCAAACTTTTATTTCCAAAATTTTTCATTTCCGGACAGCTTAATCGCGATATAACCTGTTCACCGAAACAAGTAGTTTCTAAATTCTACGAAAATTTTATGAGGGCCGATACTACCCTGTGAGGAGTCGAGAGACTTTTTCTACCAATTTGCTCTTAATCAAAATTTGACTAAGTTTGACTTTTACTATTTATTATTTTAATGTTTTGGTAAATATCTTTTTACTTTTTACTTTATTATATTAATATTTTAAAGTTACTAATTGGCATTTTGCTTGTGTTAGCTGACCCTTCTTCTTTATTTTTTAATTGTGTTTTCTTCCATTGAATTCTAGAGAGAGAAACACCAAGTTTTAGAGAGAGAAAGTGAGAGAAATTGAAAATTTCAAAGAACTTTCAAGTGAAAAGTAAGGGTTATTGGCTGGCCATCAAGGGGATTTTATTAGTAAAGCTTATGTGATTTTTTAAGGCTTGGAAGGAATGCTTTTTTGCTTGGAAGAGAGGTAGACAACTATTTCTCTTTGATTTCTCATATAAATCATGTGTTTTACTTGATTAATGGATGGAATCATGCTAAGTATTGGTGATTTGATGATTGGTTATACTTAATTTGATATGTATTGAGCATATGATGAAACTCCCAATTGATAAGGGTTTAGGGTTTTGAGATTTTATTGAAATATGCATTGATTGGTTGGATTAAAGTGGTTTTAATTGAAATTGATGGTAGATTAATGCATGAACAATTGATAATTTGATAGAATGGTGTGAAAATGATTGATTGTAGACTTGTATAGGGGACGGCAATGCATAGGGTGATTATGTCAAATTTTAACATGTGAGGGCATTTTGGTCTTTTCACATGTAAAAGATATTTTAGGAATTTTTAAAAATTTTAAGGGCATTTGGGTCATTTTTCGTGTAAGGGACACAAATGAAATTTTAAAAATGGTTAAGGGTATTTTGGTCATTTTTCATGTAAGGGAACATAAATGGAATTTCGAAAAAGGTCAAGGGCGTTTTGATCATTTGACATATTGGGACATAATTGAAATTTTTAAAATTGTTAACGGTATTTTCGTTATTTTTGTTATTTTTCATATGAAGGATAAATTTGAAAATATTGAAATTTGGAGGGGTATTGTGGTTTTTTTCAATTTTCAAGTTATTTTATTAAATATATATATATTTTTTAAATTAACTATTTATTTACTGATTTATATATATATTTATATTCGATTACATGTATTTATATTTTTATTAATATATTAATTTATATATATTTTTTATAGTTATAAATGTAAATATAATTTTGTGTAAGTGCATGTATATACATAATTATTTATGGATAAAATGAGTATTAATTTATTATATTCATATAGGTATTCTTATGTATTTGTGTATGTATATATAATTATGTATATGTATAAATTTGTATTTGTGTGCATGTATATATGTATAAAATATGTGTATACATATATGGGTGTGTGTATATGTATATGTATTTATATATATATATATATGTGTTTATAATTGTGTATGTAAATATGTATATATGTATATATGTACTGGAGTGGTTATATGTATGTATCTTGTTGGAGAAATATTATTAACTGTTGTTTAACAGAGGGTAGGATGGTAATTAGCCATGTACCTATTGAGGGGTATTTTGATAATTTTTTATATACTTGAGAGTTATCTTGGTACCTGTCGAGATGGCTAGTGGTATTTCGGTAGTTACTTCAATGTATTTGGCGATTTGAAATCATTGGTTTGAGTAGGAGTATTTCGGTAATTATCATTGTCGGATGGGATGGTTTGGTAATTATGTGTTTTATTGCATTGCTTGGATGTACTTGTGTATTGTGGCATGAGCATTCATTTGCATAAAGCAATTCTTGAGTTTTATTATTTTATGTGAAATGATGGATTTTTCCATGAGAGTTTGTGTTTTCAAAATGATTGCACAAATGAAGGTGTATGGTTTTAAATCCTATTTTAATAGCTCTGTGAGTCATTTGCCAGCCATGAAAGTGAGTCCCCCGGAATGGTGATTCATCCTCATACCATTAGAGGTATGGTGTTTTGACCGCACGAAACGTGGAAAGAAAGTAAGCTATTCAGCTAAAATAAAGAGGGAAAAACGATGATCTGAGATGTATGGTTGTACACTACATAGCATTGACATATGCATTTGAGTTTTCTATTGAGTATTTTTCACTCACAGTTGTTTGTCCTATAAAACAAGTAAATCCAAAGCTCCACAGTAGGGTTTGGTGACAGTGTAGACCTAGAAAGACAAGGCACAGTATATGGTTCTTCCGCGGTTTTTCCTTTTATAATATTTTGAGCAAAAATACTCTGTGTATTATCTATACTTTTCTTTCACATTAATTATGCAAAGCTTCTACGTTGAGAAGGCTACGATACTGAGGCAGTGCAGTATATTAGTGGGAGTGAGGATTTCAAATGTTCCAAAGCGATGGTGACCTAAACTATCCTTCTTTTGCTCTTTCCATCTCTCCTACAAAAACTTTTAGTCGTGTTTACCGGAAGACAGTGTCAAATGCAGGCTCACCAAAATCCACATATAGAGCTAAAGTGGTTGCCCTAAAAGGACTTATAATCACAATTCAACCTAGCATTCTATCATTCACATCAATCGGGCAGAAACTATCCTATATGGTGAAGCTACAAGGGAAAATAAATCAACTTATGGTTTCTGCTTCTTTGATGTAGTATGATGGCACTTACCATGTGAGGAGTCCCATCGTTGTGTATGTTTCAACTACATAAAGGTTGCTGCTTGTATTAATTAAAGCACAAGATGAAAAACCACAGAATGGGGCATAAATAAAATGCAACGCACAATTTCTCTTCTTATAGAGGAAATTATGTATAATGTAGTTATCTCTATTCTCCTCCGTTAATTTATTTTGGTTTCCATTTAATTTGTTTCTTTACAGATGGATTAATTGATGGGGTTTTTTGATCTCAAGTCTAGGTCTAATACCATTTAAAAACATTTTTAGCTCATTCCCAAATACCATAAATGACCTAATAGATCAAACCTAACCATTAATATTTTAGCCAATTTCAAAACAAGAGCAAAACACGTGTAACCTCTCTCTCCCCTCAATGTCCTATTTTCCTTTCCTTCTCTGCAGGCAGTCATAATAACACAAGGACTACCTCTCTCATCAAACGCTACATTCGCGTAGGACTCCACCATAGTTTGTGAAATAACTCGACGAGAGTGAGCAAAGAAAACACGGTTCATCAACAATGAAAATCTAAGTACTTCTGATCTAAATAAGCATCTATTTATCCAGAAAACAAGAACCCATGAAAGTATTTACTGAAATTGTTCAAAAAAGCTCATTTTCGGATAAAATTACAGTGGAAAACCGAAGGACATACCAGTGAGAGACATACCCTCTTCTGGATCGGTTCTGCCAAAGCTTCTTCGTGGAAACCAAAGCTGCTTTGTACCATTGAAGAAGCTTCGTGGGAACCAAAGATGTCTCACTAGGAACCGAAGCTGCTATGTTCAAAGAGAGAGATGGGTTTGAAGTAGTTTGTGTTTTGAAGTTGTTTGGGTGAAAAGAAATTTTTAGGAAAAGAAAGGAGATTGAAAGAGGAGAAAGATTGGCGAAATCCACCCAAGAGGAAAATCGGCCAACCACATGTGAAACGAGTATATTTGACTTTTCAGTATAAAATGAAGATAAAATTTTATTACGTGAAAACTTGTATAATTTTCTTTATGTTGTTAGTCTTTTATAAACAATTATGTTTGGTTTTAAATTTTAAAATACTATGGGTTTTATTTAATATTAAATAGCAAGTTTTGACCAAGTTTCATTTAGGTAACGGCTAGATTTATGAGGTAAAGTACAAAATCATGATTTTTGAGGTCTTATTTATAATTCATACATATGAACAATTAATATTAATATTTTCAAAATTAAACTCTCTAATGAAATAATGGATCCTATAGAATTGATACATATTCAAACTTGAGGTAAAAGTACTATTATTTTGGGTAAATTACACTTCATCCCCTTGAATTATTATGTGATTTACATTTTATCCCATAAATTTCCAATTTCATCACATTGCCCTCCTGACCTATCAAATTTAGTTCAATTTGACCGTTAGAATTAGTTAACGGAAGGGTGCAAAGTGCAAAAGCCTGAAAGTTTAAGGAGGCAAAGTGTAAAAGCCTGAAAATTTAGGAGGACAAAGTGCAAAATCATAGTACTTAAGTTCATTGTCATCTTCTTCGCCCATTTTTTATAATTGGATTTCGCAATCCATGATTTCGACCTAACGAAATTCGATTTCAATTGTCTGTTTCCACTGTCGATTAAGGGGTTTTAAATTTTTTATCATTTACGGAATCAGATTAAAAGATGTAATTTACTGTACCCCTAAACTATGACGTATTTTAACTTGAATTAGACAAAAATTATAGTGTAACTTGTTCATAAATAATAAAAAGACTAAAACTCCTTAATTGACAGCGGAAATGGATGACTAAATATCAGATTTCATTGGGTTGAAATAGCGGATCATGCAACCCAGTTGCAGAAAATGGGGGAAGAAGATAACAGTACACTTAAACACCATGATTTTATACTTTGCCCCCAAAACTTTCACGATTTAAAATTGCGAGTTGCGCAACCTGATTACGAAAAATGAGAGAATAAGATGACAGTGAACGTAAACACCATGATTTTGCACTTTACCTCCAAACTTTCAGAATTTTGCACCTTGACCCCTCATATTCCGTTAACTATTTTGAGCAGACATTATCAATTTGATCAAATTGAATGGAATTTGATAGTTCAGGAGGCAATGTGATGAAATTGAAAATTTAGAGGGCAAAATGTAAATCACACTATAATTCAGGGGGTAAAGTGTAATTTACTCTATTATTTTTTATTGGTTAAGAAAACTTTGTAATTTTCGTATAGTTTACTATTCTACAAGTTCTTCCTGAATGGGCAGGGAATTGGAACGAACCCCTTTGACCTCAAGAATCAATAATTTCCTTTAATATCCAAGTAATTGCAAATCAAATATTTATTTATAATAAATTATATTTATTATTTGTTTCTGAACATTCAAAATATTTGGTGTTGACTAGATTGACTATTGAAATATTCATTTTACCCCTCTAAAATAAAATAAATTTGGTATTTTATTTTTAATTTGATAATTTATTGGTGAAATTAATTATAAACGGATGTATGCAGCCCTTGCGAACCCAACTCGTTGGACGAGAAATTGGTGAAGGGTAAAATTGTGTATTGTGAGAGCCGTAGTGATGGACAAGAACTGGCTTCGGCTGGTGCCGCCGGAATGATAATTGAAGGAGTACGTGTTGGAGATGTTCTTGACTCTGTTACTTTGGCTATATCTCTCACTGATCTATATGCAGGTAGCAAAGTTTTCATCTATGCCGACGACGGCTCCGTAAAGTAAATATAATACCTATTCTTTAAACATAAGTTTCATGTGTGCATGGAATGTATTATTAATAAATACATTCTTATATATATATATATATATATATATATATATATATATATATATATATGCAGCAAAAAACTGCAAAGATTTTCAAAAGTAACGAGCTAAACAATCTGTTGTCCCCTTACGTAGCATCCTTTTCATTTAGAGGTCCAAATCCAATCACTCCTAATATTCTCAAGGTATGTATACGCATAGTAAATTAATCAAGTTAGCCAGTTCTAAAAAAAAGAAAAAAAAAGTTTGTAATTATTCGACCTTATTATATATATATATATATATATGTGTGTGTGTGTGTGTGTGTGTGCGTGTGTAATTTTTGCTACTAAATTAATATTTTGTGTTTGCATGCGCAGCCGGATTTAAGTGCCCCAGGAGTGTATATATTGGCAGCATATTCTCCAATTGCTTCAGATTTGGCTATTAAAGGACTCAAATTTAGCATAATCTCAGGGACGTCTATGGCTTGCCCAGATGCTACCGTAAGGTGAATATATCAAATCATTCCGCCTCAATGGTCTCCTCGCTATCAAGTCACTTATGACTCATCGGTAATATGTCACAAGTTGTCGATTGTAAAGCTTCACAACTTAAACATATGCCCTATTTTAAGGAATTAATAATAACATTTCACTCATTTCTTAAATTAATTTGTCCTTGCAGGCTAATCCCATGAGATCCGGCTTGAACCTCAAACGGAATTTGCATATGGATCAGTGCGATAAACCTCTTAAGGCTCTATATCCGGCTTAGTTTATGATATCGATCCCATTGATTATGCAAAGCTTCGTATGGAAGGCTACGATACTGAGAGAGTACAGCAGATTAGTGGGAGCAAGGATTTCAAATGTTCAAAAGCGAATAGTCTAGCAGTTGGTGACCTAAACTATCCTTCTTTCGCTCTTTCCATCCCACCTTCAGACACTTTTAGCCGTGTTTACCGGAGGATAGTCACAAATGTAGGCTCACCAAAATCCACATATACAGCTAAAGTGGTTGCCCCAAAAGGACTTAGAATCGCAGTTCAACCTAGCGTTTTATCGCTCACATCAATCGCTGTTATCAGATACCGTGAAGCTAGAAGGGAAAATAGATCAATTTATGGCTTCTGCTTCTTTGATGTGGTATGATGGCACTTACCATGTGAGGAGCCCCATCGTTGTGCATGTTAAGTGCTGCTTGTAGTAATTAAAGCACTAGCTAATATAACAATGGTTACAGCGCAATGGAATGAGGAAAATATTGTAAAATGAAGTGACTGATAAGTTAATTATCTATGTAATACTAGTTAAGCATCAATTAAGTCGTGGAGAAGTCTCTATTCTCCTCCTTTTATTTGTTAATTTCTTCTTTTCTTTCTTTAAGTATATTATGGATTAGTATATTGTTATAATTCTTCTTAATTCCAAAAGGGTAGATTAGTAATTAATTAATAATGTATGGGGTACATGTATATATCCAGTTTTAGTATGGATCTGTATCCTCTCTTGATTTGAGTATTTTTTTTGTTTTTTAACTTTTTTATAATGACATATTGCAAATTAATTACCAATAGGTTAGATTGTCACAATTTATGTAACATTATAGAAATTGACAGGGCTTTTTTATTTCTAAATTTCTATTTTAGAAAAGTGAAATTTTAAAAATCTAGTACCTATTATAATCCATCAGCCTCAACCCAAAAAACTAAGAGGTTGTATTTAATTAAGATTTTAATTGGCTTTTGTAAATTTTCTTGTATTTAATTAAGATTTTAATTAACTTTCATATATTCTCTAAAATTTTCATAGATTTTTATAAACTTTAATTTAAAAGAGTTTTATAGATATTAGTAGACTTTTACGTAGATTAATTGCTTTTATAGAATAAACTTGATTCTTACAAAAAAATAATTAATAAATAAATATGTATTGGATAAAATGAGTATTAATTTATTATATACATATAGGTATACTTATGTATTGGTGTATGTATATATAATTATGTATATGAATAAGTTTGTATTTGTGTGCATGTATATGTGTATACATATATGAGTGTGTATATATGTATTTGTGTATATATGTGTGTATATGGATGTATATTTTTATATATGTATTTATATATATGTGTTTATAATTGTGTTTATAAAAATGTATATGAATTGATATGTATAAATGTACTGAAGTGGTTGTATGTATGTATCTGGTTGGAGAATTATTATTAACTATTGTTTAACCGAGGGTAGGATGGTAATTAGCCATTTATCCATTAAGGGGTATTTTGGTAATTTTTTTATATACTTTAGGGTTATCTTGGTAATTATCGAGATGCCTAGTGGCATTTCGGTAGTTACATCAATGTGTTTGGCAATTTGAAATTGGTTGTTTAAATTGGGGTATTTCGGGAATTACTGTTGTCGGATGGGATAGTTTGGTAATTATATATTCTATTGTGTTGCTTGGTTGTATGTAGTACTTGGATTAGTTCGATGAGGATCCAGAGGAGCAGTAGGCTATGATAATGCAGTTGGGTGCATAGGGATTTGGAGGACCCCTTGTAGTGGCTCCGAAGCTAGAGAAGGATTCGGAGGAGGATCCAGTGGAGGACTCAGAGGTGGACTCTAAGGGTTCAGATGACTACGTACCTTTTGGTTATTCGCCCAAGCCAGTCGACCCGGTGGATTTTGATCCTTGGGATGACTACAAGTGATTAGGGTTCCGACGTTTTAGCGACTTTGTTGTTTGTATATATGTATTATATTTTATATATATGGTGTATATTTATATATGGGTATATATATATTATGTATATATTATATAATATATGTATTGTGCATGGTGTTTGTGTAATGCTTTATTGTAAAAAATGAAGTGTTGTTTTACTGTGTATCTTATCAAATTATTATCGAATAATTTGAGTAAGATTTATTCTCTCTTTTGATGCAAATGTCACGTCCTACGAGAAACATTCACCCTGAGCCCGAAAGTAGTTTAGGTATGCTACGAGCCGGCTTTTCGAGGCTATTGAAAGACTTGTGGCTCATAATGTGCAACAACAACAATAGCAAGCCCAACAACCACATCAACCTATGGGGATTAATGTGGTGGTGAAGCAATTCCAAGATCTTCATCCAACAGAGAAGATCTTTTTGTTGACTAATGTCTTAGAAATGCAGAAAGTAATATGTGTTTCTTTCATGATGAAGGAGGGAGCCAATCATTAGTGGGATATGATTAAGAAAGCATATCGCACATATGAGCATCTGATGATGTAGGCCTTATCTAAGATTTTGTTCTACAATAAGTACTTCTCTTGTGTAAAGCAAAAGGAGAAAGAAGTAGAGTTTCTAAGTTTGAAATAAAGGAATCTTTCCCTCATTGAGTACGAAAGCAAATTTGATTAACTTTCTTGCTACGCGCCACACATTGTGGACACTGAGGAGTAGAAGGCTTGGTACTTTGAGAAGGGACTATGACCCGAGCTTTATAATGCTATTGCTTTGTTTTAGTTCCCTACGTATTTGGAGATACTGCAGCGAGTGCAGTTGACTATAAAGGATCCTACCTCGGAGTTTGGTAGGCCTGCAGGATTAAGTTCTACTCTTATGAAGAAGCAGTGGAAGGGAGGCTTCCAGTAGAAGCGAAAGTTTGATGAAAAGTCATGGACTAATAGTAACCGTAGCAACAACAATAAGAATTTTAAGGCAGTTGACATCCGACCTGGAGAGTGCTGGGGGGAGACCGGAGTTTGCTACGGATGTGGTAAGCCTGGCCATTTAAGGAGGAATTGTTCAGAAGCAGGAAGGATGCAGTAGCCTACCCAGGGTCATGTGTTTATGCTGACCAATGAGGAGGTGGGGAAAGATGATGCTGCAATCGTTGCAAGTACCATTACTTTGATTGGTTTAAGTGCTTTTGCATTGTTTAATTCAGGTGCTATATATTCGTTTGTGACTAGTCAGTTTGTTTCTAAATTGGCTAGAAATCCTATTAGTCTTGATTGTAGTTTGGGTGTTACTACACCCTCGGGTGCATGTATGTTTGCTTCCTCTTTGCATTTGTAGGTTCAACGCTTAGGTCGTGGGAAAAATTACTAATGGCAATGCAAACTCTTTAAGTGTTTGCGTTAAGGGTGTCAAGTATTCCTTGTTGGCATCATAGACAAGGAAATAAATACTCTTCAACGGTAACACGTCGAAGTCGTTTATGACTTTTTGGATGTTTTTCTGTAAGATGTGGAGTTCATGATTGACTTGGTGCCAAGGACTGCACTTATCTCTAAGGTGCCGTATCGAATGGCAACGGCAGAGTTGAAAGAGTTGAGGAGCAGTTGTAGGATCTGCTAGACAAAGGTTTTATTAAACCTAGCATTTCACCTTGGGGAGCACCTGTGCTGTTCGTGAAAATGAAAGATGGTTCAATGCATCTGTGCATTGATTATCGAGAGCTACACAAGGTGACGATCAAGAATAAGTGTCCATTGCCAAGGATTGATGACTTATTTGATCAATTGCAAGGAGCGAGTATCTTTTCAAAGATTGACCTTTGTTTCCGTTATCATCAACTAAAGATCAAGCAAGAGGACAGACCAAAGAATGCATTTCATACGAGGTATGGACATTATAAGTTCATTTTGATGTTATTTGGACTAACAAATGCACCAGCAGTGTTTATAGATTTGATGAATCGTGTTTTTCATGATTACTTGGATAAATTTATGATGGTATTTATTGACAACATCCTTATTTATTCCAAGTCGATAGCTGAGCATGAAGAGAATTTGAAGTTAGTGCTGCAGTGTTTGAGCGAGATGTATTTGTACGCCAAGTTTAAGAAGTACGAGTTTTGGCTAGACAGTATCGCTTTCCTAGGAGATGTGATATCTGTTGAAGGTATTCAGATGGATCCTAATAAAGTCATAGCAGTTTAGGATTGGAAAATGCCAACAAATATCAAAGAAATTCGAAGTTTTCTTGGTTTTACAGGCTACTATCGCCTGTTTGTGGAAGTGGTTTTCCAAGATTACATTGTCGTTGACGCAGTTGTTAAGGAAAACATGTTCGTTTAGTCGGATGAGTGCGAGAAAAGTTTCCAGGAGTTAAAGGGGAAACTAGTCTCTGTACATATTATTGCTTTGCCAAACAGCAGGGACAGTTTCGTGATCTACAATAACGCTTCAGGAAAAGGTTTTGGTTGCATTATCATGAAGAACGGCAAGGTGATCGCGTACGCATCGTGCGAATTGAAGTCATATGAACAGAACTACCCTACGCATGATTTAGCGTTAGCGGCGGTAGTGTTTACGTTGAAGATCTAGCGTCATCACCTGGATGGAGTTAAGTATGACATATACACCGATCATAAAAGTCTTAAGTACTTTTTCACTCAGAAAGAGCTGAACATAAGGTAGAGGAGATGGTTTGAGTTAGTCAAGAACTATGACTATACTATCAACTATCATCTAGGGAAGGTGAATGTCATGGTCGATGCGTTGAACAGAAAGTTTGCAGGTTTCAATGGTTGTCTAATCAATTATCAACCTCGTATTCTGGAGGATTTGCAGAGTATGAACCTTGAGTTAGTTACTAACCAGTGTTCATTTATGATGGCGCCGTTCATGATTAAACTCTCAATCGAGGAAAAGATAAAGGAATGACAAGGTCGTGATGCAGATCTTTAGAAGATCATAGTTGAATTCATTAAGGGAAAGAAACCAGAGTTTAATCTTGTTGGGGATGAAACTTTGAGGTTTGTTACACATCTATGTGCATCAAATATTGAGGAAATCAAGAGAGAAATTTTGGTAGAGGCTCACTGTACACCTTACTCAGTTCACCCTCAGTCTACTAAGATGTACAAGGATGTCTCCAAGACTTTCTGGTGGGCTAGCATGAAGCGAGATATTTCAAAGTTCGTGGAGCAGTGTCTGACTTGTCAACAAGTGAAGATCGATCATTAGAGACCTTCTGGTTTGCTAAATCCGTTGGTGATTCCAGAGTGGAATTGAGAGCACATATCAATGGATTTTGTTGTGGGATTACCATAATCCTAGTGAGCCAACGATGCAATCTGGGTAATAGTGGATCAGTTGACTAAATCGGCTTATTTCCTACCCATGCGAAGGACTCATTCGATGGAGAGGCTAGCCTAATTATACATGGATGAGATCGTACGACTTCATGTTGTACCTGTTTCGATTGTTTAAGATCGAGATTCGAGGTTCACTTCGTCGTTTTGGAAGAGTCTTCACCAAGCTTGGGGATAGAGTTGAGTTTCAATACAGGTTTTCATCTGCAGACGAATGACAAATCGGTGCAGACGATTACAACTCTAGAGGACATGCTGAGGGCATGTATGCTAGATTTCGAAGGGAGCTGGGAAAATCATTTACCTCTGGTGGAGTTTACCTACAATAACAATTTTCATGCATCCATCAGGATAGCTCCGTATTAGACTTTGTACAAATGTAAGTGCTGGTCTCCATCGCATTGGGATGAAGTTGGTGAATGAAAGTTGCTTGGGCCAAAGATTTTGCAACAAATCAGCGACATCAATAAAAAAATTCAACAGAGGATGAAGATAGCTCAAGACCGACAAAAGAGCTATGTAGATATTTGGCGAAGGGATCTTGAGTTCGAGGTTTGTTAGAAGGCATTTCTTAAAGTTGCACCTCTGAAGGGTATGCTGAGGCTTAGGAAAAAGGGCAAATAGAGTCCTCATTTCATTGGACCTTTTAAAATATTGGAAAGGATTGGGGGTTTGACTTATCGGTTAGCTTTGCCTCCCAATCTATCCGATTTGCAAAATATCTTTCATGTCTCGATACAGCGAAAGTATGTGCATGACCTTTCTCACTTCATCGAATACGAGCCTTTGGAAGTCCACAAGAATTTAACATACAATGGGAAGCCAGTAAGAATTTTGGACTGAAAGGACCAAGTTCTTAGGAATCGAGCGATTATGTTGGTCAAAGTTTTTTGAAGGAACCATGCGGTAGAGGAAGCGACTTGGAAGCGGGAGGACGAGATGAAACCTAAATATCCGTTGTTGCTCAAATAGAATTCTAACTCTTTAAATATAATTTCGGGGAGGAAATTCCTTTTAGGGGGAATTATAATAACCAAGTTTTTATTTATGAAATTTTCGATTTCGGGATGTGTTTTCAGTTCGATTGTCATTTTGTCTTTTTCACCGAAACAAGTAGCTTCTGAATTCCCAGCTTTATGAGGGGCCGAGAGTACCTAATGAGGAGCAAAAGGACTTTTTCTACCAATTTTACCCTTGGTCAAATTTTGACTAAGTTTGACTAGGTTTGACTTCACTATTCATTATTTTAATATTTTAGTAAATATCTTTTACTTTCTACTTTATTATATTATTATTTTAAGTTACCAATTAGAATGTTTCACCCATGTTAGCCGACCCTCTTGCCATCTTCTTCAATTGTGTTTGCTTTCATGTATTTCTAGAGAAAGAGAAGAAAACCTAGAGAGAGAAAGTGAGAAAAGTAAAAATACAAAGAATTTCTAAATGATTTTCTAAGGTTTGGGGCCGGCCATCAAGGGGAGTTCATTGGCTTAGCTTGTGTAGATTTTCAAGACTTAGAAGAGGTGTTTTCTTGCTTGGAAAAGAAGTAGACAACTATTTCGCTTTGATTTTTCATGTAAATCGTGTGTTTTACTTGATTAATTGATGAAATCATGCATTGTATTAATAAATTGATGATTGGTTGTGCTTAATTTGATGTGCATTGAGCTTATGACAAAACCCCAATTCATCAGGGTTTAGAGTTTATGAAATCAATGAGTTTAAATGTGAAGATCATGGTATAATGCTTGAATTGTTAAAATTTATTGATGGAAATGGTGGTATGCTTGGTTAATTTGATGTTTTGATAGACAAATTGTTGATTTTGGACTTGTAAAAGGGGTCGGCCATATATAGGGTATTTATGTCCAATTTTTACATGTGAGGGACATTTTGGTCTTTTCTCATGTTAAGAGTATTTTGGGTATTTCTGAAAATTTAAAGGGTAAATTGATCATTTTGCATGTAAGGGACATAAATTGGATTTTTGAAAATAGTCAAAGGATTTTGGTCATTTGCATGTAAGAGACATAAATGAAATTTCTAAAAAGGTCAAGGGTAATATGGTCATTTGACTTGTTGGGAGCCAATATTGTAATTTTCAAAATTATTGAGGGTATTTTTATTTTTTTCATGATTAGGATAAAGTTGAAAATAATAGAATTTGGAAGGATATTGTGGTCTTTTTCAGTTTCCTAGTACTAAAATTTAAGTGTGTATATTTAGTTATTTTCAAATGAAAATTTATTAGTATATTTCTTTATACACTTATACATGTATTTTTCTTTATGATTATACTTCATTAAATGCATGTATATTATGTATATATTTTTTAAATATTTATAAGTGTATTTTGGTAGGTATGCATGTATGTAAACATTGATTTAAGTGTACAAATGTTTATTGTATATATATATATATATGTGTGTGTGTGTGTGTGTGTGTATGAGTTTGTGTTTGGGTGCATGTATATATGTATAAAATATATGTGTATATAGATAGGTATGTACATGTATATTTGTATATATATATGTGTGCGTGTGAATATTTATTTATAAGTGTATATATATATGTATGTATGTCTAAGAGTATTATATATGTGTTTATAATCGTGTTTATAAATATGTATATGCATGGATATATATGTACGTATTAGAGTGAATGTATGTATGTACCTGGTTGGAAAATTGCTACTGAATGTTATTCAACCAAGGGTAGGATGGTAATTAGCCATTTACCTAATGAGGTGTATTTTGGTAATCTTCCAGGTACTTGATGATTATCTTGGTAATTATCGAGATGGCTTGTAGCATTACGGTAGTTACATCAATGTGTTTGGCGATTAGAAATCGTTGGTTTGAGTAAGGGCATTTCGATAATTACTGCTATCAAATGGGATAGCTTGGTAATTATGTGTTTTATTACGTTGCTTGGTTGTAGTTGTGCATTGTAGTATGAATATTCATTTGTATAGAGCAATTCATGAGGTTTATTATTTAATATGAAATCATGAATTTTTCCCTGAGAGTTTGTATTTTCAAAATGGTTGTACAAATGAAGGTGCATGGTTTTAAACTATATTTTAATAATTCTATGAGTTATTGACCACACGTGAAGGTGGGTCACCTGGAACAGTGATTCATCCGCATACCATCAAAGGTGTGGTGTTTTGTGTGGCCGCACAAAATGCGGAAAGTGAGTAAGCTATTCAGTTAAAAATAAAGAGGGAAAAATGATGAATTTGAAGTGTATGGCTGCACACTACATGACATGGCATTGGCATATACATTTGAGTTGCCTACTAAGTGTTTTTCACTCACAGTTATTTGTCCTGTGTGACAGATAAATCCAAAACTCCATAGTAGGGCTTGATAGTAGTGTAGACCTGGAGAGGTAAGGCACAGTATTTTAGGCGAAGATACTCTGTGTATTAACCATAATTTTTTTTTACGTTGTGGGTGTGAGTATTTTAAAATGCTTTATTTATTTTATTATCAGTTGTTTGGTTCGATAAAACGGTCTCAAAGATTAAAAAAAGGTTTAAATGTTGTTTACATATTATTCAAAATAGTTTTTAAATATAATTGAGTTTACATTTTGAAAGGAAAAGAAAAAAGAAATTAATGGTCATCACATCTTACTCGGGAACGTATACTTGAGTAAGGGGGTGTTACAGAGATGAACTTTTCTTTGTGGTCATTTTGAAAAGTCCTTGTATTCTCTAATTAATTATTGTTTTTGGGATGACTAAAATGTTTTTATTGTTTATAGTATCATTTTGGTGATGCCTCCAAGACATGAATGCTGCAGGACCATAAATCCTTCGGGAGCAACTGACAGTACTGGTGGGCCAGCTTTGGGTGGTGATGTATTTGAGCGTCTTGTAGAGACACTAAATATGGATGCCCAACCAAGACCATCAGCTTAACCAGCCATGAGATTGGGTTCTATAAATTTTAATAGCACCACTGATCCTGCTGAGGCACTATTTTGGTTATCTGAGACAGATAAAGTTTTAGATGATGGAATGGACTACTCTGATGAACAAAAATCAAAACAGCAGGTGTCTTTCTTGGTGGGGATGCTCGACGTTGGTGGGTTATAGAAAGAAGCATGAGCCAACATACTTGGGAAAGTTTTAAGGCTGCATTTGACGCATAATTTTACGATAGGCATACAAAGAGGCAAAAAGGATGGGGTTTGAGATACTAGTTTAGGGAAACATGACAATGACTGAATATGAAGGGAAGTTCCTTACATGATTCCGGATAAGGAGAGGAAGAAAATGAGATTCTTTGAAGGTTTGATGGATTCTATTGCTACTGGTATATCTGGAGGTGTGCATCCTACTTATCAGTCTTTAAGGGATGCAGCTTTGGAAGTTAAGCTACAGTTATTGATATGGAGTTCCCAACGTCGTCTATTCAAGTGGACTTCCTCAGGTACTCCCAACTAAGGATCTTCAAAGAGAAGAGGTTACAACGCAGGATCCTTAAGCAGTGATAGGTTCAAAGTGCCCAGATTTAACCAAAATGTTCATTCAGGACAAATAGTGGCCGTGGTATGAGATCGAGACAGCAGTCCAATCGTTTTGTCAGTAGTTCACATCAGATACCACAGTTTGAGGGTAATGCTCAGATAGCATGTACTTTGTGTGGCAGATATCATAGTGGGCCTTGTAGAGGACTGATGAATGTTTTCATTGTGGACAATTTGGACATTTCAGGAAGGATTGTCCTTTTCTTATTCATAATAGTATAGGGCCGGGTGTCTCTAGATCAATAGTTTGATTCGCAAGCCTCTAGATCAAGTATACGCCCTTAGCAGTTTAGTGGCAGAAGAAGGCAGGGTGCGTAAGTTAGGCTAAGAGATGCATCTTTGAGTGGAACACTGTCTACACCGGTTTGTGGGAGTAGTTGTAGACGTGGATGACCTTCGAGTCAAGGAAAGGTATTTGCCATGACACAACAATATGCACAGGCTACTGCAGATGTGGTGACAGGTACATTATCTATTATTGTAATTGATGCATATATTCTTATGGATCCTGGAGCCACATTTTTTTTTATATTACGTAGTTTTGTTGCACAACCTGGTATACCAACTGTACCTCTGGGCATGAACTTGGAAGTTCTTACACCTATTGGAGATTTTCTATGGCCCACATAGATGTTAAAGAAATGTCTCTTCATTATTGGTGGGTTGGATATAGAAGCAAACTTAATTTTGATAGATTTGGACAGTTTAGATGTTATTTTTGGGATGGATTTTCTTAAGGAAAATCATACATCGATGGATTGTTTTCACAAGGAGGTTACTTTTAGAATACCGTGGTTATCAGAAGTGGTATTTTATGGTGATCGCAAGACCTCCAATATAGGTTTGTTTTCGGCCTTTACGGCTCAACGTTTACTACGTAAATATTATGTGAGGTTTTTGGCTTATATAGTAGATACTCAAATTAAGAGAGTGAGACTTAAAGATATCTGGTGGTATGAGATTTTTTGGATGTATTCTCGGATGATCTTCTCGGTTTACCTCCTTAATGGGAGATAAATTTTTCTATTGATTTGACTCCAGACACTAATCCAATTTCATTACTGTCGTATAGGATGGCCTCACTAGAAATGAAGGAGTTAAAAATTCAGTTGCAGGAGTTGGTAAATAAAGGATTTGTCTATCCTAGTGTATCATCTTGGGGAGCTGTGTTATTTGTTAAAAAGAATGATGGATCTTCAAGATTGTGTATTGATTACCGACAGTTGAATAAGATAATAATTCGCAATAAGTATACACTGCCTCGCATTGATGATTTATTTGATCAACTTCAAGGTGCTAAGGTGTTCTCAAATATTAACTTAAGTTCTGGGTATCATGAGTTGAAGATTAGAGAATCTAATATTTCTAAGACTGAATTTTGGACTCGGTATGTTCATTATGAATTCTTGGTCATATCATTTGGACTTGTAAATGCATCTGTAGCATTTATGGACTTGATGAACCGACTTTTCCACCTATTCATAGATCGGTTTGTGATCAATTTCATTGATGATGTTTTGGTATATTCTAAAAGTGAAGCTGAGTATGAGATACATTTGAGTTGGATATTACAAACTCTGAGGGAGCATTGACTTTATGCTAAGTTTATCAAATGTGAGTTTTGGTTGGATAAAATAGTCTTTTTGGAACATGTTATATCTGCTCAAGGTATGTTTGTGGATCCAAACAAAGTGGAAGCTGTATTGAATTGGAAAAAACCTACAAATGTAACTGAAGTACGAAGTGTTTTAGGTTTGGCTAGTTATCATTGTCACTTTGTTGAGAGTTTCTCTAAGATAGCAACCTCACTTCATCATTTGACTTGAAAAGGGGTGAAGTTTGAATAGACGGATTTATCTGTGCAAAGTTTCTAAGAATTTAAGCGAAGGTTGACTTCAACGCCTGTTTTAACCCTCCCCGATGGTAATGAAAGATTTGTGGTGTTCTGTGATGCATCTTATCAGGTTTAGGCTATGTTCTCATGCAACATGAGAAAGTTGTTGCATATGCTTCCCGACAACTTAAAAGGCATAAAGTAAATTATTTTACTCATGACTTGGAACTTGCATGACTTAAAGGCCTGAAGACATTATCTTTATGACTCCATTTGTCAAATCTTTACGGATTATAAAAGCCTCAAGTATATTTTCTCACAAAAAGAGTTGATTATGAGACAAAGGATATTGATGAAATTGATAAAAGGCTATGATTGTATTATTGATTATCATACAAGAAAAGCCAATGTGGTTGCTGATACTTTAAGTAGGAAGGTTATAGGCTCTTTAGCACATGTACGAATAGTTTGTTCACCTTTGATAGTTGAGTTGAAAAAGATAGGAATTAGTTTGGAATTGGGTGATGCTGGAGTTCTACTAGCTAGTTTTCAAGTTCGACCGACACATATTGGCCGGATTCACGAAGCGTAATTTTCTAATTTTAAGTTGATGAAAATTAGAAGTGAAATTGATATGGTTCAAAAAGCAAATCTTTCCATAAGAGGAGATAGAGCTTTGGTTATGGGTACCAGACTTTGTGTTCCTGCTAATGAAGAAATAAGGAAGGAAATCCTTAATGAAGCACATAATTCTATTTATGCTATACACCCTGAAGCACAAAAATGTATCGTACTTTGCGGGATCATTATTTGTGGCCATGAATGAAAAGAGAAATTATTAAATTTGTTTCCAAGTGTTTGATTTGTCAACAAGTGAAAGCAGAAAGACAAAAGCCTTTAGAATTTTTACAACCATTGCCTATTCGAGAGTGAAAGTGAAAACACATTATTATGGATTTTCGATTTAAGCTTCCGCGCACTTAAAGGCAACATAATAAAATTTGGGTGGTAATAGATTGACTTACCAAATCTACACACTTTTAACCTATTAGAGAGACTTTTACCTTTCAAAAACTTATTGTTTTGTTTGTGGAAGAAATTGTAAGGCTACATGGAGTACCTATATTTATTGTATCGGATCAAGATACAGGATTCACCTCTAGGTTTTGGCAAAGTTTGTAAGAGGTTTTGAGTACTAAGTTACATTTTAGTACAATATTTCATCCTCAGACAGATGGACAATCATATAGGACTATTCAGACCTTGGAGAATATGTTGAGATTCTGTGTTTTTCAATTTAAAGAAAACTGAGACTCCTATCTACCATTAATGGAGTTCACCTACAATAATAATTACTATTTAAGCATTGGAATGACACCATTTAAGGCATTATATAGGAGGCAATGTAGAACTCCTTTATCTTGGGATGAGGTTGGCGAAATGAAGGTTATAGAGCCTGAGTTTGTACAGATAGCTATAGAAAAAGTTAAAGCAATTCGTAACAAATTAAAAACCACTTAAAATAGACAGAAAAGTTATGCGGATAATCAAAGGAAAGACCTTGAGTTTAACATTGGTGATGAGGTATTCTTTAAGTTGTCATCATTGGAAAGGTGTGGTACGATTTGGAAAAAAAATGAAAGCTAAGTCATGGATCTATTAAGCCCTATGAGATTGTTGAAAGGATTAGTCCAGTTGCTTATAGACTTCCTACCGACGGAGCTTTCTCGAATACATGACAAGTTCCATGTATCGATGTTATGCAAGTAAATTTCTAATCCTTCTCATGTGCTAAAAACTCCAACAATTGAAGTAAAGGATGATTTGTAGTACAAAGAGCAGCCGCTTTGGATTCTTGATAAAACTTTTCCACTTGTGAAAGTCTTATAGACAAATCATGCTATGGAGGAGCCACTATGGAATTCGAGTAACAAATGCATGCTCAATATCCATACCTTTTCCAGTATTGAGGTACGAATTTTGTGGATGAAATTTCTTCTAAAGAGATAGATTGTAGAGACTAGATTTGATAAGTGGACCCCTCTCTTATTTTTCTTTTTTATTTTTATTTTCTTTTTCTTCTTCTTTCTTCTTTTCCTTTGCAAACCCAAACCTCCCCCACTCTTTCTTTTTTTTTTCCTTTCTTCTTTCACTTCTCTGTGAGCGCTGGAGATCAAGCCACCACTGGCTGCTACTTAAGTGCACACGCACCACCACCAGAACTAGTAGCTGCTGATGCACCCTCATCAGCCAATGGTGATAGAGACATCAAGTACATAATCAATGATGGATTAATATACAAGTGCAACAAAGATAGCGTAGAATTGATTGGTTATATGGACTTAGGTTATGTTGGTGATAGAGACAAAAGAAGCTCCACTATAGGTTATGGTTATATGGATTTAGGTTATGTCGGTGATAGAGACAAAAGAAGGTCCACTATAGCTTATGTATTCACCTTACGTGGGAACTGTTTTTCTTAGAAATCAAAGTTACAATATGCTATATCCATATCAACGAACTACAAAGGAGGCATTATGGCTTAAGGATCTTCTACTAGAGTTGAAAAGATTACATCAAAATGTGGTGTTGTATTAAAATAGTCAAAGTGCATTACATTTATCCAAAAACCCAATGTTTCATGAGAGCTCCAAGCACATACATGTGAAATATCTTTTTATTAGAGAAGTGGTTGCACAAATTTTTTTAAGCTCGAGAAGATTCCAATGGAGTTGAATCCATTTGACATGGGCATTGAAATACTGCCATTAGGCAAGTTCAACACCTGTTAAAACTTGCTCATAATAGAAGGAGGTTGATGCATTGGTGAGATGTGCTAGGATGTTCTTACAGGGACTCTCTTCTTTAGTGATCTCACCCATTTCTATGGTACAGCACAAGGGTCCGTTACAAGTCAAGGACGTAATGTATCTTCTTAAATAACAAAAGGACATGGGCTGCACATGGATGGACAAGTTAGATTAGAGAAAGGATAGAAAAAGATGAAAACAGAGAAAGGAAAAACCAATGGGTTATCATCGTTCTCATTATGCTCTCCTCTATTGAAGCTATTTCTTATCATTTCTTGTTCCTTATAATCTTATTGTGTTAAGGTATATTTTATGGGGAAAATACACAAGGAATCTTGGTGTAAAGGGGTTGTGGCTTTATTGTTTAATCTTGTGTGCTTGTAAATAGGGGTGAGAGACAAAGTGAGATTGAGAGCTTGTAAATACCATTGATATATATTGAGGAGACTCTCCGAGGATGGAGTACAGAACATGTAGGAACAATTGGTTGAATCTCTATAATCTTGTGTGTGATTGTATTTGTTTTGATTTCTTGATTCTTAAGGGTGTGTATTTAACTAAGACATTATGGGTTTTTTTAGACTTCTATAAAATTAAAAAGTTTGCTGGTATTTAATACAAACTTTTGAAAACTCTATAAAAGTTTATTGGTATATAATATAGACTTTTATAAACTTTTAAAGAGTTTACAAAAATCAAGGTGTATTTAAGAAACTTTTTAAAAGTCTATAAAAATTTAGTTATATTCAAAATTTAATGATTATAAAAGACTTTATCACAAGCATGTATCAAAATTTAGTTGTATTCAAGATTTTTATTGACTTTTGATAAGAAATATAAGTACCTAACTCTTATTTTTATTAGGCTAATATTATACATGCAAGCCCAAATAATTAAGACACAATGAAGGCCAACACATGGACTTGGGTCCTAGGGTGTAGAAGCCATTGACTATTAGAATTTCTAACCTTATTAGGCTTTGGAATATCAATAGTTTATAAATATAACATTTTAGAAAATGAAAATTCTTAGTCCTCTCGCTATGTTTTTTATGGGAACAACCATTAGATTGGAATAATTATACAAGAAGAAACTTCATCATTAATATGATTCTGAAAATTGAGAAAATTGAGTTTGTCTTGACAATTCCTAAACTAAATGAACCTGCTGATAATGTCACTAAAACATTAAAAAAGGATTATTTAAGTTGGCAAAAGGCAAATAATATAGTTTGCTCTTATATTACTGCCAATGTTGTAGGTCAATTGCATTTTCTTGAGCAATTAGGCAAGCTTGAGAGTGAAACAGAAATGATCCAAACTCTTGATTTGTAATTTCTAAAACAATCACTTAAAGAGGCAGTAAGAGGTTATCTCTTTAAGAATTGTATTAAACTCAAAGGAAAACATAAAGGTGGTAATATGAATAAGAAAGGGAAGACAAAAGGTACCTGGTACCAAACTGATTGCAATGAAGAAGTTGAAAGACAAGTTCTTCAAATGCGGTTAGAAGGGTCATTGGCAATGAAATTGCCCAAAAGGTATTAAAAGACATGTTATGGATATTTAAACAATGCAACCTTCTCGTAAAAAGGACAAAGATACTTGAAGCATGGGAATAGGGAGCTACTTTTCGTGAAGCTATAAGACTAGTAGTTTTATCTTAGGATTTTATGTTTAAAACATTATTTATTTGTTTAAGATTTTAAGAGGAATTTGGTTTCTATTTGTGGTGTATTTGAACATAGTTTGATAGTATAGTTCAATACCTGAGTTTCAATTAAAAGTAAATTTTATTTTATTTTGTTTCGGAGATCTAATGAAAAGTCTTTAATTTTAAGTCCTTTATCCTATGATTGCAATTGAAATTATAGATTATGAGCATAATCACTTAGTTAAGATAAGGAAAGTTTCAAATGAATTTTACCATTAGTATTTACGATTGGGTCATATTAATCCTAACAAGATGTGTGGTTTGATTAAAAGTGAGATTTTAAGTTTTTTTGTCTTTAACCTATACCATAAAGAATTCTTCTTGGAAGATAAAATGACCTAGATGCCCTTTAAAGTCTTGGGATATTGCATAACCAAAACCGCTAGAATCGATACATACTCACATGTGTGGACCAACAAATACTCGAGCTACAAGTGGATATGAGTATTTTGTCATTTTTATAAATAGCTATTCGCGATATGGATAGATTATACTAATGAATCAAAAGTCTTAAACTTTCAATTTTGAGAGTATAAGGTTAAGCTAGATAGAACTTAAGAGTCCATATCACACAGTTTTGGTTTGACCAAAGCGGTGATACCTATATGAAGAACTCAAGTATCACTCTGAGTGGCCCACCTTCACGTGTGGTCAGTAACTCACAGAACTATTAAAATAAGATTTAAAATCATGCACCTTCATTTGTGCAACCACTTTGAAAATACAAACTCTCAAGGAAAAATTCATCATTTTACATAAAACAATAAACCTCATAAATTACTCTATACAAATGAATGCTCATGCCATAATGTATAAATACAACCAAGTAACGCAATAGAATGCATAATTACCAAACTATCGTATCCGACAGTAGTAATTACCAAAATGCCATCTCAATAATTACCGGGGAAGTATATGGAAAAATTATCAAAATACCCCTCAATGGATAAATGGCTAATTACCATCCTATCCTCAGTTAAATAACAATTAATAACAATTCTCCAACCAAATACATACATAAAACCACTTCAGTACATATATACATATCTATCCATATACATATTTATAAACATAATTATAAACCTATATATATAAATACATATATAAAAAATTCACATATAAATATACATTCATATACACATATATATACACAAATACATATATACACATACTCATATATGTATAAACATATTTTATACAATATACATGCACACAAATACAAACTTATACATATACATAATTATATATACATACACCAATACATAAGTATACCTATATGTATATAATAAATTAATACTCGTTTTATCCATAAATAATTATTTATATACATGCGCTTATACAAAATACACTTATGCATATTTAATAAATACATACAAATTTACATGCATTTTGTAAAATATAATTATATTTATAACTACACAAATAAATGTATAAATAAATATATTAATAAAAGTAATTGAATATATGTAGATAAATTAATAAATAAGTGATTTAATATATATAATAAAATAACTTGAAATTTTGAAAAGACTACAATACCCCTCAAGATTCCAATATTTTTAAGTTTACCCTTCATATGAAAAATAACAAAAATAACCTTAAAAATTTTAAAAATTCCAATTATGTCCCCCAATGTGTCAAATGGCCAAAATGTCATTGACCTTTTTTGAAATTCCATTTATATCCCTTAGATGCAAAAGATTAAAATGCCCTTAATCATTTTAAAAAATTTCATTTGTATCCTTTACATGCAAAATGACCCAAATACTTTTGAAATTTTTAAAAATTTCCAAAATATCATTTACAAGTGAAAAGACCAAAGTGCTCATCACATGTAAAAATTTGACATAATCACCCTATGCATTGTCGTCCCCTATACAAGTCCACAATCAATCATTTTCACCTCATTACATCAAATTAACAAGGGTTTATGCATTAATCCACAATCAATTTCAAATAAAAACCACTTTAATCCAACCAATCAATGCATATTTCAACGAAATCTCAAAATCGTAAACCCTCATCAATTAGAGGTTTTATCATATGCTTAATACACATCAAATTAAGCAAAACCAATCATTAAATCACCAATACAAAGTATGATTCCATCAATTAATCAAGTAAAACACATGATTTATATGAAAAATCAAAGAGACATAGTTGCCTACCTCTCTTCCAAGCAAGAAAGCACTCCTTCCAAGCCTTGAAAATCAAAACAAGCTTGATAGCGAGCCAATAACCCTTGAATTTCACTAGAACATTCTTTGAAATTTATAATTTCTCACTTTCTCACTCTAAAACTTGGTGTTTCTCTCACTAAATTTAAATGGAACAAAACACAATTGAACAAGATGAAGGAGGGTTGGCTAACAAGAAGAAAAAACCCAATTGGCAACTTGAAATAACAATAAAATAAGTAAAAAGTAAAATGATATTTACTAAGATATTAAAATAGTAAAAGTCAAAGCTTGACCAAGGGTAACATGGGTAGAAAAAGTTTCTTGACTCCTTACAAAGTACTCTCGGGTCTCACAAAATGCTTGAAGAATTCAAAAGTTGCTTATTTCGGTGAAAAAGGCGAAATCGCGCGAAAACTGAAAACGCATTTGGAAATAAAAATGCAGTTATTACAAAAACTCTACGAGTCAAAAGTGAGGTCATTGCTTAGTCACTCATCTAGAACTATATTGTTTTAGGGAGATATTCCTTAGAAACAAATATAGATACTTCTGAACTTAGTCTTGTCAAACTCTGTCTTAGTCTTGTCAAACTCTGTCTCTAAGAGATCCATAGAAATGTGGAGAGGGCGTAAACCTAGTTCAATCCATATTCGATTTTGTAGTGCTTTGGCACAAGTCTTGAAATAGAGAACTGAGAATAAAGATTCTTGTGTATAAGTAAATTTTGGAAACAAAAACGTTGTTATTAAAACTCCCTCTTAAAAGAAATTTCATCCCCAAAATTATATTTAAAGAGCTAGAGTTCTACTTGAACAACGACGGGTACTTAGCTTTCATCTCGTTTTTGCACTCTCAAGTCGCTTCTTCCACAACATGGTTCTTCCAAAGAACCTTGACCAACAAAATCACTCGATTCCTAATAACTTGGTCTTTTCAGTCCAAAATTCTCACTGGCTTCTCTATGCAAATGAATGCTCATATTATAATACACAAGTACAACCAAGTAACACAATAAAATGAATAATTACCAAACTATTTCATTTGATAGTAGTAATTACCGAAATGCCCATACTTAAACCAATGATTTTTAATTACCAAACACATTGATGTGACGATCGAAATGCCACTAGCCATCTCGATAAGTATCAAGATAATCCTCAAGTATATAGAAGATCATCAAAATAGCCCTCATTAGATAAATGACTAATTATCATCCTACCCTTGGTTGAATAACAGTTTGTTGCAATTCTCCAACTAGATACATACATGCAAGCACTCCGGTACATACATTTATATATCCATCCATATACATATTTATAAACATGATTATAAACACATATATAATACTCTTATAAATATACACATATATGCATTTACAAATAAATATTCACATACACATACATATATATCAATTTACATGTACACACCCATATATGTACACATATATTTTATACATATATACATGCACCCAAACACAAACTTATACATACATATGAATGTATATATACACCAATGCATACATATATATATAAATATACAATACACATTTATACACTTAAATTAATGTTTATATACATGCATACTTACCAAAATATACTTATAAATGTTTAATAAATACATACAGAATATACATGTATTTAATAGAGTATAATCATAAAGAAAAATATATGTATAAGTGTATAAAGAGATATATTAATAAATTTTCATTTGAAAACAACTAAATATATATATATATATATACTTATACTTTAATACTTGAAAATTAAAAAAGACCACAATACCCCTCAAAATTAAATTATTTTCAACTTTATCTCACATGTGGAAAATGACGAAAATACCCCCAATAATTTTAAAATTACAATGTTGCCCCCAACAAGTCAAATGACCATATTACCCTTGACCTTTTTAGAATTTCCATTTATGTCTCTCACATCCAAAAGACCAAAATGCCCTTGATCATTTTTAAAAATTCCATTTGTATCCCTTATATGAAAAATTACCAATTTACCCTTGAAAATTTTAAAAATACCCAAACTACTCTTAATATGTGAAAATACCAAAATGTCCTTCACATGTAAAAATTGGATATAAATACCCTATACATGGCCGGCCCCTTTTAGAAGTCCAAAATCAACAATTTTTCCATCAAAATATCAAATTAACCAAGCATACCACCATTTACATTAATTAATTTCAATAATTCAAGCATTAAACCATGACTTTCACATGTATTCTCATTGATTTCATAAACCCTAAACTCTCACCAATTGGGGGTTTTGTCATAAGCTCAATAAACATCAAATTAAGCACAACCAATCATCAATTTGTCAACACAAAACATGATTCCATCAATTAATTAAGTAAAACACATGATTTATATAAATAATCAAAGAGAAATAGTTGTCTAGCTCTCTTCCGAGCAAGAAAATAAGTCTTCAAAGTCCTGTAAATCCACACAAGCTAAGCCAATGAACTCCCTTTGATGGACGGCCTCAAATCCTAGAAAATCACTTGGAAATTCTTTGTATTTTTACTTTTCTCTCACTTTCTCTCTTTAGGATTTCTTTTCTTTCTTTAGAAATACATGGAAGCAAACACAATTGAAGAAGATGGCAAGAGGGCCGGCCAACAAGGGTGAAAAATTCTAATTGGTAACTTAAAATAATAATATAATAAAGTAAAAAATAAAAGATATTTATTAAAATATTAAATAATGAATAGCGAAAGTTAAAGCTAGTCAAACTTGGTCAAATTTTGATCAATAGTAAAATGGGTGGAAAAAGTCTCTCGACTCCTCACGGTGTACTCTCGACCTTCACAAAATGCCCGGGCAATTCAGAAGTTACTTATTTCGGTGAAAAAGGGGAAATGACTATCAAATCCAAAACGCATCTGGAAATCAAAAATTTTGAAAATAAAAACTTGGTTATTACAACTCTCCCCTTAAAAGAAATTTCGTCCTTGAATTATATTTAGGGAGTTAGAGTCCTACTCGAATAATGACGGGTATTTAGCTTTTATTTCATCAACGCGCTCTCAAGTTGCTTCCTCTACCGCATGATTCCTCCAAAGAACTTTGACCAACGGAATTGCTTGATTCCTAAAAACTTGGTCATTTTACTCTAAAATTCTTACTAGCTTCTCCTCGTACATTAGGTTCTCGTGGACCTTCAAAGGCTTGTATTTGATGATGAGAAGGGTCATTCACATATTTTTACAGCATCAAAACATGAAAGACGTTGTGCAAACTGGATAGATTGGGAGGCAAAGTTAACTGAAAAGCCAAAACCCCAATCCTTTCCAATATTTCAAAAGGTCTAATGAAACGAGGACGCAACTTGCCCTTTTTTCCGAACTTCAGCACACCCTTCAAAAGTGCAACTTTAAGAAATACCTTCTCACTAACCTCGAATTCAATATCTCTTCGTCGATTATTTGCATAGCTCTTCTGTTGATGATGCCGCTGGTTTGTTGTATAATCTCTAGCCCAAGTAACTTTCATTCACCAACTTCACCCCAATGCGATGGAGACCTGCACTTATGTCCATAGAAAGTCTCATACGGAGCCATCCCGAGCGATGCATAAAAACTATTGTTGTAGGAAAACTCCACCAGCAGTAAATACTTTTCCTAGCTCCCTTTGAAACTTAGCATACATGCTCTCAACATGTCCTCTAGAGTCTAAATCGTCCGCTTCGACAGACCATTTTTCTGTGGATTAAAAACTATACTGAAAGTGAAATTTGTCCCCAATGCTTGATGAAGACTCTTCCAAAACAACGAAGTAAACCTTGGATCTCGATATGAAACAATTGAAATATGTCCACCATGAAGTTGTACAATCTCATCCACATACAACTAAGCTAGCCTCTCTATCGAATAAGTCCATCATATGGGTAGAAAATGAGCTGATTTCGTCAACCAATCCACCATTATCCAAATAGCATCATTGCCTCACTAGGATCATGGCAATCCTATAACGAAATCCATCAATATGTGCTTCCATTTTCATTTAGGAATCACCAACAGCTTTAACAAACCAGAAGGTCTCTAGTGCTTGATCTTCACCTGCTGACAATTCAGACACTGCTTTACGAACTTCACACTGTCTCACCTCATGCCAACCCACCAAAAAGTCTTGGAGATATCCTTATACATCTTAGTAGACTCAGGGTAAACTAAGTAAGTTGTACAATGAGCCTCTACCAAAATTTTTCTCTTGATCTCCTCAACATTTGGTACACATAGACGCGTATCAAACCTTAAAATTCCATCCCCAATAAGATTGAACTCTGGTTTTTTTCCTTCGATGACTTCAACTCTGATTTTCTAGAGATTTGCATCGCTAGCTTGTCCTTCATTTATCTTTTCCACGATCGAGGGTTTAATCATGAGCGGCCCCATCATAAATGAACATTGGTTTGTAATTAACTCAATTCTCATACTCTGTAAATCCTTCGGAATACGAGGTTAATAAATGATTAGACAACCACTAAAACCTACAAACTTTCAGCCACGACATTCGCCTTGCCTAGATGATAGCCACGACATTCGCCTTACCTAGATGATATTTGATAGTACAATCATTGTCCTTGACTGACTCCAACCATCTCCTCTGCCTCATGTTCAGCTCTTTTTGGTAAAAAAGTACTTGAGACTTTTGTGATCGGTGTAGATGTCACACTTAATTCCATACAGGTGATGACGATAGATCTTCAATGCAAACACTTCTGCTATTAACTCCAAATCATTCATAGGGTAGTTTTGCTCATAAGCTTTAACAGGCGTGATGCGTATGTGATCACCTTGTTGTTTTGTACGAGAACGCAACCCAGACCTTTTCTTAAAGTGTTACTGTAGATCACGAAACTATCTTCGCTGTTCGACAAAGCAAGAACAGGTGTATAGATTAGTTTCCTCATCAACTCCTGGAAATGTTTCTCGCATTCATCCAACCAAACGAATATATTTTCCTTAACAACTGCGTCAACAACAACGCAATCTTGGAAAACCCTTCCACAAATCGATGATAGTAGCCTGTCAAATCAAGAAAACTTCAGATTGCTCCAACATTTGTTGGCATTTTCCAATCCTGAACTATTGTGACTTTACTAGGATCCATCTGAATAGCTTTAGCAGATATCACGTGTCCTAGAAAAGCGATACTTTCAAGCCAAAACTCGCACTTCTTAAATTTGGCATACAATTGCTTCTCGAGCAAACGCTGCAATACTAACTTCAAATGCTCTTCATGCTTAGCTGCCAACTTGGAATAAATAAGGATGTCGCCAATATACACCACCATAAATTTATCTAAGTAATCTTGAAAATACGATTCATCAGATTCATAAATGTTGTTGCGTTCGTTAGTCCAAAATGGCCATATCTCGTGCAAAATGCGCTTTTTGGTCTGTCCCCTTCCTTGATCTTCTGCTAATGATAACTTGAACGAAGGTTGATATTCAAAAAGATACTCACTCCTTGCAACTAATCGAACAAGTCGTCAATCTTTGGCAACAAGTACTTATTCTTGATCGTCACCTTGTTGAGCTCTCAGTAATCAATGCATAGACGCATTGAACCATAATTCTTTTTCACGAACAACATTGGTGCTACCCAAGGCAAAATACCAGGTTCAATAAAATCCTTATCCAGCAGATCCTGCAGCTGCTCTTTCAACGCTGTTGGAGCCATATGGTACGGTACCTTAGAAATAGGTGCAGTCCTCTTATTCGAAGTCAAAACTCCACCTTTCGATCCAGTGGTAACTCTGGCAAGTCCTCTGGAAAAACATCCAGAAATTCTTGAATGACTTCGATGTCTTATGGTTGAAGAGTATCTGGTTCCTTGCCGATGATGCTAACAAGGAATACGTGACACCCTTGATGCAAACACTTAAAAGTTTGGATCATTGTTAGCAATTTAGGCCACGACTTAAACTTTGAACCTGCAAACTCAAACCTCTGACCATCTACAAGGCAAAACTAAACTTTCTTCTCCTTATAATCAATGCAAGCCCCACACTTAGACAGCCAGTCCATACCAAAGTTCACACCAAAATTAGATCAAATTGGCACGCAGTGTCTCGTTACAGAGGCACATAACACAATCATTAATCAAAGAGGAAGTAAACATACACACACAAGAAGCTGTAGTGATGTACAAACCACAATCATGACTAATAGATTTCTAACCCATTTACAAACAAACTGACTAGACATAAATGAATACGTAGTACCCAAATCAAATAATGCAAAAGCAATCAAACCATTCAAAGTTATAGTACCTACAACTATTGTGGTATCATCCTTACCCACTTCCTTTTTGGTCAGCGTAAACACATGACCCTAGGTAGGCTGCTACGTCTTTTCTGCTATTGGGCAACTTCTCCTTATGTCGTCAAGCTTGCCACATCTGTAACAGACTCCAGTCTTTCTCCAGCACTTACCAAAATGGTGCTCGTTGCACTTTTGGTATTGCGGAATGTTAGGTCTGTTGTCAACCACCTTAAACTTCTTATTATTATCACTACTGTTATTGTTCGTCCATGACTTTCCATCAAACTTTTGCTTTTGCTGAAAGCCTTCTTTCCACTGCTTATTTGCAGAAGTAGAACTTGATCCTGCAGGCCTACCCATTTCCAGGGCAGGATCCTTCGCGAACAACTATACTCGCTGTAGGATCTCTAAATATGTAGGGAACTGAAATAGGGCGACATCATTATAGATCTCGAGCCGCAGCCCCTTCTCAAAACACCGAGCCTTCCTCTTCTCAGTGTCCACAAGGTGTGGTGCGTAGCAAGAAAGTTCATCAGACTTCCTTTCGTACTCGACGAGGGAAAGATTCTCTTACATCAAACTCAAAAACTTTGCTTCTTTTTCCTCTCGCTTTACTTGAGGGAAGTACTTTTAGTATAACAAAGTCTTGAACAAGGCCTACATCATTAGATGTTCATCTGTGCGGTACGCCCGCTTGATCATATCCCACCAATGATTGGCTTCTTCCTTCAGTACAGATCAATTTCTGCATTTCTAATACGTCAGTCAGCAGAATAATCTTCTCTAATTCAAGAATCCAATTCCCCGCCACTAATGTATTCAATGATCCATCAAATTATAAGGGATGAAGATCTCGAAATTGCTTCACCACCATATTAATCCCTGCAGGTTGATGTGGTTGCTGGGGTTGCTGCTGTTGTTGCCTCACATTTTGAGCCACAAGTCTTTCAATGGCCTCCAAAAGCCTACCCGTAACATCCCCGATCTACTCTCAGGCTCAGGGTGAACGTTTCTAGTAGGATACGACATTTGCAACAAATGAGAAAATAAATCTTAAACAAATTATTCAATAATAATTTGATAAGATAAACAGCCAAACTACACTTCATGTTTCAAAATAAAGCATTACACAACTAGCATATACAATACATATATTACACAATATATACATAATATATATATATATATATATATATACCATATGTATAAAATATAATACATATATATAAACAACAAAGTCGTTAAGGCGCGGGAACCCTAATCACTAGCAGGATCATCCCATAGATCAAAATCCTCATGGTCGCTTGGTGCGGACGAATAACCAAAAGGTATGTAGTCATCTAAACTCATGGAGTCCTCCTATGGGTCCTCCTCTGTGTCCTCCACTGGGTCATCCTCTGGATCCTCCTCTAGATCCGCAGCTATAACAGGGTGTCCAAACCCCTATGCCCCTAACTACAACATCATTGTTTGCTACTCCACGAGATCCTCATCGAACTGATCTAGGTACCATATATACATATCATAACAATGATCAAAATGAAGCTGCTCGAACCTCCTGGTGGGAATGTAATAAAGTCATCCACCCGGTAGAGGTACCATAGTAGACTAACCATGTAAGAACATAGCGACATCCGATCTCGTACCCTCAAGCTCTCGACGAGCTGAGTCCTCATCCAAACCAATATCTCGATATCCTCCACTCGAGGTAGATGAAATATCCCCTCTATGTGACATCCTCATAGAGTGTAATCTTGACGATGGCTCCTTCACTAGGGTCACAATGCGTACCGTCACCAGTTCCTCCACCGGAGCATCACGTCTCCCGTAAATCAAACAAGAAACACGGCTAAAAAGCTAGCAAATAAATAAACATGCAATACTAAAAATAAATCCAAAAGAAAGTCTACCTTGGTGCATAGGTGATCACTGGAGCATTGACAAGTACATGTTCAAAAATCTTGGGTTCTGATACTATAACTGTAACACCCCCTTACTCAAGCCTAGGTTTCTGAGTAAGATGTAATTACCATTAATTTTTTTTCTTTTTCTTTCAAGTGTAAACTCAATTTATATTTAAAAACTATTCTGAACAATACGTAAACAAAATTAAAATATTTTTTTACTCTTTGAGACCATTTTACCAAGCCAAATAACTGATAATAAAATAAATAAAGTATTTTAAAAATACTCACACCCACAACATAAAAGAAAATTATCGTTAATATACAGAGTATTTTTACCCAAAATACTTTTAAAGGAAAACCGCAAAAGAACTATGTGTAGTGCCATGCTTTCCCAGGACTACACTAGCACCAAGCCCTACAGTGGGGCATTAGACTTACCTACCACATAGGAGAAACAACTATGAGTAAAAAACACTTAGTAGGCAACTCAAATGTATATGCCAATGCCATGTCATGTAGTGTACCACCATGCACCTCAAATTCATCATTTTTCCCTCTTTATTTTCAATTGAATAGCTCACTCTCTTTCCGTGTGGTTAGTGACTCACAGAGCTATTAAAACAGGGTTTAAAACCATGCATTTTCATTTGTGTAGCCGTTTTGAAAACACAAACTCTCGGGGAAAAATCCATCATTTCACATCAAACAATAAACTTCATGAACTGTTCTTTGCAAATGAATGCTCATGTCACAATGCACAAGTACAACCAAGCAATGCAATAAAATGCATAATTACCAAACTATCCCATCTGACTGTTGTAGTTACCGAAATACCCCTACTCAACCAATGATTTCTAATCACCAAAGACATTTATGTAACTACCAAAATTCAACTAGCCATCTCGATAATTACCAAGATAATTCTCAAGTATATGAAAGATTACCAAAATACCCTTCATTAGGTAAATGACTAATTACCATCCTACCCTCGGTTGAATAACAATCGGTAACAATTCTCCAACAAGATACATGCATACAACCTTTCCAGTATGTACATATATATATATATATATCCATCCATATACATATTTATAAACACTTATATAATACTCTTATACATATATACATATACATCTTAATATATATAAAGGTCAGTTGCAGCACATATATAGTAACTTACATTTTATTTTATTTTTTTTTTCATTGCTATTTGGTCGTTTTGCTAGTCTTTTATTGTTAATTTTTTTAAATCACAGTTTAAAAATGATGTTGTTTTGAAGTGTTTTAAAATTTTTTCCCTATTTTATCTTTATTCACATGATTGTCGGTGCCGACTACCATACCGTCGGTGGGCACCAACAATTCAATTTCTTTTTCTTATAGCTAAATTACACCATCACTCCTCAACCTTCGGTGCCCCACCATCGAACCGTCGATGGGGCACCGTCTTTGCTATTTTATTATTTTGTTAATATATATAAGGCGTGCTCTTTGTAGGGTCACTTCCCCTTTTTTATTTTTAATTGTTGGTGCAATTACCCATTTGCCCTTCATTGTCTATCCATTCCATCATCAAAACGATGTTGTTTTGAAGCTTTTTATATTTTATTTTTGTTCACATGGAGGTAGGTAGGAGTGGGTGCATTGGAAAGCTATAGCTTTTTTTTCTTCTTTTTTTTTTAATTTTAAAAATGGCGTAGTTTTCTTTTTTTACTACGTACTCTGTGTTCCATTTGTAGTTAGCTTACTTCTTTTCATACTCTTGTGCTTCCATCGGTGCCCTACTAGCACACAATTTTTTTTTAATTTCTTTTATTACCCTTGCAACTATGCCCACCACCATCCCCTCAATTGTCAATGCCCTCACGACGGTTCAATTTTTTTTTCTTCGCAATTGAGCAGCACCATCATTCCTTAATTGTCCGTGGCGCACCATTGTTACTATTTTATTTGGCCTTTTGTAGCGCCGCTGGAAGTAAAGGTGTAACTATAAAATTGCTATTTCTACAGGAATACCATGTTCAACGCATCTTGTTTTCTACCTGCTTTCATCTACGTCGCAATAAATGTTTGGATAGCTTTCTTCTCTATGTGAACTTGTTGTTTGAAATCTGCTCCTTGTTTTTGTCACAGTCACAGTCACAGTACAAATTTTGTGTACCCATCTCGATTCATAGTTTACTTGTTTTGGGTATTACGTTTTAGCAGCGACTTCACGGTGGAATTTTTCAATCTTTGAGTTAATTATTTGGCAAATATGTCTTACTTTGTTGTTCAGTCTGCTCTTTCTTTAGTTCGGATTTTTATTCTATAGCAATTTTTTTTCTATTAGAAATTGTTGACATCACCATCGTTGTTAGCTCCTTCTCTTTTCTTTTTTTCTATTTACTTTTTTTTTGCTCTCTGTTTTTCTTTGTTGATTTAATTCTTTAATGGGATTTTTCTGGATTGGTTTTTTATTTTAGGCATTTGAGAAGAATAATGTAGAGAAGGATGTGACAAAGAGTATAAAGAAGGATAATTGCCTGTTGAGCACCTTGGCAGAACACCTGGCTGCATCTTCTAGGAGTTCCACGAGTCTGCCTTATGAAGTTTACATGTAGCTGTTCAAATAAGCCGTTGTAGATTTCCTTAAAGGTTTGATTTTTCGATGAGAAATTAGGGACAATTAATTGGGTAGTAATTATTTCAGTAGTTTATTAACTTGTACGATTGAGTTTTTGCTGTTCCTTATTGTTTTCTACGGGTTTGATGCATGCTAATGGGGTTTATGGGTTGTTTTATTTCTTAAGCATGATTTGATGCATGATTTCAGTTATCGGTAGACTTTTTTATTTCTATGATCTTTGTTCATTTTCATCTTTTGCTTCAATTCGAGAACTTTTGTTATGGGTTATCTTACTTTGGCAGTTCAAGAACTAAAAATGTAATAACCAAGCTATTTTTTCTGAAACTGTCAATTTTCGGATGCATTTTTATTTTTATAGCGGTTTCACCTTTTTCACCGAAACGAGCAGCATCTGAATTCCTCGGGCATTTTGTGAGGGTTGAGAACACTCTATGGGGAGTCGAGGAACTTTTTGTACCCATTTTACCCTTGGTCAAAGTTTGACTTTTACTATTTACTATTTTAATAATATATTTAAATATCTTTATTTTTTACTTATTTTATTATTATTTAAAGTTGGCAAATTGTGATATTTTTACCTTGTATAGCCGACCACCTCCATCATATTTTGTACTTGTCTTGTTTCATTTTCAAGCTAGAGGGAGAAGGAGAAAATTCCAGAGAGAGAGTGACTGGAAAATTTTGTAAAATTGAAGAAAATTTCAAGTGGGAATTGAAGGTTAGTGGCCCGCCATCAAGTGGGGGTTTTTGGCAAAGCTTGGGTGATTTTCAAGGGCTTGGTTTGGTGCTTTCTAGCTTGGGAGGAAAGGTAGGCAACTACCTATTTTTATTTTCTTACAAATTCATGTGTTTTTATGTGATAATTGGTTACAATCATGTATTATGATGTTAATGAGATGATGGATTGAGCTTAATTTAGTGTGTATTAAGCCTATTGATTAAACCCTCAAATGTTTGGGTGTAGGTTTTATTGAAATTGTGAAGTAAAGCATGAAATTGTTGGATTAGTGAATGGAATTGGTTTGTGAAATTGATGTGATACATGATTAATTTGATGAAATGAAGAAGAAATCGTTGAGTTTGTGATTTATGGAGAGGGACGGTATGTGCAGGAAACTATGTGCAAATTTTTATATGTGTGAGTATTTTAGTCATTTCATTTATAAATAGTATTTTAGAAAATTTCGAAAAGTTCAAAGGTATTTAGGTCATTTTGCATGTAAGGGACTCAAATGAGATTTTTAAAAATATTTAAGGGCATTTTGGTCATTTGAATGTAAAGAAAATAAATGGAATTTTCCAAAAAGGTCAGGAGCATTTTGATCATTTGACATGTAGGGACGTAATTGTAATTTTTGAAATTGTTGAAGGTATTTTTGTTATTTTTCAAAGGGTAAAGTTGAAATATTTGAAATTGGAGAAATATTGTGGTCTTTTCTAATTTCTAAATTATTTCAATATATATATATAGTAAATTACTATTTGTTAATTAATATATATATATAAGTATTTTTAATTACTATTATTTATATTTTTATAAATACAATTAATTATACATGTGTTTGTGTAATAATAAAAATAGATATATTTTATAAAATACATATATTTTATATATGTATTTATTAAATATACTGAAGGGTGTTTTGTAAAGGTTTATATATAAAAATAATACTTTATGTATTAAATTGGGTAGTAAGTCAATATATATATTTATGAGTATATTTATACATGGGGATATATATATATAATTATGTGTATATATAAATTATATTTGGGTGTATCTATATGTGTATAAAATACGTGTATACATATATGGGTGTGTATATATGTGTTTGTGTACATATATGTGTATGTGAGTATGTATTTATATGTACGTATTTTATATATGTATTTATGTGTATGTGTATATGTGATTATGTATGTATATAAATTATATTTGTGCGCATATATATATATATATATATAAAATGTGTATACATATATGGGTGTGTATATATGTGTTTATGTATATGGATATGTGTACGTGAATGTGTATTTATGTATGTATATTTTTATATACGTATTTATTTGTATATGTGTTTATAATTGTGTCGTAAATGTGTATGTAGCTGGAATTTATTAATTCTGTTATTTTACCGAGGGTAGAATGGTAATTAACCATATGCCTATAGAAGGGTATTTTGGTAATTTTTCACTTACTTGAGGGGTATCTTGGTAATTTTTGAGATGGCCAATGAGATTTCAGGAATTACATTAGTATGGTTGAGTGAATTGTATTTGTTTATTGAGTAGGGGCATTTTGGTAATTACGGCTGTTGGAATAGGACAGTTGGTAATTTTGTGTTTCACTGTGTTGCCTGATTTTACTTATGCATTGTGACATGAGCATTCATTTGCATAGAGCAATTTTGGTAATTTATTGTTTTATGTGAAATGAATGATTTTTCTCAGGGAGTTTGTGTTTTCAAAATGATTTACATGACGAGGTGCATAGTTTCAAACCTTGGTTTGTAGTTGCTCTCTCACTGACCACACATAGCAATGAGTCGTCCGGAACGGTGTTTCACCCAATAACACAGAGGTGTGGTGTTTTGTGCACGAAACGCGGAAAAAGAGAGAAAGGGCTATTTGGTTAAATTAAAGAGGAAAAAATAATGGCTTTAGGTGTACAGTGTTACACTACATGACATAACATTTGCATTTGCATATGGTTGCCTATTAAGTGTTTTTCACTCACAGTTGTTTGTCCTGTATGGTAGGTAAGTCCAAAGTTGAGCGGTAGGGCTTGGATTAAAGTATTATTGTATATTGTGTAGTTTCAAAAATGATCTCAAAGAGTATAAGAATGTTTTGGTTTTGTCGTAGTTTAGTAAATCAAATTTAAAAAAAAAATTACGATTAACACAGCTTACTCGGAAACCTAAACTTGGGTAAGAGGGTGTTACAAAAAAAGATAAAAAGAAATAATTTATATTCGAAAAGTTTGCCGGGTTCTCTCTGTTCCTAATTTCCAATTATATGGTTTGTAATTCTTGTTTATGCTTGGAATTGGATATTCATGGTTTCCCTTGCACAAATAGCTATCCCTTTCATAAATATAAATGAAAAGTTTTCGTTAAATGAGCTTCCATATGTTGAATTTGTAGCTTTTAGAGGGGACCAAGTTAACTTATTTTTTACATCTCCAGTCTTCTTTTGCTTTTTTCTTTTTTTTCCTTAAACTAGAATTTTATACTTGCTAGTTTTTGTCTGTCATTTCATCTCATTGGTATGTGAAATTCCTATTGGTTAATGACTTACAATTGGGTTGCCATCACTTTACTTTGTGTTAGTCATAACAATTTGCTTTATTTACAAATTTGAATCTCAAATTTTAATAATAGTTGTCTCTCTTTTACCGTGTCTTTTCTTTTACATTTATGCTATTATCTCTAACGTTTTCAGGTTAAAAGTGCATTTGTAGTTTTGCGTATTTTGTATTGGGTGAACATCTTGAGAGTTAAATTACCAACGTGCCACCAAAGGCGTTAGAATATGAGCAATTGAATGGAAATGTGAAGAAGGTCCAATATGCTGTTAGAGGTGAACTGTATCTTCGAGCTTCTGAGCTCCAGAAGGAAGGAAAAAAGGTAAAGATAATTGGCACTTTTGGGTTTTATTTGTAGTGATTTTGCTAGGTTTCAAATGCATTGCTTTTCAAATGTAGTACTACACATATATATACATACATATACACCCATATATGTATAAACATATTTTATCCACATATATATATGCACACAAATACAACTTATACATATATATATATATATATATATATATATATATATATATATATATATATATATATAAGAGATTTAATATATATGTATGTATAATAAAATAATTTAGAAATTGGAAAAAGACCACAATGGCCCCTCCAAATTCCAATATTTTCAACCTTATCCCTCACATGAAAAATGTTAAAAATACCCTCAACAATTTTAAAAATTATGATTTTGTCCACAATATGTCAAACAACCATAGTACCCTTAACCTTTTTAAAAATTTCATTTATATCCCTTACATGCAAAAGATCAAAATGCCCTTGACCATTTTCAAAAATCCTATCTATGTTCCTTACATAGAAAATAACCAATTTACCCTTAAAAATTTCAGAAATATCCAAAATACCCTTAATATGTGAAAAGACCAAAATGCCTCTAATATGTAAAAATTGGATATAAATACCCTATACCTGGCCGACCCCTTTTACAAGTCCAAAATCAATAATTTTTCCATCAAAACATCAAATTAACTAAGCATATCAGCATTTTCATCAATAAATTTCAACGGTCTGAGCATTGAACCATGATTTTCACATGTAAACTCATTGATTTCATAGACCCTAAACCCTAATCAATTGGGGTTTTGTTATATGCTCAATACACATCAAATTAAGTATAACCAATCATCAAACCATCAATAAAAAACATGATTCCAAGTCTTCCAAGTCTTGAAAATCCACACAACCTAAGCCAAACCCTAGAAAATCACTTGGAAATTCTTTGTATTTTCACTTTTCTCTCACTCTCTAGGTTTTCATCTCTCTCTTTAAAAATAAATGGAAGCAAACACAATTGAAGAAGATGGCAAGAGGGTCAGCTAACAAGGGTGAAAACTTCCACTTGGTAATTTAAAATAATAATATAATAAAGTAAATATTAAAAAATATTTACTAAAATATTAAAATAACAAATAGTAAAAGTCAAATTTAGTCAAACTTGGTCAAACTTTGACAAAGGGTAAAATGGGTAAAAAGAGTCCCTTGACTCCTCATAGAGTACTCTCGACCCTTATAAAATTCTTGGGGAATTTAGAAGCTACTTATTTCTGTGAAAAAGTTGAAACGACGATTAAACTAAAATCGTGCCCTAAAATCGATAAATACATAAATAAAAACGTGGTTATTATAATTCTCTCCCTTAAAAGAAATTTCATCTCCGAAATTAGATTTGAGGTGTTTGAATTCTACTTAAACAATAATGGGTACTTAGCTTTCATCTCGTTCTAGCTCCTAAGTCGTTTTCTCTACCGCATGGTTCCTTCAAAGAATTTTGATTAATGGAATTGCTCGATTTTTATGAACTTGGTCCTCTCAGTCCAAAATTCTCACTGGCTTCTCCTTGTTTGTTAGGTTCTCGTGAACCTCTAAAGGCTCATATTCAATGACGTGAGAAGGTTATGCACGTACTTTCACAGCATTAAGACATAAAAGATGTCATGCACATCGAATAGATTGGGAGGCAAAGCTAACTGATAAGCCCAATATATTTCAAAAGGTTCAATGAAACGAGGAGTTAACTTGCTATTTTTTCCAAACCTCAGCACACCCTTCAGAGGTACAACTTTAAGAAATACCTTTTCACCGACCTTGAACTCAAGATCCTTTTGTCAATTATCTGTATAGTTCTTCTCTCAGTCCCGAGCTACTTTCATTCTCTGTCAAATTTTATTGATGATGTCACTGGTTAGCTGCAAAATCTCCGACCCAAGCAACTTTCGTTTACCAATTTCATCCTAATGCGATGAAGACCTGCACTTACATCGAATGAGTCCATCGTATGGGTAGAAAATGAGCTGATTTTGTCAACCGATCCATTATTACCCAAATTGCATCATTGCCTTACTGGGATCGCGACAATCCCATAACGAAATACATGGATATGTGCTCCCACTTCCACTCTAAATTCACCAATGACTGTAACAAACTAGAAGGTCTCTGGTGCTTGATCTTCACCTACTGAAAGTCACACACTGCTCCACAAACTTCACAATGTCACGCTTCATGGTAGCTCACCAAAAAGTTTTAGACACATCCTTGTACATTTTAGTAGACCCAGGGTGAACTGAGTAAGGTGTACAATGAGCCTCTATCAAAATTTCTCTCTTGATTTCCTAAATATTTGGCACACATAGACACGTACCAAACCTCAAAGTTCCATCCCTATCGAGATTGTACTCTAGTTTCTTTCCTTCGATGACTTTAACCCTGATCTTCAGAAGATCAACATCGCTAGCTTGTCCCTCCTTTATCTTTTCCAAGATCGAGGGTTGAATCGTGAACGATGCCATCATAAATGAGCACTGGTTAGTAACTAACTCAATGTTCATGCTTCATAAATCCTCAAGAATATAGGGTTGCGAAGTGATTAGACAACTGCTAAAACCTTCGAACTTTCTGGTTAACGTGTCAGCCACACACATTCGCCTTGCCTTGATGATAGTTTATAGTACAGTCTTAGTTATTGACAAACTCTAACCATCTACTATGCCTCATGTTCAACTTTTTTTTAGTGAAAAAATAATTGAGACTTTTGTGATCAGTGTAGATGTTAAACTTTACCCTACATAGGTAATGATGCCAAATCTTCAACGCAAACACTATCACTAGCAACTCAAAATCGCGTGTATGGTAGTTTCGCTCATAGGGCTTCAATTGGCGCAAAGAATACGCGATCACCTTGCCACTCTGCATGAGAACGCAATCCAAACCTTTCCCTGAAGCGCCGTTGTAGATTATGAAATTGTCCTCGCTGTTCGGCAAAGTAAGAATAGATGTAAAGACTTGTTTCCCCTTCAACTCCTGAAAACTTTTGTCGCACTTCTCTAACCAAATGAACTTGTTTTCCTTCCTTAACAACTGCAACAATGACAAGGCAATCTTAAAAAACCTTCCATAAACAGATGATGGGACCCCGCCAAATGAAAAAAACTTCGGATTTCTCCGACATTTGTTGGCCTTCTCCAATCTTGAATTGCTACAACTTTAATAGGGTTCACCTGAATACCTTCAGTAGATATCACATGCCCTAGAAAAGTGATATTTTTCAGCTGAAACTCGCACTTCTTAAACTTAGCGTACAATTGCTTCTCTCGTAAACACTGCAGTACTAACTTCAAATGCTCTTTGTGCTCAGTTTCCGACTTAGAATAAATAAGGATGTCGTCAATAAACTCTACCACAAATTCATCCAAGTAATCATGAAAAACATAATTCATCAGATCCATAAATGTTGCTGGTGCATTCATCAGTCCAAATGGCATTACCATAACCTTCCATACCTCATGTGAAATGCTCTTTTTGGTCGTCTGTCCTCTTCCTTGATCTTCAACTGATAAGAATTGAAATAAAGGTGGATCTTTGAAAATATACTCGCTCCTTGCAACTGATCAAACAAGTCATCCATCCTAGGTAACGAGTACTTATTCTTGATTGCCACCTTGTTGAGCTCTTAGTAATCAATGCACAGACGCATTAAACTGTCTTTATTCTTTATGAACAGAACTAGCGCTTTCCAAGGCGAAACACTGGATTTATTAAAACCCTTGTCCATCAAATCTTGTAACTACTGTTTCAACTCCTTCAACTCTGCTGGATCCATTCAGTACGGTACCTTATATATAAGCGCAGTCCACGGTACTAAGTCAATTGTAAACTCCACCTCTCGATCTGGTGGTAACTCTGACGGCTTTTCCAAAAAAACATCCAGAAAGTTTCAAACGACTTCGACATCTTGCGGTTAAAGAGTATCTAGTTCCTTGTCAACGACGCTAATAAGGAATACTTGACAACCTTGACACAAACACTTAAGAGTTTGCATCGCCGTTAGTAATTTAGGCCACAACCTAAACTTCGAACCTACAAACTCAAACCTTTGACTATCTATAGGGCTAAACCGAACTTTCTTCTACTTGTAATCAATGCAAGACCTACACTTACATAACCAGTCCATACAAAGAATCACATCGAAATTTGACAATTCCAATACGATCAAGTCAGCATGCAGTGTCCTGTTATAAAGGCACACAACATAATCATCAAATAAAGAGGAAGCAAATATACACACACCTGAAGTTGTAGCGATATACAAACCACAATCAAGACTAACAAGTTTTCTAGCCAATTTAGAAACAAACTGACTAGACACAAACAAATGCATAACACCTGAATCAAACAATGCAAAAGCACTCAAATCATTCAAAGTAATTGTACTTGCAACAACTATGGCGTCATTCTTCCCTGCCTCCTCCTTGATCAGCATAAACACATGACCCTGAGTAGGCTGCTGCGTCTTTCCTACTTCTAGATAACTTCTCCTTATGTGGCTAGGCTTACCACATCCGTTACAGACTCAAGTCTTACTCCAACATTCACCAGAATGGTGCTTGCCGTACTTCTGACATTGCAGAATGCCAGGTCGGTTGTCAATCATCTTAAACTTCTTATTGTTATCGCTGGGGTTACTGTTTGTCCACAACTTCCTGTCAAATTTTCACTTCTACTGGAAGCCTCTTTTCCACTGCTTTTTTGCAGGAGTAAAACTTTATCCTGCAGGCCTACCTCCAGGGTAGGATTCTTTGTGATCAACTCCACTCACTGCAGGATGTATAAATACGTAGGGAATTGAAACAGGGCAACAACATTATAGAGCTATAGTCGCTACCCCTTCTCAACACACCGAGCCTTCCGCTCCTCAATGTCCACAAGATGCAGCGCATAGCAAGAAAGTTCATCAAACTTCCTTTCGTACTCGATGAAGGAAAAATTCTCTTGCTTCAAACTCAAAAACTCTGCTTCTTTGTCCACTCGCTTTACTCGAGGGAGGTACTTCTCGTAGAATAAAATCTTAAATAATGCCCACATCATCATCTATGCGATATGCTCTCTTGATCATATACTACTAGTGACTGGCTCCCTCTTTCTGCATAAGGGAAGCACATATCACTTTTTTTTTTATTTTTGAGACGTCAGTCAGTAAAAAGATCTTCTCTAACTTACGAATCTAATTCTCCGCTACTAATGGATTCAATGATCCATCAAATTATGGGGGATGAAGATCTCAGAATTGCTTCACCACCACATTAATCCCTACGGGTTGATGTGGTTGATGGTGTTGCTATTGTTGCTACTGCCCATTCTGTGCCAAAGTCTTTTAATAGCCTCCAAAAGTTGACTCGTAGCATCCCCTGAACTACTTTCAGACTCAAGGTTAACATTTCTAGTGGGATGCAGCATCTATAACCAATGAGAAATAAATCTTAAATAAATTAATCGATAATCATTTGATAAGATACACAGCCAAACAACACTTTATTTTTTACAATAAGCGTTACACAACTAGCATGTACAATACATATATTATATAATATACACATAATATATATATACCCATATATATATATATAACGTATGTATAAAATATAATACATATATACAAACAATAAAGTCGTTAAGGCGTCGGGACCCTAATCACTAACAGAATAATCCCACGAATAAAAATCTTCCGAATCCACCGGCTAAGGAGAATAATCGAAAGATACAAAATCGTCTGAACCCATGGAGTCCTCCTCTGGGTTCTTCTCTATGTCCTCCACTGGGTCCTCTACTGGGTCCTCATTTGAATCTCCTCCGGATCCACAACTACAACAAGGGCTCCTCGGGATCCTCATCAAACTGGTCCAAGTACCACATATATATATCATGATGATAATCAACCTGGAGCTACTCGAACCTCCCAGTAGGAATGTAATAGTGTCCACCACCTGGTATAAGTACCATAGTGGTATGTCCACTCAAGAACATAGCGACGTCTTGCCTCCTACTCTCTAATTCTCGATGAGTGGAGTTCTCAACTAGTCTAATATCCCGATATCTTTCCCTCGAACTGGACGAAATATCCCCTATGTGTGACATCCTCACAGAATGTGACCCTTATTAGGGTCACCACATGTGCCGCCACCGGCTCCTCCACCTATGCATCACGTCTCTGGAAAATCTAATAAGAAACACAGTTGAAAAGCTGACCCATGTAAGCAGCACAGTAATCTAAAATAATTAAATAAACATGCAATACTAAAAATAAATCTACAAGACAATCTACCTTGGCGTGCAGGTGATCATTGGAGCATCGATAAATACATGTTTAAAAACCAGGCTTTCATGCCAAAACTGTAACACCCCCTTACCCAAGTCTAAGTTCCCGAGTAAGGTGTAGCTACTATGTAAATCTTTTTTTCTTTTATAAATTTGATTGGTTTAAAAATACTTTTGGACGACCCCGTATCAACATCAAAACTTTCCTTTAATCTTTGAGGTCGTTTTGCAAACCACACCGTAAAATAGTAATATTTTAAAATAGATCAAAGTATACACACTCACACTGTAAAAGAAAATAATATTTAAATACACAGTTTTTTTGCCCACAATACCGAATCAAAATGCGGAAGAATACTGTACTATGCCATACCTCCCCAAATCCACACCACCACCAAGCTCTACTACTGACCTTTGGATTTAACTACCACACAGGACAAACAACTGTGAGTGAAAACACTCAGTAGGCAACTCAAATGTATATGTCAATGCACAATCATCACCTTAAATTCATTATTTTTCCCTCCTTATTTGTTAACTAAATAGCTCACCCTCTTTATGCATTTCGTGCAGCCATGCAAAACACCACGCCTTTGATGGCTTGCAGATGAATCACCATTCCAGGCGACCCATCTTCACGTGTGGTCAATGACTCACAGAATTATTAAAACAGGGTTTAAAACCATGTACCTTCATTTATGTAACCATTTTGAAAGCACAAACCTTCAAGGAAAATTCTATTATTTCACATAAAACAGTAAATCTTAAGAATTGCTCTATGTCAATGAATGCTCATGCCACAATGCACAACTACAACCAAGCAAAGCAATAAAATGCATAATTACCAAACTATCACATCTGACAACAATAATTATCAAAATGCCCCTACTCAAACCAATGATTCAAATTGCCAAACACATTGATGTAATTATCAAAATACCACTAGCCACCTTGATAATTACGAAGAGAACCCTCGAGAACATGAAAAATTATCAAAATACCCCTCAATAGGTAAGTGGTTAATTACAATCCTTCATTCGGTTAAATAACAGTCAAATAATAATTCTCCAACCAGATATATCCATATAACCACTCCAGTATATATGTACATATCCATCCATAAATATATTTATAAACACGATTATAAACACTTATAAATAAATACATATATAAAATTGCATGCATATAAATATATATTCACATACACATATATATACACACCTATATATGTATACACATATTTTATCCACATATACATGCACACAAATACAACTTATACATATACACAATTATATATACATACACCAATGTATAAATATACCTATAAATATATAATAGATTAATACTCCCTTTTATACGTAAGCAATTATTTATATACATGCACCTATACAAAATACACATGCATATTTAATAAATACATACATATATACATGTATTTTGTAAAATCTAATTATATTTATAACTATACAAGCAAGTGTATAAATAAATGTACTAATAAAAATAAAAATATTTATAATTGAATATATATATATATATAAATTAATAAATTAGTAAATAAATAAGAGATTTAATATATATATACATATAATAAAATAACTTAGAAATTTAAAAAGACCACAATACCCCTCCAAATTCAAATATTTTCAACCTTATCCCTGACATGGAAAATGATGAAAATACCCTCAATAATTTTAAAATTTACAATTTTGTCCCCCAACATGTCAAATGACCATATTACCCTTAACCTTTTTAGAAATTTCAATTAGGTCCCTTACATGAAAAAGACCAAAATGTCCTTGACCATTTTCAAAAAATTTTTTTGTGTCCTTTACATGTAAAACTTTGTTTTTTTGCTCCTGCTGCCACTTCACTAGTTGAGAGCAACCCTAGAAGACCGGAAGACAACTACGTGGGTATGTATATCATAACACAATTTAAATAACCCTTCTATTTCACGAGAAACCACGAAATGCCACCCCATTTAAGATGCTATTGGATTCTTGAACCTTTTTGGCCCAATACTTGAGGTTTGCTATTAAACTAACTTTGAGTTAATTCTTTATCATGTTCTCCCCAAGTTTGATTTGTGTTTGTCATAACCAATAATAATTTAAAATTTTAAAAAATTTAGCAAATTATGTAAGAATAAGATTCATCAGATAATCATTTAAACATCTATTTAACCATGTCCCAAATTACGAAGTTAACATAAAGTAGCCACTGTAGGCTAACATTGCTATAAATGAATATGGAACCATGCAAGAATCTAGAAAAGAGAGACGTAGTGAAAGAAAATTGGTGGGTGCGAACTGGTAGAAAGGAAAGAAAGTATGGTGACTAATATTGAAGCTATCTCAGTGCATTTGTTCCATATAAACCCTAAATCAAGTCATTCGAAGAAGAATATGACTTACCCAATTCAAACACAGAAATGAATGACACTCTCATATTGTTAGGAAAAAGAAATTATAGACTAAACCACCAATGCATGTATATAATCTAGAAAGGGAAAACTTTTATTTTCAAACAAACAATATAAATAGAGAAAAGGTGTCAGAGAGGGATCTTATCGACAATTGTTTCTAATGGTAGAGAGAATAAGACTTCACGACGGGGGAATTGAAGATAGAGAGGGAGACAGGACAAGAAGAAATAGGGTTTTTCGATGCCATAGCCAAGCCCAACCCCATTTAATGAAAAATAATCCAAAAGTCATATAATTAAAAAAGTAGCCCAAAATTACCCTTATAACCTTATGAACAGTCTCATTTTAAAATTGGCATAGCCCATGGTGGGTCACTACCAGTGTCACACTATCGTCCTCTGTCATTTTTGAATGTTGTATTTGTCAACGACAAATCACTTAGATTTAAAATATATTTTAAACTCCTAAATCTGATTAGAAAATTCTAAAAAAATATATAAATTAAAGCTCATCCTCTTACCTTTCCAACCATATACTATATGCCTCAATCCAAGTAAGGAAAGGTCTTCAAATTTAATTTTTCGAAAAACTGTACAAATCTACAGAGACAACACTAGGGCGTCGATGAGCGCATTGTCGAGCAGTCGATGGGCCCACCGATGCCATAAAAAAATTCTAAAAATATGTAAGTTAAATCTCATATCTTAGCTTTACAACCATATATCATATGCATTAATTCGAGTTCGGGAAGACCTTCAAATTTAATTTCTTGAAAAACTATACAAATCTGTCAAGACAACAGTAGGATGTCGGTAGGCCAAAAGACGGGCCATTGGTGGGCCCACCAAAACCATCCAAAAATTTTGAAAAAATATTTAAATTAAATTTCATCCTCTTAGCTTTTCAACCATATATCATATGCTTTAATCCGATACTGGAAAAGTCTTCAAATATAATTTCTACTAAAACTATACAAATTTACCGAGATAGTATGTGGGTCAGGTTTGAAGTATGATTGAAGGCCTAAATCTACCCAGAAAATTATGTAAAAATATTAAAACAAAATCTTATTCTCTTAGCTCTAACCATATATTATTTGCCTCAATCCGATATCGAAAAGACCTTCAAATATAATTTCAAATAATATTATACAAATCTGCCGAAACGGATTTGAAAGGGGCTTGGTGGTGAACTAGTGGTGGGGTGGTGGTGGCCACCACCAACCTAAGATGCCCTGTTGGTGGACCCACCACCAGGCTATCGGTTGGCCCACCGAAGGGTACCATGGGCTGGTGGTGGCCACCAACACCCCACCACCAAGTCGCTTTCAAATCCGCCTCGGCAGATTTGCATAGTATTTTTTAAAATTATATTTGAAGACTTTTTCGATATCGGACTGAGGCAAATAATGTATGGTTCGAAAGCTAAGAGGATAAGTTATTTTTTGAATATTTTGTCATAATTTTATAGATTGATTTAAACCATAAAATGAAGCCAACACCAACCCATTGTGCCCGTCGGTGAGCCTACCAACGACACAGTCGGTGGCCCCACCAACGGGATTCTTACTGTGTTGGTTGGCATACTAGTGGCACAACGTGGACCTATATCAATTTCTAAAGTTGTATTTATCAATTGCACGTAAGTCAGGTTTGGAGCATCACTTTATGAACTAATAAAACTCATAAAATTATGTAAAAATATTCAAAAGCAAAAAAGCTTACTCTTTTAGCTTTTCAACCATATATCATTTGCTCTAATTAGATAGCATGTTAATCAGGTTTGGAGTATGATTTAAAGGTATAAATCAACCCATAAAATTCTAAAAAAATATTTAAAAAAATGCTTATTCTCTTAGCTTTCCAACCATATATCATTTGCTCCAATCTGATACCGGTAAGGTCTTCAAATATAGTTTCAAAAAAAATATACAAATTTGTCTAGACAGATTTGAAAATGGTCTGGTGGTGGGTGGTGGTGGCCACCACCAGTCCATTATGCTCGTCGGTGAACCTATCGATGGTGCCGTCGGTGGCCCCATCGACGGGCACAATGGGCTAGTGGTGGCCACCACCACCTACCACCAGACCACTTTCAAATCCGCTTCGGCAGATTTGCATAGAATTTTTTGAAATTATATTTGAAGGTCTTTTCGATATCAGATTGAGGTAAACAATATATGGTTGAAAAGCTAAGAGGATAAGGTATTTTTTTAATATTTCTTTACAATTTTCTAGATTGATTTATGCTATAAAATGATGCTTCAAACCTGGTCCTATGTCATCATTTGAAGTTGCTTTTGTCAATTGCACGTGAGTTAGGTTTGAAGCATGATTTGAAGGTCTAATTCTACCCTAAAAATTATGTAAAAACATTAAAAAAAAATCTTATTCTCTTAGCTTTACAACCATATATTATTTACTTTAATCCGATATCGGTAAGGCCTTTAAATATAATTTCAAAAAATACTATGTAAATCTACCGAAACGGATTTGAAAGGGGCTTTGTGGTGAACTAGTGGTGAGGTGGTGGTGGCCACCACCGACCCAAGATGCCCTGTTGGTGGCCCCACCACTAGGTCATCGGTTGGCCCACCGACGGGTACCATGGGCTGGTGGTGGGCACCACCACCCCACCACCAAGTCGCTTTCAAATCCTCCTCGGCAGATTTGCATAGTATTTTTTAAAATTATATTTGAAGGATTTTTCGATATCGGATTGAGGCAAATAATGTATGGTTCAAAAGCTAAGAGGATAAGTTATTTTTTAAATATTTTTTTATGGATTGATTTATACCATAAAATGATGCTTCAAATCTTGTCCTATGTCATGATTTGAAGTTGATTATGTCAATTGTACGTGAGTTAGGATTGAAGCATGATTCGAAGGCCTAAATCTACTCAGAAAATTATCTAAAAATATTACCAAAAAAAGCTTATTCTTTTAGCTTTCCAACCATATATTATTTACCTCAATCCAATATCGAAAAAGCCTTCAAATATAATTTCAAAAAATACTATACAAATCTGTCTAATCGGATTTGAAAGGGCTTGGTGGTGAATTGGTGGTGGGGTGGTGGTGGTCACCACCAGCCCAAGATGCCCTGTCGGTGGGCCCACGACCAGGTCATCTGTTGGCCCACTGACAGGCACCATGGGCTAGTGATGGCCACCATCACCCCACTATCAAGTCCCTTTCAAATTCGCCACGGCAGATTTGCATAGTATGTTTTGAAATTATATTTGAAAGCCTTTCTGATATCGGATTTAGGTAAATAATATATGGTTAGAAAGCTAAGATGATAAGCTATTTTTTTAATATTTTTCACAATTTTCTGGGTTGATTTATGCCATAAATGATGCTTCAAACCTGATCCTATGTCATGATTTGAAGTTGCATTTGTCATTTGCACGTGAATCAGGTTTGAAGATTGATTTAAAAGCCTAACTCTATCCAAAAAATTATGTAAAAGTATTCAAAAAAATATTATTCTCTTATCTTTCCAGTCATATATTATTTGCCTCAATTCGATATTGGAAAGACCTTCAAATATAATTTTGAAACATACAATGCAAAACTGCCAAGAAAGATTTTAAAGGGACTTCGTGGTGGGGTGGTGGTGGCCACCACTAGCCCATGGTGCCCGTTGGTGGGCCAACTGATGGCCTGGTGGTGGGCCCACCGACGGGTATCTTGGACTGGAAGGCCACCACCACCCCACCACCAGTTCACCACCAAGCACCTTTCAAATCCGTTTCGGCATATTTGCATAGTATTTTTTAAAATTATATTTAAAAGCCTTTCCGATATTGGATTATGGTAAACAATATATGGTTGGAAAGCTAAGAGAATAAGATTTTTTTGAATGTTTTTACATAATTTTTTTTGATAGAATTAGGCCTTCAAATCATGCTTCAAACCTGACTCACGTGCAATTGACAAAAGCAACTTCAAATGATGACATAGGACCAGGTTTGAAGCATCATTTTATAGCATAAATCAATCTAGAAAATTATAAAAAAATATTAAAAAATACCTTATCCTCTTAGCTTTTCAACCATATATTGTTTACCTCAATCCAATATCGAAAAGACCTTCAAATATAATTTTAAAAAATTTTATGCAAATCTGCCGAAGCAGATTTGAAAGTGGTCTGGTGGTAGGTGGTGGTGGCCACCACCAGCCCATTGTGCTCGTCGATGGGGCTACCGACAGCACCATCGGTAGGCTCACCGATGGGCATAATGGGCTGGTGGTGGCCACCACCACCCACCACCAGGCCATTTTCAAATCCGCCTAGACAAATTTGCATATTTTTTTTGAAACTATATTTGAAGACCTTACCGGTATGGGATTGCAGCAAATGATATATGGTTGGAAAGCTAAGAGAAGAAGCTTTTTTTTCTATATTTTTTCAGAATTTTTTAGGTTGATTTATACCTTCAAATCATACTCTAAACATGACTAACATGCTATCTCAGTAGACTTGCATAGGGTTTTTCAAAATTATATTTGAAGACCTTTTCGATATCGGATTGAATCAAATGATATATGCTAAGAGACTAAGCTTTTTTTCTTTTGAATATTTTTACATAATTTTATTAGTTTTATTAGTCCATAAAGTGATGCTCCAAACCTGATTTATGTGCAATTGACAAATACAACTTCAGAAATTGATATAGGTCCACGTTGTGCCACTAGTATGCCAACCAACACACCAAGAATCCCGTTGGTGGGGCCACCGACTGTGTCGTCGGTAGGCTCACCAACGGGCACAATGGGTTGGTGGTGGCCACCGATGGCCTGGTGGTAAGACTACCAACGATTTAATTTTTATGTACACTGTTAATCTTCTTCTTTGATACGCCGCAAAATTTTTCCAGTAAACGTGATTTTTTACAGTTTATTTTTTTTGCTTGAAAAACTCATATAAAATCCAAAATCATTAATAAATCAACAACCCAATCAATAATAGATTAAAAAAAATCGAGAATTAGTATTAATATTAACTTACATAAGCTTAAATGTACCTTAATGGTCGGTTTGATGGAGACGAAAGAAATGTGTAATTCGATCGAAATACAGATTAGTGAAAATATTTTTTTTTGTTTAAGAAATTTTTTACTATTTATATATCCATTTAATTTGGGAAGATGGTAGGAGGTGTGCGGATTAATTGAGAAGAAGAAGGTACGAGGGGTAGCTAGGTAAAAACATTTATAAAATGGGCTAAAATTTTTATTCCTATAAAATGTGGCTAAAAAAAATTTAAGGACCTCACCATAGGCTATGACATCAAAAAACCCAAAGAAATATGAGGGAAGAAGGAAAGAACGACAACGTTTAAAGCTGAAGAAGTTCAGAATATATTTTCCTTATTTTTTTCTCTATTTTTTGGGTAATAAAATTACTTACAAAATATATAGTGTTTCAAAGTACATTTGTCACAGATAATACAAGGTTGACCAAAATTCTAGACTCTTTTAGTGATCATTTATGAAATTTTGTCACAAATTACCCTCAAATTTAAATGATAAAATTTTTCTTTAAAAAAATAACATTTTTTGTGATAAAGTATCATGACAAAAATTAGTTTGATACTATTTTATCTATCTCATTAAGTATGAACATGAATTCTTAACACTAAATATATACTTTTTGTAACAAATTGAATTTTAAAATAAAAAAATTTGTTATAGTTTCTCAAATTTTTTGGAGTGCGCATACATGAACATGGGAAAGCTTTAGTAATTCTGTAGACATATCTTTATTTGGTAAATATATATTGACGTGAGGCTTAAGCTCAGACAGCATATTGTGGACTAGTGGGAACCTCTCACCTAGCGATTGTTCATGAATTAGTTTGGAAAATGACCCGACCAAAGCACTAGCTAGTGGTCGGGCGAGTATTATGCAACATGTAATTTTTGTCATCATGTAAATTTACGGCCTTTTACTTTTTCCAGTTATGTTGACTTGTCTGCTTTTAGTAATTGCGTAATTTGGATGGATTTCTTTTTCTTGGTAATTGATTAATTTTGACGATTATGCAGTCATCGAGTACAGAGCTCAAATCTATTGTCTTACTACCTATCTCATTACCTATAAAATTTTGACATGTTACAGTACTTTTAATGTTATTTAAGATATATGATTAACATTAAGAAATAAACTAACAGAAAAAGAACGTGTCCAAATTTTAATAGTGATAAAGGTAGTGAGACAGATAGTGGGACACCATATCTGAATTCTTGAATGCAATGATGTAATTGATGCTAATTTATAGCTTTGTTTTTGTGAGTATAAATAAGATATTAAGCATATGGACCAGTTCGTCACGTACTTGATGACTCTTGCTTGTGCAGAAGCATAATAGCAATAGGCACCCTGAATATCCCAATTAATGAATGGCTAGTTCTTGGCTTCCCCACTTCAGCCACAATTCCATTCTGCTGATCATCAATGGTCGCTATTACTCATCTGCGTGATGCTGGAGATGATCGTCTAGCAAATATATCTACGTCAATAAAATTATAAATTAATATTCTCATCTATCTGTCTTTCAAAATGTAGAAAAAAGAAAAAAAGAAGATTTATATTCTTAGTTAGGTAAAATTAAATTAATTAATTAATTAGTCATAGTCCTTTCTGTAAAGTTCTATATCCTCTTGCTATGTGCTGAAATTAATTCTAGCAAGCTATGCATGGTCCGTAGTAACAGTTTATGGTACACTATTAACGGATTAGCTATGCATGGTCCCTAATATTGCACGCATGCTGCTAGTGGTGCATATGCTATGGATAACACCCGCTGTTATCAATGTGCTTCTTTCTTTATCTGTGATGTCCTTTTGCACTACTTATAGTTCACATTATTGTATGTTCAGAAATTAATAAACAAACCGAAAAAAACGTGTCAAAATTTTAGTGGTGATAAAAGTAGTGAATAGACTGTGGGACAGCATAGCTGAATTCCTTTTTTTTTTTTTTATCTGAATTCTTGAATGCAATGATGTAATTGATACTAATTTATAGCTTTGTTTTTGTGAGTATAAATAAGATATCAAGTATATGGACCAGTTCGTCACGTACTCGACTCTTGCTTGTACAGAAGCATAATAGCAATAGGTACCCTGAACGTCCCAATTAATGAATGGCTAGTTCTTGGCTTCTTCTCTTCAGCCACAATTCCATTCTGCTGATCATCAATGGTCGTCATTACTCATCTGCTTGCCGCTGAAGATGATCGACTAGCAAATATATTTTCGTCAATATAATTATAAATTAATCTTCTCATCTATCTGTCTTTCAAAATGTAGAAAAGAGAAAAATGAAAATTTATATTCTTAATTAGGTAAAATAAAATTAATTAATTAGTTATAGTCCTTCCTGTAAAATTCTATATTCTCCTGGCTAAGTGCTGAAATTAATTCTAGCAAGCTATGCATGGTCCCTAGTAATAGTTTATGGTACACCATCAACGGATTAGCTATGCATGGTCCCTAATATTGCACGCATGCTGCTAGTGGTGCATATGCTATGGATAACACCTGCTGCTATCAATGTGCTTCTTTCTTTTCTGTGATGTCCTCTTGCACTACTTATAGTTCACATTATCATATTTTTAGAAATTTTATGGATTAATGACTAGTGGTGGCTATCTATGTAGTACTTAAAGAAAAAAGCAACTTATTCTCGCATTGTTTTATAGCTCGGATTAATGACACTCCACAATTACGGTGGGACCATCATTTCAGTTTCCATTAATTTACATATATTCGGTAAGATTGGTATACTTTTTGTAACACACCCTAACCAAGTCCCTTAGGTTGAGCAAAGTTAGGGTGGCTACCAAAACTTAACTTGCGAAAATTGCGGAAAAATTCTAAACTTAATCAATCATAAATAAGTAGACAATCAAGCCCATACTTAGATTGCTTTAATTACTTGAAGATAAATAATTATCGCAAAATAACATAATAACTATTTAACTACTTAACTTCCAACATAACTATAAAAAGATTCAATAGTTATTTAATGTATTATAACTAGATTTAAACACATATCCAACCACATTAAAACATTCCAATTTAATAAGAAAATAATTCTCAAATTGAAAATGAAGTAAAAGCCATGACACTAACATGTAGACAACATTATTCCTTTATTTAAATACCCTCAAGGATCATCTTCTTGAGCTACCATGTGTCTACCATCCTCACATGTTCGAACAAGTACACGATCTAAGCATGCTTACCTGGGAAAAAGAATATAACAAGGCGTGAGTTTACAAAACTCAGTGGGCTTTTTAGAAATCCAAACAAAACGTCAAAAGCAAACATATAACTTCACATTCCAACCGAAAACACAACATCAAACTAATCATAAACTTGCTTTATCATGAATGATCTTACTTACTTAAAGATTCATGACATTTCATAGCTCATCACAAACATATAATGTAATCAAAGAGCTTACCATGCATGCATGATTCATGATCTTATCACAAAATAGTTGGATTTCCATTCAAATTCTCAAAGGGGTGCATGCATCTCAATCTTACTTATAGCATAACACCGTAAGAATTTCAGTCTACTTGTAGCTTACAACATATCGAAAAGTGTGCATGCATCTCAATCTCACTTATAACAATACACCGTAAGCATTTCAGTCTACTTATAGCTTACAACATATCAAAAATTAGGTGTCTTATAGCAATACACCGTAAGCATTTCAGTCTACTTATAGCTTACATGGTTTATCATCATCAAACCCCAAACTTATATAGGGCGTTTTCAAAGTACCAACCAGACGCAATGTACCATTCATAGTCCGTCGTACATTGTTGTGCTTATACATGCATTCGCTAATTCTTGATAAAATAAACATGCATAAATCACATACTTATCAGATTCATCAAATTCATATTATTCTGACAATAATCTCAAAACTTCCAAGACATGTTAACAAAGAATCACCTATGGAAAATTGCACAATAGCTGTATTATAAAATTCACAATTAATTCAATTCTCATCTAAATCACATGATTCCAATAGCAATAGAATCTGTTTGGTGTCTTGGATTGACCATAATTTTCTCATAATTTCCAAAAGCATGTAAATATTTAATATGTAATTTCTATTATGAACTATCACACAAATTTTGTAGTGAACCAGAGATGTTCAAACAATTTCTATAAATTCCACAAAAATTATTTTCAGCCAAAACTAGTAGCAATGTAACAATAACAGATATAGATAATTGTAAAAATTCGTTCATTCCAATCCAAGGAAGGAAACTATACACATTTTATAGAAGACCATATATGTCTCAGCATTCCAGCAGCAATGCCTTAAATTTAAAAAATTCATAACTTACTCATAAAAGTTTGAAAAATAGAAATTTCAATTCGTACATGTTTATAAATATCCTAAGACCAAACTGTAAAGAATTCAGAGAAAATAAGTTAATTTGATCCGCAAAATTTCACGGAAAATACCCATTGGTCATAATTTTTCAGATTGACAGTATGAGATTCGAAAAATTATAACTAATTCTATAGAAATCGGATTGAAGCAAAACGAAAACGAGAACTATCCATGAAAAATATATTAAACATATTAGGATTTCAAAATCTAACACAATCACCCAACTATACATAAATCGTAAAATATTTCGATTAAATTTTCTTGAAAATAAAATATAATAAACATAATATAATAATATATTGATAAATCATCGTGAATAAGATGAAATAAGAAAAATTGATTTTGGAAAAACCTACTTTAATTCTTGAGTTCTTCAATAAATCTGAATAGTTTCTCTATCAGAAATCCAAAAGAAATCAAAACATCTTTTTGAATTTGTATGAGAAAGATTGTTTTTTGAATATATAGAATGAGAGGAAGAAAAATAGATAACTAAAGAGGCACAGAGAAAAGGTAGATAGGGAAAAACCTATCTTAAAATTATGGCTATCTTTAAATAGACAATCTTTAGGGTTTTGTATTTAAATACAAAATTAAATAATAAATATACCAAATAATAAGTTTTCAAAAATTACAAGGTCAATTGTCATAAACACTCAAATTAAATATCATAAATGCAAAAAAACCTATTTAATAAATTAAAATCAATTTGCAATTAATAGAAAATCAACCATTTAATAAATATTCCAAATATCAATCAAATTAATGACAAATTAATTTCCAAATAAGGTTTTGAAACCCTAATTCATGCTGAGGGTCTTACAACCATCCACCCCTTAAAAGAATTTCGTCTTCGAAATTCAAGAGAATAACATACGGCAACAAAATTAAAACAAACTTAACTCCAAACAAGCAAAAACTCACATTATGGGTCAAACAAATGAGGATATTTAACCCTCATCTCTTCTTCGCATTCTCAAGTCGCTTTCCTTAACGAGTGATTCTTCCAAAGTACTTTCACAAATGCAATATTTTTCCTTTATAATACTTTTTCCTTACGACTTAGAATTTTCTCAGGTCAAGTCTTCATGAATCTCCAACAGGTCACAAGTGAGCACGTGAAAGGTATTAAAAACATACTTTCTTAACATTGAAATGTGAAACACTTTATGAGCACTTGAGAAATTAGGCGGCAAGGCCAAATGATAAGCCACATCACTAACTTTCTCGAGAATTTTAAAAGGTTCGATGTAGCATGGACTTAACTTTTCCTTCTTCCCAAACCTCATTATGCCCTTCATGGGTGCTATTTTAAAAACACTTCATCTCTAATTGCAAACTCCAACTCCTTTCGTCAGTTGTCGGCATAGCTCTTTTGCCGATCTTGAGCGGTTTTGATCCTTTCTCTAATCATTATAACCACTTCTTGAGTTTATTGTAGAATTTCAGGTCCGACAAGCTTCCGCTCGCCCACTTCATCCCAATGTATAGGGGATCTACACTTCCTCCCATACAAGGTTTCATAGGGTGTCATGCCAATAGTCGCTTGAAAATTATTATTGTATGCAAATTCCATAAGTGGCAGATGAGCTTCCCAAGAATCCCAAGAATCCTTGAAGTTTAACATACAAGCTCTCAACATGTCTTCTAATGTTTGGATAGTCCTCTCAGATTGTCCATCTGTTTGTGAATAAAAAGAAGTGTTGAACTTTAGTTTCGTTCCCATAGCTCCATGTAAACTTTTCCAAAACATCAATGTGAAATAGGGATCTCTATCATATACAATGGAAACAGATACTCCATGTAATTTCACAATCTCATTGACGTAGAGTTGAGCTAATTGATCCAACAAATAAGTCATCTTTATGGGTATAAAATGTATAGACTTTGTAAGTCTATCCACTATTACCCATACAACATTTAAACCTCGCAAAGTTTGAGGTAATCCAACTACGAAGTCCATGGTAATGTGTTCCCACTTCCACATAGGAATCATCAACGGTTTTAACAAACCCGATGGTCTGTGGTGTTCCGCCTTGACTTGTTGACAAGTTAAACATTGCTCAACAAAATGAGCACCTTCCCTTCGCATGTTTGTCCACCAAAATTTGCATCTCAAGTCTCTAAACATCTTTGTGCTTCCAGAATGAACAGAGTATGGAGTGCAATGAGCTTCAGTCATAATTTCATTCTTTAATTCACGATCATTGGGTATGCAAAGATGATCTCCAAATCTTAAACTACCATCACCACAAATGTTGAAATCCGGCCTTTTTCCTTCAAGCACTTCATTTCTTATCCGTAGCAAGTTATAATCTTGTCGTTGTGCCAGTTTGATTGTTTCGGCGATAACATGTTGCACTTTGAGAGTAGCTAAGGTGTTCAGATATTGTCCAATGACTACCTCAATGGCCAACTTCCTTAAGTCGTTTAATATCTGCCTTTGTTTGGTTATAAGGTTGGCACTAAAACCAGAATACTTCCTGCTCAACGCATCTGCCACAGAGTTAGCTTTTCCCGGATGATAGTCAATCACACAATTATAATCCTTAACCAATTCCAACCATCTTCTTTGCCTCATGTTCAATTCTTTTTACGTGAAGAAATACTTTAAACTCTTATGGTCGATGAAGATTTCACATCTCACTCCATAGAGATAATGTCTCCAAATCTTCAATGCAAACACTACTGCAGCAAGCTCCAAGTTGTGTGTAGGGTAGTTTCTTTCGTCTGACTTCAATTGTCGTGATGCATAAGCTATCACCTTTCTTTCTTGCATCAGCACACACCCAATACCAGTTCTAGAAGCATCACTATAAATAGTGAACTTATTATGCTCGTTTCGTATAGTTAGCACAGGTGCAATAACCAATCTTTTCTTAAGTTCTTGAAAACTTTTCTCACAAGCTTCGAACGAAATCTTCTTACTTTTCCAACATTGGTCGGCGTCTTCCAATCTTGAACTGCAACAATCTTATTCGGGTCAACTTCTATTACCCTTTTAGAAACTACATGACCAAGAAAGGATATAGTTTCTAACCAAAATTCACACTTTTTGAATTTTGCATACAATTTCTTTTCTCTAAGCCTTTGCAAGACAGCTTCCAAATATTGCTCATGCTCTTCCTCATTCTTGGAGTATATTAGAATGTCATCAATGAAAACTATCATGAACTTATCCAAATAGTCCTTAAATACCCTATTCATAAGATCCATGAAAGCGGCAGGGGCATTCATCAATCCAAATGACATTACTAAGAACTCATAGTTGCCGTACCTTGTCCGAAAAACACTTTTTGGTATATCTCCTTCCTTGATCCTCAATTGATGATATCCAGATCGAAGATCTATCTTAGAAAATATTTGAGCTCCTTGCAACTAGTCAAATAGATTCTCAATTTACGGTAAGGGATACTTGTTCTTAATCATTATGCGGTTAAGCTCTCTATAGTCGATGCACATTCGCGTTGTGCTATCCTTATTTTTCACAAACAAAACAGGTGCCCCCATAGTGATACGCTTGGGTGAATAAAACCCTTATCTAGTAGATCTTGTAATTACTCTTTGAGTTCTTTCAACTCCACTGGTGCCATTCTATTTGGAGTCTTCGATATTGGTGTAGCTTCAGGCATCAACTCAATCGTGAACTCTACCCTTGCACCAGCGATACTCCCAGTAGATCTTTCAGAAATACGTCTTCAAAATCTCGAACAACCTTTACATCCATGAGCAACAATACTGTCTTTTTAGTATCCACCACACTTGCCAAATAAGCTTGGCACCCTTTTCGTCCACTTCTTATAGCTTGAAGTGCAGAAATAACACACATGGGTGATTTGGATTTTACTCATTCAAAGGTCATAGTCTCACCCTCCAAAGTAAAGATGATATTCTTCTCTTTACAGTCAATATTAACTCCGTGCATGGACATCCAATCCATGTAAAAAATGACATCAAAGTCATTCATATCAAGGATAATTAAATCTACTAACAAGGTCTTGCCTTTAAACATAACCTTGTACGATTTTAACATGTCATAAGCATACATCACAGTTCCAGTAGGTGTAGCAATACATAATTCAAAATCCAATTTCTCAAACTTCACATAAAGATTTTTAGCGAACTTTCTAAACATGAAAGTCTGCGTCAATCTAAAGTCAAACAAAACATACAGATCATGACCAGATACCCAAAATGTACCTGCCATCACTTCAACCATCTAACACCTCGGCCAAGTTGGTGCATGATCCATATTAGCTACTACGGCTTACAACACAGCTTAAGCAGTTTCAATAATGTCAGGGGCTTTTTCGTTTCTTGTACAAACCATTCTTTACTACACATAAGTCACAAACAATTTAATGAAATTTCAACAACAGACAATAAACCAAATCTTTCGAGTTTCAATCATTCAATCACTTGCATATAGATTAACCACAAGGTTACTCAACACATAATCATTACAAAAGTGTGCTAAACATTTAACACATCACCATAGAACATAAAAGTCTCCATATATTCATAATCAAGGTAAATAATTTCAAATCAAATTCAAATGTAACAAAACATAAGCCAAGGTCATAATGTCGTATAACATGCTCATTTATTTTAATTAACTCATAAATAAAACTAAACTAAGCGTTTTAACTCCTTTCAGAGTTTCTTATTCGCTGACACCATCCACATCTCATCCACCACCAACTATAGAGGTATAGCAACTACTTTGCTAGTGAATGGAAGATCTTATTCCTTCTTCCAAGATCTAGGCCTAATTGGTCTCGATCGAAACACATTTTTTTTCCATTTGATGCTTTCAAATTCTTCAAAATAACTCGTGCACTCGGGGGAATCCTCAATCACTTCATTATCTCCATGAATTTTAATTTCTTGTTCACATTATCCATTTGAAGAATTTGAGCTAGAAATATCAAAGATGTCGGAAAAAGGAGTTAGGTCTTCAATATCCTTCTTTAAAAATGCTTTTAGAATTTCCTCTTTTTTTCTCTTGCCTCTTCGTATTGCTTGTATTCTTCCAAAGTAGCATATCGAATGGAAATGCAATTCTGTTCATCAGCAACTATAACTTTGTATTTTCCATAAAGAAATTCTTTTACTACTTGTCTTTGCTCCTTATCTCAATGCTCCTCATAGATAATATTTTTGTCTTCAATCTCAAATATGGTGTCTTCATCGCTATCGCTTAAGAGAAAAGGGCCTAATGAAGAATTATCTTTAAAGTTGTTAAACATTTTCCTGTAAGGAACATTTAATGGTTGCATTCAAAATAAGAGTCAGAAAAACAAGCAGTTAAGTTTTCTAATCATAGCTTGTGGTTCTGGTGACCTTGTGGTGCTCTTGAGGTTTCCTTGGGGTACTTTTAAATTCTCTAAATTCAATAATTTAAAGTATTTCAAATCATATTTACATAATCAAACACATATATATTTCATCAATATATATATATATATATATCTTATCCATTAAAGTTTGCCACATAGTTCATAACCATGTTTTGATACCAAAAATGTAACACACCCTAACCAAGTCCCTTAGGTCGAACAAAGTTAGGGTGACTACCAAAACTTAACTTGCGGAAATTACGAAAAAATTTAAAACTTAATCAATCATAAATAGGTTGATAGTCAAACCCATACTTAAACTGCTTTAATTACTTAAAAATAAATAATTATCGCAAAACAACATAATAACTATTTAACTACTTAACTTCCAACATAACTATAAAAAGATTTAATAGTTACTTAATATATTATAACTAGTTTTAAACACAAGTCCAACCATATTAAAACATTCCAATTTAATAAGAAAATAGTTCTCAAATTGAAAACGAAGTAAAAGCCATGATGCTAATATGTAGACAGTATTATTCCTTTATTTAAATACCCTCAAGGATCGTCCTCTCGAACTACCATGTATCTACCATCCCCACAAGTATGAACAAGTACACGATCTAAGTGTGCTTACCTGGGAAAAAGAATATAACAAGGCGTAAGTTTACAAAACTCAGTAGGCTTTTTCAAAATCCAAACAAAATGTCAAAAGCAAACATATAACTTTACATGCAACCGAAAACACAACATCAAACTAATCATAAACTTGCTTTATCGTGAATGATCTTACTTACTTAAAGATTCATGACATCTCATAGCTCATCACAAATATATAATGTGATCAAAGAGCTTGCCATGCATGCATGATTCATGATCTTATCACAAAATAGTTGGATTTCCATTCAAGTTCTCAAAGGGGTGCATGCATCTCAATCTCACTTATAACATAACACCGTAAGTATTTCAGTCTATTTGTAGCTTACAATATATCAAAAAGTGTGCATGCATCTAAGTTTCACTTATATCAATGCACCGTAAGCATTTCAGTCTACTTATAGCTTACAACATTTCAAAAATGGGGTGTATGTGTGTCAATCTCACTTATAGCAATAGACCGTAAGCATTTCAGTGTACTTATAGCTTATATGGTTTGTCATGATCAAACTCCAAACTTATATAGCGCGCTTTCAAAGTACCAACTAGATGCAATGTACTGTTGTTCATAGTCCGTCGTACATTATTGTGCTTATGCATGCATTCACTAATTCTTGATAAAATAAACATGCATAAATCACATACTTATCATATTAATCAAATTCACACTGTTATGACAATAATCTCAAAACTTCCAAGACATGTTAACCAACAATCACCTATGGAAAATTACACAATAATTGTATTGTAAAATTCACAATAAATTCAATTCTCATCTAAATCACATGATCCCAAAAGTAGTAGAATCTCTTAGATGTCTTGGATTGACCTTAATTTTATCATAATTTTCAAAAGTAAGTAAATATTTAACATCTAATTTCTATTATGAACTATCACAAAAATTTTGAAGTGAACTAGAGATGTTCAAACAATTTTTATAAATTCAAAAAAAATCATTTTTAGCCAAAACTAGTGGCAGTGTAACCATAACAGATATAGATAGCTGTGAAAATTCATTCATTCCAAGTCAAGTAAGGAAACTATACACGTTTTATAGAAAACCATATATGTCTCAGCTTTCCAAAAGAAATGTCTTAAACTTTAAAAATTCATAACTTACTCATAAAAGTTTTAAAAATAGAAATTCCAATTCATACATGTTTCTAAATATCCTAAGACCAAATTGTAAAGAATTTAGAGAAAAATAAGTTAATTTGGTCCACAAAATTTCACAGAATATACCCACTGGTCATAATTTTCTAGATTGACAGTATGAGATTCAAAAAATTATAATTAATTTTACAGAAATCGGATTAAGATGAAATGAAAAGGAGAACGTTTGTAGATGGTAAATCCATCCATTAAAAATATATTCAATAATATTTTAAACATATTAGGATTTTGAAATCTAACACAATCACCCAATTGTACATAAATCGTGAAATATTTCGATTAACTTTTCTTGAAAATAAAATATAATAAACATAATATAATAATATATTGATAAAACATTGTGAATAAGATGAAATAAGAAAAATTGATTTAAGAAAAACCTACCTTAATTCTTGAGTTCTTCAACAGATCCGAATAGTTTCTCCGTCAGAAATCCAAAAGATATCAAAACGTCTTTTTGAGTTTTTATGTGAAAGATTGTTTTTTGAATAAATAGAATGAGAGGAAGAAAAATAAATAACTAAAGAGGTCACAGAGAAAAAATAGATAAGGAAAAACCTGTCTTAAAATTATGGCTGTCTGTAAATAGACAATCTTTACGGTTTTGTATTTAAATACAAAATTAAATAATAAATATATACCAAATAATAACTTTTCAAAAATTACAAGGTCAACTATCATAAACACTCAAATTAAATATAATAACTATAGAAAATCCTATTTAATAAATTAAAATCAATTTGCAATTAATAGAAAATCAACCATTTAATAAATATTCAAAATACCAATCAAATTAATGACAAATTAATTGCCAAATAGGGTTTGCTAGTGACAAAGTTAGACGTAGCACACTAGTTCCTCTATACTGAATCACACAAAACTTTATGCAACAAAACTAGATTAACCAATTCCATAGGAGAGAAACTCTTCCTATGAAAATTATCAAAACCTTTTACCAGCATAAGCTATGAACCCCTGGATTCGGTATGTACGATGAAGCACGATGAAGCAACTTTGACAATGCATGATGAAGCAAAGGGACAACATTATGAGCAAAACCAGACCGACCAGTTCTATTAGTAGACAGAGAACCTCTACCAAGGAAACTGACTAACCCATTTTATTTGCATATGTTGTGAACCTCGATCATCATATGCTCATTAAATAATAATAATAATAATAATAATAATAACAATAATAATAATAATAATAATAATACTCAATGATAGTGAATATGAAAAAGAGAAGCTACATTTCAAGATTTTCATTAAAAAAAATAATAAAAAAAAACTTTAGAAAATTGAGTGGGTACATAAAATGGTAAGAAATGTAAGGGAAGTAAAGATTTAGGGTTTTATATATATATAGGTGCAGGAATAAGAGGAAATGGAAAAGAAAGTTGAAGAGATGGGCTAAAAAAATTAATTGTTAGACATTTCACATTTAGGGGCATGTTAGATATTTAAGGATAAAATATTAATTATATGTTAAATGGATTGAAAACATGAAAATATCATTGAGTCTGAACATGGCATAAAAAAACAAATAGAAAATCAGATGTGATCGTTTCAAAAAAAACAATGAAGTAGTGGAAGCAGCACTACTATAGCATATGGGAATATTCCATCCGCCTTGATATAATATCATCCATTTTGTGATTCACATTGGTGCATAATTACAAAAGGATTGGGGAAATTAAATGTCACGACAAAGGAGAGTTGATATCTTGTTACTGTCCAATCAAATTTGCAATATAACTATGGTCAGTACAAAAAATTCCAATATATATATATATGGTCTGTATATATATTACATGTATACCATCAGCATCGGTATTTTGGCATAGTGTAAGGGGAGATTGCTACAATTACAATTAAAAGTTTAAGGGGAAAATGAAACTCATGGTAAAGTTTGGTTCAATAGGGACAGCCTACTGGTTCAAAGCTACAACTACATACATGTTTAATGGGGACAGTCTAGTGGTACAAAATTACTGTTTCCTCGAAAATTAAGGATGGAGTTCAAATTCCCCCACTCTATCTAAAAAGATAAAAACTGCAACTAAATATAGGTTATATACAGATTTGAGCTAAGGATATATAAGTCCTGTTATTGCGTACGTAGCTACACCTTCTTAAATGTTACATTCTAATTAATATCTATATCAATTTCTGTCTTTTAAATTGCAGAAAAAATTAAAGAAGAAAATAATATTTTTAATTAAATTAATTAGTTTGCGATATCCTTTTTTGTTGAAATCAAGGTCCTCCTGCGGCTTGGCCTTAATTAGCTGGCAAGGAGCACGATAACTTGACTTAAATAGTAAAGTTATATATATATTTTATCATCACCTGAATTCGATCAGTTGTATTTTGAATAAATTAAAATTCCTATAAAAAAAAAAATCCTCCTAAAGGCATCGTGCACCTTACCAGCTAGAATTAATTTCAGGACGTAGAAACAAATATATATATATATATATATATATATATATATATATATATATGCAATATTCTGAACAAACTATACAGTACATATAAAGTAGTCACTACCAATCATGCAAGAGCACGTTGATAGCATCAGTTGTAATCGATGGTAGCATGCGTGTAAATCATTGTGTCCAAGAAATTATTGGGGATACCCAACAGTTCAAATCCATTCAATCATAATTCAAAGCATTATAGATGCTTGAAAATGCTTTTTGAAATCCCAAATGCATGTTGAATATAATTTCCAATTCATTTAAATTAAAAAATTTAAAAGAACAAATGAATTTATAATATTTTATATCATCAATGAGTGAGTTCGAAGTTGAAAATTTTGTGAATATTATAATTTTATAGTTCACTCTTAAAATTTTTTTTTTTAAAAACAAAAATTAAAATGTTTTTTAACACGTTGAACACTTGGGATCCCTAACATCTTCCATATAAGTTTTCTTTATGTGGCTCCTTACTCATTCACATCACAAAAAAAAAGTGTCCAATAAATTGTATGTTGGAGTTGGGAACTGTGTATTTTTCTCAATGTTTTAAAAGGCGTAAGTGTCACAAAGCAACGATGTCAAGCCTTAAACGTCGAAAGACATGTTATTATTATATTATTATCTTAATTATTCTAAAACTATAAAATAAATAAAATAATTTATATTTTGAAGGTCAAAGTTTATATTATTAATATATATATATATATATATATATATACAATTAACTTAAATTAATAAATAATCATTTATATTCATGAAACTCCATGCTTATCAAGTATCCAATAAAAAAATTAGCTCCAAATCATATATACCATAAGTCTATAATTACTTAAATAATTCATAAATTAATATATAATTTGCATATCAATATATTCTTACTAATTTTTATCCAATTCTTTATTATACATTATGTTTTATTTTTTTTAAAAAATAAATTTTAAATACAATTTTCATCTTTTTAATACTACCTTTTGCATTCTTGTTTATTTTCTAATTTATTATGAATTATTTTTTTATTTTTTCTTAAAAAATTAATACTTAAAAAATCTTTAACGAAAAAGCTTAGTGATTTTTTATGCTTAGGCACGCACTAGTTGGTCAACATAGCATGGACCTTCTTTTGTTAAATCTTGCTCAAAGATTTTTCCTTAATGGACCCATTTTCTTTGAAACCTATTGGAATATTCCAAAAGATCTAAAACCCATTTTGGTCTTTTAACACACACATATAATGATTAAAGTAATTAGAGATATTACATTACCAAAAAACTAAAGTAATTTGTTAAACTAATGAGCTAATTTGAAAACCACATGGAATAACCTTGGACCAAAATAACCTTGGGCCAAGAGAGTGAAAATAACTAGCATAAATCGTGTTTGATTACAGATTTTGATGTGTATAAATTTAAAACAAAAATTAAATATCAATAAAATCCATATATATACTGGCCACCGGAAAGCATTAGGGTATTGGATCAGAGAATGTGAATGTACATTTCAAACAACAGAACTTTGATATAATATCTTTTATTTTATATATGATTCACATTGATATATATTTACAAAAGTGGAAAGGAAATTTACTAAAAAAAAAAAGAGGAAAGGAAAATCAAACGTGACGACAGAGAGTAATTTCTCTCCCCGGTCAGTGTCCAATCATTTATAGGAATTTAGCTGTAGCCACTACAACTTTATGGTCAATTTTTATATCATCATGTTGTGCGTCTCTACAAATTTGCATTTCAAAACATATTCACTTATTTTATTTACCTTAATTTTGATGTTATACGTATATATATATATATATATATATATATAAGTAACTTACCTTCATTTGACAGAAAGTGTGTACCAAACATATTCATTAACAATGGCTAGCTCTTGGCTTCTCCTCGTAAGCCTCAGTTTTACCCTGCTCATTGATGCTCATCACTCATCAGCTGCTGAAGATAACCGTCAGGCAAATATATATATACACATCTTTTATTTCTCCTATGTTATCCATCAATTGTGTTCATTGCTTAATTTGCTGGATAATGTAGTACTTATAGTCTCATTAACATTGGTGTTGTTATAATTAGATGAGCATAGCTATTAGAAGGAAGCTTAGTTAAAAGTATATATATGCAGATTTATATTGCATACATGGGTGAACTGCCAAAGGGAGAAGTTTCCACATCTCACATTCACTTAGACATGCTACAGAATGTCATTGACAGGTAATTATTTGGGTGTAAGTGTTTTGTTATTTTAATTAGTTTTTTTGAAGCCGATACTTTGTGTAGTTGGTGAGAATTATCTGTATCATCTACAGAAACTACATGGACAAGTTCATTTAACTATCTACTACTACTGCTAATAACAGAACCTAGACTTTTTCCATTGTATTCAGCAATAGTAGTGTTGCGCCGGCTGGATCGCTCATTTATAGCTACCAAAGGAGTTTCAATGGTTTTGCTGCCAAACTCACCAAGGAAGAAGCTGATCAAATAGCTGGTGGGTAATTCTTCTCTTTAATTTCCCAATTAACAAAGCATATATAATTTTGTTATAAATTGCAACCTAATCATTCTCTTGAAAAATACAAAGGAATGAAGGGTGTAGTGTCAGTGTTCCCTAACCAAAAGCTGAAGCTCCACACAACAAAGTCATGGGACTTCATTGGTTTTCCTCTGAATGTTAAGCGAAGTAATGTCGAAAGCGACATTATCGTAGGACTTATAGATACTGGAATTTGGCCGGAATCTGAAAGCTTTAGTGACAAAGGATTTGGCCCACCACCTGCCAAATGGAAGGGCACTTGCCAAGCCTCTGCAGATTTTAAATGTAACAAGTACGTATTTAAAATATACCTAAAGCATATTGATCTATAGCAATAAAACTTTATAGACATGCATATGTTATTAATTTATGAACCTAGAGTAACCTGTATGTGAAAATGTCACCCTTAAATTAATTTCTTCTTAAGTTGTGCCCAATAGGCCAATACATATACAGACACAAAAGTTGATTTTCCAAGAGATTACCGTATGACTTTTTTATACATATATATTAATTGGATTAATTAACATAGTGCATATATAATTAATTACACAGCAAAATCATTGGAGCAAAGTTTTACCGTACGGATGGGAAATTTGGTCCAGCTGATTTAAAGTCACCGAGAGATTCAGAAGGCCATGGGACACACACTGCATCCACAGTAGCCGGAGACGTAGTGAGCAAGGCAAGTTATGCAGGCTTGGGGATGGGGACAGCACGTGGAGGTGTCCCATCGGCTCGTATTGCTGTCTACAAAGCATGTTGGTCCGACGGTTGCGATGACGCTGGTATTCTAAAAGCATACGATGATGCCATTGCCGATGGCGTCGATATCATTTCTGCTTCTCTTGGACCTACGTCTCCTCTTGATTATTTCCAAAGTTCAGGGGCCATTGGGTCGTTTCATGCAGCTAAAAGAGGAATTTTGACATCTGCAAGCGCCGGTAATGAAGGTCCACGGTCCTCCACCGTCACAGGCTTCGAGCCTTGGTCTCTTTCTGTGGCTGCTTCCACCACTAATCGCCGGTTCTCGACCATGTTTCGTTTAGGTAACGGCCAGATTTATGAGGTAAAGTACAAAGTCATTATTTTTGAGGTCTTATATATAATTCATACATATGAACAATTAATATTATTATTTTCAAAATTAAACTCTCTAATGAAATAATGGGATTCTATATATAATTGATACATATTCATACTTGAGGTAAAAGTATTATTTTTTTTTTGTATAGTTTACTATTCTAGAAGTATTTCCTAAATGGGCAGGGAATTGGAGCGAACCCCTTTGACTTCAAGAATCAATCATTACCTTTAATATCCAGGTACTAGCAACTCAAATATTTATTTATAATAAATAATAAATTATATTTATTATTTGTTTCTGAAAATTCAAAATATTTAGTGTTGACTCGATTGACTGTTGATTTAATGTTCATTTTACCCCTCTAAAATAACATTAAATTTGGTATTTTATTTTTAATTTGATAATTTATTAGTGAAATTAATTATAAACGGATGCATGCAGCCCTTGCGAACCCAACTCGCTGGACGAGAAATTGGTGAAGGGTAAAATTGTGTATTGTGAGATAAGTAACGATGGACAAGAGCTGGCTTCGGCTGGTGCCGCCGGAATGATAATAAAAGGAGTACATGTTGGAGATGTTGGTGGCTCCTTTCCTTTGGCTACAGCTTTCACTGATATATATGCAGCAAGCAAAGTTTACATCTATGCCAACGACGACTCCGTAAAGTAGATATAATACCTACTCCTTAAAAATAAGTCTCATATATATATATATATATATATATATATATTAATAAATACATTCTTATATATATATATATATATATATATTTATATATTTATGCAGCAACAAAACTGCAACGATATTCAAAAGTAACGAGGCAAACAATCTGTTGTCCCCTTACGTACCATCCTTTTCATCTAGAGGTCCAAATCCAATCACTCCTAATATTCTCAAGGTATGTGTACGTATAGTTAATTAATCAAGTTAGATAGTTTTCTAAAAGAAACAAAAACAAAAATTAGTTTGTAATTATTCGACCTTAATATATATATATGTGTGTGTGTGTAATTTTCCCTACTAAATTGATATTTTTGTGTGCGCAGCCGGATTTAAGTGCCCCAGGAGCGTATATATTAGCAGCATATTCTCCAATTGCTTCAGATTTGGTTATTAAAGGACTCAAATTTAACATAATCTCAGGGACGTCTATGGCTTGCCCACATGCTACCGCTGCGGCTGCATATATCAAATCATTCCACCCTGCATGGTCTCCTGCTGCTATCAAGTCAGCCCTCATGACTACAGGTAATATGTCAAATGTCTTCGATCGTAAAGCTTCACAACTTAAACATATGCCCTATTTTAAGGAATTAATAATAACATTTCACTCATTTCTTAAATTAATTTGTCCTTGCAGCTAATCCCATGAGATCCAGCTTGAACCCTGAAGCGGAATTTGCATATGGGTCTGGTCTGATAAACCCTCTTAAAGCTGTATATCCTGGCTTAGTTTATGATATTGATCCCATTGATTACGCAAAGCTTCTGTGCGGAGAAGGCTACGATACTGAGACAGTGCAGTATATTAGTGGGAGTGAGAATTTCAAATGTTCAAAAGCTAATAGTCTAGCAGTTGGTGACTTAAACTATCCTTCTTTCGCTCTTTCCATCTCACCCTCAGAAACTTTTAGCCGTGTTTACCGGAGAACAGTCACAAATGTAGGCTCACCAAAATCGACATATACAGCTAAAGTGGTCGCCCCAAAAGGACTTAGAATCACAGTTCAACCTAACGTTTTATCATTCACATCAATCAGTCAGAAACTATCATATACGGTGAAGCTAGAAGGGAAAATAGATCAATTTATGGCTTCTGCTTCTTTGATGTGGTATGATGGCACTTACCATGTAAGGAGCCCCATCGTTGTGTATGTTTCAATTATATAAAAGTGCTGCTTGTAGTAATTAAGCACTAGCTAATATAATAAAGGTTTGAGCGCAATGGAATGAGGAAAATATTGTAAAATGAAGTGACGTTGATGACTTAATTATCTATGCAATACTAGTTAAGCATCAATTAAGTCGTGGAGAAGTCTCTATTCTCCTCCTTTTATTTGTTAATTTCTTCTCTTCTTTTCTTTAAGTATATTATTGTAATTCTTCTTAATTCCAAAAGGGTAGATTAGTAATTAATTAATTATGTATGGGGTATATATATATATATATCCAGTTTTATTATGGATCTGTATCCTCTCTTAATTTGAGTATTTTTTAACTTTTTTATAATGACACATTGCAAATTAAATACAAGTAGTTTAGATTGTCACCATTTATGTAATGTGACAATTTATGTAACATTATATAAATTGACAAGGCTTTTCTATTTCTAAATTCCTATTTTAGGAAAGTGAAATTCTAAAAATCTAGTACCTATTATAATCCTTCATCCTTAAGCCAAAAAACTAAGGAGGTGTATTTAATTAAGAATTTAATTGACTTTTGCAGATTTTCATGTATTTAATTAAGATTTTAATTAACTCTTATATATTTTCCAAAATTTTCAAGGACTTTTATAGACTTTAATTTAAAAGAGTTTTATAGAAATTAATAGACTTTTACGTAGATTAATTGTTTGTATAGAATAAACTTGATTCTTACAATAAAATAATAAACAAATAAATATGAGAAAGATTTGTTTTTTCTGTTGTATTTGTGGATGAAATTGTTTTATGAAGAAAAAACATATTCCAAAAAATAAAACAAAATAAAATTGGAGATCCAAAATTAGGTTTTAGTAATTAGAACCAAACAATGAAACAACTCGATATCGTGCTTATGATTTTTGGTAATTAGTACTTGGTAATTAGGTTTTAAAATCTCAAGCTTGTTATTTTTTATTGTTATTATTATTATATGATTGATCTGTATTATTGTTCAATTGAATTGCAGCAATTTAAAAATTATTTTATTACCATAGAGAACCTGACACTACAAGAAAATTTTAAATTAGTCACAAACTCAAAAAACGTATCTAATAATTAATCAGTTACGAATTTTTGTACCTTAATATCAAATAGTAATGAATTTTTTTCCTGGATCGTTCGTGACTAAATGACCGTAATAGATTGTCAATAAGTCACGAAAATTGTCATTTCGTGACTAAAGATAGCATCTTTACTTACGACACATGTTTCGTAACTATACAATACATTTATTTATGAAAATTATCGTTACTAATTGATAATTTTTTCTGTGACTGAATATTCATTTCGTAACTAAATAGGACCCTAAATGTTGATTAAGTGGCCATTTAGTTACAAAATCATTCTATTATTTACGACCACTCTTTCGTTGTTATTTGATTAATTGTTACAAAATTACAATTCGTAATTACATATTAGTTACAAATTTAGATTCGTGTGTAAATTGTAGCTACGATTATGAATTTCGTAACTAACTGATTAGTTACAGTAATGTAATTTGTAACTCTCATATATTTAATAACGATTTTTGTTTGTCACTGAAATATAAAAAGTTACATTTACCATATATACATGTCATTTGTTACAAACACTTAATGTTGTCAGTGTTTATATTATAGTTACAAAAAAAAATGTGATTGCTTAATAATAATTACACTTATGTTTGTAATTATTATTCTAGAAATTGTACAATATCCAATTTAATTCATTAAATTATTTTTTAATGAATTAATGTTGGGATACCTGTGAACACAAGACAATCAGACAATGCATAATATATGCACTATACTTGAATTAAATCCATAAAATATAGAATAATGAATTCTCTTTCATTGTACAAAACTGGTTCTATAAGATACAGGTAAAACCACATATATTGTTCAAATAAGTAAGTAAATTCAAGTATACATTAAATTTTGACATCCAAAACTATGCTTACATATATGTCCTCTGATTTGTTATCACACCATTTCTTTGTCTTCTTATTGAAGTGGGTCTCAAACCAAAGTTCAATTCGATCAAGCTCTACGTTTTCTTTCATCCGCAAAAAAACATAGTATACATCTCATGCTTTGAGCCCTTATATACAGTATGTTAAATGTAATGCTTTCAATAAATTAAACAAAATTGTTCACCAATTCATTTCAAACACAAGCAAATGATTTAGTCCCGGAGCAATGATGTGTTTGTCGAGCTGCCCTATAATGTTTGTTAATTGCTCATCTTTTTTGTTTTAAATTAGCACACATACACTATAAGTATATATATTATGTTATCAAAGTCACCACATATTGCATTTGAGAGAGACTAGCTATGCATCAATCATATTGTTCTATTTTTTTTCCTATTTTTTAAAAAACTAATCCAAATTATTCAAACTTGGTGTTCACTGGATAGGATGTGAAGAATATAGCAAAATGTGCAGTAAAGGGAAAAAGTGGATATCCAGATAAAATTCAATCCTATACATCAAAAGCTGATTTTGACCTTGAAAGTTATGTTCGGTGGTCCCAAAAAAATGAGCTGGGTCTCTAAGTTCATGCATGTGTGAGAGTAGAATGATTTGTGTTATGCGATATGTGCGTGCTTTTCATTTTTTTTGGTATGTGTGTGCTTTCCATAGACTTTAGACTGCTATGCAAAGACTAGAGAGACAAGGCTTAGTTTTCTATTCTATAGGGCTGCTCTCTCAGTGAATATATATTGCGTACATTAAGTCTCTCTTTTTCTCTCTTGCAACAAACAAATAACAATATATATTGCTACTCTATTATCCAATTCTATTAAATAAACATAAATTCAAAGTTATAGGTAATTACAATGTACTTTGGACTTGAGAAATACTCACAAAGAAGGACATGCATGCATATTTGTGTGTGCGTGTGTATAGTATTTATATACTTATACTTTACCTGGTTCAGAGTCTTCCTGAAGGGCTTTTCACACTCAATACACCAGAAGCAACTTTTTCCATACATTTAGAGTGCTGCTTTTGGGTTATGCTAAGAAAATAACATAAAGAAGAATAAGTGTGGGAAATTTTGGTAATATTAAACAAAATGATATATAGACATCGCTTTGTGACAAGTGGCAAAGTTGGAAGAGAACAGCTAGTGTGAGAAGTCCCAAAAATTAAGTTGGCTAATTACTTGCATGATTAAAAAACAAATGATTTCTGCATATGGACAGGAAACACAATTAAAGAGTTAATTAAAGCTGAACCATTAAAAAAGATGCAAGAATTCCTCCATGCTGCAATTCCAAATTTAGTGCCACCAAGATAATAAGATGCCTAAAAAAAATTCCAACAAGGATATGCACCTCTGGTAATTTCTACCTCTCTCTCTCTCTCTCTATATATATATATATATATATATATGTTCATCCCACATGCACATATATATGATGTATATATACTGTATGTGGAATCATTTATCACAAATGCCATACAACAGCATTTCTTGTGGGTTTTTGGTTAATATCAATTCCTTTTGTTTCTTTTCTTTTCTTCACTTAGAAGAAATGCATTGCATCAAAGTTCTATGTGTGTGCACGTAGAATTTTACAAAAACAATCATTTTAGATTACAATCGGGTCAAACTATACTTATAGTGGATACATATATACGTCATATATATATATATATATATATATATTCCTCTCATGCAAATTACATGCGAAAGTTTCAAGTCATGAGCAAGCATTTTACTTTATTTACACACCACTTTAATCACAAGTATTAGTAGGCGTAAATCATTTGCAAACATATTAACTTGGTTTGTTGTCTCCCATTTTAATTTATGATGTTATATGCTTCTTAACATTTGGACAAAAAAGAAAACCTCTTAAAATATGCAAAGTCCAATCCACTAACCCTTAAAAATACATATTCCAAGATCACAGTACAATACAATTACAAATCATGTAAAAGCAGGGTATCCTTTGATCAATTACAGTATACACTTCATGCCTTTAAGCAATAAATGCAATTATAATCTACCTGTTCCTCTCAACTCGATCCCTGATCGTATTTCCTCAAGATAGTAGAACTCAAGATACCCATTTTTTTTTTTTTTAATAAAAGAGGTGAACTTAAGATGCTCATCAATTGGGTATAACAAAAGGGACTTGCAGGGTGGACATGCAATCAGTTTTTCCTGGTGGCAAGCCTGCAATAACTGATTCTAGAACATAATATTAGTCAAAAGGTGCTTATCTCGACAGGATTTCATATGAAGACATTCATTTAACAAGCTTTAATATTTATTATGTAAAACTTCATATCTCAATATATACACGTCCATAAAAAAGGTGATCTTTCATCTATTCATAGAGTACCACAAAACAACCATCATGAGGATTGCATAAAATACTAGAATTACACATATAATTTGCTAGGTTTCTACAAGCAAGGAACTATACTTCAAGGATTTACCAAAAGGTTGTCGTTATGGAGATGCAAGCTAATATAATATTAATGGAGAGACGATAAGGAATTCAAAAGACCACTGAAAATTTCTAATTAACTAAATAGATCTCAGTATTTGAGACTTCAAGATGTCCACATAGAAAATTTATTCAATCCAGTGATAAGTTGAACTCATTAATATCCCCATTGAAAAAATTCAAGGAACTAAAGTTCTTAGAGATTGGATACATTCAACTAACATATTAATCTAATTTACAAATTTATTACTATACTGGGAAGACAATTAAATTCATTGTAAAAACTATTTTTGGTACAAACCATTTTGCTAGCATTATGTGCTGCATGCTTTTCCTCTGCTCTCCGTTCTGCAGAAGCTAGCTCCTCCCTTAGAGCCTAGTGAAGCATAACATCATATCTCAAATCTCATTATAAAAATGAAGTGCAAATAGACAAGCAGGGAAGAAACAAACACTCACCTGCATCATCCTCACTTCTGTAAGTTCCCTATGTCTCATCAAAATGAAGAGCAGGGATTAGTGTTGAATAAAAGGTCATAGAGGTGAAATCACAAAACACCAAAAGAAAACAAACGAAGATTCCAAACTAGTCTAGCCTATGTAGGACAAAAAGGAGAGGAAGGACGGAAGGGGAACAAGAAGTAGCTCTGAACATTCTTGAAGCATTCTAGTTAGTACAGAACCAAATAATACAGAGAAGTTGCTAATCTATTTAGAACATAGGGCAATATACAGGAACCTTAACGCCATGGCCATAAGATACATGTTTTCAGATAAAAGTAAAATGACATATGAGAGATAAGGTAAGTGAAATGAACCTGCAATGAAGCCAGATTTCCTTCAGATATAGCATCTTGTTTCTTAAGTCCATCAGTGGCACTAACAAGCGCCTCAATTTCAGAATTCTTTATAGCCAAGGCCTCAGCCATATTCGACTCTACTCTCGTCACTTCATTTTTGGATACTGAAAAATCTTGATGTAGTTGCTGTATTCGAGCTTCATATGATTTACTAAGCTCTCCCTATTAAAAAAACCAAAAAAACAGGGACTATATCACGTGCATCTAAGATTATGTGTCACTTAATCCAAGAAACAGAAAATAGGAATGGGTCTTACTTCAGCAAAAAGAAGTTCCTCCAGCTGTGTATTTTCAGATTTGTATTCTTGAAGTCGTGATGAAAGTCCAGCACAAACCTAACCATTAGATGCAAAAAAAAAAAAACTTAACTTTTAAATTATCCACCACTAACAACAACAATACAAAATAAAAAGAACTCAATTTACCTTGGTAAAAAATAAAAAGAACTCAATTTAACTACCAAAAAAGAATCCAAAAAACTACAGGACAAAGTTTACTATAATATAAACAAAAAATATCAATCCAAAGGCTAACAGCCAATAGAATAAAAAAATGGATTTTATTATTAAATCAGTAAATCACATACCAGCTTGTATCAAGCGGCACCGGAGAAGAGAAAATTTTGGGTGCGCTGGCTGCTGGTTTGAAGCTCTGACTTTGACAGCCAACAACTACAAATAGGCACGACGACTGAAGAAGATAAAAAATCATGGCCATGGAGCAAGAACAACGGCTTGGAGGTGCAGGATCTGAGAACTTCAGGTCCAAAAATGCCGGATCTGTGTGTGAATGCACTGGATTCATTCACATCGGATTCAGCGGCGTGGAAGGGGGGCGGCGTCGATGGCAGAACGATGTCGTGGATAAGAGGCGGAATCCGGTGGTCCAATCGTCCCTGAAATTGAATGGGTGCTCGAAGGGATGTGCTGCTTCAAGAGCTCAAGCATAGGAACGAGAAATCTGAAACCCAGCTCCCTGTATATTTTATCCCTTTTTTTCTGAGCAAATTTGTTTGAACAAAAAGTAAACAAATTTGTTTCATCCAAAAATTTTATATAAGGAAAAAAACCTAAAAGTCTAAATCTAAGTATAAAAAATTGAAATTTAAGATGGGTTAGTGGTGGCATGGAGTGAGATTGAGGGAGATAAAGGAGGGGCCGCGAGAGAGGAGTTGTTGTGAGAAGCTGATTCACTTAGCTGAGTTTCTATGTGAGATTCGTGCAATGAGTCATAGGCCTAGACGACGTCATTTGCTAGTTTTTTTATTTAATTTTTTTCTTTTTTTTTTTACCTACAATTCATTGTTGTAGTTGATTGGATATATTTACGCCACGTAAGCAAATTTTTTTGGAGGAAAGTTGGCGCCAAAAGATATATGATGTTTTAGCTAAAAAATTTAGTAACAAATGTAGATTTATAACAAATTGTAGTACATGTATCCCTATTAATTACGACATTTTTGTTCGTGTCAAAAACATATGCTTTAGTTACGAAAAAAATGAATTGTAAATGACATTTTCTTGACTAATTCAAAATTTTCTTGTAGTGCGAAGATAAAATGATTTTAAAATTTTATATATAAGCCCACAAGCTATGGCAGTAGAAGATCAAGATTTAGTTCTACAGGGCAAAGACCCAGTTGATATGATATTCATGGGTTTAAGCTTCTTTTACCGTCTCTTCCATCTTCCTTTGATACTTGTTCTTCTCATATCTTTTGCTTAAGCCTCAAAAGAAAAGAAAAAGAGAAGTAATCTATAAAGCAAGGATACAAAAAAGAAAACTAATTGTGGAAAGAAGAAAACTCAATGAGATAAAAATCAGAGAGAATCTCAGTCAAGGTCGACAAAAGTTTTTAAGGTGAATGGAGGAGAAAAAATTAAAGAATTCAACAATAGAAATTAGGATCACATGTAATTAGAATATATAATTTAATCCATTCAACAAACATAGCTAGTTAGATCGTTCCTTATGAACAGGCGATAAGATGCACACACAAGATCCACAGATCTTCCAAATTACTTTTGGGTTGATGAAGCAACGTGTGGGCGCTCAAATTATTACAAGAACAGACACAAAATTAGTTAGAAAAATAAACTAAAATCACTATAAGATTTCTTATTTTTCTCTTTGGCTAAAACCTTAAATTTCTATCTATATGAAGATACTGAAATCATCCATGTAGAGCTAGTTTATAATGTTATATTTACAAACTGCTAATATTCCAAACCCCAACAAGGTTAGAAAATCTAATAGCCATTAGGCTTCCACACCCTAGGACTCAAGTCTATATGTAGGCCTTTCATTGTGTCGTAATTATTTGGGCTTGCATGTATAGCATAAACCAAACAATCTCCCACTTGTTATAGAGCAAGCCTTGTTTTTTTCTTGTAGACTGCGATATTGTCTCCACCAATTAGCCTGAACTAGCTTGGGGATCTAACGGTTATTATTAATCAAGGCTCTTGATAATTGTCATGCAATTATCTCATCCTGTACTATTCCACTAAAATTAATAATATTAAATATTAATATTTATTTTCTTTTTGTAAAATATAGATAATTGATCGATTATATTTTCTGTTAATCAATTAACTATTTATTCTCTTGATTTAATAATTTCTATAATGGATTAAATGAATTGGCCAATGACTACATTACATCCAAGTACTGAAACATATCAAGAACACATTTCATACAAATTCCATTTTGTTTATTTTATAAATATCGGTAATTAATTAAATAATCATGCTCCTAACTCATCAAGATATTGGTCGTACAAATGGGCCTTACTTCTTGACAACTTAAAGATAGCTATTTAAAATAAACTCAAGATTGAGAGAAATATAATAACCAAATATTACTTGAGATTTAATTCATTTTACAGAAATTTAAACTTTAATTAAATCTCACTTTGATCATATCAATACAAATATAATCTGCACCAATATTTTATAATAACCAAGATAGATTATTTAATAAAATATTACAGTATAAATAAAGTGTCCAACTTTATTTAACAACTGTAATCTTATTTATTAATTATGAGAACATATGATGATGTCTTCTATAGATTTATACATATGATCAAATACTCCATAATTAATTCAAACTAGATATGTTCACTATTTGTCATGTTGAAAGAGCACAAATAGAACACTCCCACTTGCTCTGACGCAAGTCTAGGAAACTCCTAAGGTCCAAACAATCTATATGTTTCTCGAGAACACTTGTATAAGTAGGGTCTTTTCAACCAGGTCTGTTGGATTCTTTTTAATTGTTATCATGGTAGCCACTGTCTTTCCTCTCTTGATTATATAACAAATTAAGTATTACATCCTCTCTATGTGTTTCTCCTTCTAGTGAAGTTTCGTTGCTTTTTTACAGTGTTTGGTCTTAAGTAACGACCAATAAAATTCATTTTGAGTGACATTTGACTTTTGGGTATAGTAAGTAGGCTCAAATGTTGACTTTTGCTACATGAGAAATTTTATTTTGACTTTAGTGCCATTGTGTAAGGCTCGTCGATACGAGTTCATAGACTTGTGATACGCGTGAATCGGAGCTACAGTGGGAAAGTTACGGGTCTATGAAGCCAAAGGCAAAATCATCATTTTGACAAACATTTCTTAAAGCACAGGACAGTTGACCCCGCCTTCCTCTTCTTTCCTTTTCCTCTCTATTTCTTTTTCCTTTTTCCCTCTCTTTTCTTTGCAGATTGTTGCCTTCTGTCTCTTCTTCTTCTCCTTCTTCCTTTCTTCCTTCTTGCAATCGACGGAAAACCTCCCATTATGCCACTATCGTCGACCTGGCCATCACTTGTAACACCCCCTTACCCAAGTTTAGATTCCCGAGTAAGTTGTGTTAACTGTATAAATATTTATTAAACTTTGATTGCTAAAAATGTGTGTGGACAAAGCTGTAGCCAAAATCAAAATATTCCTTTACTTTTTAAAATCATTTTACAAACCACACCATAAACAGTAATACTTTAAAATAAATCCAAAGTATACACACTCATACCGTAAAGGAAAATAGTATTTAAAAATACATAATATCATTGCCCAAAATAACAAACTAAACGTGGAAGAACATGGTACCACACTGCGCCCTCCAATCCACACCCCGCCAAGTTTTACTATAGAGTTTTGGACTTACCTTCCATACAGGATAGACAAGTGTGAGTGAAAAACACTCAGTAGACAATTATATGCATATGTCAATACCATGCCATGTAGTGCAACACTGTACACCTAAAATCATCATTTTCTCCATTTTCATTTTAAATTGAATAGCTCACTCTTTTTCCACATTTTGTGCACAAAACTCCACTCTTTTGGTGGTATGCGGGTAAATTACCGGGTGACCCACCGCTATATGTGGTTAGTGATTCACAGATCTATTACACAAAATTTAAATCATGCACCATCATTGTGCAATCATTTTGAAAATACAAAATCTCAGGGAAAAATCCTTCATTTCACATAAAATAATAAACCTCATAAATTGCTTTATGCAAATGAATGCTCATACCACAATGCACAAGTATAACCAGACAACATAATAAAATATATAATTACCAACTGTCCTATTCCAACAGTTGTAATTACCAAAATGCCCATACTGAATCAACGATTACAAATCACCTAATCACAGTGATGTAATTACCGAAATATCATTGGCCATCTCGGAAATTATCAAAATACCCCCCTCAGGTACATGAAAAATTACCAAAATGCCCATCAATGGATAATTGGCTAATTATCATTCTATCCTCGGTAAAACAACATAAATAATAATTTTCAACCAGATACATACATACATATATACAACCATTCCAGTACGCACATCTCTATCCTTCCATATACGCATTTATAAACATAATTATAAACACATATAATAAATACGCATATAAAAATACACACATATAAATACACATTCACTTACTCCTATTTATATACATAAACACATATATATACATACTCATATATGTATACACAGTTTATATACACATATATATGCACACAAATATAATTTATATATATATATATATATGTAATTATACACACATACACCCAAGTATAAAAATAGCTATTAGTGTATAATAAATTAAATCACATTTTAATACGTAATTAATTATTTATATACATGCACTTTGATAGAATACACCTATGTACAGTTAGTAAATACACACATAAAATATATATATTTTGTAAAATATAACTGCATTTATAACTATACAAACGCATGCATAAATAATTAATTTGTAAAAATATAAATATTAGTAATTGAAAATACATATATATATATTAATAAACAAATAATAATTTAATATATATATATATTAAAATAACTTGGAAATTAAAAAAGACCATAATACCCCTTCAATTTTAAATATTTTCAACTTTACCCCTCATATAGAAAATACCCTTAATAATTTCAAAAATTACATTTATATCCGTATATGTCAAATGACAGAAATGCCCTTGATCTTTTTTAAAAATTCCATTTATGTCCTCACATGCAAATTGATCAAAACGCCCTTGACCAATTTCAAAAATTTCATTTGTATCCCTGACATGTAAATTGACCAATATACCCTTACAATTTTCAAAAATATTCAAAATACCCTTTACATGTGAAATGACCAAAATACCCTCACATGCAAAATTTTTGACATAGCTTCCTACTAATGGCCGGCCCCTTATACATGCATAAACACAATCATTTCTCCATCCATTCCTCAAATTCATTAAGCATAACATCAATTTCATCAACCAATTCCATCAATTCATGCTTAAATTCCCTAAATTCAATCTTTATCCATTAATTTCATAAAACCCTAAACCCAAATAATTGGGGGTTTTATCACTTGCTCACTAAACATTAAATTAAACACAATCAACCATTAATTCATTGATTCCAAGTATGAATTCATTAAATACTCAACCAAAAATACATGATTTATAAGAAAAATCAAAAGGTTAAGTTGTCTACCTCTTATCCAAGCAAGCAATCCAAGCTTTGAAAACTTTTAAATCAATGCCAAAAAGCTTCCCCAAGTGGCCGGCCCCTACCCTCCAAGTTTCAATAAAAATTTCTTTAAATTTTTGCAAAAATACTCACTTTCTCTCTCTAGAATTCTCTCTCTCTCTCTAACTTGAAAATGAAACAAAACAAGTGCAAAATATGATGGAGGTGGCCGGCTACACATGGTAAAAATATCACAATTTGATAACTTTAAATAATAATAAAATAAGTAAAAAGTAAAGATATTTAAATATATTATTAAAATAATAAATAGTAAAAGTCAAATTTTGTCAAACCTAGACCAAGGGCAAAATGGATAGAAAAATTCTCTCGACTCCTCACGGGGTACTCTCAGCCCCCACAGTATGCTCAGGGAATTCAAAAGCTGCTTATTTCAGTGAAAAAGGAGAAACCGTGATTTAACCGAAAATGCGTCCGGAAATCAACAATGTCGAAAATAAAATGCAGTTATTACATCACTAGTCTCCTTAACTACCAGTAACCCTAATTGCTCCAACAAAGTGCCTAATCGTCATTGTCGCCGCCGAAAATAGTACCACCACCATCACTTTCTCTCTCTTTGGTTTGCTAATTTTCGGTTAGTTTTTCGGCAAAAAAAAAGGTACTTTCCCACTCTTTTCAATGCCCTGAGCTTAAATCCAAGCTTATTTTTAGCTGAAAATACTTTGTTTTGTTGGAACTATGAAACCCACTTGAAACCATCACTTTTCAGCGAGATTTATACCAAACCGACCACTTTCCAACCAAGAAATAGGTCAATTCTTATTCCTTAGGCTGAGAGCATAGATTTGGTATATTATATATCAATTTTGATTAAGATTTGCAAAATCTATAAATTTGAAGGTTAGGATAGTTTCAGAATTTTGTATAATTTTTACCCAATTAGTATAATTAGATAAATTTGTGTGGTATTAATGATTATGAAATAATTTAAGGGCAATGGATGTAATTGAATTGTGGGAATAGGATAATTTGAGGAAGGATTTCTAAGTGGGTGGTAAAGTCAGATAAATTGTGCACAATAGTTATTGATTCGGATTGATTAAATGCGGAAAATAATTGTTTTAAGTTAAGTGGAATTTATGGGAATTATTTTGATATTGTTTAGATCTGCAGCTCATGCAAATATGGGAGTGGATGTACCTGAGAATCAATAGTAATCCCATCCGTAAGTAGATTCTATTTAACTAATTTTTAAATTATTTTTCCTATAAATTTAAATAATGAGCTTTCTTTGTGGTGGTATTGGAAATAAGATTACTTATGGAAATTAAACATTTTTCCTATATTATTAATTATAATTATTTCATGGATTATTATGATATCAAATGAGTGTTTTGGAATGATTTTACTACTAGTATGGTTAAAATGTTTTTTTCGTATGGAATTGTTGGTGAACTTTTAGGGATTTTCCTATGTACAACATGTGTCACCCAGAAATAGTTGATGATTTGTATGAGATATATGATGATTGTATTCAAATGTGAAATGTGTATGATACATCTTTACTACTCCTTAGGATACTAAGGGTACTACAACGACTCCCCCCTATCCACCCATTTCTGATACTCCTTTATACGCCATGGGTAGCACGACGGATCCCCCTTCCCCCTGTGATTTTTGGTAGATGAATTGGTATACATGTACATTTGTTATTAGTAAACTATGTAAATGTATTCATTTGATTTTTAATATTGCTAATATTGTTATTACATATGTATTTATTATTATGATTACTATTTTTAACAATCTATGTTTAATGTTTTATGAATCTACTCACTGAGCTAGTCTCATCAGTTTTTGTTTTTGTTTTTTTTTTTTTAAGATTACCAGTAGGATATCAACTGTGTGCGATTGCATTTCACACCCCGACTTCACCTACACCTTCACCTCATCTTTGAGTCCTCCTTTCCTTATTGCCAATGTATTATTATTTTCTTTTGTTTCAAATTGAGTATTGTATTTAATTTAGTTTGGAAGCTTGTATTTTTCTCTGAGAATGGCCCAAACCAGTACCACTCTAGTATTATGTTGAGTTTGATTGTTTTTACTAAAATTATGTCTTATTTGAAAATTTTCTGCTATGGAAAGTCTAGTGGCATTTGCTATGGTCACACATTTGATTCGACTTAAGACTTTATGCAAATACGAATGGGTTAGTCCAAGTATTAGGGAAGGTTCCGCCAAAATTTCTTTGGAAATTATGGTAGAATTTCCTCAAGATGGGATCCATACCGGGTATGGTCCTGTTAGCTTGCTATTGTTTCAGTAGAGGTACTAAACCAACTTGCACTCGATATCACTTGCTAATCCACAAGGAACTTCTTCAGTCATATAGCTTTCTTTGTTACTTCAAACACAACCTCATTCAGCTTGGATAGTGGAGTCATCCATACAAAACTTGTATGACACTCCTCTAATAAATGACTTCACTTATTAAGGTACACACATGTCTAAAGATAGATTTTCTTATGTCAACATCCCTTTTGAAGTGTAAGTCTATGTAACTACTAGTTTCTAGACTCCCATTAGAATATAATAGCATATAATTTTTCGTTCTCCTTAAATACTTGAGTATATACTTTACCACAGTTTAGTGTTTTTCTCTAGGATTTGATTGGTACTAGCTTACTACTCCTATTATGTGATAGATATCCGGTCTGGGACACAACATGATACATATGAGATTATCTTTTGTTGAAGTATCAGATATTCGACTCATCTGTTCTTTCTACTTAAGAGACACTTTTAGAAAAAAAAATGAATTCCATGCTTGAATTGTAGTGCTCCCTTTTTGGAATTCTTCATGTTGAATCTAGTAATAATTTATAAAACTATGAAACTTAGGACAATGCCAATAACTTATTCTTCCAATCTCACAGAAGTGTGATTCCAAGAATATAGTTGACTTCTCCCAAGTTTTTCATGTTAAACTGTTTTTTAAACACCTCTTTACATTTGACAATTCTTATATGTCAATTCTAACCAACAAAATATCACCTATGTAAAAACCTAAAAAAACTGTCTTTAGGCCTAAGATCTTTTATACATTAGGTACATCAGGTCATTTCACAAAATCATATAGCTTCATCAAACCTAATGTTTCATGACTTGAAAGGTTGCTTCAATCCATAGATAGACTTTTACAACTTGCATACCATGTATTCTTGACCTTTCTCTATAAACCATTTTGGTTTCCACATGCAGATATTGTCTAAATTACCATTCAAAAATGGTTATTTTGATATTCATATGCTAAAGCTCATAATCAAGATTCACAGCTACGATTAATCAGGAGAAATTTAAGTATAGCTACTGGCCAAAAGGTTTATACATAATATATCCTATGTTAATAAATAAAACCTTTTGCTACCAATCTAGCTTTGAAAGTTTAAACCTTCCTATTCACTTGCACAACTTAAGTTTTACACTTTTTAGCACGTTTACAAGAAACCAGACTAAGTTCAAATCCATAGACTCCCTCTCGTAGTCCATAGTGTTGAGCTATTATTGCACAACAACATCTTCCAATGCTACGTTATAACTGGTGGGATCTTCATCATTAATAATAATGATGACTTAGGATGATTTGCCCAACAAGACAATTTTCATTGACTTGCGTATCATTCTCTACTAGGACGGAACTACACTAGATGTTAATATGATGCTTGACTCTGCAATTATTATTGTTTACTAGAAAGTTTTCCTGTGTTGTTGACTTTCTATTGTAGCTAAGTGTTTTCTAGAACGGTAACTGAAAAAAATATGTATTACTATATATTTTTATACAATTGGTTCATTTTACTATATATAAATATATATATTGTTTGAATTCTTTTCAAATATATTTAAAATGCAATTATACTCCCATCAAATCACCATATTCTTGACCAATAAGGGAACTTGGATTCTTGAAAATTTCATGATGACTTTTACAAAGAATCCCACATTGATGAACTTTGAGTGCATTGTGTTATTATAATACACCTCCTATTTTACTTGTTATTTTATTTATAAAAAAAATCCACTATTTGTTTTTTTTATTATTACTTTATTCCTAAACCTCACATATATAAGCCATCAATTTGCCAATTGCTAGCCAAAAAAAATAAAACATTCTTATCCTTTTCAAAACCGGACAAGAGAGTTTAGAGAGATGGAGGGAGGTACTCTTGATTTCTAGAGTAGGAAAGTGTGGAGAAGGAGTTTTCAAGGGAGAAGTGAGAAATTTCAAAGAGAAAAGGAAGAAGACAAGGAGTCAGCCACTATTGCTATGAAATACCAGTTTTTTTCCCTCATTTTCAAGGTTTTTGGAAGCTGTTTTTGTTGTTTGACAAGGTAGGTTATTACCTCTTTGCTGGAAATGGGTTGCATGTGAGGTTAGATTGTGTTTTGGCTGAATTTTCAACATACATGCTAGGTTTCATGGTTGTCTTTGGCTGAAATGGTGTAGTGAAGATGCTGGTTATTATATAAGTTGTTGCATGTATGGATCTGGTGAAGTATGACCTGATTTATGTATGGATTTATCATGAACTAGTGCATTGTGCTGGAATGGTGTTCCATTTGAAATGTATGAATGTTTGGCTGCCTGCATGCTTAGGTTATTGATGTCAGAAATTTTTGAAATGTTTACCATAGAAATTTGGATTTGTTCTCAGCATTTTAGCTTTTAAATGACTTGATTTTGAGTTGTATTGAGTAAGTTATGGATTTTATTAAATCTATTGATTTTCTGGAAAATCCTTGAAGTAACCTGTATCAATGCCATGGGTTTTGTTATGTTCGAAGCTTTTAGAATTTTTATTATTTTCATAATATATTTTTTCTCTAAACTATAATCAGTCACGGTCATTTTGCCTTTTGAATCACTTGATTTGGAGTTTTAATGAGTGAGTTACTGATTTTACAAGATTGTTTGTCTTTCTGGGATGTTCTAAAAAAAACAAATATGCACTTGAGGCCACGGATTTCACTGTTTTTGAAATAATTTTTATTATTTTCATGGCATATTTTTCCTTGAACTATACTAAGTTATGGTCATTCTAACTTTTGAATCATCATAATCCAAGTTATAATGAGTGAGTTGTGGTTTTTACAAAATTGTGCTGCGTGTAGAAACGGGTTTGAATTAGTTGATAGTTCACTTTAGTTCATAACACTTACTAGTATTAAAATACTTAAACTTAAATAGTGTAATCACAACTAACTTGTTTATATATGAGTTTTTGGGTAAAATGTCCACTAAAATAATACTATTTGGAAAAATATCCGTCAATCAATATTGCTTGTAAAATCTAGACAGACTACCTATTTTGCCCTTCACTCTCTCTTCTCCTTCCTTGCTTTTATCACTGTCACATTCATAGTTATAATGAAGATTTGAAGGAAAAAATATATATTTTTTTATGTAGATCTAGGTATGGAATTGAGTGAGTATTGTATATGTATGAGTGTTTGGTTTTAATTTCAAGAGATTTTGATAAATTTGATTTGGAATACATGGTTTTGAAGTATTTAGTTTTGAAAATTATGACATTTAAATAGTTTTCAAAGTCTGAAACCCATAATTTCAGCTAAAAGTGGATTCCCTCTGTAGGGTTGCAAAGGGCTTCGGCCATTTTGGCCGAGGAATCCACTTTTAAGGACGACCAAAATTTTGTCCGTCTTTAAAAGTAATTTTTAGGCTCCTTGGCCAAAATGGCAGAGGCCCTTTGCAACCTTGCAGTGGGAATCCACTTTTAGCTGAAATTATGGGTTTCAGACTTCAAAAATTATTTAAACGTCATAATTTTTTAAACTAGATACTTCAAAACCATACATTTTCTCAAAGTTGAATATTTTTGAAATGAAAAAGTCATGGCCATGCATACGTAGGTAGATATGAGATGTGATTTGGAGCTGCTTATTTAATATCTATTATATATTATTATGGTGTATTAGATCCTAAAGAGTACAAAAGATTCTATATATATACGAACAACTAGGTCTCGAGAAATGTTTGTTTAAAATATTTTCACTTGTAGTGTCTTCTTAGTTGGGTTTTCGAGCTTGACTAAGGGGGTGTTACAGTTATGTTCTGCAGAAAGATCCACTTTATTATTCTGAATTTGATTAGGGGTTAGTATTGATTCCACCTATATGTCTACTTATTCTTCTACTGGTTCCACTTATGCTTGTTCATTTGAGTATATTTTTCTTTCCCCTCTCTGAGCATGCACTGAAACCATTAAACTATAGGCCCAGACTTAGGGGGACCTAGGGTGTTCTTAAGCTAAACCAAAACTCCTCAAGAATTACATTACTATTAAGCTTGAAATTATTGATGCAGCCTTCCTTTGAGAATGTGGCATAAGTGCTCATAATAACTTTGTCATCTGAGGTACTATAGAAAATTTCACCTCTCGTTCTTTCAGGGTATACTATAAATAAACTTACTTTTATACAAGAATCCTTATTCTCAATTCTCTATTTCAAGACTTGGGTTGAAGCACTCCAAAATTGAATATGGATCGAACTAAGCTTGCACCATCTCCACACTTCTATGGATGTCTTAGAAACAGAGTTAGACAGGACCAAGTTCAAAAGGATCTATATTTGTTTCTAAGGCGTATTTCCCAAAACAATATAAGTATAGATGAGTGACTAAGCAATGACCTCACTTTTGACGCTAAGAGTTGTATTCTCCACTTTTCAACCTTATTTGCTGTGACATTTCAAAGCCTAACAATTCAAAAAGTATCGCTTCTTTAGTCAAGTAATACTTGAGTTCTCCAGATAAGTATTCATTGCTTTGGTCAAACCAAAGCTGTGTGATATGGACTCCTAAGTGCTATCTACCTCAACCTTATACTCTCAAAATTGAAAGTCTAATACTTTTGGCGCATTTGGAATAATCTATCCATATCGCGAGTAGTCATTTATAAAAATAACAAAATACTCATACTCATCTCTAGCTTGAGTATTTGTTTGTTCGTACATGTGAGTATTCATCAATTCTAGCAATTTTGGTTGCATGATATCCTAAGATCCTGAAGGGTCACTTGGTAATTTTACATTCGAAGAAGAATTCTTTATGGTATAGGTTTAAAGATTAGGAAATTTAAAATTCCACTATTAATCAAAACCCACCCTTTTAGGATTAATACGACCAAATTGCAATACTAAAGATAAAATTCATTTGAAACTTTCATTATCTTAGCTAAGTGATTATACTCATCATCTATAATTTCAATTGTAATCATAGGATAAAGGACTTAAAATTAAAGACTTTTCATTAGATCACTGGAACAAATAAAAGAAAATTTTACTTCCAATTGAAACTAAGGAATTAAACTGTGTTCAAATACACAACAAGAAACCAACCTCTTAAAATCCAAAACAAATAAATAGTGTTTCAAACATAAAGTCTGAAGATAAAACTACCAGTCCTATAGCTTTTTGTTTTTTTTTTTAAGAAGGCTGCATTGTTTGAACCTCCATAATAGGTCCTTTTAGTACCTTTTGAGCAATTATGGTGCCAATGACACTCCTGACCACATTTGAAACACTTATCTTTCAACTTCTTCATTGCAGTCAGTTTGGTACTACGTACCTTTATCTTCCCTTTCTTGTTTTTATTACCACCTTTAGGTTTTCCTTTGGGATTGCACAATTCTCAAAGAGATAATCTCTCATTGCCTCTCTAAGTGACTGTTTTATAAACCACAAATCAAGAGTTTAGACCATTTATTTTCCCACTCAATATATTAAAAAACAATTTCAAGGATTTTCCATAATTATTTTTATATAGATTTTCAAAAATAAAAAATAATTATGCATATGTATGTCATTGATACAAGATAATATGACACCACGTAGTCTATATGACATGTTATCACAAACAAGTATGTTATATACATATATTTAAACCGTCCAAGAATAAATAAAATAATAAATTAATTAAATAATTAACAAAGACCCAAATTCATGGGTTTCCTAGAGAAAATAAAACAAAATTATAAGCTCAATTGTATTTAAATCCAATATCATTGTCTTGGCCCGTCCATCTTCCTTATCTTCGTTTCCTCTTCCCTAGTGAGCCTTAATGTATTGGGCTTTAGGTAGGTTCAATTTTCTAGGCTTTAAAGCCAAAATTGTAAAAATCCTAGCACTTTTCCAGAAAACCCTAACCACACAGCTTGGAATTGGTACGACTTAATAATTGCAAACCCAAGTGCAAGTTGTCTCAAGTAATAAATTCCCGAGAGTCCAAGGTCGATCCATAAGAAACTAATGAAGAAAAATTACTAGAGATCATGACATGATTTGTTAACTAAGCTTAAACTAATACAAGGTTTTCTCAAATGAAAATGATTTGTTAGAGGTAGGGGATCCACTCTTGGTATATAAAATAAGAATAAGATTAATTTTTTTATAACTCAATTGGAATCCACGCACAACGGAGGTTCCAATTAGAAAATATAACATTCAAAGTTCATTTAAAATTATATATGTAGTTATATTTTGTTACTAATGCCAACACATGCAAATGAGTTCAAGCATTTATTGTGTCAATCTCTTGTCTACAATGAATCAAGATCCCCACTTTCCAAGGAGGGTTCCTAATAACGCCAACACATGTGAATGAGTTCAAGCATTCATTATACCAATCTCTTGTCTACAATGAATCAAAATCCCTACATTATAAGGAGGGTTTCTAAGTTGATTGAAACAAATACAACACATACAATAACAGCATGATAATATAAACATTCAAGTCCAAGAAAGAGATTAATCTAATCTTGTTTCATTACGAAGAGCTTCACCCTTTCACCCCAAGCAAAACTGAAAATTAAGTACTCATAAACAAGAAGAAAAGAAGAAAGAAGAAAATAAACATAACTTCTACTTAGAACATAAGAAGATTACAACAAAGACACAAATAGAATAATTTTGATCTCTCTACTAGCCTCCTTAAATGAGTGTTCAATGCTGCTATTTATAGACCATTAAGGGTAACAAGACATGTTATTTCCTAATAATACTTGACTCCATCAGTACTATCATAAGAGTGAAACCACTTCCTCTTTGGACACATTTGAAAACTACAACCTAAATCTAATATCCACTCAAGTTTATTTTGCCAACTGTAAACAGTAAGGACTTTAGCTCCATTAGGGTCATTGAAGACTATAGCCAGGTCACCATTTTTATGAGAATTCTCTTTATCATCTCTTTTCTTTTTGAAGCAATGTTGCATAAAATGTCCTTTTCACTCGCAATAGAAACATTTTTTCCCTTTCATTTCTTACTTAGATCTATGTTTCCACTTAGGTTTCCTTGAACCACTGCAAGATCCATTGACAATAGGATTCCTACTAACACTTCTACCTCTAGCCATTAAACTCTCACCTTTGTCCCTTGATCTAGATTTTAATTCCAACTCTCTAATTTTAAGAGCATTAACCACCCACTAAAAAAAGTGAATTTGGCGACAGTGGCTTTCGCGAAAGGCACGTGGCTGCCAGTCACTAAACCTATTTGGCGATGATATAAACACTAGTCATCAAATCTTTACATGATATGATGACAACCATGAAGGAGACCATCGCCAAATTCACAATGGTTAATGGTTTTGGAGATAGTATGTATAGTGACCGTCGCCAATTTTGTACGGTCAATTAATTATATTTAAATGATAAATTTTATTTTATTTCAAAAAATAATATAATGAAGATTTGGCGGCAATCTTAAGGGTGACCATCAACAAAATTAAATAATAAATTTTATTATTTTAAAAAAAATTAATCAGGATTTGGCAGCAGTCTAAATGGTAATTGTCGCCAAATCTATACAGTCAAAATTAATTTAGGATTTGTCGACAATCTAGATAGTGACCATTGTTAAATGTGTATCGTCATTTTAAATAATAAATTACTTTTTTACTTTTAGAAAAATTAAACAAAGAAATAGTTGTGGGGATGATCAGAGGTGGGACTGTTGTCAAAATTTCATTAATTATGGTGCGGGGTGATGAGCACTTAAAGATGTATATTTATTAAAGTTTAAATCATCATTGTACACTTAGAGTATCATTAATTCCTTCAATTTAAGAAATTATTTTGCTTTAAGTATTTTTATTTAATTTTTATTTTCTGACATAGGTTTAATAAAATGGCTTTATCTCTCAATCCACAAAGAAAATTAATGTCATTCTTAAGCCAATGGAAAGAAGACTTAATTCACCATAATATTGTAATTAATGGTAATGTCCACATAAGACGTCTTGTAGGCTATAATTGGGCCACAATGCAACTGTTGACCAACCCAATATGTTTTCTATATTGGCGTTGTATCTCACAAAATACTAATCCAAATATCATATTTCTTGGTGTTCTGGAAAGTTAAAAGCGGCGTCTGCAATATTGATTTTTGGATGAAAGGCTAAATCCACCGAATTTAATATGATATGGCCGGTGCAAATGGGGAGACAAGTATGATATGTATTTTCAACTCAACCTAACCTTATCTCCACCTTCATACAAGTCCTTTGGTATTTACAACTCTTAGTATTCTATAAATACTTGCATTGGCTACTCATTTGAGGCAGCTTGGAGTAGAGATCAAGACCATACTATTTTATATTTTGTTTCTTTCTTGTCGTAATTCTCTTATGTTCTAAATGAAAATTATGTTCATCTCCTTTTTCTTTCTTTCTTTTGTGTAAGTAACTAAACTTCATTTTGCTAGGGTAAAATGGTGAAGCTCTTAGTAATAAAATAATAGTTAGATTAATCTTCTTCTTGGGCTTTAATATTTATATTATAAAATTGTCATTACACATTTTGTATTTATTTTCAATCAACTTAGAAACCCTCCTTGTAAAGTGGGGATCTTGATTTATTGTTGACAAGATATTGACATAATGAATGCTTGAACCCATTTACATGTGTTGGTATTATTTGGTTATTAAAAGTAAACATAATACAAAATATATATAACTACAAATGAACTTTAAATGTTATATTTTCGATTGGAACTTCTATTATGTGTGGATTTGAATTGAGTAATAAAAAAAATTAATCTTGTATCTAATTTATATGCCAAGAGTGGATCCTCTAACCCTAAAAAATCCTTTTATCATCTCAATTTGTGTAACAATACCTTCTTCATCAATTTCTTGTAGATCGACTTTGGACTCTCAATAAATTATTACTTGAGACAACCTGTACTTGGGATTGCAATCTTTTAATTGTAGTAAGTTTTTTACACCGTTGTCAAGAAATTGGTTTGAAGAACAAATTTGTGAGGTTTTATTTATTATTTTATTTGCACAATATATTGAATAGCTAGTTTTATTATACCACCCACTTGTTTATTGTCTTTAAATGTCATGAAAGGCCAAACTCCTAATCTTTATTCATTTTAGTTTATATTTTAATTTTTTGTCTACTTGTTTATTGTCTTTAAATATCATGGAAGGTCAAGACTCCTAATCTTTATTCATTTACATTTCTATTTTTAATTTCTTTTTGTTTACTTGTTTATTATCTTTAAATGTCATGAAAAGTCAAGCCTCCTAATCTTTGTTTTCTTTATTCATTTACATTTCTATTCTAAGTTTTTTTCTTTTTGATAAATAGCATGGAAGGCTAAGCCTCCTAACTCTTGTAAGCTTCTTTTTATATTTTAATTTTAATTTTCATGCTCAATTGGTATTGTAATTCAAATTCTGGTTGCTTGATTAAAACTAATCTTGGTGCTTTGCATATTGATTTGTTTGGATCACCTCCACATTCACACACAATTGACACAATGGCTGAAAATGAAAGTATGCATGATGAACATGAAAAGCAACCGTTGCGAATCATGCGTGAATGTTTGCAACCTCCTAGAAATTCTAGTCCATCATATTTTATCTTTCCACTTAATGCCAACAATTTCAAATTTAAGCCAAGTATAATTTTATTACTTTCTAATTTTCATGGTTTAGAATTCGAGAGCCCATATTTGCGTCTTAAAGAATTTGCAGAAATGTCTACCACATTTAATGATCAAAATTGCACTGAAAAGATTGTTAAGTTTGAATTATTTCCTTTTTCTTTGAAAGATAAAGCAAAAATTTGGCTTAACTCTTTAAAACCAAGGTCAATTAGTATATGATAAGAAATGCAATTTGAGTTTTAAAGAATTTTTTTTCAACAAACCAAACCAATGCTTTGAAAAGACATTTCTAAATTTTTTTTCAAAATTCAAATGAAGTATATTTTCAATGTTGGGAACATTTTAAAGATTTGTTAAATTCTTGCTCACATCATGGTTTTGAAAAATGGCGTATCATAAGTTTTTTTTTTATGAAGGGTTGTCACTTGAAACTAAATAATTTTTGAAAACAATGTGCAAGAGTGAGTTCCTTGATAAAGAACCCAAGGAAGCTTTAGAATATTTGGATTATATGGCTGAGAATTCTCAATTTTTGGCACAGTACTAATTCATTTGAAAATTCAATTAGATCGAATCTTGCAAGTGCTAATAAAGAAAAATATTATCTTAGCTAAGAAGATGATCTAAATGCTAGGTTCGCCGGTTTAGCTAGAACGATTGAAGCCATAGAATTAGTGAAAGTAAAATAAATTAAATCTGTGCATAATGAAGAAATTTGTGGTATTTGTAATGATTTTAGACATTTAACAAATGAATGTAAAAAAATTTCTATTTTTAAAAAAGTTGTGCATGAATAAGTAAATGTTATGAATAATTTAAAAAAACCATTTACATCTTCTTTTTCAAATTCATGCAATCCAGGATGAAGAAACCACCTGAACTTCAATTGAAGGAATGACAATAATGCTTACACAATGCCCTCTCAAGGAACGTCAAATATTCCTCCATATGCATCATCACGGTAGAGAAATCTTACGGAAGCAATGCAAGTATTTATTTAAGGCCAAACAAATATCAACAATCAAACTTTACAAGCTATCAATGAGATCAAGAACAAACTTTTTGTCTGGACTTCATCTTTACAAACTCAAGAAAAATGTAAGTTCCTTCTCAACCTCAACCTAACCCTGCTAACCAATGTCGTGTTTCTACTTCAAGTGAGAGTCAATCTGAAAACGTTAATTCTGTTACAACTATTCGAAGTGGAAAACTCATAGACAAAACCGTTTCATCCAAAGATCATGAGAAGAATACGCTCCAGAGCCAAAATCTTATGGTAAGAATGACGGTAAGCATGATGAACTTAAACCTACTTTTAAGGATAAAAGTATGTTTTCCGTACCTTTTCCTCAAAGATTAAAATCAATTAAAAATTTAAATAAAAATTATAAAATTTTTGAAATTTTGAAGCAAGTAAAGGTTAATATTCTTTTGTCAGATGCAATAAAATAAATCCCATTTCATGCCAAATTTCTGAAAGATTTGTGCACTGTTAAAAGGAAGCTACATGTACAAAAGAAAATATTTTTAACTGAAAATGTGAAATCCATCATCCAACAAAACACTCCACCTAAGTATAAAGATCCCAGTTGTCTAACAATTACTTGTGTGATTGAAAATACTAAAGTGGATCATGTTTTACTTGATCTTGGTTCAAGTGTTAATCTTTTACCCTTTTATGTTTATGAGCAGTTAGGATTGGGAGAATTGAAACCTACAGCAGCAACACTTCAACTTCCCGATCGTTCAGCTAAAATTCCAAGAGGAATTGTAGAGGATGTTTTTGTTCAAATTGACAAATTCTACTATCATATGGATCTTATAGTTTTAGATACACATTCGATTTTAAATTCTAAAGCTCAAATACCTATTATTTTAGGACATCCATTTCTTACTATTTTAAATGATGTAATCAATTGTAGGAATGTAATTATAAAACTTTCTTTTGGTAATATGACTTTAGAAATGAATATGTTTAATATTTGCAAATAACCTAGAGATAACAGCAATGTACATGAAATGGATTTTATTGATGAAGTTGTGCAAGAACAATTTATTTCTACTTTTCCATCTGATCCCTTGGAAGCATGTTTAAATATCTCTAATGTATTTGCATTCAATACCAATTTTGAAATTTCACATATGCTTTCTTTATTGAATGCATTTCAGGAACCAAAATCAAATGGTTGGAAATCAAAATTTGAAGAGATGCCATTGCAATCTAATATTTCCATACCTTCAATTGTTCAATCACCAAAACTTGATTTGAAGCCATTGTCGTCAGATCTAAAATACTTCTTATTGGGTGAAAATGAAACCTGTCTGGTAATAATTTCTTCCAAACTTGACACATTCCAAGAAGGTTAAGTTGATATAAACTTTAAAAATATATAAAAATACATTAGGATGGACAATAGTTGATTTAAAAGGAATTAATCATCTCATTTGCACACACAAGATTTATTTAGAGGAGAATCCTAAACCCTCTAAAGAAGTACAGCGAAGACTTAAGCCAAATATGAAAGAGGTAGTGAGAAATGAAGTCATTAAACTTTTGGATAATGAAATCATTTATCATATTTTTTATAGTAAATGGGTAAATTCTACACAAGTCATCCCTAAAACAACTGGAGTCACAATAGTAAAAATTGGAAATAATCAATTATTTCCAACTAGGATTGTTATTGGTTGGCGTATGTACATTAACTATAGAAAACTTAACTCAATGACTAGAAAATATCATTTTTACCTTTCGTGGATCAAATTTTAGAAAGAGTTGTGGGACATGAATTTTACTGTTTCTTAGATAGGTATTCTGAATATAACCAAATTGTATTTACACGTGAGGATCAAGAGAAAACCACATTCCCATGTCTATTTGTTACTTTTATATATCGTAGAATGCCTTTTGGATTGTGTAATGCACCAGTTACATTTCGAATATGCATGCTCAGTATTTTTAGTGATATGGCTAAATATTTTTTTGAAGTTTTCATGAATGATTTTTCTGTGTTTGGTGACTCATTTGATGATTGTTTATCTAATATAAAAATAGTTTGATTAGGTGTAAAGAGAAGAATCTCGTACTTAATTGGAAAAAATGTCACTTCATGGTGAGAACTGATATTGTCCTTGGACACATCACTTTATCAAAAGGAATCGAGGTAGACAAATCTAAAATTAAATTGATTTCCAACTTACCAATACCAAAATCTGTTAAAGATGTTAGATCATTTTTGGGATATGCTGGTTTTTATAGAAAGTTTATTGAAGATTTTAGTACAATATCTAGACCCTTGAGTAACCTTCTATCAAAAGATACTGTTTTTGAATGAACAAAAAAATTATGAAAAGACTTTTGTTAAGCTTGAAAACATGCTTACTTCTGCTCCTATCATGCAACCTCCTAATTGGTCTTCACCCTTTGAAATAATATGTGATGCAAGTGATTATGCTGTTGGAGCAGTGCTATGACAAATAAAAGATAAGACACCTTATGTCATTTACTATGAAAGTAAAACTCTAAATAGTACTCGATTAAATTATTCCACCACCAAAAAGGAATTATTTACTATAGTATTTGCATTAGATAAATTTAGATCTTATCTTGTTGGTTCACCAATTATTATTTTTAGTGATTATGCAACTTTGAAATATCTTTTCTTCAAAAAAAATATTAAATCTAGATTGATTAGGTGGATTCTCTTACTTCAAGAGTTTTCTATCACCATTCGAGATAAAAAGGGAGTTGAATATGTTGTGGCTGATCATTTACCAAGACTTATTTGTGATGAAACCTTTGACTCTACACTAATTGTTGACACTTTTTCTGATGAGCAACTTTTTAGTATTTCAAACTTAACATGGTTTGCTGACATTGCCAATTTTCTTATCACATGTCAAATCCTATAATTTTGGATTTCACAAGTCAAAAGGAAGTTTTAAATCAAGTGAAAACTTTTACTGGGATAACCCATATCTGTTTAAGTACTGTTCTAATAAGATATTTCGTAGATGTGTAGCCAACCATGAGGTAAGTATCATTATCAATTTTTGCCATCTAGAAGTATGCAGAGGTCATTTTTCTTCAAAGAAAACGGCTACAAAAATAATACAGTGTAGATTTTATTGGCCCATTTTATTAAAAAATACGCATGCATTTTGCAAAATATGCGACAATTGTCAAAGATTGTGATCCATTTAAAAAAAAAACATGATGTCATTAAATCTCATTCTTGTGATTGAAATTTTATATTGTTGGGGTATATATTTCATGGGACCATTTCCACCGTCATTTGGTTTTGTGTATATATTGGTAGCAGTAGATTATGTCTCAAAATGGATAGAGGCGATTCCATCTCGAAATAATGATCATAAAACAGTCATTGGTTTTTAAGACTAAATGATGTACTTTGGGCATACCGAACATCTTTTAAAACTTCATTAGGCATGTCTCCTTATAGGCTAAGCTATGGAAAACCATGTCATTTACCTGTGAAAATTGAACATAAAGCTAACTGGGCCATTAAAGTCTTCAACTCAAACCTTGATGATACTTGTAAATTGCGTAAGTTACAAATATGTGAACTTGAAGAATTGAGAAATGATACATATGAGAATTCAAACTTCAAAAAGCTAGAACCAAAAACATTAGAACCAAAGCTTTTCATGACAAAGCAATTTTAAGAAAAACATTTGATATTGGTTAAAAGGTTCTGCTTTGTAATTCTCGACTCCATATATTTTCTGAAAAATTAAGATAAAGGTGGAATGGCCCATTCATTATTAAACATGTGTATCCATATGGTGCTATTAATATTAAGAATCTTAAAAATGATATTGTGTTTAAGGTAAATGGACAAAGGCTCAAACCATCTTTAGAAAATCATGTTTTTAATAAAAAAAATTTCTCTTTATGACCCTTATTATGAAAAATAATAATGGTCAATTGATGAAATGTTAATGTTTCTTTTTCTTCTATTGTTTTAATTGCAGGATATTTATCATTTGATTATTTTCTTCCTCGATTAAGTGGTAGATAACAATACTCCATGATTTTTCAACCGATTTATTTTCAAATCCCCATAATAATTGATCCATTTTCTCCTTACGATGAATGTCACTCTTGCAAATTTGAGAAAATATTTTTCTTTCCTTTCTTACAATACTCTAACAAAAATTTATAAACGCAGGTGTGCAAGATTGATAATGTTAATAGACAAGGGGATGCCTAGAGATATATGCTGGATAATTGTGGCAAAGGTCAGATTGGCTAGTGAATCTTCAGATTCGTTTGCCTCATACATGCCAGGGATGGGGAAGAGTTCATATTTTAAAGGAGAAGAGCAAAAACATTGCAAGTTTGTCACAAATATGCACGATGGACTTGCAACAAGTAATGTCGTTCTTTAGGAATGGTTTCAATTAATCGAGAAGATAAAATAAACTTTATTAAGAATAGACTGAGTAAGGAGTCATTGGATGATATCTTAATGACTATTGAGATGCATTTTAATTTGGAGCATCTTTTTAAGGACGAACAACACTACTACAGTCTTGGAAATCTAATACTAAAAGACCCTGTTTGCCAATTTATTAGAAAATTAGATGGGAAGCATATCCTCGACTCATAGAAGGTGTTTAAGCCATTACTGGACGTAAAATAAGAGGAAAATGTGAGCCACAATCACAACTACATGCATTTCATTATTTTGGTCTAAAAAAAAAACTTTTTTTTTCTTAAATGTCAACCTTGACTGCATACAGCTAGCCTACCCATATAAGTATCATCATTGTATTTTTTATTATTGTATAGTCTCTTTGCCCTATTTAAACACCTCATTTTCTTCATCACCATCCAAGTTTTAGTCACTTCGGGATGGGGGGAGCTTCTGTTTGTCGATGCACAAATATTTGTGTATTTTGTGGATTAAGTTCAGGGAAAGATAAAGAGTTTCTAAAACCAACAAACACCCTCGGGCTAGTGCTCACTGAGAAAAAAATTCATTTAGTATTTTCGTGAGGTAGTCTTGGCTTAATGGGGGCTGTAACATTAGCTGCATATGTGTGAAGAAGCAATGTCTTAGGTATCATTCTTTGAGCTTTAACGACAATAAATATCACTAGGATGACAGTTGGGAGGGAAATACAAGTCTCAACCATACATGAACGAGTATGTAAAATGCTTGAAAAATTTAATGCATTGATTGATTTACCTGGTGGCTATGGTACTTTGGAAGAAATTTTTCAACTGGTCTCTTGACCCCAACTGAACATCCATCGTAAACATACAGGTTTGTTGAATATTTATAATTTTTTTGATGGTTTATTATCTTTTCTTGATCATGCTGTGAAATAGAATTTTATCTTTCATTCAGCATAACAAATACTTGTTTCTGACTCAACTGCTGATGAACTAATTGATAAACTATAATATTTTGTACATGAACCTGATCTAGTAATGGCTCAGCTAGATTGGTCAGAATAAAATAGTAAAAAGCGAAGGTTTGATCTGACACTCAGTTTATAACTTTCTTATCCTTTGGTTTTACTTACATCATTTCATATTTGCTTAAGTCCTTGTTAGGTTTCTCTTTTCAATAAATGCTGCATCAGGTAACATCTTCTTGCCATTTTTTTATCTATATTTAAACATCGAGGACAATATTGAAATATGGTTGGAGGTGGGAGTTTTTTAAAAATTAAAAAAAATAAAAACATTAGATAGCTTACTAACAAACTTGTTGTAACTAAGACCAATTAAGTATGACTGAGTAAGGAGTAATTTTACTCTTGAGACGCATCTAAAGAGGGAGTTTCCTATTTTGTCTTGATTTGTGGAAATAACAAAATTTTATTATTTGATTCTCTTTGACAGATTTAAGTCTATAAACTCTCATATCTTTAGTAAATATTGATAAGCTTTCTTTCATACGTTTTTGTGGGGTACAAAAAAAAATTTGCAATAATTTTGTTCCTTTACTTTGCTAAAAGAGAAAAAAATAAGGAAATGGATAGTTTAATTATAATTTCTAAAAAAATAAAAAAGTAAAAAAAAATTGTGTATAAAGTTTGATTTCGTAATCTCTTTAGTCAAAACAATTAAACCCAAAGGGGTGTCTCAACACCTAATACCCTATGACAAACTGGTTTGAGAGTTATTGATCTAAAGCTCAATACAAGAGTTAAGGAGAAAGTTTAAGGGAATCAGACATTGCACTTGTCAATGAAAATAAATTTGAATAAGCATCTGTAACCGTATTAAGCTCGTAAGGGTGTCTTAACACCTAATGCCTTAAGACCAACTGGTTTAGGAGTCATTAGGCCAAAACTCGTTACATGGGTTAAAGATGTATTTTATATATCTATATTTTATATATTTATATTTATATATAAAAAAAAGTTGATAGACAACCTCTGCCCAAGAAAGTAACTTTAACAAAGTATTGAAATGGATTTTTGCTATTTTCTAAAACAGCTCCATATATATATGATAATGAGCACCAAAAGAAGGTTTAATAATATTTTAAAAATAACTAGATAAGTGAGAGTTTGTTTAATTGAATTGATCAAAGGAAAAAAATGGTGATTAATTTTCTGAATTCTACAAATCAGTGACGCTTGTATTACTAGAGACTAGTAATAACTGGATAGGGGTTGTGATAAGCACATAAAATGTATATTTATTAAAGTTTAAATTATCATTGTACACTTAAAGTATCATTAATTCCTTCAATTTAAGAAATTCTTTTGCTTTAAGTATTTTTATTTAATATTTGTATTCTGACAATACTTTAATAAAATGGCTTTATCTCTCAATCCACAAGGGCAATTAAGGTGATTCTTAAGCCAATGGAAAGAAGACTTAATGCACCATAATATTACAGTTAACAGTAATGTCCACATCAGATGTCTAGTAGGCTATATTTGGGCCAAAATGCAACTGTTTTGTATCCAATGACCAGCCTAATATATTTCCGTATTTGTGTCATATCTCACAAAATACTAACTCAAATATAGTATTTCTTGATGTTCTGGAAAGCTAAGAGCTACGCCTACTATATTGATATTTGGACAAAAGGCTAAATCCACCGAATTCAATACTATATGGCCGGTGCAACTGGGAAGACAAGCATGATATGTATTTTCAACTCAACCAAATCTTATCTCCACCTTTATATAAGTCCTTCGGAATTTACCACTCTTAATGTTCTATAAATACCTACATTGGCTAAGCATTTGAGGCAACTTGGAGTAAAGATCAATACTATACTCTTGTATCTTTTGTTTCTTTCTTGTTATAATTCTCTTTTATTTTAAATGAAAGTTATGCTCATCTTCTTTTTCTTCCTTTCTTCTTTCTTTTGTATGAGTAACTAAATTTCATTTTGCTAAGGTAAAAGGGTGAAGCTCTAGGTAATGAAATAATGTTAGATTAATCTTCTTCTTGAGCTTTAATATTTATATTATAAAGCTGTTAATATATGTGTTGTATTTGTTTTCAATCAACCTAGAAACTCTCCTTGTAAAGTGGGGATCTTGATTCATTGTAGACAAGATATTGGCACAATGAATGCTTGAACCTATTTATATGTGTTGGTATTATTTGGTAATTAAAAGTAAATATAAAACAAAACATATATAACTAGAAATGAACTTTAAATGTTATATTTTTTCCTTTTAACAAACACTACTTATTTTCTCATGACGAACTAATTCAACAAGTTGCTAAAGCTACAACAACTAGTTCATGGCAAAGGAATGCACATAACTAGTATTTTCCTTGCTCATGAAGTATTTTTTCAGTGACAAATTATGCCTTTTGTTTATTACTTTTGAGTTATATATGCATGTAGATTGATAGTGAAGCGGAACTCCAGGAGATGATATTCTAGATACTAACATTTTGGGAAATAGCAAGAGGCTGAGGAGATTAGTTAGGAAAGTGAAGTCACAATACATAATCAATAAATTAGTGCTGGAAAAATTGAATAATACATTCTTTATAGACAAATTCAATATAATGAGGCCAGCCCCTTCTAATGTTGCATCTGGATTAGATAAATATATGAACAAAGAAAAGCCTGATTTGGTTCAATTTAATTACAATAAAGTTAATGTCAAATTTTTTCAAGACATGATTAATAGTGTCGAGTGGTTGAGAGATGAGACAACAAATTTATTACCCAATGTGTATTCATTTGTGATTACATCCCACATTGTTTGAATCTTGTGCTATTATATTGGATTCAGTCTTTCGGAAAAGGGTTTGTGCTAATGTTCATTTGGTCTTTTTTTTTTTTTAATATATGATTATTTAAATTTATATGATTCATGTCATTGTCCTGTCAGCCAACGTATAAGGGAAAATGGAAGGCCTTCAAATCATGAAGGGAGCTTAAAAGGAAGAAGGACTCATAGTGCACAAATGAGGGAAAATGGTGAATGTTTTCTTGATTTTTTTTGAATGATTGTCTATATTTGGTGACTCATTTGATGATTGCTTATCTAACTTGAAAAATATTTTGATTAGGTGTTAAGAGAAGAATCTCGTACTTAATTGGGAAAAAGATACTTCACACATCATCTCATCAGAAGGAATTGAGGTTGACAAATCTAAAATCGAGCTTTGAAATATTTTTTCTCCAAGAAAGATTTCAAACTTACCATGGTTTGCTGACATTGCCAATTTTCTTGTCTCACGTCAAAAGGTTTTTTACCAAGATAAAAAAGTTTTATTAGGATGACCCAAATATATTTAAGTACTATTCTGATCAGATATTTCATATATGTGTAGCCAACCATGAGGCAAAGAGCATTATCAAGTTTTGTCATTCAAAAGTATGCGGATGCCATTTTTCTTCAAAGAAAACGGTTGTAAAAATCTTGCACTGTGGATTTCATTGGCCCACTTTGTTCAAAGACACGCATGCATTTTGCAAAATATGTGAAAATTATCAAAGATTGGGATCCATTTCAAAAAGAAATATGACGCCATTAAATCCCATTCGTGTGATTGAAATTTTTGATTGTTGGGATATAGATTTCATCGGACCATTTCTACTATAATTTGATTTTGTGTATATATTAGTAGCTGTAGATTATTTCTCAAAATAAATAGAGGCAATTCTATGTCGAAATAATGACCATAAAATAGTGATCAAATTTTTAAAGGAACATATTTTGAGTCGATTTGAAATCCCTCAAGCCATTTTAAGTGATGGGGGAACACATTTTTGCAATAATACTTTTGAATCTTTAATGAAAAATATGGAATAACACTCAAACCCTCAGTCAAATGGACAAATAGAACTTCCAAATAGGGAGATAAAATAAATCTTAGAAAAAATGGTTAGTCCAAAGACTAAATGATGCACTTTGGGCATACCGAATAACTTTTAAAACTTCATTAGGTATGTCTTCCTATAGGTTAGTCTATGGAAAACCCTATCATTTACCTGTGGAACTTGAACATAAAGCTTACTGGCCATTAAAGTTTTCAATTCCAACCTTGATGATGCTTGCAAATTGCAAAAGTTATAAATAAGTGATCTTGAAGAATTAAGAAATGATGCAAATGAGAATTAGAAAATTCAAAATGCTAGAATCAAAGTTTTGCCAGCCAATCGGACCTTTGCCTCAATTATCTAGCGTATATCTTCAGACATCCCCTTATCCATTAACATTCTCATTATTGCACACATGACTTTATAAATTTTTGTTAGGACATTGTGAGGAAGGAAAAGAAAATATTTTTTCAAATTTATAAGAGTGGCATCTATTGTAAGGAGAAAATGGATCAGTTATTTTGGAGAACTGACAATAAATTGATTTGAAAATCATGTTGTACCATTATCTGCCAGTTAATCAGGGAAGAAAATAATCAAACCATAATTATCCTACAATCAAAACAACAAAAGATATTGGAAAGAAACACAAATATTTACATCAATTGACCATTATTATTTTTCATAACAATGGTAAGAAAAAGAAATAAATTCTTTACCAAAAATATGATTTTCTAAAAATAGTTTGAGTCTTTGTCCATTTACCTTAAATATAGTATCATTTTTAGGATTCAATATCAATAGCCCCAAAAGAATAAAAAAAGGGAGTTGAAAATGTTGTGGCTGATCATTTGTCAAGACTAATTTGTGATGAAACTTTTGACTCTACACCAATTAATGATGCTTTCCCTGATGAGCAATCTTTTACTATTTCAAATTTACCATGGTTTGTTAACATTGTAAATTTTCTTATTACATGTCAAATCCCAATTTTTTTTGACTTCACAGGACAAAATGAAGTTTTTTACCGATGTGAAAAACTTTTACTGGGATGACTTCTATCGGCTTAAGTACTGTTCTGATTAGATATTTTGTTAATGTGTAGCCAACCATGAGGTAAGTAGCATTATTAATTTTTGTCATTCAGAAGCATATGGAGGTCATTTTTCTTCAAAGAAAACAGCTGTAAAGATCTTGCAGTGCAGATTTTATTGGCCTGCTTTATTCAAAGACACGCATGTATTTTGCAAAACCTATGACAACTGTCTAAGATTGGGATCCATTTCAAAAAGAAACATGATGTCATTAAATCTCATTCCTGTGATTGAAAGTTTTTATTGTTGGGGTATAGATTTTATGGGACCATTCCCGTCGTCATTTGGTTTTATGTATATATTGGTAGCAATAGATTATGTCTCAAAATGGATAAAGGAGATTTCATCTCGAAATAATGATCATAAAATAGTAATCAAATTTTTAAAAGAACATATTTTGAGTCGATTTGGAATCCCTCAAGCCATTTTAAGTAATGGGGGAACACATTTTTTTAATAAACCATTTGAATCTTTAATGAAAAAATATGAAATCACACACAAAGTTGTCACCCCTTTTTACCCTCAGTCAAATGGACAAGTAGAACTTGCATATAGGGAGATAAAGCAAATCTTAGAAAAAAATAGTTAGTCCAAATAAAAAAGATTGGTCTTTGAGACTAAATGATGTACTTTGGGCATATTGAACAGCTTTTGAAACTTCATTAGGCATGTCTACCTATAGGCTAGTTTATTGAAAACCCTGTCATTTACCTGTGGAACTTGAACATAAAGCTTACTGGGCTATTAAATTTTCAATTCAAACCTTGATGATGCTTGCAAACTACGAAAGTAGCAAATAAGTGAACTTGAAGAATTGAGAAATAACGCATATGAGAATTCAAAAATTCAAAATGTTAGAATCAAAGTTTTTCATGACAAAGTAATTTTGAGAAAAACATTTAATGTTGGTTAAAAGGTTCTGCGTCATGATTTTCAACTCCATATATTCCTTAGAAAATTAAAATCAATGTGGAACGGTCCATTCATTGATAAAAATGTGTATCCTTATAGGGTTGTTGATATTGAGAATCCTAGAAATGGTATTGTGCTTCAGGTAAATGGAGAAAAACTCAAATAATTTTTAGAAAATCATATTTTTTATAAGGAATTTATTTTTCTTTCTGACCTTTGTGATGAAAAATAATAATGGTCAATTGATGTAAGTATTTGTATTTCTTTTTAATTTCGTTTATTGTTTTAATTATAGGATATTTATGGTTTGATCATTTTTTTCCCCGGTTAACTGACAGATAATGGTACTCCATGATTTTCTAATCGGTTAATTGTCAGTTTTCCATATTAGTAATCCCTTTTCTCCTTACAATGGATGTCACTCTTACAAATTTGAGAAAAAATTTTCTTTCCTTCCTCACAATGCTCTAACAAAAATTTATAAAATTAGGTGTACAAGATTGATAATGTTAATGGACAAGGGGATACCTGAAGATACAATTCTAGATAATTGATATAAAAATCCGACTAGCTGGCAAATCTTGTGATTCGTTTGCCCTATATATGCTAGGGACAGGTAAGAGTTCATAGTCTAAAAGAAGAAGAACAAAAAGAATGTAAGTTTCTTACAAATGTACACAATGAACTTGTAATAAGCAATGTCATTCTTCAGGAATGATTTCCATTAATCGAGAAGATAAAATAAACTTTATTAAGGATGGGCTGAGTAAGGAGTCATTGGATAATATCTTATTGACTCTTAAGACGCATCCTTGTGGAGTTGTACATCGAAAACTTCCTAATTTCTGGCATCTTTTCAAGGATGAACAACAATGCTACAGTTTTGGGAATCTGACTCTAAATGACCATGTTTGCCAATTTATAATAAAATTGGATGAGAAGCTTATCCTCGACTCATAGAAGGCGTTTAAGCTGTTACTGGATGTAAAACCAAAGAAATATATAAGCCACAATGACAACTACCTGCATGTCATTATTTTGGTTTAAAAAAAAAATTTGTATTTTAATGTCAACATTATCTACACACAGCTGACCTACCCTTGTAGGTATCATCATTGTATGGTCTCTTTGCCCTATTTAATCTCCTCATTTTTCTTCATCATCATCCAAGTCTTAGTTATTGAAAGGTCGGGATAGAGGGAGCTTCTGGTTGTCGATTGATAAATATTTATGTATTATGTGGATCAAGTCCTGGGAAAGATAGAGAATTTTTAAATGCAGCAACCAACCTCGAGTGAGTGCTCGCTAAGAAAAAGATTCATTTAGTATTTGGGGGAGGTGGTCTTGGGTTAATTGGGGCTAGATCATTATCTGCATATGTAGGAGGATGCAATGTTTTAGGTATCATCCCTCGAGCTTTAACTACAATAAATATCATTGGGATGACAGTTGGGAGGGAAATACAAGTCTGAACCATACATGAGCGAATATCTAAAATGCTTAATAAATCTGATGCATTTATTGGTTTACCTGGTGGCTATGGTGCTTTTGAAGAAATTTTTTAAATGATCTCTTGATCCGAACTGAATATCCATCATAAACCCATAGGTTTATTGAATGTTAATAATTTCTTTGATGATTTGTTATCTTTTCTTAATGATGTTGTGGCACATAATTTTATCTTCCATTCGACTTGACAAATCCTTATTTATGCCTCAATTGCTGATGTAGTAGTTGATAAACTACAACATTTTGTACATAAACCAGATCCCGTAATGGCTCAGTTAGATTGATCGGAATGAAGTAGTAAAAAGCGAAGGTCTGATCTGAGACTCAATTTATAACTTCCTTATCATTTGGTTTTACTTACAGTATAAGTCCTTGTTAGGCTTCTCTTTTCAATAAATGTTGCATCAGGAAACATCTTCTTTCCCTTTTTCTATCTATATTTAAACATTGAGGACAATGTCGAAATCTGATTTGGGGTGGGAGTTTCTTAAAATTTTTTTAAAAAATAAAATTAGATAGCTTACCAAAAAAAAAATTAGATAGCTAACTAACTAACTTGCTGTAACTAAAATCAATTAAGTATGATCGAGTAAGGAGTAATTTTACTGTTGATACATATTAAAGGAGGGAGGTTATTATTTTGTCTGGATTTGTGGAAGTAACAACGTTTTATTATTTGATTATCTTTGAAAAATTTAAGTTTGTAAACTCTCATTTCTTTATTTATCTAGCTATTTTTAGTTAATATTGATAAACTTTCTTCCACACACACACTTATACATATTATTGAGGGTTGCAAAAATAGAATATTGTAATAATTTTGTTCCATTGCTTTGCTAAAAGAGAACAACTAAGGAAAATGGTAGTTTAATTATTAAAATTAAAAAAAAAGAATAAAAAAAGAAGAAATAATTGTGGTTAAAGTTTGATTTCGTAACCTCCTTAACCTGAGTAATTTAACTCATAGGGGTGTCTCAACACCTAATACCCTATAACTAACTGATTTTGAAGTTATTGGTCTAAAGCTCGATAAAAAGGTTAAGGAGAAATTTTAAAGGAATTAAACATTGCACATGTCTAAAAAATATATATTTAAATAAGCATATGCAACCTGAGTATTAAGTTCGTAGGGGTGTCTTAAAGCCTAATGCCCTAAGACCAACTAGTATGAGAGTCGTTAACCCAAAGCTCATTACATGAGTTGACGTATTTTATTTATAAAAAAAATTGATGAATAAATAAACAACCTTTGTCCAAGAAAGTAAGCTTAACAAAGCATTGAAATCGATTTTTAGTCTTTTCATAAATCGTTTCATATATGTGTAAAAGTGAGCACCAAAAGAAGGTTTAACAATATCTTGACAATAAAAATAGATAGATAAATGAAAATCTGTTTAATTGAATTGATCAAAGAAAGAAAATAGTGATTAACTTTGTGAATTCTATTAATCATTAACGCTTGTATTACTAAAGACTAGTAATAAACTAGTTGGGGGTTGTGATCAGTACTTGAAAGTGTATATTTATTAAAGTTCAAATCATTATTGTACACTTAAAAGTATCATCAATTCCTCTTATTTAAGTAATTTCTTTAAATTTAAGTTCAAAATTAAAAATAAATTAAAATGTGCATTTTTTATACAGGTTTAACAAAATAAGTGTATCTCTTAATCTAGCAAGCCAATTAAGGTGATTCATAATGCAATGGAAAGAGGACTTAATGCATCACAACATTATAGTTATCAATAAAGCCCAATTTAGATGTTTAGTAGGTCATATTTGGGACACAATGCAACTGTTCGGTACCCAAAGACAAGCCCAACATCTTTCTATATTTGGACCGTATCTCATAAAATAAAAATTCAAATATGTTATTTCTTTATGTTCTTGAAAGTTAAGAGCTACACTTACAATATTGATTTTTTGACAAAAGGCTAAATCCATTGAATTCAATGCGATATGGTCGGTGCAATTGGAGAGACAAGCATGATATGTATTTTCAACTCAATCTAACCTTATCTCCACCTTCATACGAGTCCTTTAGCATTTAACACTCTTAATGTTCTATAAATACCTGCATTGGCTACTCATTTGAGGGCGGGGTATAGAGATCAAGACCATACTCTTGTATCTTTTCTCTTATTGTAATTCTCTTTTGTTCTACATGAAAGTTATCTTCATCTCTTTCTTATTTCTTTTGTATATGTACATAAACATCATTTTGCTAGGTTAAAAGGATGAAGCTCTTGGTAATGAAATAAGGTTAGATTAATCTTCTTTTTGAGCTTTAATATTTATATTATAAAGTTTTTATTATATGTTTTGTAGATAAGATATTGACACAATGAATGCTTGAACCCATTTACATGTGTTGGTGTTATTTGAAAATTAAAAGTAAACATAATACAAAACATATATAACTACAAATAAATTTTAAATGTTATATTTTTCGATTGTAACTTATATTATGTGTAAATTCCAATTGAATTATAAAAATAATTAATCTTGTACTTAATTTATATGCCAAGAGTGGATCCCCTAACCCTAAAAAATTCTTTTATCATCTGAATTTGTGTAACAATATCTTCTTCATCAATTCCTTATGGATCGACCTCGGACTTCCGAGAAATTATTACTTAAGACAACCTACATGTGGGATTGCAATCTTTTGGTTGTAGCAATTCACTACTACAAAAATCACAGTCAGCGACACTAATATAGGGACGGACACATGTTTGCCCGTCGCTAATCATTTTTGGAGGCGATCATGGTGACCGTCACCAAATCTTTACAAGATACGGCGACGGTCTTTGAGCAAACCGTTGCCACATGTGTATAAAATTTAATATTAATTAAATGGGGAACAATTTTTACGACGGTCAAGATAGCGACCGTTTATTAAAAAATAAATGGATAACAGTTTTGGTGACGGTCATTAGGAAGGACTGTCGCCAAATTTTTAGGTCATTTTAATGTAATAAATTTGATTTATTAAAAAAAATTATTTAGATAACAGTTTTAGTAATGGTTAGAGGTAAGACCGTTGCCAAAATTGCAATAATTAGAGCACAGGCCCAGTCCCCTTTTTCATTTATTTCTCTATGTTCTTCTTCTCTTTTCTTCTATTTTCCTTTTCTTTTCTTATCCGAACTCATTGCAACTCTTAGCCTGTGCTTCTCTATGTTTTCTCCTCCACAATTTACAAATCCAACACCGTCACATCAAATTTTTTTCGTCTTTTCATGAACCCAAACAACCTTTTCACTTTCTCTCTTCATGAACCATCATACCCACATTTCCAGCATAACCCTAACCACCAACACTACCATGTTTCTAGTCTTGTCTACACGTTTCTTCTCCTCCAAGGTTCGTGAATCCACACTGGCTGCCACACCATCTCAGCGTTTTCTTCATCATGGAGACCTCCAAATGCTTGGATTTGTTGAGGTATGCAATTTTTGTTGTAAAAATTCAATTTTTGTGCCTTATATTCTTGTTATTTTACCTGTAAGGTTTGCAAGTCTGTGAATTTGTTAAGAAGTCTAATTATTTCTTTGCTTGATGTAGCAGAGAGGAAAAACAAGATTGTGAGCTCTCATACTCATAATGAACCATACAAGGTCAAAGGGACACAGCCCCATAATCATAGCTTCAGTTTTCTGACATGCAAAGTCACTTATGGTGGTGTTGATAGAGCATATTATACATCTTCAAGAACCAGAAGGGCAGGTGGTGATGGGGTGAGTAATAGATTCAGCTTGTGGCAATTTACGTGGTATTTGATTTCTTTTAGCTTTCTCATCCTGATTTTGACTAGGTGGTGGTTGAGGAGACAAAAGAAGCTCGAATAAGACAACTGGTCAAGCAACACATAAACTCGCAAGAGGAATTCACAACAAGGTAATTTTTGGTTTGTTTAATACACTTCCGGTTTTGTACAATATGACAAGAAGGTAATGTTTCAATGGTCAACACTCTAAGTTAATCTTTGATGTAATGTCTTTTGGTGGTAACTACTAATTGCAGAGTGAGTCAATACTCTGAATTGTCTTGGATGCATAATGTAACTCCCAAAATTTCACAAGTTAACCATTTAGCTCGTGCTGTTCATGTGTGATACATTCAGACAAGCAGGGTAGTTTATTACTAATAGAACTAATGCTGCTATTCTTTTACCAGATGAGCATTTTGCTTTTGAAAAGATGTGGAATCATAATTTTGAAGGACAGTTTTTTGGGTGGAAAGATGAATTTGATAGAATTAATAATAATAAATTAAAAAAATAAAATATAGTTTTAGCAACGGTCACGTGGAGACCGTCACAAAAAATTAATTAAGATAACAAAGTATAGTAAATTAAAAAATAAATTATTTATATGGTGACGGTCATGTGATAAGGCCACGGTACAGTGGCCGTCGCCAAAATTATTTGCCTGTCTCCTAATCCCCTTTTGGTAGTAGTGATTCATACTAAAATTCATGCAATACTTGATAGCTAAACTCCCTATCACTTTCACTCAATGGTGGCATTCAATTCTTCAAACTTAAGTATGCTCCAAGAAATAATTTGTTTGACATTTGTATTTTAAGGGTCAATTGTACCTACCTTGTAAATTTTACACTTATAAGAATCCTAATTGATTTTGTGTATTATTAATTTTTTTTATTATTATTATAATATGACTATCAATATCAAATCAAGACATAAAGTATTTTACCAATGCTTAAAAGTTATTTTAATTAATATTATACACATAAATTAATAAAATTGTTTTAATTAAAATACAAAATAAAAATACAAATTAAAAATGTATTAAATACAAAATTCGATAATGTCTAAAAATTGTGATTTCATTTCTGACAAAGGAAAAAATGAGCCATCTTCTGTAATATCGAACAATTCGATATTAACGAAGTCATTTGTTTCGTAGGTGCTGCAAAGGGAACACTTGCTTTTTCACTGGCAAGCTAATTCTCTATTGTTGATACACTTGCTTTGCCACTGGCAAACTAATTCTCTATTGTTGATGTTACAAACTAGTTCACATTACATGTCCACTCTTAATCATTCCATGTCCTTCAAAATAAAATAATGAGGGAAAAATTTAATTGATGCATGATTTTGTATGCAAAATTGTGACACATTTGTGAGGAGCATAGAGGACATTGTGTCGTTGAAATTTATTGGTAGGTGAGTGAAGTGTTGTGTGTCCTACATGAGAGATGGGGATGGTTTTACCGTTTCCAAGTTCAACTTCATCATTACCACTATACTTTGAGTGCAAGGATAGATTTTGTAAGTCACATGTAATGTGATACGAACCACCTATCAACAAGCCAATTGCCACTGGTTCCTATTTGATCAATAGTATAAATATTAGCTTGGGGATAAGAGGATTGCAGAGGACGGGAACCTTGGCACTGTGACCATATCTATCATAGAGTTGACAAATAACAAGAGCACGGGATTGAGTTAAGGGAGGTCACCATTGTCCATGAGCTTATCATGTAGTCTTTCAAAGGAAACTGTGGAATCTCTAGCTCAAATAGCAGCACATATATCTTTAAAATCACTTCCGAGTCCATTGAGCACATGCACAACTAGTTCATTATTATTGAAAGGATAGCCAATGAGTATGAGATCGCCAGAGATTTTTTTAAAACTTTGAATATATTCATTGATTGTTTGGGACTCCTTAATTTTCATAAGTGAATCAAGGAGAGTTAGCATGCATGTTTTGGACCTGTTGGCCTAAGTTTTCTCAAGTTTCACCCAAGATTGATAAGAGGTTGTGGAGGCTGTAAGAAAGGAGTAGAGAGTGTCAGAGATTGAACCAATCATTCCATGAAGGATGTAAATAATTCAGTGTAGTCAATTCCATAAATTTGGGTATATCCTTTGCCACCAATCTTGCCTTAAAATATTCGATCGTATCATCAGCTTTGTATTTCACAGTAAAAACTCATTGCTACAACTAAAAGAATGTAATCCCAAGGGCAGGTTGTTTTAAGTAATAATTTTTCGAGAGTTCGAGGTCGATCCACAAGGAATTGATTGAAGAAGGTATTGTAACACAAATTAAGATGATAAAAGGACTTGCTAGGGTTAGGGGATCCACTTTTGATAGATAAATTAAGTACAAGATTAATTCTTTTTATAACTCAATTAGAATCCACACATAATAGAAGTTCCAATTGAAAAATATAACATTTAAAGTTCATTTGTAGTTATATATATTTTGTATTCTGTTTACTTTTAAATAGTAAATAATACTAACACATGTAAATAGTTTCAAGCATTTATTGTGTCAATATTTTGTCTATAGTGAATCAAGATCCCCACTTTACAATGAGGTTTTCTAAGTTGATTGAAAACAAATAATTCACCTGTTGGCATAAGTTTTCTCAAGCTTCACCCAAGATTGATAAGAGGTTATGGAGGCTATAAGAAAGGAGGAGAGAGTGTCAGAGACTTAACCAATCATTCCATGAAGGATGTAAATAATTCAGTGTAGTCAATTCCATAAATTTGGGTATATCCTTTTGCCACCAATCTTGCCTTAAAATATTCGATCATATCATCAACTTTGCATTTCACAGTAAAAACTCATCGCTACAACTAAAAGAATGTAATCCCAAGTGCAGGTTGTCTCAAGTAATAATTTTTCGGGAGTCCGAGGTCGATCTACAAGGAATTGATTAAAGAAGATATTGTAACACAAATTAAGATGATAAAAGAACTTGCTAGGGTTAGGAGATCCACTTTTGGCATGTAAATTAAGTACAAGATTAATTCTTTTTATAACTCAATTGGAATCCACACATAATAGAAGTTCCAATTGAAAAATATAACATTTAAAGTTCATTTGTAATTATATATGTTTTGTATTCTGTTTACTTTTAATTAGTAAATATTACTAACACATGTAACTAGGTTCAAGCATTTATTGTGCCAATATTTTGTCTATAATGAATCAAGATCACCACTTTATAATGAGGTTTTCTAAGTTGATTGAAAACAAATACAACACATATAATAACAACTTTATAATATAAACATTACAGTTCAAGAAGGAGATTAATTTAACCTTATTTTATTACCAAGAGCTTCACCCTTTTACCCCCAGCAAAATAAGGTTTAGTTACTCATACTAAAGAAAGAAGAAAGAAAGAAGAAGGAGATGAATATAACTTTAATTTAGAATAAAAGATAATTACAACAAGAGAGAAACAAAATATACAAGACTATGGTCTTGATCTGTACACCAAGATGTCTCTAATGAGTAGCCAATGCATGTATTTGTAGTAGATTAAGAGTGCTAAAAGCCAAAGGACTTATATGAAGGTGAAGATAAGGTTAGGTTGAGTATCAAGTTTGTCTCCCCATTTGCACCAGCCTTATTGTATTGAAATCAGTGGATTTAACTTTTGATCCAAAAATTAGTAATGTAGGTACAGTTCTTAACTTTCCAGAACATAAAAAAATACCATATTTGGATTAGTATTTTTTGAGATACGACCCAAATACAGAAACATATTGGGCTGGTCATTGGGTGCAGAATAGTTGTATGGTGTCCCAAATATGACCTACTAAACTTCTAAGTTGGGCTTTATTGGTAACTACTATATTGTGGTGCATTAAGTGATCTTTCTATTACATTAAGAATCATCTTAATTAGCCTTCTAGATTGAGAGATACATCCATTCTATTAAACATGTATAAAAAACATACATTTCAATTTATTTTTACTTTTAAACTTAAACTTAAAGAAATTACTTAAATAAAAAGAATTAATGATACTTTTAAGTGAAAAATGATGATTTAACTTTAATAAATATACACTTTCAAGTGCTCATCACCCATTGACACCCAAGTGGTTTTTTTCTGATGGGAAGGTCCATGAGCTCCCAAGTTTGGAGGTCATCTTCATTCATTGCGGCTATCCATCTTGGATCAGTTAAGGCATCCTGTATACTGTTAGGAATAGATACAGTGATAATTGATTTACAAATGACTAATTTGTTTTCACAAGTGATGTGTAGACATATAATGGTTCATGGGATATCTTACTTTACTAGACAATTGAGGCTCATATGTTATTTTTGCAATACCTCTAGTGAGACGTTGTGGTAACTATCTCTTGGATGACTTAGACATTGTATAAGAAATATCCTCAGACAATGATTGATTTGGTGTATCAATTGGGAGAGATTGAAGCTCAGTCTTAAAAGCTTCCTAGTTTTCTGTATGCTCATTCCCACTTAGATCCAAGTTTTGACCACCAGTGTCCAACTCATCCACCTCTATGTTTATTGTGTTGATGTGTAGGGTATGACCACTTACATCTAAGTTTTGATCACTAGGATCCAAATCACCTACATTATGATCAGATATCGCCACAACACCTTTCTCAAGGTTGTATTCAAGAGTTTGAATTTCCTCAAGATTCTCCTTTTGAAATTCAGACTTCGAGAAATACATTGTATCTTCATGAAAGACAACATCCATAATGATAAACATGCATCTAGTAGGGTGATGACAGCATCTATATCATTTTTTATGAAGTGCATATCCAACAAAGACACATTTTAAAGCTCGAGGCATTAACTTACTATGTTGGTCTTTGTGAAGATGAAGAAAGGCAACACATCCAAAAGCATGGGGGGGTAGGTTTGGGATTATTGCTGCAACAATAGCTTATGTAAGTGATTGAAAGGGTATTCTGAAGCTGATAGACCGAGAGGGAACACTGTTACAACTAAAAGAATGTAATCCCAAGTGCAGGTTGTCTCAAGTAATAATTTCTCGGGAGTCCGAGATCGATCCACAAGGAATTGATTGAAGAAAGTATTGTTACATAAATTAAGATAATAAAAGAATTTGCTAGGGTTAGGGGATCCACTCTTAATATGTAAATTAAATATAAAATTAATTTTTTTTATAAGTTAATTCGAATCACATATAATAGAAGTTCCAATTGGATAATATAACATTTAAAGTTCATTTGTAGTTATATATGTCTTGTATTATGTTTACTTTTAATTATTAAGGAACACTAACATATGTAAATAGGTTCAAGCATTCATTGTGCCAATATTTTATCTATAATGAATCAAGATCCCCACTTTACAATGAGCATTTCTAAGTTGATTAAAAACAAATACAACACATATAATAACAACTTTATAATATAAACATTAAAGCTCAAGAAGGAGATTAATCTAACTTTATTTTATTACTAGGAACTTAGCCCTTTTACCCAAGCAAAATGAAGTTTAAATGTTATATTTTTCAATTGTAACTTTTATTATGTGTGATTCCAATTTAGTTATATAAAAAATTAATCTTGTGCTTAATTTATATATCAAGAGTGGATCCCCTAACTCTAGCAAATCCTTTTATCATCTTAATTTGTGTAACAATACCTTCTTCAATCAATTCCTTGTGGATCGACCTCAGACTCCCGAAAAATTATTACTTGAGACAACCTGCACTTGGGATTACATTCTTTTAGTTGTAGAAAGTTTTTGGCGCCATTACCTGGGAATTGGTTTGAACAATAAATTTGTGAGGTTTTCTTTCTCAAAGTAAACTTCACAAATATGGTATATTTCTTTCTTTCTCTTTAGTTTTTTATTATTTTATTTGCATAATATATTGAATGACTGGTTTTATTATACTACCTACTTGTTTATTGTCTTTGAATATCATAGAAGGCCAAGCCTCCTAATCTTTGTTCATTTATATTTTTTTTTTCATAAATATCATGGAAGGTTGAGCCTCCTAACTCTTGTTAGTTTCTTTTCATATTTTAATGCTCAATTGGAATCGTGATTCAAATTCAGGTTGTTTGATTAAAACTAATCTTGATACTTTACATATTGATTTGTTTGGATCACCTCCACATTCACACATAATTGGCACAATGGCTGAAAATGAAAGTAGACATGATGAACATGAAAATCAACCGTTGTGAATCAGGCGTGAACATTTGTAACCTCCTAAAAGTTTTAGTCCATCAAGTTTTATCTTTCCACTTAATGCCAACAATTTCAAATTTAAGCCGGGTATGATTTCATTACTTCCTAATTTTCATGACTTAAAATCCAAGAGCCCGTATTTGCATCTTAAAGAAATTGTACCAAAGAGATTGTTAAACTTAAATTATTTCCTTTTTCTTTGAAAGATAAAGCAAAAACTTGGCTTAACTCTTTGAAACCAATGTCAAATGGTACATGGTAAGAAATGCAATGTGAGTTTCTAAAAATTTTTTTTTCAACATACAAAACCAATGCTTTGAAAAGACAAATCCAAAATTTTTGTCAAAATTCAAATGAAGCATATTTTCAATGTTGAAAACGTTTTAAAGAGTCGTTAAATTCTTGTCCACATAATAGTTTTGAAAAATGGGGTACTATAAGTTTTTTTTATGAAGGGTTAACACCTGAAACTAAACAATTTTTGAAAATAATATGCAATGGTGAATTCCTTGATAAAGAATACGAAGAAGCCTTAGAATATTTGGATCACCTGGCTGAAAATTCTCAATCTTGGCATAGTACTAATTCTTCTGAAAATTCAATTAGATCTAATCTTACAAATGCTAATAAAGGAAAATATCACCTTAGTCAAGAAAAAGATTTAAATATTAGGTTTGCTAGTTTAGTTAGAAAGATTGAAGCCATAAAATTAGGGAAAGTAAAAGAAATCAAATATGTACTAAAAGAAGAAATTTGTGGCATTTATGATGATTTAGGGCATTCAACAAATGAATGTCCAAAAATTTCTATTTTTAAAGAAGTTGTATATGAACAAGTAAATGCTATGAATAACTTTAAAAAGTCATTTACATCTTCTTTTTCAGATTCATACAATCCGGGATAGAGAAACCACATATGCTTTCTTTATTCGCCTTTCAGGAACCATAATCAAATGGTTGGAGACCAAAATTTGAAGAGCTGCCATTGCAATCTAATATTTCCATACCTTCAAGTGTTCAACCACCAAAGCTTGATTTGAAGCCATTGCTGTCTGATCTAAAATACTCTTTTTTGGGTGAAAATGAAACTTTTTCTGTAATAATTTCTTCCAAACTTAACACACTCTAAGAAGGTAAGTTGACACAAACTTTGAAAATCCATAAAAATGCATTAGGATGGACAATAGCTGAATTAAAAGGAATTAATCCTCTCATTTGCACACACAAGTTATATTTAGAGGATAATGCTAAACCATCTAGAGAAATGCAGTGAAAGCTTAACCCAAATATGAAAGAGGTAGTGAAAAATGAAGTCATTAAACGTTTGGATAATGAAATCATTTATGCTATTTCTAATAATAAATGTGTAAGTCCTACACAAGTTGTACATGAGAAATCTGGAGTTACTGTAATAAAAAATAAAAATAATGAATTAATTTGAACTAGGACTGTAACTGGTTGGCGCAAATGTATTGACTATAGAATACTTAACTCGATAACTAGAAAAGATCATTTTCCTTTACCTTTCATGGATAAAATCTTAGAAAGGGTTGTGGGGTATGAATTCTACTCTTTCTTAGATGGGTATTTTGGGTATAATCAAATTACAATCGCACCCGAAGATCAAGAGGAGACTACATTCACATGTCTATTTGGCAGTTTTTTCATATCGTAGAATGCCTTTTGAATTGTATAATGCACCTATTACATTTCAAAGATGCATGCTTAGCATTTTTAGTGATATGGTTGAACGTTTTCTTGAAGTTTTCATGGATGATTTTTCGGTGTTTGGTGACTCATTTGATGATTGCTTATCTAACTTAGAAAAAATTTTGGCCAGGTGTGAAGAGAAGTATCTCGTGCTTAATTGGAAAATGTCACTTCATGATGAGATCTGGTATTGTCCTTGGACATATCATTTCATCCAAAGGAATCGAGGTAGGCAAATCTACAACTGAATTGATTTCCAACTTGCCATCACTAAAATCTATTAAAGATGTTAGATCATTTTTGGAACATGCTGGTTTTTATAGAAGGTTTATTAAAGATTTTAGTACATTATCTAGACTCTTAAGTAACCTTTTATCGAAAGATAATATTTTTGAATGGACAGAAAATTGTGAAAAGGCTTTTGTTAAGCTTAAAAACATGCTTACTTCTTCTCCTATCATGCAACTCCCTATTTGGTTATTACCTTTTGAAGTAATGTGTGATGCAAGTGATTATGCTGTTGGAGCAGTGCTAAGACAAAGAAAAGATAAGAAACCTTATGTCATTTACTATACAAGTAAAACTCTAAATAGTACTCAATTAAATTATTTCACCACAGAAAAGGAATTATTTGCTATAGTATTTGTATTAGATAAATTTAGATCTTATCTTGTTGACTCACCAATTGTTATCTTTAGAGATCATACAGTTTTGAAATATCTTTTCTCCAAGAAAGATGACAAACCTAGATTGATTAGGTGAATTCTTTTACTTCTAGAGTTTTCTACCACCATTCGAGATAAAAAAGGAGTTGAAAATGTTGTGGTTGATTATTTGTTAAGACTTATTTGTGATGAAACCTTTAACACTGTACCAATTAATGACAATTTTCCCGATGAACAGTTCTTTACTATTTTAAGCTCACCATGGTTTGCTAACGTTGCAAATTTTTTTGTCACAGATCAAATTTCAAAATTTTAGACTTCACAAGAGAAAAGAAAATTTTTAACCGAGTTGAAAAACTTTTATTAGGATGACCCCTATCTATTTAAGTACTGTTCTGATAAGATATTTCATAGATGTGTAGTCGACAATGAGGTAAATAGCATTATTAATTTTTATCATTCAGAAGCATGTGGAGGTCATTTTTCTTCAAAGAAAACGACTGCAAAAATCTTATAGTGCGGATTTTATTGGCTCACTTTATTCAAAGACATGCATGCATTTTGTAAAACATGTAACAATTGTTAAAGGTTATGATCCATTTCAAAAAGAAATATGATGCCATAAAATTTCATTTTTGTCATTGAAATTTTTTGTCATTGGTAAATAGATTTCATGGGACCATTTCCACCGTCATTTGGTTTTGTGTTTTTATTGGTAGCAGTACATTATGTTTCAAAATGGATAGAGACAATTCCAACTCAAAAGAATGATCACAAAACTGTGATTAAATTTTTGAAAGAACATATTTTAAGTCGTTTTGGAATTCCTCGAGCCATTTTAAGTGATGGGGGAACACATTTTTGCAATAAACCCTTTAAATTTTTAATAAAAAAATATGGGATCACACACAAAATTGCCACCCCTATCACCCTCAGTCAAATAGACAAGTAGAACTTGTAAATAGGGAGATAAAGCAAATCTTAGAAAAAACGGTTAGTCTAAATCGTAAAAATTGATTTTTGAGACTAAATGATGCACTTTGGGCATACCGAACAGCTTTCAAAATTTCATTAGGGATGTCTCTCTCTAAGCTAGTCTATGGAAAAACATGTCATTTACCTGTGGAATTTGAACATAAAACTTACTGGGCTATTAAAGTCTTCAATTCAAACCTTAATGATACGTGAAAATTGTAAAAGTTATAAATAAGTGAACTCGAAGAATTGAGAAATGATGCATATGAGAATTCAAAAATTCAGAAAGTTAGAATCAAAGTTTTTCATGACAAAACAATTTTGAGAAAAACATTTGATGTTGGTCAAAAGGTTCTGCTTTATAATTCTCGACTTCATATATTTTTTAGAAAATTAAGATAAAAGTGGAATGATCCATTCATTGTTAAACATGTGTATCCATATGTGGCTGTTGATAGTGAGAATCTTAAAAATGGTACTGTGTTTAAGGTAAATGGACAAAGACTCAAACCATTTTTAGAAAATCATGTTTGTCAGTGTTCCCGAACCAAAAGCTGAAGCCCCACACAACAAAGTCATGGGACTTCATTGGCTTTCCTCAAAATGTTAAGAGAAGTACAGTCGAAAGCGACATTATCGTAGGAGTTATAGATTATGGAATTTGGCCGGAATCCGAAAGCTTTAGTGACAAAGGGTTTGGTCCACCACCTGCCAAATGGAAAGGAACTTGTCAAGTCTCCGCCGATTTCAAGTGTAACAAGTACGTATGTAAAATTATATTACTAAAATATACTACACTAGCGACCTGTACAAATATATTTGAAAAACTTATCCTCAAATAAATTAATTTCTTCCACTATGGATTTTTAAATTTATTAATTAATTAACTAAGACAGTGCACACTTATACAGCAAAATTATTGGAGCAAAGTATTACCGTATTAATATGACCTTTGGCGAAACCGATTTAAAGTCACCAAGAGATTCAAATGGCCATGGTACACACACTGCATCCACAATTGCCGGAGGCGTAGTAAGCAAGGCAAGTTATGCTGGCTTTGGGACGGGGACAGCACGTGGAGGTGTCCCATCGGCACGTATTGCGGTCTACAAAGTATGTTGGTCCGACGGTTGTGATGGCGCTAGTATTCTAGCAGCGTTCGATGATGCCATTGCTGATGGCGCTGATATCATCTCTCTTTCTCTTGGACAAAGCCCCCAAGATTATTTCACTAGTCCCATATCAATTGGGTCGTTTCATGCTGTAAAAAATGGAATTTTGACATCAGCCGCCGCCGGTAATGAAGGTCCAAGGTTGGCCAACATTTCAAGCTATGAACCCTGGTCTCTATCTGTGGCTGCTTCCACCATTAATCGGAGATTTTTGAGCAAGTTTCGTTTAGGTAACAACCAGATTTATGAGGTACGTACCAACAAAATCTCTCTTATCTTACGCAATCCTCAGGTCCAATAATTGATATATATGCACATTCATTTAGGTTTTTCTTATGTAGAACACTTCAGGTTAACTAAAAGAAATTCAAAAAGGTAACAATTAATCCTACAATGAAAATTTAACTCACTTTAAAATAACCTTATTTTATTTAATAAGCATTTTTAATTTGCTGTCTATAACCAAAAGCACAACTTGTTTCATTGCCCTAGTGCTTTGTGATTAAAAATTTCAAGGGATAAAAAATGTTATCAATTAGAAACGCTTCCGAAGAAGTGCATTCAAACTGAGTGTAAAGTTTTATTATTGTTGTACTATGTAAATGAAGTTTAATGTTCTAGAACTTGATGTCTTTCTTAAATCGGCAGGGAATTGGGATAAACTACATGGACCTCAAGAATAAATCATTTCCTTTAATAAACGGTGCCAGGTAACAAAAAATTTTAAGCTCGTCATATTTAAGCTTTTACCAAATGTAAAATTAAAAACAAAATCCTGAATGGTGATCCGACAGCCATTAGAACTTGTCCACCATTAGCCACATGACATAAATTTGGCAATTTATTATTGAAACTATAATCAAATGCAGTAATTGCGAACCCAACTTGGTGGACAAGAAATTGGTGAAGGGTAAAATTGTTTATTGTGAGAATATGAGTGATATCGGACAGGAACTAGTTTCAGCCGGTGCCGCTGGTTTGATACAAAAAGTACAAGTACTTTTGGAAGATGTTTACGGATCGTCAGCTTTGCCTGCATCTTACATCGATGTACATGCAGCTAGCAAAGTTTTCAACTATCTCAACTCCGATTCCGTAAGGTATACAAAGTTCTCTTCAATTACTGGTATGTACGTGCATGGAATTTGAGAGTTAATTTTCAAGAAATACGTACATTCATGTAATAATTGCAATCGAGTTCATTATAGACAATAAATAGATTCTTTTATGTAACTATAAAATATAAATATATGCAGCAAGCAGCCAACTGCAACGATATTCAGAAGTTACGAGTTAAACAATAAGTTGGCTCCTTACATACCCTCCTTTTCATCAAGGGGTCCAAATCCAATCACTCCTAATATTCTCAAGGTATAATTAATTAATTAGTTTAAAGTTCGATCTTATTTTTATTGGCCATTTGAAAATCGCATTTAGTTATGTAAAATTATATACCTACTTAAATATTATGTGTCTGCAGCCAGATTTAGCTGCCCCAGGAGTGCATATTCTTGCAGCATGGACTCCTGACCCACATAAAGGTGTTAAATTTTTGAAATTTAACATAATCTCAGGAACGTCTATGTCTTGCCCACATGCTACTGCTGCGGCTGCATATATCAAATCAATCCACCCTACATGGTCTCCTGCTGCTATCAAGTCTGCCCTCATGACTACCGGTAATGAAAGTCTTCTAGTTTTATGGAAGTCACAAGTCGTTTATAGTAAAACTTAATAGAAAAAAGTAGGTGCCAATTTCCAATGTGAATGAAAGGGTTATCAGATAATAATAATATTTCACTCATTTCTTAAATTTGTCATTGCAGCTAATCCCATGAGATCGAGCTTGAACCCTGAAGCGGAATTTGCATATGGGTCTGGTTTGATAAACCCTCTTAAGGCTCCATATCCTGGTTTGGTTTATGATATTGACGCCATTGATTATGCAAAGGTTCTGTGCGGAGAAGGCTACGACAGCAACATAGTAGAACAGATTAGTGGGAGTGAGGATTTCAAATGTTCCAAAGCGAATAGTCTAGCAGTTGCTGACCTAAATTATCCTTCCTTTGCTCTCTCCATCTCTCTTTCGGAAACCTTTAGTCGTGTTTACCGGAGGACACTGACAAACGTAAGCTCACCAAAATCCACATATAAAGCTAAAGTGGTTGCCCCAAAAGGACTTGAGATCATCGTTGAACCTAGTGTTTTGTCATTCACATCAATCGGACAGAAACAATCGTTTACGGTGAAGCTGACAGGGAAAATTGATGAATTTAAGGCTTCTGCTTCTTTGGTGTGGGATGATGGTACTTACCAAGTGAAGAGCCCCATTCTTGTATACGTTTCAATTATATAAAGGTTTCTGCTTTTGTATTAATTACGAAAGCACTAGATAATATTATAAAGGGTGATCGAGGGTCATGGAATGAGGAAAAAATTGTAATAACAAGTGATGTTGATGTCAATTTTCTCAACTCGGGGAGTAATTATCTATGTAGTACTGGTTAAGCAATAATTATGTCATGGCGATAGTCTCCATTCGCGTTCTTTTATTTGTTAATTAATTTCTTCTCTTCTTTTTGTAAGAATTTAACACCTAAATTTTTTATTTTTTTTTGGTAATAAAATCCTAAATTCTTTTTTCTTTTGGTAATAAAAAAAGGGTTGGAAAGGTAAAGGATGACTTGCCTAAGGCCCCGCCAATAGTAAGGCCCTCAAAAAATATTTATTATTATGTATATATTTATTAAATCTAATTATAAATAATGAAATAAAATTTTAAAATCAAGTTTTTATTAAATAAAAATATTTATAGAAGTATGGCCCGCATTATTATTTATTTTTTCTATTTCTACTGAGTTTATCTTTCCAATTTTAAACTTTTTTGTTTTTATTTTTTTTAGTTATTATTGTTATGTTTGTTTCCCTTTTTTTAATATTTTTCCCTTCTTTTTTTTTGGGTAAAATAGAATGCATTAGCACAAAAAAAACCCATAACACAGGTTATACAGCGGCAGTCTGTTCAGTCATGGTAATGTTCAAATACAAGGGGGAATACAGTCTACCGAAAATTCTTCAAAAGCAAACGCACTTTTAGTAGCAAGGGAAAGCTTTGCTACTGTATCTGCTGCCTTATTGCTGCTTCTTCGTCTCCACTTCACCTTCCAGCCTTGATTGTCAAAGCAATTCCAAATATTACATATGGGATAGTAGGCGTACCAGCAAGTAGGGTCACTTTTAGAATTAACAGCTTCCTCTACTTCTTTGGCATCCGTCTTCTATTCCACCCTTCTCCAGCCACACTGTTCCGGATACTCAGCCGCCCACCACAAAGCTTCCACTTCAGCCACAAAAGGGGACACACACTTAATTAACAGTGAAGCAAGGTAGAGAAGGCGTTCTTGGTCATTTCTAATCACCAGATCAATACCTGCTTGACCATCGGCAAAGGTAGCGTCCACGTTGGCTTTAATAAAACCTTGTTGAGGAGGACATCGACATTGTGATCCAGAAGGCCCGATGGTAATGTCTTGAGTGTTCTTATGATATGTTTTCATGAACTCCTCCACCGTTGAATTGAAGTTTCTGATTAGTTTGCACTAATATATAGACCCCTAAAAAAAACACATGCAGCAGGCTTTCCAAATTGAATAAAAAAGAGTTGTACTAAAAATTATGAACTCCTCACGCTCCATTCCCTCCATAACTACCTCTGCTGTTGGGCTGAGATAGGAATTTATTATATTAAATATATTGTCCCCTTTCCACTTATCCAGTCTGCACCCCCATCAGCTCCCAAAAGCTAGAAGCTTACCTAGATGATAGATTTTGAAAACATGTAAGCTTGATTCATTATCTGCTCCACAGAAGTGACACGAAGAATCCCCTGTCCCTATTATCTGGACTACCACTTCCCTGGTGGGAAGAGTGTTAGCAAGCATCCTCCAACAATGTAGCTTCTGTCGCTCGTGTACATTACACTTCCAAAGTATCTTCCAAATAGGATTGAATACCTCCTCAACCCTATCTCTTGTGATTTCCTTATAATAGCTTTTCACTGAAAACCGGCCAGAGGAATTTCCTTTCCACAATAATTTGTCGATGGTAGAAAAACCGGCCAATATTTTCAAGATTGCCTTAGCTGACTCTTCATCACAGATACTTGAAATAAGCACTTGATCCCACTCCAAACTCATTCCAAATCAAAAATCAGCAACCACCTTCCAATTTGATTCATTAATATTATCCTTGATTTTCGGGACTGTATTAGGAAGCTATGGGATCCAAGGATCCCTCCAGGGGTTAATAGATAGGCCATCTCCAAGCTTAAAGTAGAAAGCTCTTCTAATTATAGGCATTGTTGAAAGAATGCCCCTCCAAGCCATAGAACCTCCCCTTTTCCAACTACAATAGAAAAAAGAGGAACTAAAAAGATATTTTACCTTAAACAGCTTAATCCAAAGGCAATCCTTATCAGTAGCTATATTCTACCCAAATTTGGCTAACATAGCTATATTAATATCCTGGAATCTGCGAAAACCTAGCCCTCCCGCTTCCTTAGGTGTGCAAATGTAAGTCTATGGCCTTAAGGCTAAAAACCTATTTTTTCTACTCTTAACTTCCCACTAGAACTTCCTAATCATGGAATCTAAAGCCTGACATGAGGTAAGAGGCCACCTAAAAGTTAACATAGAATATAGAGGGATAGCCTAGGCAACTGAGTGAATAAAGGTGGGCTTTCCAGCTCTAGACAAGACCTGGCTTTGCCATCCTTCCAAAAGTGATGAACCCTCTCTGAAATGTTGTTAAATTCCCGTGATCGTTTACGGCTGAATATGAGTGAGTTCCCGAGATAGATTGCTCCTGACCCCATTTCCTTAAACCCCATGATGTCCTTCATCTTGCGCTTCATTTGATGTTTAGTACCCAGTGAAAAGAAGATATTGGACTTCTCAACACTTACTTCCTATCCAGACCAAGCGCTATACTTAGACAAAGTATGCATCAGTGAGTTGGCATTGCCTTTATTCGCCCTACATGGGAGAAGAATATCATCCGCATACAAGAAATGAGAAATTGAAGGCGCTTGCCAACTGATTTTAATCCCATTTAATGCCCCTATCCTCTCCTGCTTTTGAAGAAGTCTCGTAAAAATCTCAGCACATATTATAAAAAGATATGGAGACATGGCATCTCCCTACCTCAGGCCGCGGGTTGGTTTGACCTCACCACAGATACTTCCATTCAAGAGAATGCTATATTTGACCGTACTCACACAGATAAAGATCATCTGGCAAAATTTGTTCAAAAATCCCCATGCTCCCAATACCACGTCCAAGAAACTCCATTCAAGGCAATCATATGCTTTTTTAAGATATATTTTGATAAGCATAAGACCACTTTTTCCTTTATGTTTCTTCACTTTATGCACTAGTTCATTTTTTTCCCTTTTATTGTTATTTTCTTATGCATATTTTTTTTTTCATGTTTAATTTGTTATAAAAAAAATTAGAATATATATTATCATGTTGCTACATAATTTTATATATCTGTGATGATCATGATTTTTATTCATTTGACTAAAATAATGTGTTCTCATATATATATATATATATATATATATATATATATATATATATATATATATAGTTTTACTATAGAAAGCAATATTGCTTACGGTATAGAAAGATACATCGTTTATTTTTTACAAACGTTAAAAAACTAAAGCTATGTCTTTAAATGATCATGCAAAAAAGAAAATAAAAAAAATAAAAACCAAACCTCGTTGTGCCCAATGTCTTCATCTTATTATCATGAACATTTCGCCCAAGTCCTTAAAATCCTTTTTGTACCTCCTTCCCTAAAGCACACCACCATGCCAGAATCAAACATTGATGTCACCATCATGTACAACCCAGCAACGCAGATTTGGTCATTGCAAAGCCGTCAAAACCAATCTTGAAGGTACCTCTCTAAGATAATGCTTTAAAAGATTTAATCTTGTTGGTTGAAAAATGATAAAATCCCAAGGATTTGAATTTTCTTATTGTGGTCAGAGTACCACCTGATTTTTCTCATTGTTTGTTTATTAATTTCCCAACATATTCAAATTGAACAGATTTTGCTATTCAAATGTCAAAATTTTCCTAACCACCCCTTTTTAGCTATTTTCTCTTTTGGCTGAAATGTAATTGTTCATTCACTTTTAGTTGCTTCACTCGATATAGCTCAAGAATTGAAATTTGGCTTTACTATTTTTTTTTCTTTTTGTACATAGTTGTGGATTTGATAAATACAAGTTTTGCGTAATGTTTATGATTATTATATGATATGGTCTGGCATCCATGTATATAATAGTTGTATTCCCTCATGATGTTTATGACTGCATAGAAAAGTGCTCATATGTTAATTCATATTGATTGTGTGCATTCCTAATTCAAATATGTTGATTTTGATTCTAATATATGTATACATTGTAAGAAGTGTTTGACAAAAAAAAATTAAAACATCATTTCTTTTATATATGAAAAAATTTGCTAAGTTTCTAGTTTGACTAGAGCCAAGGATGAATATGAGTTTCTAGTATATTATATAATTCACATATTAACTGTATTGGTATTGTGTAGGATGGTATGTATTGTGGAAGATTCCTACGGGATGATGACGTATGTTCTACAAAAATTGAAATATTGGTTAATGAAGTAACTGAGCTAAATTGTAATGTTCGAGAATTGAATTCCAATTTCAAGACTATACTGGAAGTGTTATCAAAGAGCCAATTGCATCATCGCATGGAAGAAGCTCAAGTGAGATGGGACCCCAAATATGTTAGTTTCAAAGTTTTAAATGTATTGTTGTAATCATTACCGTAACTTTGTATTTGTATTTGTTTGCTAGGAAGTAGTCTATTTATGAAACATCTAATTTAGTCATGTTTGAGGAACTTTAGTTAGCACCTAATCAAATTTAGCAATTAAAATTATTGTAACAGTCTTAGTACTAATATGCACATGTGTAGCATGAATGGCCTTTATAATTTTGGTAAGCTAGTTTGTAGCATTACCATTAAGAATAATGTAGCATTAAACTATGTATCGATGATGGCCAAGAACTCCCTTATTAACATAAATTTTGTCTCAGTATTGTATGACAATTTAACTATGTTATTATGTTGTTGCGTATCGTTTGAATAATCAAAACACCATTCTTCAAAGGGTCCTGTAAATATATAATGATGTGAAATAAACTATTAAAGTACTGGAGCAACTGTTCAATTCATAACAAAATTTCTCTTTAGAATGTTGGTCAGAAACCATTTCAATTTTATTGAAGCTGTTGGAAAAGTAGTTGATAGCAAAAAATTCCTTCACATATCACGATTTGATTAAAGTGCACAAGAAATGAAGGGTTAGTTATAATATTTTTATGTATTCATAGTCACAATCACCTTAGAGAAGATACTGAAATCGATTCATATTGAAGTCTCCAATCTGAGAGGAAAATTCAAATAGATTATTGGAAATTAATGATGGAGTCTTAATAAACTAATCACTTCTAAGATTGAGCACCATGTTTCCTTGTGGGATAAACATTTCATAATTAATATTTTATCACTTATTTAGATTCATTTTTTCTTCCTTTTTTAGGAAACAGTTGCTTTCTAATTGCTTTAATTTGTCAACTTAATTAAGTCTCTTATTTCTCCTAATACCAACAAAAGGATTTCAATATTTTCCATTCCCATTCCCATACCTGTTTTTTTTTTTCCCCCAGTTGATCCATTCTTTGTAATAGTGTTTGTACAAGTATTACGCTTCATATGTCTTGCTAAATTATCATTTTTAGAGGCTTGCACTGTCTGTGAAGAATATAGGTATTTTGTATTTTATTTATAAACTTGCAGCACCAGTCAACATTAGTCATTTCTTCAATACAAATATAAATATAGCTCACTATATATAAAGTCTTTAAACCTGAACAGGCCTTAATTAATCCAAGTCCACCTAAGGCAAACCCCAATCCCACAGTTTATAGCCATAAGAAGGAAAAACAAAATTAAAAAAGCTAGCCTTTAGTTTTAGATAGAGAAACTATTTGCAATTCCCTTGCCAGTAAGTCCACCTTCACTAGTAGGAAACAACAAGTATGACATTTTAACCGGACCAACTCTATTTTTCAATGACTTATCATGGTTCCTGCTTATGACATCATCCTCAATTTCAGCCAATTTCTTTCTGAATTTCTTAAAGGCCTTCAATGGTTGTTCATCCTATGTCCATTTAGCAACAACAACAACTGGCTCACAGTTCACCTACAAGCAAAAACCAATCTTTGGGTTCAATTCAGAGTGGTTGTGTGGTTCTTGAAATGAAATGCACTAAGAAAATAGTGAGAGATGCATATAAGAGATTAGATAAATAAAACAAATTCAAAGATAAGTTGGTTATATCGTATACATTGCACTGAGCTATAATCTTTTAGATAGATCAAACATATTTGATCCTACAAAATAAATTTTATTATGTTAACTAAAATTTTGAAATTTAAAAATTAATACATATCATTAATTCACACAAAAAAAAGTAAAAAAATAAATACCAGCTCAAGATGATAAATCTTCATCATTTGGTGATTCTAAATCACTGCTCAAGTCACCCATTTTTTATCATCATAAAAAAAAACAAAATAAATGATTTTATTCATACAAAAAATATAATTATGCAAAAGATAGTAAATATAAAAACTTTATTTACTTAAATATTACAAAATATACCTTTCATGCAATTTAGGAAAATTTCTTTTGTCATATGACTGTCCCATTTGTCCACATCTCTGACAAAGTCTAGAGTTTGAAATTTCCATTTCTTTTAAAAATTTCAATCTCTTTTTGTAACCTTTTGATCTCACATGAGTACGATTGCTAATACTCTTGGGTTTCTGACTACTTATTTTTCCAATTGATTCCAAAACCACATTATGAGCACTATTCATTTCCTTAACTTTTTTATGTACCAATTCAAACTCATTCAAGAAGATATTAGTACATTCAACAGTAAGACAAGCATCATCAACTACCATAGAAGCTAATTGAGATAGTTGTGCATGCCTCATCAAAAGCTTGTCTTTCTGATCATTACTTTCCTGACCATTACAGTCAACAACTCCACCAACTTTGACACTTTTTGTCTACCTCGTCAAAATAGTCACTTGGTAAATGAATAATTTGTTTAAAATGAAAATAGGTCAGCATATGCCTAAATGGGATTCCTTTAAAATCAAATTGTCTGCAACTACATGAGACAATATTAGATTGCTTTTTAAAAGTCAAATGCCTTTGTCTTGATGAATAAGTTCCATCAACCCTTTGTATAGGATAAAGCGCAATCTCATCGTCCTCAAGTGTGCAAGTTAAAATGTAAGCAGTACTTTGAAATATTGTTTTTGGAAAGATAGAAAATTTTTTATTATGTATAAGCTTCACCATTTGTGTCTCCATAGACGATAAAGATGTCAACTTTGGTTCCTCATTCATATCCTTATGATCTGCAACCAACTCCTTATGTCTTTGATGGCCTACAGCTCCATTAAAACGTGTAATAAAATCAATCAATGAATTTTTCCTTGAAACATATTTATTGAAGAAAGAACGCGAACTTTCAGCTCTTTGGCTACTTAACATCCCAGCATTGAAATGCATATTGACGTAGGCAAGAACCCGCTTGTTATGGATCTCATAAAAATGGCATAACCATGCATTATCTTCCAGATTAATTCTCTCCAACAAATCAAGCCAACTTGTATCAAACTCTTCATCAGTCTCAGAATTTCAAATAACATTTTTAAACAAGTTATAATTATTACGATAAATTTGTCGCACCCAATTTTTTAGAAAACTTATTTGAAATATATGAAATGCAATATCGGTGAACTATTATTGGCAGGGCCTCAGCAGGATCTTGACCAGTAACAATCACTTGAGGTGCACCCTTCAATAAAGCATCCAAAAACTTATTAAATAACTAAACAAAAGACTTGGTTTTCTCATCACTTAAAAATACACATCCAAAAACAATGGATTGACCATAATGATTTACACATGTTATTGGAGCAAATATCATATCATACTTGTTTTTATTGTAAACATTGTCAAATACCATAACATCTTAAAAAAAATTCTATGACCACCTTGTATAAGGGTCTGGCCAAAAGTATATAATTACCGATTTGCTTCATCAAGCTCGTATTCAAAGTAAAATGTTGGATCCTTGTCTTTTTCCATAGAAAAAAATTCAACCTATGTTTCTGCATCAACGTCTTTATGCTCATCCCTCAAACATTGTTCATAATTTCTTATGTCTTTTTTAGTGGATCCTATATTTTGAGCACCACCAAATTCAACTTCCATCACCCGTATTTGTTGACATGTAGGTATATTAGCTTTAGAGAGTTATTGGCTTAAAACCCTCTTTGCAACTGATATATATTTTTATGTGGTCTTAGAAGATGTATTTTTGTAGGAGTGGTACATGGTGATGCTCTTCAAAAAAGTGTTAGCAACCCAATTTGGTCTTGTTTGTCGCTTTACCAATGTCATCTTAGCCTTGCATCCAACTCAAAATACTCCTCTATGCATTTCACCCGATCTTTCAACTAATTGTTTATATTTATTTTGATAAAAATTATTTGTTTCTCCTTCCTTGGAGCAAACAAATTGTTTTCAAATTATCTCATTTGTTCCTTTTCTTTCTCCTACTATTACTCATCCTTGCACTAAACTCACATTCTCTAGCATATGCATTGTAAAAATTAAAAGTCTCTTCAATTGTACCAATTCTTGTTTAACTTTAGACTTTTTTTCATTTGCAACTTGTGGAGTATAAGCTTTGCTTGTTAGACTATCATTATCACAATCCAACATATTATATTATTAGAAGCTAACAAACATGAACCATGCAAACCACAATCCTGCGAATATCATCTCAATCATCTTAAGTCAATAAAAAATGCACATAGTATCAAACGCAAGAAACACTTTGAAAATAATTTAACATGCATAACAATAAAAAATTAAACTGAAATTTTATCAAAATCAAAATCAATATATTCAATGAATTAGAAATGCACACAATCAATAGGACTTAACATATGAGTAGCAACAGAGTAAAATTATCATAAACAAATATATTATGTTTGTTTAGACTCATAAAATTTACGTCAAAATTGTTTTCATTGTAATGCTCTGTCCTAGTTTTGTCGTTATCCCTTAATAAACTAATTTTATTTTCATGTAATTTATAGGTTATTTACTAAATCAATTTACGAAGAATAATTTTACAACAGATGTGGAATTACATCAATGGATGCCACAAACACTAATAACAATAAGCATATATTTTATCAAAAAAATATATATATCAATAAGCATATATAAGAATATACATAACAATTGCAGCAATGCACTAAAAAATAGTAACAATCTTGAAGCTAATAAGCCAACTTTTTTGTACAGCCATAAACATCATGAGGGAATGCAGCTATTATATACATGGATGTCAAACCATATCATATAACAATCATAAACATTACGCAAAACTTATATTTATCAAATCCATAATTATATACAAAAAGAAAAGAAAAAAACATCGTAAAGCCAAAATTTAATTCTTGAGCTGTATCGAGTGAAAAAACCAAAAGCGAATGAACAATTACATTTAACCAAAAGAGAAAATATCTAAAAAGGGGTGGTCGGGAAAATTTCAACATTTGAATAGCAAAGTCTGTTCAATTTGAAAATGTTGGAAAATTAATAACCAAACAATGAGGAAAATCAGGTGGTACTCTAACCACAAAAAGTGAATGGACTGGTCATCCACAATAAGAAAATTCAAATCCTTGGGATTTTATCAGTTTTCAAACAACAAGATTAATTCTTCTAAAGCATTATGTTAGAGAGAAAGAGATACCTTCAAGATTGGCTTTCACAAATTTGCAATGACCAAATCTGCGTTGCTGGGTTGTACATGATGCGACGTCGATGTTTGATTCTAGCGGCGTGGTGTGCTTCAGGGAATGAGGTGCGAAAAAGATTTTAAGGATATGGGGGAAATGTCCATGATAATAAGATGAAGACGTGGCATGGCATGCATGATATTTTTATCCTGAAAACTTATTAAATATTTATGTAAAAATTATAAAACATCAAATTAAAATATACTATTAATTTAAACTATAACAATTTATAAATAAAGATAATATGAAAAACAAAATATTATTTTAAAGAATAATTTGTTCTCTTTTTTTTTTCTCAACCTCTCTTCTCTCTCCCCCTCTCTCTTCGTTTTTTCCTCATCCCTCAACAATAGAATTCAAAAATATTATATAAAAAAATATTAAAAAATTTTGTTCTCCTTTTCTTTTTTCTTTTTTTTTTTCTCTCCCTCACCTTGGTCGCCTATTTTTTTTTTCCATCTCTCCTCTCTCTCACCCTCACCTTCGCCACCTCCCCTAGACAATAAAATTATCAACTGTGTCTGGGTGATACATTGCATATATAACAAATCCACAAAAATTCATCAACAATTTCAAAACACTCAGTTGATATCACAATAATCTATGAAATAATTATAATTTAAAATATAAAAAACATGCCTTATTTTTCATAAATAACTTTATTCCAATACCATCACATAATGAAAATCATTATTAATATTTATCGGATAAGTAATTTAAAAACTAATTCAATGGAATCTACTCACATATAAGACCACTACTAATCTTCAACTATGTCCACTCTTATGTCTGCACGAACTATAGATTCTAACAATACCAAAATAATTTTAATTAATTCTACTTAACTTGAAATAATGATTTTTTTCACACTTAAACAGTCCTAAAGAATAACTATTATGCATAATTTATCAGACTTTACCATCCACCTATAAATTCTTCCTCAAATTATTCAATTCTTCTAATCCAATTACATTCATCACTCTTAAATATTTTTATAGCCCTTTATATTAGCCAAATTAATCTAATTACACCAATTTATGCAAAACTCCAAAATTACCCTAACCCTCAAATTTTGAGATTTTACAAACCTTAACTAAAATTTACATATAATACACCAAATCAAAGCTCTCAGTTCAAGGATCAGGGATTTATCTCTTGTTTGGTGGGAAAATGGCCTGTTTGGCCAATATGTAGCCGGAAAGTAGAGGTTTCAAGTAGGTTTCGTTGTTCCTATAAAATGAAGCATATTTAACTAAAAATAAACTTAAATTCGAGCTCAAGATATCAAAAAGAGTGGCAAAGCACCCTCTCTTCGCCGAAAAATGGTGAACTAAGGAGAGAGAAATCGATGGTGGTTGTGTGATATTCGACAACGGTGGCAGCAAACTGCGCATGGTCAGCAGGGTTGGCTTCACTGGTAGCTAGGGAGGCCTGTGATGGGGCACATAGGGTCGGCTAGCTGGAGATGGTGGCGTGGGGCTGCGCTATCCACGAATTGTAAAAGAAAGAAAGGAAGAAAAAGAAGAAGAGAGAGAAGGAGGATGTAATCTATAGAGGAAGAGAGGGAAAATGGAGAAAAAGAAAGCAAAAGAAAAAAGAAAAGGGGTGTGGTCAGCTGGGGTTGTTTTAAATCTTTTTTTTTGTCAAAAAGATTAGGGCTGGCAATTAGGCCCGGTCCTGTCCCATCCCATTGGGTCTCGGCCCGAACAGGGCTAGGATTCCTCGTCTAACCAGGTTGGCTGGGTAGGGCCGGGGTATAAAATTTACCTCGAGATCGAGGCCAGGACACAATATCCTCCCCCTGTACATATACATATATTACATATTTTCATTTATATACTATTTATATTTTAATTTTTGTTACATTTATGAACCAGTGAACCCAAATAAATAAACCCAATCCCTAATTCCTTTCACAGTCTCACCTTTCTCATGTCCATCGACGACATGAAATCCCTATCTCACTCTCCTTTGTCTCTTGATTTCACACTCACCCAAATACAAGATCTAAACTCACTCATTTAGTTGTTGTCTCTTGTTCGCTAGGTTTAGGAGAATAAGTTGAAGAGAGGAGGAAGAAGAGAGCATAACTGGTCGAGGTTCAGATGAAGGAGCAAAAATTTTTTTTTTAATTGTTTAATTTGTTTTAACAAAATTAAAAAAATATGGGCTATTCGGCTAGGTGGTGGATTAGGTTATGGGTGGGTTTGTCTTTTACTGTTGTCAATTTTTATAGTTATGTTCAATTTAGATACATATAGAAATAGAGCCAAAGTGGCATAGTTTGTCAATAAAGTTTGTTTAATCACATTGGGTTTAGGAAAAAAAAATGCAGTAATTCTCTGGTTTTGAAGCTTGATAACATGGTTAAGTTGTCTAAGAAATGCAATATTCAGGTTCCTATAGAAGTTTAGTTGGGGTGCTTTTTGGTTGATCCTCGTTCATCATCTTTTTTCTAGGTCCTCTTTGATTTTTAATACTTGATTTATATACTTTGTTTAGTCTGATTGATGATTCAAGAATACTGATGATTTGATAAGGATGTGATAAAACATAATCCCAAATTGAGATACGAAGGTTAATGGGGGGCAATAAATGGGGAATAGAGATCCCCCAGCCTCGGTTGGAGAATCCCCGACCCTACCTTATTTTCTATAAGCGGAAAAGAATAAGGCGAGGACGTGGTTGCCAATTTTCCAACGAGGCCGGGAACGGGGAGGGCCACCCCAGCCCTGCCCCAACCCATTACCGTCCCTAAAAAAGATGATTTTCCCCCTGAATTCAAAGACCCGTATACTTCCCCATCGTAGCTTCAGTTCACGCATATTGTCAGTCTACGAACTCGTATCAACGAGCCCTACACAATGGTACTATAGTTAAAATAAAATTCTTTATATAGAAAAAGTCAACTTTTGGGCCTAATTACTATAGTCAAACATCAATTAAAATGAGTTTTACTTCACAACTCATAGTACTGGTTATTACAACCTATTCCTCTTGAAAAAAATTTCGTTCACGAAATTCATACCTCAATTTTGAAAAAGATATGGATACAGAGCTCACATTTGTTGGTCCGGCTCCCATATGGCTTCCTCTATAGCATGGTTCCTCCATAAAACCTTCATAAGTGGAATAGTTTTATTACAAGGCACCTGATCTCTCCGATCAAGCATCTGAACCGGTTGCTCTTCATATGTTAAATCATCCTCTATTTTAATTGTTGGAGCTTCTAATACATGAGAAAGATCTGGAATATACTTGTACAACATAGATACATGGAATACATCATGTATTAAAAAAAGTTCTGTCGGTAGTGCAAGTCGGTAAGCTACTGGACCAACTCTCCCAACAATTTCGTAGGGTTCAATAAATCTAGGACTTAACTTTCTTCTTTTCCCAAATCGTACCACACCTTTCTAAGGTGACAACTTCAAGAATATTCAATTACCAACATCAAACTCAAGAACTTTTCTTCAATTGTCTATATAGATTTTCTGTCTATCTTGAGCGGCCTTTAATTTACTATGGATTATCTTCCTTTTACCAACTTCATCTCAACATAAAGGAGTCCTGCAATGTCTCCAATACAATGCCTCAAATGGCGCCATATTGATGCTGAAATGGTAACTAGTATTGCAGGTGAGCTCTATTAATAGTAGATGAGAGTCTCATTTACGTTTAAATTGTAAAAATAAGATCTCAACATGTCCTCCAATATCTCAATAGTTCTCTCTGACTGTCCATCTATCTGATGATGAAATGTCGTACTAAACTATAGCTTAGTACCGAAAGCTTCTTGTAGACTCCATCAAAACCTAAAGGCAACTCGTGTGTCTCAATCAGATACAATAGACACAAGTACATCATGCAGTTTTACAATCTCCTCCATAAATAATTCAGCAAACTTTTGTAGAGAATATGTTTCTCTAACCAATAAAAAGTGTACTGATTTAGTAAGTCAATCAACAATCACCTAAATTCCATTATGTCATATTTAGGTACGAGAAAGCTTAAATAGAAAATCCATAGTAATGTGTTACAACTTTCATTGCGCAACAAGCAATTGTTGCAAAAGCCTTGAAGACTTTTGCCTCTTTGCTTTCACTTGCTGACAAATCAAACACTTAGACACGTACTCTGCAATTTCTCTTTTCCTCCTCAGTCACTAGTAGTGATCTTGTAAGGTTCAATATATTTTTGTGCTTTTTGGATGTACCACATATGCAGAGCTATGTGCCTTTTCAAGAATCTTCCTCTTTATTCTTCACTAGTAGGAACACAAAGTCTGGTATCCATAACCAGGGCTTTATCTCCTCCAACACTAACCTCTATGTCAACTTCACTTTTAACTTTCATCAATTGAGAATCAGAAAACTGCGCTTTCCTAATTCAATCAAACATGAAAGCTAGCCAAAAGAACTCCAAAATCACCCTTAATCCAATATAACTCCCATCTTCCTTAACTCCACAATCAAAGGCAAACAAATCACTTTTACATGCATTAAAGAGCCTGTAGCCTTGCTACTTAACGCATTAGCAACTACATTTGTCTTCCTTAGTGATAATCAATAACATAATCATAGTTTTTTATCAACTCCATCCACCTCCTTTGTCTCATACTCCTTTCCACCACCCACCAACGACGAGTACCTCCACCAATGAGAAATTTTGTTATCTTAACCTTTTCTTCGTCGGAGCAGTTCATCCCTTCTTTCAAAACCTTCTTAGTCCCCAACAACCAGAATAGCGCCTCTACAGGATCAATAGTGCCATTAAAGTTGGTGGCACCCAATCTCATAGCAATTTGCACCGAGGGTCTAGGTTGGACACCCATAGTTAGTGTCTTTACAAGACACTCAAGTACATTACCATCTAATGCTAGCCCACCAGCATTGTTAGCTGACCCAGATAGGTTGGTGGTCGTATTGCATCCATGCCTAGGAGACATCACCAAACTGTACGAAATGAAAGAAAGAAAAATAAAGATTATGCTTCAAAATATCAACCACTTAAGAAATTATGAAAATTAGGATAAAAGACACTAAAAAAGACTTTTGGTATAATCCACAAGATGTTGCTAACCACATGCAAGTCTATTGGAAATAAAATCTAATCCTCTGATACCAAACTGACAAAACCGTACCCAAGATACATCTTATCTCGAGAAAATTCTACATATGTCACAATGCATAAATATAACTAAGCAATGCAATATAATACGTAATTACCAAACTATCCTACTTGACAACAATAGTTATCGAAATGCCCCTACTCACACCAATGATTAATAAACACCAATCAACCCGATATAATTACCAAAGTGCCACCGGCCCTTCCGATAATTACCAAGATAACCTTCGAGTAATTAGACATTACCAGAATACCCCTCAATGGGCAAATGGCTAAGTACTACCTTACTCTCGGTTAAATAACAGTCAATAATAATTCTCTAATCAGATACATACATACAACCACTCCAATGCATTTATATATATATATATATATATATATCCATCTATATACATAATTATATACACAAATATAAACATATATATATAAATAATCACACTTATACATATAAATAAATAATTACATACACATATATATCCACAAATATATATATATATTCATACCCACATATGCACATATATATTTCATACACATATATACGTGTTCAATCATAAATTTATATACACATTTAGATATATATATATATATATACATAAGAACACATTTATATAGATACATATATATACATGCATACGTATAAAATACATTTAGAAGTATACAACAAATACATACATAATACACTTTTATTTTTTAAAATATAATTAGTGGTATAAATGCTTGTATAAAGTATAAGTAAATATACTAATAAGAATTTGTTTGAAAATAACTAAATATATATATATATTTAATAATGAATATATATAATATAATAAAATACTTGGAAATTAAAAAAGACCACAATATTCCTTCAAATTCTAATATTTTCAACTTTATCTCTCACATGAAAAATGACAAAAATCTCTTAATAATTTATAAAATTATGATTTTGTCCCCAACAAGTCAAGTGACCAAAATGCCCTTGATAATTTTTGAAATTTCATTTATGTCCCTTATATACAAAAGATCAAAATGCCCTTGATCATTTTTAAAAATCCCATTTGTGTCCCATACATGCAAAATGATCAATTTAACCTGTACAATTTCAAAAGCACCCAAAATACCCCTAATATATGAAAAGACTAAAATGCCTCTCACAATAAAAAATTTGACAAATGAGTCTTACAATGACCAGGCCATCTACAAGTCCATTTCAATCCATTTTTCTTACTAATACAACAAATTAGCAAGGGTTTATACCATTTCCATTAACCAATTCTAACTAAGTATGCATTAATCCATCAAAATCACACTTTAAACATCAATTCCACAAAACCGTAGACCTTTATCAATTAGGAGTTTTGTCATACACTTAATACACATCAAATTAAGCATGTATAATCATCAAACCATCAATACAAAGCTTTATGCCATCAATTAATCAAGTATAAATACCCATTTACATGAAAAATCAAAGATGAATACTTGTCTACCTCTCTTTGAAGCAAGCTAACACCACTTTGAAGCCTTGTAATCCACCAAAAACACAACCAATGAACTCTCTTTGATGGCCGGCCCTTAACCCTAGAATTTTTCTTGAAAATTCTTTGTGTTTTCACTTTTCTCACTTTTCTCACTTTCTCTCTCTTGGTTTTAGTGTTTTTCTCTCTAAAAACCATTGAAATGCAAAACAAGTGAGCAAGACACAAGGGTGGTCAGCTAAGTGTAAGAAACAATGCCAAAATATCAATTGAATTATTAATAAAATAGTCACTTTTATATATTTAATAAAAATAATAATAAAATAATAAATAGTAAAAGTCAATAAAAAATTAACTTTTGACAAAAGATAAAATGAGTAGATAAGTTCATTAACTCCTCACGGGGTACTCTTAGCCCTCAGAAAATGCTCAGAGAATTTAGAAGCTACTTGCTTTGGAGAAAATTGCAAAATGACGATCAAACCAATAACACAACCGGAATTCAATAAATTTGGAAATAAAATGTGGTTATTACACTACTGATCCTCAGGTGCGTCTACTACTATGTCTACACAAACTGCAGATCCTAACAATACCAAAATAATTTACATTAATTCTACTTAACTTAAAATAATGAATTTTCCACACTTAAACAGTCCGAAAGAGTAGCTGCTGTGCACAATTTATCTGGCTATATCACCCACTTATAAATCCTTTCTCAAATTATTCAATTCTTCTAATCCAATTACATCCATCACCTTAAATATTTTCATTGTTCTTAATACCGCCTAAATTAATCTAATTACACTAATTATGGTCCAATTTATGCAAAATTCCAAAATTACCTTAACTCTCAAATTTGGAGATTTTGCTAACCTTAATCAAAATTGGCATATAATATATCAAATCAAAGCTCTCAGTCCAAGGATCAATAATTTACCTCTTGCTTGGTCGGAAAGTAGCCTGTTTAGTTGCCAGAAAGTGGCAAGTTCAAATGTGTTTCGTGGTTCCTACAAAACGAAGCATATTTAGCTAAAAATAAGTTTGGATTCGAGTCTTTGTAACTTCCCCACCATAGCTCCAATTCACGCGTACCACAGTTTATGAACTCGTACCAACGAGCCCTATACAACGGTACTAGAGTTAATACAAAATTCCTTAAATGGGAAAAGCCAACTATTGGGGGCACCTATTGTACCTAAAAGTCAAATTTCAGTCAAAATGAGTTTTACTGCACAACTCTTAGTACCAATCATTACACTATCAATGAGTGGATCAATATTTTCACTTTTACTTATATTTATACTTATTTTATTTATAAATTTATTATAAGTTGAATTTATTTACAATTTTAACAAATATATATATATATATTTGACTATTTGATTTTACAGCATATATGTGAAATTTTATGTTAAGAATAAATAATTTTTCTAAAATTGTTTGGTAGATATTTATATATTGGTTCTTTAAAATAATAATTGACATTTGGATATTATTTACTCTTAGTACGATGAAAGTGTTTTCCATTGGGAGATGATATTGGGATGGCATTGATTTGGTGTACGCCACGTGTCATCCGATACAGATATTGATGATTGATATGACAGATATTGATGATTGATATGACATACATGATGATTGTATTCATGTGTTTGATCCATCTCTGTTACGCCTTAGGGCACTAAGAGTAATATGATGATTCCCCCCTCCCTTTATGATTATGGGTTGACTTAGCTTACAAGGTTTTCATCGATTATAGAGATTTTATAAATGAAAAATATATTTTCATAATTATTATTATTATTCATATTTTAAATAATATTATGAGTCATACAAATAATTATTTAATGATAATTTATTTCATTTTTAAGTTATATTTGCGATATAATATTTGAATATTATTTTATGATTTAAAAGGTTTTTGGAAGAATAACTAAAGTATTTTATTTTATATTTTTGTTATTAATCTACTCATTGAGCGTGCCTCTCATCTTTATATTGTTAAAGATAATTCTTTAAGTTCCAATTCATTTCTTCTACTGTAGTTAAAATATATAAACTAGTTCTTTGAACTTTTTGCTATAGTTATGCCATTATATTTGTTGCGGGATCTCCAGTAGCTCTTGCTGTGGCTACTTGAGATATTTAAATTGTATTTTCATTGTAGGTACCAATTTGAGATTGTCCAAGTTTTAGGGGAGGTTCTGCTGAAATTTCAGTAGAAACTTCGGTGGAACTTTCGAGGCAGAACCCATTTTGTGTACAATTCTATCACTGTTTCTTTAAGTTTTCCAATTGATTTTTTTTTAATTTAATAGCAATTGCAGTATTAAAAGCTTCTAAGTTAACTTGTTGAAGTTTCAATATAACATACACACTAAAGTGTTTTAAAAATATATAAACACCGTAACTAGTCACTAACTAGACAACCTCGTATTCTGTTGTATTTCTTTTTTTCTTTTTCATTTGATTTGATTTTTGCAGCCATAGATATAAGTGAAAAGAGAAATAGATATTAAGATGCTAGTTCTTAAGTATGTCTAATTAACTAGTCACTAACGTGTGCATAAGGATAAAGCTAATATTTTCAATACAAAATTTAAGCTGGGAAATATGTTCTTTCAAGTCTTTCAATTGAAGTTGGTTTTCATAAATACTTTAAAACATTCAATTAATCCATGTGCTTTGTATTTTCATAGATGTTGCCACTTATGATAAGCTTTTAATTTGGTTAGTTTCTTGCTTATGTTTGTTAGTCATTTTTAATGTACTAATTTACACTTGCTATAAAACAGGTAGAAATCATTAATTTCTAGATTTAGTTATGGTTATGAACCTAGAATTTTCTTGATCTATGTTTTAGATTTGGTGACGAACTTATATTAGAAATTTTATGTTTTAATCAAAGAGTGGAACTAAGATTCGGTTTCTAATGCTTATGATTTCTAATTGAGGAGAATTAACTTGCTTGGATGCATAAGTTTTAAGCCTTCACTTGCTTCTTTCTTGTAATGTGTGTTTACTCAGTTTGACATCAAGTAAAGTTCCTTATTGGTTTGGGTATTTTTCTTATATTTCATATTACATATAGCTTTACTGATTTTCACTATGCAATATTAGTCTCATTTTGAATAGTTTCGTATTGATTAGATAAAATCTTTATATTTTTGTTTTCTTTGCCAATTGTTCAACAAGGACAGCAGGGACAGTGTCCTGGTGGCAGAAGGGCAACCCATTTTTTGCATATATGTATAAATAAATGTGTTAGTCTAAGTTTTAGGGGAGTTTCTGTCGAAATTTCTGTACAAATTTTAGTAGAATTTCCTCGAGGTGGGATCCATCACTACAAAAACAATTAGGTTTCAACTACGAAATCTGTAATAACCAAGCTATTTTTCCGAAACTATCAATTTTCGGACACGTTTTTGATTTTATTGCGATTTCATTTTTTTCACCGAAACAAACAGCTTTTGAATTCCCTGAGTATTTTATAAGGGCCGAGAGTCCCCTGTGAGAAGTCAAAATTTTTTTTACCCATTTCACCATTGGTCAAAGGTCCAAGTTGACTAGAATTTTGACTTTCACTACTTACTAAAATATGAAAATATATTAAATATCTTTACTTTTACTTTAATTTATTAATATTTTAAAATGGTAATTGGATTTTATTTTGGGGTGGCCGACTGTTCTTCATTTCTACCATTTTTATTAGTCTTAGGCATTTCACTTATAAAGGCTATTTTGAAATTTTTTGAAATGTTCAGGGATATTTAGGTCATTTTGAATGCAAGGGACTTAAATGAGATTTTTGAAAATGTTTAAGGACATTTTGGTCATTTCCATGTGAGGGACATAAATGGAATTTTCAAAAAGATGAAGGGCATTTTGGTAATTTGACATGTAGGGATGTAAATGGAATTTTTAAAATTATTAAGGGCATTTTTGTCATTTAAAATTATCGTAGTAGGGGTAAAGTTGAAAATATTTAAAATTGGAGGGGTATTGTGATCTTTTCTAATTTCCAAGTTATTTTAATGTATATATAATAAATTGCTATTTGTTAATTAATATATATATATATATATATATATTTAATTACTATTATTTATATTTTCATAAATACAATTAATTATATATGTATTTGAGTAATATAAATTATAGATATATTTTATAAAATACATATATTTTATGTACGTGTTTAATAAATATACTTAAGTTTGTTTTGTATACGTTTATGTATAAAAATAATACTTTATGTATTAAATTGGGTAGTAAGTCAATATATATATATATATTTTTGTGTGAGTATATTTATATGTGGGGGTATATATATAATTATGTGTATGTATAAATTATATTTGTGTGCATATATATGGGTATAAAATACGTGTATATATATATGGTTGTGTATATATGTATTTGTGTATATATAGGTGTATGTGAGTATGTATTTATATGTGCGTATTTTATATATGTATTTATGTGTATGTGTGTATATTTCTATATACGTTTTATTTGTCAATGAGTGTATGGTGGTAAATAATTATTTATGTTGTTTTACCGATGGTAGAATGATAATTAACCATAGACCTATTGAGGGGTATTTTGGTAATTTTTTATTTACTTGAGGGGTATCTTGGTAATTCCCGAGATGGCTAACGACATTTCAATAATTACATTAGTATGGTTGAGCGAATTGTATCCGTCGATTAAGCAGGGACATTTTGGAAATTACGGCTGTTGGAATAGGACGGTTGTAATTACACATTTATTTGGGTTGCCTGGTTGTATTTGTGCATTGTGGCATGAGCATTCATTTGCATGGCACAATTCTGGTGATTTATTATTTTATGTGAAATGAAGATTTTTTCCTATGGGTTTGTATTTTTTAAAAAAATTGGTTGCACGACGAGGTGCATGGTTCAAACTCTGTTGTAGTCGCTCTGTGAATCACTGACCATACATAGTGGTGGGTCGCTGGAACGGTGGTTCATCTGCATACCATAGATGTGTGGTATTTTGTGCACGAAATGCAGATAGAAAATGGACTGGTCAGTTTAAAATAAAGAGGGAAAAATAATTATTTTAGGTGTACAGTGTTACACTTCATGAAATGGCATTTGCATTTGCATACGGTTGCTTACTTAGTGTTTTTCACTCACAAATGTTTGTCCTGTGTGGTAGGTAAGTCCAAAGTTGAACGGTAAGGCTTGGCGGGGTGCAAACCGTAGGGCGCAATATAGTACAATGTTCTTCTGCATTTTAGTTTGTCATTTTGGGTAATGATATTATCTAATTTTAAACACTATTTTGCTTTACAGTGTAGGTGTATACTTTGGATTTATTTTTAATGTATTACTATATATTGTGTGGTTTGTAAAATGATCTTAAAGCGTAAAGGAATGTCTTAGTTTTATCGTGGTTTTGTCCAAAAAAGTTTTTGGCAAATAAAAAAAAAATTTCCAGTTAACATACCTTACTCGGGAACCTAAGCTTGGGTAAGGGGGTGTTACAAAATCTTTGCTATAAATTTCATTTTCGTAGTATAATATTAATATTTTATGATGGATATATATTTCGTATCTAATTTAGTAGAATTAGTTACAAGTCGACCTGCATAACTAAATACCATAACAAAAAACCTAAATTCAAATTTCCTATGATATTTAGCTATGAAACCCTTACCTCAAATTTTTTTCATACTTAAAAGGCTATTGCATTATGTTATAAACTATGATTTCATAATTGATAGCTGAATAATTGCTCAAATTAGGAACGACTTCTTCGTAGTTAGTTTTTATAACAGCTACAAATATATTTCATTACTAAATGATATTGGATATAAAAAAATAATATTTTATTTCAGTTAGCTATAATTTTTAAATGATATTAAGCCACAAAAGATTTTTAGAACTAGTAGGTGTAAATAAAATATTAACTTTTTTTTAATCGAAGCTACGTCGTTTCATGTCGCTTTCAAACCCTAAATAGACTTTGCCCCCTTCTTCCTCTTTTATCATTTTCATCTCTCCCTTCTGTTGCATCTTTCCACTTTCCTTCCACATTTTTTTTTCTCATACCCCCTTCGCCCTCTCTCGTCTCTCATCTATCCCCTTCTTTATCTTATCTGATGTCACAGCCACCTTTTCATCTCTCACTTGGCCACCTTTATGGATTTCACTTGTGTTTTCCATCGCCTGCTATTGCTATTCACCACATTCCGATGGGGTTATTTTTGTTATCTAGGTTTTAATTGTAAGATTTTTTTTTCTTTTTATTTGTTATTTTGCAAGCAATATATGGGTTTCTTAGTAAGTTTAGGGTTTATGATTTTTGGGTTTGCTAAGTTATACTAGATTTGCTACCTAGGTTTTCAGTTAATTATATCAATCTTCAGTGTTGCTTACTCTTGGTTGAAAACTGGGTATTTCGGGCCCATTATAATGTAGAATTAAAATGTTAACAAAGTTGAAAACAAGACTGAATTTTGTTGTTGACTTAATTTTGTATTCCCTTTTCTTTCTTTGTTTTTCTTTCCCAATTGGTTTGTGAGAACACTCATTTTGTTAAAATTGCAAAGTTTAGGGTGGTTATGTCCCAGCGACACCAACGTCAGAGACACGCAGCAATCTATGGTTGAGAAAAAGGAACATATGCATGATGGTGATGATAATGATAATGTTGATGAATATTATTATTATTATAATCATACCCCTTTCAACTAAGCCCTTCATGTATGGCATGATTTTTTTTATTTTCGGTTGAAACTCATAAAAGTTAGATTTTAATAAAAATCTAATTTTTGATTCCCATTCCATTGGGTCTTCCGTGTAATTGCAAATGCATAATGTTAACAAGCTTCAAGACCCTAAAAAATTCAAACTTTCAAGCTGTATAGTACCGGCGGCAAAGGCAGAGAAATTTGTTGCCAAACTTTTTCTTGAAGTGGTATTTGCTATACCATTGTGCATAAATCTCTGAAGTCTTTTGGATTTTCTCTTCTTGAACTTGTCTTGATTGATTTGGGTCCAATATAAATGTAAAGGTTGGATAGTTATGTTTAAAAATCACACTTTATCACTCTCTTGATATACAAGCTTTATTTCAAAACCCCAACAGTGGTAAAAAAAACAATTGCGGAAACCGAATTTGCATAACCAAACTCGGATTGGAAAAAGTCTTGTCCTTTTAGTAAGAGTACAATTTTTGACAAATACCCATGCTCATGAGCATTTACGTCCTTGCATGCATGCTTGAAAACTCCAAGCTTAAGTTACTTTCCAAGAAACTTGTTTGTAAACATCCTTGCCGCCATTTCATGAGCTTTGCAGTTGCTTGGAATTCTCTTGTGTTCCATGCAGCAATTAATGGTATGCTTGGCACTATTGCAGGTTCCATAAACTTTCCCGCTCTTTTCTTTGGCTCGACCTTTAGGAGGACCCCTCTATATTGCAACTCTCAGGTTAGGCTTCACACTTGGCTCTTGTACAGCTTGTTTAATTTCTGAACTTGTAACCAAGACTGTGATGGAATTGATAATGTTGCCATTTGATTTTGTAATGTCCTTGATGCTTTGTAATCCGTCAAGTCTCATTTGCTATGTAATTGTGCCAAGATATATATTGTGTGCATCCATATATTTATTTTCTCCTTTTTTTTAGATAAAATCAAATTTGTTTGGGAAGCAACAAACTTGGACTTGTTTGTAAATAGAACCGTGCATTCACACCTTCGTCCTTATTAGATACTTGTGTAGTGTGATCTAGGATTCAACTTTCTAAGATATAATCTGTTGCTGATCATACGACACCATATTCTATCTTGAACGTAATTTTTTATTTTTTTATAATCTTTATAATTTTTATGACTTATGTGCATTTGGACATAATATATTGAATAACAGTATAAGAATAGAGTTATGCACCCATCACTTCCTCTCCCTCCGGTATGCTTATAATACACACACATATATATATTACTATAAATTTACCTCACACATGAAAAAACCTCTCTTTTAGCTTCTTGGAAGTTTTTTATGTGCATTTTCATCTATTTACTTGCAGCTTTGATCTAACTTTTCTGTATATTTACCAAGTTGTTTGATAAATCGCTTGCAGAATAAACCTTCTTGCTCTAAAACAGTACATGCTCCCTCATTTATTATCTTCACCTTCACCACCATTCCGACCTTTCCAATTCTGTTTTTTTGTATCAATGTTTCTAATCCATAGTAGGACTTTGATTTGAGTTTTACTTTTTATACTAGTTTGTTGGTGATTGGAAATTAAGGTGATGAAGTACTTGTTATCTGTTTATGGTGCGTAGCTAATAACAAACAACAACAAGATATAGTTCGTAGTTGAATTCTAGCTATGAAATTTACATTCGTTGCTAAATTTTAGCCACGAATTTTGTATTTGTAGCAAAGTTTCAGATACGAAATATGTTTGTGAGTGATTAGGTTTTGCGACTAAATCGAAAAATAATTAATACGTATCAGCTACAAACATGTTATTTTGAAATGAAAAAAAAAGCATAATTTGCTACATATTACTTTGTAATTAAACGTGATAATATTAACTACGACAAGTCACTCGTAACAAAATATGACTGTTCAGTTATGAAATTTTTTTTTTATCACTCTTGATGTTTTACTATGGTCATTCAGTCACGAGCTAGTCACGAGTATTTTTTGTAACTTATTATGTTATAGTTATGAAAAAAGACATTCAGTTATATAATTGGCTTGTTGCTAAATTTACTTTTTTTGTAGTGACTCCCCGGTACGGTCCTATCACACTATGTTAAAATTTGACAGAAAATATATTGAGGACTAACAGTGCAACAATAATTGGAAATTCATGGATTAAAGTGCTAAAGAAGAAAAACTTTAGACACTAAAGTGCTAGGTAAAATTATTATAAATACTATTATTTCTTTTTCTTTTTTTTTTGTATTAAATTTATTCTTTCTTTTTCTTCATATCAATGTCTCTCTTAGGTCTACATTTCTTTTTCTATAGGAACACATTGAAACCATGTAGAATAAGTTGAAAGCCCATAGGAATGCTTTAAAAGCATATTGGAAGCTTATAAGAATGTGTTGCAAACCATAGGAACGCATTAAAAACCAGTAAAAACGCATTGAAAGTGAGGTAATTTATTGCCTATTAAAAAAGATATATATATATATATATATATATAAATATGTATAAAAAAATATATTTGAAGATAATATTAGCCATTAACTGTTAAATATAACAAGAACAAGTTAATAGATGGTGATTTTTTTTTTTTAAGAAAATCATAGTGAGAAAGTATAATTAGGAAAAACTTAAGAGAGTTTTATAATATTTGCCCAAAAATATATATTAAAAAATAATAGTACCCTTGACTATTAAATCTTATGGGAAGAAGTTAGCTGATAGCTAATTTTTGATAGTTTTAGAAAAATCAATAAAAAAAAATATAATTAATGTAAATCCGAGGGGTTTTTTTTATGATATTTTCCCGTAGTAAATTAACGTCTGGACTAATTTAATTATTAATTAGTTGGTCTACCTATTTTTTACCAAATTATTACTAACCTCCGGAACTGAAATACGTTTTTGTGAAATTAATACTAGCCACCGAAATTGAAATTCTAGATGCAATGGTCCCCTTATAATGCTGTTTTTTTTTTTCTTTTTCTACATAAAATTTGTATTGACTATGACTTCTTTACTTTACTTTTTTTTTTTTTTTAATAAACTTCGACTTCTTGACTTGCACCTATGATAGCAGAAGGCAACGTATAGTTATTATAAGGATATAATAAATGGTTGAATTTTCTGTCATTTGTAAAGTCAAGACACGATCGAGTGGATACCATACAGATTGATCATGTCCAATTGAATTATGATTGGTCCATTTAATTCTTGCTTTTAAATGAGGTAATAGGACTTATTGACTTGGACTGAACAATGGCAGTTAATGACAAAACCAACCTTGTAGCCTTGTTTGAAAGCCAAGTACTACTAAATACAGGGACGATTCCACTCTTTGGGCTCCCTGGGATATAGCCCAGGCAGCCCAATTGATTTTTTCAAAATTTTTTTTACACATAACTAAATAGCCCACCCAAAACAAAAAAAAAAAAACAAACCAATAGCCCAAACCCATAATCTAAGCCCACAACCCAAACCCACGCCTAAATCTAATTAAACACGTTAAAAAATTCTCCCGACTTGTCTTCAAGGGTTTGAGCAGATGGGATGTCCGGTGAGAAGCAAATCAAGGGTTTCAAGTTTGATGAATTGAGTGAGCTCTTGCTTCTAGTTTGAAGTTTGAATTGATTCTATTATAAATTTACCTTTTCTAGTTTTATTTCTTTAGTATTTTGTTTAAATAATAGATTATGTTATTGAACAGATTTTTCAGATTTATTTATTTAAAACTTTTATTTTTTTTTCTTATATAATTTTTGAACTCTTGTTTACCTTTAAGTAAGTTTAGTGTCTAATTTCACAAAAAATTGAATGAGCTATTTACCTTTCATAGTTGTTTTTAATTAGCTTTAGGATAAGAGTTTGGGCTAGTTTAATTAATAATCAATTACAGTATATCATGGGACAATAAATTTTTAACTTGGTTTGTTAATAAATTTTATGTATAAATTTATCTTCTCTAATGGCTCCAATAAAACAAAAGCTATTAATATAGGTGGTAATGTTTTTGAAAAGGAAATTCCTTGCTTGTTGTAAGACTGATACATATTATAAATACATTATACATTTATATGAATTTATTTTTTGTGTGACAATGGACATATTACAAATAGATGACTTCTTGTTGTCATGCTGGGTTTTCAGGATAAAGGAGACAAGGTTGAATTTTCTAGACCCTTGTTAATTTGAGAGTTTCAACTCAAACAACTTGTTGGATTGGTTATTGGTTTGGATAGCAGCAAATTAAGGTATTTATAATTTTTTTTGAAGAATGGATTGCTTGGATTGATTATTATAAATTAAATTACATTTTGAAAATTGAGTTGTTTGTTTAAAATTGAATTAATTGTTGGAAATTTAATTTCTTTGTGGAAATTATATTGCTTGATGGAAATTAAATTGCTTGTTGGTTATCATATTTTTATGATATTTTTTATCAAATTATAATTTAGATATAATTTGCATTATAATTTAGGATTCTTATAATGTCGGATTGTGATCGAAAACCAAAGAAATTCAAAGGTATTGGATCTTTTTTTAAGAAAATAAGTGAAGGATCATCAAGTGGGTTACCTTTGAAGTCTTCAAATGTAGAACCTTCAACTTGTGAAAAAATGGTGCCTCCAGAATTTGACACCACAACTCTTGAATGTGATCCAGGATTACGTCGTCAAATATGTGAATACCCGATTAATGAACGCGATAATATTCGGAGAGCTTATATTAATCATGGAGCATATCAACCTCAACTAAGTGTGTATCCTAGTCATGTAGATGGGGCGCAAGCTCGAAGATTTCAATCTAAGTGGTTTAAGCAATATTTTTGGCTTGAGTATTCTGTTGCCAAAGATTTGGCATTTTGTTTTCCTTGCTTCATTTTTTATAATGACTCGCAGAAGACTTTTACTACCAAAGGGTTTAGAAATTGGAAGAGGGTTGGTGGACAACAATGTGCCTTTATTGGACATAATGTATCTTCGGCTCATCAACGTGCTATGATAGATTGGGGTGGCTTGGGGAATCCATCTCAACAAATTGATACAGTTATGAATGCACAGTCTTCTCAACAAATAACACAAAATTGATTGAGGCTAAAAGCAACAATTGATAGTGTTAGATTCTTAGCAAGTCAAGGATTGGCTTTCAGAGGCAATGATGAATCTCATGATTCATCTAATTGGGGAAATTTCATTGAAGTTATAAATTTAATGGCAAGATGTAACATTGGCATTAAAAATGTTGTTTTTGATAATGCTCCTGGAAATGCCAAGTATATTGCATCATCGATACAAAAAGAGATATTGCATATATATGCTAACAAGGTGAGAAAGTTGATTCGTCAAGAAATTGGAAATAACAAATATTGCATTCTTGTTGATGAAGCAAATAAAGAGCAAATGGCTATTATCTTAAGATATGTAGATTGTTATGGATTTGTCAGAGAACGATTTTTTGATATGGTGAATATTTCTGATACAAGAGCTTTAACTTTAAAAATGAGATCATTGTTCTTGGTCGTCATGAACTTCTAGTTGAAAATTTACGTGGTCAAGGATATGATGGTGCCAGAATATGCGTGGTGCATGGAATGGATTACAAGCATTGTTTCTTCAAGATTGTCCATATGCATATTATGTACATTGTTTTGCTCATCGCTTGCAATTGGCTTTAAATGGTGCAGCTAAAGAAGTGAAGTATGTTTGGTTATTTTTTTCAATGTTGAATGAAATTGTTAATTACATATGCTTCGCCAAGCGTCATTCGAGTTGGTCTTGAGGCGAAAATATGAAATTCACGAGTTGTTAATGGATGGAGAACTTGAGACAGGTACATGGGCAAATCAAACTTGTAATTTGCAACGACCTGGAACAAGTCGTTGGGGTTCTCATTATAATTCTGTGAGGAGCTTAATTGAGTTATTTGGCACAATTAAATCATTTCTTTGAGATCGATGAAAATGGACCAACTCAACAATTTCGCTCGAGGCTTATAAATATTTGGTTGCCATAACATCATTCGAATTTGTATTTATCTTACTTTTGATGAAGAAAGTTATGGGAATTACTGATTTTGTTTGTCAGGCACTTCAAAAAAAAAATCAAGACATTGTTAATGCTTTGAATTATGTCTCACAATCAAAATATCAACTTCAAACTTTAAGAGATGGTGGTTGGGATGAGCTATTTGAAGAAATTATATCTTTTGTGAACGATATGATATTGAGATACGATATGAGTGCTCCATATAAGCATGGTACAGTCGTTCTTGTCAACAAAGAGATTCTATTACAATTGAGCATCATTATCGAGTTGATATATTTAATAATGTAATAGATTTTCAGTTGATGGAGTTGAATAATAGATTTCGAAAACACCGTGGAGTTACTTTGTCTTAGCTCTTGGATCCTTCTCATGGCTTCAGATCATTTAATATCGATGATATTTGTAAACTTCTGAGAAATTTTATCACGAAGACTTCACTCATTCTGAATTATATCCTTTGAGAATACAATTGGGGTATTATAAGTTATCAATGGATCCGGAGTTTGAATATTAATTCTATTTCTACATTATATCATCGATTAGTTGAAGCAGTATTGCTGAAGATTTCTACTTGATTAGTAGATTGATTCGCTTTGATATTAACACTTCGGTTTCTACATCAACCATGAAGAAGCGTTTTCATCTATGAAATTCATTAAAAATCGGCTTCGGAACAAGATTGAAAACGAATTTCTTACTGATTGCATGATCATCTACATAGAAAGAGACTTTGCAACAAGTATAGATGATGATTCAATTATTGATGAGTTTTACTCAATAAAGAAACGTAGAGCACAACTTAAATAGTAATTTTTTATATTTACTTTATGAATAAGATTTATTATGTTTCTTTTCTTTATGTGTACTTTTTTATTTTAATAATAAAATATACTTATATTGTCAAATTTTATTTCTTTAAAAAAAATTTTAATAAGGTAAATATAGCCCACCTAACTTGTAAATCCTGGATTCGTCACTGACTAAATATGAAAAATGGTGCTAAACAACCTTGTAAATTTATGCAAATTACGTCTGACATTAAAATCATGCATCAAGAATTAAAATGCATAACTTTGATAGTAATATATTACTATTACCCAAAAAACATTGTATAACTTTGATACTACTTTATATTAGTTTCGGACGAGCTTATATGTATTTGTATTTGGCATGAGGGATATTGAAGGCGTGAAGAATAATAAAGGAAGAGAATAGTAACATAGTCCGAACGATCGAATAGCACAGCTAATAGTAGCCAAAAACTAATCACATGTTCAAAGAAAACCAACCATGGTCGAATAACATATACCTTAATTTTTGCTTTTTATTTTATTTTATTTTTTAAGATTTTAGATTAAAAAAATTTAATAATCAATCAATAAATGCCAATGTCATATAAGCAATCAATTCGCTATTAAGGTACTATTATTTTTCCGTGTGCTGTGGGTTAAGATCAACAAGAAAGAAAACTGAAAATTTATGATATAAATTAATTTTGATAAAAGAAATATATATATATATTTATTTATAATTTAAAAAAAGTATAGCAAATTAAGATATTGCTTATAATAACTCTTTTTTCAAGCAAACACATCGCTATCGCTATGGTGCAATGTAGATACCTATTCAAAAAACAATGCGAACATATTAAGTCCCTTTATTTTATAGCATGCCTTCCCTTAACAACAAATTTCTTATTTTAAGGTAATTAGTAAATTAACGTCGACGTCACTAATTTAATTATTAATTAGTTTGTCTTTTCCTGAAATTAATACTAACCTGCGAAATTAAAATTCTAGCAGCAATGGGCACCCTATAGTTTCAGACATCGACGGCTTAAAATTAATAATGTAATTTTTTTTTCTACATACAATTCATATTGACCGCTTATAACACATGAAATATTTGTGTGAATTGACAGACAATGTTTCGATAGTAGACCAAAGACTGAAAGGTTTTGATAGTTATTGTGTGGATATGATTAATAGTTGAATTTTCTTATAATTGGACAAGTCAAGAGAGCAATCTACATGTCCAAATATTGAATTACGACTGGTCGATTTTATTTTTGGTTTTAAGTGAGGTATGGGGATTACCGACTTGACTGGTCATTGGTAGTCAATGACCAAAAAAAAAAAAACAATATATCTTGTCATTTTAAGTGGTGTTTGATATGCAAAATCAACAACGATTATTATTTTTTACTGAACTGATCAGAAAACGTAAATACTATTTACTATATTAAGATTGAAGTAAAGAAAGAATAAAACAAGAAATGAAAGGAAAAGAAATAATAATATTTATAATAATTATTATTTGAATGATTATTTAATAAAAATAAAATAAAAAAAGATTGGAATGAGGTTGGCGAAAGGAAGCTTATAGGGCTCAAGTTTATACAAATGATTACCGAAAAAGTTAAAACAATTCGCAGCAAATTGAAAACAGCTCAAGATAGACAGAAAAGTTATGCTGACAATCAAAGGAAATACCTTGAGTTTAACGTTGGCGATTGGGTATTTTTTAAGTTGTCATCGTGAAAATGTGTGGTACGATTTGGAAAAAGAGGGAAGCTAAGTCATAGATTTATTGGGCCCTATGAAATTGTTAAAAGGATTGGTCCAGTTGCTTACAGACTTGTCATACCGATGAAGCTTTCTTGAATACATGACGTTTTCCATGTATCTATGTTACGCAAGTATATTTCTGATTCTTCTCATGTGTTAGAAACTCCAATGATTAAAGCAATGGATGATTTGTCGTACCAAGAGCAACCTAGTTCGAATTCTTGATCAAAGAGAACAAGTACTTCATAATAAAACTATTCCACTTGTAAAAGTCTTATGGGGGAATCATGCTATGGAGGAGGCCACTTAGGAATCCGAGCAATAAATACGGGCTCAATATCTTGACATTTTTTAGTATTGAGGTACGAATTTCGTGGATGAAATCTCTTTTAAGGGGGGTAGATTATAATGATCGTGGGCCTCACATATTTTTTTTTTCTTTTCTTTTCCTTTTCTTTCTTCTTCTTCTCTTCCTTTTCTTCCCATCTGCAAACCCAATGCCTTCTCCCTCTCATACTCTCTCTTTCCTCAAGCTACAGTACCCGCCAGAAACAAATCACCACTACGCCTTCAACATTGGTCCCTGGACCTTGCCACGGCCACCATTAGAATTGCTACCTCAGGCTATACCATAATTAACCCTTCTCCGGCCAAAAAAATGCCGGCAACCCACTGGAAAATGGTAAAAATCATCATCCATTTTCTCTCTCCTCCAATCTCCGGATTTTAATAAGTTTTTCGGTGAAAGTGGGTTTTTTTTTTACTGTTTTTGACCTCTTAAGTTCAAATCCAAGCTTGTTTTTAGCTAAAAAAACTCTCGTTTTGTAGGAATCATGAAACCCACTTTGGAATCGCCATTTTCCGATGAAATGCCTGCTAAACCAGATGTTTTCCGACCAAATGAAATGTATATTCTTGATCCTTGAGTTGTGGGCTTCAATTTGGTGTTTAGTATGTCAATTTTGGTAAAAGTTTGTGAAAAATTCCAAATTTAAGGGTTAGGGGTAATTTTGAAATTTTAAATAATTTGTACTCAATTAGTGTTATATGGACAATTTATTAGTACTAAGGATGTTTGAGAATGAATTTTGGTAATTAGTAGATAATGTGAAAATTTCCCCAATTGGTGAAGTGGGTGTTGGAAGCAATTAAACCTTGTAGGAAGTTAGAAATTTATTTGGAGTTTATTTCTTTTATTTGACAAGGTATTTATTTATTTAGTATCTTGTTTTTTTTTTTTAGGAGTTGTACCGCAAACTAGTTCGAATGTGAATACCCTTGCCGATCCGTAGTGATCTTTTACTATGAGTAGATTTATAGAGTTTTAAATTTATATTAATATTTTGTATATTTATTTACATCATTTTATGTGACAAAAATATTTAATATGGAGGATTTCTAAATTTGCATGGTTTACTATATATATATATGTATGTATATATTCATATTTACCATGGTGATGGAAGGAAGTAAATGGAAATTATTGTTATTTTTCTTTACTTGAAATATTTTAAAATGGTTAAATAGATTTTTCTGAAATTATTATCTATTTATGAGGTATGTTAATAAATGTTGTTATATAAGTTTGGAGCTGAAAATGCATCAATTCATGATTAAGAATGGTATTGCCTGGTTGGGACATTGGTGGATGTACAACAGTTGTGTCGGCTTGATACCGTCCCCTTCACGCATGACTAGTTTAGACGATAATTCCCCTCTGCTACATCTTGGGACGCTAAGGGTAGTATGACAGGTTTTTCCCACTCCGTTGGTCATTCGCTACGCCTTGGGATACCAAGGGTAGGGTGACACCATCCACTGTTCTCCACCTTGGGACGGCAAGGATAGAGTGTACATGATTATTGGGGTAATTAGCGTACATAGACTGAATGTGCTAGTTATTTTACTTGTTATTGACATGTAATATTTATATACATATAGTATTAATTTTACTTGTTGGATAATGTCATTTGATCTATATGAGTAAGATATTTAATTTTCAATAAATTTTAGTAAATTCTACTTTGTATGGATTTACTCACTGAGCCTTGTCTCATTATTCTTTTACCTATTTCTTTTAGTTAGTGCGTAGAACGCTCCTGCTAGTGGAAGCACATTCGCATTTGGCATCACCAACGGTTTTTCTGTCTCGTGAAATTTTCAGATATTACATGTATGACCAAATTTTTACAACTTATTTTTATTCTGTTTATGAAATTTGTACTATCTTGTATTGTGGTGTAGATTGCTCTCAGAAACCCAAGTCGGTGCCTAAACTTGTTATTTTATTTTATTATCATCTCCGGTTTTGTAACCTAATCCTTATATTTAATTATTGTATTGTTGTGGGACCTCCAATGGCATTTGCTATGGCCACTAGAAACTATAGAAATGAAAATTTTTATGTAGGTATGAATGAATTAGTCCAAGTTTTAGGAAGGTTCCACTAAAATTTTTTATAAAAATTTTAGTTGAATCTCTCTAAAGCGGGACCCATCCCGCATACGGTCCTATCATCCAAAGCACTCCTATTCATTTTCAACTGACTCTTTATTTTTAAAATTAAAATAAAGAGTGGGTTTGACTTTTCAAATGTAGATAGTCAAACTACTTTTTTCTTTTAATTAATGCATTTTTATTAAATTTTACACAAATTCCAACTAGTATTTCCATTTAAATTTGCAACATTAAACATAATAATTTTTTTTTACTTTTTATTGAAAAAAGAAAAATTAATAATATCATAATTGTTCATTGAAATTCATAAAATAATGAATAAAATTGAGATTCTATTAGACTCGGTCAACAAATTTAATCTCGACTTGTAAAGATACTCTGCATTTTTTAAAACAAAGAACAATATTGAAGATGCTCTTAGAACTCCAAAACATTAATGTTGATCTATAAAGACTAAAGATAATGAAGATAATAAAGGTGTTACATAAATCATAGGGAATCAACAATGAAAACAAAACATGACTATGATGTTGCTAACGATGTCCAATCAATTTGAAAGCTAACTTCAGTAGTCTTAACTAGGGCATGAGCCATATCGTTTTCTATCTCTCTACTTTGCCGTACGAGGTATCTCATATGTCTACTTTTAACAAGTGCCTTCCACAACTTATCCTATTTTAATTGGATGCCGTTGATTGTTGGATAGGATATTTCCACCTAATAGTTAATTTCGAGGTTGTATATACAGTATATATAATACTCACAAGCTACATGCTGAACATCAAGATTGCATTGAGAGAATACCTTTGAGTAGCTAAGCAGTACCACTTCAATGGCTATTTCTTGGCTTCTCCTTTTCAGCTTCACTTCAACTCTCCTCATCGCTTCTCACCACTCATCAGCTGTTGAAGATCATAACCCACAGGCAAATATATATAACATCTACATGCATATCGATCACTTTTCCCTTGAGAATAATTAATATGCTTAATTTGCAGCCTTAAATATGCACTTAATATAATCATGCCAAAAGATGTACTTACGTGTGTAAATATTTATGTCGTATCGTATATATATTGGTCTTTATTGGGGTGTAAATGAGCTTATTAGAAAATTATAATTATTTAAATTGTGGATGCAGGCTTATATTGTGTACATGGGTGACAGGCCTAAGGAAGAGGTTTCAGCACCTTCCTTTCACTTAAATATGCTGCAAAGGGTCATAATTGGCAGGTTATTGCTACGCAATATATATACTCTTTCCCAAATTGTGCTTTTTAGTAACAAAAAAATCCATGAAAGAATAAGAACTACCTAGCTATCAGAATGAGAAGAAATAAAAAATTGTTAAGCATGCAAGTAGTGTTCAGCGATAATAACCTTTGTCTTAATGTGTATGCATGCTTCATACAGCAATAAAATCTCACCAGCCGATCCATGAAAGAATAAGAACTACCTAGCTATCAGAATGAGAAGAAATTAAAAATTGTTAGGCATGCAAGTAGCGCTTATGGATAATAACCTTTGTCTTAATGTGTATGCATGCTTCATTTAGCAATAAAATCCCACCAGCCGAATCTCTCCTCCATAGCTACAAAAGGAGTTTCAATGGATTTGCTGCCAAGCTCACTAAGGAAGAAGCTGAAAAAATGGCTGGTGGGTGAACCTTCTCTATAATATTTTTCCTTATCATGTCCAATTCTTTTAAATTAGCTCTAAACCTCTCAAAATGTTTATATATATAGAAATGGAAGGTGTAGTATCAGTGTTCCCAAATCAGAAGCTAGAGCTCCACACAACAAAGTCATGGGACTTCATTGGGTTTCCGCAGAATGTTAAGAGAAGCACAGTCGAAAGCGACGTCATCATAGGGGTTTTCGACACTGGAATTTGGCCGGAATCCGAAAGCTTTGACGACAAAGGATTGGGTCCCCCACCTGCCAAATGGAAGGGCACTTGCCAAGTCTCATCTAATTTTACTTGTAACAAGTACGTAAATATACTAATAATTACATTTGTTTATTAACGTTTATACCATATAACTTTAAAACTGTATATAAATGTCAATTTTGAACATATATAAACTAAAATAAAACCAGCCTCCTGTTAATTTATTTGATATAGATACAAGACTAAGAAACTAATTACTTACAAATTAACGATTGGTCTCCTATGGAATTTTAATATTCTAATTAACAAGGTAATGTTGTATTTATATATGCTCAATTACACACAGAAAAATCATTGGAGCAAAGTTTTACCGTAGTGAAGGGACAATCGTGGAAGGGGATATAATGTCACCTAGAGATACAGATGGGCATGGGACACACACTGCCTCTACAGCAGCTGGGGCCTTAGTGAACATGGCAAGTCCAGGGACGATTCCACTCTTTGGGCTCCCTGGGCTATAGCCCAGGCAGCCCAATTGATTTTTTCAAAATTTTTTTTACACATAACTAAATAGCCCACCCAAAACAAAAAAAAAAAAACAAACCAATAGCCCAAACCCATAATCTAAGCCCACAACCCAAACCCACAGCCTAAATCTAATTAAACACGTTAAAAAAAAATTCTCCTCAGACTTGTCTTCAAGGGTTTCGAACAGATGGGATGTGCGGCTGCCAGCTGAGAAGCAAATCAAGGGTTTCAAGTTTGATGAATTGAGTGAGCTCTTTGCCTTCTCTAGTTTGAAGTTTGAATTGATTCTATTATAAATTTACCTTTTCTAGTTTTATTTCTTTAGTATTTTGTTTAAATAATAGATTATGTTATTGAACAGATTTTTCAGATTTATTTATTTAAAACTTTTATTTTTTTTTCTTATATAATTTTTGAACTCTTGTTTACCTTTAAGTAAGTTTAGTGTCTAATTTCACAAAAAATTGAATGAGCTATTTACCTTTCATAGTTGTTTTTAATTAGCTTTAGGATAAGAGTTTGGGCTAGTTTAATTAATAATCAATTACAGTATATCATGGGACAATAAATTTTTAACTTGGTTTGTTAATAAATTTTATGTATAAATTTATCTTCTCTAATGGCTCCAATAAAACAAAAGCTATTAATATAGGTGGTAATGTTTTTGAAAAGGAAATTCCTTGCTTGTTGTAAGACTGATACATATTATAAATACATTATACATTTATATGAATTTATTTTTGTGTGACAATGGACATATTACAAATAGATGACTTCTTGTTGTCATGCTTTGGGTTTTCGGGATAAAGGAGACAAGGTTGAATTTTCTAGACCTTGTTAATTTGAGAGTTTCAACTCAAACAACTTGTTGGATTGGTTATTGGTTTGGATAGCAGCAAATTAAGGTATTTATAATTTTTTGAAGAATGGATTGCTTGGATTGATTATTATAAATTAAATTACATTTTGAAAATTGAGTTGTTTGTTTAAAATTGAATTAATTGTTGGAAATTTAATTTCTTTGTGGAAATTATATTGCTTGATGGAAATTAAATTGCTTGTTGGTTATCATATTTTTATGATATTTTTATCAAATTATAATTTAGATATAATTTGCATTATAATTTAGGATTCTTATAATGTCGGATTGTGATCGAAAACCAAAGAAATTCAAAGGTATTGGATCTTTTTAAGAAAATAAGTGAAGGATCATCAGTGGGTTACCTTTGAAGTCTTCAAATGTAGAACCTTCAACTTGTGAAAAATGGTGCCTCGAATTTGACACCACAACTCTTGAATGTGATCCGGATTACGCGTCAAATATGTGAATACCCGATTAATGAACGCGATAATATTCGGAGAGCTTATATTAATCATGGAGCATATCAACCTCAACTAAGTGTGTATCCTAGTCATGTAGATGGCAAGCTCAAGATTTCAATCTAAGTGGTTTAAGCAATATTTTTGGCTTGAGTATTCATTTGCCAAAGATTTGGCATTTTGTTTTCCTTGCTTCATTTTTATAATGACTCATGAAGACTTTTACTACCAAAGGGTTTAGAAATTGGAAGAGGGTTGGTGGACAACAATGTGCCTTTATTGGACATAATGTATCTTGGCTCATCAACGTGCTATGATAGATTGGGGTGGCTTGGGAATCCATCTCAACAAATTGATACGATTATGAATGCAGTCTTCTCAACAAATAACACAAAATTGATTGAGGCTAAAAGCAACAATTGATAGTGTTAGATTCTTAGCAAGTCAAGGATTGGCTTTCAGAGGCAATGATGAATCTCATGATTCATCTAATTGGGGAAATTTCATTGAAGTTATAAATTTAATGGCAAGATGTAACATTGGCATTAAAAATGTTGTTTTTGATAATGCTCCTGGAAATGCCAAGTATATTGCATCATCGATACAAAAAGAGATATTGCATATATATGCTAACAAGGTGAGAAAGTTGATTCGTCAAGAAATTGGAAATAACAAATATTGCATTCTTGTTGATGAAGCAAATAAAGAGCAAATGGCTATTATCTTAAGATATGTAGATTGTTATGGATTTGTCAGAGAACGATTTTTTGATATGGTGAATATTTCTGATACAAGAGCTTTAACTTTAAAAAATGAGATCACTGCTGTTCTTGGTCGTCATGAACTTCTAGTTGAAAATTTACGTGGTCAAGGATATGATGGTGCCAGCAATATGCGTGGTGCATGGAATGGATTACAAGCATTGTTTCTTCAAGATTGTCCATATGCATATTATGTACATTGTTTTGCTCATCGCTTGCAATTGGCTTTAAATGGTGCAGCTAAAGAAGTGAAGTATGTTTGGTTATTTTTTTCAATGTTGAATGAAATTGTTAATTACATGTCTGCTTCTGCCAAGCGTCATTCTGAGTTGGTCTTGAGACGAAAATATGAAATTCACGAGTTGTTAATGGATGGAGAACTTGAGACAGGTACATGGGCAAATCAAACTTGTAATTTGCAACGACCTGGAACAAGTCGTTGGGGTTCTCATTATAATTCTGTGAGGAGCTTAATTGAGTTATTTGCACAATTAAATCATTTCTTTCAGAGATCGATGAAAATGGACCAACTCAACAATTTCGTTCTGAGGCTTATAAATATTTGGTTGCCATAACATCATTCGAATTTGTATTTATCTTACTTTTGATGAAGAAAGTTATGGGAATTACTGATTTTGTTTGTCAGGCACTTCAAAAAAAAAATCAAGACATTGTTAATGCTTTGAATTATGTCTCACAATCAAAATATCAACTTCAAACTTTAAGAGATGGTGGTTGGGATGAGCTATTTGAAGAAATTATATCTTTTGTGAACGATATGATATTGAGATACGATATGAGTGCTCCATATAAGCATGGTACAGTCGTTCTTGTCAACAAAGAGATTCTATTACAATTGAGCATCATTATCGAGTTGATATATTTAATAATGTAATAGATTTTCAGTTGATGGAGTTGAATAATAGATTTCCGAAAACACCGTGGAGTTACTTTGTCTTAGCTCACCTTGGATCCTTCTCATGGCGGATCATTTAATATCGATGATATTTGTAAACTTCTGAGAAATTTTATCCCAAGACTTCACTCATTCTGAATTATATCCTTTGAGAATACAATTGGGGTATTATAAGTTATCAATGGATCGCCGGAGTTTCGAATATTAATTCTATTTCTACATTATATCATCGATTAGTTGAAGTGTATTGCTGAAGATTTCTACTTGATTAGTAGATTGATTCGTTTGATATTAACACTTCGGTTTCTACATCAACGATGAAGAAGCGTTTTCATCTATGAAATTCATTAAAAATCGGCCGAACAAGATTGAAAATTTTTCTATCGATTGCATGATCATCTACATAGAAAGAGACTTTGCAACAAGTATAGATGATGATTCAATTATTGATGAGTTTTACTCAATAAAGAAACGTAGAGCACAACTTAAATAGTAATTTTTTATATTTACTTTATGAATAAGATTTATTATGTTTCTTTTCTTTATGTGTACTTTTTTATTTTAATAATAAAATATACTTATATTGTCAAATTTTATTTCTTTAAAAAAAATTTTAATAAGGTAAATATAGCCCACCTAACTTGTAAATCCTGGATTCGTCACTGGGCAAGTCAATCAGGTTTTGGGTTAGGGACCGCACGAGGAGGGGTTCCATCGGCTCGTATCGCCGTCTACAAAGTATGTTGGTCAGATGGATGTGACGACGCAGATGTTCTGGCAGCATTCGACGATGCCATTGCTGATGGCGTAGATATAATATCTGCTTCCCTCGGACGAGGTCCGTTAGATTATTTCAAGAGTGCAATGGCAATTGGATCCTTTCATGCTACAAGAAAAGGAATATTGACATCAAACTCAGCTGGTAACCGAGGTCCACAACCATCCACTCTCACAAATTTTGCACCCTGGTCTCTTTCTGTGGCTGCTTCCACCATTGATAGGACCTTCTCGACCAAGGTTCGCCTAGGTAATGACCACATTTACGAGGTACGTACCAAACTTATATAAATCTCTTATGCAAATCAAATCTACCAATTAATTAACTACTCCTAAATATTATGGAGCTGAATTAAACTATTCATAATAACATGAAGGTTTCTTTTCCTAAATGCATGAGTAGGGAATTTCTATCAATTCATTTGACCTCAAGAATCAGACATTTCCTCTAATCTATGGTGGCGACGCAGCGAATACCAGCGACCGTTTTAGCAGCTCAAAAGCCAGGTAACAACAAATTCATTTTGATTGATCTTATACATTTGTGCCATTATATATAAAACTATAAGTTATATGTTACAAATTTTTTTGTATTATGTGTTTATATACACATTTAATATTAATATTACCATAAATTATTCCCGTTAAAAAAAATATATATATTATCTGAATTATTTGTATTAGTACGCACAACCGGAAACTATAACAATAATCTTCACCTCAAATGAGATAAGTATCTTGTTAACCAAATTAACTAGATCAATCTATATATATTTAGGGATGCATAAAATTCCAATATAAGACACAAATATTGATAATGGAATTTAATGGTATAATGCATGCAGATATTGTATCACAGACTCGCTGGACAAGAATTTGGTGAAGGGTAAAATTGTCTTATGTGATCTGCTTACAAGTGGAGAAGGACCACTCTTGGCTCGTGCCGGTGGTTTTCTAATGCAAGTCCCACAAGCAAGAGATTTAGCCAGATCATTTCCTTTGCCTGCATCTTTACTTAGTTTAGACCAGGGTAGCGACATCTACAAGTACATTAATTCTTCGAGGTAAAATAATATATATTAATCTAACATTATATTACATATTGTTTACAAAAATAAAGTAAAATAGTACTAATTTTATCTTAATCTATGAATATAATATATATGTGTGTGTGTGTGCGCGCGCGCGCGCGCAGAGAGCCTATTGGAACTATATTCAAAAGTAACGAGGTAAATGGTAAGCTAGCCCCATACATAACCGACTTTTCGTCAAGGGGTCCAAATCCAATTTCTCCTAAAATTCTGAAGGTAATTAATTTTTGCAAGTACTGTTTTTAGTAATCTTAATTATTTATATAAACTAATTGAATGATCAATGACCCTTATTATATTTTTATATGTTCCTGATTGCAGCCAGATTTAGCTGCTCCGGGTGTTTATATACTGGCTGCATGGCCTCCAATTGCTCCAGTTTCAGGTATTGAAGAAGATGATAGAGTATTCAAGTTTAATATAATCTCTGGGACATCAATGGCTTGCCCACATGCCACCGCAGCGGCTGCATACGTCAAGTCGTTTCAACCCTCATGGACCCCGGCTGCTATCAGGTCGTCGCTAATAACTACGGGTAATGTGTTGAACCACTTATATATAACTCTCGTAAAAATGTCTTCAATATTTGTGATGGAAAACTATGGCGCAACTTATAAATAATATTTCTCATCGTTTCTAAATTTCCTTAATTTGTAGCTAAACCCATGAGATCCGATTTGAATCCGGAAGCCGAATTTGCATATGGGTCCGGTCTGCTAAACCCTCTAAAGGCTCCATTTCCAGGGTTGATTTATGATATTGATGAGCTTGACTATGTGAAATTCTTGTGTGGAGAAGGCTATACTACAAAACTATTGCAAATTGTTACTGGGATTAATAGTATAAGCTGCTCTGAAGTGAATATTAATGGGACAGTTAGTGACCTAAACTATCCCTCATTTATTATTTCCTCCCCACCTTCAGAATCTTTCAGTCATGTTTTTCATAGGACAGTGACAAACGTAGGGTCACCAACTTCAAGATATAAAGCTAATTTGGCTGCACCATTCGGAATTAATATCACAGTTGAACCTAGCGTCTTGACTTTCACATCCCTGAATCAGAAGCAATCGTTCATGCTCAAGATACAAGGTAAAACAGATAAATTTATTGTCTCTGCTTCTTTATTGTGGGATGATGGTGTTAATTTCCAAGTGAGGAGCCCCATTGTCGTCCATGTTCCATAGTAAAAGGTTTATTGTAAGTACTGTTCATGTGGAATTTGCATGATCTCTGTTTTAAATCGATATGGTACTAGAAGATGGTCAACATATTATATACAATAAGAATCATCTTATGAATTAATATTGATTTTGGGAATAGTTTGGCAGCTTTGATCAATCTACTGATCTTACTAAATCATATTTATTTCAAAAAAAAAATCACAAAATTAAGGACCACAGAACAATTGCAATTTTAATTGCAAAAACAAATTAATCATACACCCCATGCATCGTTCAAATTGTTTAATTAGTAAGTAAATAATAAATTTAGAATAACATTGAAATTGGATTATTTATAATCAGAGTTTGGTCAAGGGAAGTGATCATGGTGCGCCACTGAAATTGTTTCCTTGGTCCGACACCCTTTTCTTTTTCTTTTTTCAAGAGTAAATGGCAAAGATGAAAAAATATTTTAGTTAAAAATATGTTATTAAATAGTTAAAAAATATATATTTTTTAAATAGTTAAAAAATATATATATATTTAAGGTAAAAGAACAAATGAGGGCCAATTTGTAATTATTTTTATAATTTATGGACTATCAGTGTCAATTTTATAGTTTAAAAGAAAATTTACAATTTTATTATGACAGGATCGTAACTGGGATGGATCCCATCTCAAGGATATTATATCGAAATTTCTGTAAAATTTGGACTAACTCATTTATACCTGCATAAAATATCAAATCCAGCCATATGTCTGATGGCCACAGCAAATGCCACTAGACTTCCCACAATATAAAATTTCTAAATAAGGCATAATTTTAGCAAAAACAATCAAACTCAACACAATATTGAAGTGATACCGACTTGAGCTATTCTCAGAGCAAACTACAAGTTTCTAAAATAAATCAAATACAATTCTCAATTTGACACAAAAGAAAAAAAGTAATACATTGGAAATTAGGAAGTGAGTACTCAAAGATGAGGTGGAAGTGTAGGTGATGTAGGGGCATGAGACCCAATTGCAGGCAACTGAGATTCTATTTGTAATTTAAAAAAAAACATAATAATAAAACATTAATAATAATTACACATAATTTATTAAAAATAATGGTCATAATAATAATTACATCCGTAATAACAATATTAGTAATATTGAAAATCAAGTAAATATATTTACATCAGTTTACTCTATAATGAAAATCTATGTATGTCAATTAATCTATCTAAAATCACAGAGGGAGGGGGAATCTATTGTACTATCTTTTACGTCCCAAGGCGTAGTAAAGATGGATAGGGAGGGGGGAGCCGTCGTACTACCTTTGGCATCTCAAGACGTAACAAAAATTGATCATACATATATCACACATGAATACAATCATCATATATCTCATATAAAACATCAATTGTTTCTGAGTGACACATGGTGTACATATCAAATCCATGAAAGTTCACCAACAATTCCAAAACACTCATTGATATCACAATAATTTATGAAATAATTATAATTTAAAATATAGGGAAAATATTTAATTTCCACAAATAATCTTGTTTCCAATACCACCAAAAAATAAAACTCTTTATTAAAATTTATAGAAAAAGTAATTTAAAAACCAGTTAAATAGAATCTAATCATCAGGTGCATCCACTCCCATGTCTACTGATCATCAATTAAATAGATTCTATGTAGATCACTACATAAAATCTATGTCGATCCTAACAATACCAAAATAATTCTCATTCATTTCGCTTAACTTAAATCAATTATTTTCTACACTTAAACAGTTTGAATTAGTAAATATTACGCACAATTTATCTAGATCTACCACTCATTTGTGAATCCTTCTTCAAAATATTCAATTCTGTCAATCCAATCACATCCATCACCCTTAAATACTGCCATAATCCATTATACTACACAAAGTTATCTAATTCCACTATTTGAGTCCCATTATACAAAATTTCAAAATTACCATAACCCTCAAATTTGGAAATTTTTTGCAAACCTAAACTAAAATTGATATATAATATACCAAATCAAAACTCTCAACATAAAGATCAAGAATTTACCTCCTGTTTGGATGGAAAATGACCGGTTTGGCCAAAATCTCATACGAAAGTGGCAAGTTCAAGTGGGTTTCATGGTTCCTATAAAATGAAGCATTTTTATCTAAAAATAAGCTTGGATTCAAGCTTAGAGGGTCAAAAAGAGTGGAAAACACCTTCTTTTCATCAAAAAAAACTCACAAAAATATGGTGAATTGAGGAGAGAAAATGATGGTGATGGTGTGAATTTCGACGGTTGCGGCAACGAATGGTGATCAATGGGATCAAGATTACAATAGCTGGGGAGGCTGATAGGGGGCCGAGTAGGGTTGGGTGGCCGGCAGTTATGGCATGGTGGGGTGTTCTTTATTGGCTGCAAGAAAAAGAAGAAGAAGAGAGAGAGAAGGCGATTGTCTACAAAAAAAAGAAAGGGAAAAAGAAAGAAAAAGGAAACAAGAAGAAGGTAGGGCCAGCTGTCTGAATTTTTTAAAAAAATAATAATCAAAATGATGATTTTACCCCTGTACCGCTAGTCTACAAACTTATATCGATAAGCCCTACACAACGGTACTTGACTTAAAAAAAATTTCTCACATAGTAAAAGTCAACTTTTAAGCCCACTTACTATTTGTAAAAGTCAAATTTCAGTCAAAATGAATTTTATTGCCCAATTCTAAATACCGGTCGTTACATATTAATAGTTCATTTGATATTGTATATGTGAAGGAAAATTGATATATATGCAACAATTAAATAATTATATATTTGCCAAAAATAAAAGAAAAGCTATCCACATAAGTTTTGCAACTTTCAAAGCCATTGATCTATATTCTGCCTCTAAACACAAATGAGAAACAGTTGGTTGTTTCTTGAAGCACCATGACACAGTTGGCACCAAGATAGATATAAAAACGAGTTGTACTATGATGAGCCATTGGACACCCAACCTAATCCGAATGTAAAAAGCATAAAGATTAGATAAGTTTTAGCTCAAGTAACAAAGACCAAAATGTTGTGTGCTTGATGATGAAGAAGAGTAGGATTATTAAAATGTTGACACACTTGGTTGACTATGAAGGTGATGTCCGGCCTTTGTAAACATCAAATTTTGTGGTGGCTTGTAATATTTACTTACTTTCGTATACAATACTTTTAGTCAAAGGCAACTCTGATCAAAGTCAACATATAGATGAGTGACTGTCATAGTTTTGATTGGTTTAAGTTGACTAAGACCAGCTTATTTGATTTTCTTTTAACTGTTTTTGCTAGTCAAAGTCAACCCTACCACATCATCATCTAGACTGGCTGAGGACTGATTGAGACTTTTCCTTTCTGTATACATGGCATATGTAAGAGGGGTTTAGGTTAAACCTGTGGAGTGCAATAGGGTTATTTGGAAACTAAGTTTGACTTGGTCAAATTTTGGTCAAAAAGTGGCCTACATATGTCACCTCATTAAAAATCCTAGGACCACCCTATTTAAGCTCATTTTCCAAAACACCAAGCCTATTTTTGAGCTAGGGCAGTTGGCCACCATTCTTAAGAGAGAGGGAGAGTATGTTTTTTGAAAGAGAAAGTAAGAGAAAGCAAGAGAAAGTGAGAGAAAGTCAACCATTTTCAAGGAAACACAAGGATTTCTTAACGAAAAAAGTAAGAAGGCAAGGAGTTTAAGGGGTCAGCCATTTAGATGCTTTAGATTTGGTGGTTTTGATGGTAGATCAAGATACTTTGGAGGAGTTTTGAGGAATTTCAAGCTAGGGTCCCTTACCCACGCTTGAATTGGCTGTGTTTAAAGGTTCAAAACATGTTTTGTTCTAGATCTAGCTAGTTCCTTTCCCCTTTCTTTGTTGTTGTGATTTTCACTTTTGAAATAATGTCTTTGGGTTGCTGTATGTTTTGTTTGTGTTGATGGAAGTATGGTTTGCTAGAAAAATGGTTTGATCTAGACTTGTGAATAACTAAGAAAGCTTGAGCTGTGATAATTTGGGAATTTTTTGAAAATTTATGAACTTTGGCTGGATACAAGTTCTGGTTATGTTGTCCAACATTTTTGGAAATTTTACTTTAATAAATTGGGTTTGTTATGAACCATTTGGCTTTTGAATCACTAAATTTTAAATTTTAATAAGTGAGATCCAAATTTTGAAAAATCACTGGTTAATTGAAAATTTCTGAAAAAATCCTGCATACTAACCCACGTTTTCTAAGTTTGAATGGTTTTTAATTTTCTTTATTTTTTAGTCACATTTTTCTCTTTTAATACAGTGAGTCATGGTCAGTTTGGCTTTGGAATTTTTCAAATCAGAGTTAAAATGAGGGTGTTATGAATTTTACAAGTTTGCTTATTTTTAAAAAAATCCTAGAACAAAACACTACACTTGCACCACGGGATTTCACTGTTTTGTTAAGATTATAATTTTTGTTATTTTTTTGGCATATTTTTCTCCTGTACTATGATAAGTCATGAACATATTGGTTTTAGAATCATGGAAATCTAAAATAGAGTGAGTTAGTTATGATTTTTATAATTTAATTGAGCATGCTAAAATCAGCTTGGTTAAATTAACATATTATAGTATTTACAATATTACTAGCATTAGAAGTTGGTACCTTTTTGCCAGCAATTAGTAAAGTAACATCTTGAGGTTTAATTAGGTTTAAATTTTGTTTAGATAAGTTTATAAAGTTATTTTACTATCTAATAAACATGTTATTTTCATTTACAAAGCTTTATATAGAAAGTCCATTTCTACTGATTAATTTCCTTCTTCTTTTATACTTTAACTTCTTATTCAAAGCTTGAGTTTGTTTCAATATATGATTTATACCTTTTTTTGGATTATATGTGATAAGGTGTGATATCTATCTCTAAATAAGTCTTACTAGAGTAGATACTGTTTATGAATGAGCGTTGACTTGGTTATTGAATGCTTTGGATTCTATATTTGCTTTAGATACTAAGATAATGCTTACTATTGCTAAAAAAATCATGAGCATTCATATGCATCGAAGTATGTAATAGAAGTTTTTGGTCTCTGTATAACTCAATCGATTTTTCTTAAGAAAATCATGTTTTTGAAAATTGTGTATTGAAGAGTCATGGCCATGCATACGTAGACATTTGTATATAATGAACAGAACTTATATGAATGTGTTATGTAAATCATTTAGTTGGATTTTCGTATACGTGCACATGCAAACGTATTGGTGTATGTGGTGGTTGTAACCCCAGCATTTGCATGACGTGGATGCAAACGGGTCTTTTCCTCCACTTACACCTTTTTCTCTAAACAATTAAGCGTAAAGGGTTTCCTTGAAAGCATGTCTGTGTGCTACTTTGAAAAATAACAGTTGCCGATGGGTAACTAGCTCCAACATGACTTAGAAGAGTTAGACTTTAACGTCATGATTTATCAAAAGTCCTACGAGTGTTTGTTTTCTAAATCATTGTATAAGAGCTGTGAAAGATCGATGTTTTGCGTATGATGTGTGATAAATTGAAAAATCAGTAATTGGAAAGGAATGACATTTTGTTAGCATAATGCATCACATTAGCATGTGCATGTTGGGAATCTACTGGTGATTTTTCACTCACTCTTACTAATTTTTCCTCTATTTAGGTAACTCCGAGAGCTTAACTTGCTTGTCTTGGCGGTGATGTGGCGGACTAGTGGATAGAGGTAGTAGTACAAATAACTTTCCGCAGTTTATTTCTTTTTGAACAATATAAACTCTAATTAACTAGACAATTTTTCTTTACTTGTGGGTCTTATGTGAAAAACCTTGTTTGTTTTAAATTTTATTATACTATGATTTTTCTTTTAACAATAATGGTTTGATTACGTCCTAAAGAGTAAAAAAAAAATTATTTGAATTTCAGTTTTGCCTAAAAAGAACTGCTCTTTGATAAATCATTTCACTTGCATATCGTTGTGACATTCCTTTAGTTGGGTCTCCAGACTTGGGGAAAGGGGTTGTTACATGGCTTCACAAGACTACAATAAGAGGAAACATCAATAGGATCAAGATCACTGGATGTAGGCTTCACTTTGGTGGACATAGGTGTGTATATAGGAGAACAACCCACATTCCAACATGTTCAAGCAAGTCCTTAACATAATTTGTTTGAGTTAAAGTACTGTATTCCAACTCCAAGGAAGTAGTAAAGAGCACCAAGATCTTTGACCACAAACTCAGTTACAAGCACAAAAATCAACTTTTGTACACGTGTTGCTCTAATGCCATTCAAAATTATATCATCAATATATTATTAAAAGCAATGTCAGAACGAAATTAGTATTATAAACAAAACAATAACGGATTGAATTTGATGCAAAAGAAACCAAGATGAAGCAAGAATTGAGACACAAAACCAAGATGAAGCAAGAATTGAGACACATACCTTGAACCACTACTACATATTTGGCCTTTGACAATGCCTAAAAAAAGTCATCTTAATACATCGACGACGCTTTTGCATGTATCGTAAAATTGACTGTCATCATAGATAAAGTGAATTAGTGACGGCTTTTTAATGTTATATCTTATATACCACAACACTTTTTACAGATAGTGATGTTAAATGTCACATGATTTGTATTGAATAATTATCATTAAAACATATGTAACAATGATAGTTTGTTTGAAAAGAGTCATCTTTCAAAACATTTATATTATAAAAAAATTAAAAATGCATATATTTATAATATTGAATTAATATCCATATGATATAATACAAAAACATGTATATATAATATATATCCTATTACATAATTTCAATAACTGTACAATATATATTCCACTACCAAACAAAATGCAGTTCTAATGTTGTATAATTCACGTGTCTTGTTCTACATATGCTTGTTGAAGAGCCCTCGCAAATGCTTTGAATGTTGCCTCAACAATATGGTGAGGATTCCTTCCAACAAGCTGCACTCAATGAAAATCTTCCAAACAATTAGTCACCACTAACATCAACGTTCAAGCTGTATTTTAATGTTTAAAGAATGTTACATTAGAAAGTAATAGGCAACGAAATCTCATAAGTAGCTGTATTTTATAGTTTTTGTATTTCACAAATGTAACTTAGTCTACCTCTTTGTGTTCTTCTTTCGTCTCTTCGCTTGCTTCTCTAAACTTATAAGTCCCTGTCTGACGATTGAAGATGATTTTTTTCAATCTTGAACCTTTGATGATTCAACAGTTAATGAAGTAGGCTCCTGTGTCACTGCCGAGGGTTTTTTAAATGCTGAGAACATTGAAAAGGGAGCAGGTTATAAAGCAGTACTGGGTGGCTGAACTGGCATTTCAGGAAGCCCTAAAAGTTTTTTTACCACAACATTTTTAAGCACTTAAAGATTCAAATACACAAATTAAAAACATAAAAGGGGAAGAGTAAAAATTATTTTTAAAAAGATCGCCATAGAGCTTTGAAATTAAAAGCCTTTCCTTGCACACAGTGACACGTAAAAAACCTCCCCCGATAAAGGAGAGGGGATTTAATTGCTCAAATATCATAAATGGTTTATAAACAAAACATCTAAAATCGCCTTTTATTATCACAATGTGCATCACTAAAAGAAAAGGGAGAAAGAAAACAAGGGAGGACAAAAGTGAACCAATGGCCAAATCATGATGATTTTTCAAAATTCTACACATAAAGAGGACAATGATTTGATAATCCCTCATGAGCTGCTAATAAGTAGCAAACATTGGCTATATGTGTAGCCTTGAACATCTCTTTGATGAGCACATAGCTGCATATGGATATTAAGAATGCAATGGTCACATAATGGCAACAAAAGAATTATAAATCCATACAACCAATCCACTTGGAAAGTCATTTAAATCACAATTCCTTCCTCCAATATCAACTCTTTATAAACAGATGTAAACAAGCTCATAAAGCAAACGATCCCCAAGCTACCAAAAACAACAAACTGACCTTTGGAAAACTCATCGTAAATAGAACAGTAATAGCAGCAAGGCCCCTCGAAACATTTTTCATGGTGCCAGGCATAGGATTTCCTTCTAATCCTTGCATATTGCACTGAGGAACATACGACATTAGAGAGCATAGGAATCAAAACTTTTTTAATTTATCATTATAAGTTTAAACTCGCTCAGGCTATTCTGGAAACAGAAGCTGAAAAATGTAAATGGACAAAGCAGAATAGCCTACCTCTACTGTGATTAGGAATGTCAATCCTATCAACACTGGAAGAATATTAAAATTATCTGGAGTTGTGAGATCAATAAACCAAGAGGCTCCACCAGTTTTGAAGTACGGAACTTTTTATGCCATGTTTGATATCTACCAGAGAAAAAATGCTATCAGAAATATGTCCATAATAGAAAAGAAGAATATATAGAATGGAAAGAGAATTATAATTGAAAATTATATAAGGAAGAAAAAAGGAAGCATAGTTAAATGTGAATCCATGCTAATGTATTTACATGATAATTAACATATATACTTTCCAAACTGGTAGCATAGATTATCTAGACTAGTTAGAATTACCCATGTATTGCCATAAAGCAGAATTAACCATTAACAATAATAGAAGTTTGACATGTTCAAAATTTATAGCAATCAACACAAAATTCCACTTCACTTCCCCAATGATAGCTTGCCAGACCAATACATCTCTAAAGAATTATATATAAAAACCTAAATAACCAACTAGTATAGAACTCTAGGTATCCGTTGAGATGCTCCATTAGAACAAATGGACTAATCTAAGGTGGGCACTGTAAATGTACCTTTTAGAGTTCAAAAAGCCAACAACAAGCGAGTCAAAGTGCCACAACTCACTGAAACTTTAAAGTTGCATAAAGCATACAGAAAAAAGCCAACCAACATTTTCGCTACATAGATTTTGGAATATCATGATCAAATCGACTAATTTCAACATTTTCACAGATTACATAGATGTTTCAAATATTAAATTAACTTTGAACCTTCAATTTCTACTCAATCTAACATCTCATAAGAACTTGACAACAATCGACATTGCCATTAAATAACTTGCAAGCTTGGACTGACCCATAAACCAATGATTTATAGCAAAGCAACAGTAATTCAGGGATAAGCACTGTTCACTTAACAAACAAAACATTGCAGAAATGTTATATGTGAAATTTATGAAATCAAATAGAACAAATGCATAATTCTACTCAAGAATTCCACTAGATATAACGGAAAAGTGAGAAATCAAAATAAAAACCATCCAGTAAAAGATACATATACAAAACCCTAGATCTGACTCGCATTACGAGATAAAGCAATTCGATGAGCAATTATTTAGCAAATGTACATTAAACCACACTAAGAACCTTTCGATCTGGAGTAATTTCAAGAAAAAATTCACAAAAAAAAATATAAAAAGAGCACAAAACCTACACAAATATCAAAGGAGATAAAGCAAGAGAAAGAAAACGGAGAAGAGGTAGCGGGACAAACTTGAATGCCACGCTTGAGGAAGTAAAGCTCCCAGCAAGCATTTTCGACCAAAATATGGCCATACCAATGTGAATCCATGCGAAAAAAAATCGGAGAAGAAGAAGAAGAATGATTTCATTCGATGGCGATGGCAACGGAGATTGATAAGTTGATTTAGGGATTTTGATTTGAGGATTTTGGGAGAGCGATTTGGGCATTTGAGGGAGACTGATTTGGGGATTTGGGTATCTTGAGGGAAAGAGTATGAAAGATTGCTTTTGATGGTGAGACTATCGATCGAGAGAGAGAGAGAGATTGGTAGGAAAATATTTTTGTGAAGAGGAAAGAGTAGAAAATTTTGGGAAAACTCAGAGACTACCGAGAGAGAGAGAGAGAGAGAGAGAGGTAGGGGAACTATGAGGGGGAAATAATAAGAGAAATTTTGGTGGAAAGAGAATCGATCATGCCCAATTACCCTATATTTTAAGTCTGTTTATTGAAAAAAGAAATTAAGAATAACGACGCTTTGTAAAAAAGTGTTGTCACAAAAATTGTTGTTAATAAAGCCAATGACAACACTTTTTTTTGTTACTGCATCATCGTTTCTAGGCCATTATATTTAAATCTGGTGCGTGTGTTCTTTAAACCACAACAACGATGCTTTTTTGAAAAACTGTCTTGGTATTATATGGCGTATTTTTTTAGGGGGTCGTGGAATGTCAAATATGTAGTAGTGAACAATGAACTATGTTCAGGGCCGTTCAACATTAAAAGAGGTCTTAGGTAAGAAAAAATAAATAAAACCTTAATTACATATAATTTTTTTATATAATTTTATTTATTTATTTTTATTTATATATTTTTTTTATTTTGTTATTTGAATTAATTTTAATAAATTTATTAAGAGCTTATTTTTTAGATTGAATTAACTTTTTAATTTTTCTTTTTTTTTTAATTTTTCATAGCCAGATTGATATTTTCTAGTAAATATTATAATAATTAAAATAAAAAATAACAAACAAACAGTAAATATTAAAATATATGTAAAGAAAATATAAAAGTTATAAAACAATAGAACTTGATTTTTTTATTGTAATAATCAAGTTTTGTAGAGCAAAAATTAAGAGAGATGCAGAGAGCAATCAGAAATTTTAAAACTTAAGAAAGAAAGATAGGCATTGGAGGGAACCAAGTACTTGATGATATTTGGTCGGATCATGTTGAGAAGAACCATCATTGAGCTAGTGTTTGTTAGATGTGGATGAAAATGTACTTCCTTAGTCTCATGCATATTGGTGTGCTTGAAGAGATTATGGATGTACTTTCGTTGAGATAAAAATAGCACAGTAGGTGACCGAATAGTTTCAACATCCAATAAGTAATGAAGTTTGGCAAGATCTTTAGGAGAGATCTGTTGAGAAAGTTGTGTAGGGAAGGAATGAATGGTAGATGGATAGTTGCCTGTAAGGATAATATTGTCCACATAGACAAGTACATGACACAAGAGCCTAAGGTGTATATGAAGAGAGATGCATCACTCTTAGAATTGACAAATCCATAATTTAGAAGTTCGAAGTGCATTGTACCATGCTCTAGGCACTTGGCCATAAATAGCTTTGTTTAGTTTGTACACGTGAGAAGGAGAATGAGAATCAACAAACCCCTAAGATTGTTGCATGTAAACACATTTAGAAAGGTTGCCTTGCAAGAAGTCGTTATTAACATCCAATTGATTTAATGTCCATCCACGAGTCACAGTAATGGTAAGCACAGTACGAATAGTGGCAGGTTTAACAACATGGCTAAAAGTTTCATTAAAATCAATTTCATGACATTGATGAAATCCTTTGACTACAAGACGGCTACCGAGCCATAGAACCATCTCGATTCCTCTTAATCCTATAGACCCATTATACCCAATAATATTTTATGTGGGAGAAGGAGGAACAAGGGACCACAAATTATTTTTTTGAAGACTAAGGTATTCTTCTTTCATGGCATCACGCTAATGGGAATGCTTCTTGGATTGGGTGAAGGAGATGGGTTCAATAGGTTCATGGGAAGAAATAGTGTTTGCTGTGAAAGAAAAAAATTTCTTAGGTTTTTGGATGTTGTATTAAGCATGTGTGATCATGCGTATTGGTTGAAGTGGCTGACAAAAGGAAAATGACATGCACTTGTCTTTAATCTGGGTAGGAGGGTGTCTAACACGACATGTAGAAGAAGATGAGGGTGAGGGTATGCATGTATTAGTGAGCTGGTAAATGAGCTTGGTGTCATGGTATTGGAGAGAAGGTGATGATGATAGTATGGACTCGTGGGTTGAGTAGATGGGTTAGGAATATGATATAGGGAAGATTGAGCCATTGGGTTTGTTTGTGTTTTGGTGGGCCTTGAAGAATCTAATGGATGAGATGAGGAGGAACTCCATACTTGCTGGGAATTTTAACAAGATGCAGTCCTTGGTGATGCAAAAGTAGGCACGGCAAGAGGAATCAAAGTATAAGTGGGTATTAGTGAAGGTGGTGTTGACTTAGATTCATGAATGAAATCATCATCATTATTTGTGGGAGATTCAAGCTGGTCTAAATGCATCCTTACAAACTATGATATATACTTAGAAAAAGTCTAGGAAAAGATTGACAAATCTGAGTGTTATATTATTTTGTAGGGAAAGACTTGTTCAAAAAAGGCAACATGCCGAGATACAAAAAGCTGGTTTGAGAAAATATCAAAACACGAAGAGGAGTGATGACTAAAAAAGAACCCAAGATAGATACATGGGCGCGAGTGAGGTTCAAGTTTATGGGTGTTATATGGTTGGAACCAGGGATAGCAAAGACAACCAAAAACCCAAAGACAAGTATATATAGGTTTCTCTTTAAACAGTTTATGGTAAGGTATGTCATGATTGAGAATGGATGTAGGCATGTGGTTAATAAGGTAGATTGCACTCTAAAAACATGAATCTGAAAGCGAAGAGGGACGACAACTTGGTGAAAGAGAGTGAAACCAGTTTCCATAATATGATGATGTTTACATTCAGTAGAACCAACATGATCAGTTATGTAGGGAGGGGAGATGCAGTGTTGAATTCCATTTTTGGCTAGGAGTTGTGACAGTGCTTGGTACTCACCACCACCATTAGTATAGATAATTTTTTATTTTTGTATGAAAATTTTCAAAGAATTTGAGTATATTAGATTTCAATTTTAGAAGATGGAGCCATATGTATTCTGTAAAATAGTCAATAAAAATAACATAGTATCTAAAATTTCCAAAAGCATGTAGAGGGGCAGGACCCCAAACATTGGAATAAACAATTTGAAATTATTCATCACACTTAACAGAAGAGTTTTTAAAAGACAATTTATGACTTTTATTACAAAGACAAGTTGTTGATAAAACAGAAACAGGAAATTTGTTACTGACAAGAATTTTTCTCTGAATTGAAGGTGATGGGTGACCAAGATGTTGATGCCATCGTTGTGAAGCTATCGCAACTGACATAGAAGGAATGATGGAGATCAATTTAGGATATGTGTTTGACGGTGTCATTCATACAGATTGTGCCTACTCCGGCCTTTTGACAAGGATGCCCTCGTACTCAAAATCCTTCATAAGAAAATAGTTAGAAAAAACTTCAATTGAACTATGATTTTGTTTGTGAAATTGGGAGACAGATATAAGGTTTTTCTTTATTAAGTGTGCACATAAAACATTGTCCAATGTAAATGAAGTAGTTGGAAAAGTGATAGAAAATGACACAACATGAGATATAGAGATACCCTTACCATTGCCAATGTTGTTAGAGTACATGGACAAGTTTTGGAGATCAGAAGTTATGTGATGGATGGCATCTGAGTCAAGAACCCAGTTGATGTATGGTTGACTTGTCTCTCCTTCAGCAAGGTGTGCTTGAGGATGTGAGTTGTAAATGGAAGGCTGACCACATGAACGATAAGTCTTTGCACCATGTCTAGGTTTGCCAAATAGTTGACAAACAATATGTAACTGCCCATGATTTCCCTAATGATGGTTTAAGTTCAACGAGGGTTAGTGGGATTGAAATTAAGAATTCATATCTCGCCCATCCATATGAGGGTTGCTTATTAGTCTGAGTTGACTGTGAATTTTGAACATTAATGTTGTTGTCTGGTCCGTAATTAGTGTTGTGGTATCCACCATGATTGCCTCTACAATTGCCATAACCACCATAACATTTTTTAGCCAATTATGTTGTGACCAGTACATCATCTTCCTTAGGTTTACCATAATTTCGAATCATCTCTTCGACAAGCAACTTATCATAAAGGTCTTTATAGGAGATGGGCGTGTCTTAAACTCAGACTGCAGCCATCAACTCTTTAAACTCATCACCGAGTCCATTTAATGTATACAACATGATTTGAGCATCATCTAGAGAATGCCCAATAAGTGTCAAGTCATCAACAAGACTTTTTACCTTGCTCATGTATGCTGCTATTGACTTTCCTTTCTTTTTGTTTGATATAAGAGAAGACATGATTGATAGCATTTGGGTGTTGGAACAGTTTATGAAGCTTGTTTCCAATTTATTCCAACCATTGGCAGAAGTGGTGCTACTGTTTATTGTCAGGCTAAGTGTATTGTGAATGGTGACTTGAATACCGAGAAGTATAAGTCGATCTTGACAAGTCTATAAAGTGTATCTAAGATCAGTTTATGGTGGACATGGAATAGTTCTATCCACAAAACCAAGAAGGCCATAACCAAACAGGAGATTTGTCATCTGAAATTTCCATGATGCATAGTTTGCACAATTTTTGGCTAGTTTGAATGGAATTTGAGAGGAAGTATTAAGATATACTAAACCACTAGTTGTAGGAAAAATGATTCCTTGTGTTGTGATGTTTGCAAGTGAGGAGATAATAGCTCGGTTAGAGGCTAAAGAAGTTGGTGTGGTAACGGAGGTTTGAGAATTTTCCATAGTTGATAGAAGAAGGGAAAGTTTGAAAAAAAAAAAAAAGGAACGATAGGGTCAAGACTTTATTTTGAATAGAGAGGGTTCTAATACCAAAATAGTGTTTGAGTAATATTTGTCTTATCTATATTGAAGGTTGTGATTACGCTATATCTATACACTTGTGTAAGGACCAATCCCACTATTCTAAGGTATATATTAGGGATGTGGTCAATGCAAAATGAAACCAATACTACAATCAACATTACAATTAGAGACGAATGTGACACAATCCCAACGTACACATGCAACTGTCCTAACATTCATATCCTTGTGGTCTTTCAGTTGTCTATGTCTGTTCTGAAAGGAATGACGTCACAATATGTTAAAGTCATGTTGATGAGGCATCGCTTTTGACTTCAATATAGACTAGAACGTGAATGAAAGGTATAGAAATCTCGTTCTTACACCTAAGATTCATTGCTAGTGTTGGGGTTGAGCTAGAATGGAATCATCATGGATGACCTTCGACATACTCATGTTCTTTTTGCATGGGGTTTAGTCTGATTGATGGTATAACGGTTCGCTTTTGATAAGTCATACCTACTACATGAGGATATGTGCACAATTCCCTGGCCAAGTTGTTTATCTCACTTGTTATTTGCTCAAACATGCTCTCAAACTAAGCTGTTGGGATAGATTAAGATGCAGTAGTGGTGGTTATAGTTGCCCGTTTCTTTGGTGGTTGATTTTTTATCAGAAGATCTTGTAAAACCTCAGTAGTATGAGTAAGCAATATTAGGTGTTTTCCTTCACGGCCTTCTCCTACCTTTCTTCTTACCCCTTAGACAGAAGTTTCCACCCTTCCCATATGTGGATCTCTAAAGGGTTGAACAGGAATTGTAGACAATTGTGCTAAAGAAAACAAATGTACTCGTGGATGGCGAGGCATTATTTGAAAACAAGTTCATAGACTTGCAAGATATGTGCTTGTAAAAAGGGAAAATAATCTCAAAGTGAGAAGATTATTTCAATATTCCCCCCAAATTTTTCAAAATTTACAATTACCAAATAGAACCCTTTATACACAAAAATATGAGTTTCTCAACAATGTACTCTTAAATCCTAAATAAAATCAAAGGACCCATGGATTTAGGTAAAGGTAACATCCAACAAATATTAAGAAAATAGAGAAATGGCTTAAAGAAGTAAAAAATAGGGCTTCTGTATTCAAGATTGGCGGACGGTGCCAGATGTTATGGTCAATTGTTTGTTAATACCTCAGCATTGTTGACCTAGTCCTTAGATAATTAAAGGTTTCGATGGTGATTGGGGTTTATTAATGTTTAGGGTAAATCTTTGTTTACTCTTCCTTTCAAATCCTATAAAAATCAATAAAAAGGGTTCACCAAAGGAGGTCCAATGAACACCCTTCGATGCCCAATCATCTTTTATGGCATGGGTCATTTTGGATTGTATTTTAGAATAATCAAATAAAAGTTGAAGGTTGCAGGAAAAAATAAAGGAAGAAGGAGGGAGGAGGGAGGCGGAGAAGTCTGCTTTTTCTTTACCCACTTGTCCCCTTTATTTCCCCTCTCATATCCTTTTTTACCTGTTTCTCCCCACTATTTGTTGGGCGTCCTAATCTTTGTCACTTATCCCACCTTAAAGGTTGCTTTTTATTCTTATCTTCCAAGAAATACTATGGTCCTCGTCTTGCTATGTGGGCAAGGCACTTCCACAACACTTTATCATGTGCCTTTGGAAAAGTGGCCTTTTAATAGTTACAAATGATTTTTTTTGTCTCTCCTATAGTTGGCCTTCAAGCCAAAGAGAATCTAAGCTGACCCTTATATAGGCTAACGATGAAATTACCCTTAACAAAATCTAAAATAATATTGTATATGTGGGATGATACCCGATATGCAACAAGTAATTAATTATCTATTTGCCAAAAAAAAAATGCGCAAGTTACTAATTACCAAGCATTTGCTTAGTGATATTAATAATAAATCTGCATTACTTTTTTCTCTACCCTAAAATTCAATATGGAAACACATTTTCTATGCTCCAACTAGAAGCACCATACTATGAATGTCACAAAGTCTCATATCAGCCATAGATAAAGACTATAAGTAAGTTAAAGACTATAAAAGGATACATTCGGCTAACGATGTGTTATATAATGGTGTCATAGCATTATGTTAAAATTTAAAAGAAAATATATTGAGGACTAGCGATACAATAATAATTAGAATTTCATAGACGAAATAACCAAAATACCCTTGAAATTTTTACAAATTTCCAAAATACTCTTTATATGTGAAAAGACCAAAATGTCTCTTACATGTAACAATTTAACATAACTTCCCCATGCATTGTCGTCCCCTATATACATCACAATCCATCAATTTTTCCACCAAATCAACAAATTAACAAAGCCTAATGTCAATTCCATCATTCAATTCCAACAATTCAAGCATTAAACCATCAAAATCATGCTTTAAACACCAATTCCTTAAAACCCTAAACCTTTATTAATTGGAGATTTTTTCATATGCTAAATACACATCAAATTAAGCACAACCAATCATCAAATGAACAATGCCAAGCATGAATCCATCAATTAATCAAGTAAAAACACACATTTACAAGAAAAGTTCAAAATAAATAGTTGCCTACCTCTCTTCCAAGCAAGAAAGCACTCCTTCCAAGCCTTAAAAATCACCACAAAGCATGTCAATGAACTCCCCTTGATAGCTGGCAACTAACCCTTGAATTTCCCTTGAAAATTCTTTAAAATTTGTAATTTTTCTCACTTTCTCTCTCAAGAATGAAAATGGAAGCAAAATGAATTGAAATGGTGAAGGACGGTTAGTTAACACTAGCAAAATGCTAATTGATAACTTTAAAATAATAATAAAATAAAATAAAAAAGTAAAAAGATATTTATAAAAATATTAAAATAATGAATAGTAAAAGTCAAACCTAATCAAACTTGGTTAAACTTTGACAAAGAGTAAAATGGGTAGAAAAAGTCTCTCGACTCCTCATAGGGTACTCTCGGCCCTCATAAAATGCCCCGGGAATTCAGAAACTGGTTGTTTTGGAGAAAAAGGTGAAATCGCGATTAAACCGAAAAACGCATCCGAAAATCGACAATTTCAGAAATAATAACTTGGTTATTACAAATACTATCATTTCTTTTTCTTTTCTTTTTGTTTGTATTAAACTTATTCTTTCTTTTCTCTCTCTTCACATCAATGTCTTTCTTTGGTTTACATTTCTTTCTCTTTTTCTTTTGATAAAATCGTGTTTGCATTCAATTAATTAGAAATGCAAAGCAAAAAAGAAAAGCCTAAAAACAAAGGCTTAGAAACGTATAGTAAGTAGATCACGTTGTAACTTGTCCAAAATGTCAAGGGGAGATTCTCATGGAAAATTCATTAGCAAATAAATAATGATTAAAACGTAAAGAAAATCTAACAACTAAGTTAGCAACTGAATTCATTCGAATTTCTGGAATTCTAGACCAACAAACATGTTGAAAAAGATAAATATCTTATGATAGCAAGCAAATCAAAATGACTATCCCATCCTAAAAGTTCATCTCACTCTGGACCTCCTTAACCACTTCCTTAGCGTCACAAGCACAATTGAGTTTAGTCCAAGCACCCTTGTCTACTTTAACTCTATTAATAATATAGTTTCACATTATAGTATTTATAGGAAAGTAAGTACTCAAGGCAAGGATGGACTCAAACCCACCCAACCCAAATGAAGAAATAAAATTTAGTACTACTACCAGTAATATCTTTTCATATATATATATACATATATATAAGGTGGATAATATATGTTATAAATGCATTATATTTAAATTAGATAACCATTGTGGCACTATCCATTAATTGTTTAAGTTAGATGTTAAATAGTGCAATAGTAACCATCTAACATAATTTCTTAAGTATAGTTTAAACATTAAGTTAAATGTTATGAGCTTGAAAGAACGCATTGGAGGAATGTGTCGCATTAAACATAGGAGCGCATTATAAGCTCATAGAATCAAATTGTAACCTCGTAGGAACACATTTGAAATATGTAAGAAATTGTTAGAAATCTATAGAAATGCTTTTGAAGTCCATAGGAATGTGTTGAAAGTTTGTAGAAAGTATTGTAAACCTGTGGAAACATGTTAGAATCCTTTAGAAGTACATTGGATGCCCATAAGAGTGCATTGGAAGGCCTTAGGGACGCATTAGTAGCCTATAGAATTGCATACACATTGTAAACCAATAGAAACATCCTGGAAGCTTATAGGAATGCGTTGATTATAGCTAGTATGAACATATTGGAAGCCCATATGAATGCGTTGTAAGTCTCTAGGAATGCATTGGAATCATATAGAATAAGTTAGTAGCCCGTAGGATAAAAGCTTATAGGAATGTATTACAAGCCATAAGAATGTGTTGAAAACCAGTAAAAACGCGTTAAAAGTAAGTTAATTTATTGCCTATTAAAAAAGATATATAAATAAAAAGCTTAAAAATATGTTTAAAGATAATATTAGCCATTAACTGTTAAATCTAATAGGAACAACTTAATAGATGGTGAGTTCTTTATAGTTTTAGAAGACCATTGTGAGAGAGTATAATTAGGAAAAACTTAAGAGAGTTTTATAATATTTGCCTAAAAATATTTGTTCAAAGATAATATTACCCCTGAGTGTTAAATCTTATGCAAATGAGTTAACTGAATGTTAGCTTTTAGTAGTTTTAGAAAATCAATATAAGAAAATATAATTAGTGTAAATCTGAGGGGTTTTTTCATGATATTTTACCTAGGTAAATTAATATATGGACTAATTTAATTTTGAATTAGTTGGTCTACCTCTTTTTTATGAAATTAATTGTGAAAAATCAGTTCAGAAACTCATTTACTAGAAGAAGTGTTCGATAAGGTTCTTAGTGAAAAAAGGGAAGAAGGAAGAATATTATAACCATTGTTGAAAATATCGAAATTATTCACGATATTTTGTTAAATTTCAGTATTTTTAATATGGAGAAATAATCTTTGACTTGAAATAAAAATGGTTATAATTTTTTATACTTTCCGTAAAAATTTTTTATATTTTTTCAATATTTTCGCGATATTTTCATCAAAATTTTCATATTTTTCACAAAAAATTCTAAAATATCTATGATAATTTCCATAAAAATTTTAAAAAATATTCATTAATTTTTTTTATAAAATTTTAAAAATATTATTGATTTTTACAAAATATATAATATATAATATTTACTACAAATCTTTGGATAAATCAGGATTGGAGATGAATATAACTCTTATTTAATTGATGCTTATAAAATGTCAGCAAGTAATAATTCATTGATACATTCTCAAGTCCACTCATCAGGAAGCAACAGTTATGCATAGAGTCAACCAATGTTATATCCACATCACGATAATCAGCAACAATTACATATAATATAATATCCACATAATTGTCATATTAACAATTACATGCAAAACTATCAAAGAAATGTGTCCTTTGATTAATATTTCTCTCAAGACATTCCTAAAAATGAAAATGCAAAAGAAAGTAAATATTTTCAAGCACTAAGATTTTCTATGTGGCATTAAGTCATATTTAAATAATTATATACTTGTATTATTATTCTAATTAATAAAAAATTCAGTATAAAAAAAAAGTGTTTTTGTTATGTTGAAGGTCTCTTAATTATGAAAAATGTGATTTACACTCAATATTTTTTTTATATAGTTAAATTGATAAAGTAGTTAATAAATAAGCATATCTAGAAATTTCATTAAAATTTTCTATATTTTCTTGTCAATTTACATCATTTCTTTTGAAATTTTATCAATATCAATATTTTGTCAATATTTCACCGATATTTATATATTTTGTACTTTCAATATTTCAAACGCTACTGATATTTTAAACATTGGTTCTAACTTGTGGCTTTCAAATGACATCATTTTATTTAGTACAAATAATATATTAGTACATTTAAGTATAATGTCACTGTTTTGGTTATAAGCAAACATAACCGTAAGTTTGCTTTTCATTGGTCCATGTTAGCTTCAACAACAAATGGCCTTGTAATAGTTTTATAGTCTTCGTCCTGTTCTCTTTTCATTAAGGCAGTGGATGTGTTTAAAAAAAAAAAGCAACGTGAAGGTTGCAGAGAGGGTTTTTCCCTAGTTTTTCAAGTTTGTTGTTATTTTTTCTCCTCTTAGGGTGTGATTATTGTGTGTAATTACAAAGAGAGAGGTGTAAGGAAATTATGTAATGAGCTTTAAAGGTTTTAGAGCAATTTTACATGGGAAAGTTTTTTAATCGCCACTGTTATTAGCTTGAAGCTCTAGAAACATTCACTTAGTTATAGTGCAGAGACTCCATTATACTAGAGCCAAGAGGATGTAGGCTAATTTTAGTCGAACATCTATAAAGTTCTGCGTCTCTTATTTTTTCCCCTTTTGTTTTTTAATTTCAAACTGGGCTAATTGGGTCTGTGTGATTCAAGAATTTATGCTAGTGGTATTAGAGCTTGGCTAGGTGTTCTGTTTGTATTTAGAATTCAATCTTTCTTTGAATTCTTGAGAGTGTTTTGTGTGAGATCATCATCAAGCAATGGTAACCAAGATTGAATTGGAGGTCTTCAAAGGCAAGCCTAACTTCCTACCGTGAAAGAAGAAGATGAAGGTTATACTCATCAAATAGAAAGTTGGAAAACATTTGATAAGACCTATCCAACTGTGTAAATAGAGGAGAAGAAGAAAGAAGTTGATGTTTCTATGCTTAGAGATAAATTTGACTAGATACTTGACTCTGGATGTACCCTTCATATATGTCCAAATAAGAGTTGGTTTCACTCTTATAGCAAAACTGATAGGGTCAAGTTTTGCTGAGAAATAATATGTCATATCAGGTTGTTGGAATTTGTAGTATTCAAGTCAAATTAGATGATGGTACTGAGAGAACCTTGAGTTATGTGAAACATTTTCTAAAATTTTAAAGGAATTTGATCTTTCTTAGCATGCTAGATGAAGCATGCTATGTATGCAAAATTGAATATCGTAGAATGAAGATAACAAGAGGGTCTTATGTGGCAATAAAAGGTGTAAAGAAGAATGGCTTGTATCTGTTATTTGGTAAAACTATAACTTATTCAATTGTTGTGGTTAACTCCAGTAAATTTGTTATTGATTGAACAAATATTTGGCATAAAAGATTATGACACATTAGTGAAAAAAGTTTGTATTATTTGAATAAATCCAATGTGTTTGGTAAAAATGTGGTTAGCAATCTTGAATTTTGTGAAAATTACGTACTTGGTAAATAACATAGATGGAGCTTTAGATTAAGTAATTATAGATCAAAAGTTAATCTTGATTATATTCATTCTGATTTGTGGGGGCTTGCAAAGGTCCAAACTCAATGTAAAAATAAATATGTTTTATCTATAATAGATTATTATTCAAGAAAGGTTTGGAATTTTTTGTTAAAACATAAAAATGATGATTTTACAAAATTCAAAGAGTGGAAACAATTAGTTAAGACTAGATCAATAAAAAAGTTAAAGCTTTGAGGACAAATAATGCCTTGGAGTTTAGTAAAACTCGTAGCGTACTTAGGCATGTGATTGTTAAATATGCCCGACAGTAAAAGGGAATAGTTGAGAGGGTTAACAAAACCTTCTTTGATAAAGTTAGGTGCATGTTAGTGTCCTCAAGTTTACCAAATTTATTTTAGGGAGAAGTTCTTATGACCACACCTCACTAAATAAATCTTTCACCCTCAACTGTCATAGATTTTAAAATGTATGAAGAGATTTGAACTGGTAAGATACCATATTATAACGGCCTTAGAGAGCTTAGATATGCTGCTTATGTAGATCAATCTGAAGGAAGCTTGAACTTAAATCTAAGAAATTTGTTTTATTAGTGTGAAATGCTATATGTTATGACTCAATGAAGACAAAAGTTAAGGAGTCATAATAAGTAGGGATGTTATATTTGATGAAACACATATGCCTTGTAGTGTGTTGAGTGATGTAGGTACAAATGAAAAAAGTGATGTGATTATAAGGAATCATGAACTTCCAATTGAGGTGGAGCGTAGTGAGAATAAAGCTGAGTTAGGTAGTCATGAGTGTGAGATTCTTATTGAGACAAATCAAGGTCAAACCACTTTAGTTGCATCTGATGTGGATGAAGATGATCAACAACAATCAGCTCCAAGAAACAATCAGAGAATCATTGTATCACCTAGTACACAATTGACTTTAGATAGAGTAGAGAGGATGAGAATGCCAAATCTCAAGTATATGCTGCTGATGTTTCTACATATTGTAATAACTCATTCGTTAAAAATGCTTGAAGAAATTATTTTTCTTGTAGGGTTGTCTGAAGTTTGGCTTTTTATACAGTTAATGGATCCCAAATATGACTTCTTTCCATGTCTAATTTTTTATTTTTACTTTGATATCATTATGTAAAGCTAATTGATACGAGTTCGTAGCCTAGTAGCACGTCTAAATCAGAGTTACGGTGTATGAGATATTATTAATGAAAGGCAGTAGCAAAATCGAAATTTTTTTCAACTTTCAAAATATCCAGGTTTCTCATTTTTTTTTTCTTTTCCTTTTCATTTCTTTCTTCTTCCTCCAACCAACTGACTTTTCTTCTTCACCGACCATGGCCCTCTCTCTCTCTATTTCTCTCTCTCTCATGCACATAGCTCATGAACGAAGAACCACCACCACATCTCAACACGTTGTCATCGACCATGCCAAAATGACAGCTTGACCCACCCCACCCCCATCGATCCACCTTTGGCCGAAATAACTTTAGTAATGCCATAAAACATTAAAAACCATTCACTTTTTTTCTCCTCCTTTCACTAAATTTTGAGAAGTTTTCCAACGAAAGGTTGGACCTTTCCTATTATTTTCGACCCCTTGAACATAATTATGACCTCATTTTAGCTTGCATCTATCATGATTGAGTTGTACATGAAAACCCCCTTAACGCAGCCATTTTCCAACAAAATTCAAGCCACCACAATTGTTCTTCAATCAAATTGACAGTAGATTCTTAATCCTTGTCTCGTAAGTTTTAATTTGGTATATAATATGATAATTTTGGTTGAGAAATGTGAAAAGCCCCAATTTAAGAGTTTTGGATATTATGTTTAATTTTTGTTAATTTGGTGTTCATAGAGATACAATCGGTGAATAGATTAATATTTTTATCTTTAAATATATTTATATTTATTTTATTTCAAAATTTATCATAAGTTGAATTTATATTGCAAGTCTATAGTTTAAATATATAAATATATATATTTTCCTTTGGAAAATAAAAGTGATATTGATTATTTGATTTTGTAGCCTACATGTAGAATTTTAATTTAAGGGAATGTTTTTGGAATAATTTGATTATCAAATATGATTTTGAGAAAACTTTATTGATTTCATTTCGTATTGATAATGCTGTTGTGGAGGGATTATATATTAATAAGATCTTAGGAAATTATATCTCTCCGATGAGGATGTCATCATCAATATGACACAGTTATTGGTATGGATGATATATATTTTGTCCCCCTACATGGTCATGAGAGACATGAGGCATGACAATGATTGATATATGTTCCATCCCCCTCATTTGTATATGTGTGACACGAGGTTGGATGATAATTCTCCTCTGCTACGCCTTAGGACGCTAAGGGTAGTATGATGTAGGTCCCCCCTTCCTATGTGCCTAAGGGTTAATAACTTGGAATACATTAACCGGCAGATGCAGGGTTTAGGTATATGTACAATTATATATATATATATATATATATATATATATATATATATATATATGTGAGCATGTTTTAAATAGTATCGTCGAATATTATTTAGATTTTCAATTATATTTTGTGTTATACAAATAATTATTCTATGAGAATTTATTTAGTTTTTAAGTTATATTTTTATGATGTAACATTTATATATTATTTCATGATTTTAAAGGATTTTCAAAGAATAATTAAAGTGTTTCATTTTATGTTTTACCACTGATCCACTCATTGAACGTGTCTCTCAGAATTATATTTTTAAATGCATTTTCTTAGGTTTCAACTAATTTTATTGACTTCCTTCCATTATTAAATAGAGTATAACTTATTTTCTTTATCATGAAACCCTAATTAATTTGACGAATATGCATAACTAAATTTATATATAATAATTTACTTATACTCCTATGGATTGTAATTATATTTGTTGTGAAATCTCCAATATCATTTATTGTGGCTACTGGCCATATTGAAATTGCATTTTTATGCAGAAAAAAAACACCAAGTGGGAAGTATGAATGCGTTAATATTGTATATATATATATATATATATATATATTTTCTCTTCATGTTTTGGCAGTAGTTGTAATTCCCCATTTATAAAATTTGGTTGGATTATATTTATTTTGGTTTGGACTAATTGAGGGTTTCTTTGATGAATTGGGTACATTTTGTTTTTGTATATCTTTGACTGTGATTAATCTCTAAGCTTGTTTAAGTGATTTGATGTGTGCATGTATTAGTACCATCCCTTGTCCCTTTTTATAATGTAGTACCAAGCTAATATTTTTAATTGTTTTGTTAATTAAGTTTGGTAGGTTATATATAATTACTCATAGAACTTGTGAATTACTAGCTTTTAGTTTAAATTGATAATTGAGAGGGATAGGCTACTTAAAAGAACACTAACTAGTAATTTCATCTTTGAGCCTATTTAAGTAATTTTTTATTCTTCTTTAGGTGCCTCCACATACTTACGCTTAAAAATGTATTTTTCAATTTCATGTATTTGTACAACTTTTTATTTTATACATGTTTATATATATATATATATATATTTGTACGACTTTTTATTTTATACATGTTTATATATATATATATATATATTCCCATATACTCTAATCATTAATTATAACTTGCACAAGTAATTATGTAGAAATCTACAATTTTGAAATTCCTTTGCATTTGATTGTTTCTCTGAATGTCATAAGGTTGTTCTCCATATTTGGATGGGTTCCTTGCTTTTACAATATATTTTGACTTTTGATAGATAAGAATATGTTTAAGCATAGTAACTACACTGCAGTGTGGACAACAAGAACTCTTGGCTTTGATCAGATTTCAATTAACTAGCAACTATTATAGATATTAAATACCTATTTGTAACTCCCAATACATTACATTTGTAATTCCTAGGTTATTACAATTTGATTACCTATGTAATTGATTCTTTTTAATGTAGTTTATGGCCTACATATAGAAGCTTGGAGATCTATGAAAGATGCATAAAAAGAGAATAGCAAATTAAATTTCTATTATTTTGTTCTCTCAAAGTATTTTTACTTTAGTACTTACATAGTATTTTTACCCTTAGTTACTAATTTCATAACAGTACAAACTTTTATAAATTGGATGCTCTATCTGGTATTGTTCATGCCATTAATGACTATTTGGTATTTGTGATTATATTCTAGTATGAGAATCTCAAATTATGGACACCACTAAACCTCCTTTTTGTGCATATGTGCATGTGCCTGTTTTCATATAGACAACAATGCCTTATGATGCACCAATTAATCCTTTTGTTTCTTTTTTTTTTTTCTAATAAAGAACAATAATGTGTTATTGCATAGTTTTTTACATATGTACATGTGTATGTATATATTTACTTTTTAAATTTTTTGTAAATGTTGTAGATAATATTATTGGTGAGCAAGATATTATCAAATGATGGTGTGTAATTGTACAATTTTTGTGACAAATACTTATTACAGGTGATCTAGTGGATAGAGATTTATATAATGGCATTGCTACATATGTTAGCTTGGAAGCCAATTTTTGGCTTAAAGTTTTCATAAAAGTGTAAATTCTGTATTTGAGTCGAGTTATGCAGAGATTGTTAGTCATTTTATTGGTGTTGTTTTTAACATTTAATGAGGTGTAGTACAATTTGGTAAAAGAGAAAAGCTACATAGGAATCTAAACTGTAAATGGGAGCCTTGTATTGATATCTCTTCCCATACTAAGGTATGAATTTCAAAGTCAAAATTTTTTTAAAAGAGGGGTAGATTGTAATAACTCATCCCTTGAAAATGCCTGAAGAAATTATTTTATTTGTAGGGTTGACTGAAATTTGGCTTTTTATATAGTTAATGGCTCCTAAAGTTGACTTCTTACCATGTGTAATTTTTTATTTTAACTTTAGTACCATTGAGTAAAGCTCATCAATACGAGTTCGTAGTCTAGCGGCACGTCTAAATCGGAGTTATGGTATATGAGATATGGTTAATAAAGCGTAGTGGCAAAATTATGATTTTTTCTGACTTTCAAAAATATCAAGATTTTTCATTTTTTTCCTTTTTTTTTTCTTTGTTCTTCCTCCCACCAACTGATTTTTCTTCTCTCTCATGCACATAGTTCACGGACGGAGGACAACCTCCACACATCACCATCAATTGTCACCAACCATATCAAAATGACTGCTTGACCCACCCCACCCCTGTCGGTCCTTTTTTAGCTGAAATATTGCTAGTAGCTGTCGAAAAACACTGAAAATCATCCACTTTTTCTCTCTTCCTTTCACCGAATTTGGGGAAGTTTTCCCATGAAAGGTTGGACCTTTCTTGTAGGACTTTACCTAGGATGAGTCTCATCTCGAGGAAATTCTATTAAAATTTCTATATAAATTTTTGGCAAAACCTCTCACAAAACTTGGACTAACCTATTTGTACCTACATATAAAATCTCATTTTCAATTACATGTCTAGTAACCACAGCAAATGTCACTAGATTTTCCGCAACAGAATAATTTTTAAATGAAACATATTCTCAATAAAAAATATCAAACTCAACACAATATCGAAGTGGTACCAACTTCGATTATTTTCAAAGTAATATACAAGTTTTCAAAGTAAATAAAATACATTAACTTAATTAAAAATAAAAAGAAAGCAACAATACGTTTACAACAAAAAAGAGAGAACTCAAAGGATGAGGTGGGGATGTAAGTGATGCTAAGGCGTGAAAGTCCAACCACAGTCAACTGAGTTTCTACAGGTAGTCTTAAAAAAATGAAATAATAATTAATAAGACTAGCTCAGTGAATGGATTCATAAAACAATATTAATAAATTAATAATAATAATAATAATAATAACCATAATATTAATATCATTAATAGTAAAGGAAAGTGAACATTTTACACCAGTTTACACCACAAACAAAAAACTATGTACGCCAATTTATTTATCCAAAATCACAAGGGAGGGAGAATCCGTCATACTACTCTTGTTGTCCCAAGGCATAGCAGAGATGGGTGGGGAGGGGGGAACTGTCATACTACCCTTAGCGTCCCAAGGCATAGCAGATATGGATCACATACCGTACACATTTTACGCGTGAATAAAATTATTATATATCTCATATATAAATCAACAACTGTATCCGGGTGACATATAACGTACATATCAGAAATCAGTAAAATCCATCATCAGTTCCAAATGAAAATCAAATTTACCATTTTAGTAGTGGAATTATATCAAAATACCCATTTGAAATTTCAATAATCCAATAAATAATTATAATTAAAATATAGGAAAAATATTTACTTCCTACAAATAATTTTAATTCCAAATGTCATAATAAAATAAAACTTCTTATTCAAATTTTTTTATAGAAAAATGAATTTGAATTCAATTTAAACAGAATCCACTCAAAGATGAGATCACTACTGATCGTCTGACACGTCCAATCTCATGTCCGTACGAGCTACAAATCCTTTTACTTGGTCGGAAAGTGCTCAATTTGGCCAAAAAGTAACCGAAAATGGAGGGTTCAAGAGGATTTTATGATTTCAGAAAATAGCAAATCGAAGAGTGATGGATGTAGGCGGTCCTGGTGGTCAGCAGGATCTAGTTATCTAGCAGTAGGCGGTCTTGATGGTGGCGTAGTGAGTTCTAGTGACCAGTTGTAGAGGCGTGGCAATGGTTTCTCCAGCGATCTAAGCAAAACAAAAAAGGAAAGAAACGTAAGAGAGAGAAAGAGAGAGGAGAGAGAGAGGGGTCTGTAGAAAATGATAGGCAAAAGGGAAAAAAGGAAAAAAAAAAAAAGAAGGAAGAAAAGAAAAGGGCCGACTGGTCCAACTTTTAAAAATTTTGTCAAAATTACCGTCTATCTACAAACTCATATTGATAAGCCATACATAATGTCACCAAAGTCAAAATAAAATTTCTCAAATAGAAAAAAAGTCAACTTTCGAGACCACTTAATATACCTAAAAGTCAAACTTCAGTCAAAAATAATTTTTATTGCACAATTGAGTATCGATCATTACAATCTACTCCCGTTAAAAACATTCTTCCATAAAATTCATACCTTAGTACTAAAAAAGATACGGATACTGAGCTCACATTTGGTGCTCGGGTTCCCATGTGGCTTCCTCTATAGCATGGTTTCTCCATAAGACTTTCACAAGTTGAATAGTCTTATTACAAAGAACTTAATCTTTGCAATCAAGCATCTGACCAGTTGCTTTTCATACATCAAATAATCCTCTATTTCAATCGTCGAAGCTTTTAAAATGTGAAAAAGATCAGGAATGTACTTGCACAACCTGGATACATCGAATACATTGTGTATTCAAGAAACGTCCATTGGTAATGCAATTCGATAAGCTACTGGACCAAACTTCTCAACTATCTCATAGGGACCAATAAATTTGGTACTTGTTTTCCTTTTTTTCCAAATCGTACTACACCTTTGCAAGGCAACAACTTTAAGAATACCCAATCACCCACATGAAGCTCAAGATCTTTCCTTCGATTGTCTGCATAACTTTTCTGTCTATTTTGAGCTGCCTTCAATTTACTACAGATTGTTTTAACTTTTTTTGTAGTCATCTAAAAAAATTCGGGTGCTATAAGCTTTCTTTCACCAACATCATCCCAATATAAATGAGTTATACACTGTCTCTCATATAATGTCTCAAATGGTATCATAGCAATACTTGAATGATAACTATTATTATAGGTGAACTCTATTGATGGTAGATGAGAGTCTCAATCATCTTTAAATTGCAAAACACATAAAACCGTTCACTTTTTCTCTCTCCTTTCATAAAATTTTGGAAAGTTTTTTGACAAAAGGTTAGACCTTACCTACTATTTTTGACTCTGAACATAATTATGACCTCGTTTTAGTTTAACTCTATCTTAATTGAGTTGTACATGAAAAACCCCTTTAGGCTGTCACTTTCTGGCCAAATTTCAGTCACCATAACTAGGATCTGGTCAAATAAAAGATAGATTCTTAATCTTTATCTCATGAGCTTCGATTTGGTATATAATATGATAATTTTGGTTAAGAAATGTGAAAAACCCTAATTTGAGAGTTTAGGATATTATGTTTAATTTTTGTTAATTTGGTGTTCATAAAGATACAATCAGTGAGTGGATTATATTTTTATCTTTACATATATTTATATTTATTTTATTTCTAAATTTATCATAACTTGAATTTATATTGCAAGTCTATAGTTTAAAATATATATATATATATATATATACATATATTTTCCTTTGGAAAGTAAAAGTGAAATAGATTATTTCATTTTATGTCTTGCATGTACAATTTTAAATTAAGGAAATATTTTTGGAATAATTGGATTATCAAATATGGTTCTGAGAAAATTGTATTGATTTCATTTCGTATTGATGAGGCTATTGTGAAAGCCATCAATTTGGCAAAGTTATTGGTATGGATGATATGTGTTTCGTTCCCCTGCAAGGTCATGAGGCTGGACGATAGTTAATATGTGTTTCTTCCCCCTTGTTTGTATATGCATGACACGAGATTGGATAATGATCCCCCTATGCTACACCTTGGGATGCCAAAGATGACGTAGGTCTCCTCTTCCCCTGTGCCGAAGGGTTGATAACTTAGCATACCTAGACTTACAGATGCACGGTTTAGGTATATGTACAATTATATGTGAGCATGTTTAAAATAGTATCATGGAATATTATTCAGATTTTCAATTATATTATGAGTTATGCAAATAATTACTCTATGGTGATTTATTTGTTTTTAAGTTATATTTTTATGATGTAACATATTTATATTATTTCACGATTTCAAAGGTTTTTCAAAGAATAACTTAAGTGTTTTACTTTATATTTTACTACTAATCCTGTAATAACCAAGTTTTATTTATGAAATTTTCGACTTCTGGTCACGTTTTAGGTTTGGTCGCTACAAGACCATTTTCACTGAATTTAGCAGTTTTTGAGTTTTTTGGGCTTCTTATGACGCTTGAGTGTACATAGTGAGGGGGTCGAGAGACTTTTTCTTTCCATTTTATCCTTGATCAAAAGTTGACTTTTATTGACTTTGTTTGAATTTTACTATTTGAATATTTTATTACTTTAATTAAATATCTTACTTTTACCTTATTTTATATTGTTTTAATTGATATTTTGGGGATATTTTTCTACAGTTAGTCAACCACCTCTTGCTTGTTCTTCATTTGGTTTTGCTTCCATAGTTTTCTAGTGAGAGAAACTTAAAAAAAAGGAGAGAGAAAGTGAGAGAAAATTTGAAAATTCAAAGAATTTTTAAAGAAAAATTTGAGTTAAGGGCCGGCCATCAAGGCGGATTCAAAACTTGTGTTCATAGTGATTTTCAAGGCTTGGAAGTGGTGATTGCTTGCTTGGAAGAGAGATAGGCGACCTACCTTTGATGATTTTCATGTAAAGAATGTGGTTTTTATGTGATTAATTGATGGAATCATGTTTTGTCTTGATGATTTGATGATTATATAAGCTTAATTTGATGTGTATTGAGTGTATGGCAAAACCCTCAATTGATTAGGGTTTAGGGTTTTGTAATATTAATTGATTAAACTTGTTTTATGTGGATTGAAGTTTGTTTAAATAAAATTGGATGATGGATATCACATAAACCCTTGTTAATTTCATGATTTGGTGAGAAAATGGATTGAATTTGACATGTAGAGGGGCCAACCATTGTAGGATGCATTTGACAAATATTTAGATGTGAGGAGCATTTTAGTCTTTTCACATATTAAAGTTATTCTCGGAATTTTCAAAATTATCAAGGGCAATTTGGTCATTTTGAATGTAAGGGACACATGAAATTTTTGAAAATGATCAAGGGTATTTTGGTCTTTTGACACTTTATGGACGTAAATGAAATTTTTAAAATTATTGAGGGTACTTTATTCTTTTTTTATGGGAGAGATAAAGTTGGAAATCTTGAAATTGTGAGGGATATTGTGGTGATTTTACATTTCTAAGTTATTTTATTATATATTTTATCTATATATATATATATATTCAATTATCTTTATTTGTATATTTATTAATACATTTATTTATGTATTTATAATTTCCAAAATACATGTATATGGTGTTTTTATTTATTATTTCTCTATAAATGTATTTGTACGTATGCATATATATATAAGTGTGCATTGGTGTGTGTATATTTTTATATGTATGTATAAGTTTATAGTTGTCTGCATGTGTATGAAATATATGTGTACATATATGGGTGTGTATATGTATATTTATATATATATGTATGTGAAAATATATTTATATGTGTGTATATTTATATATATTTATTTATGTGTTTATATTTTTGTATATATATATATATATACGCTATTATTATTTTTATTATGTCTTAATTTATATATATGTACTTGGATGTTTGTATAGATATGCATATGGTTGGAGAAGTGATGTTTTTATTGATTATTTAACTAGGGGTAGTTTGGTAATTGATCATTTGCCTTAAGTGTATTTCGGTAATTTTTTATATACTCGAGGGTTATTTTAGTAATTGTCAAAATGGTCAATGACATTTCGGTAATTATATTGGTTTGTCAATTATTGATTTAAGTAGAGATATTTCAGTAATTATCGTTGTCAGGTGGAATAGTTTGGTAATTATGTGTTTTATTGCTTTACTTGGTTATATTTATGCATTGCAGCATGTGCATATATTTGTATAAACCAATTCATGGATTTTGTTGTTTTATGTGAAATGATGAATTTTTTCTTAAGAGTTTATATTTTCAAAGTTGTTGCACCGGTGTGTGCATGGTATTTAAACCTTATTTTTAATAGTGTTTTGAATCACTAACCCTACGGTGGGTGGGTTTTTCTGGAATGGAAATTCAACCTCATACCATAGGTGCCTGTGGGTTTCATGTGGGTGTGGGATAGACCCGTTGATCGCTAGGGTGCATGTTATCCCCATGAGACGTAGATTGGAAGTGAGCTAATCAGTTTACTAAATAAAAAGGGGGAAATGGAGATTTATGTGTATAGTTGTACACTACTTTGCATTGCATTGGGTTGCCTATTGAGTGTTTATCACTCACTATTGTTGTTTGTGTGACGACCTGAGTAGGCGGGTGCAAGAGGCGCCGACAGTTACCTGGTGTCCAATCCCACATTAACTGGTGGTGGAGGAAAGGTTTAATAGGAAAGAGTGTTCCTTAATAATAATAGAGGCCTTTTCAGAGCCTTTGGCTAAAGGGTTCGTAAAAACTCCAAAGTTAAGCGTGCTCAGGTGAAAGCAATCCTAAGATGGGTGACCTCTAGAGAAGTCTAAGAAAAAAAAATCCCATACAATTGGTCGTACGGTGGCTAAATTGGGAACAATATCAGTTGGATAGGGACCGAGGGGGCCCAATGGATGGCGTTAAACCTGACTGAGGGACCCCAGTGGGGGGTGTTACAGGTGGTATCGAGCCTGTACTCAGTCGGAAGTGTACCGACGAGGATGTCGGCCCCTAAGGGGGGTGGATTGTAACCTGAGTGGGCGGGTGCAAAAGGCACCAACAGCTACCTGGTGTCCAATCTCACATCGTCTAGGTGGTAGAGGAAATGTTTAATAGGAAAGAGGGTTCCTTAATAATAATCGAGGCCTTTTTAGAGCCTTTAGCTAAGGGGTTCGTAAGATCTTCAACGTTAAGCGTGCTTAGATGAGAGCAATCCTAAGATGGGTAACCTCCAGAGAAGTCTGAGAAAAAAAAATCCCATATAGTTGGTCGTACGATGGCTAAATTGGGAATAATATTGGTTGGATAGGGACCAAGGGAGCTAGTGGAGGGAATTAGACCTGATAATGGGACCCAGTGCGGGGTGTTACAGTTTGTGTGTGATAGGTAAATCCAAAGTTTAGTAGCAGGACTTGGTGGAAGTGTGAAACTAGAAAGCGTGGGATAGTATTATGTTCTTCCATATTTTCTAATGTTTTAGGCAAAGATATTCTGTATATTAAAATACTTTCTTTTGCTATGTGGGTGTGATTTACTTTGAATTGTTTTCAAATATTGTAGTTTTATTTAGAGTGGTTTGCAAAACGGTCTCAATGAGTAAAAGAATGATTTACTATCATTTTATTTTGACATTGTCTGAAATCATTCTATTTACAAGTTAAAGTTATAAAAGAAAAGAAAAAAAAAATTTCACTGTAAACATATCTTAGTCGGGAACCTAAACTTGAATAAGACGGTGTTACAAATCCATTCACTGAGTGTGTCTCTCATAATTATATTCTTAAGTAGGTTCCAACTAATTTTATTAACTTCCTTCCATTATTAAATAGGGTATAATATATTTTCTTTATTATGAAGCCCTAATTAATTTGACGAATACACGTAACTAAATTCATATATAATAATTTACTTATACTCATATATAATATAATTATATTTATTGTGGGATCTCCAATAGCATTTGCTATGGCTACTAGGCATATTGAAATTGTGTTTCTATGTATAAAAAAATTCAGATTTGTTAAATTTTTAAGGGAGATTCTATTGAAATTTTGGTAGGAATTTCAGTGGAATTTTCCAATGCAAGACCCATTTTGAACACGGTCCTGTCACATATGCTCTATTATCCTATCAAGAATTGTGTGAAAATGAATCAAAGACTTACACAGAGGCAAAAAGGTATGCAATCTAAAAAGTGGCAAAAAATACAATGGAAAAGGAAATGAAGTCTCTTCATGAGATTAAAACTTTGGTATTGGTTGCTTAGCTCAATTGGGAACTTGATCAAATAGACATTAAAAGAGCTTTCTTGCATGATGAATTAGAGGAAGTCATCTACATGAAGTAGCCTAAAGGATTTGAAGTGCAAAAGAAGTTCAATAAGTTAGTTTGTCTATTGAAAAGATCACTATACAGATTAAAACAGCCTTCAAGATAATGGTATAAGTAGTTTGATAATTTTGTCTTGGATTCTAGTTTCAATAGGAGTTCTTATGATAATTGCTTGTATTGCAAAGGTATAATAGAGAAGAAATTGTATTTCTTTTACTCTATGTGGATGACATGTTCATTATAAGTCCAAGTTACAAAGAAATTCATAGAGTAAAAGAAGTGTTAGGGTTGGAATTCGACATGAAAGACCTTAGGGCAGTAAGGAAAATAATTGGAATTACCATTTCAAGGAATAAAAGCAATTTAACGATAAAGTTATATGAGAAGCCTTATTTGTTGAAGATTGTTTCAAAGTTCTCAATGGAGGTTGTTAAGGAGTTTTTAGTTCTTTTAGGTGGTCACTACAAATTGTCAACTAATCAATGTAAATCAACAAAGCAGGAAATTGAAGACATGGTTAATGTACCCTATTCAAATGCTATAGGATTAGTAATGTACATGGTATTTACAAGGCTTGATTTAGCACATTCAATTAGTATGCTAAGCAGATACATGTCAAACCTAGGCAAGGATCATTAGTATGCTTTGAAATGGTAGCTCAAATATCTCAAGGGTACTACCGATGAAGGGCTATGTTATCATTCAAGTAAGAACTATGTTAAGTTAGTTGGCTATTTGGATTTAGCCTATGCTGCTAACAAAGACAAAAGAATGTTCACTTCAGTTTATGTATTCACTATGTGTGGGAATTATGCAAGTAAAACACAATTACAGTCTGTGGTAGAACTTTCTTCAACTGAAGCTGAATACATTGCAGCTACTAAAGCTGTTAAGGAAGGAATATGGATTAAAGGGTTGTTGGATGAATTAAAACTTATGAAATCTAAAATGGTTATATATTATAATAGTCAAAGTGCAACTTATCTCTATAAAAATCTAGTTTTTCAATAGAGATCTAAACACATTCAAGTCAAGTTTCATTTCATTAGAGATATGATTACACAGAGAGTTTTTAAGCTTAAAAAAATTGCCAAATAACTTAATCCTTCATATACAAGAATAAAGGTATTATCTTTGAGCACATTCAATGTCTCCAGAATTTGTTTAATATTGGAATCGGATAATTGGTTGCTAGCTGGGAAGATATCTAAAGATCTATGCATTTATGAATTTTGGATTAAGATGGAGATTTGTGAAGTATTAACCCAGAAACTCACTCAATGGAAGAAGTGTTTGATAAGGCTTCGAGTGAAGAAAAAGGAAGAGGGAAGCAATGTTATGATGTGTGGCTTTCAAATGGCATCGTTTTATTTAGTACAAAAAGTGTATTAGTACACTTAAGTGTAACATCACCGTTTTGGTTATAAGCAAACATAACAACGGGTTGTTTTTCATTAGTCCACATTAGCTTCAACAACAAGTAGCCCTGTAACAACTTTATAATCTTCATCATCTTCTCTTTTCATTATGGAGGAGGATGTGTTTAACAGTGAAGCAACATAAAGGTTGCAGAGAGGGTTGTGATTCTTTCTTCTCCTAGGGTGTGATTAGAATGTGTGATTATAGAGAGAGGTGTGATGACAGGACTGTACCATAGATGAGTCCCATTTCGAGGAAATTTTACCCAAAATTCTATAAAAATTTTGGCAGATCCTCCCCTAAAACTTAGACTAACCTATTTGTACTTGCATAAGATAGCAAATCTAATCAAATGTCTAATGGTCACAACAAATGCCATTGGACTTTCCACAATAAAAATTTCCAAATAAAACATAATTTTAGTAAAATAAATTTGACTCCATACTATACTAAAGTGGTATTGACTTAGATTGTTCTCAGAGCGACGTACAAAAGTTCAAAATAAATAAAATACAATACTAAATTTGAAACAAAAAGGAAATAATATTATATTGAAAATAAGACAAAGAGGACTTAGAGATGAAGAGGAAGTGTAGGTGATGCTGGGGCGTGGAATCCAATCACAAGCAGCTGAGGCCCTACTGGTAATTTTAAGAGAAAAATGAAACAAAAACTAACAAGACTAACTCAATGAGTACATTCTTAAAATACAAAACATAAAATAATAATAATAGTAATAATCATAATAATATTTATATTTGTAATAACCATATTAGCAAAATTAAAAACCGAGTGAACATAGGTACATAATTTACACCATAACAAAAATTCATGTATACCAATTTATTTACCAAAAATCATAGGAGGAGGGGAATCTGTCATACTACCGTTGGCATCTCATCGTGTAGCAGAGATGAGTGGAGAGGGGGAGCAATCGTACTACCTTTGGAGTCCCAACGCATAGCAAAGATTGATCAAACACACATATCACGTGTGATTACAATCATCATATAATCTCATAATATATAATAAACTGTGTCCGGGTGACATGGTGCATACATATCAAATTCATAAAAAATACCAAAAATCCCAAAATATCCATTGATACCACAATAATCCATGAAAATAATTATAATTTAAAATATAAAAAAACATATTCAATTTTCCATAAATAACATTGTTTGCAATACCATCACAATATAAAACTCATTATTAATATTTATAGAAAAAAATAATTTAAAAACCAGTTAAATGAAATCTATTCATTGATAGGATCACTAATGATCCTTAGGTGCGTCCACTCCTATGTTTGCACGAGCTGCAGATCCTAAAAATATAAAAATAATTCTCATTAATTCCACTTAACTTAACTCAATGATATAATATACCAAATCGAAGCTCTTAACGTAAGGGTCAAGGATTTACCTTTTTCTTGGTCAGAACGTGACCGGTTTGGTTGGAATCTCATCGGAAAGTGGAGAGATTCAAATGGGTATCGTGGTTGCTACAAAATGAAGCTTTTTTTTAGCTAAAAATAAGCTTGAATTCTAGCTCAGAAGATAAAAAAGAGTGGGAAAGCATCCCCTTTTCGCCAGAAAACTCACCAAAAAATGATGAACCGAGGAGAGAGAAAGTGATGATGATGGTGCGTCTTTTCGACGACGACAGCAGCAAATGGCGTATGCTCAGCTAGGTTGGGTTCACTGGCAACTAAGGAGGTCGGTGCTTAGGCGTGTCTAGTTGGCCGGTCGGCAATGGTGGCATGTTGGACTACTTCCTGTGGATTTTCAAGAAGAAGAGGAAGTGAAAGAAGAAGAAAGAAGATAGAAGAAAGAAGGATGGGTCTTCCAAAGAAGAGAGGAAAAAAAGAAAGTAAAGGGGTGGAGCCGGCTATTATGCCCTTTTTTAAAAAAAGAAATTATCAAAATAATGATTTTGCCCTGTCGACGAGCCCTACGCAACGATACTAGAGTCAAAATAAAATTTTTCATGTGAAAAAAGTTAACTTCTGAGCCCAATTGCTATATCTAAAAGTCAAATTTCAATCAAAATGTATTTTACAGCACAATTCTAAGTACCAGTCATTACATGTGAGGAAAGGATGTAATGTGTTTTAAGCATTTGAGAGCAATTATGTGCGGGAAAGTTCTTTAATTGCCATCGATTGACTTGAAACTCCGTAAACATTCACTCAAGTGCAAAAACTCCTTGATACTGGAGCAAAGAGGACGTAGGCTAATTTTAGCTGAATCTCAATAAAATTCTGTCTCTTACTTTTTTTCCTTTCTATTTTTTATTTTCAATTGGAATTAGTTAGATCTATGTGATTCAAGATTTTACAACATGAGTACTAACCTCCGAAATTGAAATTCCTTTTTGTGAAATTAACACTAGGCACCGAAATTGAAATTCTAGATTCAATGGTCCCCTTATAATATTGTTTTTTTTCTACGTAAAATTCGTAGTGACTATTACTTCTTCACTTATATTTCCTTTTTTTTTTTTTCTAATGAACTTCGACTTCTGGACTTACACATGAAATTATTGTAACTGATAGACAATGCTATGATTGCATACGGCAACGTATAGTTATTATGGGGACATAATAAATTGTTGAATTTTCTGTCATTTGAAAAGTCAAGACACGATCGAGTGGATACCATGCAAATTGATCATGTGCAATTGAATTATGACTGGTCCATTAATTTTTGGTTTTAAGTGAGGTACTACGACTTTTTGACTTGGACTCAACCAGGGACGATTCCACTCTTTGGGCTCCCTGGGCTATAGCGCAGGCAGCCCAATTGATTTTTTCAAAATTTTTTTTACACATAACTAAATAGCCCACCCAAAACAAAAAAAAAAAAACAAACCAATAGCCCAAACCCATAATCTAAGCCCACAACCCAAACCCACAGCCTAAATCTAATTAAACACGTTAAAAAAATTCTCCTCGGACTTGTCTTCAAGGGTTTGAGCAGGATGGGATGTCGGTGCGGAGAAGCAAATCAAGGGTTTCAAGTTTGATGAATTGAGTGAGCTCTTTGCCTTCTCTAGTTTGAAGTTTGAATTGATTCTATTATAAATTTACCTTTTCTAGTTTTATTTCTTTAGTATTTTGTTTAAATAATAGATTATGTTATTGAGCAGATTTTTCAGATTTATTTATTTAAAACTTTTATTTTTTCTTATATAATTTTTGAACTCTTGTTTACCTTTAAGTAAGTTTAGTGTCTAATTTCACAAAAATTGAATGAGCTATTTACCTTTCATAGTTGTTTTAATTAGCTTTAGGATAAGAGTTTGGGCTAGTTTAATTAATAATCAATTCTGATATATCATGGGACAATAAATTTTTAACTTGGTTTGTTAATAAATTTTATGTATAAATTTATCTTCTCTGGCTCCAATAAAACAAAAGCTATTAATATAGGTGGTAATGTTTTGAAAAGGAAATTCCTTGCTTGTTGTAAGAGATACATATTATAAATACATTATACATTTATATGAATTTATTTTTGTGTGACAATGGACATATTACAAATAGATGACTTCTTGTTGTCATCTTTGGGTTTTAGGGATAAAGGAGACAAGGTTGAATTTTCTAGACCCTTGTTAATTTGAGAGTTTCAACTCAAACAACTTGTTGGATTGGTTATTGGTTTGGATAGCAGCAAATTAAGGTATTTATAATTTTTTGAAGAATGGATTGCTTGGATTGATTATTATAAATTAAATTACATTTTGAAAATTGAGTTGTTTGTTTAAAATTGAATTAATTGTTGGAAATTTAATTTCTTTGTGGAAATTATATTGCTTGATGGAAATTAAATTGCTTGTTGGTTATCATATTTTTATGATATTTTTATCAAATTATAATTTAGATATAATTTGCATTATAATTTAGGATTCTTATAATGTCGGATTGTGATGAAAACCAAAGAAATTCAAAGGTATTGGATCTTTTTAAGAAAATAAGTGAAGGATCATCAAGTGGGTTACCTTTGAAGTCTTCAAATGTAGAACCTTCAACTTGTGAAAAATGGTGCCTCAGGAATTTGACACCACAACTCTTGAATGTGATCCGGATTACGTGCGTCAAATATGTGAATACCGATTAATGAGCGATAATATTGGAGAGCTTATATTAATCATGGAGCATATCAACCTCAACTAAGTGTGTATCCTAGTCATGTAGATGGGGCATGGCTCGAAGATTTCAATCTAAGTGGTTTAAGCAATATTTTTGGCTTGAGTATTACATTTGCCAAAGATTTGGCATTTTGTTTTCCTTGCTTCATTTTTTATAATGACTCATGAAGACTTTTACTACCAAAGGGTTTAGAAATTGGAAGAGGGTTGGTGGACAACAATGTGCCTTTATTGGACATAATGTATCTTGGCTCATCAGCGTGCTATGATAGATTGGGGTGGCTTGGGAATCCATCTCAACAAATTGATACTGATTATGAATGCAGTCTTCTCGACAAATAACACAAAATTGATTGAGGCTAAAAGCAACAATTGATAGTGTTAGATTCTTAGCAAGTCAAGGATTGGCTTTGAGGCAATGATGAATCTCATGATTCATCTAATTGAAATTTCATTGAAGTTATAAATTTAATGGCAAGATGTAACATTGGCATTAAAAATGTTGTTTTTGATAATGCTCACGGAAATGCCAAGTATATTGCATCATCGATACAAAAAGAGATATTGCATATATATGCTAACAAGGTGAGAAAGTTGATTCGTCAAGAAATTGGAAATAACAAATATTGCATTCTTGTTGATGAAGCAAATAAAGAGCAAATGGCTATTATCTTAAGATATGTAGATTGTTATGGATTTGTCGAGAGCGATTTTTGATATGGTGAATATTTACGATACAAGAGCTTTAACTTTAAAAATGAGATCATCTTTGTTCTTGGTCGTCATGAACTTCTAGTTGAAAATTTCGTGGTCAAGGATATGATGGTGCCAGAATATCGTGGTGCATGGAATGGATTACAAGCATTGTTTCTTCAAGATTGTCCATATGCATATTATGTACATTGTTTTGCTCATCGCTTGCAATTGGCTTTAAATGGTGCAGCTAAAGAAGTGAAGTATGTTTGGTTATTTTTTCAATGTTGAATGAAATTGTTAATTACATGTGCATACAAGCGTCATTCGAGTTGGTCTTGAGGCGAAAATATGAAATTCACGAGTTGTTAATGGATGGAGAACTTGGGAGCAGTACATGGGCAAATCAAACTTGTAATTTGCAGCGACACGGAACAAGTCGTTGGGGTTCTCATTATAATTACGTGAGGAGCTTAATTGAGTTATTTGGCCAATTAAATCATTTCTTTGAGATCGATGAAAATGGACCAACTCAACAATTTCGTTCGAGGCTTATAAATATTTGGTTGCCATAACATCATTCAATTTGTATTTATCTTACTTTTGATGAAGAAAGTTATGGGAATTCTGATTTTGTTTGTCGGCACTTGAAAAAATCAAGACATTGTTAATGCTTTGAATTATGTCTCACAATCAAAATATCAACTTCAAACTTTAAGAGATGGTGGTTGGGATGAGCTATTTGAAGAAATTATATCTTTTGTGAGCGATATGATATTGAGATACGATATGAGTGCTCCATATAAGCATGGTGCAATTCGTTCTTGTCAACAAAGAGATTCTATTACAATTGAGCATCATTATCGAGTTGATATATTTAATAATGTAATAGATTTTCAGTTGATGGAGTTGAATAATAGATTTCAGAAAACAGGTGGAGTTACTTTGTCTTAGCTTTGGATCCTTCTCATGGCCGGATCATTTAATATCGATGATATTTGTAAACTTGCTGAGAAATTTTATCACGAAGACTTCACTCATTCTGAATTATATCCTTTGAGAATCCAATTGGGGTATTATAAGTTATCAATGGATCGCCCGGAGTTTCAGAATATTAATTCTATTTCTACATTATATCATCGATGGCAGTCAATGACAATACCAACCTTGTAGAATATTTGTGGTGTGGATTAAGATCAACAACAAAGAAAACTGAAAATGCACGATATAAATTAAACTAATTTCGATATGAGAAATATATATATATTTATAATTAAAAAAACAAAGTATAGCAAATTAAGATATTGCTATAATTACTCTTTTCCCCTGCGAACACATCGCTATGGTGCAGCGTGGATACCTACACGTAACCTTAAACAGTAAATTTTCCAATCGACCAAATCGTTAAGAAGATCTACTATTCAAAAAACAATGCAAACATATCAAGTCCCTTTATTTTATAGCATGCCTCCCCTTAACAACAAAATTCTTATTTAAAGGTAATTAGTAAATTGACGTCGGCATGACTAATTTAATTATTAATTAATTTGTCTTTTCGTAAAATTAATACTAACATGCGAAATTAAAATTCTAGCAGCAATGGCCCCCTATACTTTCAGACATCGACGGCTTAAAATTAATAATGTAATTATTTTTTCTACATAAAATTCATATTGACCGCTTATAACACATGAAATATTTGTGTGAATTGACAAACAATGTTTCGATAGTAGACTAAAGACTGAAAGGTTTTGATAGTTATTGTGTGAACATAATTAATAGTTGAATTTTCTTATAATTGGAAAAGTCAAGAGCACTCTGCATGTCCAAATATTGAATTACGACTGGTCGATTTTATTATTGGTTTTAAGTGAGGTGTGGGGGATTACCGACTTGACTGGTCATTGGTAGTCAATGACAAAAAAAAAAACTTGCCCCTTTAAAGGGTGTTTGATAATAGAATGAATTATTATTTTTTATTAAATTGGCCAGAAAATATTGACAAATTTTATAATATCATATGTTTAGTATAATTTTCGATTAAATGCTAAATTAGTTATTATGTATTTGATACATAATAGACTGAACTATTACTTATTTAATATAAAAATAAATTTTTTCTTTAATATTCTTCTATAAAATAATATGTAAATATTTTTTTAATATAGTTATATATTTCATATATTTTTTTATTATATTTTTTTAATACAGTGATATACCAAGATTGAGAGCAAAAGTTAGACTGTCAGCTATAAGAATGAAAACCTCAGCAAATTCCGTAGTTAAACATAGATTAAATTAGTCTCATAAATATTTTATTATAGTGTATTTTGAAGAAAACTGATGGTATCATTTTACATCACTAAATATTGAACTGGACTAAATATAATCCTATTCTGACTAATCCCGCAAAACAAACCACCACTTCAGGCAGCGTAAGATGTATGAATTTATAGTGTTCTATATTTGCACGGACCTTAAGTGTAAAAAGCATGAAGAAATAACAAGAAAAACCGAATAGTAAAGCAGAATAGTACTGCCAATATTACCTAATTATTTTATTTTATTTTTTGATAAAATCTTTCAGCTAATTTTTTGCAGATTCATTTTAACCTTTCCTCAAAATATTTTAAAGTTCTCCTTTGAAATTTCTAATGGTCTACTCTAAGTTTTCCTCATTAAAACTCATGAGCTGAATGGCTATGCAATTTTTGATTTTTAGCATAAAATTAATAAAGAAAATTAGATTAAAAAATGACTGCAAAGCCTAGCACAGGTTCTAAATTGGTTCCTTAAGTGGTTCACAAATAGAAAATAATATCTTGAGAGGTCTGGTTGAGAATTTTAGTAAAAGAAAGGTAGTAAATTCCTCAAATTCGAAGACGATGGAATCAGATGGAGGGATCTTTCTTTTCTTTTTGAGCAAAAGAACTTTCTTTTATTCAAGAAAAATTATTCAAACAAAGTTTAACCAATTCAAGCTAGGTATAAAAATCTCAATCAGAGAGAAAAAAAAATCCATACAAAACTTTCTTTATAATCCAATCCGCTACTCTATTATACTTTCTAAAAACAATAATCTTCCAATGCAGACCTGCCGACGACTGAACAATATTTTCATGAAACGGGGCACAATCAATTAAATGGCAGAATCTGACTGGGTAATTAACATGGAAAACTAAACGTCACCATGATGCTGCTAAAAATGTCCAAGCAATTTGAAGCTAGCTTTTGTAATTCTAGGGCCTAGGCCATATCGCTTTCTGTCTTCCCTCTTCTTTTTCCTACCTACCTTTCATGTCCACTTTTAATAAGTGCCCCCCGCAACTTATTTCAATTGGGTGGGGTGATAGTTGTTGAAACATCAAAATTGAATTATTAGGATAATTCTTCCAAATTATTACTTTCGAGGGCATATATACATATATATACATATATATATATATATATATATATATATTACTTAAGGGTACCTGTAGAAAAATAAAAAAATTGCATTGTATAACTTAGAGCTGCTATTGAATACCTTTTTGTAGCAAAGTAGTACAGTATCAATGGCTAGCTCTTGGCTTCTCCTTTTCAGCTTCACTTTCATTCTGCTCATGGCTTCTCACCACTCATCGGCTGCTGAAGATCATAACCCACAGGCAAATATATATAATATCTACATGCCTATCGATCATTTTTCCCTAGTGATTTCTTATTAATATGCTTAATTTACGGCCTTTAATATGCACTTAATTTAACCATGCCAAAAGATGTACTTGCGTGAGTGTAGATATCTATGTTGTATCTTATATATATATTGGCCTTTTTTGGGGACTAATATTAGATGAGCTTATTAGAAAATTTTAATTACTGAAATTGTGGTGCAGGCTTATATTGTGTACATGGGTGACAGGCCTAAGGAAGAGGTTTCAACACCTTCCCTTCACTTAAATATGCTGCAAAAGGTCATCAGCAGGTTATTGCCACGCATTATATATACTCTTGGCTAAATTCTGCTTTTAATAATGAAAAGAGTCAACGAAAGAATAAGAACTGCCTAGCTATCAGAATAATAAGAAACTAAAAATAGTTAAGCATGCAAGTAGGCTCAGAAGTGATAATAACCTTAATTTTTGTCTTAATGTGTATGCATGCTTCATTCAGCAATAATAATATCCCACCAGCTGGATCTCTCCTCCATAGCTACAGAAGGAGTTTCAATGGATTTTCTGCTAAGCTCACTAAGGAAGAAGCTGAAAAAATGGCTGGTGGGTCTATAGTATTTTTCCTTATCATGTCCAATTCTTTTAAATTAGCTCTAATCCTCTCAAAATGTTTATATATATAGACATGGAAGGTGTAGTGTCAGTGTTCCCAAATCAAAAGCTAGAGCTCCATACAACAAAGTCATGGGACTTCATTGGGTTTCCGCAGAATGTTAAGAGAAGCACAGTCGAAAGCGATGTCATTATAGGGGTTTTTGACACTGGAATTTGGCCGGAATCCGAAAGTTTTGACGACAAAGGATTGGGTCCCCCACCTGCCAAATGGAAGGGCACTTGCCAAGTCTCATCTAATTTTACTTGTAACAAGTACGTAAATATAATAATTACATTTTTTTTATTAACATGTATACATTATAACTTTAAAACTGTATATAAATATATAAATGTCAATTTTGAACATAAATAAACTAAAACAAAACCAGCCTCCTATTAATTTATTTGATATGGATACAAGACTAACAAACTAATTAATTACAAATTAACGATTGGCCTCCCCTGGAATTTTAATATTCCAATTAACAAGGTGATGTTGTATTTATATATGCTCAATTACACACAGGAAAATCGTTGGAGCAAAGTATTACCGTAGTGAAGGGACAATCGTGGAAGGGGATATAATGTCACCTAGAGATACAGATGGGCATGGGACACACACTGCATCTACAGCAGCTGGGGCCTTAGTGAACATGGCAAGTCAATCAGGTTTTGGGTTAGGGACCGCACGAGGAGGGGTTCCATCGGCTCGTATCGCTGTCTACAAAGTATGTTGGGCAGATGGATGTGACGACGCCGATATCCTCGCAGCATTCGATGATGCCATTGCTGATGGCGTCGATATAATCTCTGCTTCCATCGGAGGAGGTCCGACTGATTATTTCAAGAGTGCAATGGCAATTGGATCCTTTCATGCTACAAGAAAAGGAATATTGACATCAAACTCAGCTGGTAACCGAGGTCCACAACCATCCACTCTCACAAATTTTGCACCCTGGTCTCTTTCTGTGGCTGCTTCCACCATTGATAGGACCTTCTCGACCAAGGTTCGCCTAGGGAATGACCACATTTACGAGGTACGTACCAAACTTATATAAACCTCTTATGCAAATCAAATCTACCAATTAATTAACTACTCCTAACTATTATGGAGCTGAATTAAACTATTTATAATAACTTGAAGGTTTCTTTTCCTAAATGCATGAGTAGGGACTTTCTATCAATTCATTTGACCTCAAGAATCAGACATTTCCTCTAATCTATGGTGGCGACGCAGCAAATACCAGCGACCCTTTTAGCAGCTCAAATGCCAGGTAACCACAAATTAATTTGAAGTGATCTTATAACTATAAATAATATGTTATAATACTAATATTACCATAAATTACTTCTGTTTGAAAAAATTTTACTATAAATTATTTATATTGGTATATACAACCGGAAACTACAACGATAATCTTCACCTCAAATCGGATAAGTATCTTTCTAACCAAATTAACTAGATCAATCTATATATATTTAGGGAAGCATAAAATTCCAATATAATACACAAATATTGGTAATGGAATTTAATGGTATAATATATGCAGATATTGTAGCACAGACTCGCTGGACAAGAATTTGGTGAAGGGTAAAATTGTCTTATGTGATCAGCTTACAAGTGGAAGAGGGCCACTCTTGGCTGGTGCCGTTGGATTTTTAATGCAAGACCGACAAGCAAGAGATTTAGCCAGCTCATTTCCTTTGCCTGCATCTTTACTTAGTGCAGACCAAGGTAGCGACATCTACAAGTACATTAATTCTTCAAGGTGAAATAATATATTAATCTAACGTAATATTATATATTGTTTACAAAAATAAAGTAAAATAGTAATCATTTTATCTTAGTCTATGAATATATATGTGTGTGTGCAGAGAGCCAATTGGAACTATAGACAAAAGTAACGAGGTAAATGATAAGCTAGCCCCATACATAACCGCCTTTTCGTCGAGGGGTCCAAATCCAATTTCTCCAAAAATTCTCAAGGTAATTAATTTTTGTCATTACTATTTTACTAATCTTAATATTTATATAAACTAATTGAATCCTCAATGACCCTTACTATATTTTTGTATGTTCCTAATTGCAGCCAGATTTAGCTGCTCCGGGTGTTTATATACTAGCAGCATGGCCTCCAATTGCTCCAGTTTCAAGTATTGAAGAAGATGATAGAGTATACAAGTTCTATATGCTCTCTGGTACATCAATGGCTTGCCCACATGCCACCGCAGCGGCTGCATACGTCAAGTCGTTTCAACCCTCATGGTCTCCGGCTGCTATCAAGTCGTCGCTATTAACTACGGGTAATATGTTGAACCACTTATATATAACTCTCGTAAACACGTCATCAATATTTGTGATTAAAAACTATGGCTTAACTCATAGATAATATTTCTCATCGTTTCTAAATTTCCTTAATTTGTAGCTAAACCCATGAGATCCGATTTGAATCCGGAAGCCGAATTTGCTTATGGGTCTGGTCTTCTAAACCCTCTTAAGGCTCCATTTCCAGGGTTGATTTATGATATTGATGAGCTTGACTATGTGAAATTCTTGTGCGGAGAAGGCTATACTACCAAGCTATTGCAAATTGTTACTGGGAATAATAGTATAAGCTGCTCTGAAGTGAATATTAATGGGACAGTTAATGAACTAAACTATCCCTCATTTACTATTTCCACCTCACTTTCAGAATCTTTCAGTTATGTTTTTCATAGGACAGTGACAAACGTAGGGTCGCCAACTTCAACATATAAAGCTAATTTGGTTGCACCATTGGGAATTAATATCACAGTTGAACCTAGCGTCTTGACTTTCACATCCCTCAATCAGAAGCAATCGTTCATGCTCAAGATACAAGGTAAAACAGATAAAGTTGTTGTCTCTGCTTCTTTGTTGTGGGATGATGGTGCTAATTTCCTAGTGAGGAGCCCCATTGTAGTCCATGTTCCATGGTACAATTAAAAAAAAAAAAGTTTAAGTACGAAGGACGTTTTTAATTGTGTGGGTTTTTCTTTTTTCTCCTTTTCTCTTCCTTATGCTAAGTGTGCATGGGACATGGTTCCACCTTAATTAGATGTACGTGGTACGTGGGGATTATGAACAAATTATGTACAATAAAAATCATCCCATTAATGAATATGGGTTTACGTTGAGGCAATAGTACTTCATCAAGAATTCAGATTGTGTGATTATTAAGTAAATAATATTAAATTGAGAAATACATCTAAATTATATGAAACGAATTTTATTTTTTTTCAAATCAATTATGAAATAAATTGATTATTTATAATCAGACTTTGATCATGGAAAGCGACGTGGAGCTAATGAAATTGATTCCTTGGTCTAATAATAGTTAATTTAATGGTTCTAGGAGTATTCTTACTAGGCGATCCCATAAAGCCCAATTGAGAAGCCTGGGTTTATGGGGTCAAGCCCAACTAGCCCGCATTAGAGCTCGTAGGAAATTAGCGCACAAGTCGAAGTTGTGCAACGCAGGCAAGCTTGACTATCAACAACAGAGTAGACCTAGTCAAGAGGCCAATCGTGGCCACTTCTTCGTACCTGCATGAACCGTACCTCTCCATCAGAACTAATTCTTAGGAAACACAATGGTTCATGGAATTTTTAATGTATAACAGCAGTGTTTTTGGCAACGATAAAGGCGAAAATTATTTTTTAAATTATAAAATTAATAGCAGTATTATCTAATTGTACTTTTTTATATTAAAAACTAAAGAAAATGACAAATAAAATAAAATATATATTGGTTTGAATCATTTATTAAAAAAATACTTTTAAATAATTAAAAATATATTATGTTTAAAATAAAAATACACCGTATTTATAAATTAATATTCAAGCATTCATATTATCCTAATATTATGAGTGTTTAAGAAGGAAAACGATATTCAAGAATTCATATTATCCTAGTATTATTAGTACGTGCTTACTAAGATCGTGCGTTGGCTAGTGACAGAGAAATATAAAGCCATGAATTAATTAAATTGCTTAGTTTGCTGTCTTTTACATCTAGATAGCAAATTTTACAAGAATATGGCATATCATGAGAGACAAGACTGCTTTGGAAATGACGAACCGAAAGTGAGAGAGGATGTCTTTGATTAAATTTTTGTGGGATTATTTTCTTATAAACAAGAACATTGTTTGTGCCGGTCTAATTAATTATTTGTGGACCACAGAGGCGTTTGAGAACTACCCAATGAAATTAAACAATATCAGCTTCATAATCTTCCTATATACGTAGCCCATTTATCTATGTCATTTTAAGCAAAAATTTAGATTACATTTTTTTAGCTTAGTACTCCAATGGAAAGTCGAAGCTCTTCTTGTGCATGGCTTATTCATATTGGCCTCGTCACTTTCAGTCTGCTTGTTGGTTGTTATGGAGTGGCCAATGATGATCACCAGGCAAGTCCTCTTTTAGCATTCTTCTCTCACTTTGTGGACCTCCTTGTCGGTCGGATATTTCCCTCTTTAAAAATTCCATCACATGCAAATTATTGAAAAATAAAATAAAATCATGAAAAATATGAATTTTATTTTTAGTTTAACGCATGATGTGTAACATAGTAGCACTTTAGTTTAACATGAAATGTAACTACTTGATTACGACGTACCACTTGTAATGATATGATGGACGCATGCAGGTACATATTGTGTACATGGGTGACCGAATAAATGGCAAATTCTCTGTTTCATCCCTTCGCTCCAACGTACTACAAACAAGCCATTGGCAGGTTGTTCACATTATTACATGTGGCATAATTTTCAGAGCTAATTATATATTTAGATGGTCTTCTTGGCGTGAAGTTATTGTATAAACTGCAATAGTTCCCCGACTCTTTAATTTGTTCACCCATGAATTTCCTTTCTGTTGAAAATGATGGCTCAAATCTTTGCTGTTCAACATTGACAATTCCAACTGTCAAAGAAGGCAACTCAAATAGTGAACAATTACAGCACAACAAATTCAATATTCGGTGCAATTTATTTTGAATTTGTAAACCATGAATTCACATTTTGTAAATGTCTATATAAGGGCATTAGATCTCTGATAATTGTAAGAGGTGAGTAAGAGAAGATAGAGTATCTGTTTTGTAAACTCTTTGCAAACTTCTCTCTGGAATAAATATTGACTGCCTCCTATGAACGTAGGCAATTGCCGAACCACGTAAATTCTATGAGTTTATTATTGTTTTCTTGTTTGTCTTTCAATTTCTAGACGTTTGGCACAGTAAATTGGTATCAGAGCTCAGGTTTTGCTTGAAACAAAGCAATTTTTTCCAAACCGTTCCAAAAATTGAAAGTGCTCAAAATTGTGCTTTAGTATACCATGTGAAAGAGAAAGTTCATACGAGAAAAACCCTGTAAAATTCGGGTTGAAAAGCTGTTGAAATCTGGGTGAAAAATTAAAAAGAAAAATTTTTTACGCAGTGCGGAGGAAGAAGGCGACCTTTCATCTACAGAGCGCCTTTGTTGAGCCATTTCTTTGTTGAAGCCACACTATTAAGCGTCTTGTTGAATCCGTCTTGTTCATCCAGACCCACATTGGTGTCCATCTTGGTCATCCGAACATACTATTCATCCGAGCCGCATTGTTGAGCTAACACTCTTCACTTGCAGAATATTCCTAGAATATTTTCTGATTTTATATATATTTGTTTCTTAGCCATTTTTAGTTCGTTTCTGTCAAAATTGGACTTATTTTCTGATAGTTGAATTATTCTGGATTCAACCGAAGTATTTTCAATGACTGACACTGAGCTTCCCCAGTCCAAAAACACTGGCGAGTCATCCACAAGTGGCACTGTTCAAAGACTTATGTTGTCCAATGCAAGGTTTGAGGTGGAAAAAATTGATGGCACCAATAACTTTGGTATGTGGCAATGTGAAGTATTGGACCTGCTATTCCGAGAAGGATCACATATTGCCTTGATAGCTAAACCCAAGGATATATCTGATAAAGATTGGAATTACATAAATCGTCAGGCTTGTGGTACAAGTCGACTATGCTTAGCTAAAGATCAGAAGTACATTGTCATGAAGGAGACCGTAGCAGCAAATCTCTGGAAACAGCTGAAAAGCAAGTACATGACAAAAAGCATAGAGAACCGGCTCTACCTAAAGAAGAAACCCTTTCGTTTCCAATAGAAGAAAGATATCTCTATGATTGAGCATTTAGATAATTTCAATAAAATTCTTGTTGATTTACGGAATTTAGAAGTTGAAATTATGGAAGAAGGTAAAGCTTTGTTGTTATTAAATTCCTTACCTAAAAGCTATGAGCATTTAACCACTACTCTGCTATATGGAAAAGATGAGATTAAATTTGTAGATGTTTCTAATGCTTTGGTGAACAATGAGTATCGAAAAAATGATCAAATTGATCACAGGGAAACAACACTAGAAGCTCTGACTATAGTAAGAGGAAGGACAAGCAATAGAAAATCTAGAGGATTTGGAGGGCCGAACAGATCCCATTCAAAGTCGAGAGGAGTATCATCAAGAAGAAATCTTGCAAAAGATGAATGTGGTTATTGTCACCAGAAAGGGCACTGGAAAAAAGATTGTCCAAATAAAGATAAATCAACTACGAACACTGCACAAAAAGCAAGTGAAGCGGAATCAGCTTTTCTGATTTCATCATCAGATGACCCTTCTGATAGATGGATTTTGGATTCCTGATGTTCCTACCATATGTGTCCGAACGGGCAGTGGTTCTCAAGCTTCCAAAAGCTTAATGGTGGAGTTGTGCTTATGGGCAATGATAATACCTGTCATACAAAAGGTATTGGAACAGTTCGTTTGAAGATGACTTAATGATGTTAGGTATATTACAAATTTAAAAAAGAATCTCATATCTTTGGAGTCTTAGACTCTAGTGGTTACAAGGTGACCATTGAAAATAGAGTCATGAAGATTGTTCGAGGTGCATTTCTGGCAATGAAGGGTACTCTGAAGAATAATCTATATTTCTTAGATGGCAAATCGAAGGAAGCCGGTATATCCGGGAGTTACGAAGATGAATAATCGACACTTCCTACGGCACATGCGTTGGGCATGTTGGTGAAAAGGCCTTGCAAAGTTTGATAAAATAAGGCATCTTGAAGGTCTAAGGCGGAATCTTTACGTGAGTATTGTGTCTTGGGCAAGCAAACGAGAGTTAAATTCGGCACCGCAACTCATCGTACTAAGGCAACATTTGATTATATTCATACTGATGTCTGGGGTCCTTCTACAAATGTTTCATTGGGAGGTAGATGTTACTTTGTAACTTTTATTGATAACTTTTTCAGATATGTTTGGCTTGATACTATGAAGCACAAAGATGAAGTTCTGGATATCTTCCTTAAATGGAAGAAGGTGATTGAAACTCAATCCAGTAGAAAGCTCAGATGACTCAGATCAGATAATGGTAGAGAATACAAATCAGACCCATTTATGAAAGTTTGTCAGAATGAAGGAATAATCAGACACTTCACAGTTCCTGGCACTCCACAACAAAATGGTGTAGCAGAACAGATGAATCGAACTCTGGTTGATAAAGTTCGTTGTATGTTATCTTAGTCAGGCTTGAGTAAAGCATTTTCGGCTGAGGCTTTGATGTATGTCTCTCATATTATCAACAGACTACCTTCGACTGCAATTGATGGGAAAACTCCTATAGAGGTATGGTCTAGAAAATTTACTTCAGATTATGATTATTTGCATATTTTTGGATGTCCAGTATACTATCATATCACAGAATCAAAACTAGATCCTAGAGTCAAGAAATCTGTTTTCATAGGCTTTAGTGAAGGAGTTAAGGCATTCCGACTGTGGAACCCTGAGTCAAAGAAGATCATTGTAAGTCAAGATGTTACCTTTGACGAATCTGCAATGCTGAAATAGAAAACTCCAGAGAAGGATAATGAGAATCCGAATTCTCAACAGCAGGTGGAGTTTGATGGATCTGACATTCCAAAAGAACCTGTTCAAACTATTGATCATCCTGACTATGAATCCGATGATTAAGATGAAATCTCGAGTGAGGTGGAGGTTTCATCACCAGTACAATAGTCAAAGTCTATAGCTACCAGTAGACTGAAAAGGAATATTCGAAAACTTGCTCGTTACTCAGACATGGTGGCATACGCTCTTTCAGTGATTAATGATGATGTCCCGAATACTTACAAAGAAGCTGTATACAATCCTGATAATGTCAAGTGGAAGAAGGCGATGGATGAAAAAATGATATCACTTCATCAGAATCAGACTTGGAAGTTGGTTCCACTTCTAAATGGTAGGAAAGCAATTGGGTGCAAATGGGTCTATGCCAAGAAGGAAGGAGTTCCGGGCAAAGACAATATCAGATACAAAGCCAGACTTATAGCAAAAGATTACGCTCAGAAGGAAGGAATAGATTACAATAAGGTATTCTCACCAGTTGTGAAGCATGCATCTATTCGAATATTATTGGCTTTGGTTGCATAATTTGATCTAGAGTTATTCCAACTCGACGTGAAAACTGCATTCCTCCATGGAACTTTAGATGAGGAAATCTATATGTCTCAGTCAGATGGGTTTAAAGTTCATGGATGAGAGAATTGGGCTTGCAAGTTAAGTAAGTCACTGTATGGTTTAAAGCAGTCACGTAGACAGTGGTACAATAGGTTTGACAGCTTTATGATAATCAAAGGTACACATGTAGTCAGTTTAATCACTGTGTCTACTTTCATAAACTCCAAGATGGTACTTTTGTTTATTTGCTCCTATATGTGGATGACATGGTGATTGCATCTAAGGACAAGAAGGAGATTGATAAATTGAAGGCTCAGTTAAGTTCAGAGTTCGAGATGAAGGATCTTGGAGAAGCTAAGAAGATTCTTGGAATGGAAATCAAAAGAGACCGGGTGAAAGGTACAATCTGTTTGACTCAGTATTTGAACAAAGTACTTCAGAGGTTTGAAATTTGTGACAAGACGAAACTTGTAAGTACACCGTTAGCTCCACACTTTAAACTGAGTGCATTAATATCACCAAGTACAGAATCCGAGAAGGAGAAGATGAAGCATATTTCATATGCAAATGCAGTTGGTGCTTTAATGTATGCGATGGTATGTACAAGACCCGATATTTCACATGTTGTAAGTATGGTAAGCTATTAAATGCACAATCATGGTAAAGGCCATTGGCAAGCAGTGAAGTGGATTCTACGATACATTCAGGGTACTGTAGATATTGGTTTAAAGTTCGAGAGAGATAAGAATGCTGATAAATATTTGGTTGGATACGTGGATTCAGATTATGCTGGTGATCTTAACAAGCGCCGATCTACTACTGATTATGTGTTCATAATAGCAGGAGAACCAGTAAGTTGGAGATCAACCTTATAGTCAACAGTGGCTTTGTCAACTACAGAGGTAGAGTATATGGCTGTAACAGAAGTTTTCAAGGAAGCTATTTAGCTTCATGGATTGATAGAAGACTTGGAAATTGTTTAGAAAATGTGGAGGTATTCTGCGATAGTCAGAGTGCTATTTGTTTAGTAAAGAGCCAAGTATATCATGGTCACACCAAGCATATAGATGTTCATTTTTATTTCATCCGGGAGATAGTAGATGAAAGAGACATTCTACTACAAAAGATCAGAGCTGCAAATAATCCTGCAAATATGCTAACCAAGGTGGTTACAAGGATCAAGTTCCAACACTATTTGAACTTGATCAACATCTCTCAAGTTTAGAACGTCTAAGGGCGTAAGAAGGCAGTAATGACTGGTGGATTCTTGCCAAGGTGGAGATTATTGAAAATGGTGGCTCAAATCTTTACTGTTTAATGTTGGTAACTCCAACTGTCAAAGAAGGCAACTTAAATAGTCAACAATTACGGCATAGCAAATTCAATATTCAATACAGTTTATTTTGAATTTGTAAACCTTGAATTCACACTCTATAAATGCCTATATAAGGGTATTAGATCTCTAATAATTGTAAGAGGTAAGTAAGAGAAGTTAGAGTTTCTGTTTTGTAAACTCTCTGCAAACTTCTCTCTGGAATAAACACTGACTGCCTCCCGTGGACGTAGACAATTGTCGAATCACGTAAATTTTTGTGTGTTTGTTATTGTTTCCTTGTTTGTCTTTTAATTTCTGGACGTTTGGCACAGTAAATTGGTATCAGAGAATATTCAGAGAATATTCTGTGGATGAACAATGTCGGCTAAACAGCGAAGCTCAGATGAATAGTATGGCTCAATAATGCGGCTTAAATAGTAAATGGCTCAACAGTGCAGCTCGGTGCGGATGAATAGTGTCGGATGAACAGTGTCATCTTCTTCCTCTAGACGCGTGCGAAATTTTTTTTTTTTAAATTTTTCACCCAGATTTCAGCAGCCTTTCAACCCGAATATAGGCATTTATATAGTGTGAATTCAATTACTCACCTCTTATAATTATCAAAGATCTCATGCCTATATATAGGCATTTACAAAGTGTGAATTCAACATTTACAAAATCAAACTTAACTGCCCCAAGTAGAGAATTTCAACTTGGCTTGAGTTGCAATTGAAGACTGACTACCAAGTTGCCATTATTGACATCAGGGAATTGAGCCACCATTTTCAACAATAACTTTCCATAGAGATGCATCAAACTCTTTGCTGATAGCTACCAAAAGAGCTTCAATAGATTTGTAGCAAAGCTCACTCAAGATGAGGTGAACAAACTGGCAGGTGCAATATCAACAATTAAGTTGATATTATTTACATAGATGATTTGTTTTGTGAGTACTAGTGTACAGAATTCACATATTCTATCTTCACCGCTGACTATTTTTGCATATATAAATGATGAGGGCACAAGTACTGAGACGGGTAGTTAATTACTACCAACTTGGGCGTATTAATTGTATATACAACTTTTGCATATATGGAGGGAGTAGTATCACCACAAGATCTTGGGACTTCATGGGCTTCTCCAAAGACGTCAGAAGAAGTAAAGTGGAAAGCGACGTCATCATTGGAGTCCTCGACATTGGGATCTAGCCTGAGTCTTAAAGTTTCAACGATGAAGGATTTGGTCCGCCTCCCAAGAAATGGAAAGGCGTTTGCCACCAATCATCCAATTTCACATGCAACAAGTATAAAAACTTTATAATCAAACCATCACTGATCGACATAGTCAACTCCTAAATTTCCATAATAAATATTCATTCATTGTTTACGAAACTTATAATTGTAGTAAAATAATTGGAACTCGGTACTACCGGAGTAGTGGAGAATTCCACCAAGGAGATATTGTATCACCGAGAGATTCATCGGGTCATGGAACACACACCTCATCAACAGCAGCAGGAGGGTTAGTGGGCAATGCAAACCTGTTCTGTTTTCAATCAGGGATGGCTAGAGGAGGAGTTCCTTTTGCCTGAATCGCTGTGTACAAGATATGATGGTCTGATAGATGCTTTGATGCTGATATTCTTGCTGCATTTGATGATGTAATTGTCGATGGAGTTGATATTATCTCCATTTCTGTTGGAGGTTTTGGCGCTTTTAATTATTTCAATGATTCAATTGCTATTGGAGCTTTCATGCAATGAAGAATGGTATTCTCACATCTAATTATGCTAGTAATGGTAGCCCTGATATGCAATAATTACCAACATTTTGCCTTGGTCTCTCTTAGTGGCTGCTAGCACCATTGATGGGAAGTTTGAAACCAAGGTGAAGTTGGGCAATGGTGAGGTGTGTGATGTATTTATCTAGCTCAAAATTGAATTGCTCATCAAGTGTTTGATGTATTTCTGCATTCAATAAATTGATTACTCATCTCTTAATTATATCTGTGTAAGGAGTCTATAAATACCTTTGAGCCTAAGAGAAAGATGATCCCTCTTAATTATGGTGGAGATGCCCCAAACCTCAAAGGAGGTTTTAATGGATCACAATCTCAGGAAATAAAGAAGTAGAAACAAGACAAATATGTTTGCATGTCTTTATATGTGTGTGTGCTTTTAATATTTGCAAGGTTGAAACTGCATAATATTTATGTTTGGAAAATGCAGGCTATGCACCGAGGATTCCTTGAACAAGAAGTTGGTGGAAGGTAAAATTGTATTTTCTGATTTCTTGACCAAAGGGAAGGCAGCTTCGTTATCCTGAGCAGCTGGTACTATAATGCAAGATGGAGGTTCCAAAGACTGTTCGTGTTCTTTCCCTATACCAGACTCTTACCTAGGATTGGATGATGGAATCAAAGTTTTCAATTACTTAGGCTCAACTAGGTACTTTTCCACTTGAAATTCATAATTTAATTTACTTAAAAACCATCTACAAACTGGTTAAATTTATTGGTATTGCATTCTTTGTTATGATTAATATATAGAAAACCAACTGCTATTATACTAAAGAGTACTGAGGCAGAGGATGAAAAAATCCCATTTGTAGTTTCATTTTCATCAAGGGGTCCAAATTCAATTACAAACGACATTCTCAAGGTTATAATTTTCTCAATTTTCCTAAGCTTCTTGTTGCTGCCTTCTTTCTTGATTGTGAAAGCAATATATATTACTTTTTGGCAGCCTGATTTAGCAGCCCCAGGAGTAGGCATTTTTGCGGCTTGGTCAGAAGCAACAACTGTGTCCAGAATAGATGGTGATAATAGAATAGTCCCATACAATATAATTTCTGGCACATCCATGTCTTGCCCTCATGCAACAGCAGCAGCTGCGTACATCAAGTTGTTTCATCCAACGTGGTCACCTACTGCAATTAAGTCTGCACTAATGACAACAGGTTTAGTATTCTAATTAAAACTTGAAGTCTTCAGCCGTACTATTTTAAATGGCTATACTAGAACTATACCTTGTGTTAATGGAAGCTATGTTATAAGAAATTAAATAGATAATGCAACTTTTAGAGGTGCCATTTTTCAAACTCAAGAATAGCTAGTTACAAGTATGTATAACATTCATCTATATGTATGTACATAACCACAAAGTGTGTGTTTAATTAGTGAAATAATTGTTTTAACTCCTTTGTTTACAATCTTTGCAGCTTTCCAATTGAGTGATGAGATTAACACTGATGCTGAGTTTGCATACGGGGTAGGACATATAGACCCTCTAAGAGCAATCAAGCCTGGTTTAGTATATGGTGCAGGAGAGATTGACTACGTCAGTTCTTGTGTGGACAAGGATACAACACAAGGTCTTTAAGACTTGTTACTAGAGATAATAGCAGCTGTTCAAAAGTCTCAAACATTACAGCAGACTTAAACTATCTTTCATTCACTGTTTCAACACGTTCGAGTACTGAATCTGTTAGCTGCGTGTTCCATAGGATTGTCACAAATGTAGGATCAGCTGAATCTACTTACAAGGCAATTGTTAAAGCTCCTCTAGGACTTAGAGTGTAAGTTAAACCGAAGGTTCTTTGTTTCAGTTCACTTGGGCATAAGAAATCTTTTATTTTGAAGGTTGGAGGTAAGGTGGAGAAAAGTATAGTTTCTGCCTCTTTGGTTTTTGGGATGATGGTGTGCATTAAGTAAGAAGCCTTATTGTTGCACATCTTCTTAAACACATTGCAAAATTATTTAATTTGATTCTTGGTGGTTTATGGTTCATATGTGTTTCATATTTTGTTTGAATAAAAAAATGAGCATGTAGTTTATTGTATCCTATGCAATGCAATTCTCTCTCTTTTCTTCTTCTTTTTCCACACTTTTTTTTCTTTTAACACTTTCAATTGTGCATGCAATGCAATAGAATGTCGAACATCCATGAAATTGCATTGGTCTTTGGTAAAAAAATGAAAAAGTAAATAATGAAAAGTCCAGCCGCATATGAAGCTTCTTCCTACCTAACCAACCACCCACTACCCACACAACCAAGAAGAGCTATTAAGGAAGGTGGTTGAAGCTTCTACCAGCTATAGGCGGTGCAGCTTTTGTGAATTTTATACCTTTTGTTTAATGTATTCACACCTTCATAAATATCTATAAAAGGGCATGAGTGTTATATGTAATTGTATCCTGAATCCCAGAGAGGAGAGAACTCCAAAGAGAATTTGAGAGAGAGTTCCAGAGAGAGAGTCGAGTATTTTTTAGAGTTTTTTTTTTGTTCATTCACTATGTAATATATTCATTGTAAAAAAGATTTTATTTCTCTCAAATTATTTGTTATTAGTAATCAGAGAATCACAACAAGTGGTATCAGAGCTCAGGTGAAGCTAGAGAGTGTCTTTAGGAACTAGTTTTGTATAAACATGTTCTCCAAGGTGGTGTTTCTCAAATAGTATCCATTGCCAATTTTGAGCATACCAGGTGAAAGAGGAAGACTCGTCGATATTGTCGCCGTCAACCGGAGTTGAACGCCACTGTTAACGCGCCCCCACGTGCCTACAGAAGTTGGCTGCTACAGTGCTGCTATAATACATGTCCGGTGCATGCTGCTGGAGGTTGAAGACGAGCTATAGCATCTGCCATGTCATCAGACACGTCAGCACAGTAGCTAAGTCATCCCCACATCATCTGCCACATGTGCATACATATCAGTGCACACTTGTCTGCTATGTCATCAACCACGTCACATAACACATCAACAACAGTGCCACATCATTGCCATGTCTTCGAAATTTCTAGAAATTATAATTGGGTCCCTATAATTTATGATATTTGCAGTTTGGCCCCTATACTTTTGGAAATTCCAATTTGACCCTTATAGTTTGTGAAATTACAATTTGACCCCAAAAGTTTTGAGAATTACAATTCTGCTCCAAATATTTTTTAAAGTTCGGATTTTTAAGCCAGAGGAGTCAAAACCATAATTTTCAGCCATTTTGGACACAACGGTACACTCTATTTAGACCAATTTAGCTCCAAATTTTTAATAGTCATTGCAAAGTTGAAATGTCAATGGATGAGTCATCATCTGGAGCTACGATCAAGCTTACTGTAACAAACTATACACTATGGAGACCTCGGATGAACAATATTCGTAGTTGTAAAGATTTGTTTGATCCCCTAGAGTTGAAAGATAAAAATCCTGGCCCCACCAAAGAAGGAGAGTGGAAGAAAATGAACAGGAAAACGATTGATCAAATTCGTCAATGGATTGCTTACAGTATCTTCCACCATATCGCACAAGAGACAGACGCATATGCCCTTTGGAAGAAGTTGGAGGACATGTACCAGGCCAAGACTGCTCAGAATAAAACCTATTGATAAGGCGGTTGGTTAATTCGAAACTACAAAGTACAACTTCTATAGCCGAGCACACCAGTGAGTTCTAGAGCCTGGTAAATCAACTATATGCGATGGACTTGAAGTTAGGAGATGAAGAACATGCCCCCAATGGCAAACTGAGTCCTCTTCTCAGTTACTACTCAGTCCTCTTCTCGGAAACATTAGTAGTTTCCCTCAGCAATTCAGCCCCCAATGGCAAACTTACTATGTCAATGATTAATGATGCTCTATTCAATAAAGAGGCTACAGGAAAGGATGCAGGGGTTGATGAGTCACATGCTTTCGTCACAGAAAGAAGAGGAAGACAGCAAGGTGGAGCTCAAGGTGGGGGAGAGGCAGGAGCAAAAGTAGGGGCAGATCCACGGATGGAAGGAAGATAACTTATAGGCATTACCACTGTGGTTTAGAGGGGCATCTAAGGAAGAACTGCAAGAAGCTGTTACAAGAGCAGAGTCAGAAAACTAATTAGCTGAAGAAGAATGGAGAAGCATTAGTTACTGTTACCGGAGAGGTGGCATATTGTTCCACCTAAGAAGAGACTTACTTTCACATTTTCAGTTAAGATGTCGAATGGGTAGTCGACACAGCAGCATCTTACCATGCCACTTCGCATAGAGAATTCTTCAACACGTATAAAGCTGGAGATTTCGATACTATGAAGATGGGAAATACTAGTTTCATGAAGATTGTGGGAATTGGTGATATTCAGATCAAACCAAGTGTAGGGTGCACAATTACTCTGAAGGATTTCCGTCATGTTCCAGATCTTCGGCTTAATCTACTTTCGAGAATAGTCTTTGACAAGGAAGGCTACGACAACCACTTCAGGAAAGACACATAGAAAATGATGAAAGGTGCCATAGATGTCACCCGAATACATATTTATGAAATTCTGTATAAAACTCATGTGAAGATATGTACAGACAGCCTCAATATCACAGAAAGAAAGGCGTCTCAAAATTGGTGGCACCAGTGACTCGGTCACATGGGTGAGAAAGGTTTGACAATTTTAACAAAGAAGAAACTTATCACTATTTTCAAGGATGCTGTACAAGATCCTTACAATTACTGTTTGTTTGGTAAGCAACAAAGAGTCTCATTCAGACCCTCTTTATTGAGGAAATCAGAGTTACTTAGTCTGGTGCACTCTGATGTTTGTGGTCCCATGGAGGTGGAATCATTATATGGCAATAGGTATTTCCTGACCTTCATTGATGATGCTTCTTGGAAGGTGTGGGTGTATTTTCTAAGGACGAAGGACCAAGTACTGGATTACTTTAAGCTGTTTCATGCCATGGTAGAACGTGAAACTAAAAGGAAGCTGAAGTGTCTCAAATCAGATAATGAAGGCGAGTACACTTCCAAAGAGTTGAATGCCTATAGCAGTAGACACGGTATTTGACATGAGAAGACGGTCCCGCGAACCCTACAACATAATGGAGTAGCCGAGAGAATGAACGGGACAATCATGGATAGGGTCAGAAGTATGATCAGTATAGCTAAGTTGCAAAAGCCATTCCGGGGAGAAGCTGTTCATGCCGCCTGTTATCTAATCAACAGATCACCGTCAATTCTATTGAATTTTGGAATTTTGAAGAAGTATGGTCTGGTAAGTATCCCTCCTACTCTCATTTAAGAGTATTTGGCTATTTAGCTTTTGTACATGTATCCAAGGAGTTCAGACAGAAGCTTGATGTAAAGACTACCCCATATATCTTTATAGGATACAGAGATGAAGAATACGGATATAGGTTATGAGATCCAAAGGTGAAAAAGGTTATTAAAAGCAGAGACGTAGTGTTCCATAAAAGCCAGATAATAGAAGATATTGAAAAGCCCATAATGTCTTCTGATTTGAAAGATAGTGCCCAGGATTTTATTTCAGATAATACACCTACACAACCTACTACAGAAAGTAATGAGATACATGAAGAAGTACCAGAAGTAGAATAAGGAGAAGAAGAAGAGGATGTTGAGTAGGGGGAGACTCAATCCTCTTCACCAGAAAGTAATACACCTCCTATAACCAACTTGTTGCGAAGATTTAAACGAGGCAGGATTCCATCAATTAGATATTCGAAATTAAAATATATTCTGCTTACTAAAAAAGGGACGCCGGAGAATTTTCTGGAAGCTATATCTTATCAAGATAAAGGGAAATGGCTATTGGCAATGAAAGATGAGATAGAATCTTTGAAAAAAAAATCACACATATGAGTTGGTTGAATTTTCAAAAGAGAAGAAGGCACTGAAGAACAAATGGGTGTTCAAGCTTAAGAAAGATGGCAGCGGAAAGGTGGTGAAACACAAAACTCGGTTGGTGGTCAAAGGATTTCTTCAAAAGAAAAAAATTGACTTTGACGAGATATTTTCACCAGTTGTGAAGATGACTTCAATTTGTATCATTCTTAGATTGGTAGCCAGTTTGGATTTAGAGCTTAAACAGATGGATATAAAGACAATATTTCTTTATGGAGATCTGTATGAAGAAATGTATATGGAGTTGTCGGAAGGGTTTGAGGTTTTAGGAAAAGAAAACCTTGTATGTAAGCTGAAGAAGAGCTTGTATGGTCTTAAATAAGCACCGAGACAGTGGTATAAGAAGTTTGATTCATTCATGGTGAACCAAGGCTACAAGAGGACTGCTGCATACCAGTGTGTTTATTTTCAGAGATTTCAGGATGGAAATTTTGTTGAATTTTTGCTATATATAGACGACATGTTGATCATTGGAAAAGATGCAGTGAAGATTAGTTAGCTGAAAAAGGAACTCTCTAAGTCCTTTTTTATGAAAGACTTAGGATCAGCACAATAGATTTTAGGAATGTAAATAGTTTGAGACAGGAAGAAGAAAAGGTTGCGGTTATCTTATGAGAAGTATGTTGAACGGGTGATAAAGAGATTCAACATAGATAATGTCAAATCAGTCATTGTTCCATTAGGAAATCACTTCAAGTTGAGCAAAAGTATGTGCCCCTCATCTAGGAAAGAGATAGAAAAGATGGAATCAATACCATATTCTTCAACAGTTGGAAGTCTAATGTATGCTATAGTATGCACTAGGCCAGATATTGCCCATGCAGTAGGATCAGTGAGCCAATTTATTTCTAAACCTGGAAAGAAATATTGGGAGGCAGTCAAGTGGATTCTTAGATACCTAAAAGGTATGTCGAAGACATGTTTGTGCTACGGGGGAGTTGATCCAATCTTGGAAGGTTATACAAATTCAAATATGGCCGGAGATCTTAACGGAAGAAAGTTTACTTCAGGTTTTATTTATACTTTTGCAGGGGGGCTATATCATGGCAGTCAAGATTGTTTTATCTACAACAGAAGCAGATTATATTGCAATAGCAGAAGGAGTAAAAGAAATGTTATGTTATGGTTAAAGCGGTTTCTTAAAGAACTAGGCATCAAGCAGAAGAAGTACGAGGTACATTGTGATAGTCAAAGCGCTTTAGACTTGAGCAAGAATTCAATGTACCATTCCCAGACAAAGCACATTAACGTTCGCTATCATTGGACACGCGAGGTGATGGATCAACAACTGTTGAAATTAGTGAAGATCCATACAAAGGATAATCCAGCAGACATGTTGACAAAAGTGGTTACTTTCGAAAAGTTAGAATTATGTAGAGACATAGGTGGAATGGATGGCATGTGACCATCAGGTTTGAATGCGGCTTGAGGGGGAGAATTGAGAAGTCCAGTCGCATATGAAAGTTCTTCCCACCTAACTAGCCACCCACCACCCACATAGTCAAGAATAGCTGCTAAGAAAGGTGGCTGGAGCTTCTACCAGCTGTAGGCGATGCAACTTTTGTAGAATTTTATAACCTTTTGTTTAATGTATTCACACTTTCATAAATGTTTATAAAAGGGCATGGGTGTTGTATGTAATTGTATCCTGAATCCTAGAGAAGAGAGAACTCCAGAAAGAGTTTGAGAGAGAGACGAGTGTTTTTTAGAGTTTTTGTTTTGTTCATTCACTGTGTAATTATTCATTATGAAATAGATTTTATTTCTCTCAAATTATTTATTATTAGTGATTAGAGAATCATAACATAACAAGGAAAAAAAAAAAGAGGCATTTAATACCTCTAATTTGACTCAGGACAACAAAACACACCTGTTAATGAATAGTTGTAGCTCATACCAAAAATTATTCTCGGAGCGGGTCTTTCACTGCCAACCACTTGAATCTCAACTTTTGTGGGCTCTTTCGAATGTTGAGCTCGCACAGAGTGCTCCTCTAAAGTAGTTAATTAGACCAACGCCTACTACCATAACCAAGAAATTCTAAATAAAATTAGAAAAAAAAAATACTTGCAATTTATCTGCTTTGAACTAATCCAATATACATTTAAAATTAAATTAACTAATTAATTTAATGGTTACACTAGTTTGGGTTACTATAAAAAAAAAAACTTAAAAATAAGATTAAAAAAAAATTGGTTTGGTTTTTCGATATTAATAAGTTTTGAGTAGAAGTTCCATTTTTCTTTAAAAAATAAAAACTTGAAATTTCTCGAATGAGAAATTGAATCTGGTCAATCAAACATAGACATTTTCCTATAAGTCTAAGGAAAATAAATTTAAAGAATTTTTTTTTCTTCTCTCTCAGCTAGAATTCTCCACCATGCCACAATTTCTCAATCTCTCCAGAATCTCTAGATTATATTTGTTGGTGCATTTTCCCATGTGTTCCCATGTGACAATTTCTTATAAGAATTTATTTAAGTCAGACAAATTACGTATGTTAAAAGGGACGACATGTGAATATATATTCATAGAAATATATTAGGATCACAAATTTTAAATTTTCAAATTCGTCTTAAATCCACTGGAGGTTATCACGTCATAATATTTTAATAAAACTAAAAACCTAATAGGTAGAGTGGCAACCTTAAAAGAAAGCAATAGTCATTTGGGAAAAATTTAAAAATCCTAAACTTGAAATTTTAAGCATTTCTCCAAGGGTGTGCAACGGTCGGTTGTGAACTGTTTTGGTTGGTTATGAATGGTTTGGTGACAATCAGTCGATTTTATGATCTAATTTTTTTTTTTTGGAAAAACCGACCACAACCAACCGAGCAATTTTTCGGTCTGTTCCGTCAGTTTTCAATTTTTTTACATATATATTTATAAAAATAAGCAAAGATAATAAAATCTAAAAAGTATACAATACATATAAATAATTTAAAATCAAATAAAAACTTAAATACATTACAGTCAAAACTAATAAAATAAAAATAAAATATATTATATATTATATAAACTTAATTTAATTATAACAAAAAAAAATTAGGTGGTCGATTTCGATGATCCGGCGGTTTTGAAAATCTGACACTAAAACCTATCACCATCTATTATATGCAGGAGGTCGGCCCATCGGCAGTTATAGAAAAAATTCGATTCTTCAAAATGCAATCGGCTGGTTACTGCAATTTTTTATTTTTATTAACACCCCCGCATTTTCCTAGGTTATGCAATACTACAATGTGTATATATTCATTAATTGTTGATTTTTAGCATTGAAATTCCTACGTTCTACAATGCCATAATGTGTATATATTTATTAATTGTTGATTTTTAGCATTGAATTATCGACTTTACAATTCGTACGTGTTTTAAAGATTTGAAAATTAACGCTCATAAGAAACCATTCAATACAATTTCTAGAAACTTAAAATAATTTAGTCAACAATAAAAAATACAAATACAAAAAATAATAATATGAAGAAATAAAAAAACTTCTTCTTAGAGATCCATAAATTAATTATTTGATAGGTGTTTGTTCGAGTTTAACATTTAAACAGCTCCATATACATACATACATATATATATATATATATATATACGCGCGTACGTACACTTTGGCATACTGTATTATTGCTTGGATATATAGTAATTATCTTCTTCTTTGCCTATGCCATGACCATGCATACATATGCCAATAAGGATAATTGAATTCGAGTGGTAGAAATTTGGAGTATAGCTCGTGTCGTTTTGCTTGACCAATGAAAACGTTTTGACAAGCTTTTTGTTTTCTAGGTATTACATATGGTGCGAAGTCAGATGAATGAACAAAACCAAGCTATTTGATTATGACCTAGACTTTGAGCAAGTCTATGCAAGGGACAGGTATTTTATGTTAAATTATAAAATCATAAATTGTTCAAAAGCAAGCTTACCTCCCCAAAAATATAAAATGAAAATAATAATAATTTCCTGAAGCTTTAATTATGAGTTGACTGAGAGATTAGAGACAAAAATGATAGTTGACAGCATGAATATATTTGTCCATTTTCCAACACTATTTTTCAATTAATTTAGTGTGATATTCACCAAATAGCATGTCCGGCCACTGAAAGGTTATTCTTGAGTTTGCTTTAAACCCACAAAATTAAAATAATAATAATAACTTCTAACACAATCTACAAATAGCATTCTTATGGACTAAATTTTTTTTATTTATTCTTAATATCTAAAAAACTAAAAACTTAATCTAATCATCTTTCTTTCTCTCTTTTCTTTAATTGTTTTGTATTTTTAGTTTTTGGTAACACTGCCAATGCCAGAGCCCCCATACAATAAAAATTAGTTTCATATTATTTATGATAAGAATATTTCTACAGATTAAATATTTATTTATAGTATAGATTATACCTTATTTTTATAGGTCTGAATGACCTGTATAGTTTTTTTCATGTAAATATCCTTTCTCAAGTGTAAATGAACAAAATGAATACAATACAAAGCTATCGAACCTTTTCACAGTATTTGTTTTATATTATTTTAATTTTTATTGCAAATGAACCTCTATTCTTAAATAATTTATCATTGAAAAGATAAAGAAAAACTAATAAAATGTTTCAAATATATAAGAGATTGACAATCTAAATAATATCTTAATGTATGCATACACATGGTTAAACACTCTTTTTTCTTCTTTTTTTTTTCTTTTTTCTCTTTTTCATTTACATGTACAACGCGAAATCAAACCTAATTAATTAATTATTGATATACCGTATCATCTCTATCAAATTAACATAATTAGTCCCTGTCGAAATTCCTTCATCAAATTTGATCAACTTCGCTGAAATGGTGCGCTCCTATTGTTCAAGCAAATGATGTCATTTGAAAAAATCCGATACTTGTTTATTTTTATAATAAATATAAAAACAAAACAAAATGGCTATTAAGTTTTATTAAGACTCGCTTTTATACTCATTAACATTCCTACATTTTCTTTTTCTTTTTCTTTTTCTTTTTTTGAACGAACATTGATATTGACCTTGCCATATATTATAGATATTATTCACAAATTTAAAATTTTCAATTGTTCACATACAAAACTTGAGAAAATGAAACACGTTCGTAATGGTTCGTTGTCAATCAATTCAAATTTATAGCCAATTAGCTATAGTATGAACAAAAATAGTTCAATGTTCAAAGATTTGATTTTTGTTTTCTTTGTAGGATTTTCTATTATATATGAAATGGAGTTTCCCTTTAATTCACCTATCAAAATACAAATAAGAAATTAAACAGCAATGATAATATATAGTATTTAAGAACCTTTGGAAATATGAACGCAAGTATTAATAATTAATATTAGATAGAATGAATTTCAGTCATAGTCCATCACTCTAGAATTGTAGAATATGAAATTTTAACTAGTAAAAAAAATAAAAAATTATTAGAGATATATATGTAATATATATGAACTGCGGTTTTCCAATATTAAATGAAGTTTTCCTTTTAATTCCTTGACCATAAGCATCAAGTCTAAGTTCCAAATTCATCCCACAAACCATACACCTCGCAAATTTGCAGAAGTTATCTAACTAATAAGTTCTGTTTCTTTTACATTGAGTATGAAATTTAAATGCTAAAAAAAAATAGATTTATGATTTTGCACCAAAGTCTGTTTTTAGTCGAAACGTTTCAAAAATATAAATGTATATATAGAGTTTTGATATTATACATATATATATATATATATATATATATATATATATAGGAATTGAAATAACAGGCGATGTCGCCCACTATATCATGGACAATGGACAAAAAAAAATCAAAAAATGAACTTTTTACATTTTCATTTTTTATATTTTTATTATATTGTATTTTTTCACACACTCTCTCTCAATCTACAGTTTATACATAAAGTTTCTTGTTAAACTCATATAGGGTTGTACTGAAGAGTGCCTATAACCAAATTAGCATAATTTTATGTGAATTTGACAAAACACTTATATGTGTAGGGCTATAAATTGAGAGAGTACAATGTATAAAAAGATACAGTATAATAAAAATACAGAAAAAAAAAAAAAAAAGTTGAAAAACACATGTGAGGGCATTTTTTTTTTTTCTATCGATAGCCCAGGATATAGTGGGTGACATCACCCATTATATCAACTCCCTATATATATATATATATATATATATATATATATATATATATATATATTCATGTATTGTTGATTAAAGACTCTTGGAGTACTTAGTATAATTGTCTATGGTTTTTAGTTTTCACGATCTCAGTTAAAACCATTTGTTCAATGAAGAAAATATAGGGAAATATTAAACATTCTCTATTTTATTTTTAAAATTTTATTGGTTTGGAGGTGAAAATGGAGCAACAATAACAAGAGAAGAAGAAAACCTCATAGATTTTCCTTCTAATTGTACTTTTTCTATCTTTGCATTGAAAGAAGGCACCACCTAATAAAGTGCATGGGGCACCAAATTCAAATAACCACCTTATAAAGTGGGGCTTTTTTTGTAGAGATACATAGTGTGAACCTCCTCAACACGAAATTTATATTATCTTATTAAGTGACGTCTTTTACGGTGCAGACTGTGAAACACTTCAACACAAAATTACAATTATCATCTATCAACACAAAATTCACGAAATTACAATTATTATCTATCAACTCAACATGAAATTACATTTATCATCTATCAACATAAAAATACAATTATCATCTATCAAATATCAATCAACAAGATTACAATTATCATCTATCAACACAAAATTACAATTATCATCTATCAAATGTCAACCAATTGGGCCTTTCATTGTCTGGTTCTTTATAGAGGTAGGTTTAGAGTTTCACCATAGGTTAATTCAATATGAATAATAATTTAAGCCACTTTAATTTATAGATCTTCTAGGATCGCCACTTTTAGCCGATTTGGGACTTATTCGCACGCACCCAATAGCTTCAATTTCTTTTTCATCCTCTTCTAGTGATCTTCCTAATTTCTAAATTGCTTTTGAAAGTCAAACTAGACATGATAAATTTTCATATAGAATCTAGACACGATCGTGAAAGTGAGTGTTGAAATTAACATGTATTTTCGGAAAAAGAATAAAATAAATCAACTAATTAACGAATTCCTAAATTAACTAAATTTTATTTAAAAAAATGATAATAATAATAATAATAATAATATATGTGTATATACTAAAAACTGATTGGTGGACTTTTCTGGAACGTACTTGAGGGTGTTGACTGTCTAAATAAATTTATGTATAAAAGTTCCTAAATGATCATAAACGTGTTGAAATCAACATGCTTTTACTTAAAAAAATTAATTCATTAATGAGTTCTTTAAACTATAACTATCAAAAGTGATAATAATGTACGCAAATACTGAAAACTGATTGGTTAACTTTTCTGGAACGTATTTGACGGTGTGCATTGTAGAATTTAAATCACTGAATATAACCACCAAAAAAAAAAAAAAAAATCAAGTGGCTCGAATATTTCTAAATTTTTTACAAAAATAAATAAATTATTGTGTGTGCTTTAATTAGTAGCCGGCTGGTTAATTGGATCCATCTGAGAAATTGATTTGAAAGTCTGTTCCTGGCCCCCACTCATACGATTGAAAAACTTAACGAAACCGGAAACGCGTGGCGTTTCATCTAGAAGCCTCTACACAGTCTATAAATAGGCAACTTCCCACTACTTAATATTATTAGAATTATAAGTAAATTAAACTCACATTTATAAACTACACGCAGCTTTTTGTTGAAACCGAAAATGGTGAGAATGGCCAATTCTTTTAAGCTAATTTCTGTTATGCTCTTGATGATCGCTGTTGTCTCATCTTTATGCCCAACAGTTGCTGAAGCCGGAACCCTAACAATCTCGCACCGAAAAGGTAGCAGCAACTTAACATCTCTTTGTGTTGATTAATTATGTTTTCTTTTTTTCTTATTTTAAGAGACTAATATATATAATTCAGTCAATATATAAAGTTGATTACTAATTAGTCTTTGTGTGATTGGTTACAGTAACAGCAGGTAATTCAAAGAATTTCATGACTGGCCTCGGAGTTATGTGCAAGTGTTGTGATGGTGAAGGAGGTGAATGTAGAAGCAACTGGGATGGGCCTTGCTCAAATCTACAGTGCCTTCCATGGAAGTTTCATTATTAAGACCAGACCACCAATATTATATATATATATATATATATATATATATATTTTATGTATGTATAAAGTTTAAGCTAAGCTGTCATGAACAAAACGTTGAGTCTAGCTAATGGTAGTGTTATTTGGCAAGCACTGTACGATGTGGTATCCTTGGTGTATAGGGTTCCTGTACTAGTGGAATCATATCCCATGCAAAGTTTACAAGTTGACGGGTGCATGTAGGACTAAGGCCGCTAACCTTATGATAGACGACATATTTGCGGCTATATATAATTATGCAATAGCACTCATGTATACAGTGTATTTCTTTGTAGCTTCCTGCTTCATTTTTAATTAATAAATTAAATATTCCTTGGTTGCGCCTTTTATTTCATTTCAACTTTATTTTTTTTGTTTGCTTTGTTTGGAGTATATGTGTAGAAGTACTTTTAAATCTACATGCATGTTATATACACGAGTACTATATAGCGAACTTGCACCACAACATCCATAAAATAATAAATTCTAAAAGAAGATTAGTGAACGTTAAATAGAAGTTGATCAAGGACATTATCATTTGGTAAACAAGTTAATAAATGAGTTGGTGACTGAGTAAAACAACCTTTAGAAGTTCCAAGAATCTTATGTCTTTTTCGAATTATACATGTTCAATTGACTTGTTGAAATAAATTGAATTTCACATGTGCTAAATATAAAAGCGTGTAAAGCGCACGGTTCGTTGCAGTAATGTTAAGAAGAAATAGAATAGGGTACGTAGTCGCTTTTCTCAAGCAGAGAATTCAAATTGTCAATCAAATAAATAACATGACCCAATAAAGAAGGCTGGCTTTGAAACTTGAAAATTATATGGCAAATAGACAGGGATTTAGATTCCATCTGCCAAAAAGAGAAAGGAATATATTATCTAAGAATGATCGATTCTTTTCCAAATTGCAAATTGTTCAAGTGGTTATCTAATTTGATCCAAAACCATATCCTCCAAGTATATATCCATTATAAAATATTGGTAATTGAATCCCATGCAAGTACAGCCACTTCATGGTTCATGTATGCAGGCTGGTGTTGTATTCCTTTTTCTCTCTCTGGATGTATGCTATATTTGTTAATCTCGCTAGTTGGAAATATATTTATATATAGTTACTTTTTTTAAATATTTATAAACAAAAAAATAAAAAAGACATTTATCATGAATTTATCCACTACTTCAATTTGGATGGGCGTCGCCTTAAATGCCAAAATCTGGCTTCACCTACAGCGAAAGGCCAACCTCAATATAATAGGTACTCCCTGCGGCTTTCCACAAATTGCTTGTGCCTGAGAAAAATTAAAACGACTAGGAAATATTTATTATTACTGCAAAACAAACAATTTTTGTTTTTTTTTTTTTTTTTTTTATGTTTTGGGTACTAAATTGAGCATATTTCCGATACATGAAATTGCATGCATGGTTCGCTGCATGAGTCATCATGTAATTGATGACTACTACTAAATACCAACCAACCAATTTATAAATCCTTGAGCGTCATAAACAATCATACATCCATTATACATATATTTATATGTATATATACAGTATGTGTGAATGTGGTTCGACAGAAGTTGTGAAAGGGAAGAAAAGTTTAAAATTCTCTGTTTTATTTTTATTTTTTCGTTGGTAATAAAAAGTTTGTATTTTATTATATATATTAACTTTAATTCAAGGAAAAAAAAATGGGTCATAAGAGGATAAGGTCAATCCCAGATCTAGACGTTCAAAATGGGTAAAGCTTTGTTAACATTGTTGCTCTGGAAATTGTCATCTTCCTTTGAATGTCTTTAATGCGCATGCCCTTAGCCTTAGCTATCCACAAGGAACCCAGAATATAATATTAATTATTTCAAACAAACTTCTTTTTTTCTTTTCTTGGTTTAGATTCCAAACAAAAATTCTCTTCAAACTACCGTATCTTCAAATTAACATGCATGTAACTTGCGTTTACCAAATCTAACATATACTTAGGCCTTAATTTGGATATTCCATCTTACGCATCTTTCTTTTGTTCTGTTAATTCATTGATAGAATGATAGAATTAATGTTTAGCATCTTTCTTTAGTTTTGTTAATTCATTGATAGAATGATAGAATTAATGCTTCGATCATTAATTACCTCATATTTGAGGCCATGTGTATATTTGGACACATTAATTAATACTACCTTTTTTCTACTACTTGGAAATTTTGAAATTTAGTCATCCAAAAATAATAATAATAAAGCATATTTACTCACATCCTAAGACTTATCTTGTTGATATATCATCACTAAAATCATAACCGTACGTTTGGCAACTTTCTCACTCGTTCATTTTATTTATATTTATCATGACTTACTTAGAAAACCAACAAAATGTTGGCGCACCATAATATAATTAATGCAAGAAAAACACATCAACCTAATCTTCCAATACTTAGATTTGAATATTTATTATTCATAGTGGCTATACAAAACCTTTGATCAAAAAAAAAAAATAGTGGCTATACAAAACCATTCATGGAAATACAAGTTGAAAATCAATAAAACAGAGAGTTTAATTACTTCCTCAGAAATTACACTTTACTCGGTGGTGTTTTCATATTATCCTAGCTAATAACTCCACTTTCTACAAGACAGAGAGAAAAGAACATGTTATGGTGTTAATGATTTGTATGTAGCCACTGTGAACATTAAAAAAACCATTTTTATCTTTTTTTTTAAAAAAAAGAAAACATATTATTGGATTCAGATTCTCTGGAGATTTGAGGGATAGATATCCATACATATAATATGTTTATTCTATGTAATACTTTAGTAAAATAGTCAACTATTTTTTTTGGGTGTAGTAGGGCATATATATCGGCATAAAAAGGGCAAGTTGAGCCTAAATAGACCTTATCCGTTTATCCTCTCGTGGACTTAAAAGTCTCATACTACAATGGCCCTCTCTCTCTCACTCTAATGTCATCCACGGAATGGGCCACTGGGACATACATAGGTCAAAGATAGGACACGTGTCAAAAGGGGTTTAGAGGTTGGCAAGATGTCCACTTGGGTCCAACCAATGAAGCCAAGTGTCAGAGAAGAAAAAGGTTAATTGATTTAATGAAGGCACATGGGTGTGGGGGGGCAAAGCAGCATAATAACAATTTTGGGGCTTATAAATAGGCTTGAGACGGTTTCAATCCCCTCAACATCTGAAATCTTCACGTGCTTTCCTATGGGCTCTTTTCCATATAGCAGCTCTTTCTCTGCATGACCTGATTTAAGTCTATCTCTGCTTGTTTTGTTTGTTTTCCCTCTGAAAATCTTATCCAATTCTGTGCCTTTTTTGTGGGTCTTTTGGCCGTTAAGATATATATATATATATATATATATATATCAAACCAGTAGTTTTGTTCGTTGGTTGATAAAGAAAGCACAGCGCTGTTAGCCAAGTAAGTTTGTATTAACTATGGAGAACAAGAAGCATGTAGGTATTGGTAGTTCTTCATCGACTTTGGATCATATTTTTGGTCCCAAGAACTCTTCCTCTTCAGCTTCTTCCTCGTCCACAACTGGTCTATTTGGATCTATTTTCCCACCACCTTCCTCGGTATGTAATTTACCAAATATTCTCACTGTCGGTTCTAATATATTATCTGGGTTTTCTTCTTGACATATTATTTGGGGTTTTGATGACATATGTGTGTGTTTTCTCATGTTATACTATGAGGGCGTAGAACCTAATGTAGGTTTGTTGTGGTTTATAAGAACATTTGTTGCTTTAAGCCGAATCTAATACTCTGTATATATGTTCAATCCTTTTGTCGTTGTTGGTATAGAAAAATACTATGTCTCGGTTCTTCACCAATGGACATACAAAATAGAAAACAACTGTTCCGGTGGTGTTGCCAGCCAAAGACCGGTCAAGTCGGTTTTCTAGAACTCTTATTTATTAGAGAGCATTGACAGGCATGGCAGAGGTCTTTAGAGTCCAATAGACTTCAAGATTCGTAGTTGCCTTGGACTCAGCAGTTTAAGTTTCATAAGGAATCTTCCTATAATTAATTAATTAATTAATTGATAATTAATTATATTTAAATATACTAAACAGTAAGGGTATATTTTTACAATCTAGAGGTGCTTGAGTTTCCGAATGTTCATCTCTTCGTTAATAATTTGGTTAATTTCAATTCAATCAGGTGCTCGGAAGACAGAAAAAGGGGGATTTCGGGAATCAAGTTGAAAACAGCAAATATGAAAGACCAGGTTTGTTATAATAATTAAAAAGCATTTATTTCTACATAAGACACTTTTTTAATTTGCAGATTAAATAAATTACACTTTTTTTCCCCACTTACCTAGAGATTCTCTGTATTTAATTTTGCAAATATTTATTGTTAACTTGCTAAGATATATATATTTGGTGGATAAAAAATATCGTAAAAAAATTAAAATTCAATACAATAATATATGATGCGGTTAAATTAAAATTATTATGAATCATCATGAAATATTAATTGCATATTGAACCCAAATATATATATATATATTAATTAATTGAATGACCTTAATCGGATTTAATTATTTTCAGATAATAAAAGTCAAAGCATCAAAAGTGAAGGCAGTAGTACAAAAAGCAAAGATTCCATATATCAGAATGAATCGGCGGAACCTTGCTACTTCAGCTCATCAATCTATTATGGTGGCCAAGAAAATTATTCTCCAAGAACGTCCGGGACCACTGAATCCCAGCATATTGTGAGTAATGCCCTTTTCTTTTGTATGCTACATATGAGTCACATACATATACATATATATATATATATATATATATTTACACACATAATTAATTACCATTAATGCCCTTGTATTATGGTAAAATTCTAATACTATAGTTTCGTTTAATTAATTATCTAAAGATGATCTTTAATTGTTTACCAGTTCAAGAAAGATGGAAATGGTGATGACGACCCAAATGGAAATAATTCAAACAGTGCTTCACGAGGAAATTGGTGGCAGGGTATGCTATATATATATATATATATATATATATATATATGTATGTATCTATGTGTGTGTGCGTATAGCAATAAAATGTGAAATTACAGATCGTTCGCTGAGGCTTTGACTGTAGAGACAAAGTTTTTTGATTGTATATGGTCTAATTTTCTTTTTGCAGGTTCACTCTATTACTAAGACCTTGTTGCTGGTTATGTTGTGTAATCACTACCCGCAGAAAAAGGTACTATTATATATATATATATATATATATATATATATAATCAATTGTGGAAATATATTGATGGATGCATGTTATCTTTTTGCTTTTCTGATCCCTGATCAATGCATTTACTAATTAGAAGAGAAATTCTTTTCCTTTTCTATTTTATAATAAAAATGCTCTTTTCTTCGCACAAATAATCATATCCATTGGCCATTTAAGATTATGGACCCGGTGGACGCTAGGATTAATTCAAGTTTATTCTAGTGAGCATACATTCCGTACTCATGTTAGAATGGACACTAACCTAATTAATTAACATGAGTTAAAAGTTGCCAATTAGATTAATTATTTGTGATTTTAATATAAAGCATTTTATTTAAAAAGCTGATGATGAAGACCTAACTACATATAACAAATTACGTACAAATTGAATTCAATTAAACGTAATTGAAACAAAAATGAACAAACATTGAGAAAAATAAAAATAATACATGTGATTGACTAAAGGACAATTTTGCAAATATAATTTTATTTGAATATGTTAAAACAGACTTGATTCTTACTTCCTATATAATCATGCCATTTTTCATGTGACTGATATGGCTGTATCTGTTTGACTATGTTGCAGGGGTCTGCCACACGTACGTACTATGATTTACGTACAGTGGAAAAAAATATGGAAATTATTAATATCCTAGAATATAGAGCAGAAGTCATGCAGGCTTTGCAGAAACTTATTGGGTTCTTTTTTTCCCGATAGGCAACTCGCTAATAATATGTATTATATGAGATATGTAATCACAGTACGAGGTGTTGTAACGAAATTTGGTTTCTTTTGTATGACTAACCTAATTAATTATTTCCATATGTAAACCTACGTACGTACTACTACGTTCTCCCACTGTATTAATATGTTTTATATATGTTTTTGGCTTTGAATATGATCATCTTGCTATGGCTGCTGTGAACCAATTCATATTCTCTCTTGCACGTTCAACTGCATGACAGCATAATTATGTCCTTTTTCACTTTAAATTAAGAATACAATAGATTAATTGAACCTTACTAACAAATATGAGACATCAACGTCCGCAAGTGTTCGCTATGTAGGATAAAAGTAACCAACATTTTATTTATCATATTGGTACATACTTGCAGTGCCGGTTTTGGGGTAAGGCCACCCAGGCAGTGGCAGCAGGTCTTATATTACAAAGGCCCAAAAAAAATTTCTTTATATATATATATAGAGTAAATATATATAATTATATTATGTATATAATAGATATATTTTTAAAATGATAGAATATTTTAAAAAGATAAATATTTAATACTAATTAATCGTTTTTGTAAAAGATAAATATTATTTTTAGATAATATTATTTTTCTTAATTTTTAGGCCATATTAATTTTCTAATGCTATTTTTTCTTTTCACTTTCTTCATTATTTTTCTCTCAATTTGTTTTATTTATTATTTCTCTTATATTCTTCATCTTTTTTAAACATTGATTTGAAATCAAGTTTCAAAGTTATTGATTGAAATAAGTTTTTCAAAATTAAAACTAATCAAATCTTACTTAAGAACAATTATATCACATGAAAAATTAAATACACTAGTTATGTTGTCTATTGAGAATGATTTGTTAGTAAAACTAGAATATAAAAATTTAATTTCTACCTTTGCATCTCAAAAAGTAAGAAAAATAAATTTTAAATAATTATTTATTATCTATTAATATAAATTTATTTATTAATATTTATATTTAAATATCATATAAAATTTATTAAAAAATTATATATAATTAAGATCTCGTTTATTTTTCTTTGCCTAAAGTCTCTTTTAGAGTTGAACCGGCCCTGCATACTTATTAGCTAGATGAGCTAGTTATGGTGGTACAGCTTCCACATCCTAACTATATATATATATATATATATATATATATATATATATATATATATATATATATATATATATATAATTGTTATAATATATGATTCACTACTTGGTTTTTACTTCCGCATCATCACTACTTGGTTTTTACTTCCGTATCATCATTTTTGGTCCTCAGACTTTAAGGCAATGTACAGGCTGCATGGAACAAAATGTACAAGCTGCATGGAACAAAAATAAGATAAGCAGAAAAGCAAGAACACAGTCTAAATTTGGAACCAAAATGAAAGAAATTAAATTAAAGAAATTGATGGAAAAAAGATAAATATTTATCAAGAACCCACGGGACGGTTAGTGAGTTTGCAACATTTAGGAATGGTGATTGCAGTATCAGGTTTGATCCCGAGACTGTGAGCTTCGGGAGAAAGTCTAATGGCGCAGAGGCAGCTTTTGTCCACATTTTTAATGAATACAGCACTTTATAGGAACCTTGGCATTATTGTCCTGTGCAGCTGCTGCACAAGGAACTAGCTTGTACACCACAGCCTCTGGTGAAGTTTTGCCACATTCACTACCACCATAAACCTCATCCAACCCACCCAAAATCCATACAATAACAACTACTATTATTGCTACCATGTTGTAATTATACTTCATTATTGGAGCTTCTGTTTTTTTCCCCCCAATATTAAGCAATGTACTACCTAGTACTACAAATTGACTGTGTTGAGCAAGATTGTTTAAGGCAATACCATATAAATGTTTGTTGCTTTATAATAAATTATGGTAAACTTAATTTCAAGTTGAAGATGAAAAACCAACAAAAATTTATTTGATACTTGCTAAGAGTCTTTACTTCATGACTGATGATAGGCGAGTAGGGTCAATGTCATTGTGTTAATACAAAATTTCTTTTATTTTGCTTGATGTACAGTTAATATAAAAGTAAATATATAAGTAGTAAACTAACCTATGTGCCCCTTCAGTCTTCAGAAATGGTAATATTAATACCTAAGCCATGTAAGGTTAAGCGCTTACCATTGATACGGCCATTTATCATGCAATTTATTAACACCTGTTGATTTTGGAAAAAGGCCCTTTGGAGTCGATCAAAATTAGGCTGTAGGGTCAAAGGTTTTGATAGATATACAAGTTCCATAAACAGTGCAATATATGGAGCACTTTATCAACAAAAAAAAATGCAACATATGGAGCATCTAATTAATGGAAATTTCGTTGAATTTATTTTCTTTGGTTTAGAGGTTTTATAGAGTTTAGAGCCTCAATATTTACCCAGTGCGGCTTTGAAAGGTTTCACATAATTAATAAGATGACACTCCCAATTCGAATATATTCCAATAATTTCCTAAACAAGCGACTTAACTAAAGTTTGGATCACCTTAATTAGCTCGCTCAATCTTCAATTCTTATTAGATTAACCATACTCAAATTTAATTAGCTTAAGTACTTGCCTTGTTGAGTTTGAGCATGAATACTCCGAGGTCAACTCAAAATTTTTCGCCTTGTTGAGTTAGAGCATGAATACTCCGAGTACTTACCTTGTTCAATTCAACTTTTAAAAAAAAATTTAAAATTTTAATTGAGTATGAAAATAAAGAAAAATTTATTATTATTATTATTATTATTATTATTATTATTATTATTATTATTATTATTATTGTTGTTGTTGTTGTTAGGAAATAATGTGTTAAAGCATATTAGCAACTAAAGTAAATTGAGAAAATTGAAATAAAATGGACATAAATATTTTACGTGGAAAACCCCCTCAAAGAATTTGGAGTAAAAACCACGGGTAAGTGTAGAAAGATTACCACGGGCAATTGTAGGAAGATTTCACTATTATAAAAATTACAACACATTCTCTCTAAATACAAGAAGAAACAATGATATTCTTTCTTGCATATAGAAGAAACAAATCTCTCTCATAATTTTGAAAAAACCTTCTCTAAGGAGAAATTGGTATTTTCTCTCTTGAGAAAAATTAAAGAAAACTAATATAGAAAGAAAAATAAAGGATTTTGGAATTGATCTCAGATGATTTTAAACTAGGACGAGATGGGGGCTATTTATAGGAGAGTTTGCTTCCTCTCCCTCTCTTCTTCTTTTCCTTTTCTTTTGTCAAAATTGGTGGTTGACACCTTGTCAAATATAGCTGCACTGCTTGACCATTGAAACAACCATATTTGAAACAGCCATTAAAGTGATTTTACAGCTCACATTCTCCCACTTAGAGTCACTTTTATGTAATTTCTCAATCCTTCTCTAAACTTATCATTTCATGTTTATTTACGTATTTGCTAGGTCGTATAAGGATCTACACTACATAAACTTGTTAGTGTTGATTGGCTTGGTCATTACATCTGTTAGGTTCTTACTAGTGTGTATCATTTGCATGTCTACATATTTATCTTCTACTACTTCTTGAACAAAGTGATATTGAACTCCTATATGCTTAGTTCTTGAATGAAAGGCTAGATTCCTTACAATGTGCAACGTAGTCTGACTATCACAAAACAGAGTGATCTTCTCTTGTTTGTGCCCGAACTCCTCTAATAACCTTTGTATCCAAATAGCTTTCTTGCAGGCATGTGTAGCTACCATGTATTCTGCTTCTGTTGTAGATAAAGCCACCACTGTTTGCAGTTTTAAAACCTAGCTTACAACTCCTCTTGCAAGTGTAAATATATAGCCAATAGTAGATTTTTTTTTGTCGAGATCTCCTGCAAAATCTGAATCAACATAACCCCTAATAGATAAATCTGATCCTCCATAACATAATACAACATCTGAGGTTCTTCTTATGATCTCATAATCCTCTTCATAGTATTCCAATTCTCTCTTTCAGGATTCGCTATAAAACAACTAACCGCTCGCACTACTTGAGTAATGTCTGGTCTTGTACATATCATAGCGAATATTAGGCTTCTCACTACTGATACATACAGTACTCGAGACATCTTCATCCTCTCTGCTTCACTACTAGGACTTAAACTGGAGAGGATAACTTGAAATTAACAGGAAGTAAGGTAGAAATTGACTTATAATCTTGCATGTTGAAGCGTCACAAGATATTTTTTAGATAATTCTTTTGAGAAAGACAAATCTTCCTACTATTTTTGTCTCGGTGAATTTGCATCCCTAGAATCTTATTTATCTATCCCAAGTCCTTCATGTCAAACTCCCTAGCCAACTGTGCCTTCAATTCTTGAACTCGATCTTTGATGAAGCCTGCCATTAACATGTCATCCATGTACAATAACAAGATAATGAAATCACTATCACCATCAAATATTTTTTGATATGTACAATGGTCTGAATTGAATCTATTGTACCTAAGGCTTATTATGAAGGAATTAAATCTCTTGTACCAACATCAATGCCTGTTTGAGACCATACAGAGATTTGTTCAACCTACAGACCAAGCTCTCCTTGCCTGTTTCAGCAAAATCCTCTTGTTATAGCATGTAGATTTCTTCTTCAATCTCTCCATGAAGAAATGTAGTTTTAAAATCCAACTGGTCCAAGCGTAAATCAAATGTAGCACATATAACCAGAACTATTCTTACAGTTGTAAATTGAACCACCGGGGAAAATATCTTATTGAAATCAATGCCCTTTTTCTAAGCGTATCCTTTCACCACCAATCGTGCACGATACCATTCTACTTGATCATTATTATCTCGCTTGATCTTATAGACCTATTTATTACTATTAGCTTTTTTTTCCATGTGGTAACGGTACTAATTCTCAAGTCTTATTCTTGTATAAAGCCTCAATTCTTCTTGCATTGCTATCATCCACAAAAATACATCTGAGCTACTTGTAGCTTCATAAAAAGTTGATGCCTCTCCATCCTCTGTTAGAAGACAGTATGCAATGTTGCTTTCCACAACATACTTCGAGTGCCAAGCTGGCAATCTTCTTGTAACACCCTCTTACCCAAGCCTAAGTTCCTGAGTAAGGTGTGATTACCATATTTTTTTTTTTTAAATTTGATTTGCTGAAAACGTTTTTGGACATAACCACAATAAAATCAGAGAATGTCATTTACTCTTTGAGACCGTTTTCCAAACCACACTAAAACAGTATTATTTTAAAATAAAACAAAGTTTACACACTCACACCGCAAAAGAAAATATAGTATTTAAAAATACATAATATCATCGCCCAAAATATAACAAACCAAATGCGGAAGAACAATGTACTATGCTGCGCCCTCCAGTCCGCACCCCGTCAAGCCCTACTGTTCGGCTTTGGACTTACTTGTCACATGGGACAGACAACTGTAAGTGGAAAACACTCAGTAAGTAACCATATGCAAATGCAAATGTCATGTCCTGAAGTGTATCACTATACACCTAAAATCATTATTTTTCCCTCTTTATTTTTCAACCGAAAAACCCACTCTCTTCCGTGTTTAGGCAAAACACCACACCTCTGTGGTATGCGGATGAACCACCGTTCCGGGCGACCCACCGCTATGTGTGGTCAGTGATTCATAGAGTGCTAAAAACAAGGTTTGAACCATGCACCTCATCGTGCAACCACTTTTCGAAAACACAAACCCACAGGGAAAAATCTTTCATTTCGTATAAAACAATAAACCACCAAAATTGCTTTATGTAAATGAATGCTCATGCCACAATGCACAAGTAAAACTAAGCAACACAGTAAAACACATAATTACCAACCGTCTATTCCACGGTAGTAATTCGAATTGTCTCGCCAAACAACGACTACAATTCGCTCAACCATACTGATGTAATTACCGAAATGTCATTGGCCATGTCGGAAATTACCAAGATACCCCTCAAGTAAATGGAAAATTACCAAAATACCCCTCAATAGGCATATGGTTAATTACCACTCTACCCTCGGTAAAACAACATAATTAATAAGTTCCATCACTATACGCAGTTACGACATAATTATAAACATGTGTATAAATAAATACGTATATAAAAATATACACACATAAATACACATTCACGTACACATATCCATATACATAAACACATATATACACACCCATATATGTATACACATTTTATATATATCTATACATGCCCACAAATATAATTTACATATATACATAATCACATATATATATACACATAAATACCCATATAAAAATACACACATATATATACATACTCACATACACATATATATACACAAACACATATATACACACCCATATATGTATACACGTATTTTATACATATATACATACACACAAATATGACTTATATGTATACATAATTATACATATATATATACTCCCATATATAAATATACCTACACATGTATATATATACTTAATACATAAATAATTATTTTTATATATAAACCTTTACAAAACATACATACGTATATTTTTCTAAATATGTACATAACTTATATGTATTTTATAAAATATATCTATATTTATAATTATACAAACATATGTATAATTAATTGTATTTGAGAAAATATATCTATATATATTAGTAATTGAAAATATATATATATTAATAAACAAATAATAATTTAATATATATATATTAAAATAATTTGGAAATTGGAAAAGACTATAATACCCCTCCAATTCCAAATATTCTCAACTTTACCCCTATTATAGAAAATGACGAAAATACCCTCAACAATTTCAAAAATTACATTTATGTCCCTACATGTCAAATGATGAAAATGCCCTTGACCTTTTTATAAAATTCCATTTATGTCCTTTATAGCAAATGATAAAATTGCCCTCAAACATTTTCAAAAATCCCATTTAAGTCCCTTACATATAAATTGACCTAAATACCCTTGAACTTTTTGAAAATTCCTAAAACACCCTTTGTATGTAAAATGACCAAACTACCCCTTCAAGTAAAATTTTTACAAAATTTCCTCACCATGGCCGTGCCTTTCTTCCCCTTTGAATCCATCACTTTCCACCCATTTCAATCAAATTAACCATGCCCACAAACAATTCCATTAATCAATTTCATGAATTTATGCATTAATCCAACAAATCCAAGTATTTAACATCAATTTCATCACACCCTAGGTTAAACAATTTTGGGATTTAATCAACCAACCAATACACATAGAATTCAAATCCAAACCACCATCAATTCAATAATTTCAAGCCTAAACACATCAAATTAACCAACAAATATATATATATATATTTGCAATAAAATAAAAAAGAGTTTAATTGCCTACCTTGATTAAAGCTTGAAAGCAAGCAAACCCCACCTTTGAAAAGCCCTCAAACCAAGCCAAAATCCCCCTCTTGATGGCCGGCCACTTCCTCTTGAAATTGGTTTGTGTTTTTGCAATTTTCACTTTTTTTCCCTCTCTAAATTTTGTCTCTCTCTAACTTGTGAAAACCAATAAATGCATTGGTGAAAAAGAAACAAAACAAAGTGAAAAAGGAGAAGATGGTGTCGACAATCAAGACTTCAATTGCCAATTGCAATTTGGCAACCTTTTTCTTTTTTTTTTCTTTTTTTAAAATAAAATAAATACAATAAAGTAAAGATATTTATATATATATATTATTTAAATAAATGAATTGTAAAGTATTGTGGAGTGTCGGTCAAGAAGCTTTAAATTCCCAATTGCCAACTATTTTGTCAATTAAATAATTATATAATAAAATAAAATTAAAGATATTATTAAAGATATTAATATTTTAATGAATAGTGAAGTCAACCATGGTCAAACCGGGTCCAAGGGCAAAATAGGTAGAAAATGTCCCTCGTCTCCTCACAAGGTAGTCTCGGTCCTCAGAAAATTTCCGGAGAATTCCAAAACTACTTGTTTTGGTGAAAAAGGTAAAACCGCGATTTAACCGAAAATGCGTCCGGAAACCGACAGTTTTGAAAATAAATGAGGTTATTACACTTCTCTTTCTTGGATTCAACTTTATGCTTTCTTGAGTGTTATACATTACATATATAGGACATCTAAATGATGTAAATTAGAGTAATTAGCTGGCTTACCAGTCCACATTTCCATCGGTGTTTTCAACTCAATCACTGTTGAAAGCGACCGATTTATCACATAACAAGCGGTATTGGCTACTTCTGCTCAGAATGAATTGGGTTGACCTACAGTCCTTAACATAGTTCTCATCCTTTCTACAAGAGTTCTATTTATTCACTCTGTCACTCCATTTTGTTGTGGAGTGTATACAACTATGAACTATCTTTTAATACCTTCTTGCTTACAAAATGGAACAAACTTACTGCTTGTATATTCTCCTCCATTACCTATCTTCAAACACTTGATCTTCTTCCCAGATTCAAGTTCTATCCGTGCTTTGAAGTCTTTGAATACTAAAAATACATCTGACTTTTTCTTGATCGGGTACACCCATAATCTCCTGGAGTAATCATCAATAAAAGATACAAAATACTTTGCTCCTCCTAGGGATATCTCTATTGATTCTCAATCATCAGAATAAATAAAGTCTATAATGCATTTACTTCTAGCAGCAAATCTGCCAAATTTTAATGTATGTTGCTTATTTATAACACAATGCTCATAAAAGAGTAAAGATACATTTGTAAGTCCAAGAAGTAACCTTTGATCGAAGAGAATTTTCAAACCATGTTCAGACATATGGCCTAGTTTGATGTGCCACATCATTGTTGACTTTTCCCCTTTACTACTCGATGCGACGCACACATTAGCTTCTTTCATTATTTCTCTTTTAAGCATGTATAGATTTGCACCGATCTTTCCTGTCTTCATCACTACAAACACACCTTTAATAACCTTCATGATCTCATTTTCAATATGGGTCTTACATCCAAAATCATCTATTTGTCCTAAGGGAAATAGATTTTTCTTCATGCCTTTGACATGTTGTACCCCTTGAATAGTGCGAACTGTATCATCTGCATTTTTATCTTGACAGTACCAATATCAACGATTTCCAAGGCATGATCATTATCTATGTATACAAATCCTCCTAAGATAAACTCATAGTTGTGAAAACCATTCTCTCCTAGAGGTCATGTGTCATGTAGCTCCTGAATCTAAAATTCAGACATCAACAAAACTTTTTCTGCCTTCAGCAATCATTGTTGCCTAGTTGTAAAGAACTTTACCATCACTTGAGATGCTTGCTACATTTCCTTAAGTTTTTGATAACTCAGGGTCTCCACTCTTCTTGAGAAACCAAAACTTTTTCTTGATATGCTCTTTCTTGCCACAATTGTAGCATTTTATATTTTTCTTACTTCTTGATTTCGATCTACCATAATTTTGACTCCCATTGAAGTCGGGTTCCATCGATCTCCCTCTTACCACCGTAAGCACTTCCATTTGCTGCGAACTTGCCTATCTATCTTTCTTGTTTTTGTGTCTACTTTCGTCTTCCAAAATTACAACTGTAATAACATCAAAAACTAGATTGTCTAAATTGTCATCAGGTTAATGATAAGTTGATCATACAAGTTAGGTAGACTTTGAAGTAGAAGTTCTGCACATTCAACTGTATCTATTGTGTAACCTATTAATGTGACTTGCTAAAATAGAGTACTTAGGATGTTAACATGGTCAGTTACCGATGTAGACTCCGCCATTCGAAGTGTATACAATCTTTTTTTTAAAGAAAATTTTATTGTGCAATGGCTTGGCCTCGTACAATCTTATTAAAGTATCATATATCTCCTTTGCCGTCTTTTACTCCACCACACTAGATAATACTCCATTAGCTAATTGTAAGTGCAGATTTGTAATTGTGTTGTCATCCATCTCATGTCACTTGCCATCATCAGTGATCTCCGTGGATCGATTTCCAATTGCTGCTAAACAATTATCTTTCCTCAAAATTGCATTTACCTTAATTTTTCAAAATGACAAATTAGTCCCGTTGAATTTATCAACATCGAACTTTGTTACCATTGTTGATGACGATCTGCTTCTCACTTAAATCGGATTGTACTATTTCACCATGCACGGGAACAGTCACCGTATACTTAAACAGTAATGTATATGTGAATAGTAATCATAAATAGTACTCGCAACCTGAAAACTCTAATACCAATGTTAGGAAATAATGGGTTAGAGCAGATTAGCAACTAAAGTAAATTGAGAAAATTAAAATAAAATAGACACAAATATTTTATGTAAAAAAGCCCTTCAAAGGAATTGGGGTAAAAACCACAGGCAAGTGTAGGAGGATTTCACTATTGTAAAATAAAAATTACAATACCTTCTTTCTAAATACAAGAAGAAAATAATGATATTCTTTCTTGCATATATGAGAAACAGATCTCTATCATAATTTTGGAAAAACTTTATCTAAGGAGAAACTAGCATTTTTTTTTTGAGAAAAACTAAAGAAAATTAATATGGAGAGAAAAATAAAAGATTTTGGGGTTGCTCTCAGAGGATTTTAAACTAGGATGGGGGCTATTTATTGGAGAGTTTGCCCCCTCTCCCTCTTTTCTTCTTTTCCTTTTCTTTTGTCAAAGTTGGTGGCTAGCATCTTGTCAAATATAGGTGCACCGCTTGACCATTGAAGCAGCCATATTTGAAACAGCCATCAAAATAACTTTACAGCTCACAATTACTATTATTATTGGGACTTTAAACAAAGAAAAAAACTTTAGAATGGAAATTTGTAATTATGCATCATATTATCAAGGCCATCAATAAGAGTTGTAAAGTTGTTAAACAAACTCATACATGCCCTCATGCACCTCCACAAATGGTTTTTTATTATTAGTTGGTCATTTTAAAGCATAGAAGGTGAAGAATTGGCGTTGACCGCACCATTTATATTTAGAAGGATAATTTTTTAATTTAGAGATGAGAATTCAAATTCAAAATTATTGTTCAAAAAAATAATAACTTTGCTATTAGGATGCTTATGTTGAGGCGTTTAGAGGGATAATTTTATTAGATTTTTTTTTTGTACAGTCCCCCAAAAGTTACACGCAGGCATGTATTAATCTCCTTGGATATAACTTAATACAATTTAAATTTGTAGGGTTAGAGGTTTTGATTTTAAAGAATAAAGAGTCGATTGTCAAGTTTTACAAATTATATTGATAATATTATATCATACAAAATTTGTTTTTTATTATGATGAAAGGGAAATATTTATACGAGATGGGTCGGATCTCTTCGACAACAGCTAAAATAAATGGGCCTTACTTTATGTGAATATTGGGCCAGAAATACCCGTTGCGCAAATTGACAAGTATTATTTTGGATGTCAAATCACCCTAAGGTATTTTGAATTTTTTTTATTAATTTTTTATAGAATTAAAATTTTAGTTTGGTTTTGTAATGAAAAATAAAAAATATCCTTAGTTGAAACATGTTCTTCTTCATTTATTCTTCTTCGTTCTTTGATCCATCGATGTCTTTTCCTTCCTCTTTTTCTTATATTTTTCTTTTTTGTTTCTTCTTCTTCATCCTTATCTTATAATGAGCGAGTTGTATTTAAGATAAATTGAGTTAAATTGATGGATAATTTAGCCATATATTAAAAAATATAAGTGATGAACACTTTCACAGACGAAGTATATATTTTACAATACGATTAAGACTTCATTAGTGACGAACTAGTTCGCTAATGCTGGAAATTAACACTTTGATATATATTTTATATGGAATATCAAACTAAGTTAGTTGACGAACTAATTCACTAGTGACGAAGTAAGACGAAGTATAAATATTGTACAAAATTCCAAACTTCACTAATGACGATGTTGGATGAAGCACTTCTCTAGTGTCATAATGCCGAATCACATACAACTTTATACAAGAAAACTAGATTGACCAGTTTCATAGGAAGAGAAACTCTCCCTATGAAAATAATCAAAATCTTTTATCTGCATATGCTGTGAATTCCTAGATTTGGTATGCATGACGAAACACAATGAAACATGAAGAAACAACTTTGACAATGCATGACGAAGCAATGAGACAACATTATGCGATAAAACTAGATTGACAAGTTCTATTGGTAGATAGAGAACCTATACCAATGAAATTGGCCAACCCATTTTATTGGTATGTACTATGAACCCCAATCGTCATATGCTCATTAAATAAAAAAATTAAAAAATACAACTACAGAGAATCAAGAAGAAGATGAACTACAGTTCAAGATTTCTATTAAAAAAATTTTAAAAAAAATCTTAGAAAATTAAGTAGATATACAAACTACAGATCAAATTGGTAAGAAATTTATATAGTTGAGGAAGTGGAAGAGGAAACCAAAGAGAAAGCAAAAGAGACGGGTTAAAAAAATTAATTGCAGATATTTTATATTTAGAAGCATGTTAGTTATTTTAGTGGCTATATCAATTAAACCACCTTGAAATTTGCTCTTATTTTAAATTACCTATATAGGTATATGTAATATCATTACACCCCCTATATTGAACAGTCCTCAGTTAAAATTTTTCTCTCTCATATGTCGCATGGACAATGACTTTTTTACTCTTTAAATTTTAATAAATATTTATATAAAATTAAAATTATAATAAAATACTAATTAAAAAAATTACAAAACTTCTCTTTGTCTCTGTCTCTCTCCTCTCTCTCTCTCACTACCCTTCTCTCTCTTCACACACCGTTCCTCTCTCCTCGCCCACAGTTTCTTTCTCTTTTTCCTTTAATTCTGTTTTTCCAAAACAAAACCATCAAAAATTAAACTCAGCCCCTATTTCTCCAAAAACAATGCCATTAAAAATTAAATCTAATAATTTCAATATCTATAATTCATAAAAAAATAATTAAATAAATAAAAACAAAAACAAAAAATCATTAAAACCAAATCTTCCCTTTTCTCTCTTCGTTCTTTCCAAAGAAAAAAGCAAAAATAAATTGCACAAAAGAGCCATGCCAAATAGAAGATTATGTAGTTGTAGATGGAAGAATAAGAGAAGTTCAAATACCTTAACTTATGAAGCTTATGGATCCAACAATTTGGCAAATTCAAACGAGGATATGAGACTATTCTAGTGTTGTATACCATTCAATTTTTCTAACTTCTCTTCCTTCATGCTACCTTATTATAGGAATATAAACCAAATACAGGATAATTAAATTTAAAAAATTCAAATTTGTGAAGCTTTTGTAGTTGCAGATTGTTCTGATGGTTAGTGGCTATCGATGTAGGAGCAAACGATCACGAGATTGCGATTGATGTAGAGGGAGGTGACTGGCCTGTATGGACTATCGGTGTTTGTCATTGGAGAAAAAAAAAAAAAGAACAATCATCAATATTGTTGGTCATAGGAGAAAGAGAGAGGAAAAAAAATAAAAGAAAATATAAAAATATAAAAATTTTATCTAAAAATCTAGAGATGACACTTATTGGGAAGGGGAAGAGAGACGACTGAGAAAAAAAGTTATCTAATTTTATAAATTTTAATATTTTTTATTTATTTTATTTGAAATGGCTTATTTATCCTTTAATTGTTAAGTTAAACAGTAGAAAACTAATAGCAGGGGGTATTATGCAATTTTTTAAACTTTTGTAAATTAACTAAAAATTGATTAAACATCTAGGGGTTCTATAATAGTAGCCGTTATTTTAGAATAAAATATTAATTATATATTAAATAAAATAAAATAAAAATATCATTATACCTGTATATGGCATAAAAACCCCTAAATACTTTAAATGGGCCAGATAAATTACTCGACCAATTAAGTTAAGGGACCCAAATTTATACTCAAATATTGGGCTGATTACTCATCAAGACCCGTTTGGCAATACACTTTCCATTTTTTATTTCTTTTTTTACTGTTGAGCTACATAATTGAACAGAAAAATTAACGTAATGTAGACGTATTTAGGAGTTTAAGATGTATAATAACTGCTCTCACTGTCCAAAGTCACTCAGTCCCTGCCATGGGGTTAATTTGAGTTTTTCAAGTATTCTTTAGACAGGATATATATATATATATATATATACTAAATTTCGCCACGTGCTTTGCACGTGGTTTTAAAAAATATTAATTGCCAATTTAATTTATTTTTAAATAGTATTTATTAAATATAATTATTTATTTTATTTAAAATGGAATTTATATGTTAATATTTGCAGGTTTTTTATTCACTCGATAAATCATAAACAAAAAAAAAATTTAAGATTAAAAAATTTCCATCATAATTAATTTTTATAAAAGAAAATTGGAGAAATAAATCAATGCAAGCACGCAAGGACAGGAAGACAAAAGGATAATTGAATTTTTTATTAAATTTAACCTAAAATATTAACTACAATAAATATTAAAAATAAATAAATAAGTACAAAAACTAAAAATATATTTTAGGCTTCATTTTTTTTTATCAGTCGTGTAAACAGATAGCAATCTGCAAACAGATAAGGTTGCGATTGTTTTTCTTTTGGTCCGTGTTCGGCGTTGTTTTTTTGGTTCTTCTACTTGTCTTTCTGCTTCTTGAATGGCGACTGGAGTTCGTAAATTTCGATCGCTTCTTCCTTACCCACAGGTATATCATCTTTGTTCTAATATTTTCAAATAAAAACTTTGTTCCTTTTGTCTCTATTATAGAAAATCGATCTATTATTTTTTATTTTTGTCCTCAAAATTGGTCAATGTTTTTTATTTATTGGGTGTTTGGTTTGAATCTCTGGTCCATTGCAGATGATTTTGAAGGCGATTGAGGCATTGAAAGAAGAAGATGGCGTGAACAGATCTGCGATATCCAAATACATGGAATCAATATATGAAAATTTACCTGCTGGCCACTCAAAATTTCTCTCTGACCACCTCAATAGAATGAAAGATTGTGGACAATTAGTGTTTTGGAAAAACAAGTACAGCAAGCCAAACCTAAATGCATCTCCTAAGCGGGGCCGTGGCAGGCCACGAAAGTCGAAGCACTCCAATGTGGTCCCTATTTCTTTGAAAGTTAAGACGTTATGTGGGAGCAAGAAACGGAGAGGACGACCGAGGAAAATGGCTCGATCGATGGAAGGTTTTGGGACGTCGACCTTGACATCAGCGAGAAAAGCAATTGGATCAGGAAGGCCAAGGGGTAGGCCTCCAAAGGTGAAGCCTGCATTGAGTGAAGTGAGTGTTCTGCGCTTCTTATTCCTCTGTTTGAATTCTTGTAAATTTGGGGTGCTGTTTAGTTTTAGGTTTGTGTTTGAGTTTGTGTATGTTAAGTGGATGTACAATGTTTTATACCTGTGTTAATCTTTGTTGCTTTGTAGAATCTTCTAGCGGATATGACTGCATGTAACGATGGTGTGGTTTTTATTGCTTTGTTATGTTGTCATGATTGGTTGTTTTTGTAAAGTTCATTGGATGTCTTTAATGGTGTGTTGTTTAGGAAATTTTGTTATTTACTTTATATTGGGATTACAATTATATTCTTTGCTTATCTTCATTTATATGGGTTTTTGGATGCAAGGTTTTATGAGTTAGAAATTCTCGCTATTCCAAAATTGCATGGTTTAAATCAAATATAAAACAAATAAAAATTTAAATTTTACAAGCACCCTCATAATGTGGAGTTTGATATAGATTTCAGATATGATAATTGTTTTGTGGTCTTTAGATGGATAGTCTATAGTACTACCTTCGGGAATATGGAAATTGGCTATGAGAATTGGTTCCTCGTGGAAGAAAGACCATGATATATGCATTTCAATCCAATTTAAAATATTAAAAGTTTCTACTTTGATGTATAACTAATATCAGATACGGACTTTGGTTGTCATAAATGCATTAGCTTTTTCATTTGGATAGTGGCCATATTGACGATGAGGTATCCTATTAATATGTCCTGGAACAGGGTTGGTGTTTGTTTTATTTGAATTTTACAATTTCATTTTGACCTCATTAGTCAGTACACCACGTGTGGTAAATATATTAGTTTATGCATCTGAGATAACTTAGTTCTTTTTAAAATTCTTATTGTTATTGTATTTTATTACTGCTCTTGTTTGTTTGCTGGTTTTAATTTTTAGTTATATAAATTGAAATTGACTTTATTGGGTCTTCTATTGTTAGAAAAGAAAATAGTTTTTTTTTTTTTTTTTTTGGATTTTTGTTCATTGTTTATGATGTTCTTTTTACACAAATAGCACAAATTGCAAAAAGTGATGAGATTGTGAGAAGGGCTTGTAAGTTTTTTTTTAACTTTTTGATTGTGGTAGTTGTTTTTATCTCTAAATATTGACTACATATGGTTAGAGTGAAATATTTTATTCAACTTAATTCGTTTCCTTAACAGCGGTATTGTTATACTGATAAAAGTCTGCAGATAGAAATTTGAAGTTGGAGGGGAAAGCAAATCGAGATTGTACTAAAGTAGCAAAGGGTGCAAGTTTTTCTTCTATAATGAAAAACGGAAAATATCAAACTGCTGCTGTTAGACGATCTGATAGAATAACAAACATTTTTAAGCCTGTTACCGAAGTTGATGCAGAACCAGTGATTGAAGAAATAATTATGACTGGTAGTGATGAAGAAGAAAGCCAGGAAAGTATTGATGAAGAAGATCAAGAAGATGAGCAACATGCTCATATGCAGAAACAGGAACCACAGCCAAGTTTGTGTGAGAAAAATATGGAAGAAAAAATAAACTATATTATAGAATCATTGGAATCTCTAGAAGATTCTGTAGAGACATTGAACATGAAGGTAATCGTTGTCCATAAATTTATTAGTTGCATGTAATTTGGTTATCTTTATTATCTTGCAAGTATTTGTCATTTCTAATATCTATTTAACAAATTGACTTTATTTTGCTTTATGTGGATTTCAAACATGTTGAAGAGCAAAAATTCCTTTCTAAATGAGATTGAAAATATGAGATACAAAAGGTTGTATATAGACTCGCAGAAGAAGGTAATTCGATTTATTGTTAGGTACCCTGTTTTTATTTTTTTAATCTTAAAAGGTTATATTTTTGTGAGTTTGTTTTCGTTTCCTCTTTTTCTTTTGCTTTCAGATTGAGTTTTTGAGAGAAGAAAATCATGAGCTTTCTATGCGGCTGGAAGGCGCTCTTGCAACCCTTGAAATAGTATGTCAGCTATATTTTGTGATGTTAATTTAATTATTTCTATTATTTTGTGTCATATGAATTAACACTGCTGTTTAATACTATTAAATTTTGGTTTTTTTTGTTGCAGTATGGAAAAATAAAGAGAGAACCTGGAATTGCATGTGATAAGACAAATAGAGGAAATAGGTGCAAAATGTAGCTCAAGTATCGTCTGTTAGTACACATTTTTATTCTGTAGTCTCTAATTTATATATTACTCTTTTAAATTATGTCTTAATTATAATCCTCTAAGTTTGTTAGATTTCGATTAGTATTTCCTTAAATTTTTATTTTAAATACGGCTTTCCACTATCCAATTTGATTGAATTCTTTCTAAATTTTCTCAAATTCCCCAAATATCTGAAAGCACCACATGCAACATATGAGTTTCTGGGTGGGATGAAACTTTTCCATTTTTTTTGGCAAACAATTACAATGTTCTATTATTCTACTCTAATTTGAAGGCATCTATTTGTAAATGTTCTTATATATAATTACTTCTTATGAATGTTTTCTTTGATATTGGCATTTTCTATGTGTGTATACCATTAGTGTTTTTGATTCAGGTGCTGTTTTATGTTTTGAGAAAATATGGCCTCTGATGATTCTTATCCATTCTGCGGAAGTACAAACTTGTAATCTTTTTGGACATGAAGTTTTGTTGTAATATTGAGGTTGCACATGATACTCATTTTAAAATGGCTGTAATCTTCTACGTACGAGCATTCTGTAGGCTTCCTTGACTTGACGGAACTTTTGGGTGACATTTTGTGGAGAGTGAATTAATTATCTTTTAGATTGTGCTTGTTGTAAGTTCTTATACTTTGAATGGGAGCAACATGGTTACCTGACTTGCAGTAATAAATCTGAGCGAGCTGCCAAAATGCACATGGAAACATTCACAAATTAGCACTTTTCCTTATTAATGAAATTACAAAAAAAAATAATCAGATAATCAATTCTAAAAAAACAGTCGTTTCATTCCAGATTGAGAAAATATTCAATTTGTTGAATTGTTTGTAATGTCACATTTAAAACATTTTATTCATTATCTTACAAAAGCTGTATTAAGGGATATACATATGTGTGTGTCTATATATATATATAGAATATACTGAGTGGGAATTTAAAGTGGGTTTACTTAGCTATCTCAATCATTTTAGTGATAATCACTTAAATTCACAGTTTAGGAGTAAATATTCCATTGATAATGAGAATAAGACTTAAGTGACACACACACACACATATATATATATATATATATACACAAGAATTTTCAGAATTTACAAAAAAAACATGCCTCTCAATTTGATTGCTCATAATTAATGCTGAAGTTTAGTAATGCCTGTTGGACCACCCAAAAAAAAAAATTCCACAAATCACTCAATTAAGAAAAATTTGTTAAATTTATAAAAAACCTAACAGCTTGGAGAATAAAAATTCCTCATAACTACATAAACATAATTGATTTCGATATAAAAAACAATAAAAATATCAACTATCCATAAGAAAACGTATGAAATAAGTAGTGAAGGAGAAATGATAAACAAAAGTGCCGAATAAATATTGAACCATTGGTGCCCCACCAAGGGTATGGTGGTGGGGCACCAACGGTTATCCATATAAGTTTAAAAATAATAATAATAATAATTTTTATTAAAATTATTTCTCACTTCATCTATTCTTACTTCTTTTCTTTTCTTTTTTCTATCTAACAATACTTTTCAATTAATAAACTTTATATTCCAAAGCATAAATGTACAAAGAATCAAACAAGAAAAAGTTTATTAATTGGAAAAAGTAATAGTTAAATAAATTAATTATTTTGTCAAAACACTTTTTTGAATTTATTGTTATATTAAACAAAAAAAAAATGAATAAATAGATTAAATATGAAATAATTTTAATAAAAAAAATTTTGAAAGTCAAGGATGACACATGATATTTATTAATTAGTTTAACTAAACAATTTTTTTTTCTTTCTTAAAATTCTTATTATATATCTAAATATGTAATGTATTATTTTCACAATTAAACTTATAAGTATTAAGAGATTTTTACTTAAAAAATTAAAACAACAAAAAAGAATTTTTAAAAAAATTGGTGCCCCACGTCTAATAATGGCACCAACAGTTTTGGAGTAGTGTTGGTGTCCCACCAACAATCAAGTGGTGGGTCACCAACAGTTTCATTTTTTTTTTCTTGAGGCATTTATTAATTAGTTTAACTAAATAACTTTTTTTTTTTTCTTAAAATTCTTATTATCTGTCTGATGTGCAATATATTATTTTCATAATTAAAATTATAAGTATTAAGAGATTTTAACTTAAAAAATTAAAATAATAAAAAAGAAATTTTTTTAAAAAAATAAAAATGGAACTGTTGGTGCCCACCACTTGACTGTTGGTGGGGGACCAACATATGACATAATATTTAAAAATTTAAATTTTCATATATTTAAATAAACAACATTGATTTTTCATTAAAACAAAAATTTAAATTTTTTTATTAACAAATATGTATAATAGAAATAATCTAAATCTACAAAATCATATAAAATAATAACCAATAAACCTTAATTAAATAATTATACTTTCCCAATCAAAATAAAAGTGTTAAAAGGTAATGAAATTCAACACTAATATGAAAATACTATTAAACTTTTACTATTCAATTAAGGAGCAATTCACAAATTTATATAAAAAAAAAGGTTCTTTCATCATACTTTTAAATTATGAAGAATTAATTAAATAATAAATAAATAATATATTAAACCACTAATTAAATCACAAGAAACATTCATTAAATGAGTAACATAAAAGTCTAATTATAAAGTAAAAAAATAAAATAAAAATTGATTTCCCAAAGCAAAAATTGGAGAAAAAAAATTAAACTGTGGGTGCCCCACCAACGGTGTGATGGTGAGGCACCAACTGTTGAGGGTCTTTTCATGTAACAGATGAGCTGCATTCAAGAGATGGGCATTAATTTGAATTTGTAAAAAAAATAAAAAAATAAAAACACTTATGAATTACAAAGATTTTCATATCTAATACGTAGTACTAATTACAATCATAGAATGACCTAGATCTCATGACCACTCTGAACAACCATATAGAATCATATGGTATGTGTATACACAAACAAATCCAACACATGAAAAAAATATTATTATATGATCTTTTTTTTGCAAGCCACTTAATTAACACAATTATTTAAAATTAATTACAACCTACAAGGACAAGCTTTCCCATGTATAGTTTAATTCCAAAATCTATCTCTAATTAAGTTGTGCCATACGTCTCTAGTTATATGTATTTATTTTTAATTAGAAAGTATATATATATATATTTGTGTATTTTTAGTAAGTGATACCTATTCAAAAAAGAAAGGAGTGAAGAGTCGTGACAGAGTTTCTACTTATTAACAAGTGAAAGGAGCAAATTAATTAAGGGTAAAGTTAATCAATTTGAGGAGTTAATAATTAACTAGCCTCCATTATTGATTACTTCCTTTTTTAAGACAAGTTGCGGCTGGCTAGCTGACCTATATCCTCATATTATTTATTGCCTTATTTGTTGCACCTTCCATAATAATTTGTATGCTAGTACGTACCTTTTAAGATTCATATGCTGGATCATATGCAAGTATATGAGCAAGTACCTGCACTATTTCTTTTATATATATATATATATATATATATATATATATATATATTAAATTAATTAAGAACCATTTGTCAATATATAGGTAGTTTGCACTTCATGCTTCTGATCCCTAAACACTACATTAATATATATGTACGGTACATTAATTACTTTAAATATAAATAATGTCAATTAATAGGAAATTCATGTATGTGTTTGATTATACTTTATATACTTGTGTATAGTATATATACAGAGAGAGGAAGAGTGTGTAAGAGATGATGCATGGAATTAACCTTCTATTTTTTTTGTTTTCTTCCTCTTTAATTTGCAAAACACTAACATTTTTATTTTCGGAGCTCCTTTCGCACAATAAGAGAAAAAGGAAACCAAATGAATAAGATTCATCTACGTCCATATGCAATTGAGGAATTAATAAACCCAACATTAGCTACAGAGCCTTTTGCGGTCTTTTGCTATTTTAATGTACGTATTAGATGTAATATTAACAGACATCTCCTGCATATATACTTATATATTAAAATAATAGTAATCATTATTTCATGAGAACGTATGGTCAAAAGTAGACTACAAAAGGAAAATTAATGAACAACCATTACTCCTAAACTGTTGGTGCCCCACCATTAAAGTGTTGGTGGGGCACCAATACTACTCTTAAACTACCGTTGATGCCCTTCTACAAGACTACCGTTGGTACCCCTCTACAAGAGTGTTGGTGGCCCTCCTAAACCGTTGGTGAGGCACCAACGGTTTCAATTTTTTTTTATTTTTTTTTGTATTGCATTGAAGCCCCAAGGTTCCCAATATGACCTTCAACCGTTGGTACCCCACCACCATACCGTTGGTGGGGCACCAACGCTTAAAAAAAAAATTCTTTTTAATCTTAATATAAAAAACTACAAACTCATTGTATCAAACTACCAAGAAAACAGAAGAATTTTTATAAAATGAAAATTGAAAATGAAAAAAAGAAGGATATAAAGAATTGAAAAAACTATTATATAATTATAATACTTAAGTATGCTAAAACATTATATGATTCAAAATCAACGTAAAGATGCTAAAAATATCACATACATTTAAGATATATATAACCTTTTTTTTCTTTTTTAATTTTTTGGTGCAGTGCAACTATTGGATTGCATTATCGAAATCAAAGACTTAATGTGTTGTTCAGAGGCTATCACAACATCCACTTTCTGAGCATGGATGTGGTATATATTATTATATCTAATTTTTTTCTTCTTTATATCCTTTGATGATCTCTTTTACATAGGAATCTGTATTCATGGACCTTTCTATTTCAAGAAGAAATGAAGCGCATGTAATGAATTTTCGCACTATGCCATTACAATCTGTAGAGAGGTGGTTCCAAGGAACAAAATAGTGATATGTTGCGAGTGCCATTTTCTTATGATCAAGTGGATCCATAGAATCAAGCTGACTGACAGTTCATATTGACAAATTGATGTTGCTTGCCGAACTACTAACAAAAGTGGTGCATTCACATGAAATCCTTCTAGTATGCCACAAACATTTTCTAAGCCTGAAAGCTCAAATAGAGCACCATTTGAACACTGAGTGTGTTGACTCGCAATATATGGGGATGAGTCAAATTCAGCATTGCATGGACTATTAGGCTACTCACTTAAACCTTTCAAGTCAAAGACATGCACATCCTTAGGGACAAAGAGTGTTGGTGCCTTACCATTGATGTGGTGGTAGGGCACCAACGATTGATATATATATTTGTAACGTAAACATAATATGATTCCACAAACTCATGCAAAACATATTTTTAGATATTTAATTAATTAATTGATTGAAGCGTGTCATCTCTTTCAGGTGACAAAATAGAAGCATATAAATTGGAATAAAATTTAAAGCATACCACATGTATTACTTATTCACTTGCCTTGACATGCACTTAACAAACTAATTCTCTGCATTAATAAAACCTGTCAAATTATGACCCTTTCCTGGTTTCTTATGTTCATCAGGTGCTCAATTATATATATATATATATATATATATACTTATTTAAATATATAATGTAAAATTAGTGAGTAAAAAATGTATCAAAAGCTTAAACAAGTGTTGGTGCCTCACCATTGATGTGGTGGTAGGGCACCAATGATTGATATATATATATATATATATATATATATATATATATATATATATATATATATTTTGTTTGGTTTCATCTGAGGGTTAACCATTCTGAGTCCTCTTGTAATATCACTTTTTTTTTACTATTTAAATTTATGTTATTTTTTGTGTTTTTGAACTTATGTAAATCTATGCTTATTTGAACATATAATGTAAAATAACTGAGGGCTAACAATTCTATTAAATTAAAAATATTTTGGTGTTAATATGTATGCTTATTTTTTGGTAATTCATTAAAAAAAAAAATGTGAAGCCAATGAGAGGGAGTGTAGTACATGGAAATGAATGAGCTAACCTCAATGAAAAGAGCTCTCAAGCAGAGTGCAATGGTTGAAGACTTGAAAATTATTATTAATATATAATAAAAAAACATGTATGTGTATATATTAATTAAACAAAAGATGACAAACACTGTATTTTGGTGATTTTTTGCAAGCTAAGTTAAGCTATATAATTGCCCTTCCCAATTTCTTAATTAATTAGCCTTTTTAATGTAATAGAAAACTGTATTTTTTTTTAATTTATTTTTTTTCCTGGTGATCCTATGGGTTTTTGTTGTTTTGTTCTTATGTTTTTGTTTTTTTTTTCAGACTGTTTTTTATGCTGTACTGTTTTTTTTTTATGTTTGGAATTATTGTTTTTCTTTTAATGTTTGGAATTATGGTTTTTTTTTTTTATTTGAGTGTTGGAATAAAGTTGATGTTTGTTGTGTTTTTGGTGAAATTTTTAAATTTTTGCTGTAATTATCTGGTAAATATCTTTTAATTTGTTCACATATATTTTTTTTTGTGCTGTTGTTGCATTTTCAAGTAAGATATTAATTGTTTATAAATGAAAATGAACTTTATTTGGTATTTTATTGGAATCAAATAATGAAAAGAAAGAAAAAAAAATTTAAAAAAACAAAATATGATGAAAATTGAACTGTTGGTGCCCCACCAATGTTACGATGGTGGGGGCACTAATGGTTGTAGTGATGGGGCTTTACAAGAAAACAAAAGAAAATAAAAATGAAAATAAATTGTTGTGTGAGGTTTCTATGCAAGGAAACAAAAGAAAATAACAATAAAAGTAAATTATTGGTAATTGGTTTATAAATGAAAATAAACTTAATTTCGTATTTTATTGGAATAAAATAATGAAAAGAAATAAAAAAATTAAAAGAAAAAAATATGATGAAAATTGAACTGTTGGTGCCCCACCAATGTTTCGATGGTGGGGGCACCAACGGTTGTAGTGATGGGGTTTTGCAACAAAACAAAAGAAAATAAAAATAAAAATAAAAATGCAAGAAAACAATAGAAAATAACAATAAAAATAAATTATTGGTAATTGGTTTATAAATGAAAATAAACTTCATTTGGTATTTTATTAGAATCAAATAATGAAAACAAATAAAAAAAATTAAAAGAATAAAATATGATGAAAATTAAACAATTGGTGCCCCATCAATGTTACAATGGTGGGGGCACCAACTGTTATAGTGATGGGGCTTTGCAAGAAAACAAAAGAAAATAAACTGTTGAGTGGGGCTTCTATGCAAGAAAATAAAAAAAAATAACAATAAAAATAAATTATTGGTAATTGGTTTATAAATGAAAATAAACTTAATTTGGTATTTTATTGGAATCAAATAATAAAAATAAATAAAAAAAGTTAAAAGAACAAAATGCGATGAAAATTAAACTGTCGGTACCCTATCAATATTACGATGGTACAAGGCATCAATTGAAAAATATATAAAAATTACCACAATAATTTACTAATTACCACTGTAATTTAGTAATTAATTACCCCATGTAATTTACTTAATTAGCATTTCCAATTTACAATTTTAATATACGAGAGGTAGCATAAAATTATCATTTGCAATATATAGATGAATTTAAAGTTTCTATAATGGAATAAAATAAAGAAGAAGAAACTGTATTATCAAGTATAAGAATATAGATATACATGAATTATTTATTTAGAAAATATTTAAATTAAGAGACTTTTTGTGCATTCATATTTAATTAAGATGCTGAATTTTTTATCTAATTTTTATTTTCTTTTGAAGATCATGTTTGCTTAAATTTTTTTCCGTTTAAGAAGTACGTTGGGTATAAAAAAATGGGACAAATTTGTATTAATTATAAAAGATTTTTGTTAGACTTTTATTCTTGTTATCATAAAAAATTTCTATGTACATGTGGTTATGATAAATAATTCGCATCTATATCATTGTCATTCGCACCAATTTGCTTCTTCTATTATGTATAAAATTGATTTTATAAGTTGAATTAATTATGAAAAAAACATGTGTTTTCAAAATTGAACACCTATAATTATTAACCATATTTGTGGAATAATAACCCATGCTTGTGAAGAAAAGGCAAGAAATTTTTCACTTTTTTGGCGATTGGCTAACTGTCATGTGAAGCATAATTTTTCTTCTTGTAATTATTGTAAGCATTTTTTGGAAGTTTCGTTTTTTTTACTTAATAACTGTGTTGATTTTTTATTTGTCCGGTTAGGCTACAAGAGCAGACTATCTTAGTGGACGAATAGCTCTTTATTTTGCTACTGTAAATTGACATATAAGATGTATAAGTTTTGTTGTGGACGATTTTGTTCCAAATTTTCTATATGAAGTTTTACCTATTTACATGAGTGATGAAAGATGTGATGGTGTAAATTTAAAGAATAAGAACGAATAAAGGTGTCTGGATGATTTCTTTTTTTATTTCTTAATTGTTCATGTATGTTATTACAATTTAAGCAACATAATGAAATGGTAATGAAATAAATGAAATGGGATCCATCTTGCTTGTATATAGTATATAAACCAAATGAGGGAAAGGAACTTATAATATTCAATTCTTCTTGCATGGATACAATAATATACAAAGAGTTAATTACATAGAGCAACAAAAATAGTCTACAAAATTTTAAATTCACAAAAACAGTCAAAAGTTATGATCAAAGTAAACCCAACAGTATAAAAATGACAAGTCTCTATATTTAATATAGAAGATCTATTACAAATTTCAACAGGCCAAAGAGATAAGTAGTATTGAACTTCATTTATAAGTTTTTAAAACAGTGAACCAAACCAAGTATAGTAGTATAAGATTTTGAAAGATACCTAAATATACTTGAAGTACTGGATACTTGGATTTCTTGTTTGACATCACAAAAACATTATACTGTCATTAAATAGGTAAACTTGTTAGAGACAAGCAAAATAAACAACAGTTATGACAATATTTTATCTAAGAAGTTGAAAACACCATTCTTTTAGATTACCTTTTTGTGAATCAAGGTCATATCATCAGAGTCCTCATTCTCCAGAGAAAAAACATCTTGAATCTGAAATGATCTTGTGCCACTGACCAGGAAAAAAAAACATGCAGATAAAGCTATCACTTCACAAGCAGGAAAATTAAATCATGTTTGATTCCCACTAAAAATAAATAAGTCATCTGGTACAAAGACATAAAGTAATTTGCATATTCCCATACTTAGTCTATTGTGTATCATTTTTCTTGCCCTTCTCATGAGTAATTTTGACTACAGTCTCAAGTACAGCCTGTAAAACATAAGAGGACTTGTGCTTAATAAAATTTGAAAGGGGAGTGTGGCAATAAAAAAAAAAAAGGAACAGCTACCAATACAAAAAATATTATACCACACCCCCATGCAACTACCAAATTGAACACTAAGAGTACAATTTTTAGTACACCATATATATATATGCAAGAAACTTGAAGTCCAATTGGACAAGCTAAACATTTCTTATTTAAATATAGATAATACAATGGCGACCATCACTACAAACCACTACATCAAACAAAGAAAAAATAAAAAAAAATTCGGGATAGGTGCTATCCTATTATCTATTCCTTTAACTGGCATATTTCACAATGGCAAAACTACCAAAGGTACATCACAGCAGAAATATGCAGAATTCTTGAATAAATCAATATTGACAAGTTGTAAGAAATAAATGAAATTATATGGAAAACAAATTATCATTGTCATTAATATTTTAATAATCACTGTCGTCCTTGTCACTGTCATCATCACCGTTGCTGCTATCCTCTGATTCTGTTCCACTACTACTGATAGCCAATGGAATCACTGGCTGAGAACCAGTAATTGAAGATTCAGCAGCAGCCACAACCTCTGGGGTATGAAGATCAGCAATACCCAGCATCAAATCCTGTTAATTCAGATACACAAATTTATCAGTTATTAAATAGACTGGCTGCAAAAATTAGAGGGAAAGACAGAGAGATACCATTTCAATGATTTGAGATTCATTTCTAGTGAGTACTTCAATGTCATAGTTTACAGAATTCTCCTACATAAAGTATATAATCAAGCTTAGGGTCATATTTCATAAAGAATGTTGAAACTTGTACAAGCAAATCTAGTTCAAGTAGTAAGATGAAAATGCCAACCTTTGCATCAACCTTCAACTTTTCATTAGCTTCTGATATGACTCCTAAGAAGTCCCTTACTTTTCCAAGAACTGCAGACAAGGCTAGGAATTTAAAACTACTTCTAGAAAGAAAAAATAAATAAATAATAATAATAAGAACAATAATAATAATAATAATAATAATAATAATAATAATAATAATAATAATAATAAAAGATCGTAGATATTTAAAATAAAGCAAAACTTGCATAATATAAGTGAAGAAATTTAGTAATACTAAATTGTATAACATATATTTGAAAAAATAAAAATAAAAATAGATAGTCCATTCATCTTCTCTAGGACAATTTCAAATTTTTTGTGAACATTGTTGAAGTAAAATTGAATTTCTGACTTGATTCCCCTTTTATACCCTTGCATTCATCGCTTTCAAATCAATTAGATTATTAAATATATCCTAGAAGAGATAATACAGAATCCAAAACCTTACAAATATTTTTTTTACAATTTTTTGAAAAGGTCAGTGATTCCCATGAAATTATAACAGATTCTACAAACGCCATTTCTACATGAGACTCTATGGTGGTTCTTCATTGTATCAATTTACTTTAAAATATAGAAAAAAAAATCCAATCTCCCTTCTGAACAAAAAAAACCATCTCTTTACACTCAAAATACATATGTTTACCACAGAACATAAAAGTTATAGATATTTATAAAACACAAAACCTCCAACATCAAGAAGGAGAGAGCAAGAGAGGGGAGCAGAGAAGAAAACAATAAACCATACAACTTTCTGAAAGTAAATAAAGGGAAACTAAATTGAGTACCTTGACTTTTAGGAATAGGAGCAGTAATGGGCTTTTTATGACGATGGGAATTGTTCATCTGTGAAACCGAGCCATTTGGACAAACAAGTAAAGAGGTTTCTGCAAATGCACGGGAAGTGAGTTAGTGAACAAACAGGAGAGAGGAAAGAGAAAACTAAAAAATTTTTCAAAAAATAAAATAAATAGAAAACTATTGAAAAGAAGAGAGGAAAGAAAGAGACCTAAGGACGAGAAAGAATTGTTGCGCTCCAATTTCAGAAGCTCTTTGCTTGCACTTCCCATCTCTCTCTATCTACAACAATCTATTTAACAATAATGAACACTGAATATTCAATCAACACCATTGGAAAAAAAAAATTCAGAATAACACAGAAATGTATAAACAAATTTCTTCTAAACTAATAAAGGAGCGTGGAATTTGTTTGCTCTCTACTCCTGCATGAGCTGAAATTTTAGCTATGGGCTCCAATATTGAGTGGCAACTAATACAAACGAACTGTACCATAGATACACAATCAAGACCAAGATCAAGTAAGTCATAAAGTAAGAAGCTAGACACGTATAGAAATTTATATCAGGTTTCATCTTTTATTCTAATATTCAGTCATATAAGAAGTTTGACCTCGGCATGACACCCTGATCAATATATAAACCCAAACCATTAGAAAGTCAAATTCTTCTAACTTATGGAAATCACACCTCTTTATCTACCATTAAAGAATTTTCACAGCATAAATCCCAATACTTAGCAAAAAAAAAAAGAACTTCAACTTTGGAATAACATTTAAAACACTTCAAACAACTCACTCCTAAGCTAGTAAGTTGGTTTCCTGAACATCATGCTTGAGCTACTTGACGAGAAGCATTCAATTTCAGATGATTAAAATTGGGTTTCAAGCATTAATATGGATAAGCTGGTTTTGATATTGGAACAAAATAAAGGCCTTCTTTTAAATCCCTAAAGTCCATTAATAAAGTCAAAATATAAGAAGTAGAAACTGAAATATTAGCAACAGTTTTTTATTTGCAGATGTAAAACAACCATATTTTTATAACTATCAGAGAGGACAAAAATGTTCTTACCTACGATTAGGAGTTGTGTTAGCAAGGCCTGCGGTAGGGAATCCTTCACAATTACCAAGAACCAAGGATTTTAAGTATATAAAAGCATGAGAAAGCAGCTTTAGGCTCTCATTCAAAATAACCATCCTTTTCAATTTCGGCTCCTCCAAACCAATATGATTGGTCACCAAAGTTTCATTCCATGGATTGACGTTACATAATTTAAATTAGAAAATTAAAGTGATAGTTTTTTATTGTATATTTCAACCGCATACTTTTGTCTAAAAAATTGAATATCTTCTTGGCTAAAGGTTATCTCTTTTTTTGCAAGCAGATATTCAATTGCCTTGAGCATAAAAATTCCACAATCCCCACTATAAAATAAAAAAAAAATAAAAATCACAGTTATTTTAAATTTATAGATCAAACATAATAAATTGTCAAGTTAAACACTATTATATGTATTTTTTTTAAAAAAAATTGTTAGCAAGGTCAATAGCAAACGTACCCGCTTTCTTGTTTTGGAAAATACTCAACATAAGAATGTGAGAATTGAATCATTGTTTGTTTAATGAGGGGTCTTTCTTTGAAGAAATCTACTTGCCTTAAGGTATATGACAACATGGTCCATAAATGTTTGAATTGATCACGATATGTTGATTTGCTAAACGTTGAATCGTAGAAGTATATGTGTCGTCCGATAAGATCAATATGAGCTAAAATCCAATGTGTGTCTTCAATGTTTAGTGGAATTAGAACCTATAAAATTGAACAAATTAATTAATTTATTGAAAAAAATTAATAAAGTAATATGAAATCAATATAAAATATTTGCTACTTACAAAATCGCAATCCTTCCAATTTCTGCCTGACGGGATGTATGCAGTGTCCCAAATATAGCCAAGAAAATCGATATCAAATTGAAAGACTTGTTTCTTTGATTTGCTATCCCTCCATTTTTGAAATTGTGTCCATCGTCCTTCAATGTTTGGCTAAATTGACATAAGATAAATTGTAAGTAATTGGTATCTAATAAATACTGCAATATGTACTATATAATTTAAATAATTTTATTACCATGAACTTACCCAAAAAAAGCGTCCATTATAGTTGTCTTTTAGCAAAATAGATGTGGATATTTGTACATATGTTCACGTATGTATATGCATACAATATTAATGTGCTGTAATTATTGCAATCAAGATGAAGTAATTAATAATGAAAATTAAAATTTAAAGCAAATTGTATATGTATTTAAAAAAAATTGTTAAAGTTATCCTTACCTTATCATTTAGCCATTCAACCTCCACCATTTCTTTGAAGAATTGTTTATTCACATCACACACATTATAATCCAATGTTACATCATCACCAGAGGTCAAATAAGTGAGAAACTTTATTTTTAGTTCATTGGGGGGAGATCTTTTTGGATTAAAATCTGTTGGAGGAGGCATAGAAGTTGTCAAATTTAGTTGTCTTTCTATAGTTGTAATGACATTACAGGTTTCAAAATTTCCATGCACCATCGTATCTTCATTGACATCATCAGTGTGTGTGGCATGGTTGGTGCCATGATAAGCCTATAAAAAGATATTTAATTCAATAGCTATTGTTAGTGAGACCATTAATATAATGTCGCAAATTGAAGTAAAAAACTACTTACATGTTTGATGTAGTCAAACATTTCACCCATTGTGTTGTGAATTGATTGGTATTGACACACATTGATTCCAATCGAAAATTACCCAAATCACTTGCCACACCATCAATCTTAGTACCCAAATCATTTGCCACACCATCAATCTTAATGCCTAATGCTTCGATACATGATTTGAGTTCGTCATACTATATAGAAATGAGAACTATAAGTTAAACTACATTATTTTATTAGTGAAATGAAATGCAAAAATATTAATACGTTGTTAATGGTCAAATTAATATATTATATACTCACATTGTGTGACGAATGGGATGGTTGACCAACATCCTCAATTGAAGTTTTGCCTAAATTAGAGGTATTTTGTTGGTAAAAATATGCATATTCTTCTCTCTCCATGTCAATGTTTGTGCGAGCTCTTTTTCTTTGCAATGATGCTATTGGAAGATCTTCGCTAAGTTTGTATACGGATTCTTCATCCGCATTCAATGGTCTAAGCCTCCCAATAATGTATAATTGTATATTGATATATAAGTATTTATATTAAATCAATGACAAATAATTGCTATTGCAATAAAAGTATGCATTAGAAAGTAATAAATGAGAACAATAGTATATTACCTCGTCACTTTCAAAAATCATTTTTGCCACATTTTGAAATTTGTAGATGCGTTCAGCCTTCCAATTACAAATTCGAGGATACGAATTATCCACTTTCGTTGTAAATATTTTTCCCATTAAAGAGATTGTCTCATATCCCCAAACCTAATATAAGAAATAAAAATTTGTTAATTGTGTACAAATAAACATAATTAAATTGATCTTTAATTTATATCATTACCTGAAAAGCCAAAGGAAAGTCACCTAAGCTATAAGTAGATGACTTGTTTAATTCTTCATGATGCAAATCCAATGCCTTGTGTAAGGATATCAATGTAGCATTGTAGGAAACCAAACCCCATGAATATTGGTTGAAGTAGTTTAAATCTTCAAGCATAGACAAATAATCTAAATTCATACATACTTGACTCTCCTTGCCAAGTAGACCACATTCAAGGAAATATATCAAAGCTAATCTCACAAAATCATCTTCATATTCTAGTCGATTTTGCTTTATATGCATGAAGACATTTCTTACATCTCTATTTTTTATCTTGTGAATATGGCCAAAGTATGTGTTTCTTATTCGATCAGAATATGGTGGAGGTTGGATATCCAAAGTGTTTTCCATCTTCAAACCGGTTATAATACCAAATTCTTTTCTTGTGAATATTGCTCCATTTCCATTGAAATTGAATTCCATGGCGCCTTCATTTAGACTCTCTGCTTGCCTTGCAATCATATTATGAATAATGCCCGCATTTAATACAATGTTGTGCATTCTTAGAAAGAGTGTGCCAAAACAACTTTCTTCAAACTTCTTTCGTTGTCTTGCTTTTATTCTAGATGGGTGATCGGGATCTTGGACAAACTTTCTGTCAATATCTTGAATACATTGTATTATTGTAGATTTGGAAGCCACATGTGCTCGGCTATCTTTTACCATTAAAGCATTAGTGTACTTCAAAGGTTTAGCTTCAACCATGTTACTGTTAAATTATAAAAGAAGTAATTAGGTATTAAATAAATAACAATATTGATGTTCAAAATAATAATTAATGAATACTTAAATTAATAATTAGTATTGAAATAAGATGTGTCACAATAATCATTAAATATGGCTCATATTATTATAATTTTAGCAAGTTTTGATTGAAGTGAATAACTACACAGTGAACCAGATCATAGTTGTCCTTATACGTGCATGTGTGGAATGTAGTTATGGACCAAATGAGTGCGTAGTTGATTACAATTGCTAGAGAAAAGACAACTTATATAATTGACAAATCACAATCAAAACACATCATTCAAATTCCAACAGATCCACATTGCTTTCACTTGCATTGGTACTATAAAAATCAATGTTGATATGGTACAATATTATATACATTATATAACATGTATATGCTTGGTTTGCAAAAATTTAAAAGGAAATATCTCTAACAAAATGTAGAAATAAAATAAGGGAAAGATAAAATAGCATAAAGCGGAGAATAAAAACAAAATGAAAAGGAGATGAAATAAATAAATAAACAATTGAAATGAAAAGAAAAATAACTGGACTCTATTAAAAATCACAAATGGGTGGGAGGAGACATTATTTGTTTAGTATATTTTTTCTTGTTATGCTATTGAGTTCTTAAAGTATAGCTCGTTACTATTTTGGTTTTATTACCATGTCAAAATGTCTATCATAAATTTCAATTTACTACTATGATGGAGTATTTCAAGTTGATGATCAAAGCATATGTTTTTGGTTTTATTTTTTCCTTTATTATATTTCATCGTGCTAGCTAAATTTTGATTGTTTTAGTGTTGGGAAATATAGAATGTTGTTATTAATTTTTATATTATGAAAAAATAATTATTTGGAAGAAATAATAAAAAAGGTAGTGAAAAAAAATATCGATTTCCTTGGAGGTTGAAAAATGGTTGGTTTGAGCCAATGGGCAAGTAGAAATGGAGATGACCTCATCCACAATTTTTTGACGAAGTGATTGAATATTAACAACTGTAGACCAAGTACTACGAATTATTTGAAGTTCAACTTTGTATTATTATTATTTTTTTAAAAGAAAAAAAGGGAAAAAAATGCAGTTTTGTTATTAATATTAAATATTAAGGGCAAGTAGGAGGTTCTGAACCCAATTTTCGTACTTGAAATGAATCATAAAATAAAATGAAGTTTTACTTCTTTGACAAAATTTGTTTGTTTTGACAAAATTATCCGGCATTTGCACTTTTCTCGGGAGTTGATCGTGCCATACATACACGAGATGTTCATAGGGACGTGTTTATATTTTCATTAAAATATGTCTAAATAAGATAATAAATGAGCATGGGAGTAAAAATAAACTAAATAATAATAATAATAATGTGTGACTTAATTTAAAACAACAATAATTCACACAACTATTGAAGAAATTTTGTTTTTTTTTTTTATTTTTTCACGAAATAAATGAGGAAGTCAATTTTTTTTTCTCTTAATTGGTTTCGCTAGTAAAGTCAAAATTCTGAATATTTACAAGATGTAAGTTTTTTTTTGTTTTTTTTGTGAAAGAAAAAGAGTCTTAGCAACCATTAAAAAATAAGATAATCAATAAGAAAACGAAGATGCCAAGTAATAAGTATTAAACATTTTGTACTAAATATAAAAGTTCACTAACCTTTAACTTTTAACGTGGAGAGTCAAAGTAGTAGCAGTGGGGATAGCAACGAAGATGGTTACTAGAAGAAAGAAGAAGAAGAAGAAGAAAAGGAGTAGAAGATGAGTGTAAGGGCGATAACAATCAATAGGAGAATAGTTGGTAAAAAAAAAAAAGGAAAAGGAGGAGAACAAGGGTTGGTGGTTCTTGTCCTGTGTGATGAAGTTAATAAATGTCTAAAATGATACTTGTAAATGCAAGTGCATAGTTATATTGTGGGTGGTTGTAGTCAATATCATTCGAAAAGATTGAGCATCTCAAGGACCTATTAGCACATAGGCTTTTGCAGTAGTATTGCACCACTGAATTGCAGCAGGATATTTGCAAGATTGTTCATATTTTATTATATTTTTCCATTTCTTTTGTAATATTTTATCTATTAAATATATATATGTATAGATGTATTGTCCAATTAAGTAAGTGACATATTTATGCCTAAAGTATGAATAAGAAACATGATTATGGTTAATTATTATCAGGTTTTAGTTTGTTAAAAGTTAATGGGCATAAATTGAGATTTAGTTTTTCAACATTAATTTTAATAAAATAATAATAGAGTAATTGTGCAATAAATTAAAGTATTAAAAGTTCCCATGAGGATGGCCATCACAACTTTTTCAGGATTTGCTAATTGGTTTTGACATGTGCATCTTTTACATGATGATTAAATAGGAAAAACAAAAATAAAAGAAAGAAGAAAGTGATAGGAAATTTTTTCCACAAAGTTGACAAAATATGGTATATAACTTTTTATTCTTAAATTGTAAAAAAAAAAGACCTTAGAATTTCATTTTCAATTAGTAGTACACATGAAAAATAAATAAAGAAGACAAAAATAATATGCTCTATTTATTTTTAATTATTTATTTTAGACATTATAAAAAAACTACTATATACTTCAAGAGAAAGATGTTATAGAACGCACATGTAGATTTTTTAGCTTTATATAATCTTTCATTTTTAAATTTTTTTATTTGAGTATTATCCATGTAGTTTTTGGTAGTCAAATCTCCAAGGCACCACACTATTTTGTACCATTGGTGCACCTACCAGCAGGTACTTTTTATTGCGCACAAGGCCTAATTCTATCATTATCTACTGTTGGTGTCTCACCATCGATTTACTTTTCTTTAATATTTTATGTTTAAAAAATTGCTTCTATACATATGTATATGCGACTTCAATTTTACTCTCCTTTTAGCGAGAATTATTTACTCCTAATGAAATTAATTAACAATAGCTCTAAGTTTACATGGTTATGATCAAAATAAATAATATAAGTAAACAAACCAATTTTTTAGCAAAAAGAAAAAAAAAAACTAATCCAACCTATTTTAAGTTGAGACTTATTATGCTCTATTCATTTTTAATTAATTATTTTACACATTATAAAAAGAAAGACTATGTACTTTAACAGGTAAAGATGTTGTGGAATCAACATGTGGATTTTTAAAATTTAATTATTTTTAATTTTTAGCATTATCCATGTATCTCCTTGTAGTGAATTTACCAACGCATCATAGCATTTCCTATCATTGGTGGCCTAACCAGTACTTTCTTTTTTGTTGCACGCAAGACATAATTCAACCTTATCCTACCGTTGGTGCCTTACCACCGATGTGGTGGTGGGGTACCAACGGTTTATGTGTTTATTTATTTTTGTTTGCTTTGCACTTTGTAACAAGAAAAATAAAATTTTCATAGTTTTCTTTCATGGGCAAGATTATGTTTTGCTCCTGCTGTGCATTTAACATAGGTTTGCTTCTAGTTTTGGAAAAAAATTCCATGAATCTTGTAATGAAAACATGCTTTTGATGATTGAAAATAGATAAACCAATTTATACACACATACATATATACATATATATATATATATATATATATATATATATATTTAAAAGATTGCTTTTATACATATGTATATGTGACTTCACTTTTACTCTCATTTTTAGCAAGAATTATTTGCTCCTAGTGAAATTAATTAACAATAGCTCTAAGTTTATACGATTATGATCAAAATAAATAATATAAATAAACAAACCAATTTCTTAGCAAAAAGAAAAAATAATAATAATCAAACCAATTTTAAGTTGAGACTTACTATGCTCTATTTATTTTTAATTAATTATTTTTACACATTATAAAGAGAAAGACTATATACTTCAAAAGGTAAAGATGTTGTGGAATCAACATGTGGATTTTTAAAATTTAATTAATTTTTAATTTTTTAATTTTTAGCATTATCCATATACCTCCTTGTAGTTAATTTACCAATGCATCATAGCATTTCCTATCATTGGTAGCCTAACCAGTACTTTCTTTTTTGTTGCACGCAAGAAATAATTCAACCATATCCTACCGTTGGTGCCTCACCACCGATGTGGTGGTGGGCACCAATGGTTTATATATTTATTTTTTTTGTTTGCTTTGCACTTTGTACCAAGAAAAACAAAATTTTCATAGTTTTTTTTCATGGTCAAGATTATGCTTTGCTTTTGCTGTTTGCTTCTAGTTTTGGAAAAAAAATTCATGAATCTTGTAACAAAATCATGCTTTTGATGATTTAAAATAAATAAACCAATTTATACACACACACACACACATATATATATTTAAAAGATTGCTTTTATATATATGTATATGTGACTTCAATTTTACTCTCATTTTTAGCGAGAATTATTTGCTCCTAATGAAATTAATTAATAATAGCTCTAAGTTTATATGGTTATGATCAAAATAAATAATATAAATAAACAAACCAATTTCTTAGCAAAAAGAAAAAAAAAACTAATCGAACCAATTTTAAGTTGAGACTTACTATGCTCTATTTATTTTTAATTAATTATTTTACACATTATAAAGAGAAAGACTATATACTTCAACAGATAAAGATGTTGTGGAATCAACATGTGGATTTTTAAAATTTAATTAATTTTTATTTTTTTTATTTTTAGCATTATCCATATATGTCCTTGTAGTTAATTTACTAACGCATCATAGCATTTCCTATCATTGGTGGCCTAACCAGTACTTTCTTTTTTGTTGCACGCAAGATATAATTCAACCATATCCTACTGTTGGTGCCTCACCACCGATGTGGTGGTGGGGCACCAACGGTTTATGTATTTATTTATTTTGTTTGCTTTGGACTTTGTACCAAGAAAAACAAAATTTTCATAGTTTTTTTTCGTGGTCAAGATTATGTTTTGCTTCTGCTATTTGCTTCTAGTTTTGGAAAAAAAATTCATGAATCTTGTAACAAAATCATGTTTTTGATGATTGAAAATAAATAAACCAGGTTATACACACAAACACACACACACATATATATATATATTTAAAAGATTGCTTTTATGTATATGTATATGTGACTTCAATTTAACTCTCATTTTTAGCGAGAATTATTTGCTCCTAATAAAATTAATTAAGAATAGCTCTAAGTTTATATGGTTATGATCAAAATAAATAATATAAATAAACAAACCAATTTCTTACCAAAATAAAAAAAAAACTAATCGAACCAATTTTAAGTTGAGACTTACTATGCTCTATTTATTTTTAATTAGTTATTTTACACATTATAAAGAGAAAGACTATATACTTTAACAAGTAAAGATGTTGTGGAATCAACATGTGGATTTTTAAAATTTAATTAATTTTTAATTTTTTAATTTTTAGCATTATCCATGTATCTCCTTGGAGTTAATTTACCAACGTATCATAGCATTTCCTATTATTGGTGGCCTAACCAGTACTTTCTTTTTTGTTGCAGGCAAGAAATAATTCAATCATATCCTACCGTTGGTGCCCCACCACCGAGATGGTGAGGCACCAACGGTTTATGTATTTATTTCAGCAATAAAATGAAACAAAAGAGAGCATTTTTCACGAATATCAATATAAAATCCAAGGATAAAAGTGTCAATTCTTAGGAATTATTTTTTTTGGGTAAGATACTTGGTACTTCTTTCAGCAGTTAAAACAAAGTACATAAATTATAAACAATTGATTAGAGAACTTCTCCAATGAGCATGACCGGTGATAATATAATGGACAAGAAAATTTCAGCTCAAATTGAAGTTAAAAAGTATGAACTACCTTGATTGATTGGTTTTCTCTCTAGTTATTGATTTGGAGCAGAATAAAACTCACATAACAAGATGTCAAAAAAGAAACCACCACAAACAATACAGGACGTGGTCTTGTGCAAGAAATAAAAATGATCAGAGCCAGTGAAAACCATACATTAAACGTATCAACAAACAATAAGAAGCACACCTCCAGAATAGCATTGTTAGTTTCCACCTAAAAGTAAAGACCATTTTTCCAAAACTTTGAATTGGCTACAAAAGGAATAGTAGTGGTAAGTATATACAATTATGATAAAATGCACTGTCAAACAACTGTTAGATAAATTTACCAAAAAGGAAACAACTGTTATATCAGCCTAAAACATAATCCATCAAATTAAATATTAGAACACACCTAACTACATATATATGAGCTCCAAGTGAAATTCTAAATGTTATATTTGACTATAAACTTGTTGTGTTCATAGTCAGTTGTCTAACTTGTATCTATTTACCTTATAAACACTGCCCCATCCTCAAAAAGGAAAAGAAATGAAGAAGAATAAGAAATTAAAACAGGAAACAAACAAGTCTAATTTTAGTAGTGGGGTACCAACAGTTGAAGGTGATATTGGGGGCCTTGAGGCTTCAATGCAAGAGAAACAAAAAAAAAAAAAAAGAAATTGAAACTGTTGGTGCCCCACCAACGGTTTAGGAGTAGTGTTGGTGGGGCACCAACACTCTTATGGAGGGGCACCAACGGTAGTTTAAAAGTAGTGTTAGTGCCCCACCAACACTTTAGTGGTGGGGCACCAACGGTTATCCATATAACTTTAAAAAAAATAATAATAATAATAATTTTTATTAAAATTATTTCTCACTTCGTCTATTCTTACTTGTTCTTCTTCTTTTTTTTCTACTTAACAATACTTTTCAATTAATAAACTTTATATTCCAAAGCATAAATGTACAAAGAATGAAACAAAAAAAAGTTTATTAATTGGAAAATGTAATAATTAAATAAATTAATTATTTTGTCAAAACATTTTTTTGAATTTATTGTTATATTAAACAAAAAAATGAATAAATAGATTAAATATGAAATAATTTTAATAAAAAAATTTTTGAAAGTCATGGATGGCACATGACTCTTAAATACCAATTTAACTTATTTTACAATAAAACTTATTTTAAAAATAAAAAACCTATATGAAATAAGAGCAAAATTCAGGGAGATATTACAAAAAAAAAAAATTGAAAGTACAAAAAATCCCTTGTACTTTCAATTTTTTTTTTTTGAAGTAATATCCCCCTCAATTTTGGTCGTATTTGATAAAGGTGTTTTATTTTTAAAATAAGTTAAATTGGTATTTGAGAGTCATGTGTCATCCATGACTACGACACTGCAATTAACCATGCTAAGTTTCGTATGTTAAATCTATTATAATTATGCAATCTAATATGAAATTTATTTCTTAAATTAACTACATTCTCTATTTACAGAGATTGGGAAAAGTGCTTGAGGAATAAGAAAGAATTTGCAAAGTTTGTTAAAAGCAGGTTCTTACAATTTCCCTTCACTGAACTTTGAGTTGCAAATAATATTATATATTTGTATTATGTATATACCAAAATGGTTTTTCAGTTTATGGTTTTTCACAGTTAGATTCATTTGAGTACTACAGTATTTTCCTTGTTCCATGTTATTATCAACGTTATTCAGCACATATCTCAACTAACCATTGGTGCTCCACCATCACAGCCTTGGTGGCACACCAACGGTTTAACCTATTATGTTTTTCCTCTTTTGTTTGGATCAACTCCCCACCATAATTATTCACCAAAAAAAATCCCGACTATATTTTCCTCAACTAAAATCCATCTGAATGAAATGTGTGGAACACGAACCATTCTACCTTGCATGACACATATTATATATATATATATACCTAATTAATTAAAATATTAATAACCAATATGAATACTGACTTTTCCTCATGAATGATTTTAATGAAATATAGTGCCCTCATTTTGTCAACAGTGGTGTCGTGAGCATCATTTCGATGCGAACAGTTACCTATGTCAATAATAAAAGTCATGTGAATAATGACTCTAAAAAAATGTGAGATAATTTTAGATGGATTATACTACACTTGAGAATAAATTTTCAATGATTTGTTAGGGGAGAAATCATATATTTTAGAAAATCATATTTTTATTTTGAATAAAAGCTAAGTTTGTATAATTAAAAGAAAATAAAAATTACGTGGACAATTATGAAATTGAGAAGTTTGTTTAATAGATTAAATTCACAATCTATTATGGAAAGTTGCAAAAATAATGGCAAATATATAATAATAAGATGGTTTGAGATTGACTTCATAATAATTCATACATAAGTATTACATAATTCAGTACAAATTTATGCAGACTGTTTGAGTATGAATTGATTCTACTAATATACATTGTTACTAATATATATTAACAATGTTAGTCAAAACATAAAAGTTAATGTAGAAAAACGTACAAAAAGTGCAATCAAAATTTTCATAATGTCCTGTCTTGCTTAGTTGACTTGTCTACGTTCTTAGGTTTCTGCTGAGTGCTTGTTATGTTTTCCTAGTCTATTTATTTTTTGAGGACGATGCTAATTTTTTTTTTCTCATATAAACATGTCCTTTTGTTGTGGCCATTTTTACCACATGTAGAGCAAGACCTAGCAGTATACTTCCTCATTGTCACACCAGTAGAATCTTCACCAATATTATTATTTTTTTTAACCACATACTTTCTTTTTTTGTGTGCAGGTGTTTCAACATCATTAGACCATTCAGCATGACAAGTCTTTGTATTTTTTGGAGGGTATAAAAACACTTCTAGAAGTCTTGTTGTTTCTTAGCAATGCAGAGAAGCCTGATAGATATAGTCATCCATTAAAACATATTGCAAGTTGTAATCATTCTCCTTGTAATAAAAACCAAATGGTTTTTTGTGCCCTAATTGTATGCCCATTTTATCCAATTGTATTAAGGATATTTTTTCAGCATCACAGTTATCAAAGTAATTTATTTGTCCTCCAACATAGCTATTTCCTTGCACTACTCCTCCACGATACATTTTTATAATAAAGTATGTTGATTCACGTCCTGAATAAATTTTATACCAAAATGAGAAATATACAAGTTATATATAGAAAAAAGCAAGAAAGGATTTAATAAAGAAGAGGCTTAGAGTTAATAATTTTATCATTAATTTTTGACAAATTTAGAATTTGATTTTAATTTAGTGGTATATATATGGAATGAATGAAAAGAAACAAAAAATATATACTAAAAAAATTGCAAAAAGAATAATAATTTTAAAAAAATCAATAAAACAAAAATAATGTTGTTGCAAAAGGAAAAAATTAATAATATAATGATGTTTTCATATATTTCAAATTTCTAATATTAATTAAAAAAAAGGGTCACAAGTAAAAAGATGCATATAATTGAGATGATATGGATTATATATTTAAAAAAAATTAAATTGAAATAGATTTATTTTATGTAGAAGGGTAAATATGTGGATTTCAAAAGAAATTGACAAATACAGATAAATAATTAAATTGAATTAACATAAATTTGAAGCTGTAAAAAAAAAATGTATATGTATTCTTCATTGGCTGTATAGTTCATAAAAAAAACTAATACCTATGAATATTATATAACTAAACATTAAAAGTCATGGTGGAAAATATAATTTAAAAATTCATAACAGTTTTGTAGAATCTGAAAAGAAAATATAGAACTGAAAAATATATCAGGGATATTCCAAAATTGAAAGTAGAAAGTGAAAAAAATATTGTAGAAGAATAAATAAGGGCTATATTTTATTCTAATATTTAACATAATCTACTTTATCAAGAACAAATTAAAAGTTGGAAACGGATTTTTAATCGTTAGACTTTCTTTGCTTATTTGGAATTGCAAAAAATAAAGAAAGGAAAGACAAATTATTTGCAACAAATAAAAGTTTAGAAACAAAAAAAATATATATATATATATATATATATATATATATATATATATAAAGAAGTTGAAAATCTAATAAAAAAAGAAGAGTATAAAGTTAAGAAACGTGAAGTCATATGATTGTTAAAAAAACAATAGTATGTATCCGTATTTGTTATTTTGATCAGAAGTATAATTTTAAAATTGAGTTAAAGTTGTAGTTGAAAGATGAATATCATCAGCGAACAAAATTATATACAAGTTATGCGAAAAGTACGAAATAAAAAATGGCGGATAGAGTTAGAAATAGTATTGCATAATTAGGACCACTGTAAAAAAATATAGATAAAACATTGCGATTCATATGAGCAAGGATGATGAAAAAAGTCGCACAAATAGTATAATGTCTTGGTGGTAGTGAATGAGGTTTTCAATTATACATATATTTGGTATCAGGAAGACGCATGGAGACATTATTGTTTAATTTATTTAAATAAATAATTTATTGATTGTAAAATTAATTTTTTAATTTAAAGGAAGAAAAAGCTGTAAATAATTCAAAAAGAAAACCCTTATAGACCCTAATCATTCATTATGATGAATCCTAATTTTTTAAAAAGTTATTAACACATTAATAAATACACTTTTTTTTTTGTAAATTTAATATGCTAAAAAAAATTATTTAGGCAACTAAATGTATAGAATTTAAATTAATGAAATAGCTAAATTATGTAATTTTTACGCACCGTAAGATGGTATCTCCTCGTCAAAGTTCACGATCTTCAATGGTTGAGAAGCTGTTAAGATATTCTTTGACTATGCGATTATGCTGAAATGGTTAAACAAAACTATTTGAAAATAATGTGTGATAAAATATTCCAATTTTGAAAACACACAAAATTATGTCTAATATAAACATGATCAAAATACCTAAGAGAGTTTGAAGAGAGAAACTAAACTGAGGGCCAAAAGTAACAGAAAATCGGGAGGAAAACGAAAAGGGGAAAGAGTTCATTTGTTTGCTATCTGTGTTCATTACTGCTATAAAGACATGAGGGGCTATAACGTATTTTTACTTATTGTATTTAATATGTTAGGTTTGAATTTAGTAAAAGATTCAGATTCGGAAGTGGTTTGCATTTTTTTTTATTGGTGCGATTAAAGTTGTTTCTTTTTAGCGTTATTACTGCACGTGTATTTATTTCTTCATCTTCCTCTATTTGTATTAATTTATTTTTCCAACTTTATTTTTTATAAGTTAATGACGATGGGACTTTTCAACTTTTTTTTTTAAAAAAAATTTACAGACCGAGAAAAAGAGATGATATAAATACTATTGTACGAATGTGATTTTATAGTGTTGAAAAGTTTGAATTTTACTCGTTATATTATGTATATTTGTATCACCAGTACACAATCGTTGAACACTAATAATACAAATTTTTTGTTTTTTATATTGTTTGAGTGGTAAATATCACGTGATGTAAAAAGTGTTGGTGAAAATGGTAATCTGTAAATGGATAAAAGTAATTTGTTCCACCTAATACTTAGCTATAGTTGTAAAAATCAGGCTGGCTACGAATAGGAGTGGACATTATGATTGATAGAATGACAAAAGTTAATTATTGAAGTTGGTTTGGATACAGGGCGAAAACATATTTGCTGTGAACAGGGTGTGGGATGGGAACAATCACTGTGTGATATGGCTTTTTTTGTCAAGAACGTGATCTATTGTACTTCAATCAGTAGCAGTTGAACAACTATAATCTTAAGTTCAGCGCCATTAATTTTTCTCTTGCAATAACTAAAGATTTGCACGTTTTGGTCTTTGCAGTATTATTATTGTTTCTACATCTTTTGATCAAAGGTTGAAATTTGAGGGATAGGAAATTAACAATGTTAATGGAGAATTTTTTCCTTTCTTTCTATGAGAATATTTTGATGCAATATTATTTTACCATATGAAGTCATTTTTTTTTTTTTTTTTGGATAAGCAACTTACTGTGGAAAATCAGGCCAAAGCCATTTCATTTTACAATAGTTGATGAAGTTGATTCAGTCCTTATTGATGAAGGAAGAAATCCTTTGTTAATAAGCGGTGAGGTAATTCCTAAGTTTATTTTTCTCTATATTTTCTTTACAATTTTTTAATACTGCAGAATTTAAATACACAACAATGAAATATCGTGGGTTGGTTGTGAAAAAAAAAAATTTAAACCAACAATTTTTGTGAGATAACGAATAAAATATTTTAAATGTCACAAACCAACCAGTTGAGCACATACTCTGAAATTATGTCTAATTTATTTAAATTAATAAATTAGAATTTATCTTATTAGAAAAAGTTTACATTGCAAATTTTTTTAGCACGCCTAATTATTTAATTCATAATGTATCTAGGACATATATTTTAAAGTTGCTAGCTACATACATACAAAATATACAGGCAAGGCTGAGAACAATTCTTTTAAGTGGCAGCATACTTGAGGCACAAGTAATATGATAAAGTAGCATTGACTTCAAGATTCACGTGGCTGATTAGAATGCAATGTTTGTGCATTATAAATAAGATTTTTTTTGTCCCTTCAAAACAATGGAATACGTCCATTTTTTTTATGAATGCAAAGGTAGATTTGTATTTGTGGGAACTTTCAATGTGTTTTGCTAAGTCTTTCCTTAGAGTTTTCAGTTGTATAAGAAACAACAGTTTATTTTCATTTTTATTTTATTTTTTTTTCTTGTAAAGCCCCACCACTACAACCGTTGGTGCCCCCACCATTGTAACATTGGTGGGGCACCAACAATTCAATTTTCATCATATTTTTTTTAATTTTTTTTATTTCTTTTCATTATTTGATTCCGAAATATCAAATTAAGTTTATTTTCATTTATAAATCAATTACCAATAATTTATTTTTATTTTTAGTTTGTTTTGTTTCCTTGCATAGAAGTCGCACACAACAATTTATTTTCATTTTTATTTTCTTTTATTTTCTTGCAAAGCTCCATCACTACAACCATTGGTGCCCCCACCATCGTAACATTGGTGTAGCACCAACAGTTCAATTTTCATTATATTTTGTTCCTTTAATTTTTTTTACTTCTTCTCATTATTTGATTCTAATAAAACACCAAATTAAGTTTATTTTCATTTATAAACCAATTAGCAATAATTTATTTTTATTATTATTTGCTTTTGTTTCCTTGCATAGAAGCCCCACACAAAATTTTATTTTTATTTTTTTTTGTTTTCTTGCAAAGCCCCATCATTACAACCGGTGGTGCCCTCACCATCGTAACATTGGTGGGGCACCAAGAGTTCAATTTTCATCATATTTTGTTCTTTTAATTTTTTTTATTCCTTTTTAATATTTGAACCAATAAAATACCAAATTAAGTTTATTTTCATTTATAAACCAATTAATATCTTACTTGAAAATGCAACAACAACACAAAAAGTATATATGTGAACAAATTATAATATGCATGAATACTGCAACGATTGGAGGTGGTAGTGGAGATTCAGTGTAAAAGAAATACAAAAAATGTTGGAGTATATGAAATAATTAGCTGGATGTATAATATTATTGCAAAATAATAACCATGTAAGAGTATGCATGAACTATTATATTGCAAAAATTTGAGATATAGTTGATTTGGGTTTCTTAAACTTAGTACCATCAGTTTCAATGGAGAGTGTTGTACTTAATTTTTCTTATCAAGAAATATTTTTTTGCATATGCCAACATAATGTATATTATTTTACTTTCAATTTTTTTTTTTTTGCAGAATAAATATGCATGTATCAGTTAATATTATTTAACTAAAGTGGATGGTTCATTTTATTAAATTTTTAAGCCAATTTTGAATTTTCGACTTCAGTTTTTTTTCTTTTGGGTCTCAATTTGTTAATTATTTGTTCATTTGTAATTCTAAAATTCAGCCCTTCAATGTGCTATATATATATATATATATATAGCTGGTTTTTTTGTTTCATGATGTTTTATGGTTGTCAAAGATTTTCTAAATTTTAATCTTCAGGTTGATATATTGTTGAAAGAAAATAAGAAAAATATAATTTATTTTAAGTAGAGTGAAATTGATAAGACAAAAAGCTAAGCAAATTTACAAAAGTTTACAATAAAATCACTTTTCAAATTAATATATATGTAGAGAAAAAAAAAAGAAGAAAGAAAAGGAAAATATGATACCCAAAATGTTTAAAAATGATAAGTTGATATAAAATGGTGGTGGAACATCAATGGCTGAATGTGTTAATAAGGTTTTGATGCAAAGGAACTATTGGTGCTCCACCAAGGATGTAATGGTAGGACACCAACAATTAGAGGTGGTGATAAAATTTAGTTGCAATCAAAATATATTAAAAGGAAAAATTGGAATCGTTGGTGTCCACCGACAGTGTGGTGGTGGGGCACCAACGATTGAATGTGGTGGTAGAGATTCAGTGAAAGAGAAATAGAAAAAATATTTAAGTAAAAGTGTTGGATTATATAAAATAATTACGTGGATGTATAATATTATTGCAAAATAATATCCATATAAAAGTATGCATGAACTATTATTATATGAATATTTTATTGCAAAAATCTGAGATATACTTAATTTGTTGTTCTTAAACTTAGTACCACCACTTTCATTGGAGAGTGTTGTACTCAATTTTTCTTATGGAAAAATATTTTTTCGCACATGCCAATAAAAATAAATTTATTAAATACATAATATATATTATTTTACTTTCAAATTTTTTAGCAAAATAAATATGCATGTATCATTAAATATTATTTGACTAAAGTGGATGGCTCACTTTATTAATTTTTTAACTCAGTTTTGAATTTTCGACTTGAGTTTTTTTTTTTTTTTTGGAGCTCACTTTGTTAATTATTTGTTCTAATTTTAAATTTTTTGATTTTCAATCCTTTTTTTTTTTTCCTTTTATTCAGGTCTACGAAATTTTTTTTATTTACTTTTATATTTTTTTGGTTTTTTTTTTCCACACCTTTTATAATCCTAAACTTCAGCTCTTCAATGTGCTATATATATATATATATATAGCTCATTATTATTATTATTTTTTATGTTTTATGGTTATCAATGATTTTCTAAATTTTAATCTTCACCTTGGTATATTGTTCAAAGAAAATAAGAAAAATATAATTTATTTTAAGTAGAGTGAAATTGATAAGACAAAAAGGTAACCTAATTTATAAAAATTTAGAATAAAATCACTTTCTAAATTAATGTATATGTAGAGAAAAAAAAAAGAAGAAAGAAAAGGAAAATACGATACCCAAAACGTTAAAAAATGATAAGTTGATATAAAATGGTAATTGTGGAATGTCACATAAAGTAGTACATTAATTACTAATCTTGTGGTTAATGAACTAAGTTGTTTTTGCTGGTCTATTGTTCAATGTTTTCAGATTTTGAAGTTTAATCGATTTTGGGCCATAGTTGATTATGAGTGGTTGCAAATATAGGAGGTTGAACTATGCTTACACTTATGAGGAAAGGTTTTTCCATTACAGTAGTTAGCAAGGTAAGAAATTTTTATTAATTTTAAATTTCTATATAGGTGATGTAGAAATTCAATATTTAGAGGAAGTGAAAATATTTAGGAGTTCTCATGACCTAATACCAGACTATTAGAGAAAGCATTTTTTCATGTAAAATAGAAACAATGTTCTATGAATGTATTGCTTGCATAACACTTCTCTTTAGGCTCCTTAACAAGAAAAGGGATGTTCTGTTAAATACAAGTCCTTGATTTACATTTGCTGTCCATTTCTTTTCTGCAGACAATCAACAAACTTGGCCATTCTGAAGAATATGAAATCCACGATTCTATAGCCAGAAAAGAAAGGGGAGAAAAAAAAACGTCCCTGATAAATTCCCTCATCTACACGTCTGCTGGGAGGAAGGTTCCAGATAGTGAAACCTACAAGGAGCAATGTTGGTTATTATAAACATGATAAAGAGAGAGACACGATGAATGGCTTAAATTTTAATAGCATGCATCAACAATTAGGAAATGAAAAAAAAACAATCCACATACCTTTGGTCCTTCTTGTTGTTTAAATTTACACCATCACACCTTTTATCACCCATATGGTGAAAACATGATGATGTAGTGGTATCCACTTTTAATAATGAATAGTTTGTGATACAATTATCACACTTCAATTTTTTGTGTACGTCATTTTGATTTTGGTTATATATCTCATTATGGTGAAGTCGGATTTCAATTTGCCTGTAATTTATAATATATCAAATGGGGAATAGTCAGAATCTTTGTCCTGTTATATGTGCTACTGATTTATTTTTCAATTATATTTTTTTCTATCATTTTCATTTTCATTCTAAAGTCAACGTAGTCCATTCATTATGCATGTTTAAATTGCAAACACGTACTTTCATGTGTGCTTTAATATTAGCTAGCTTGGAGATTATCACTACTGCTGTAATTTTTTATTTTTCTTTATGAAGTAGTTTTGATTTTATTCTAGTGATTCATACTGTGGCAGCTATTCATGTTGTATTTTAGTGTAAGGGGTTGTCAGAAATTTGAAATGGTTCCTTCACAGAATCCTTATCTTTCATCTCTTGTAGAGTGTTGGACTTATAATACCTCTAATAGATACTACAATAGATGTTCATCTCGGAGAATTAGACAAAACAACAGTTTTTTTTACTATAAAAACACATGTGCTAAGGTGTCTAATTCAAATGACAATCCAAGGAAAACTTCTATACCTGACAAATATATCAAAATAACTTACAATTTCATCCTTAGGAGGTTCATACGGAGGCATATTCTCAAGTTCCAACTCAGCAGCAGCAAGATCCCTTTTGGCTTTTAAGATTCTTTGTAGGCTCGATTCTTCTTGCATATTCAAATCTTCCATTTCTTTATAGCTTCCTCGTACACGTACCTCCTACAGAATTATGTAAAGAATATCAAAAAAGATAAACAAAACTATTCAACGTTTCATGCAATATCATGAGAAAAGCCTAAAAGCACAAATTAAAAAAAAATAAAAAAAATGAAGAAGAATAAAGAAAGAAAGAAAAGAACAGATACCATCTTTAAACATACCAAACTGTTTGCTGTCTCCAGGTGTTTAAGATGGTGCTGTATATTGTTGTTAATGAGATTCTTTATATTTTTACTCTTGCTATCCAACTTAGCTTTCTCTTGCTTTTGTCTCCTGCAGCCAGTAAGCTGATTTATGATTAGACAAACATCTGATTTAAGCTCGAAGTTTAAGAATCAATTAAAAATGCTAAAACATTTGTTGACTTTAGCTAGAAACCTTTTGCAGCTCTCAATACTTATTGATAACTACTTGTGAATTCCACTAAGATAATAACCAGGGATATAGCTGAAGGAAGACTTTGGAATCAAAAAGCAGGCTTCTCAGAGTATTGCACGATGTAGTACCTGCAACAAAACAGAAGAACCATATTGAACATTAATTGATAACGAAAGTATAAAAATGGTGATCTTCTCACTATTTTGATCACAATGGAAAAAGAACAATTGTCCATTAGGTCATTTGGACAAATTAATTAATGAATTTGTTTAAAAAAATTAATAAATTAATATGACATGAATATAAAATGTTTACTACTTACAAAATCGCAATCCTTCCAATTTCTACTTAATGGGCTATATGCATTCCCCGAAATATATCTAAGGAAATTCATATCGAATTGAAACATTTGTTTCTTTGATTTGCTATCCCTCCATTTTAGAAATTCTGTCCATCACACTTCAAACATACCAAACAAATTATAAGTTATAGTTTCTCATGCGTAACATTTTCTTCGATTTCCATAATGCAATCCAATAGTTGCATTGGAGTAAAAAGTTTTTTTTTTTTAAAAAAAAGGTAACAAATATCTTAAATATATGTGACATTTTTTTCATCTTTACGTTGATTTTGAATCATATAATGTTTTAGTATACTTAAGTATTATAATCATATAATAGTTTTTTCAATTCTTTATATTCTTTTTTTTTTCTTTTTCAATGTTCATTTTATAAGAATTGTTTACTTTTTCTTGGTAGTTTAATTGTTTGATACAATGATTTTGTACTTTTTTATATTTAGATTAAAAAAAAAATTTTGAATCGTTGGTACCCTACCAACGATATGGCGGTGGGCCACCAAGAGTTGAAGGTGGCGTTGGGGTTCTTCAAGCTTTGATGCAAGAGAAACCTACAAAAAAAAGATAATGAAACGGCTGGTGCCCCCACCACTGGTCTAGTAGTGGGGCACCAATGCTTTAGGAGTAATGTTGGTGCCCCATCAATATTTTTGTGGAGGGACACCAATGATAGTTTAAGAGTAGTATCGGTGCCCCACCAACACTTTAGTGGTGGAGCACCAATAGTTCAGAAGTTATGGTGACAAAAAAGAAAGAAAATGAAATTGTTGGTGCCCCACCAACGGTCTAATGGTAGGGCACCAATGGTTTAGAAATAGTGATGGAGTTTAATTATTTAACACTAATAAGAAACATATTATTAAACTTTTAGTATTTAATTCAAGACTAATTTACAACTCTTAATTAAAAAAAAATTCTTCCATAAAAAATCTAATTACATAATAAATAAAAAAATATTAAACTTCAAAGTACTAATTAAATCACAAACAAAAATTCATTAAATGCACTAATTATTGAAGATACTAACAATATACCAGCATGAAGCACTAATTGAAAAGTATATGTAAATGAATTTAAAGATCATTTTATTTTTATTTGGAGACTTAAGAAAAACATGAAAAAGAAATTATAAGATTAAAATTAACAACCTTAATATTGAACTGGATTCCATCCTAAAATAATTATATCATACTTTTTCATTTATTATTGCATCCTTCAAACAAGCCATATTATCAATTATCATTTTCTTTCAATTTGTTACTTCAGTTGTCAAATTTAAATAAAAATAACAATTAAAGGACTTAACTGTTACATCTATCAAAGTTCAAGTTAACATTGTTAAAAAATAATTAAAATAAATAAATTAATTAAAAACTCAATTATTATTGGTGTGAAAGTTGAAGTGAGAGAGTTGTTATTTTTCATTAGAAAAAGAAAAAAAAAGAAAAGAAAAAGAAAGAAATACGTCGATTGATAAAATGAAAATTGAAAGAAGCGTAGGAGATCTTCACCACATGGTTACTTTTCATATACAGAATTCTCAAGTTACCTTTAGACAATATTTCTTTTGCAATGATTACCGATCGAACAGATAAAGATGTTGTGGAATCAACATGTGGATTTTTAAAATTTAATTAATTTTTAATTTTTTAATTTTTACCATTATCCATGTATGTCCTTGTAGTTAATTCACCAACACATCATAGCATTTCCAATCATTGGTGGCCTAATCAGTACTTTCTTTTTTGTTGCACGCAAGACATAATTCAACCATATCCTACCATTGGTGCCTCACAGCCGATGTGGGGGTGGGGCACCAACGGTTTATGTCACTACAAAAAAAGTGAGCTTCAGTCACGAAATCTTTGTTATAAATTTTATATTCGTAGCATAATGTTAATTTTTTGTGACAAACTATATTTCGTATCTAATTTAGTGGATTTAATTACAAGTCACCTATCGTAGCAAAATTTCATAACAAAAACTCCAAATTCAAATTTCACATAATATTTAGCTAGAAATCCTTATCACCATTTATTTTTTCATACCTAAAAGGTTGTTATATTTTGTTACAAAGTCTGATTTCTAACTGATAGCTGGGAAATTGCTTAGCAACCACTTGTTCTTCGTAACTAGATTTTATAACAGCTACAAATTTATTTCATCACTAAATAATATTTGATAAAAAATAATATTATTTTGAAAATTGCTGACGTGGCTTATATTTTATAACAGCCACAAAACCAATTTTATTGCAAATTGATATGAAATAAAAATTAAATATTATTTTGAAACAAAACTACATCGTTTAGAGCTATTTCAGACATAAATTATGGCCTTGTCTCTCGCCCTCGTGCTCGTAAAGCCTGGGTGTTCGGCGGTGTCTACCCAGTCCTCTTCTTCAATCCCGACCAATGAGTTTAAGAGGTTTAACAAGTTTTTTTTGTTCTTCTTTTTTGTTTTTTGTGTAGTCAGGATCACACAAGTGGTGGAATTTGAAGAATTTGTTGTGGTGTTGAAATCTTCACCCAATCCCCAAAAATGCATAACTCATCAGTGGGTTTCCTTAAGGAAGAAGAGCGCTCATCAAGAGGAAAGGCAGAAGGGAATACAAGGCTCAGGTACTCGGCAGTGGCTCAAAATGATGCGTCGAGAAATCTCGTGCACTATGCCTCCTCCTCTTTCTCGTCATCTCGATTTTCCTCATCTTCGCCTTCTTCAGCCCTAGACGGGTATGTATTTCTCTTTCTCTTTCTCTCTCTCTCTCGCTCCTTCTCAATAAAGAGTTGATGTAAAGTGTGCTTTGGGAGATCTGGTTACGAATTTGGGGCAGTTTTTTATGTGGTCTTTAGATATATATTATCATTTGCTTATTGGGTTTCTTTTAATTTTGGTTTTGGGTTTTCGCATGGCATTTGGTGGGTAATTGGAATTTCTGAGGTGAAGGCATTGGGATTTTGGAATTTCGGTGTTGGTTGTGACTTTAACATGTACACATAAGTCTCTGAAATGCTTAACGACTTGAGCCAGAGCCATGATGTATTATGGTTTCTTTTGAGTCTGATTCAAACCATTAAGTACTTTGTCGGTGGGTTGATGATTGTGCTTCCTTGCAAGTCTGGTAATCTTGATAGTGATTATAAAAATCTTAGTTTTACTCATTTGGATCCTCTAAACGCACAAGTACTATTGGGTTCTAGCTTTATTTATTTTGATTGAACATAGGGTGGACATATGAAGTCAGATAAATATGAATAACAAAGTAAGTGATGGGTGCTGATTAAGTGGAGTTGTTTGAGCTAGATATGGTTTTATAATTTGCAGTTTATTTTCCATTTAAATAATGCAAATAAAAATCAGGGATGCAAATGCTTCTTTAAGGAGAGTACATGAGTTATCCATGCACCCAAGGGGTGGAAGGATGCTATAATACAATTGAGTGGGAAGTAATATTTTGATATTGGTTTTTTTTTCTTGCTCTTATGATGTACTAGCTCTTGTTGATGCATTTATGGTTTGTGTTTCATATAGAAGCAGCTATCAGAAGAATTGGTTCAGTTGTGTAGTGTGTGTTAGCTGCATTATAGGGTCTCATACCCAACTAAGCCCCTTTTTATAACTTTCTTTTCTTTTCTTTTCCCCATACCCACCTTTGAACAACACCAACAGCAGCACAGATCATTTTTGCTCCTTGTGTTATAAATGAGTGGCCTTTGGAGGATACAGCATATGGGTGTCCAAAATTTTCCATTTTAATACCCCAAACAGCTTCTTACTATCCTACTCTCTCTCTCTCTCTCTATCTCTTTCCCAAAGTAAAACTTTGTTGGAGTGAGAGGGCATGGGCTAATGAGGTCGACCAGTTTCGGTTATGAAATTAAAGAAAGAAAAAAAAGGGTGTGTGTTGAGCAGGATGGAGAAGCAGGGCACGTGCATTACTAAGTTATTTCCTTTACATAATTTATAGTTGCAGATCGAGTTACTGAGAGAGACTCACTCACTCACACTCACTCACCTACTAATTGAAAAGGTTAATTTTTAGCTGCAGAAGTAGCAGTTAGTTCTTCATGTGCCTGTCTTGCTCATCATGACCACTACACCTTGTATTGTCTTCAAAATCCATGCAGACGCAATTCACATCGAAAATGGCCGAGCAAGCTTCATTATTTCGGGTGGGTATCATCGTGTGTGTGTATATACCTATATGTATTATATTACTTTTTGTATATCAGCAAAGTTTTGCATATCAATTCCTATATATAATTTGCAGGAAAAACTAGTTGGACTGTGGTGGTTTTTACAAATTATGGGTCAAAGGGTAATTAATTGTCAAGGCAAATACTTGTATATACATATATGGTATTTAATTGTAAAAGGATATATAACAATCAAGCAAAATATTTTCTGAGACTGATAGGTTCTGTAATAGGTTTTGTTTTGAATATATTCTTGTAAATTACCAGATTGACTGGTAATTTGGTGTCATCTTTTCCAAAAGAAAACTAGTTTTTTCAAGATTGATGATGAAGGCTGTGGAGTCACCATCCAGCAGCCGTTAAGTTTGATTCCTCTACTAGTCAAGGTTCTTCTCCTCTCCCTCTCTCTCTCTCTCTCACACACACACACTCTCTCTCTCTCTCTAACACATTAAGATTAATTTTGTTGTTTAGTATATTTACTTTGTGTATATATATGTATCATGTATTATAATTTTATACTAAATTCACATTGCAATAATTAGTTTCGAAAACAATTTACATATTTTTAGTTAGCATTTGAGAAGTAATTAATTAAAACACTTAATAGTTCTAAACACCAATAATTACACTATTTAAAAGATACATATATACATATATATATATATATATATATATATATATATATTTGGAAGAAATTTGTTTGTATACCATATAGTGATTGGAACATTGTTGACAGATTTAACTGGCTTGTCAATTGGCATTGGTACTTACAGGAAAAATGCTCTTTTGACTCTTGCATTTTTTATGGTTTTTTTGTAATCTTTTTGCACGTTTGAATCCTTTGTGGAAACAAGAGCTGGTTCCTTGATATGGGAAATCCTACTTGTGTATTTCTTTATATTTTTCTTCTTTTTTTTTCTTTTCATGAATCTAGGATTATTTTGGTCGGCTGATTTCATAGTACATATTGGTTTTGTGATTGCAGAGGCAACGTCAAATTGAAGCAATTAATGGAGCATGGGCTATAATAGGCCTTACAACAGGCTTAGTCATTGAAAGCCAAACTGGGAAGGGCATACTGGCTCAGGTTAAGTTACTTTCGACACTTTTTGTGCATATATATACATGGTGTCCATATACAAGCATGCAAAAGTGCGCGCGCACACACACTCTCGGTGAATAACTTGTTCCTTTTCGATTCTAGATTGTATCTATTGAGCATGTTGGTTAACAGATCCTTTTTATTTTTAGTTGGCTGACTACTAGAGCACCATTGTCAATTTTTATTTTGTGCAGCTGGTTATGTGCAAGGTCTTGGTCTTGGACCTAAGCCAATTGGAAAAAGGCAGAGACTACTTGAGCAGCAAAAAAAAGAAGTGGAAGATAGAGCTAAAGCTGCAGAGGAAAGGAATGAGGAGTTAATTGCACGACAAGATTGTATTGAGCAATCAATGTTGGAGAGAATTGGAGTTGATGTACAAACACGTTGTTAGATTATTTTAGGAATATTATTTAGTGCTTTTATAATGTAAGGTTACCATTGTATGTAACAATTTATGTTTTCATTATTAATAAAGTGATTTCATTTAAATTCAATATTTTATGTTGTTTGGAAGATATGTAATGTAATACTAATAGTATGATTTTGTAGGTATGAAAATGTATATAGAAAAAAAAAATTTATATGTTAATAATCAATATAGGTCTTAGCTACAAAATTATTTTGTCGCTAATGCATGACAAATAATTAATTCGTAGCTGATAACTGACAATAATAAAATACAATTTGTAGCTGAATTTCAGCCACAATAAAAAGTTATAACTAAAAATTTTAACTATGAAATTTATATTCGTAGTTAAATTTTAACTATGAAATTTACATTCGTTGCTAAAGTTTAGCTACAAATATATTTGTGAGTAATTACGTTTCGTGACTAAACCAAAAAACAGTTAGTATGAATCAGCTATGAACAAGTTATTTTATCATGAAAAAAATGATAGTTTGCTATATATTACTTCGTAACTAAACGTCATAATATTAACTACGACAGGTCCCTCGTAACAAAATGTCACTGTTCAGTTATGAAATTTTTTTTTCATCACTCTTGACATTCTACTTCGGTCATGAGCTAGTCACGAGCGTTTTTTGTAACTTATTATGTTATAGTTACAAAAAAAGATATTCAGCTACATAATTGGCTTGTTACTAAATACCTCTTTTTTTGTAGTGTGTATTTATTTTTTTTATTTGCTTTGCACTTTGTACCAAGAAAAATAAAATTTTCATAGTTTTTTTTCATGGGCAAGATTATGTTTTGCTTCTGCTGTGCATTTAACATAGGTTTCCTTTTAGTTTTGAAAAAAAATTTCATGAATCTTGTAATGAAATCATGCTTTTGATGATATATATATATATATATATTTAAAACGTTACTTTTATGTATATGTATATGTGACTTCAATTTTACTCTCATTTTTAGCAAGAATTATTTGCTCTTAAAGAAATTAATTAACAATAGCTCTAAGTTTGTACGGTTATGATCAAAATAAATAATATAAATAAACAAACCAATTTCTTAGCAAAAAGGGAAAAAAAAAAAAAACAAATCGAACCAATTTTAAGTTGAAACTTACTATCCTCTATTTATTTTTAATTAATTATTCTACACATTATAAAGAGAAAGAGTATATACTTCAACATGTGGATTTTTAAAATTTAATTAATTTTTAATTTTAAAATTTTTAGCATTATCCATCCATCTTCTTGTAGTTAATTCACCAACGCATCATAGCATTTCCCATCATTGGTCGCGTAACCAGTACTTTTTTTTTTGTTGCACACAAGACATAATTCAGCCATATCCTACCGTTCGTGCATCACCACTAATGTGGTGGTGGGGCACCAACGGTTTATGTATTTTATTTTATTTTTTGTTTGCTTTGTAGTTTGTACCCAAAAAAATAAAATTTTCATAGTTTTTTTTCATGGTCAAGATTATGTTCTGCTTCTGCTGTGCATTTAACAAAAGTTTGCTTCTAATTTTGGAAAAAAATTTCATGAATCTTGTAATGAAATCATGCTTTTGATCATTGAAAATAAATAAACCAGTTTACACACAGACACACACATGACTTCAATTTTACTCTCATTTTTAGCAAGAATTATTTGCTCCTAGTGAAATTAATTAACAATAGCTCTAAGTTTATATGGTTATGATCAAAATAAATAATATAAATAAACAACCAATTTCTTAGCAAAAAGGAAAAAAAAAACTAATCCAACCAATTTTAAGTTAAGATTCACTGTGCTCTATTTATTTTTAATTAATTCTTTTGCACATTATAAAGAGAAAGACTATATACTTCAACAGATAAAGATGTTGTGGAATCAATATGTGGATTTTTAAAATTTAATTAATTTTAAATTTTTAGCATTATCCATGTATCTCCTTGTAGTTAATTCACCAACGCATCATAGCATTTTCTATCATTGGTGGCCTAACCAGTACTTTTTTTTTTGTTGCACGCAAGACATAATTCAACCATATCCTACCGTTGGTGCCCCACCACCGATGTGGTGGTGAGGCACCAATGGTTGTTGATGCTTTATTGAAGGAGAAATAGAAAAAGATTGAACCGCTGGTGCCCTACCAACGGTGTGATGGTGGGGCACCAACAATTAGTGGAGCTTAGTTGCAAGAGAAATAAAAAATAATTAAACTGTTGGTGGGGTAAAAAACTTTATATAGTTTAGAGATCTATAAAGGTATTAACGCAAACTAAAATGTAGGAAATTCACATCAGGTTAAAATCAATCTGACACGGCCTAAATAAGAAAATTTTAAAGAAGACCTTTCTAAAAAATAGTAGTAAATAAGTGAAATTTCAAAATTTTAATCTACATTCCTCAACCCTAATGTATACAGTCACCAATACAAACGTGCTTGAGGAAGGGATTAGGGATAGATAAAGTACGGATATTAGATATACAGCTTGAATAATTCTTCATAAAAAGGAGCAGCTGTGCATTTACATATACATATGCATCAACTATGATTAGCTTGCATTAACAACCATTAAATACAATTAATACAGTACACTACAATACAATATATTATAACATATTTTCACTTTAGGAACTGAATTTTTGCCTCTTGCAATATTGCCTTTACTGCACTTCGAGCCACTTCCTTCTCCTCACCAAGCTTTTTTGCTGCTTCTACTTCTTCATATTCAACATTTATTTTCTTTTGAAATTCCAAGATGTTCTCAGAAATTTCACATTCTACACTCATTAGCTTCTTATTCTTAGCCTCACAGCTAGTCAACTGGTTCTCAATTTCAAACAGCATTTCCTTCACATATAAAGCCTTTTTGTAAAGTGATTTAATGTGTTGTTCAGAGGCTATCACATCATCCACTTTTTGAGCATGGATATGGTATATATTATTATATGTAATTTTTCTTCCTTATATCTTTCCATGATCTCTTTTGCATAAGAATCTACATTGATGGACCTTTCTATTTCAGCGAGTGATGAGGCGCATGTAATGAACTCGCTCATTCTCTCATTACAATCTACAGACAGGTTTTTCGAAGCAAGAAAATAGTGATCTGCTGCGAGTACCATTTTCTTATAATCAAGTGGATCGATAAAATCAAGATGACTGAGCAGTTCACATTGACAAATTGATGCTACTTGCTGAAGTAGTAACAAAAGTGGTGCATTCACATGAAATCTTTCTAGGATGCCACAAACATTTTCTAAGCCTGAAAGCTCAAACAGAAGGCCTCTTGAACACTGAGTGTGTTGACTCGCAATATGTAGGGATGAGTCAAATTCAGCATCGGATGGACTATTAGGCTAGTCACTTAAACCTTTCAAGCCAAAGATATGCACATCCTTAGGGACAAAAATAGGATCAAATGAGGGGAATACACCTATTAAAAATATGAAAGGATGTAAGCAACCGAGATGAGAGGGACACAGAACCAAAGGAAATTGCCAATCCAACCAACCCAATATCTGAAGACTTAGAAATTGATTGATAGGATCTTCCATCCATCAACGAAATAATTTATTAGAAACAAAGAATGAAAACGTAGTTAGATACAATAGAAATAGAAGAAAACATATCCAAGTTGGATTCATATAATTTGAGTTAGGATGAAAAGAATGATGTATTGAGTGAGATAAATTTAAAAATATTTTTGCTTTATTGGAACCACTTACTTTTATCCATTTAGAGATTACCATTTTCACTAACATTTTTACATCACATGACATTCACCATTTAAACAATATAAAAAACAAAAAATTTGTATTATGAGTGTCCAACGAATGTGCACTGGTGATACCATGACAGTTCTGTACTGGTAGTGGTGCTTAGCTAGCTGGAAGAGATTGGTATCCTTAGCAGTACAATCTTTTTGTTGCACGCAAGACTTAATTTCACCTTAACTTATCGTTGGTGGTTCACCAGTGATGTGGTGGTGGAGCACCAACGATTTGATTTTTTTTATTTGCCTTGAACTAAAATTGTAAATTGGAAATGCTAATTAAGTAAATTACTTGGGGTAATTAATTAGTAAATTATAATGCTAATTTTTATATATTTCTCGGTTGATGTCCTGTACTTTCCAATTTGTTTTAATTAAGGATTTTTTTTTGCATAAATATTCTCAAATTTTGTCAAATCTGAAACATTTTTGTTGCTTGTCAAAGTATTTGTAACAATTTTAACTGTATATCTATGTTTTCTATTAATATTTAGACGAATTTAAAAATAAAATAAATTTTAAAAAAAAAGTGACCTTGATTGAAATAAATTAGAAATAAAAAGGACTTCAAATAAATAAATAAAAGGTTTAAAAGGTCCTAATTGAAATCTTGCCCAAGTATAGGGTTTTAGAATCTATTAAACATTAAATATAAAATAAACTTTATATTAGCTACAATTTTGTTCATGATTTCAATTTAATTTTACTTTTTGTATACAAATTACACAAAAGCCTATATAATATTTTGGTCAACCTGATACATAAATTAATTATAATATAATAAATTTGGTAATGATTTCATTTTAATTCCATTTTTTGTATACAATGCTTATTTCCCCTTTTAGTTTCATTTTTGTTACAGTGCAGTCTGGGAGGCGCTGAGGAAAGTAAAACCTTTTGTTAATAGTCGTTGGGAAGATTGCATTCATAAGTATCCGGTGCAGATAGTTGTGTAGGTCCATTCCAATCTACAATGTGATTAGAGCTTCTTAATTTGCAGTCGTGTTCTCGACTTCTTTTTCTTGGTTTCCTATTTTATTTTGTTTTTCTATTAATTTTTTATGTTTGCTTATGTGTCCTATGGCTGAAGTCATAGTGTGTCATATATCCTATGATCGTGTAAATTTATTAGCATCAGTTCTTGAACGTTTGTCTCTTGTATTTTCAATGTTCTGTGTAATATTATGCTTCAGATAGTAATATAGTATTATTATTATTATTGCTATGTTCACTGTAATTCTTTGGAGGGACACCGACCTTGTATTGCTTTTAGTTTTAGCCCACGTGTCTAAGGTAATTGATAGTCTTGACATTATTAAAAACTTTAGTTCATTAAACACCACTAATTTGCAAATTGTATTCTTTTCATGCTTCAATTTAAAAACATTGTTATCATTGTTGTTGACTAAAAAGTTGCATTTGGATTAGAATTACATGGAGCTAGAGCAATTTGCTTTGGTGTCACTTCGGCAGTTTGTCTTTCCAAATTTATAACCTACAACAGGTTTTCTATAACCTCCAATGAATTATATGGAATTGAATTGTTATTACAAAAGACACCAAAATCATCACTGTTTCCAACCTTATCTTGTTCTCTAATGAAAAGTTTGTTTGATTTCCTTTGCAACGGCCAACATTAGACAAATAGAAAGAAGCAAAAAGTCATACTTGTAGGTGAAAAAATTGAAACAGAGGCGGCATTAAGATATGGATGACTTAGGCCAGTCCCTTTCAAAACCATTAGACTTGTTGAAATTGAAACCCTAATTTGTATATGAATTTCACTCTCACTTTTCCTCTCATCACTTCCAAAAAGAGGTTGCTATCCATATACTCAATGGAGGAAGAAAGAACTTAAACAAATCTTTCACTTACTCCACCACACCTACCATTTCCCAATGCATTAAGAAAACTCACAAATCTAAAAGGAGGTTTGGCAACTTGTGTGTGATATATTGTACGTGGGTTTTTCTTTTCCTCTTTCATACCATTAAGCCAGCAGACTTCAAGGAACAAAAAAACACAAGAAAAATATTTGACAAGGTGCGTGATGGTATGGGATTTATTAGAAAGATTATGTCCATGTGAATGTGGGTAATTATGTAATGTTGTGTTCTGGTGGTGGGGGCACCACCTAAGTACCAAAATTCTTAAAAAAATTTGAAATTATTAGAAATGAAATGTAAGTACAATAATTTTATTTTATGTCGTTAATCTGTACTTTTCCAGATTCAGCCTCATCTCACATTTACTGATTCAAACTAAAATTCATTCAAAATCACCTACATCCAAATGCAACCACATTCCCTAAACATAAGCGGTAATTAACAATTAATCATTAAAAAAAAAACTGAGCTTTTTAAGGTAGTCCTCAAGAAACACAAATTGGTGTTAAAAATGGTCAAATATAGATAGTTTTATCATCCCAGACATCTTTTCACAAAATGCTGTATAAAAAAATTGAAAGGAAAGCAAAAGGATAAATTCGAATTCCCACATTAACATTCCAATTTATGGTATTATACGGAATTTTACAGCATATGAATATGGGAATCAATCAAAATTGTGCATGCAAAAAACAAAAAGTTGTGTAGACTGACCGGCGACAAGGCAGAGAAGGGACTCCATGTGGTTTCTGGAAACAGTCTCCAATAAATGCGAACTTCCCACGAACCATCTCCAAAAATGCCTTGGGATCAAACTTTGGGAGCTCACATTCATTGGGTTTCCATCTCCAATTCAGAAACTCATTAATAATTGCGACTATGAATGGGAAAGACAGAATAAACAAGTGTGGTGTGGACGCATATTCTTTCTACAGTAGTGTAAGTTTTGCGGAGGCCGCGCGTGCTCTCCAAATTGCATATTATTTTATTTATTTAATTTGTTTATATTCTTTTACTGTTATTTGTATTTTTTATCCCACAGGTCAAACCCATCTCAATCCACCACTCACTATATTTAAAAAATGTCTATGAATATTAAAACAAGTTGAACATAACTACTCTATAATCATATTTTTAAACACATGAGCAACAAATGTATGAAACTCTTAAGGTACACGAAAATTCACATTTTGCTCAAGTTTTTTTGTTTTTTTTTTTTTTCGACCATATAATTAGTAGTTAACTTTGCTATAACTTATGTCAACCACAAATTAAACCTTATGAGATAAGTATATCAAGTACAACATAAAGAAAATCATACACGGGAGTTTATGATCCATGCATAACATATAACATAGCACGTAGGAGTTATAACTCCAAAGTTTCTAACTTCCTGGAAAAAAACTATTTGAGGCCTCACCGTTCGGAAAGTTAGCAGGCTTTATTAATGCAAGATCCTTCTTTCTGTCACACACCAGTTGCTTCATCTTTAGAGCTCTCAGAACCTCCCACATCGATGAGCTTCTGTGTATAAGTAAATTTAACAAAGTTATCAGGAAATCTTAGGTATTTGTTGTACTTGGAAATACAATCACAAACTAAAGTTAGTATGTAGTAGAAACAGGTCGAAAAGGGTTTAACTAAAAATTAGAATATGTCAAAAGAAAAACTAAAGTCAATCCAAAACAAAACTGTCGCATAATTACCAATTGAGACAAATTCACAACTTTCCCCTCTCTATTTTCACTACATGAGCTACTATCTATCGTCTGTCAACAAGGTGACCCAAAACATATAAGTTAAGAAAGTAAAAACAAAAATATATCTAATCAAGTGAATGATATTGAAAGAACAAATAGTTTAAACAAATTTGTAGATCCAACAATTTGGGGCATACCCTTTTTCCTAAACAGTTTGTTAATCAAAAAATAGAAACAAACAATTAAAAGAAGAACAAATAATAAAACCAACAAATGTCACACCAAACCTCGAAAGTCTCAAATTTATTCCTCCAAAAGCAATTCAAATTTTCCTCTTTTTTCTCTGTCTTTCTCGATTGAGATCAGAACAGAAAAGTGGAAAAGAAACTCGTCAAGATGATTAAACCTAGAAATTCAAAACCAAAGCCTAAGAAACAAATAAAAATTTAACTTAAAAATGGACAATTCATGGACCATTCAATTCATTGATTAGAAAGCTGATAATCAATGTGAAGAAATCTTGAGGTTGAGGGACTTATTGATCCATGACTTCCAGCTCCCACTTCCCTTGCGAGTTATCGTCGTTGTTGGTGTGGTTGGTCCTATCAAGGTCAATCCTACCTAACTCTTTCTTCCCTTCTTCTGTACAGTCCTACGTGTATTATTCTTATGTAATATTCCTTTATTCTTTCCTTTATATCTAGTTACCATATGTATAGCTGAGGTTCTTAAATATATATGTACCTTTTCCAATATCAATAAAATATAATTTTTCACAAATCCTCATATGGTATCAGAGCCATATCGCTCTAAAGAGTTCTTGATCCTAAACCTAGCAAACCTCTTCCTTTTCTCTGTGACAAACCCTATCTGTCGTATTCACCACCATGGCAGAAGACAGTGCAATCTCCTCAAGCAAGACAGTCACCCATCCAACTGTCACAAGCATCACAGATCCGTTGCTCTCCTCGCTTGTCGTCATCAATGCTTCTCAGTTTCCATTGAAACTTGAACCCACTACCTATACCGCTTGGAAAGCACAGATTGATGCCTTTCTATTTGGGTATGGTTTACTCGGTTTCATTGACGGAACAAATCAAGCCCCACCAAAGGAGATAATAAAGGATGGGCTACCAACCCCAAACGTTGATTATATCTTATGGCAACGTCAAGACAAACTTATTTTGCATGCAATCATCTCATCACTTGAGAAACAGGTAGCACCACTAGTTTGCTCTGCAAACACCTCACGAGAGGCTTGGACACGTCTTGCAAAGCTATATGCCAATCCGTCATCTTCACGGATTCTTGGTCTCAAAGAACAACTCACAATCATTCAACGTGGGACACAACCCGTTGATGAATATCTGCGTACCATTCGTATGCTTGCTGATGAGCTTGCCTTAATTGACTCACCACCTCGGAATGATGATCTCATTATTTATACGCTGAATGGCATCGGCCCAGAATTTCGTGAAATATCAGCAGCTTTCCGTGCTCGAGATCATACTATAACATTTGAGGAACTTCGTGACAAACTCATAGAATATGAAGCCTTTCTCAAAAGAGAGGAACAATGCTCCAGCACAGCCTCTATTATGGCTAATGCCACTCGCTTTTCTCCGTCCAGAGGCAACAATCAATTCAAAAATAATGGGAACAATGGTAGTCGGCGATCTTCAAATTGAAACAATCCTCGATCCAATGGTCCACGACCTTACAATCCCGCTACTCACACTCCCAATGCCATCTGTCAATTCTGTGAGAAGCCGAGTCACACAGCGCGCCAATGTTTTCAAGTAAAAAAATTCATGCAACCAGCTCCTACAGCAAACCATATGGCAACAGGTCCCTCCTCATCTACATCCAATTGGCTTTTGGACTCAGCTGCTAGCCACCATGTCACAACAAATTTGAACAATCTCTCCCTTTCCACACCTTATGAAGGTCCTGATGACATTGTCCTTGGTAATGGTACTGGTTTATCTATTTCACATAGTGGCACTGCAACTCTTGGTCCATTCTCTCTCTCTAATGTTCTTTGTGTTCCTTCCATGCAACAAAATCTAATTTCCGTTTCCCAACTTTGTTCATCTAATAACACCTCTATTGAATTTTTTCCGTCCTTTTTTCTTGTGAAGGATCTCATTATGGGGGCACCATTGCTTCGGGGGAAGAGCAAGAATAATGTTTATGAGTGGCCTTGTACAAGGAAGTCTACTGCAATGATCAAACGGGCATGTGTTGGGCTTAAGACATCCATCAGCACCTGGCACGACCGACTTGGTCATCGCTCCTCTAAAGTTCTTCAGTCCTTAGTTTCCAATAAACGACTCCTTGTAACATCTGGTTCCTCCACAGCCGATTTTTTTTGTGATTCATGTTTGTGCTCTAAGAGTCACAGACTACCATTTGGTACGTCGTCCCTTACTAGTCGTAAACCCTTGGATTTATTATATTCTGATGTTTGGGGTCCTTCCCCTATTAAATCATTTGATGGTTTTTCTTATTATTTACTTTTTGTTGATCATTTTACTAAATATATTTGGTTGTTTCCTATGCGTTTCAAATCTGAAACTTTGCCTCTTTTTCAAAAATTTAAAATCATGGTTGAAAAATATTTCTCTACTCCCATTGTTACTTTGTATAGTGATGGTGGTGGTGAATTTATAGGACTTAAAAATTTTTTGGACACCCATGGTATTCAACATTTAGTTACACCACCGTACACCCCCCAACATAATGCCCCAGCCGAACGACGTCATCGCCATGTGGTCGAAACTGGTCTCAGCCTTCTCCATCGAGCTTCCCTTCCCTTAACTTTTTGGACACAAGCTTTTCTAACCGCAGTTTATCTTATTAATAGGCTTCCCACTCCGCTTCTACAATGGAAATCTCCATTTGAGTCTCTGTTTCATAAACTACCCAATTACTCCAAATTGCGAACTTTTGGTTGCCTTTGTTATCCTTGGCTTCGACCTTATACGAGCCATAAACTTGAACAACGATCCCGACCCTGCACCTTTCTTGGTTACTCAAATGTGCATAATGCTTACATATGTTACGACTCAAAACTGCAGAAAATTTTCATCTCACGCCATGTTCAGTTTGTAGAAACATTTTTCCCCTTCTCTCACCTTGGTTCCACTTCTTCCCCTCCCCATGTTCTTGATACTTCGCTTTCTAACCTTACGCCATTTTCTGCTGCCACCCCTAAGCCACGTCCACAAGTCACTTTTGTTCCCCACACTCCCCTAACAAGCCCACGATCCCAAAGCCCAATTCCACCTCTTCCGGTCTCCCCTCCCACTACTCAACCTATCCTCTCCCCATCTAACGCTCTTCCCCCTCTCCCATCAAATGTTGTGCCATTGTCGCCCATTGCACTCAGCCCCGATAGTGCCTCCACTACTATCCAAGGTTCTTCACACCATCGTTCTCAGTTCTCTCTTCCCTCAAATGGTGCCTCCACCAAGTATGACTCCTCTCCCTCTTTTCCTGCTTTATCTTCTTCTTCTTCTCCTCCACCATCTCCCTCTCCTCAGCCGCACACCATCTCCCATTCTCCTTCATTGTCTGTTGTATCCCCTGTTCCTTTACCCATTAACAATCACTCAATGATTACCCGTGCTAAAGCTGGCATATCCAAACCTAAGCACCTTAACCATGTAACCAAATATCCATTACCGATATCCCTTGAACCCGTCAGTGTATCTCACGCCTTGCAGCAACCCCACTGGCATCAAGCCATGACTGAGGAGTTTAATGCTCTTATTCACAATAAGACATGGGAGCTTGTTCAACCTAAACCTTATCACAATGTTGTGAGCTGTAAATGGGTTTTTCGCATAAAACGCAAACCGGATGGCAGTATTGAACGTTATAAAGCTCGTCTCATCGCTAAAGGTTTTCACCAACTCCCTGGTATTGACTATCATGCAACCTTTAGCCCTGTTGTAAAACCCATGACATTTTGCCTCATTTTGTCTGTTGCTCTTTCCCGTGGGTAGTCTATTCAACAATTAGATGTCAGCAATGCATTTCTTCATGGCACCCTTAGTGAGGAGGTCTACATGTCCCAACCTCCAGGTTTTGTTGACTCTACTCATCCATCTTATGTTTGTAGGCTTCGAAAGTCTTTATACGGCCTTAAGCAAGCACCACGGGCTTGGTATACTGAGCTCAAGCCATTTGTCACGTCCTATGGTTTCCGCAACTCTCGTTATGATCCTTCTCTATTCATTTACCAAACTGACAATGTTACTGCTTATTTTCTTGTCTATGTTGATGATCTCCTCGTGACAAGTTCTTCAGCTACTTTCAATCACCAATTTGTGCAAGCTCTCTCTTCCAAATTTTCTGTTAAGGATTTGGGTCCACTTCATTATTTTCTTGGTGTTGAGGCCTCTCCAACTCCAGATGGCTTGTTCCTTTCACAACATAAATATATACGAGATTTACTTGTGAAATATAAACTTGATGGTGCCAAGGAGGCTGTCACACCCATGTCCTCGACTGCCAGGCTTGTCACTGTCGATGGTTCCCCTCCTACCGATGCCACCCTCTTTCGTAGTCTCATTGGTGCTCTTGAGTATCTGTCTCTGACTCGTCCTGATATTAGCTACTCTGTTAATAAGCTTGCACAGTACATGCATGCTCCCACTCAGACACACTGGTCAGCGGCAAAGCGGCTCCTACGTTATCTTAAACACACTTTATATCATGGCCTTCTTCTTCGACGTCGTCAACCGCTTCATTTACTTGCTTATTCTGATGCTGACTGGGCAGGAGACAATGATACATACACCTCTATCTCGGCCGATGTTATTTTTCTCGGTGGTAATCCTGTCTCTTGGTGCTCTAAAAAGCAACGCACTGTTGCTCACTTGGATCTCCAACCTTCTTACTGACCTTGGTATTTCCATCCCCACACCTCAGACTATTCTTTGTGATAATCTCAGTGCCACCTTTGCATGTGCCAATCCTGTTTTCCACTCTCGCATGAAACACATTGCCCTTGATTATCATTTTGTGCGTGATAAGGTTGCCGCTAATCAACTTAAAGTCTCTCATGTTTCCACTCATGATCAGTTTGCTGATATCCTTACCAAACCGCTGTGTAAGGCTCGTCATCTCTACTTGCGGTCCAAGATTGGAATTTCCGATGGCACTTCCATCTTGCGGGGGCATATCAAGGTCAATCCTACCTAACTCTTTCTTCCCTTCTTCTGTACAGTCCTACGTGTATTATTCTTATGTAATATTCCTTTATTCTTTCCTTTATATCTAGTTACCATATGTATAGCTGAGGTTCTTAAATATATATGTACCTTTTCTGATATCAATAAAATATAATTTTTCACAAATCCTCATAGGTCCTTCATTGTCAACCAATTTCTCAGGTTGCCGCTTCTTACACGACATAAAATTGCGAGCTCCTTGCGAACCAATTGTCTCCCATGGACTCAGAGCTGCAAACCAATCTAAAAAATTATAGCAATTTAAATTTACCACCAATTTCAATAATTACAGCAACACAAAGAATAAAACAGTTAGAAACCGATATGGGTATCGAAATTAACCCTCAAATAAATCAAAATTGAGATGGGTTTTCGTATTTGGTCAGTACCATCTGTTCTGACGTAAGGACAATAAAGCATGATATCATTGAGATCAGAGCCAAGAACGGGAAGGCGCCCTTCGTGCGTATAAGACTTCAAGGCGGTGTCCATGACCGTAGCAACGAGATCTTTCTCGTTGACAACGAACCAGATCGGACCGGCACTGCCCAGCACAGTGATGCTAATCAAGAGCTTATTGCCCTTTGCGTTCTGATTCTTCTTGTTCTCGTGGAGCAACATCGTTATATCAAAGAAAAAAGTAAAAAACTTTATTGCGATGCAAATGGGAGCAGGTACCGAAGGACAGGCGCCGAATGTGAAATTGTTGTAGAAATCTATATTGATATAGGTCATTTTACAATTATACCTCTGCTTACAGCGCCATGTGAAAATCATAAGAATGTCACATATGGTTTTCTATAATATGACATGCAAAACGGCGTTGTTTTGGTGATGCAATGGACAAACAATAAAAGGCAAATGGATAACTGCATTGATGAAAAATAAAAAAAGGAGAAGTGACCCTACAGAAACCACACATTACATATATTAAAAAAAATGATAAAACAGCAATGGTGCCCTACCCATGGTTTGGTCGTGGGGCACCCACGGTTGAGTAATGGTGTGAAACTCAGTGTAAGAAAAAGGAAAAACTGAACCATTGGTGCTCACCACCGTATCGTTGGTGGCCTACCAACGGTTCAATTCATTTTAATTTCTTTTGTAATTAAATTTTATTAATTGTTGGTGCCCCCATGACGATACTGTTGGTGGGCCACTAATTATTTAATTTTTCACTTAATTAATTATAAAATTTATACAATTAGTTTACATTTTAAAGTTATATATTCAAACTTACATATATAGATTCATATATATATATATATATATATATGTCAAAATTGTAATTTTTAAATTACATATTAAAAATACAGTAAAATTAAATATCAATAAGAATATTGTATTCTCTTGAAAAGAAAAAACAATTTATACAAATTTCATCAAGTGCTGAGAACTCTTCGTACAAGTGTCTTGTTTTTTACATGGTAACCAAAATGCCATTGTAATTTACTCCTACTGTTAGATCACTTTTTGGTCTGGAAGCTATTACAACACAACTCGCAAGTGAAAATTTACAAGCTTAAATAGTAAATATTTAGAAAGTGATTTCTTATATAAAATACAGAAAATAGATGAAAACGAACTTTCACTCCAAACAAACAAAAGTAACATGCAAGTATTTTTATAAAAAAAAAATTGAAACTCATTTTTAAATTTTTTTTCCCTGATTTAGATATGTTTATGTGTGATGCGAAACATAACAATTACACATATATTTTATTATTTGTTTTAGATGTTATTTTAAGCTAGTTTTATATATATATATATATATATCTTAGACTATTAAATTACTATAAGAAAATATTAAAATATTATATGATGGGTTCACTAATGTAATATTTAGGTTTTATTAATTTGCTGATCAGTAACCAAATTTAGTTTCTATAATACTATTTTTTTTTTTTTTTGGTTTGGTAAATGGTAAAGTTTGTGAGAATATGAAATTGTCTAAAGCTAGTGCATTTTTAGTGTTTGAGAAGTTTTTAAAATTCGAAAAATGTCAATCAAAATTCCCAATTGAAAAAGTTGAAAGGAAAGTGGTCTCCACCTAAATAGATGTCTTTCTTATATTTCATGGCAAAATAGTTTCAAAAATTTTTTATATATATATACAATTTTAATTTTGCCCTTAATTATCAACAATCAATTAATTTTAATTATTTTGAAATTTTACAAATCTCATTAGTAACCAAATAGTAGCAAAGGGAGACTAATTCTCAAGATGTCGGATTCCCAAGATTTTAGGCACGTTCTAATGGGAACCAAGATTTTCTCTTTGGCCATGATTCCTAAATAGTCCGAATCTATTCTCAATTAATCCTATGATATTTTAACCCATACAACATATTTGACTTTAACAAAGCCAAGTCTGAGTGAAGCTTTGCCTTGCACTCTAATGCTTGCTTGCAACAATTTTCATAATTTAGGGGACTTAGAAATAACTATCTCATTCCATTCACAAGTCTACGTGTATTAAAATTATAAAATTTTATCTATAAATTAATATTCATAAATAAGAAAGAAAATAAATAAATAAATTGTTAGTGCCCCACCAACAGTTTAGTGGTGGGGCACCAATGGTTTAAACGTAGTGATAATGGTGGGGCACCAACAGCTGAAGATGGTGGTGGGGCCTTAATGGAAGGGAAACAAAAAAAAGTGAAAATGAAACTATTGCTACCCCACCAACGGTCTAGTGGTGGGGCACCAATAGTTTAGGAGTAGTGTTGGTGCCCCACCAACAGTCTAGTGGTGAGGCACCAACGATTAAGGATCACAGCCTCCATTAATTTCACATTGACTCATATTGACCAAAAAAAAGTATGGATGTGTTTGTCTCGTAATTAGGATATACTTTTCACTTTAGATTATATTATTTATATTAATTCCAAGTAATCCTTATGCATGCATTTTTACGAGACAATATGAGCAAATCATCAACGATCAAAATTAAGAGATATAACAAGATTTAAAAATATGTAATTAATTATTTTTAAATTCATTTGTATTTTTATGTAAATTAGAAAATAATTATATATATATATTTGTATATGAACAATGCATCCGTTTCTCACGACACATTGTGAATGTACCAGTAGTGTGAATATCCAAAACTGCAGGAATTAACAGGCAAAATTTAATTAACAGCCATTCAGAAATTTAATGGTGACAGAGTGTTACAAATATATCAAACCCATTCGAACTCCATTAGGGAACAAGTTTTCAGGTAATGAAAAAAAAATTTCCTCTAGCACAAATTCAAAAGTATGTCAAGCCCAGCAAAATGCTTAAAAGTTGATTTCAGAACTGTTTTTGCATCTTCCTGTTTACGAACATTCCCATCAAAGCCATCAAGCTAAAAAAATGGAGAAAAACATGAAGATATTCAAAAAGTGAGTCTATCCAAATTGTTGATTTATTCTCAAAGGTTTTGTAGAAAAAATGAAAAAAAAAAAGTTTTGTAATCTAGGCATGTAAAAAACTACTTTTCATTTAAAAGCTCCATGAATATGTCTCTATATTAACTTTGACTTCTATATTAACATTTGATTTATAATCTTTTTTATTTGATCGTATATTGTTAATTGATTTAATTATAAAGTTAATTAGAGTCAACTAATTTTTTAATGCTATTAGATCCAACTAATCATAAAAAATTTTAATTAAGTTTTAAACTAAATAAATTATACAAATAATTTAACAGAGAAACAAAACTATTACCTCTTACTTTTGGCTACATAATTATTCAGAAGGAATATTTATAGTAGTTAGATAATATATATGTATATGTGTGTGTGTGTGTGTCGAACATTTAAACACAAATAATTATGAAGATGGGTATAAGTTGCAAAGAAACTTTTTCGCTTTATATTGAACAAATAAATACAGAAAGGGAGAGCTGAAAAAATAATACAACACTTATTCCATAAAACTGTGTGAAAAAATAAAAAATAAAAATATATTTTCTGTTTTGCTTGCTTGGTTTTATGTATCCTAGCAGTGTTAGTTCTTGTCAAAGATGTCATATCGTCATTTTAATTACTTTTTGGTGTATTTGTTTAGATTTAATAGATAACAGATACTTTCTACCAAAAAATAGATAACAGATAATGTTTAGTCAGAAGTAACAGATAGCTTTGCACGTGGATGACGACAACATTTGTGCTTGCATATATCTATATATATATATATATATATAAATAAAAATATTATATATATATATATTTACAAAAATCATATCTACATAATTATTATTAACAGCTGGTGCCCCATCAACACTGTCGTGGTGAGGCACGGATTACGGCTGATCATGGATCTTATATCCATTATTTAGTCATGATGTTGCATTGATAACGAGGAACCTACTGGAATTTAATGCCAAACAAAACAAAACAAAAAAAAAAGAAATTATACCATCGGTTCCCATTTTTGGTGTGGTTGTGGGGTGTACCAATGGGTGGGGATTTGCTGCTAGGATTTGTAAGGGAAATAAAAATAAAAAAGTAGAACCATAGGTTCCCACCAACAGTGTGCTGGTGAGACACCAATGGTTGAAGCACTGTGGGTGAGTTTACTATATGATATAGTATATAAAATATTATCAGTATATAATAATTTCCTACTTATAATAAATTTTAAAAAAAGACTTTCTTATTTTGTCTTGATAATAAAATCAAGACGACTATGATATATAGTAGTTATAATAAAATTATACTTATAAAATTATCTACACGAACACTAATTTGCACTACAACTACACTTTAAAATAAAATATCTACTCAAAGTAAATAGAAAGAGTATACACTGAAACTATTAAAATAATATCAAATACATAAGACAAAAGTTCCAATTTATCAAATATTATTATCTTTCGAAATACAAAATAAAATATTACAATTAATATGCAGTGATTGCAAAATCTAATAATAAAGTTTTAGTAATAATTGATGCAACTTCTTTATATTATATTTTGCAATCCACTGGTCTTCAAAAGTACCTGTCATATAAACTTCTAATAGATTGTAATATAAGACAAAATCATCAAAAATTTTCCAAAATTACTTTAAAAAAAAAACATTTATCCATTCATCATTCTTTTTATCAACTTCTTTCTTCATTTTTTTCTTGAGGTGAAGAGAGGCTTTGGCACTGGTAGAAGAGCTAATTTGTGCAGTCCTTTTGATGCTTGACAATGTTTCCGCATTTGAGTCATCAGATGAAGTCTCAAATTCTAAAAGAAGACTTCTTTTTGTTGAATGAGCTTTTTCTTTCCCATCAGATGAAGTTTCTTTTTTCAGATTTTCTGCTCCATATGTCAACAATGGCACTGCTTCTTGAGGTGGACGATCAATGGACAAAACCATGTTCCTCCAATTTATACAATTGTTGTACTCATAGGATGTTGCTCTTATATGCATTGTTAATGGTTCAGTAGGACATAGAGCAACAATTTTTTCGACATCCTGTACATGTATGTGCTAAAAATAATGTATTACAAAATTATAACAAAATTGAATATTTTTTTAATAATCTCACTTGCATGGTTTCATTCATTAAATTCATAGCAGTAACACCAAAAATTTGTTCAGCATCAGATCCAAAAATAAAGGCTGACATTGTTGATGTTTCATCCATTAAATCAACAGTTATTCGGCACCTATTAAAAAAAGGTAATGTTTTGTTATACCAAAGAGCATATATATTTATCAATATTTGTATAAATTTACTGCATTACGTGTTTCTACATTTTCTATAATCAAAGACAAATTAATCATCACAAAAAAATAATATGGCAATCATCATTTAATTTTTTTTTATCAAATTAACATATAAAACTTTAGTATCGATGTTGCCAATAATGTTATTATTTTAAATTCAACCACAAAATAAAATAATAAACACAAAATATAAAAAATTTAAGATAAAAACCTTGGTTCCCCTTTGCAAGCATCTTGGTTGCAACTGTGGCAAACAAAAATTTCTTCATATTCATAAGGCGTTGCTTTTCCACATTTACTACAAGACATGTACCAAAAGTTTTGGTCAAGCTTAGTGATGTTCATCTTGGCTCTGATCCAGAAACTTCACCTCTGATAGTATTCAAGAGTAAACAAAAATAAGATAAAATTTTATAAATATTAAATAAATTAACGGTAAATAATATACAGAATTTCATCACCTTTTCAACCACATTAGACACATCTGAAATAGAAATAATATCATTTGTATTGCATACAATAGGAAAAGCAGAAGAGCCACATTGGTTTTCGGAGCCCAATAAATTGTCAACTTTTGTTTTGTTGATATTGTACCTAAAATAATGAACCAATTTAAGATAATTAATCTTTTTAATAATTATAAAAAATTTATATATTTAATATATTATACAAAATAATTAATATCCAAGAAAAAAATTGGACCATTTGTATAGCTCTTTGGCCCCATGAAATTGTGGATCAATGATGAAAGTACTTGTGAACCTACTTGTCAGTGAAAAACCTATCCAAAAGATTAGAATAATCTAGGTTAAAGATAATTAAACAAATTAAAAATATAAACGTAGCATTGTAAAAAAATTCATAGCAATTATATGTTGTACGAAAACATGAATAAATATTATTATATATACTATTAAAAGATGTCACCCTCAGACGATGACAAGCTATAACAGATTTCTTGCTCACAATTTCCATAATTTCAGTGCATTCAGTTGCAACAAATTGGTCCCACATTGTGAGTTTTAAAATTCTCATCCTGCAAAGAAAAATATCGTTAAACAATTTAATTGAATTTAAAAACATATTAATCACCCATTTTATTAAATTAATATTATATATATATATATATATATATATATAAAATTACTTACTCCTCTGATATCAAACTTAATTCTTGAATAGTTGATAGTCCAGTCCGTGTGCAAATTTGTTTCTTTGGTGACATCTCACTTACCATAGCAATGATATCTATTTTTCAATCACCATTAGCAAGAGAATTTAAAAGATTCTACACATACATAATTCGTAAATAATTATAAAAGAAAATAATTAACATACCAACATCAATTTGTCGATCTATGTATTCATGTAATCGAGAAAATGGTACAAAAGAATGTTCTACATCAGGCAAACATTCCGCACCAATGACTTCTTCAATTCTCGTTTGATAACTGATAATCCACTGTGTGGGATTAGGAACAATCTGATTTTTGACAAAATATGGTTTCACATTTGCTTTTGAAATATAGTAAGTTTTGCCAATCTCAAGTCTTTTTTGAAATATATGAATATCTTGGCCATAAATACAAGCTTGAATTCTGTTTCCCTGACATAAATTGATAATGGTTGTAAATCAATCAATATCATAATTAACAAATCAATAATGTGTATGTGTGTGTGCGTATGTTTTTTTTTCTTTTTTTGCTTACCATCAACCTATATAACTTTCCAATACAAATAAAATATAATCATAAGAACAACTAATCAAAACTCAAAAAAACACATCACAGACAAATCTATTAATGTTATACATAAATAATATATATTTTATCTTCAAAAATTAGCATCAATCTGGACAGAAAAATATTTGAATCAAGAAAAAATAATAAATAAGTTTCTTTTAAAATTGCAAGTTTTTTTAAAAAAAATCATAAATTTAAATAAAAACAAAATTTGTTTAGAAATTTTGAAAACAATTGTGACATCATTATATTTACCAAAGAACACTTTGCAATAAATAAAAATAAATTTATAAAATTGTTAAAATTCGATATCAAGAATACAACATTTATAAAGAAAAATATATATGTAAAAAATATATTTTAAAAATGTTTAAAAATTTTAAAAACAATTTACAAACTATTAATTTTATTAAACTAAATCCATATATTAATAAAAACTGTTTTAAAAAAAAAAGATATATTACCTCAGCATCAGCAAATACAAACATCTGAAATTTAGTTGGGCTGGATTTTGCATCTCTTGGCGTCCCTTTCTCTATTAAGATTACTTTTACAGTCCAATCCTTATCTCCAACATGGATATCTTTTATAGCTTTAATTGCACGTGCCATACTAACCGTAAAAGAAAAATAAAAATCTTAAAATAAATTAAATTGAAACAAAAACAAAAAAAAAAATCAAGAACAAGAGCACAATAAAAAAATTAGGAAAAAAACGAAAACAAATAATTTGAAACACTTAAACTTGGATATTCGACAAAATTTCAATACAAAACATTTTTTGTAAAGAATAATTATTTGTTATAAACATATATAAACACACAAAAAAAACATAAAAAGGAAAAAAAATACTAATTTTCAAAAGGAAATGTAAAATATTGCCACAAACTGGAAAAATATAAACTCAATCAAATTTACTAAACAAAATACAAACACAAAAAATAATATTATAGTTTTTTCGTTACAATGAGCATTCATTTCTAATAATACAATAAAAATTGTAGAATTTGCATTTATCATAACAGCTTGACTTGGAAATAGTCTGCTTACAAATATTTATTTGTCACTATAGACATAGAAACAGAAACTCAGCATAATTCTAAACCATTATTTATGGAGAAAAAAAATATCCTGAAACAAAATAAAAAATGCAGGAACTTAATCAAAAGAACAAAAACCGTTAACATTCAATCTATGATAAATAGTTGAGTTCCAAATACTCTTCCTACGAACATTTATTGAGTTGCAATTGCTCTTCCTACGAGCATTTATTCTCCACCATATGCATGTAAATATAAACAAACCAATATTCTCAGTAAACATCTATGAAAAAACTTACAGAGCAACAAAATAAAAAAACCGAATGTTGATGTATTTAGCCAAACAAAAAAAAAGATGAACTCAAATAAATTTCCAGAAACAAAAAGATTACAAACCTCTTAGTAACAAAAGTTGAGATAATAAATCAATGTCAACGCACAAATATATAATATAAGTAATAAAATAAAATTACAATTTTATCCTCTATATACAGATATGCATAAAATCATATACCTAAATCATGCTTGCCCTGCAACATAATTAATTCAATTTGTATAGAATCCACCAAACACTTAAAATATATGAAATAGTACAATCAAAATTAGATTACAGCGTGGACTCCAATTTAAAATACACCATCTTATTACCATGTAACTGAACAAGCCTACCAAAATATAAAAAACTTAAGTTATTCAAGTTTGAAAACAATACAAAAACAATATTACACGACAATATAATTTTTTGAGTTTCCATAATATGCACCAAAAACAATAAAGAATTATAAAACAAAATTAAATATATTAGGTAAACTAAAAAAATTTCACCCGAAGTATGATTACTCATAACGATAAAAAATAAAACCTTAGAATATGATCCTTATGAAAATAATCAAATTTAAATTGTTCCCAAATGGAAGATATACAATAAAACAAAAAATGACTTCATTTAGTAAAATAATATTGCATCAAAATATTCTCGTAGAAAGAAGGAAAAAAATTCTCCATTAACATTATTAATTTCCTATCTGTCAAATTTCAACCTTTGATCAAAAGATGCAGAAACAATAATAATAGTGAAAAGCGAAAAGACCAAAATATGCAAATCTTTAGACTCCTCTACTTCTATTTCAAGAAAAAATTAATGACACTGAACTTAAGATTATGGCTGTTCAACTGCTACTGATTAAAATACAATAGATCACTTTCTTGATAAAAAAAAAAGCCTTATCACACAATGATTGTTCCCATCCCACACTCTGTTCACAACAAATATGTTTTCCCCCTGTATCCAAACCAACTTCAATAATTAACTTTTCTCATTCTATCAATCATAATGTTTACTCCTATTCGTAGTCTGATTTTTACAACTATAGCTATGTATTAGGTGGAACCACTTACTTTTATCCATTTACAAATTACCATTTTCACTGACACTTTTTACATCACATGACATTCACCACTCAAACAATATAAAAAAAAACAAAAAATTTGTATTATCAATGTCCACCGATTGTGTACTGGTGATACCATGACGATTTTCTAGTGGTAGTGGGCTTAGCTCGAAGAGAGAGAAGAAAACAAAAGAGAGAAAACAAATTATTCAAACGATTGGTGTCCCATTGACAATATGTTTGTTGGGAACCAACGTTTGAGGAATCATGATTCTTTTTATTTCAAAGAGGAGAAAACTAAAATAGTCTTTTGTCCTTTTCCGAAGAGCAAAAATTTTAAATCATCAGTTTCCCACTAAAGAAGTAGTGTCGAAAAACCAACGGTTGACGTGTCAAGCGAGAAAATTCTACGAAAAAAAAATGAATTGGCAGCTCAACAAGGGTGTTGTACTATAGCAACGACGCTTAACATGTGGTATTGAAATTTAGTTGTAACAAAAATATAATTGGATAAATTGAAACATATTATATATTTCGATATTTTTGAAAACTGTAATAATTCATTACAATACAAAAAAAATAAAAAAAATAATGGAAATGAATTATTTTATTTCTTTTTAATGATTAACTCTTAATTATAATTTTTTAGCAAATTTGGAACTACAATTATTATAATAAGAGAGTGAAAATATATGCAAACCATTTATTTATTTAAATAAAAAAATTAAATTTTCATAATATTTTAAATTCTATATGATATGCTCAAATTACATATAAAATACTTAAATAAGAACTATGTTTTGATTAAGTTTGATAGTTAACAGTTTAAAACTATATTCCAATTTATTTTTTGTTCTTTTATCAATTACTTAATAAATGAATATAATATTATATAAAATTGCAATGATCAGTCTAAAATTATTCTCTTCAAGTGGTTAAAAAATTTAAAATGAGATCAAACTTATTTATTGAATGCATATATAAAATGATGGAAAATAAAATAAAAAATTTGGCTTTATAGAAATCCCTCTGTTTTTGTGTTTCTAATTACAAAATTATGAAGAAAAAAAATTAAAGGTCATTCGTTCATATAAAGAAAACAAGAGTTTGTTTTTTGAACAATTATCAGCTCTTATTTTTTGCTACGCAATTATTCATAAGCAATTCAGAGATATATATATATATATATATATATATATATATATATATATATATATATGTTTACAATATATCTATATATGTGTCGAACACTTAAAACACAAATGGCTACCAAAATGGATATAAGGTGGGAAGAAACATTTTCTCTTTATATTAAACAAACAAATATAGAAAATAACAATTGAAAAAAGAATACAATATTTATTTAATAAAACTGTATAAAAAAAAAGTATATTTCTATTTTGCTGTATTTCGAGCCAGTTCCCTCTCCTCACTAAGCTTTTTGGCTGCTTCTACTTCTTCATCTGCTTCTAAACACTACATTAATATATATGTACGGTACATTAATTACTTTTAATATAAATAATATCAATTAACAGTAAATTCATGTATGTGTTTGATTATACTTTATATACTTGTGTATAGTATATATACAGAGAGAGGAAGAGTGTGTAAGAGATGATGCATGGAATTAACCTTCTATTTTTTTTGTTTTTCTTCCCCTTTAATTTGCAAAACACTAACATTTTTATTTTCCGAGCTCCTATCGAACAATAAGAGAAAAAGGAAACCAAATGAATAAGATTCATCTACATCCATATGCAAATGAGGAATTAATAAACCCAACATTAGCTACAGAGCCTTTTGCGGTCTTCTGCTATTTTAATGTACGTAGTAGATGCAATATTAACAGACCTCTCCTGCATATATACTTATATATTAAAATAATAGTAATCATTATTTCATGAGAACGTATAGTGAAAAGACTACAAAAGGAAAATTAATGAACAATCATTACTCCTAAACTGTTAGTGCCCCACCACTAAAGTGTTGGTGGGTCACTAATACTACTTTTAAACTATCGTCGGTGCCCCTCTACAAGAGTGTTGGTGGGCCACCAACACTACTTCTAAACCGTTGGTGGAGTACCAACGGCTTCAATTTTTATTTTTTATTTTATTTGTATTGCATTGAAGCCCCAAGGTTCCCAATATGACCTTCAACCGTTGGTACCCCACCACCATACTGTTGGTGGGGCACCAACGCTTAAAAAAAAATTCTTTTTAATCTTAATATAAAAAACTACAAAATCATTGTATCAAACTACCAAGAAAACAGAAGAATTTTTATAAAATGAAAATTGAAAATGAAAAAAGAAGAATATAAAGAATTGAAAAAACTATTATATAATTATAATACTTAAGGATGCTAAAACATTATATGATTCAAAATCAACGTAAAGATGCTAAAAATGTCACATACATTTAAGATATATATAACCTTTTTTTTTCTTTTTTAATTTTTTGGTGCAGTGCAACTATTGAATTGCATTATCGAAATCAAAGACTTAATGTGTTGTTCAGAGGCTATCACAACATCCACTTTCTGAGCATAGATGTGGTATATATTATTATATCTAATTTTTTTCTTCCTTATATCCTTCGATGATGTATTTTGCATAGGAATCTGTATTCATGGACCTTTCTATTTCAACAAGAAATGAAGCGCATGTAATGAACTTTCTCACTATATGATTCAAAATCAACGTAAAGATGCTAAAAATGTCACATACATTTAAGATATATATAACCTTTTTTTTTCTTTTTTAAATTTTTGGTGTAGTGCAACTATTGAATTGCATTATCAAAATCAAAGACTTAATGTGTTGTTCAGAGGCTATCACAACATCCACTTTCTGAGCATAGATGTGGTATATATTATTATATCTAATTTTTTTCTTCCTTATATCCTTCGATGATGTATTTTGCATAGGAATCTGTATTCATGGACCTTTCTATTTCAACAAGAAATGAAGCGCATGTAATGAACTTTCTCACTATGCCATTACAATCTGTAGAGAGGTGGTTCCAAGGAGCAAAATAGTGATATGTTGCGAGTGCCATTTTCTTATGATCAAGTGGATCCATAGAATCAAGCTGACTAAACAGTTCACATTGACAAATTGATGTTGCTTCCCGAACTACTAAGAAAAGTGGTGCATTCACATGAAATCCTTCTAGTATGCCACAAACATTTTCTAAGCCTGAAAGCTCAAATAGAGCACCATTTGAACATTTAGTGTGTTGACTCGCAATATATGGGGATGAGTCAAATTCAGCATTGCATGGACTATTAGGCTACTCACTTAAACCTTTCAAGTCAAAGACATGCACATCCTTAGAGACAAAGATACGATCAAATTAGGGGAATACACTTATTAAAAATATGAAAGGATGTAAACAACCGAGATGAGAGGGAAACAGAACCAAAGGAAATTGCTGGTCCAACCAACCTAATATCTAAAGACTTAGAAATTGATTGATAGGATTTTCCATCCATGAACGGAATAATTTATTAGAAACAAAGAATGAAAATGTAGTTAGTTACAGTAGAAATAGAACAAAACATATCCAAGTTGGATTCATATATTTTGAGTTAGCATAATAAGAATGATGTATCGAGTGACATAGATTTAAAAATATTTTTCCTTTATTGTGTGTTATTGTGAGTATTTATGTTGTTACTACAGTTACTATTAACATAAATTGTTCTTTTGATTTTTTTTCGTGCATCTTAATCAACTAAACTATAAAAATGCACTTCTTTTTTATTTGCATTTAATTCAACGAACATATGTAGGTCTAGTGGTCTACAACACCTTAATCGATTATAATCAATTTTTTAAAAAAATGAAAATGGAACTGTTGGTGCCCCACCTAAGCCTATGTATTGAAAATATAGGCATATTACTTCTTAAACAAAGACCCATTTCCATACCTTACATAATTCTTAACAAATTGGAATGCAACTCGTGCTTGCAATTTCATTCTCATCGTGCGTATAAAGAAAATGCCGAACACAAATAGAGAGAATCATATCAAATTAATAAATAATTTTCCAATAAATTTATTTCTACCTAAGAATTTTGATATCTCTTTCTAGCATTTTTAATACCCTAAACCACACGATAACATGAAGGAAATAGTGCCAAAAAAATAGTAACTAATAAATAAAACAAAATTAATAAAGAAAGAAAGGGGTTAAACTTAAACCTAATTAATGAGCAAACGCAACCAATCATATTATCATTAAAAATTTAAGCATATAAAATAAATAGATGTATACCATATACAATGAACCCACAACCGAGGCTAATAGTTTTATGAGGATGCGGGTGTACTTTGAGATCTTTGAGAATATATACACAAATTGTTTCAAAGATTGGATCAACTTTTTTTAACACACACTTGTATAAATTAGGTCTTAGCTGTATATCATGGACAAATCATGCACATCCAAAAGTTTGATAAGAATATTTTTATTATAAAAGCCAAACTCCATTTGCCAAACTTGGAAAATATAATACACATATTTGCAATATAAGAAAACAATATATATGTATATATGTTTATTTATTTATATATATGTATTCTTATTTTACAATCAACAATAACAAAGCCATGGTATTAATTAATGAAACTCACTGAAACTTAGTAATATTTATAGACGAGAGTTGTAAGCCATGATGAAAATTATACTTTGTAATAGTTGTGAAACAATAACATTTGCATTGGAGAGGATAGTGGGAGAGGAAACATTAGGATGGTAACTTGTAATTCCAAACAGAAATTAAAAAATGCATTCAACAAACAACCACTAAGGAAGTAGTAAAATGGTGGAGCACCAACGGTTTAAGAGTAATGGTGGAGTTTTAGAGTAGTGTTCCAACACTCTAGTGATGGGGCCCCACCAACACTTGGTGGGGCACCAACATATGACATAATATTTAAAATTTAAAATTTTCACATATTTAAATAAACAAATTGATTTTTTCATTAAAACAAAAATTTTAATTTTTTTTATTAACAAATATATATAATAAAAATAGCCCAAATCTACAAAATTATATAAAACAACGACCAATATACCTTAATTAAATAATTATGCTCTCCCAATCAAAATAAAAGCGTTAAAATGTAATCAAATTTAACACTAATATAAAAATACTATTAAATTTTACTATTCAATTAAGGAGCAATTCACAAATTTTAATTTAAAAAAAGTTCTTTCATCTTACTTTTAAATTATAAAGAATTAATTACATAATAAATAAAAAATATGTTAAACCACTAATTAAATCAAAAAGAAAAATTCTTTAAATAAGCAACATAAAACTCTAATTACAAAGTAAAAAAATAAAATAAAAATTGATTTCATAAAATAAAAATTGGAGAAAAAAAATTAAACTGTGGATGCCCCACCAACGATGTGATGGTGAGGCACCAATTGTTGAGGGTATTTTTATGCAACAGATGAGCTACATTCAACAGATGGGCATTAATTTGAGTTTGCGGAAAAAAAAAAAACTCATGAATAAAAAAAAATTTCATATCTAATACGTAGTACCAATTACAATCATAGAATAGCATAGATCTCATGACCACTCTGAAGAACCATATACAATCATCCGGTATCCATATACACAAACGAATCCAACACACGAAAAAATATTATTATATGATTTTTTTTTGCAGGCCACTTAATTAACCTAATTATTTAAAATTCATTAGAACCTACAAAAACGGCCTTTCCCATCTACAACTTAATTCCAAAAGCAATCTCTAATCAAGTTGTGCCCTACATCTCTAGCTATATGTATGATTCTTTGAAAAACAACTAATAAATTACCAACCCTTCAATATATATATATGTTATTTAAATTTTAGTTAAAAGCTCATAAATTAATTAGGAAAAAAAATAGGGAAAGAAAAGACAAATTCACAAGTCATATAAGACAAGTAATTTAGTTATAATTGAATTATGTGAAGCTCAGCTTATAAACCCCAAAAAACACAATTGGCCAATTTTGGTAGATCAACAATCAATTATTTTGTTTGATACAATGATTTCGTAGTTTTTTATATTAAGATTAAAAAGAGTGTTTTTTTTGAATCGTTGGTGCCCCACCAATAGTATGATGGTGGGGCACCAATGATTGAAAGTCATATTGGGGGCCTTGCAGCTTCAATGTAAGAGGAAAAAAAAATTAAAAATGTTGGTCCCCCACAAAAGGTTTAGGAGCAATGTTGGTGGCCCACCAACACTCTTGTGGAAGGGCACCAACGGTAGATTAAGAGTAGTGTTGGTGCCCCACCAATACTTTAGTGGTAGGGCACCAACAGTTTAGGAGTAATGGTGTTAGAGTAGTATTTGTGCCCCACCAACACTTACTAATGGGGCACCAACATATACATATCATTTACAATTTAAATTTCCACATATTTAAATAAATAATAACAAATTTTTAATTAAAACAAAATTTTTAATTTTATTTATTAACAAATATATATAATAGAAATAATCAAAATCTACAAAACTATATAAAACAATAAGCAAAATTAATAATCAAATAATTATGCTCTCCTAATCAAAATAAAAATGTTAAAATGTAATTAAATCTAATAGTAATATGAAAATATTATTAAACTTTAACTATTCAATTAAGGAACAATTTACAACTTTTAATTAAAAAACAATTCTTCCATTTTATTATTAAATTATAAAAAACTAATTACATAATAAATAAAAAATGATTACCCATAAAAGTTTATTGATAATAAAACTTCAAAGTGCATATCTCTAAGGAATTTAGCTGTACACAAATCATTATAATTTAAGCCTTAATTAATTTGCTCCTTTCACTTGTTAATAAGTAGAAACCATGTCATGACTCTTCACTCCTTCCTTTTTTAAACAAGTATCACTTACTGAAAATACTCAAGTATATATATATATACTTTCTAATTAAAAATAAAAAAATAAATTATAAAAACACCCTATATATAATATATATTAGTTTATTTAATGCAAGTCGTAAGCAAGCATATAGCTGAATTGATAAAAATACTTTTTAAAACTCTTATGATCCTTATAAGCATGAAGTTGAAGAATAATATATATATTTTAGTGTAATTAATACTTAAAATATACAAAAGTTTCTTTCAAGTTTTCGTTTCAAATTTTCACACAAAGCATTGTATAAATAGAGTTAGAAAGCCGCTCCAAATATGAACATAGAAAGCTATATATTCGTTACTACTTTATTCCATTATTTTGGACCACAAACAGCAGAAGGCATGAAACACGTTAAAGTCCCACAATTTATATATACATATACATACATATAAATACATATATAAGGGAATCATAATCATAAAGCTTTTGATTTTATTCATTGTATATGCATATGGGGCACCATGTAGAAGTATACTATGGAGTTTGCAATGTTAATTGATGATGGTAATATATAGAAATTTAATCAAACCTAACACTGGGAGGAACAAAAGCTTTAAAAAAATTAAAATAAAACTGTTGGTGCCCCACCAACGCTCCAGTGGTACCCACCAACAGTTTAAGAATAGTATTGGTGCCCCACCAATAGTCTATTTGTGGGGCACCAATGGTTTTTATAAGAAAAAGAAAACAAATAAAATCACGGTACTTATTAAATTTGTTGTTCTAAATGATTATTAATGGAAGTAAACAAAAATAAAATACAATTATTACTGTTTGTATTATTTACAAAAATACTGTGCATACAAAATGTATGATCTTATAATAATTTAATTTCAATAATTTTAAATATTAAAAAATTATCATTGAATATTTTTTCTTTTCCGTCCTTTCCTCCCAATTTGAGTGCAAAATCAAATTGATTAAAATAAACATAAACAATTCTTTCTTTTTCTTTCCTTATCACTTTCTTTCCACTCAATTTGGATAGAAAACCAAATTGATTAAAATAAAATATAAATAATTTTTTTCGTTTTCCTTCCTCAAAATGTAGAAACCTTGTGTTGCAACATCCATCACTTTTGAAGGACATGACTCTTCAAACAAGAGTATAACATTCAAATATGACTCTTCACATAAGAGTATAAGCTTCATTTTAAATTAACCACAATTTATTCTCTATAAATACTTAAACCAAAGCTATTTGATATTGTGAAATTATTTTTTTTTTTACTTTTCAAATGGTGCTTTATGTTTTTAAAACAACATATCAAAACATCACCTCTAGTAGACTAATTGCCAATAGTACTATAATTATATCATATACTTTAATTAAAAATTAATTATTATTATTATTTACAAACATACTATAATTTTTTTATCATAAATACACTTTTACATCATCAGTATATTTTTCATTTATAATAAATTTAATAGGAAAAAAATATACACATTCTATATAAATAATAAGACTTTAATTAAAATTACAATAATTAGTCCATTCTTAAGTAAATAATGAAATAAAAATACAAGTAAGCGGACTATTTTATCTCAAGACCCAAAAAACAAGACATTACAACTTTTACTATTTCTTGGTTTTACATGTCTCATTTTTATTTTGTTATAAGAAAGTAATCTTTATCACCATAGACTCACAAACTAAATAACAATTTATTTCTTTAAAAACTTAAAAATGGACTATATTGTAATTTTATTTAAAATCTTAATATTTACCCTATAATACAGGCACTTTCACCAGCACTTCCATTATGTATATTATTAATCCCAAAAATAATGACCTGGTAATAAAAATGAAAAGAAAAATCAATTAAAACAAAAAAAAATGTCTATAAATACAAATCAAATAATTCTTTAAACAATTATGTATAGGCACAAAATTCAAATGCTACTAAAACCATTAACTTTTATGTACAAAATAACATAGATAAATATTTCCAAAATTACAATGATTAAATAAACCATATAATGAGATATAAAGATAAATTATTATCAATCATTCACAAATAGAGTATTAACATCAACAATGAACATGAACAAGATACTACAACTATTATTTTCAAAAAATATCAAGTCAATAAATATACTATTAATAAATAATTCTTATCAATATTCAAAACAATATAATTACATAAGTTGAAATATATTATATTTTTCAATATTTTTGAAAACCATAATAATTCATCACAATACAATACAAAAAAGAAATAAAAAAAAATAAAAACCAACACAGACAAATACATAAGCATACACTATCCATAAGTATATATATATATATATACTTTTAACTCTAAAAAAGATATAAATACAAAAAAGAAAAAAAAACAAATAGAGAAAACACAGTTTATGTACCAAATATATATATATATATATATATATATATATATATATATATATTAATATATTCTTCATAACACATTATGTTTTCACGTTATTTTGTTTGATTTTCCACATTGCAATCCTCACTTTCCTTTCTCAATCATTTTATAAATGTTTCTAGCAAAATTTATATTTAATTATTTTAATAAATCATAATAAACTGATTTTACAAACCATATCCATCTAATTTTAGCCACTGAAAAAACTACTTATAAATTATACACCTAATTTATCTAATCTAACTAAAATTTATATTTTGAAATTAATTTTACATTGCAAAAATTTTCTACAAACCTAATTACATAATTCAAAACTTATCCAACTACAAACTAATTCCAAAATCGATATGAAAAAACAAATATCTTCTCAAAACTTATTATACAATATACAAAAACAAATCATATAATTTATTTAAATGATAAAACAAATATAGAAATAAATTTTAAAATATATCAAACATAACAAATATTAAAAAACATCAAACCATTTATATTACTTGTTAATTCTAATCTTCATATCCAATAATGGATTTCTTTTTAATCCATAGTATACAATTGAATGCCCTGCAAAAAGGAACAAAATAGTTAAAACAATTATAAATATTTTATTTTTAAAAAAATGGCAAAATAAAAATAAACCAACTTACCACCAACAAATCAATCACAATAAATATTACTAACTAAATATAAGAACATAAAAGCAGTTGCTAACAATTTATCAAAGATAACAATTCTTGAAAAACAATATTCTTTGTCAACCTATAATCTCCTTTACTAACCAAATCTTCACAATTAAGAACTTTTATATAGTCACCTGTTTTAGCTCTAGACAATGCTACATATAACTGCCCATGTGAAAATACAGGTTCCCTCAAATAAACACCAACATAGCTTAAAGTCTGACCCTGAGCCTTATTAATTGTCATAGCAAAACACAATCTAACAGGAAATTGTTTCCTTTTGAAATGAAAACTATCTTTGACATTTTCCATCGGAATAAATGGTATCCTTAGTAAAAACACTCTTTTTCCCTTATGTTCTCCAACACTAATTTCAGCATCTATAACATTACGATCAAACCTCCGGCATACTAATCGCGTTCCATTACAAAGACCTTCCGAAGGATTGATATTTCTCAACAATATGATAGGACAATGTACTTTTAACTCCAATTCATGCGGAGGAAACCCATTTGGAACCAAATTATTCAAAAAATCTTGATGGACATCATTTTGATCTTTATCCATACACTCATCAAAACTATAATATATCATAGGATCACCAGGAAATCGATCTATCAAAATATTATTTACATCATCTACATATTCATTTCTAGGAGTCAATATTGCACGATTTGCCATTAAATCTATATTTTCAGCATACATTACCAATCTGGGAAAAACATCATCAATTAACTGGTTCAATCCAATCTCAACATCAATATTAGATATAACCATATTAGATGGTAATCGTATATAATCATCATGAATATACTCCTCAGTTCCATCTCCAATCCGCAATAACATCTCACAAAATAATGGATCAAATTGAGCTTGCATATTGTGCTTCAGTTTTATCTTAATTAAATGCTCCCACAAATAAGAATTAGCCAAACTCGAATCTATAATTTCCTCCTTACCTACTTTTGGAACCACAGGTAATACTTGTCGAAAATCTCTACCAAAAACAACAACCTTACCACCGAACAAAATATCAAAATTATTTATTTCTTGCAAAATTTTATCCAATGAATATATCGACTCCTTTCTCATCATAGGAGCTTCATCCCAAATTATTAATCTTGCATCCCTTAGAAGCTGAGCCAATCCTGATTGTTTACTAATATTACACATATTATTTTCCTCTATGATAAGCGGAATCTTAAATCTAGAATGTGTTGTTCTATCACCAGGTAAAATAGAAGCAGCAACACCTGACGATGCTGTAGCAATTGCAATTAAACATTTAGAATGAACAGCAGCTAAGATAGTTCTATACAAAAACGTCTTTCCACTACCTCCCGGGCCATCTATAAAAAAAATTCCTGAATTACAATTAAATACTCTATCTAATATCTGATCATATGCATTTTTTTGTTCACAATTCAAAGAATTAGCAACTAAAATATCCTCATTATTTACAACAATCGAAATTTCATCATTTATTTCTCTATATTCATCATGTAACTCATCTGTACAAAAATTATCATCCACAAAATTGTAATCACTCAATTGCTTTCCCATTGTTTGCAAAATAGAATCTATATGTTTTAAAACTTTTAGTTTTATATAATGATCAGTATAAACAGTATTATTATAATCCTCACTCAAAGCCTCTTCAAATTTATTCCACAAATTTTTAGAATTTTTAGGATCACAATAAACCAAAAGTGTAGCAAACAACCTACGTAATGTATAAGGCATTTCAAACAAAGTTGCCTCTGTTAAACTCAATTCAACATCATCATCTGTATCCAATAATCCATATAACAATGCAGCATCACGATAAGACAAATATTGAACACCATTAACATATCTCAAATCACAAAAAGATGTTAGTCCTCTAATATGATTTAACAACATTCTCAAATAATATCTCTCACTATCAAAAGGACTAACACTAACAAGTTTACCAATAACAACACATTGTTTTCTTTCATTCCATGTTTTCCACTGCTTATTCCAAACATAATATGATGGCATTTCTCTATACAACAACTTGCTAGTTTTTTGACCACATTTATTCATATCAAAAAATTCTATAAGCATAGTTCTACTAAAAAAATCATTGTCCATAACAAATTGTAAATTATCCGAATCCTTAAAAATTACATTATGCTTATTCTCAAGATGCACCTGTAAAGTCATAACATGTGGATACATTTCATTCAAACAAAAACTATATATTCTCCACATTGCTTCAGAAGGTGAAATCCATCTAGCAAATTGGAAACTTTTAATTTCATCAACTTCTCCAGCATTATTATTCAAACCAATATTCATTGCAATTCTATCATGACCTTTATACATATATTTATAAAGATATTTGACTGCTTTGATTAACAAACAAATTTCAACATTCAAATGACAATTAAATTTTGCAAGTAAATATGGATTATAAGGAACAACCCAACGATTATCAAGTGCACACTTCCTAACAACCACTGAAACTCCATTATCTCTTCTTCTATATAATGGGTAAGAATCTTTCCCTACAGCAGTATTCGACAAGAAAGACCTTGGATAATGATTTTTGCATTTACCATTCCTTTTCATACAAACATTGCTAGGATTCAAATTACCACATGGTTCATGCATCATATGTTTAATAACTGCAGCATATAAATGAGGATTCTTATCTTCATCAGGAATTTCAACATAAATAATTTTATCAAAAACATCAACAGAAACTAATTTTGCATGTGATTTTAAAATAGCTAATATATGTGCATGTGGTAATCCTCTTTTTTGAAACTCAATAACATATACAAAAGCAACAACCTGACCAAAAATTTCTTTCTTAAATAGCTCATTCTTTAACATTTCTACCTTTGCTCTAAAAATACGTGCAACCAAATTTGGTCTATTTTGAACCTCTTCATTTTTTCCCAACTCACATTTTATTTCTATCCAATTAGGATTACATGTCATTGTAATAAAAATATCTGGCTTCCCATATACTTGAACCAATGTCATTGCATCTATATATCTCTTACGAATATCTCTAGGACCTCCTATAAAAGAAGCAGGTAAAATTATTCTATGTCCAACTTTTACTCCTTGATTTTCACTAATATGTACACTATCCATTATTCCCTGAAATAATTCTGAACGGATCTCAAATTGTTTACTACAAAAATAATCAAGTTTAGAAGTCTCTAATTTAACATACATGTCTACAACATATTGCTGAAAAAGACGACCAGTTTTCAAAATAATTGACTCACTATTTCTTCTAATCTGCAGCTTGTAACAATAATATTCGCGACACAAAACCATCTCTCTTTTTTCTCATCCCCATGACTGCGAAAACCAAAACAAAACAAATAAATAGATATCACAAACTTAAAACAAAAAACAAATTCAATAACAATGCAAAAAAAAAAAGTAAACAAACCAAGAAATCACCACACACCTTCAGCTTCTTTATCTAACATTTCTGCTACAGAAGCCATCTTAGCAGGATCAATCATAAATTGACCCTCATAATAAAAACGTCTTTTATTTTTATCTATTTTTCATATCCCTTGATGCCAACATGTGTCTCCAAAGGGAAACATCAAAGGATACTGTAAAGAATCATAACAACCAATATAGTATTCAACTTTATGACTATAACCAGAATGATTATTTACAACTATCTCACGACATCTACCATTAGGATTTATACTATCCTCAACCCATATTGTAGCAACTTGGAATGCAACTGGTGCATTATAAACTCTTTAATCTAAACTCGTATCTGACTTAATATGAATAAACAATTCCTCTAAATTTGGTATATCTTTAAGACTCCGAAAAAATTTTACATATGGATTCACCTCCAATATCTTAATCAATTTCTCTAAAATAATCACATTCATTAGATTTGAACAACGAAGACGATTTTGCAATTCATGCTCAATATCATAAAAATAAAGTTGCAAATAAGAAGGTTGTTTATCAGACTGAGGTATTAATTCATGAATATAATGATAGACCTGACCTTGTACTCGAAAAACATAAATCCCTTTATTTATCTTACATAAATACTTATCATATTTAACTCCAAAAGAAGTAAAACCAAACGTATTATTATATGTTCGTACATACGTTCTAAATTCTTTTCCCTCTATAGTATCAGCTGTAAAAAGATCATACAATTCCTTTGGCATTTTACTATCAACTAATAATATTTCTCCATCACAACAACTAAATCCTTTAGGCTCATATTGCATTTTCTTAGCATTACAATGTTTGTAAAATTCAGGTTTTGTTAAAACATCAGCCTCACTAACTATATTTTCTAAACAATACATATCCTTTCTTCTATTTTTTTTTCCACAATTATTATTTTCCATATTTCTTTTGCATACATTAACATTTCGATAATTCCTAACATCAACAGTATTTACAACTATGATACCAATTGGTGTATACTCTAAATTCCCAACATTAACTTGATTTGATGATGATCCTAAATACAAAATTCTATTTTCCATATTTGTAGAACATTGTTGTTCTTTTCCCTTGACTTCCCAACACATCTTTGTTTTACCTTTTTTATAATTTCTTGGTCTCTCTCTTTTGACATTTTTGCATATTTTTCCCTTCTTTTTTTATTAATTTCTTCCTTATTCTCTTTTAACATACTATCATTTTTACTTTTTCGCTTTCTACTAATCACTTCCTTTTTCTCTTCTAACATACCAGCATATCTTTCTTTATGTTTTACACTACATTCTTGTTTTTATCTTTTGACATATTGGCGCACCTTACTCTTTGTTTTCTATTCCTTTCTTCTTTTTTATGCTTCAATTTATTATCAATTATTTGAATGCCTCTATTCGATCTATCCATCTACAAACAATAACAAAAAAATAAAAAAAAAATGAGAAAAATTACTACAACAACAAATAACCATATAAAAAAAATTAAAAAATATAGCTACATTCTTTAATCTTTTCATGTAACAAAACTATAAAATATATGCATAGCTACATAAAATTCGTTATAGGAATGCCTCTTTATCCTTCTACTTAAAATTTTTCAACCAATAATGAAAAAAAATATTGATCATAAATTCAATAACATTACAAGTGTACTATAACTGCATCCAACTATATAATGACAATATTGTATTACACCAATAATCCAACTTCTACAAAATAGAATCGTGAAAAATAAAAAAATTTCAAGTTTTACTTGTTGCGATCATTTATAAAACCGATCAAAATACACAAGCAAAGATCAAGCCTTTTTTTTAATACAAATTGAATCATTCCACCAACCTCAATCATTCCTGCCATCATAGGTATAAATTGAATCACATCAACTTCACAATTGTTGCCACATCTAACCAAAACAAAACCATACAATAAAAATCTTAAGTTTGTAAGGTTTTTTTCCTAATACATATCTGAAATCCTATGCAATAAAATTATTTTAATATTTTATCTCAAGACTAAAATCCTACAAATTCCTAAGGAATAAGAGCAGCCAAGGCAAATCTCTACTAAATGATTAAAAAATATTTAATTTTTGTTTTCTTCCTTTGAAATTTATACTAAAAAATTCATAAAAATACAATGGGGTTTGATTTTTTAAACACCCAAAGTGTACACATTTTATGGTTCACAGATGCATTCATCAACTTGGCTTACATACAATTTTTGTTTTAATGCATTTAGTTTGAGGGTACAGAAATTGCACACTATATTATATTATTTAATTTAAATCAATGCCAAACTTTAATTATGTGTATATGCATGTGATCAACATAAATTTGAAGGACTCCTTAAGCAATAGAGCTAGCTAATTAATTAAGAAGATAATAATTAAGTATAATATTAACAACCATATACTAAAACTTAAAAAGCAATTCTACTAATCCAAGAAACACAGCTTCCATATATATCCTTTAATTAGGATTCTACAATTACAAAATTAAAATAATGTTACATTTAATTAATTTGGTATGGTTTAGAATAATTTAATTAATTTGAAGGGTATTTCTAAGGGACATGGTTTTTCAACAGGTACGATCTCAATATATTTTAATTACACACTAATGGCTGCTAACTTTTAGATATCTTAAAATCTAGTCCTCTCCAAGTACTACACATTAAATGGTCATTCTCTACTTAAAAGAATATTGACTTTCAACAACAACTTGTATTGAGTTTTCCCTCTACTTTTGAATATTAATATTTTAAAATTAATATATTCACAAAACCCTTTTTTTTTTTTTTTTACAAATATCTCTCTCTGTCAGTCACACACGTGATACAAGACCCATAAGTTTTTTGTACACTTAGGTCAAAGATAGATGTTCCCATTGCATCCAAACTCCAGTTACACCATCACTAACTGTTGGTGCCCTAACACCAATGTGGTGGTGGGGCACCAACAGTTCAAAACAATCAAAATACAAATAATAGATAATTTAACTTCACCTAATTATATAACATTTTACAAACCAACACACAACCGTTTCAATTTTTTAAAAAAAAAAAAACAGTAACAACCAGACAACAAATTCAACAAAATAAAAGATGTTTACCAAATAATTAGATCAAAAATTGCAAATTGCCACAAAAAACAAAACAGCAAACCATGAATAAATGTATAACCTTTTTGCTAATACCCAATCCCTAAAACACAACAAACCATGCAAATTGAGATACAATCACTTCCCCCCACCAGAAGCAAACAAGAGATAAAATGCCAAATTAAATTTATTTCTGTTTATATAAACCAAAATTAATATTTTACATGCGAAAATACCACATATCAACCACAAATCTTACAACACAACCAGCATTGCATAAAAAATCATTTCAAATCTTAATAAAATACATTTATAATTCACAAAATGATGTCACTCACTTTAAGAGCAAATGGATTCTTTCCAATTTTCTGTCGTCCCAAGACTCTTAGTCAAATCTAAAGATATTAAAATTAAATAGTTAGCCTATTAACCAAGTGAAATTCATTTCTATAATTTCACCAATAAAAAATAGTACACACAAATAGTCCAAAAAAATTTCACAAAAAACACAGCAAACTATGTCATCCACAAAGAGAAAGAGAATCACAATAGATAAAAAAAAAGGTTCAACTAAAAAAATAAGTAATAGCAAAATAAAAAATCCGAGTTAGCCAAAAACAAACTCAAAGCTATTTACCAAATAATTACGTCAAAAATTGAAACGGGTTCAACTTAAAAAATAGCAAATCCAACTTATAAATAAATCAAGAACAAGAAAGAAATGCTGGGAAGGGGAAATAATAATCGTTGGTTCCCACCAACGGTATGGTGGTGGGCCACCAACGATTAAGGTGGTTCAAAAATTGAAACGGGTTCAACTTAAAAAATAGCAAATCCAACTTATAAATAAATCAAGAACAAGAAAGAAATGCTGGGAAGGGGAAATAATAATCGTTGGTTCCCACCAACGATTAAGGTGGTTCAATTTATTTCTTTGTTTTCATTTTCTGATTCAACAACTTTTTTTATCACCCCACCAATAGAAAATAGTACAAAATACTAGTTCAAAAGTAAATAAATTTTTAAATTTAAAACAAATCGAAAACACAACAAACTATGTCATCCACAAAGAGAAATAGAATGGTAAACCCACCGGAACAACACAACAAAAAATAAAAAAACCAAAAAAAAAATGTTCAATGATAAAAACCACAAACCTCAACAAAACAAAAATCCGTAATCTTCTATCTTTCTTTCTTTCTTTTCTTCAACAAAAGCACATGCAATCTGAAAAATAGAGGAAAGAAAAAGGAATTCACAATCAGGAACACCACAAACTCCCACCCACTTCCAAAGCAACAAACCCAAAGTAAAAAAAAAATCCAAAAAAGATACACTTTTCTGTTACACCAACTCCCACCCTCCTCCACATGACCAAAAAAAAAATAGAAAATAATTTTCAAAAGAAGCTTCGAAACGACGTCGTTTTGAAGATGGAATTGGAAAAAACATAACCAAAAAAAGGGAGGAAAACGACAAAATAGCGAGGACAAAAAACAACGAAGGTTGCTGTGCCTTGGGCTAGTACTGCGCTTTATATATACTATAGATATATGTGTGTGTGTGTGTGTGCGCGCGCTCATAGAGGTTGACCCTTTTTTTATTTTACTTTTTTAATCTTATTCTTCGTGACACATTGACCACAAAAAGAAAAATAAATAAATAATAAATAATACAAAGTAAAAATAAGACTTGGATATCAAAATAGTGATTTAGACATGTATGATGTACTTAAATCCGATCATATATATGAGCTAGTCACCCACGAACATTACAGAGCACAATATGTTTTAAATGTGTAAACACCACAAAGATTGTGTTATATATATATATATATATATATATATATATGTATACTATATAATTGTGTCACACTAATCGCATTCTGAATCAGCTGCAACAGAAACAGTAACTCTTTCCCCAACAAAAAGATGGCACCACGAGTTCAAGGCCAAGTATAAGCTGCAACAGAACATCATAAGCAACTTTTAAAGATATGACAAAGTGTAAATTAGACATAAATATATTATCAAGAAGTTGTAATGAGTGCGTGATGAGGATGAGACAAACGGACCTCCATACTTAGCACCCACAGGACAATTAGAGATGTTACAATGTTTGGCTATGGAGAGTGCGATTTGTGGTCTGACTCCCGCTTTGTTAGCCGCCTCAGAGAGAGCAACGGAATATGTTTATGCCGAATTTTTACTCCGCCACAAACTATCATGCACTCCGCCGCTGACCTACAAAACAGGACGAACATGAAGTCTTGGGGCACCTGTGTGGTACCAGACAAAAATACTCCGACGCTCTAACTTGCAAACTTTCAATTTTAATTCCATTCCCGCAATCACAAGGAGTTTCCGACCACTGTGGAACAATTTGGCATCCATTTCGGCCGAGATTCAAACAAAGGACTACCAAATCAATCACTGTTCTTTGCTTGTTCATCTCCTCCAGCTAAAATCTTTTTCCCGACGAGCATTTGAGGTTAGGTTCAGATCCCTTTTAATTTTCAAATTCCCTTAGTTTGTGTTTTCCACCAAAATGTCCTCAGAAGAATCTTGTGCCCCTTCAGAACCTTACTTAGTACCCTTCTTCTGCCTTCATTCCTTCACTCGACTCTGCTAGCTCCTCAATTAGGCTTATAAATCTGAACTAAGAGGCCGAGCAAAACCTTGTGCCTCACGCAGAACCTAACGCTGGTAAAGATAATCCAGATGAACATAGGCCTAGATTCTTTATCCAACATCCCATCTTAATTAAGACTGATATCCCTTCAATCTTCACACCTGAGGACATGTCGTACCTCAGGGAGAGGTATAGCTTTCCTAGCAACGCTGTGCTATCCGCTCTTAGAAAAAGAGAAATAGTAGACTCCATTCGCAATGGATGGATTTGTTTTTACGACATAGCATTCAAACTTGGTCTTAGGCTCCCTTTTCACAGCATCATTAATATGGTGCTGAACTATTTCAATCTCGCACCCGGGCAACTTATGCTGAACGGCTGGCACTACCGCTTAGAGCTAATCGTATTGTCCGAGAAGTGCGAAAAACCCATAGATATGCCCATCTTCCTTCATTTTTTCTACCTGAAGCCCAAATCAAACTTCTTATAGACACACCTACGAGCAACAAAGGCTGGAAAGAAAGATACTTCTTCATCAAGAAGGAGAGTCTGTTCAATCAAGTTGGCATGTCTGACTCTAGAGTTCGCTCAGCATGGACTAAAAAGGGTATTTGATTGTCCACTTAGCTAAGTTCTTCCTTTTGATTTCGCAGGTCTGAACTAACTTTCCAATTGTGCAACCCTAAACCTTAGTGCCAAGCTTTTAACTATCCCCAAGCAAAACAACGCGATCGACCAGTTGGAAAGAGCAAAAGGAAGAAGCCTTCACTCCCTGCTTTCCGAAGAGACACTTCGCTCATCAGGTTAATAGACAATCGAGCCTCAAGGGAGAAGGTCCTTCCAAACAATCTACCAAATAAATTCCCGAAGGTATCCCTCTTAGTGTTTCCAAAGTTCCATTTATAGATGTCCTTGAAGGCTATATTAGGCTGCTATACGGTGAACCAACTAACCCTCTGTGGGCTTCGTATCTTATGGCCGACATGGAAAAAGTGAAAGTGAGAATCTCAACTGACGTAGAGCTGGCAAAGAAGGAGCGGAAGAGAAAAGAAAAAAGGGCCGCTCAAAAAGCTAGTGGATCTGCACCAAGTCTAAATCCTGAAACAAGCTAGTGGTGCTTGTCTAACCAAAGGACCTGACTGTATCCGTACCAACTGAAAAGTTGCCCCCACAGAAAAAGCAAAGTTCCTCGAGCCCCCCACCGTAGAACAAAGACAAAGTCAAAGCCCCTAAAAGAAGCATTGGGCTCGAGGACAACGCCTACCTCCGCACCGAGCCAGACCATGTAACGAAGATTGTGGACAGTTTGATGACTCGACACGATCGAGTCACCGCGACGAACAAAAGTCTTGAGTAAGAGGTTCAGCACCTCAAGCAGATAGCCGCTAATACCGTCAATAAAGTCGAGTAGCTGGAAAAGGTCCTAAGCCAACTTAAAGCAGGTCGAGAAGGAGGAGGAGCTAAGGAACCTGAGGCTAAACTTCTCAAGGATTGCATCTGAAAGAGATGAACTAGATACCCAAACCGCAACTTGGCCACGTAAAAACAAAATCGTCTATCGCAAAGGTGTCGAAGATGCGTTCCTCAAGGTCAAAAGACAAATAATTCAAAGATTTAAGGCCGGGGAGATTGATTGGCCCATCCCTAAGGGCGGCGAGGATAGTGAAATTTCCTCTTATTAGGACGAGCCTTAGAAGAACACAGAGGCTGAGGAGACCCCCTCCCCTACCAAAGACTCCTTCATGGAGGCAATGAACGCCGTTAGGGCTAAAGGAACTGAACCAATTACAAACACAGGAGAGGTGTCTTCTACCGCTCAGCCAAACCGATGAGATCTTCCATGACTCTTGCCGCCCCGATTTTATTATCTTATATTGCAATTTTTCCTTTCCTGTGTCTTTTGATTCCTTATAACCTTCATTTTTAATGAAATACAAACTTTTGATTCCCGTACACTTTTAATTATTTCATAATTGTCCAAGTGCATCTTAACGCTCGAACTGAACCAACAATTCTAACTATGATTGACCAAGTTCTCTACTAGCAACTTGACTGACCAGATTAGAACTAAAACGAGGCGAGAAAGATAGTTGATCTTCCGGACGGTCATCCCTACACTTTACAGGGCCATAAGATTATACCAAATCTAGGATCAAACTGACTAGGCAGCACCACTTATATTAAATATGATCCAACCCCATAATTTAATTATATTGTGGCAATATGTTCGTTTTAGAAAGTGAAAAGATAGAGGTCGAGCCACCCTTGAATCTTTTAACCAAACGCCTCCACAAGAAAATAAACATAGAGTGTACAATTTGTATGATGTGAAAATAATATTTTATTGATCTGAATGAAGACGTTAACAAGAGAAGTGCGAACGTACTGTATAAAAGGATAACAATTGGAGTGATTGGAGTGCGGACGCATTGTACATTGTTCTTTCTAATGATAGTAACGACGTAGATGGATCGAGCTCCAACTTCTAGGCACATTAATACCATTTAGGGCCTGTAAGTGATAAGCCCCCAGTCTGGGAATATCAACGACTCGATAAGGGCCCTCCTATGTAGGACCAAGCTTGCTGGCATTTAACTTTTGGGTGTTATGAAAGACTTTGCGCAGCACAAAATCTTCAACCCTGAATTTGCAAGGTCGAACCTTAGCATTACAATGCCTAGCAATACGCTATTGGTACACCACCATCCGTATCAAGGCGTGTTCTCTCAATTCTTCCGAGCTATCTAGTGATATTCGTCTTAACTCGTCATTTCTATCTCGTTCGACTAATGCCACTTGAAGTGTTGGAACGGCTACTTCTGTAAGAATAACAGCCTCTGTTCCGTACATGATAGCAAAAAGAGTTTCCCCCATTACGCTATGGGGTGTAGTTCGGCTAGCCCAAAATACCCCTGGCAACTCGTCTGGCCACTTTCCCTTTGCATCTTCTAGTCGCTTCTTCAAATTGGCTACAATGGTTTTGTTAGTGGACTCAGCTTATCCATTCGCCTAAGGATGCCATAGGGAAGAGAAACGTATAATGATCTTCCACCCAGCGCAAAAATCCTGTGTTACCAAACTGACAAACTGGGACCCATTATCTGCTACCAGGACTCGAGGTAAGCCATACCAACAAATGATATTTCACCAAATAAACCGGACCACGTCTTTATCTTTGATCTGTGAATAAACTTTTGCTTCAACCTACATACTGAAGTAATCAATTGCCATAAGGATGAACCATTTATGAGCCGCTGCTAATGGCAAAGGTCCCACAATGTCTAGCCCTTATCAACTCTTTAGGAAGTAAATACGAGATCGAAGCAAACCGCTGGCACTTATCACAACGCTGAGAATAGTCGGCAGCGTCCTTGCGCATGGTTGGCCAGTAATAACCCTGTGACATAGTCTTGTGCGCTAAAGTTCGTCCTCTTGAGTGATTGCCATAGTGCCCTTCATGAATTTCAGCTAAGATTTGGTTCAACTCTTCTTCATCCAAACATCTTAATAACAGGCCTGCGAAGGATCTCCGGTATATCCTTCCATTGATCATTGAGTAGCATGCCGAGATAAGCCTTATTTTCTAAGCCTCTAACTTATTAGAGGGAAGAGAACCCGAGATAAGGAAATCCATGATTGGCTCATCCATCCTACTTTTTGGGCTTCTTCGATACACATTGCAACCTCACTTTTCTTCTTAGTCGTATCAGCAACATTAGGCTCAGCCAAGAATTCAACCGGTATCGTTCGGCGCTGTTCGCCCTTTGTCATGGCTCCCAGAGCTGCTAATGCGTTCACTTGGGTATTCTCACTTCTTGGTAACTAGCGAAGCTCGAAGTGGTTGAACTACTGAATGAGTTCCTTTACCAACATCAAGTAAGAAACCAACTTTTCATCCTTGGTCAAATACTCCCCATTGACTTGGTTTTCTATTAGCTGAGAGTCACTGTAAAGTAATAATTTACATGCCTCTGCTATCCGAGCTAACTTCATTCCTATTAACAGTGCCTCATAGTCCGCTTCATTATTTGACGCGGGGAAATTAAAATCAAACGCTTGCCCGAGCGTCAAGCCGTCTGGGTCTTTGAGCGTAATTACAACCTCCGCTCCGTGCCAGTTTGAAGAACCATCAACAAATAACTTCCATGTTGGCTCAGACATCGTGTTTTGACATGTCCCACACCTGATGCTTTTATTTACGGGGGTTCATGTTCAGCAGTGGTAGTCTCGATTGGCTCTTCTAGACCTTCTATTTTGTTCCCTGTTCGTTCTAGCTCTTCTTTCCCTGACAACTCTGTAACAAAATCAGCTAACTCCTAAAACATGATGGTTGTCCGTGGTTGATATTCTATACCGTACTCTCCCAACTCGATAACCTAGCATACCATTCTTCCTGCTATGTTTGGGCTATGGAGTGCAGCTCTTAAGGGGTATGAGGTTACCACAATAATCTTGTGGCACTGGAAGTATGGCCTCAATTTTTTTTATGAGACAAGCAGAGCCAACACGTGTTTTTCGATGAAAGAATACCTTGTCTTGGCATCTGCTGGGTCTCGGTTGACATAATAAGTAGGTTGTTGCTCTCTTCCTTCAATTCGGACAAGTACGAAGCTAACAGCATGGTCTGAAACTGAATAATACAAATACAGTGGCTCCTCCAGCTTTGGTTTGGATAGAATAGGTGGAGAAGCCAAGTACGTCTTGAGGCGTTGGAATGCCTGCTCGCACTCCTATGTCCATTCAAAGTCCTTGTTCCCCCTCAGGGCTCGAAAGAATAAAACGTAATGATCGAATGATCGTGAGATAAAGCAGCTCAGAGCTGCTATTCTTCCATTTAATCGCTGCACTTCCTTTATAGTTTTTGGGGAAGGCATGTCGAGCAGGGCCCTTATTTGGTTCGGATTAGCCTCGATTCCCTTTTGTGTAACCAAGTCACCTAAAAACTATCCTGAGCCGACCCCAAATGTGCACTTAGTAGGATTCAATTTCATCTGATGTGCATCTAATACCTCGAAGGTTTGAGCCAAGTGCTAGACATGATCTGCTGTACGAATGGACTTGACTAACATGTTGTCAATATATACCTCCATTGTTAAGCCAAGATGTGCCGTGAACATTTTATTCACCAACCTCAGGTAAGTAACTCCTGCGTTTTTCAGTCTAAACGGCATGACCTTGTAACGATAGATTCCCCATTCTATCACAAATTCTGTTTTTTCTTGATCGTCCAAATGCATCATGATTTGGTTATAACCTGAATAGGCATCCATGAAACTTAATAGCTGATGGCCAGCTGTAGCATCCACCATCATGTCGATCTTAGGCAAGGGGAAACTATCTTTTGGGCATGCTTTATTTAGATCAGTGAAGTCGATGTACACCCTGGGTTTTCCATTTTTCTTCCATACTACCACCACATTGGCGAGCCAATCGGGGTAATGTACCTCCTTGACGAACTCGTTCTTCAACAGCTTGTCAATTTCTTTGTTGATGACATGGTTTTGTTCTGGTGCAAACTTCCTTCTCTTTTACCGAACCAATTTGTAAGTGGGATCTACATTCAGCTTGTGGGAGATGACGCTTGGATCTATGCCCACCATGTCATCTATAGACCAACCGAAAGTACCGCGGTGATCTTTTAGAAATTGGATCAAGCCGAGCCAAACCTCTAGATCCATTTGAGTTCCAATTTTAGTCGTGCAATCGGGGTGATTCGGATCTAGTTGCATGTCCTCCAGATCCTTTAAGGTATCCATCTTATCAATTTGCGCCACCCCTGACTTCTGTGATTGCTATTTATTTTGATGCAAATCCGAGCTATGGATTGGTCGCCTCTCACTTCATCCACCCCACTATTAGTTGAGGATACGATTCGTCCCTCCTTGTATGCTCTCTGCATGTCCAACTCAGTTTCTTCCTCCAAGACTACAAAGCTCTGGGCTTTCTGCAAAGTCTGCAGTAGATTCTGTGGCTTCTTCCGGACCATGTAATCGTAAATCTTGGTCCCAGGTAGCAATCCGCTCATGAACGCGTTGCAGGCAACTAGTCTGGACAATCTATTAGTTCAACCTTCATATCGTTGAACCACATTTAACAGTTCACCCCTTTGTTGCTGCACCCTAAATAAATCATCTGAATCCCTTTGGTATTGGCAACTTGATGCGAATTGGATCATGAATAGTTGTGCCAGTTCATGAAACAACCTGATGCTTTATGATGGTAGTCGATTGAATCAATGCAGCGCAGGTCCTTTAAGGCTTAAAGCAAACACCTTACACATCACTGCATCCCTATATGACTGGGGAATACAAGTAGGGATCATAGCTTACCTGAAGTGAATTATATAATCCCCCAGGTCGCCACTACCATCGTACAATGTGAACTTTGGTGCGGAAAAACTCGCTGGTGTGTTGATTACAGTGACAGCATCTACAAAGGGTGTGTCTGGTATTTCATCATACCAGTCATTGGTTCTTCCATCTTGTCGAACCAAATCCGCTCGCTCGAATCGACCGTCCCTATTTCTTACCTTTGACCGGTGCCGCCTTTCAGTTGCTCTTTCCTTTTTTAGGGTGTATCCATATGTCGAATAAGATCCCCCAGACTCATAGCCTCGTGAAATCCTTTGGGAATGGCCTCCGTTCGCGCCATGGTTATGCTTATTCGATCGGCTACTCCGATCTGCATATCCTTCCTCTGGCTCAACAACCTCTTTCTCATGACTTGTTATTTTCATTTCTCTTGTCTTCTGTGGTTAATTCGTCCTTACTGGTGCTGTTGGAGTTCGTACGGCGTTGAAGGCTTCCAACAGCTGACAATTGATTTGTTCCTGGGTCTCATTACATTGTTGTTGGGCCCTTATTGATTGGACCAATTCTTCCATCTGAACCATGAGTTGTTCAAACCGGGTATCATTAGCGGTGGCCCCACTGCCAGCAGCCGACATTCCTACATCGTTCAGGCATGATGACTACAGAGGATAGCATTTGACGTTGCCCTGATGCCATTGATGATATTGTTCAAAAGTTGCTAGAAATAGGCCTACGATGGTTTTTGTGCTAAAACTTAGCCGCAAGCCCTTATTCTAGCTCCAAATTGTTTGTGTTGGATTTTTGCTCCGCCACAAACCGTCGTGTACTTCGCCGCTGACCTACAAAATAGGACGAACGTGAAGTCTTGGGGCACCGGTGTGGTACCGACCAAAGACACTCCGACACTTAAGTCAGTACGTGAATGAATATACTTTGGGATTTTGAATGTAAAACCAGCAGAGAATGCATACCTTTACTTTGAGTGATAATGGGATATTTATAGGCCTGGGTTTGCCTTCCTCACCAAGAGTAGGAAACTCTAGCCGCCTTGGTTTAGGGAAAGTTTCCAAGTTGGCTCATCCCAGATTTGGAAAGTAGAATTTAGGAAAGGATTTTAGCATTGATTGCTGAGTGAACTTTTCTATTTGGAACTTTCCTTAACTCTTACCACATTCAAGTCAAGAAAGACCATTCCAAGCCACTGGTTGTTCATCGCTCGACTCTATTCATGTCTGAGCCAAGCTTCCAAGTTGAATATTGAGGCTCCTTCTAGAAGATTCCCCATTCGCCCGAGCCGAGCCACTGATAAGTTAGTTCGGCTCTAATGGGTCAGTCCAATGACTAATCATATTCTACCTTAGGGCCTAATGACCCAACCCGGTCTTCCTCCTTAGGCCTACTCGACCCAATTCGGTGGAAATTTTATCCATACAGTCAGCCCCCCAGTCACAGAGCCAACGAGCCCAGCCGAGTGGCTCGGTTACTATTTACTCCTTCTAGCTCCAAACTGTTTATGCCGGATTTTTGCTCTACCACAAGCCGTCGTGTACTCCACCACTAACCTACAAAATAAGACGAACGTGAAGTCTTGGGGCACCAGTATGGTACCGGCCAAAGACACTGTGACGCTCAAGTCAGTACGTGAATGAGTATACTTTGGGCTTTTGAATGTAAGATCAACAGAGAATGTGTACCTTTGCTTTGAGTGATAGTGGGATATTTATAGGCTTGGTTTTACCTTCCTCACCAAGGGTAGGAAACCTTAACCGCCTTGGTTTAGGGCAAGTTCCCAAGTTAGCTCATCCCAGATTTGGAAAGTAGAATTTAGGAAAGGATTTTAACATTGATTGCTGAATGAACTTTCATATTTAAACTTTCCTTAACTCTTACCACATTCAAGTTAAGGAATACAGTTCCAAGCCACTGGTTGTTCATCGCTCGACTTTACTCATGTCCGAACCAAGCTTCCAAGTTGAACATTGAGGCTCCTTCCAGAAGATTCCCCGTTCGCCCGAGCCGAGCCACTAATAAGTTGGTACGGCTCTGACAGGTCAGTCCAATGACTAATCACATTTTACCTTAGGCCCTGATGGCCCAACCCGGTCTTCCTCCTTAGGCTTGCTCGGCCCAATCCGGTGGAAATTTTGTCCATACAGCACATAGGCATCCAATGTTGTGTATCATGCTTCTAACCAGACTACAGCACTGACCTGAAACTGGGGAGTTGCTTGCTTTTGACGCTGATTCACACGGTCCAAGCTTCCAAGCTGCTCATTGAATCGTCAACTTCCCACATTCATGTGCCCCATCAACCTCAAAAATTCCCATCAAAATAATGACGAACACAAGTAAGCATATGTAGTTCATTGGAGCTTCCATATCTTCCAAGCTCTGCAGGATTAGCTTCAAACTAGAGGAGGTTTTATACTGAAATCACTAGCTCTTGATCAATGTGGTACTTAAAACCAGAAAACTACATATGAAATCCACAAAGTCACGTAAAGGAAGAGTTGACAAAGATCTAGGAGATGTTATCGTCCAATATTGGAGCAGCTACTCAATCAAAAAATGAGTTTGGTATTATCAAATGGGTTGAGATAAAATATAACTGGTTCTTCATATTTGGCCACTAGTTTTTGTGCCTTTCTAATATCTCTTTGTCATTGACAAGGGGCAAAGAGACTTTGCATCCTTCATTTTATTACTAGTTATAAAATTTGTTTCATAGCTTATCCAGATTAAAGAATTTGCTTTAAGCCCTATGCAATAGCTCTTCTAACCAGCTTTGAAGCAATGAAAAGTACAATAAGCTTAGAAGAGAAAAAAATGATAAGGACCTCATGCTTATATTTTAGATTTCTTGAAAAAATGAAAAAAGGTATTGCGAAAGAAAAAAGATAAACCCTCAGAATTACAATAAATTATGAAAGAAGAAAAAATATAATAGAAAAGGAAAAAATAAGCTGCTAACAAAATAACAAGCTAGTGCAGCATTGAAAAAAAAATATATTGCTCTAGTGTAGCATTGAGAAAAAAGAAGAAAAACTATGCAGCTCTACATAGGTCTTGTGATTACATAGTATTTACCTCCTAAACCTAATAGAAAGACCTCTTAAACCTAATAGGAAACAAAGTCCTATTTAATTAAACTACCTAAAAAAAATACTAAAAAATTAAAAAAATAAATCCTAAAAACTAGAAACCAAATAAAACTAAACTCTTTACAAAAAGAATATCACATGGGTTCCAACACTCCACCTTGAGATTATTCTTGACTAAACCCAAATTTGTTACAGAAAAAATTCAAACTGCTTATCAAATTAAATCTAATTCAGTATCAACATGAGCCGCCATAAACAAATATTTTGCATCTTGCTTCTGATCTTCTACATGATGTGCTTGTTGTAAAGACTGTTGGGTTGCTTGATTTTGTTTGGCACGGCAATAGCTCTTCAGATGACAATTTTTATTGCAATAATCGCAATGAAACAATTTCTTATTTTTAGACCAACAATTTTTCTCATGATTGGACTTGTTGCAAAAACAACGAGGAAATTTTTCTTTTCTTGGTGCTTCTCCTTTCACATGAAAGGATCCTTCAACGCCATCATCGGCATCATTACAAATAAAATCCCTTTGCTTTTGGGCTTGTAATTTGCTAATTAACTCAACGACAAAGAGAGTAGTTAAATCACAAGATTCTTCTATTGCTGAGATCTTTGCTTCAAACTTGTCAGGAACACTCACCATTATTTTCTCCACAACTCTTTGATCTGAAAATTGCTCACCAGTTAGTCTAATTTTATTCACAATAGACATTAAATTGGTTGTGTAATCCTTTATAGAGTCTAAATTCTTCATCTTCAACATTTCAAATTCCCTTTTAAGGGTTATTAATTTGACTGCCTTCACCCTTGTGCTTCGTTCAAACTCCTCCTTTAATTTATTTTTAACTTATCCCACACTTTCTTGGCTGTATCACAGTTAATAATTCTAGAAAAAATAGAACCTGACAAAGCAGCACGAATACAAGATAAAGCCTTAGGTTTCTTTGACTTCTTCATGTTGCCTAATTTGATTTAAAGTTGGATTTGCTATCAACGGTGCAAGATCAGCATCACTCAAAATAGATTCCCATAGGCCAAGCGCTTTGAGATAGGATTGCATCTTGACAAACTAAAACTGTTAGTTTTCACCTTTAAATTGTGGAGGGTAGAAATACCAAAACTAGAAGACATATTGAAAAAATTTAAAAATTCTCTCAAATAAAAAGAAAAACACTCTTTAGATTTAAAAGCTCTTATACCACTGTTGAAAAAAGAAAAAAAAGTATTGTGGAAGAAAAAAGACAAACCCTCAGAATTACGATAAATTATGAGAGAAGAAAAAATATAATAGAAAAGGAAAAAATATGAGAATAGAAAAAAATATTTTATTGAAAAAACTTGAACAAGAAAAAATAAGCTGCTAACAAAATAACATGCTAGTGCAGCGTTGAAAAAAAGAAGAAAAAATATTACGCTAGTGTAGCATTGAGAAAAAAGATGAAAAAATATGCAGCTCTACGTAGGTCTTGTGATTACATAGTATTTACCTCCTAAACCTAATAGGAAACAAAATCCTATTTAATTAAACTACCTAAAAAAAACTAAAAAATTAAAAAAATAATTCTAAAATCTAGAAACCAAATAAAACTAAACTCTTTACAAGAAGAATATAGGTTCTAACATGATTTTATATTTTGACATTCCAAGTTATTTATTTAGGGAAGGAAGCCCCCTGTTCATGTATTTCCTTAGCTTGTCAAAGTTGTCACTACTGTGGCCTGCAGGTCTATGTTAGTATATTGTTCTTCACAATAAGGAAATACGGCCGGCAGGTCCATGTTTTTGTCTATTGAGTCACTTATAAGGTGTCTTAAATTTTAAATGTCAGAAGGTGATTATTATTTGATTTCAGTATTCAGGATCCAAGTCCTACCTCTAATTGCTTGTCATTTTATGCTTTTGCTTCCAACACCTTTGTGCTAGGCTCTTTAGAAATCAGTAGTCACTTGCCAGTAAAGGTGTTCCTTAAACAGATTCTGTTTGTGATTGAACTTTTACCATGTGAATGTGTTTGCCATACAGAGTGACCAAATTGTTTTTATCCATGGTTAGATGATCGTCAATGAGTCCAGTTTGTAGTATGATTAAAATGGTTTAACTCATCCATACGGATCGGACTATTATAGCAATTATATGTTCAAACTTCATTTTCATTTCGAGGAAACGGATCCTCGAAAACGAAAGCAGCCATTTATTTAAATTTCAGATGTTTTGATAACAGAGTAAATAGCTAGAAGAACATGCTACAAAGATACAGAAAGTACACTCTGTGCCACCATGAGCACTAGTTGATAATCACGGCCACATTATTCACTCACTATCTTCAGGCTTCAAGGTAACGTATAAGCTGCAAAGAAAATCAAATAAGTAATGTCAAGAATAGGAAAAGGAAGCAATCAAACAGTATAGCTGAATTTGTGTGCAAATTGAATTCATAGGTCAAAACAAACCTCCACACTTATAACCTACAGGGCGATCAGAGATGTTGCAACGTTTAGGAATGGTGACAGCAATTTCAGGCTTGACTCCAGAACTCTTAGCTGTATTAGAAAGCATAACAGCACAGAGGCAGGTCGGGTTATGTCCAATCTTCTTCACCGCACTGCAGCACCTATCAGAAACTGGAGCATTTACGTCCTGTGCTGCGGATGCACAGGGAACCAGTTTAAAAGCTTCCCTGTCCGGGGAAGATTTCCCACATTCACCGGCGCCATAAACTCCGTCCAACCCCGCAGTGCCTAGAATAACAAGAAATACTAGAAAGCAAATGCACTTCATTGAAGCTTCCATTCTTTTCGATGCAATGCAAAGACACTCACTCACGTTCCTTGCTTTATACTGAAACAAGACACTCTTTAAGTGCTTCCACATCAAATCCACAATACAATGGTGGAGGTAGCACTAAGGAAATGGAAACTTTTTTTAACACCAGCACCTACCCCATGACTTAAAAGCCACTGAAGAAAACTGCATGTTCTATACGCAAGTGCTTATTTTTTGTAAGGGATAAATGAGAGCTATTCTATACCAGCTGACAGCACATCAGCATCCAATTTCAGAAAATGGATATAGATATGAGTCTCATGGGCAACACCTCAACCTCCTCTTTCTAGAAACCGTCTTATTACTCAGATTGTGAAAAAAATCAGCTTCAAATTTGTGTAAAACATCTCAGAGTGAATGCGTCTGTGGAAATATAAGTGCTTATTGATTTACTCAACTAGAGTCGAGTGTGTACCTAGTAATTTTGGATGTCCTCTAAAATTCAGGGGCTACCAATTTTTATAACCGTTATGTAGAAGAAAAAAAATTATTACTAAAAATAGCAAATGTTATATACATAACGCTAGCCTCCAGAACCTCTCCAACACCAAATCAGCAGTACCAGCAATAGAAATGTCTGTCCGCCTTTGTGGAATTGGCCATGCTTGGAAGAACCATTGACCATGCTAGAAAAATAGCTCCACAAATTTTAATAAACTAAAACAGATGTGCCTTTGGAAAATTAGAAAATCAAGCCCTTCGGTCACTTCCAGTCACCAGCTTATGAGCGTCTAGTGTGGTCTTTTGCACTAAAAGGCTGCAAATTTGTCATCTATAGATAAAGCAAATTTTTCAGCTACCTTCCTCTTAATCAAAGGCCATTATTACCATGCTATGTTTAGAACACAGTTTTTTTTTTTTTTTTGGTAAGATAAAAACTTACATTCAAACGAAGAGAACGCACAAAAGAGCTCCCGCAAGAGAATTACAAGCCACCAATAACCTTATCCACACTCAAACAATTAGAAATAGAAAAAGGGAGTTCATCTACAGAGAACTCATCGATAAAAAAAGAAATATTGTTGGATAGAAAACATTTAGTAGTTGTGTCTGCAACCAAATTTGCTTTACGAGGTTTCCAAGATAACTTCAACGAAGGGTTTGAGAATCTCCTCCGAATAGCCATCAAATTGTCAAAAGAAAATCGGCTCCCTGGATCCTTAGCCAACCGGACTGCTTCCACTACCTCCTTAGCATCCATTTCAAAAGAGATATTTGTCCAACCACACGAATTTGCATAAGTTGACGCACAAGCTAACGCTTCCACCTCCACATCGAAGGAAGACAACCAAACACTTCCTAGCACTTTTGAAGCAAGGAAAACTAGGTCCCCTAACTCATTGCGAACCACCATGATAATAGAACATCTAGAAAGCCTAATGGTAGCATCTGAGTTTATTTTCAGCCAGCCATGATCTGGAGGCTCCCACTTCGTCACTGATTCAGCATGATGAGTGATATAAGAACTACTTCCCAAACGTGATCAACAACCTGTAAATTCTCCAACAGCCATATTAAACTTCATCACTGCCAACCCGGATTATAGATCCCTTCATGAAACTTCTTTCCTGAAACACCAAACTTTATAAAAAAAAAAAAAATTGCAAAAAATAAGCAAGTCATCTTTCTCCCACACCAATGGCACAAGCCTCTGAGGAGGATTCAAACACATCTCAACCATATGATAAAGAGATGAGCACTCTAGCTCATCCAACCTGCTTCCAAAAGCTAAACTGCACACCAAAGGGCATTCCTTAAAAATATGAAAAGCAGTCTCAAATTCCGCTCCACAGCAAATACACCCCTTGTCTCCTGATCCCACTCATTGCCAAATAATCTACCTAATCGAAATTACATTCGCAATCATTCGCCAAAGATGTAACTTAAGTCTCTCATGCATTGCACTTTTCTGTAGGTTTTTTCCATAAGGGATCAATATCAATATTTAGTCTTATCACTTTAATCAACTTCACTTCAACAACAAAATTAGTACATCTCTTATGAGCATTTAAACTCAACACAACAGATTGAATGAGTATGCCAACCACAGAAAAATGCCTCTGTAATAACAGATTGCAAAACCTAGAAGGCCAATAAAATTCTATTGTATCTGTGAGTTAGTGCTGATCGGAGGAAATCATCAATTGAAGCTAACGTTATTTATCTTGAATTTATATCACCATTCATAATTTGGTAGTGGACTCCAGAGGCTGCAATTCTTTTACGGCTTAGAAGAAATAACAAAAAAAATAATAGAATGTGGACTAACAAAATTAAAACATAACGATAATATAAAATAAGCAATCGAAGAAATGATCTTCTACTCGCTAAAGGGAACACCCATATCAATATTTCAACTATTTCTATGAAATTATCAATATAGCACCCAAGCTTGCAGCGAAATTTTAGATTGATGATAAACAAGGGGTATAAACCATAAAGCAAAATTAATCCAAGGCATGGAAGAATTGTAGTCTCTAGAGTCAAATACCAAATTATGAATGCCAATGTAAAATCCAAGATAAATAGCAATGGCCTCATGTTCTCTGAGCAAACAACTCAGAAAAACAAACATTAACAAGAACTAATCTAAACCATCGAAGAAATGTACTCCCTGGAGTCCAGTACCAACAATTAATTAGAAATATAATATCCAAGATATATTGTCATAGCTTCTTGCGACGATGTATTAAGAGATTGATGACAAGCACAATAAAAGAACCATGAAGCAAATATGTCCTAACAACTTCTAGTACAGTACTCTCTGGAGTCCAATAGAAAACCATGAGTGAAAATATAGTCTTGAAGAGATGTGCAGATATCTTGAACCGAGAAGTTCCGTGACTGAAGAAGAGATAACATAAACTAATGTAAAGGACAAATGATCTAGTACACAGAAGAATTATACTCTCTGGAGTCCAATACCAAACTGTGAGTGCCAACAGGATGAGAATGCATTTTATACCACTTTCCATCAATATTATTCCACCAGGTGTCAATAGATATTTGAAGAAAGGAAAATCATACCCCATATTCCATAATTGTAGAAGAAATGACTGATCAAAATCTAATCCTAAAAATATGCAAGGAACTCCAGATCCTTCACCAGAATCGAATCTAATGTTATAGTAGAATAAACAATAGGGTTTTAGCAGAGCAGTAAAACTAGTGGGCCTGAATCCACAAGGCATGATAATGTAAGCACAAATGGTTTTGATAATGGGCAGGAATGGTACTGTTTGGCCACTCGCGCATGTTCTCGGAAAGCCCAGTTCTAACCCAGTCTTCACAGTTGTTATGCAAAAGGTCATAGTCACCGAAGCCACGAGTGAGACGCAAAAGGGCACGGTCCAAGACATCTTCAGTTGGATCGCTAAATTTACGGGTACAGGTACCCGATCGTTTAAAAAGAAAGACAATTGAATTAACACCATATTCATAGCGATAGAGGTCTCCGCCTGAAAGAAATTTTTTTAAAGTGGTACATAGCACAGGACCTTCCGAGGGATGAGATGGGGATGGAGATGAGCTGAATCCATTGCGGCTTTCTCCACGAGTGAGGTGGATAACTTTTCCTTTACCCATATGTATACCTATAATTCAGTAGATTAGAATTTAATTATCAAAATAATTTGACTTACCCAGAGATTCTTATCATAATGGAACAATAATTTAGATTTAAACAAAAAAACCAGAAAAAACAAAACACCCTTGAAATAGAAGAAGACCACCATGGTGGCTGTAGGAATAGCCACGCCTCCATGTGTAGATATGATCCCCAGGATTCAGATCCTTTATCCGAATCTTGTTTGAAAACCAGCCCATCTTGAAATTGGCTTATAAACCTCTCTATGCTCCTTGAATCCGTGGTTTGGATTTGGGAATTGGACAGACAAGTGGTCAAATGCTTTATAACTCTCCGCTCCCTCTACTTGTATGAAAATTTACGCGTTTGTATCATCATCAAATTCATCATCTTGTCTCCCCCAATTTACAACTTTAAGAGAAAAAAAAAAAAAAGGAAGAAGTCCCACTGTTGAAGTAAATGAATAAAAAAATAGAACCTATTGCTGCCGCCATGGTATTGTTGTTCTAGTCATGAAAAAGTAATTCTACGACTTTTGTATCAGAGGCTACAAACTAATTTGTCAGGGGGTATAATTTTCAAAAAGAACACCATATGCTTCAATCTCTCTCCAAATTTTGCAGCGTGGATTTTGGGGTGCGCCTCAACATGCAAAGTATAATTTTATATTAAGGCGTGCGTGCATTTGAGGAAAATTACGGACGCACATGAACAATTGCTTTTCTTGAATGCCTAGGACTACTTCAAGCCTGAATTTCTGGTTTCCAGAGCTGCGGATGAGGAGAAATAATTTCTTGCAAATTAGACCAGGATGAGAGCAAATTAGAAGATGAGTTTAAAGGAGCTGGAAACCAAGTTGTTGGAGATTGTTGAAGAAATGATCCAAACTCGCAGAAAAATTAAATTACAACTTTTGCACTTCTCAAGATGAATCTCCAGCACCAAATTCTACAAAAGCACTGTTATTTTCGAATTTTATCATCTTCAATATTAATTTAAAATATCAATGCCCATTTAAGATTCTAATAGATCATATTAAAAAATATAATAATTTTAAATTAATTATATATTTTACTTCAGAGAGATGGGTTTTATGCTTTAGAGGAAAAGTCCAAAGAGCGAGTCGGCCTTATTTTATACAAATTTCTTGAATAGCAATGCGAATTTTTACGTGTTAAAAATAATATTGTTATTTATTTTTATTTTAAAATAGCATTCCTGAAATGCAAAAAATAAATATCTAAGATTTAATATTATCACTCATTTTTTACACCCTCCCGAAGATGCTATGAGCAATCAGCTCTAAGCATATGTTAGAAGTTGTTATGATGAAGCAAATTTTATTTTTAAATTTTTTATTTTTAGCTTTCTAAAATTTAAAATTCATTCGGTAGTATTGCTTGTCCCACAGAAAGTCAGGCCCCAAATTTTAATTGGGCCGCAGGGCATTGAGTTAGAGATGTAATGGGGCTCAAAAGGATTGCATATTGGGAAGCTAAATCAAATTTAGTCTATTAATATATTTATGTATGTGTTTAGTAATTTTAAGGATCAATTATGTATTTAATGTTTTATTTATGTTGCTATCTCTAGAGTCTTCTGCACAAGGTTTATGAAATAAATATATTATATTTGTATGTTAAGTTAAGAAAAATAGAAATATATCTATCAGAAAAATACCTCTATTTCTTTTAGCCTCTGTTAAACTGGTATCAGAGCTTGAAGAAGATAAAAAAAAAAAAAAAATGTCAAACAACAATCCTGCTTTAGCTGTGCCACGCTTTAATGGAGAAAAGTTTGATTATTGGAGTAATCTTATGATGTTGTGTCTTGAATCTCAAGATTTATGGAGTGTTGTTAAAGATGGTGTACAACAACCAGAAAATGAAAATCAATTATCTTTAGTACAGAAAAATCTTCTCAAAAACAAGAAGCAAAAAGATAGAAAAGCACTTTTCCAAATATATCAAGCAATTGAAATTTCAATTTATGAGAGGATATCCAAGGCAAAAAATGCCCAGGAAGCATGGAAAATTTTGACAACAACATACTCAGGATAAGATCAAGTGAAGAAAGTTCGTCTACAATCTTTGAGGGCTGAATTTGAAAAGTTGGAAATGAAAGACAGTGAAAAAGTTGCAGAATATTTTACAAAAGTTAATTCCATTGTAAACCAGATGGCTTCAAATGATGAGATTCTTGAAACTAATAAAATTGTTGAAAAAATTCTTCGTAGTTTACTAAGAAAATTCAATCATGTAGTAGTTGCAATTGAAGAATCTCATAACACTTCAGCCATATCTTTGGAAAATTTACAAGGAAGATTAAAGGCTCGTGAATTTCAAATTAATCAAAGAAATCCTCAATCTGCTTCTTCTTCACAAAATCAAGCTTTAAAATCTCAAGTTTCATTTACTGGAAACCATGGTTCTTATAGAAGACGTGGAAGAGGTCGAGGAAGACAAACAGGTTTTCATGGTAGAGGCAGAGGCAGAGGCAATGAAAATCCAAAGTTAGAAAATCAAAATCATAGTTAGAAAATCAAAATCAATCTTCTCATAATTTTCAAAGAGGAAGAGGATTTGGATCTCATTCTCAAAGAGGTAAAAAAGGTTATATTAAATATTTTCATTGTCATAAACATGGACATAAAATTAGTGAATGTTGAAATAAATATCCAGAATTAAAGAAAAAATGAAGTTGGCATGGTACATAAAGATAAATCTGAAAATTTTCAAGAAACACTTTTGATTGCTTCTGATGGGAATGTTGGTGATATTTGGTATTTGGACAATGGAGCTAGCAGACACATGACTGGAAATAAAAATTTATTTTCAAATCTTGTGGAAGTTAACCATAGACAGGTTACAATTGGTGATTCAAGGTCTTATAAAATTCATGGTGTTGGAGACATCACTTTTAAGACAAAATCTGGACAAATAGAAAGAATGTCAAAAGTGTATTATGTACCTGGGCTGCAGACCAATTTACTTAGTGTTGGGCATCTTATGAAGAAAGGTTTTGACATTCATTTTGTTAATAATATTTGCATCATGAGAAAGAAAAATCATTTGGTTGCAAATATTACTTTGGGTTCAAACAATTTGTATCCTCTCAAGCTTGATATTTTAAATGCCTCTTGTTTTTTTTACTGCCAATGAAGAAATTTCCAAGCTTTGGCATAACAGATTTGGTCATCTAAATTTTCGAAGTTTGAAGTTGCTCTCCAGCAAGAATGTAGTGCAAGGTCTTCCCAATATTGATATAATAAGAGAAATTTGTGAAGAATGTCAGCTGGGAAAACAACACAGAAAGCCATTCCCATCAAAATCATCTTCAGAGACACATCATCCTTTAGAGCTTGTTTACACAGATTTGTGTGGACCTATTCAAGTCCCATCTCTTGGAGGTAATCAGTACTTTCTATTATTTGTGGATGATTATACCAGAAAAATATGGTTTATTTTATGAAAGAAAAATCTTAAACTTTTTCTCATTTCAAAGAGTTCAAAGCCCAAGTTGAGAAATTTTATGGTTTTCAAATTAAAAATTTGAGGAGTGCCCAAGGAGGAGAATATTTGTGTACTTTGTTTGATAAGTTTTGTTGAAATCATGGTATTAGACATTAATTAACAGCTCGTTACACCACAACAAAATGGTGTGGCGAAAAGGAAGAACTGTACAATTATGGAAATGGCGAGATGCATGTTGAAGAAAAAAAATTTACCGGGTGAATTTTGGGCAGAAGCAGTTTCATGTGCAGTTTACTTGATCAACAGGTCACCCACAAGAAGTTTAGGCAATATTACTCCAAACGAGGCATGGTTTGAAAAGAAACCAATTGTTCATCATTTGAGAACATTTGGTTGTGTTGCTTATTCACATATGCCAAACACTTTGAGAAGCAAGTTGGATGATAAATCTGAAAAATGCATATTTATTGGGTATAATGAAAGGACCAAGGCTTATAAGCTCTACAATCCGAAGACAAAGAAAATTGTGGTTAGTAGAGATGTTCGTTTTGATGAAAAAGCTTCCTATGATTTTTCAGATTTATCAAGTTCATCAAATCTGCAGTTTTTTGAGTTTGAAGATAGTACATCTGATTCTTTTCAAGCTGGTACAGATGCTCCAAGGGAAGGAATTACTCAAAGAGAAGAGTCTCCACAGAGTTCACCATCTCCATAAGGAGGGAAGACAAGAAGCTTAAGAGATCTTTATGAGGTAATAGAAGAAATCAATGAGGAAAATCCAGTATTCTTTGCTTTATTTGCTGGTGAAGATCCAATTTCATATGAGGAAGCATCAAAATATGAAAAGTGGACTCAAGCAATGAATGAAGAAATTAAAGCAATAGAGAAGAATTGAACATGGGAGCTCACTGTTTTGCCACAGGATAAGTCATCTATTAGTGTTAAATGGGTGTTCAAAACAAAGACTAATCTGGATGGCTCCATCAACAAATACAAAGCAAGATTGGTTGCAAAGGGATACAAGCAAAGAGAAGGGGAAGATTACAATGAGGTATTTGCTCCGGTTTCTAGACTTGACACAATTCGTTTGATTATTTCTCTTGCTGCCCAGAATGGTTGGAAATTATTTCAAATGGATGTAAAATCTACCTTTCTCAATGGGCTCCTTGAAGAAGAAATTTATCTTGTGCAACCACCTGGATTTGTCAAAAAAGGTGAAGAAGATAAAGTGTGCAAGCTCAAGAAGGCGTTATATGTACTAAAACAATCACCACCTGCATGGTATAGTCGGATTAATGATTATTTTCAAAAGTATGGTTTTGAAAGATGTCCATATGAGCATACACTTTATATCAAAAGAAATTCAGAAGATGGTTTTATTGTTGTAAGCTTCTATGTTGATGATCTTGTTTTTACTAGAAATAATTTGAAGATGTTGAGTGATTTTAATATTTCCATGATGAAAGAATTTGATATGACTAATTTGGGTGAATTACATCATTTTCTGGGCATTGAGGTTCATCAAGGAAAAGCTGGAATTTTTATCTCTCAAGAGAGTTTTGCAAGAGAAATTATAAAAAAGTTCAAAATGGAGTATTCAAATCCTGTAACTACTCCATGTCTCGCTGGTTTGAAGGAAAGCTTGTCAATCAAACCATGTTTCGAAGCTTAATTGGGAATTTGATGTATTTAACAGCTACAAGACCCAACATTATGTTTGTTGTAAGTTTGGTGAGTAGGCTTATGAAAAAACCTTTTTCAAACCATTGGGAGGCAGCAAAAAGAATTTTGAGGTATATCAAGGGAACAATTGACTATGGTATTTTTTATATAGCAAATGTTCCCATTAAGCTTGTTGGATATACAGATAGTGATTTGGGAGGAAGCATTAATGATTCTCGGAGTACTTCTGGATATGTTTTCAATCTTGGAAGTGGGGCAATTTGTTGGAGCTCAAAGAAACAGCCAATTGTGGCACTTTCCACCACCAAGGCAGAATACATAGCAACCTCTTCTGCTGCTTGTCAAATTATTTGGTTGAAGGGTGTTTTAGAGAGCATCAAGTTCAAGCAAGAAGGTCCTACAATATTAGTTTGTGATAACAGTTCAGCTATCTTTGTTTCAAAGGATCCAGTCCTACATGGAAGGACCAAACACATCCGTATTCGGTTTCACTTTATGAGAGAGCTTGTCAATGAAGGAGAATCAACATTGAATTCTGCAGAAGTGAAGAACAACTGGCAGATGTGTTCACAAAAGCTCTAGGAGGACATATTTTTACAAGAAATGTTGCAGCTTTGGGAGTGCAGAGTAAATTTGATTTAAGGGAGGCATTGTTGGGAAGCTAAACCAAATTTAGTCTATTAATATATTTCTGCATGTGTTTAGTAATTCTAAGAGTCAATTATGTATTTAATGTTCTATTTATATTGCTATCTCTAAAGTCTTCTACACAAGGTTTATAAAACAAATATGTTATGTTTGTATGTCAAGTTAAGAAAAATAGAAATATATCTATAAGAAAAATACCTCTGTTTCTTTTAGCCTCTGTCATTGCAGATCATATTGATGCAACCTCTTTAAAAATCCTTTGTATTTTTGTGTTTGATAAATGATGTTGCTGTGATTTCAATCAGGTTTTAGATTCTACTCTAATCACTCTCTGTTGTTAATATATCCTAGGGTGAAAAAGTAACACGCGGCTCGGGCGTAGTAGGTCTGGACGCCTAGCATGAAACAGCCTTCTCTTGTAGCGGCACCGGACCTTAGTCACTCTCTAGCTTCCAGTCTATATAAAACGTAGTTAGCAGAGGTCAGTGTGTCTCGCATTCCCTCGTGCAAAGGCCTGCTTCGGCATCGGCTCTCTCTCTCTCTCGCAAACCTCTAAACATCCATTATGATCCATTATGATCATTGGCAATGGCACCTACTCCTGCTAGAAGAGATTCATCCACACAAGGTGCATAAAAATTCAGCTCTGTTGTAACCTGAATAGGTGGTTGCCATGCTTGAAGTTTTAAACTGGTACTGGTTTAAGTAATGTGCTGAGGAATTGGCATGGAAAATTCTATGGAGAAGCATAGCAAGTTGGTTTGGTTGCTTCAATAAGATTAGTAATTGAGAAGAGAAGTGTAGTCTTGACTGTTTTGCACTAAAATGTTGCAGATTTGTAATCTATAGGTAAAGCAAATTTTTCAGCTAACTTTTTCTTAATCAAAGGCCATTATTACCATGCTTATGTTTTTAAGACACAAATTAATCAACTTCACTTCGACGACAACAAAATTAGTGCATCTTATAAAGCATTTAAACTCAACACAAACACAAACACAAACTCAAACATGGAATTCAGCTCATTGAACAGCTATTTCTAAAATATTAACTAAAGATTCCTAGTTTCCCATCACAAAATTCTAATTTCTACTGATTTATCAAATACATAAATACTATACAATAAATACTAAACAGGAAAAGGAAAAAAAATACAAAATAAAACAAAAAAAGTTTTAGCGAGTGAAAGCATACAGAACGACAGACACGTAGATGAGAAGCGCGGCGGGGACTAAGATCACAAGTGGTATGACGGCGGCGAGGCTATGGGAGCTGCCACAGGCCAAAGTCCCAAGCTTGATCTGGACGACATTGATGAGAGCCAGCATGAGGAAGACGCACCCGGAAACCGAACCCACACCCGAGACCAACATTCCGACCCGGAAGACGGACCTGTTGACGCGGATCAGAAACTCGGTCGGGTGGTAGATGGGGCTCCGAGTAATCCGGAAGGCTTGCTTGAGGCCCAAAGCGACGAGGCTGGAGAAGAGGAAGGAGCTGAAGGAGTAGACGTGGAAGGTGACGAGGTCTTCGGCTACTGAGTGGGCGGGGATGCAATTGGGATTGTTTCCCATGTCGATGAGGGTGTTGCTTGGGTCTTGAGGATTCCAAGTCAAGCCGATGAACACGGCTAACGTGAAGAGCGAGTTGACATTTACGATTCCATCCAGGGCCGTGATGTGGATGCTCGTGCCGCCGGAGGAGGACATTTTGGGGACTTTGGGGGATCGGACGGTGAAGAGTCGATCGAGATTGGGGTTCAGGACTGAGAGAGAGAGGCTGTTAAGTTTCAGACATCGGTCCGATTTTGATGCTTTACTTAGTATCTAAAAATGCCCAAAAATAAAAAAAAGTAAAAACATCTTTTTTCTGTTTTGCAACCTTCTATGGCTCTATACACGTGTCTCAAGAAATAATAAAAAACATAACGCCGTTGCCGGGGATCGAAACCGGGTCACCGGCGTGACAGGCGGGTATACTCACCACTATACGACAACGACTTTGCTCCGGGAGGCTGTACTTTATTAAACTTTCAAAGCTTTTAATATAACAAAAATCTCTACTAAGAATAACAACCAAGGTTAATTCAGTGATCAGCCCTCACATTCACATTCTTTAAAGTTGAATGTTCAAGTTACAATTTTCTCCTAGTTTAGAAATTTATTGTAATCACGACCCAAAAACATGCATGAGAATTGTAAATTCAATTGACATTATAATCATGTGAACCAGTTTTAAGGAATAATTTATTCCTACATCTGTTTTCATATGGTAACCATTTTGTGTCATGAGAAAAGTCTAAGATTGATACTGAATAAACATTTTATAACTAAGTATAAATGGATTTGTTATATATCATTTAACACATTTAATTTAACTTGAGTATTAAACATTATTTAACTTGAAATTAGGATAGTTGATCCGAATAAGATCGTTTAGAAATTATAAGTGTGCAAGATTGCTTAACATACAAACCCTATGCCTTACTTGAACTTTGACTGAGACAAAGCTTGAGAGTTGGTTTGCAGCATCGAACAGAACTTAGCCCAACAGTTTTCTGTTTTGGAAAGGAGTTAAAAAAAAATAATAATAAGATGAATGGTAATTATTTAAAAATAAGTATTTCTACTGCAATTGCCAATTGGGCATTTGGTCTAGTGGTATGATTCTCGCTTAGGGTGCGAGAGGTCCCGAGTTCAATTCTCGGAATGCCCCATTCAGAATGGTACTTGCACTTTATTTTTCATGTGGAGGGAACAACATGTTGAAAACTCTCAAATCTATAATATTTTACTTACTTTGAGCTACATTCAAATGCATACAAAATATTCTGTTCAAACAAAAAATTGAAAAATCCATACAAAATATGAACTATGAATTCAACCAATACATTAAATTCTCAAGGTTTCCATCATGAATTTCTCTTGTTCTCTAATCCATCATCATTCCACAACTTACAGAGCTTCGATTTTCATTTTATCTTAATTTAGTCCCATTTTGGTGGCCTGCTGACTCCTTTCGACGACCTGAAGTTTCTGTCTGTGTACTTGGATTTGAAGCAGACCCATCAGTTGCATTACCACAAATCTTTGGTTTTGAATCAACACCAAGATAATTTGTCAAAACTCGTTTTACTCCAAAACCGCGACGGTGAGGTTTGCTGTTGTTGTTGATGTTGTTGTGGAGAAAAGGAGTTCTTTCTCCCCTTGCTGGGCTAATTAATGGTGCAGGTGAATAGCTCGGTGTAGAAGCTGTTTTGTAAGGAGTGCTTGAGATAGGCACATTGTAAGGTATGGTGACCTTCTTATGAGAAATGACACTGACTTTGGGCACTGATGACAATTTTTCAGACTGTTTAGACAAGTCATCCACATAAAGAAGGTCATCAATTCGAGCCACAATATTGAATGCAAGGCTCTCCAAAACTCTTGAATAGCTTTCAAGAATGGACTTTCCAACATCCTGAAAAGTTCAAGGCAGAAAACAGTTATAATTGATATTACATATGAGCAAACTACTTCGATTAAAAAGAAATGATTTAGAAGGAAGAAAATTTGACCTTGTTGTATTGGATCTTGCTGGTGTCTAAGGAAGTTTGGGTAAGACAAGGGTACCGCTGCTTCAAGGAAAGCAAGAGGCTTTCAGCTCTTTCTGCCAGCAATTCCCTCTTATCTCCATCAATCATCAAGTCCTTGACCATATCCCAGGAAGACTTTGTAGTGGAACGGTTTGGATGAGTTGGGGGTCTTGAGTGAGATCTTCGACGCCATACATATATCGAGGCTTCAACGCGATTTGCAACCTCAAGAGCAACATGTTCAGAGGACAGGTCAAGGCAGTCAAGCAGACATTCAGAAGAGAATTGATCTGATGTAACATACCGGTAGATAATATCCCCAAGGCAGGCCCTCCCATTCTGAAACATATTAAGAACATTTTAACATCACAACACCTTCTGTATGGAAAACAATACAATCATTTGCAACATATGGAATACGGTTTTAACTTCCAAAAAGACAGACTAGTGATTGCAGAATGAATTTCAAGTAATATGACTAAACTATTTCTATCAAGCTAGCTAGTGTTATAATGCCTCTTTTACAATACTCATTGAAATGCCATGCAATATTGGTTATCACACCTTTGGAAGAGCTTCCACGTAAGAATCAGGAACTTCCATTTCTGCTAAAGCTATACTGTTGATAGCCATTGAAGCTTTTAATATTTGATTTGAGCATTCTCTAGTATGATGCAACTGCTTTCTTGAATTTTCACTGAGACCACCAGCAGGGACACGAGGAACAGGTAGCCACCACTTCTCCTCTTGCCTTTGAGTTGACCTGCGGAAAGAGGCTGAGCCATCTGCATCTGGGGCTACAACTCCTTGATCGATATACCAAAACTCCGTATTGGTAAAATTGTCTAATATTTCCTACATATGAATAAAGGACTCCAATGAGAATGACACTTCAAATTAAATCAGTACATAAGTTAATAACAGGTTCAAAACTTACAAGAAGCATGTTGTCTAGCTTGCGCAGAGCAGGAAGATTAATAAACAGATCTGATCTGGGCCTGCAGGTCATGACCTAAAAAATGCACAGGGAATGAGAAGCTAGAAACCTTCAAATTGCCCCTACTTAACAATGTATGTTGCCAATTTTCATTTCTGGGGTTTGTCCAGTGGATTACTAATCATTACCAATAATTAAATTTGAAATAAACAATCAAAGTTAAGCACAAAAGTTTACGACAAACAATAAAATGGGATACAGAACTTGGTAATGGCAAATAAAAACGAAACCAAACATCACAATTACCTGTCAATACGAGTTATAGCTTTCACAGTAACATATAGTGAAATATCTAAAATTAAAAAATTAAATTCTAAATTGTATGTGCTTTCCAGGCAATCAAACAGACAGGATTATACATTTTAAACAAAATATATTAAAATGGTATGCTCGTAATTGTTCCTCAGTGGAAATTAGAAGAAGAAGAATCACCTCAAGTTTCTTTCCATCAGGAAATGTTTGGAAAGAAGGTTTTAATTCGACAATGTGATCGCTAACGCAGAGTAGCCATTCCATCTCCCTTCGCCACATTGCTTTCTTTTCAAGAGGCAATGGTTCCAATCTCCAAAGTTGCCCGAAAATGGTAGCTTTACATTGTATACAAAACGAATCAGTTAAAGCAAATCAAGGTTAAGTAACAGAACCAAAAATGACAATTTCTCCCACTTTGTTTCTAAATGATTTCTACTGAAACACAAACTGGGAAAGAGACGTACCACAGAGATTGGTAATGGCATTTGAAATGGCCAAAGCTGTGCCAACCCCTTTCCCAGACCCCGACATGTCTTCTCCAAGCAACAACTTCGAGAACCTCTCTTTCATCATATCCATCTCTGTATAATATCCCACAAAAAAAAAAAAAAATATATATATATATATATATAAACTTACAATTGCTAGTTGCTACAGTTTCCAAAACCAGAAGCAGACAAGATGAAATTATGAAACCTTTTGTTTGGTTCTTGGAAAAAGAAACGAAGATAAAAATTTCAAATTGTTACAATGTTCTTGTGGTTTCCACAGCACCTCACCTATGTGAAACACTCCCAAATTCTGAAAACATGATTTTTAGGCTTTTCACTTATTAGCAACGAAATGAGGCAAAAAGCAGAGTAAACTTGCATTAATTCGAAAAGCTAACCTGAATTTTTTGAATCCGTGTTACTAAACTTTGAATCATCTACATGGGCCTTTGGTTCATTTTCACCCACATCAGCCCTCGAGCTTTTGCGCAGTTCAGCCTTACGTATAGGCCAACCCAACAGAGACTGTGAACCGGACCCTTTTGGTTTCGTATCCTCAGTAGAAACCTCCGAACACGACCCGCTAGAACTGCTCTCTCTAGACTCAGCGCTTGAATCGGTGAGCGACTCAGTTGCAACCCCATTACCGCCCAAAAATTCAAACCCATTTTTCCTTTTTGGGAAATTCTCCCTTTTCTTGACCAAAGATTCCATTTGAACTTTCAAAAATGTTTGAAACCCAGACACCCAACAAATACAATGAGCCAGAGTTTAGCTCAGAAACTTCCTATTTTATCAGTTACAAGGTTCAAGCATTTTTTTTTTTTTTTTTTTTTGTGGTTTAGAGAGAACGTGAAGTTTTCAAATTGGCAAGAATCTGTGAGTTGGTTAAGTAGAGGATTCTGTGAAGGAAGAGAATGATAAAATTGGTCATGATTTATAGAGGTGACAATTAACACAGAGGAAGACTCTGACTCTGAAACATATTAGGCACTTTTTCTCTCTCTCTCTCTCTAAAAAAATTTGATTTTGAATGTAGAAGGTTAACTGCCAATTACCACATGCCATGCCAACGTCTCTCTCTCACGCCGAGTACAGTAATACGTTCAAAAAAAATTTAATATAATAAGGCTAAGCAGATGAAGGAGTACGGACGTGTCCATTTCAATTTACCATTTTATCCTCCTATATCTACTTTCTTGGCAGAAATTGAAGCAAAAATCCAAACGAGGGCTGAGAAAAATATTATACCACTAGTGTTTATTAATTAGTTTTAGAAGTTTTGCAAATATTAAAGTTTGAAGTTGTTGCTCAGCCAATTATACTGTCCAATTGTATAAATTTTTTTTGTATTTCTTTCACAGTAAAACACCGAATTTATTTATTCAATTAATTAGCTATTAATACTTGTGCAGTGAATATTGGAAAAATGACGAATGGAAAAGGAGAAAATCATAAAGAGTTGTGAAAATAAATGTAATAGATGAGTTAGGTTAAGGTTGGATATCATGATTTTTAAAATTAATTAAATGCTTGAATTTGCATTTTGATCTTTTTTGTGCCATCAAAATATTAAATGAGAGTGGGGTTTAATGGTGAATGCACCCTATTATTACATATAAATAAATAAATATATATATATTATAAAATGTAAGCTGATCCAATGGATATTTACCTCTACTCTGATCTATGTCATATATATATCTAATTACATAAATAATTATGTTCTTATATTTAGAAATTCATTTCATCTCCCATTCATAGTAGGGCTCAAACTATAAATCTCTATCCCTTCCCCTAGTTTATTTATTGGTATACTAGTGCTCATTTATTTTTTGGCAAATGTTATACTAGTGCTCATATCTGTTATTATTGACATCACTCAATGGATAATATTTAAACGTTCAACAAATAATTTATATTCACCAAATAAAAATTTTTAAAAAAAAATTGTAATTAACTTACAAAATTCTGTTAATAAAGTGATAGTTGAACACAAAAATTAGCTATACACTGCTTTGTTAATAGGCACATAGAGGACCAGCAATGTTAATACATTCCAAGAAGTAGTTATTGTGTGTGTAATTCATACAGCATGACGCATGAGCTTAATTCCAAGTCAAAGACAAGTCAACAACTCAAAGCTTCTTCTTTACTTTGTAAAATTGTGTTGTTTTACATGTTGTATTTAAGCTATTGTTTTTAGACATTTCTTAGGTTTTCAGAGTTTGCACTATTAAATTATATGTTTTTATTGAACTCTCTTTATTTTTTTTGGTAAATAAATAGAAGTTGAAATATTCAGACTTACAGCATTTATAAAATTTATTAACATTAAGTTTTGCAGCTAAAAGAAATAAATCATAATAAAAACCATTGAGTTTTGGTTGTCTTCCATCTATTGGCCAAGAATCATTATCTGAATTTTATGTTTTGCAGGCGGGAAGCAGAAAAATTAAAGAAGAGAGACATAAACTGTGGGTGGATGGGGTACCTACGTGGTCGTGAATAAAGAAAATGATTTGGCTAATTACAGAGTCACATTCAGTTATTATATTATATTATATTATCATAACTACATGGGGATAAGATGGAAGAGTGAGAAGGGCTTTATGGTAATTAGATGTAACTAGTTATTATTTTTTTAAAAATAGATTTGGGATTGGGTCGGTAACATAGCCGTTTTAGGTGCATAGGACCAGAGCTGACGTCCCTCTACTGTAGCAAAGGTTCCTGACCATCTAATTTCTAACCCCTTTTTTTTTTTTGGCCCTTCTCTGGATGGACTTACTGTTGCTCGAAAGCAGTGCCTTTGGCCTTTTGACTAACATTTTTTTCTCTTGAAAGTGAGCAACCTAACATTCTAAAAATGCTATCTTTTAATTCGATGCAAAATATGCAGTCTCTGATATTGCATATACTCTTTTAAAGCATATGTGAAATGTAAATGACATATAAATAGCCGTTTGCAATTAACCATATGAACATGAAATAATCCACTTGCTCTCACCCTTTAAAATTCTTAACATTTAAATTCAAATATCAGTATTATCACATTATCACTCATTAAAAAATATTAACTTTTATAATAATTAAAATGAACTATAAATAAAAAAAATATTAATAATCTCCCTTTTTATCATACTTGATATATATATATTAAACCACTTCTTAAATTTTTAAAAGTGGTGGTAATTTAACATTATTGGCTTTGAACTTTTGCTTCCTATATTATATAGATGTTTAAGCCAATTAAGTGAATTTCAAAACAAGTAATATAGATGGGATCATTTTCAATTTTGATAAGTACATGTAGAATATATATATATATATATATATATAGGCAGGTTTCCAAATAGATATATAGTCTTACCATAAATCTTTGCTGGGGCATAAGATTTTGATGTTGTTTGAATGACTTTGAGCATCAGAATATACTAATTTTTTGAATCCATATTACATTTTTTTTTATGTCTTTTTCTTTATCTCCTAATTAAAATTTAATATATTATTTAGGAGAGATAATCTCGTTCGAGTCCTTTTTACGTGAAATTCCAACATCTAACTTCCAACCAAAAGAAAAAGTTAAATCCAAAAGGCAACCCCTAACCTGTTTCAAAATTTTTTAATTGAGCTAAAAAGATCGCTGCCAAAAATTAATAAAAAGAAGGCGGAGGTGAAAGTAAAAGGCCGAAAGTGATAGTTTTTAAAATAGCCGTTTGGCGACGGCAAAAGCACAATGCTTCTTGACTTTTGATGCCTGCTCTTTGCATGGTGGGTGTGGTGGCTGCTTTTCCAATGCTCTTCTCCTTTCTTTTCTTTTCTTTTCTTTTTTTCCCTCCTTTTTAAATTCGAATTTTGCCATTTCATTTCTGAATAATATGCCACCTGCATATTTAGTATATGTTTGCTTCTTTTTATTATTTAAAAAAAAAGTTCTCAGTATAAAAATTATCATTCAAAAAATCTACTTAAAAAAGTAAGGGATAATTTAGTACATATTTGCTAGTTACCTATCTAGTCAACTAGCCATTGTGTTTTATAATAAACAAGTGCTTTATCTATCTTATTGTATGTGGTTGTGTAGGTTGCAATTCAATTTTTTAATTTCCACATAAATTTCATTTTCCACTCCTTGTGACATATTAAACATATTAAGCCTGTTCCGGAAATTGAGGCCTTGTTATTTAAAATAGTTAGCTCAATCAACATCAATGTAATAAAAACCTCAATGCTTGTCACCTTCAGTATTTTGGGATATTTTGTGAAATCGCCAAATTTGAAATTGCGACACTTATTCTATAAATTTCTGCGGTTTTAAGGGGTTGAAATTTATAATTCGAATGCAACGCATGAACGTATAGTATGCTCACGTGAAACTGTAAAGGCTTCGAAATTCAAAAGGGCCTCTCCGTGAAGATGTGAAGAGTAAGGACAACGTAGACCGAGATGTTCTCTGCCCTTTTTAACACATTGCATGGACCACTTTCAAGCCGGTCCATTTGAGTCGTGGGCCGGCCTCTATCACCCATTAATATTCAAATTTGAAGACCCAATCCCATTTAAAGTCTAAAATCCTCTTTATTTCATATTTATTTATTTCCTAAATAATTTTGTTAAACCTCCATAAATTAATAATTTTGGAACTAAGAAAATTTTGTTAGGGTTAGTGCCATCTGATATTTAACGTTAGAGCATCTTTAAAAATATTTTTGTAATAATAAAGGAGAAGATGCACACAGTATTTTCATAGACTTAATATTTCATTAATAATGTGCTTTACATAAATATAATTTGGTGTAACTGGTTTTCCTAAAGTTTAGACTTGTGATATGTACAACATGTTATCTCTATGATATAAACATATCACAATACAACATTATTGTATAACAAGTGAAAGTGTTGTCTTACACTACTTTTTACGTCAATATCTCTCCTATGCGAAATGAAGATTCATAGATATTAAACTTGTTCTAAAATAGAAGAAAATATGATATTGGATCTAAAATAGAAGAAAATATGGTATTGGAATAACCTTTATGAGCAGGGACGTTATCGTAATTGAAAATAGAATGGGTTAAAATTTTCGACTAAACTTTAACGGTTTTTCCAATCCATTTTCTAAAAGGAAATGAATGTATTCTATATTTTGATAAATAAAAATAAGTTGAGGTGATTCAATTCTTTGAACCTTAGAAGAAGGTTGCTGTGGCATTGAAGTTTACAATCATTTTGCGAAGGGCTTCACTAGAATTTGAAACATTAGCATCCATTTTCTTGAAAAATGTATCTATTGTTTTTGGTTTTTTTTTTATAAATTTGAAAATTTTATTAAGTTATTAGTCATTAGACAAAAAATGTTTAACTAAATATTTGTACAATATTAATAAAAACAAGATAAATAATTTGTCATACTACTAATCTACAATCAACTAATAGTCATAATATCATATTTAAGGGTCTCCCAAATTCCCAATGCCTAAAGAATATTAGGGCATATGAAGAAGAATAACATTACAAAAGGAACCAAATCAAACACATTCAAAATTTGGAGCTCTTAGAGATGGAGAAAGAACTAAAGGCTGTGAAAGGTATTTACACTTAATAGCCCAGAGATTTAACCTAGAAAAAATAAATAAACTAAAAACATGTAATGGTTCAAAATCAAGTTAAACAAGATATTAAAAATTAAAATAAAAGTAACGTGTAATAGTGAATAAAAAAATAGAACAAACTATATAATATATATATATATATATATATATATATATATATATATATTTGTCTAGATTGGTGAATGCTTGAGCTTGTGGGCCTTTTTGGTTAAAGAGTTTAAAACCCCAAATTTTTGCTTTTGAAATCCAAGAGAAGAAGAGAAAAGGGAAAAAATAAGTTTGTCTTCGGCTTTTTCAAAATTACATGGAGGTGAATTTGGTGATATAATATTAGGGTCCGTTTGAAACTGCTTATATAATAGAATTTTTTTTCAAAAGTATTTTTTATTTAAATACTTTTGTTAAAAAGCACTTTAATGATAAAACAGTTTGTATTTGATGGCAAACTATAAAAAGTACTTTAAAATTATTTAACAGTGTTTGGTTGTTTAATTAAAAAGTATTTTTAATTGTGATAAATTACCAAAAAGGATAAACTCTTAACTACATAAAATTGAAAATTTAAGTAATCCTTAAAAAATATTATTAATTAATTTTATTTTAAGTTCTAGGAGTATGTAATTATTTATGAAATTTTCACCTAATCGATAGTGACATTATATGGTATTGAAATTTTAGTAAAATATATATAAATTATGTAACTTTTACCGTATAAAGGAATATAGTAATTATTTTAAAAAGGTCCATAAAAATAATTAACTAGAATGGAGATTGGTTTAAAATCATATAAATTTTAACATCAAAACAAATGTATGTTTGAATCATTCAAAATATGAGCATTTTCGCACATACTTGTGGACAAAGAATGAAATTTTAAAAATAAATATGGATATTTTGAGTACTTTATATATTCATTTAATATATTAAAGTGCTTATTTTTTCTTTTTATAAAAAAAGTATTTTTAAAAAAAATTTTTCTTTTTATAAAAAAAGTATTTTTTAAAAAAAAGCACATTCTTGAAAAAAGCATTTAAAATAATTTTTTATTTAAAAAAAGTGGTTTATAATTTTTTAATCTTTCAAATTATTATTTTTATAAATAAAAAATAATAATTCCAAATAGACTCTTAATAAATACTTTACATATGTAGGTTAAAAAGTAAAACTTTATTTATTTATGAGAGTGTATTTGCCTGTTTGGTGCAAACGACTAACATTAGTAAATTTCTTTTATTTTTTTTTGTAGGGGCCATTACATATTATATATATATATATATATATATATATATATATATATATATATATAATAGGGGTAAGTATAATTTTTTATTTTTTTTGGGGCATGGCCCACTTCCTTTACTGTTTTCATTCGTGCATGAAAAACAGAATTGGCAGCAAGATGACCGTCACTTATGTTATCACACCACTATATGGGCACAGACAATTGGGGTAGGTTGAAGCTCCTTTGAGAATGCTTATAACCATGAAATTTCAGCAGCTCTATACGTAAGAGCTCGATACTCCGGCTCAGTTGATAACTGAGCAACAACTTTTTGTTTTCGGGATGATCAAGAAATTAAGTTGTGACATGAAGAGCATTGTGAGAGGAGGGCCGAAAGATAAGACCAAGGTGCGTGGTGCCTTTTAAGTCACGAGAGTTAACAGTTAACGGTTGTGACCATGGCGTGGTACTAGAGAGGAAGGTCATTTAGAAGTTGAAGTATGAAGTCTTCGTTTGAAATTGGAGATCCGGCCATGGTTAAGCTGTCTGTAATTTCCTTCAATTTACAGAAATAAGAAGGAATAGTGAGAGAGTCCATCTTGATAGTTTGAAATACAACTTTAGTTGCATTAATTTCGCTTTAGATTGGCTGCCAAAGAGCTTTGCAAGGGAATTCTAAAGCTGACAAAAAGTGGGATCAAGAGAGATTTTGTTTACTTGCATGATGATTTCTGTAGAGACAGAGGATAAAATCCATCCAAGCAAAGCTTGAACCATTCGAAGCCACAAGTGGTACTCGAGATTGCGTACCAAATTTTCAACACTCTGGATCTCGGCAATGGTTGTTTGTTTAATCAATTCTTTTGGTGTATAAACATCACCAAAGATGAAACCCTCCGTGTTGCCGCCACTCCATGCTCTCTCAATTCAACAAGACTCACGTGGCTTCACCCCTATACACTTTTTGTTAGTATTAACAGATCATGGACAAATTTGTAATTTTGCCACATCATCATCACCATTTTCTTCTTTAATTCATAACCCAAAGTCATCCTTCACTCTCTCTCTCATTTTTTTTTATGAATAAAAAAAGAAATTTTTAGTGGAAGTCTATCACCCTATGAACCTATTAGGAATTATGGTCTTCTTTTTTTTTCTTTTTTTTTCTATTGCTAATTGATATTTGCAATTTTTTCAAAATCTCAAATAGCATGCCTAAAATACAAATAGGGCTTATTAATATTTAAACGGGCTTATTAATATTTAAACATATAATTTTAGACACGTTAGGTGATAGAAATAGTTGATTTCTCCTACTGAGCCACACTTTAAGGTGTTCTCAATGCTCTCTTCTCCCCTTCCTTCTTATTATTTCTTCTTTCTTATAATTTCCATTAAAGATAAAAATAAAATAACAAGATGTGAATCTCATTAAATTATTTGAGAAATTTCATTTCACCATCAATCAACCATTTTCTTGCAAATTTCTTCGACAAACCAAATTGACTGGAAGGAAAGTAGTTTTAGAAAAAGGTTAGCTAATCTTTACATTTAGGCTATTGACTTTTTGACAAAGTTCACTAGTTTACTCATCTTTCATTTTCCCAAACAAAAAAGGAAAAGAAAAAGGGTTAATCTTATTCTAAATTCGATTTTCCTTTTAGAAGTGTAAATATTATAATAAAACAACATATATAATATATATAGAATTAATTTCTTATAATTTATCAGTCACTAATTAATGGTGAAGAAGCTATCCTCACACGTTATTCCTTTTTTAAGTATCTAAAGCCAGTCTTTATTCTATAATAAATTTTCTTCTATTTGTTTATTTTTGTTATATAAGATTCTATAAGGTATTATATTTATTTATTAATTAAATGGGATTCAACTTTAAAAATTAATTAATTTGATCAATTATATATATATATATATATATATATATATATATTAAAAAACCACTAAATCATTACATTTTCTTTTTCTTTTCTACATCAAACTTATAATCTTTTTTTTTCTTCTTTATTATTAGAACCTACATGTTTATCCCACTTACTTATATACAAAAATTATCAAAATATGTAATTTTTCGTGAAAACCTTTTTCAATAATATTACATAAAAACTCATCCAAATCTAGCACAATTTGATTAAATTGTATCGAAGAACTAATTTAAATTAATCGTGGGTTAGATTCACTTTGAACTTGTTTTTGAAATTCTATCCAAAACATACCTTCTAATCTTACAAGAGAAATACTTAGGTACACCATGATACTTTTAAATCACAAATAAAATAGATTTTAAATTAAAAAATTTTCTGTCTGCTTGAATACCACCATTGAAGCAAAAATGGGCCTGCCTCAAATGGATTGAAATATCAATGGGCCCAAAAACCAAAAGCAAACCCAAATTCACAAAAATAAAAAATAAAATTGAAGCTCAGAAAGAGAGAAAGGAGACGGGTATGACAAGTCGCAGGCCAACCAGAAGAAGCAATAATGACCAAACCCCAAATGCCACCCGTCACCATATGTAAATTATAAGCTTTTGTGTTGACGAAATTCCAATTTTGTTAATTAAATTAATTTTCCAAAATATTGAATAAGGCCCTCCCCGAAAATGCTTTTACTCCTGATTTTGCCTTTCTTCTTCTTCCTTCATGCTTCTTTTTCACACAAAAGGTATATACTTTTTCCTTTTTTCCCCTCTCTTTTATACACGCGTGCTCGTGTGTGTTTGTGTCTATATATATCTATATGTGTATATATATATATATATATATATATATATATATATATGCATACGTATGTTTGTATATGTTTTGAGTTTTTCTAGTTTTTGATCCGAAACTACTGCGTGAGTTGGTTAAATTTTAATTAATTTTTCATTGATATGTCTCGGATTGCTGATTATTTAGCTCTTCAATTATATCGTTGTTATTGTTTCTATAAAATTCTTTTTAATTTCTTGTTTTGGTCTCTGTGGATGTAAAGCTTGAGCTGGTTAGATCAATTCGGCGACTTTTTTTGGATCGTTGAACTGGTATAGCATGTCAAATTGAGATATGTTTTGTATTATTTCTCTACTTCATTTATGGAGATGGGGAATTGTTGTATGTGATCCACACCGCTTTGAGCTGAGTTAACATGAACCTCGTTTTGCATTCATTTCGAATTCTATATCAAATTGATCAACTGAATTCCATTAACTGCTCAATCTGAATTAAGCATATGGGTGTTTGATCTTGGCTCTGTTGAATTTTTTAAGCGGAGAAGTTGGTGTTTATAAGCCTAACTGAGACTTGTCAAGCTATTGGTTTCTTGGTAACAAAGTAATTCATTATAACTTGAATGCCACATATTCTGAATAATGGGAACTTGGAAACTTCTCAATCTTTCTTTCCTTTCCAGTGTTTAAGTCAGAAACGTTGATTGTTTTTTCATTGAAACAGGTTTGAATAGGAAAGTAAGGAGAATGAGTACAGAGTGAGATAGGAACTCGCACTGAGTTTCTATGACCCGAAGTTTAGTATTGTTGCCAAAAGCTTTAGTTGAGTTGATCACTCATGTGGCCTTTATATCTCCTCTTTAACAAGAGTCTCAAGACAGAAGAGGGAAAACTATCAAAAGAAAAAAATTCAAGTTTGGTGGAATCCTATCAACATGAACAGTCAAGTAATGACAAATGCTGTGTTGCTGTACTGCCTTGCTCGCACTTTGTTGAAGTGAGTGTACCGTGTTCTTGCCCATTCTTCCCTTTTTTATACCTGGTTGTTATTATGAAATTCATCTAGACTAGCTGATACTAACTAACATACTAATTCAAAATAAAGTGCATATTTTTTAATATTTGTTAAATTTCTCCAATGCTTATAGGTTCCTCACATAAATCAGCTATATTCTTGGGATTGTGGCCTTGCTTGTGTTCTGATGGTTTTTAGAACCGTTGGCATCAACAACTGCAATATTCAGTCTTTGGCAGAGCTGTGTTCCACAACTAGGTGCACCTTGTATTCCATGTTCTATCATTTCCTTTAAAGAATCGTCTTTGCATTATTGACTGATTTAATAGGAGGTTAGTTAGGATATTGTTGAAGAAAGAAGATGTAAAAGGCTTAAAAATACTTATATATGGTTTATTGCTGAAAATCCTACATGCATGATTATGTTACTAGATTAATGTTTTAATTCCTGAGAACATATTTCAGTTAACCCTGTTATCTTCATATTTGTTTCCAGTTTTGATGTTGATGCGAAAGTTAAGACACATTATTAAACCTAAGCTGGACTTTAGGTATGTTAGAGACATATATGGTAAAAGCTTTTCTGAACTTGAAATATACAGTTTTAGCGTTATCTTATCTATGGATGCTGTTTGAGTTATTGGTATTATCTATCTTATGGCTGCACCTTAATCAATTCTGAGCAGTAAGGGAACAACATCCTAAACTGCTTTGTCTTTTAAATTTTTACTTGTGCTGTCTTAGTAGACATGGTCAGATGAAAGTCATAACCGAAAGTAGGTATCATGACTCGCCTAGATTATTAGAAGCTTCTTCTAAAGCTATATGTTATTGAACATCTGAAATAGGAAATAACTTAAAATTGGTGTCAAGTGAATCTTTTATGATATGGAATGGCAATGGCAAGCCAGGGATTCTATGTGCATATGTGTGCGTCAGTTTGTCTCAGTCTGAAGATAGTGCCAATCAGATAAATTGTACTTCAAAGTATTTGTTGTTTGGCCCCTGCACTGGTCTCATAAGTAGTACCTCTGTTGTTAAGCTGATTGAAGTACCACATGAATTTTATTTTCTTTTGCGGGGAAAAAATAAAAAAATAAAAAAAGGAGTAGTATTATATTGATGCTTGATCCAATTTTTGCTGAACACTGCACTTGGGTGTATACTTGGGACAGCTATCCCTCATTGAATACAAGCTGCTATTGCCTATAAGCAATATACCATGATTCTGATTGTTGTAATCTCTGCAGCATTTGGACCGTCGATCTGGCGTACTTATTGCAGAAGTTCTCTATCAGTTTTTCCTATTATACAGTAACATTTGGAGCAAACCCAAATTATTCCAATGAGACATTTTACAAGGTAATTTACTGGCCTTTTGTATATTCATATTTTCTAATGCCTGCAATAAATTATTTCTGGAGATTGCTTGTTGAATTGGAAGTATATTGACTTGCATATTGTTGTGTCATATATAAAGGCTATGACGTTACTATGATATTTGCATGATAGATAGTGCCAAGGCATCAGCAATATTACGTCCATTGGTTTAGTCTGATACTCAATTCAGTTTGAAAATTATGCAGGAACAATTACCTAAAGATCTATTACGAGTAGATATGCTATTTCAGAAGTCACTGGAAGCGGGAATTAATATACGGGTACAGACCATATATTTGTTTGCATGGCTCTTGGGAATTATCTCGTTTTGATTAAGGATAGAAAAGTTAGGAGTCTAGTGGCATATTGATTGCAAAAAGTAACAGAAGACCTATTCCATTACTCTTGTCTATCTTATTTCCGAAGCCATGACCTAGTTGTTTGATTTACTTTAAGGATAGTAAAGTTAAGAGTCTAGTGGCATATTGGTTGCAAAAAGTTACAGAAGACCTATTCCATAACTCTTGTCTGTCTTATTTCCGAAGCCATGACCTAATTGTTGATTTACTTTTGTTTCCTGTTAGAACAGGGCAATAAAACTCTCTCTTTTTTACAGTGCAGGTCAATCAATGAAGAAGAAATTTCTCTCCTGATCTTGTCTGGAAAGTATATTGCAATTGCATTAGTTGACCAGCACAAATTAAGGTTTACTTTTCTTGTAATCTCTTTTTTTCTTTTATTTGCTTTTGCAATGTTTTATGCCATTTGTGTACAAGTAACGAGTTGATCACTTCATGTCTATCCATACTCATTCCTATACGTATACTCTTTCTCTGTGTCCCTCCCTGATTATTTTGCATTTTGTGGCTTTAATGCCTTCGATTTTCTTTCGTGAGAATATATATATATACAACATTCAGTGATTGGCTTGTTTACATGTTTCCTCCAATATTTTGTGTGGCAGTCACTCTTGGCTGAAGGGTGTGTTTGTCTCAGATTTTAATGCCAACAACTCCAGTTACACTGGTAAGGGTATCACTTTTTGTTTGTTTGTTACTAGTGCAGTATAATATATAATCGGCACCGAATAGTGAGAGTGAAAAAGAATATGCTACTTGTTTGTTACACCTACAATAGGGGAATTTTGTTTGTTTCCCCTTTCTTCTTTCTGATTACTTTTGTGAGGGAGAGAGATTCAGAGATTCGTAGATATATTTTGTTGTCGTGTTGTACATGCTTACTATAGATTTGAGAAGAAAGCTCAAGGGGAGATGAATGAAAAGGTTGTGGCATGTAAAGGTAGAAGGAAAAGGTTACATTTGGCTTACTTTATAGTAAAAAGTTCTTTGACTTAGATGATGTGTACATGGGAAGACAGGTTTCCAAAGATAAAAACCTTAGGCATGGTAGGTTGACCAATGATTTTTGTATGAATTACCCTTGTTAATTGCTTTACAAAGAAAAATGTGCAACTGAGATTCAATGTGGTCAATTTTACATAAACTGCTTCTCAAATCCTTATGTCTAACATTATTTCCCTTTTTTTTTTATATGCACATCATACAATCATGAACTGCTCTTTGCTGACTTTGAACTTTGTTTTACTTGACCCATTTTTAGCTATGTGCTGTCAACAATTACCTTGAGAATTTCATGCCATTATATATATAATGGGTGATTCATTTATTGCTAATATTTTTCATGTAGGTCACTATGTTATCATATGTGGCTATGACACAGGTACAGATGAGTTTGAGATAAGAGATCCTGCCAGTTCTAGGTAAAGTTTGTGCTCTTTATTATTTTGATCCTGATCATCTAAGATATTACAGGAACAATGTAAGAAGAATTTGGTTATACCATTTTAATTATTGCATGTTCAAGACTTTCATGCGGTCTGCATATATGTTCTAATTCGTTCATGTGTTAAGAGCATGATGTGAGGTGATAACCTGACCTGGAAGAATACCCAAATCTTTGTAATATGCTCTTCCAATATGCACAAGTTACGAGCTATTCTTTGTAGTCATACAGGTCACATATTGTGTAGGGCATTAAACATTTCTGTCTTCAATACTGTGGGTAGCACAAAATTGCATGAGCTTTGGATGATTTACTTTATGCTATGCCATCAGTTCTGTGTATTGTACCATATAGAAATTTTTGCTTTTCACGATCACCATTTCAACCATTCTTAACAAGCCACAATTAAGTGGTAAAAATCCAATATGCTTCACTATAGTTGATAATATTGGTCATGAAATGCATATAACTTCTTATAAACCAGATTTGATTTTCTATGTCAACAGTTTGCCGAACATCATTAACATTCACGATCTATGCTTATATGCTTGATGAACTTTTTAACTATTCTCTTTCCGTTGTGCAGTGTGTATCTTGGGAGCTAATTGATTTTTCTTTTAAATTCTGAATAAATTTCATTTGGCTTATGGTGGGACTACAAACTTGGATAAATTATGCAGGAAAAATGAGAAGGTCACATCAAAGTGCCTAAAAGAAGCCCGCAAATGCTTTGGTACTGATGAGGATCTTCTCTTGGTAATCCAACCCAGCCTTAATCTTTCTTTCATATTGTTCTAGAATTAAATGATGATTTGCTTAAGCCAGCCTCGAGATTTTGCATTTACAATTGTATGAAGCCAGCATCATTTGTTTAGTTACAGTCTTACATATACATATTTCCCTTCCATCACATCATACTAAATGAATGTAGTAGTCATGCATGCACGCATGCATGTTACTGAAGTAGTCATGTTAGATGGTTAAAAGTTGATAGTTCTAGGGCTTAATTTATTTAATTTTCTGAAGGGTCAACCATAGAATTCTCAGCATTCTCCCTTTTGATTCATCTTCTTACTATTTTATCTCGAAGCTGTACTGAATTATATAATTATCATTTGGTTATGGGATTTTCATGCAGATTTCTTTGGAAAAGAGTGGGAATCAAGAGTGTCATTCCTTTACGAGTTTCTGTTAACATGAATCTTGATTCGTGACGCCTACTGTCGCATCACTTCCTGTGTACCTGTACATTACGAGCTGCACATGTATATTTGTGTTACTTTGCCGGAATAATCCTTTATGTTATAAGTACAATATCCCAGTATTAACCAGATTCTTTGGTTAACTATTTGGGACTTGCACGCAAGGCTTTTAGAAAATATAGATTCGTTTCAAATATAAAATGTAACCATAATGTGAATTGTTAATACAAGCTGTGTATCCTTGTAATGTTGGGTGTAAATTATGTAATGTTGTAATGTAACATTTATTCATTAACATATATTCCTCTCCAACAAGTGTCCCTTTTCCAGCTCCCAGTTTTCTTCAAGAAGTACTTCATTATAGCAAGAGGAACATTCAGCTAATCGTCTTTTATTTGCTCTATAAGTTTTTGTTACTTCTGTTTATATTCCAATTGTTATCTAGCTTCTTTTTCTATTAAGTACATTTGGTTCATGGTAATTTCTTTATGGAATTAATTAACATTTGAACCAGTTTGGTAAATATTGGCAAATATCTAATTTTTCCTTCTTTTATATTGGAAGTGGCTTTTTACCAAATGTTTGGCATATTTGGTTCGAAATCGGGTCTTTGCTGAGGAAAGAGTAGCTTTTGACCACTGGGATGTTTCTGTGGGGTTGAGAAGTGTGTGATTGAACAAGTGATTTAGATGTAATAAAAGTATTAATTAATTTTCTCAAGAAAAAGGAAAAGGAAAAAAATGTTACAATACAATGGATGAAGCACTAGTTGAAATAATCACAAGCAAATCGTGCAGCCATTAACTTTTCCATCAACTTTCATGAGCCCCTTGGCTGAAATATAAATGGTACTTTGATTGTTCTTGGCCCGAAATCAATTTCGTAGGGACTATGAGTTGGGCCTATATAATAATAACAGTCATACAAATACATTTGTACACGTATTTGTGAGCTGCCAATTTATGAGTTGCATTTATGAGGTGAGTGAATAAGAGAAGAGCTTCCCAACAAGACAGTTCCAAGTGATAAATGTCCACAAAAAAATTTATTATTAAAAGAAAGATAGGGAAGTGTGGTTTATTCAACCCCTCGTTTTAGGGGTCTTTCTCCACATTTTATGAGACATCCATTTCATTTTATATTATATTAGCAAGCAGCATTTCACTCCCAAATGGTGGATGGAATATGAAATTATGGGGGTAGACAAAACATTAGCATGAATAGAATTATTTAAGTTGACAACTTTGTCTATATAATTATATATCTTTTGGATAGATTAAATATGATATGGCCAATGATGATGTTTGGCTGGAAGACATGGAAGATTTTTATTTTTGATTTTCTTTTTTTGGTTCTTTTTATTTGGTCAAAATATGACATGGAAGATTGAGTCTGATGGGAATTAAAGTATAGAGTGATTGATAGATAGAAGTGGTAGTGGAGAACACGAATCTCAAAAATACTAAGATCCCAACACGCACACACATCTTTCCCACATAACAATAAAACATGTCTTCGTATAAACACAAACACCTCCTTAAACTTTATAATTAATTTAATTTTTGAGCTTTCAAAGTATGGTATGCCATGCTTATGCCCTTTCTTTTGTGTCATCCACATAAAGAGCTGTGTTGTCAATGCCCGGAAAGCATAATAATATTAATATTTGAGTCTTAAAATACTTGTTGCCATACAAAAAGAATTAATAATTATTATTATTACAATTAAGCCTTGCATGTTGAACAAATAACAGATTGTTGTCGCTTAATTATCATATAGATCATACACTATTGGAGTGGCCCTACTTGTCTCTAGCAGCAATAGTTCAGTATTACTTCTGTATCGTCTAGATTTTTACGTTTATATTGGTTTTTTTTATTTGTTTGTAATTGGAGTGCAAGTGCGTTTTTTCAAAGAATAATTACAATTAGGTCATATACATCTTTCAAAACTTTCATATTTAATAACGTAGTCCATTAAAACTTTTCATCAAATTGTGAGTGTGTTTATAATAATTGATCAAAAACAAATCGTGGGTTTGGCTTAATCCTTATAACTTTAATTTCAGTCCACAAACCCTGAAACAGGGTTCTACTTCATAGTATTTACCAAAAAAAAAAAAAGGTTCTACTTCATAGTTTTTCGGGGATACTGTTGATCAAATTTATTCCCATTCAGACAAAAATTAAACTATAAACACTTTTTGAAATCTAAAACCAGACCACCTTTTCCAAATTTATTCAATTTCATATTTATATGAGAAATTACATACTTTCCCACCTGTTTGTTTTTTTTAAAAAAAAATAAAACAAATATATTATATTTTTGTGATTACAACCGTGCTCTAAATATAAAATTAGATTTTATTTCAGAGAAAAAAATATATTATTAATTTAAAATCTAACTCTATCAAAGGACTATATAAGATTGCAGATAACGAATAATTTATAAGATAATAAAATATTCTAAATTAAAAAAGTCAAATAGATTTTTAAATATTAAAATCAAATACTACCATTATAAGCTAAAAAAAATTATTAAATTCTGCCGAAGCGATATCTAATAGGAAAAATCAGATATAGCAATCCAAAGGTATATTATTGAGCCAATAGGGTGGGTCCTTCATTATGCATTATTTTGTCTTATAGCATCTAGGGTTAGTGAAGCCGAACAATTCATGCTCTGCCTTCTATGCATTTGAATAGAAATGAAATGTGATATCAAGTTGAGCAATTGATGATTAAATGTCTTCAATCAATATTATACAAGACAAACTTATCTATATCTTCTAAAGATATATATATATATATATATATATATATATATATATATATATTTTAACCCTAGCTGTGGGAATGATCCGAATGGGACATTCTCTTAAAATTCTTCATGGCAAGATCAAAATGCCCTTAGCTGACCAAGTCGGCCCAAAAACACTCCATCATGTTGTTGATGCGAAACACTTGGTCATCTAATTTTGTTCGTCTTACACCTCACCATTCAAGCATATTTCCGAAAAAATTATCATTTTGCCCATGTTTAACCACACGTTCAACTCAATCTATTTGGCCAAATCACTTTGTCCAATTAGTCTTTCAGTCTTAGTCTATCCATCTTAATCAATTTTTATACGACCAACCTTGTCAATCTTCATTTGTCCAATGTATTTAGCCTAAACAATTTCTCATCAATCCAAGTAAGTTCTCATCCAGCCAGCCAATTTATGGCCTAGATAGGCAAATTATTGCCCATTCAGTTAGTTATTCACCTAGCCAAATAAATTATTGTCCAGCTAGACAATTTAACCAATTCTATTCCTCATTAGCCAACCTCATTCGATCAACCATTCTTGGTCAACCTCATCCGACTAACCAACTAAGGCCGAGAACTAGTGAAAATACGGGTTCAAACTCCACTCTTGAATCCTCCATCTAAGCTTGATGTCATTTACCAAAGAAACTAAGCTTAATGTCAGGGTTTGGGGTGCGTTACAGATAAATAGCTTGAGGTAAGGAATTGAAGCATGTGAATCCACTACCAGTACGTACCATTTGCCTATCAGCGCTTACTATCCGACAATTACACACCAATTATGTAAGTATACAAATACAAATCATATATATAAGACATGGAAAGACATATATAAGCCCCTCAGATATTGGTATATATTTTACTCTTATCTCTCTCTCGTACTGCATGCAATTTCTGTCTTTTTGCAAACCCTTTGTCGACTTAGATCAACTGGCTTGTCAGTCAGGTCCAGATTCAATATAAATACTCCACCCAACTCTATTATATTTGTTCTCTTTCTTTTGCTATATATCGGTTTCTTGTTTCTAAATTGCACGGTTGATCTGAATCTAGAATGTATATCTCCAAAATTCAAATTTGTGTAACCACATCGGAGACAAATTTCGGATCCGTTGTTTCTATGATGAACTCGTAATATTCATTTAATAGATCCGTCACTATTTATTTTTTCTCGGATCTTTTACATGTTAGAGAATCCATGCATATATTATTTGTTACTTATCTTTTTATTCACTAAAAAATAAATATAATTCATATAAAATAATTATAAAAAAAAAACAGTAAAAAGAGATATATAGAATTGATGAAACAGACAGAAGTTAATCCAATGTATTAATCCTTTAAAATGCACACACATGCATGACACGTACATATAAGAGTAACATGATAACATTTACCAAAAAAAAAAAAAACATGATAACGTCTTCTTCTTTTTTTGTTTCTTGGTAGTTGTTGGATGGTGATGTTGTAGATCGGAAACTAACTAAATATTACTAATGCAAAAGAATGTTTGCATGTGAGGTGCACATCTCAATTTGGGAAGAAGAAAGTCATACATATATATATATATATGTCTTGTACTTTATAAGAATTTATTCTAAGCTTTAATAATTATGTTTACAATTATATTTGAACGAGAAACAAACAAAACAATTCTTCGAAATATGACAATTCGAGACAGAAAGATCGTAGAAGACAAATCGATCGACATCGAGTAAGATTAAGAGTAACATGTCTACAAAATAAATAAAAACTAAAACATAGATGATACAAAATGATCACGACATTAAATAAGGTAATGAAGCATTTCACGGCCTCTAGGAGTCGGCCAGCTAGCATGATAAGTTGATAACTAGAGAAAATGTTAAGTAAATTTATAAAATAAATGTTTCTTGAAATTTGCTTCTTACGACATTCAGTATTTGTTTTGGATTTGGTTCAAGGGGAAACAATATCTATATAAACCCAGGTTATGTGCTCTTTCCCCGTTAGAGTACGTTTAATATATATCTATTATTTAATTTTTTTTTTATCTATTTAAATGAGATATTAAATTTTAATTAAGGAACAAAAAATAAGACAAGTGATTTTAATTCATATAGGTACAAATATAGCTGTATTGATGAGCAATCATTAATTCTTTAGAGGTGATTATATGGCATGCACGCGATGATACAAAGAGAAGAAGACAATGCTCGCCCTTTGCTAAGTGCATGGGACTGAGGCAGACCCAGTTTTACAACTTTAGTTACAAACTTTATAGGCATGTGTGTGTGTATATTTCACACTCCTTGTAAATTATGTTCCAAATTTCTTTTTCTAAATATCGAAGAGAACCATGAAATGCATATTCCCTCTCTATCTATATTACACTATTTTATTCATCAAAAAAAATTATTAGACTACTTTTTGTAATGAAAACTTTGATATATATGTCACATTTTTTTTTACAATGTTTATTATTAGTATACACACCATATATTTATATGTATTATATATATATACACCTATATATTGTCTTGTCTATACATTTGGTTTCCAAACCAATGCATGCGCTGGAGCTTTCAAAAAGTGCACAGCTAGCCGCACCGAATCACCCGAAGGTGCGCGATTCCAGAGATATTGACCGTAGACTGCAGCAGCACCTCTTATGTACATGTTGCCCCATGTGAACCCTCTTTCCCCTTCCTCATCCACCAAAACCTAATCACCTAAACCTTCCATTTTTTAAACATTTTTATACTTTAATTACATCTTATTATAGAACCCATTCCGATGGTAGACCATGCATGTGAACGTGGGTCCTACCCCATGTTCAAATTTTAAAATCTTGACTAAACAAAAATCCCAAAGGACAGCTTCATCATCATAATTCATCGAATGGGGTCAAGTGTGTCATTGTCCGCCACGATCACCGTACCACGATCAGACCACACTGTTGGATCGAGTGGGCAAATCTTGCGGACCTGATCTATTCTTCTTCGTAGGTCTCCCTCATCCGCCAATCAAAAGGAAACCTAGGAGATGCAGCAAAACGAAACAGAAAATTCAATATCTACTAATTCACTGAGTGAGGTAATACTTAAATATGGCACTGCCTGCCTGTAGAGCCTCTGCAGAGGGACACGTTTAATTGGGGACTATTATAATTGAAAGGAAGCTTATAATTTACTCAAAAATTGTGTACCATCTTTGTCACATACACATCTATCATATTTAACCGCCCATGGGAAGCAAAAACCCTTCTCTCTCTTTCTGTCTACTTTCTTTAATGAAATATCTTCATCATTTCGAAGCACACACATGCACACTTTCACCCACTTTCAGTCGCCACATCTTCTGCTAAGATATTGGAGCTTTTATGGCTGTTACTTGCTGGAATTTGCCAAGAATTAATCCAAGAACATCATCCACTTGTGCTCTGATTGTATCCACTCCAGTGCCTTATTCATTACTACTGGCAAATTTTTATGTATCTCGACGCTCGCTTGGGTTGCAAGCATCTTATTATATGTGTGTCTCAGTATATATCATAACCACGATATTAATAAGTTTTATATACACTTGATAATTATATTTGTTCCCCTTCTAAAAGATAAATAAGTACTTATATTTGTTCAATTACCAAAAAAAGTACTTATATTTGTTCTTCTACTAATAAATAAATAATAAATATGAAGTTTCATAAAATTTATTTTATAAGTGAAAGGATAGTTGTTGATGTGATATTATTTTATTGATTTTTATTTAAAATTTATTTAATTGTCAAATTATACTATCACATTAACTGTTATATTAATTGATAGATAAATTTGATAAAATTTTAACTGTTATATTAATTGATAAATAAATTTGATAAAATTTTAAGTTCTCATTCAAAAGAAAAAAATATTAAGAAATTACGATTTGTAATATGAAACTAATTGATGTTTCCCTTGTATTGTTATGTTGAAATTAATTGAGTGGAAATGAATGCCAAAAATGAACAAATCAAGCTAATGCATGTCTTTTTACTTGACTCAGTCCCAATTTGCTATCAGTATTGGCCAATTAAGCAGGAGAGACATGGCTAGGAGGTGCTAACTCTCATTTTTAATATGAAAGATTTCATTCCAAAGATTTATAATATGTATATTTTCACGAAATTAAAATTAAATGGAAATGAATTTCACAAACTAGTAATGCTGTAACACCAACAATATTGATGTTTCCTTTTTATTGTTATGTTGAAATTAATTGAGTGGAAATGAATGCCAAAAATGAACAAATCATGCTAATCCATGTCTTTTTACTTGACTCAGTCCCAATTTGCTGTCAGTATTGGCCAATTAAGCAGGAGAGACATGGCTAGGAGGTGCTAACTCTCATTTTTAATATGAAAGATTTCATTCCAAAGATTTATAATATGTATATTGTCATGAAATTAAAATTAATTGGAAATGAATTTCACAAACTAGTAATGCTGTAACTCCAAAAAGAAATATGTATGATATAACATCGTCACGGTGACAAAGAATGCAGGAAGCTTTTCTATTGGGGGAGTAGGTTGCCAATCACAAATTTTCACTCCATGATAAACATGCATTTTGGGGCTTGAAATTACATGATTCATTTTGCTATTTGCGTTGTTGATGTTTCATTAAATAATCTGCAAGTTCTCTCCCATTTTATCCATTTTAAAATCATTGCAGAAAATTTGTGTTATATGCAGAATATATAAATTTACAAATTTGGATCTCTCTCTATTTTAAAGTAAAAATCTTGCATCAAATTGAATGCTGTGATTTGAGAAAACCAGTACTCCAAGATATTGTAAATATTTAAAGAAATATCAAAGACATAAAATAGAGGATTAAACTATATATAACCCAAAAAATAAAAAACAAAAATGGATATCTATCACTATTGCATTGCGCTTGGTTATAATTGTAAGTAACAAAAATTGGATCAATGGGACAATCAATCAATGAAATGACATACGTAACAAACACGATGTATGGATGCTCCTCTCTTTTTTCAGAGAAGACAGAGCAACTACGTTCGAAGCATCAGGGCTTAATTATTTAATTAATTGACTACAAGGATACGTGCTGAAGTATGAAGCTGTAAAACTTTCCACATCAAATGATGTTGTTTTACTTGACCGACAATAGTTTTGAAAGGCACGGGATGTGGCCTAGCGATAAAGATAAAGAAGCTGAGTTTTTATTTCGTCACTGAAAATTACAATTTAAATATTGATAAATTTTTATTAAAATTTAAATATATTTAATTTTATTAAAATATTAAGTGAATAAGAAAAATTATTAGAGAAGTAGATTTATTATTTTAGATTTTTAAAATTATTCTCGTATTAAAACTCTTTTTTAGTTATTAAAAAAATATATTAGTTTTGAATGGCCTGATTGAGAGCTACATTTTCTAATCTCTATCGTTGCTTCTCAGCTTTACCTTAGTATTAAATTTCTCTTCTTCTCTGTTGTTGATGGCCGCAAGGATCAACTTGAGAGTTAGGGTTTTTTTTCTTTTCTTTTGGTCTCTCTGTAATTCCTTTATAATCTTTTATAGTTTTGGTTTTATTCTTTATTCGAATAGTTAGAGGGAGATAATCTGAATTGAAGATTACTATTTATGTAAATAGAGGAAGTGAATTGTATATGAGAGTGTAAACTTAACCAAATTAGTGCACTAAGCTTTACTTGCCTAAGCTCAACGTGCATGTAGCTTAGCAAACTTTGAGTGAACCATGGTAAAATCTTATGTGTCTGTGATTTTATATTTGCTATCTTTTATATGTTTTTTTTAATTTTTAACGAGCAAGATCTGAGCTTAGACATGGATTTTTTAGTGCGATAACACAACAATATATATATATATATATCGGTAATATCCTCACATATATATATATAGTTGTTCTTTTAGACTATATAATATTTGAACCATTAATTGAGAGCTATACTTCCTTATCTCTATCGTTGCTTCTCAACTTTACCGTGGTATTAAAGTTTCTCTTCTTTCTCTAATGTTGATGGCTGCAAGGATCAACTTGGGAATTAGGGTTTCTTTTTTGTTATTTCTGTTATGGTTTTGGTCTCATTCTTTATTCGAATAGTTAGAGGAAGGTAATGTGGGTTGAAGATTATTGTTTATGTAAAAAGAGAGAGTGAAATGTATCAGAGGGTGTAAAGTTAATCAAATTAGTGCACTGAGCTTTACTTGCCCAAGCTCAAAATTGATGTAGCCTAGCAAACTTTGGGTGAACCATAGTAAAATCTTGTATGTCTGTGTTTTTATGTTTTCTACCTTTTATCTCTTTCTTTTAGTTTCTAACTGGTGAGATCTTAACTTAAATTTAGTTTTTTTAGTGCGATAACACAACAATATATATATATATAGTTGTTCTTATGGACTATATAATTTATATATTCTAAGTTATAATATGAATAAAATTAAATAATTCAAGCAGGTTTAATAAAAAATAAAACAAAAGGTAATAAATGTTATATATTTACATTTTTGCCTATACTTGATAACGTTCCACTTGGTTGTAGTTTAGTATATATAAGTTATGTAACTCAGTACATCATTTTTATATATTAATATAGAAAGTATAAATTGACAATGACAGATTTAAATCTCTCTGCACAAATTAAATATCAATAATTTAGATTGTGACAACATAAATTTACAGATTTCTTTTTATTATTTTAAAATAGTATTGGGGGGAAGTGAATTATAAAATACTAATATCTATTAATTTCTTACATATAAGTAATGAATCATCTAAAATCAATATAAAATCTTTGATATTTAATTTACCACATATCAAAAGATTATAAAAAAGTTAGAAAACTCTCATGTCATGAGAGAATTCAAATTCAACAATGACAACCATTAGCTTTTACTTAGCTATTAAGTACCTTAATTTGTTGCTTAACTAATTAGTACGTATAAGCAAATAGATGGATTATGAGTCATAAAATAAATGAATCTCAAATCTCCTAATCTTTGGAGATATATAAGATTAATCTCTTCGTTCTAAAGTTTCCTTAATTAGGATCTATTTGAAATATTTATATATCTTCCACTTGGACAAATTGACATTTTAAATGCATATATAATGGTAGTTGGTCCATGAAGAGTTAATAAACGAGGATCCTATGAAATTTCTAGCTAGCAACTTCAATGAAATGTAAAGGTCGTTTTGGTTTGTTCAAATAATAAATTAAACATATATAGTAGTATTCGATTCATTATTTTGAAAAAAAATATTGTTAGATATCATAGAGTATATTAATGGTTACAATGCAAATTGATTAATGCATTTGAGAAACATTGTGGGAGACCATGACATGCACAAGAGTCCCTTCCAAGAAACCTCCATGGGGTTGGCTGTATCTGCATCTCTACCTATTAACAACAAATCTATAACCGTTTGAGTTCAAATTTCGAACCACGAGAACACAACCATGGCCACACCAAGACGAACGAACCCATGATTACATCCCCTTAATTTATTCTTTTTTTTTTTGTCTCTTTTTAGTGCATTATTTTTATTTTAAAATTTGTTTATTTGTTTTCTTCTTTTGTGTGAAAGTGACGGTTGAGTTGAGATGAGTTGGGTGTCTCACCCTCCACTGCTTTACTTTTGGCGCGAAATTCAAAAGAAATTGCGGGAACCACGAGCAACCACTTTCTTATATTTTCTTATTTATTATTATTTAAAAAAAAAAAAACAAACAAAAGAAGAAGATGCAAAATTCTCAAATAATAAAATAGTTAATTTAGAAGAAAATGAAAATATAGAGCGCCAACACAAGAGGTAGTTTTATGCAGGCTGGCCGGTAGACATGGGCCCACCACTCCACCAAATTTGTGTGTGTCTGTCAGTGTGTCGTGTGTCGTGTTCCTCCACCTCTTTCCTTTACGCTTCCTTCAAAAAAATTTATACACGCGCATGCTCTCAAGTTCATCCCACTCTCCTATTTTTTAATGGTATTTTCGGAGCTAACTTTAGATTGCCTCATGCTTTTTATAAATAAATTATAATTTGAACAGAGGAGCAGAGCAGGAGAAAGATCTACGATTTGAAAACAAAATAAAAGAAAACGAAAATGAGTGGACAATGCGAAAGAAGTCTTATATTTTAATTTTCATTTCAACTTAATTTTTTTTAACAAATTATATTTAAATTAAAACATTAATTAAATTTGATTTGTAAGCAAAAGCTTAGGAGGTACTGTAAGGGTAATTTTTAATTTGGGTATAAAAATGTTAAAGTTGCTATAATTTGATGGATAAGATGTAGTTAAGTCTTTTCTTTTTTTTTTTTTTCTTTTTGGATGTAGTTACTAAAAAAATATTATAATGAAGTATAGATTTTTCTCTTTCCCTTCTTTTCTAATTCCATTTAAAGGGTAGGTGGGTGCTGATTTGAGTTTTGGAGCGTGACGTGCACTCTCGCTTCAGTGGGAGTGGGGTTGGGCTGATACATGGTTTCATTCCTGCTCGAGTTGACCTGAGTTGTAGACGAGGGAAGTTCGTGGACTGCAAATGGGGCTCCACGAAAAGACAGTAATACCCTCCCAAATTGTTTGAAATCAGGGACCCCTCGAAAAGTTGGAAGGTACCAGACACTAGGATTTTCGAGGGAAACAAAATATTTACGAGGAGTAAGTAAAATGACAAAAAAGTCCTCGACGTCGAATCAAATCTTTTAAAAAAGAAGGCCGATTTTCCATTTTCAAAAAGATACAAAAATTGTTGCCGCTATTTTGACTAACTGTGCTGTCATTTTCGGCAGGTAAGGCCTCGTCCCCACCACGTCTTCCATTGGTTTATTTTTAATTTTTTTAATTTTTTAATTTCAAAAGAAACAGAAAGGAAAAAAATCTAGTTTACTGCCGCTTGTAATTAGGGGGTTGTTTATTAACTGACAAAAAACGAATATAATAATAATTTATTTTGGCGGGAAAATTATAAACTAAATTTGAGAGTTGCGTCGAGTCCGGGGCCATCTGTCTTTTTCCGATGTTGTAGTTTTGAGGAACTAAACAGCGTTAAAACAGCGGAGCCTCAATTTTCAAATGGGAGGCGCCGTCACGTCGTGTGTCGCCGTCAAAAAGGAGACGGAGACGTTAAGGCAGGCGACAAATGAGGATTAAGCTGCGAAATCAGCAGGAACTGCCACGTCACAAGATTCAGATTCCAGTATTAACTGTGAAGGCCAAAAGATATTCCAGGAAACGAAGTGTGTGTGTGTGTGTCTGCTGTATCACGGGTTTTGTGTGAGCCCACGACCGACGTGCTTTTTTTTTTTTCTATTTTTTATTTGGACAATTTTATTAATATTTGAAAAATAATTAATGAGTATTATCTATGTAAGTATTATGGTATCAATTTTGTCAACCAAACTAATCAATTAAAAATAGTGTATTTTTTTAGATAAATATATGGATCAAATTAAGACACGAGTGATTTTTGTATATGATTGAAAAAGTAATTTAATATACTAATTAAATGGTTCACAAAGGCTTAAAAATTATTAAGACTAATTTAATGTACTAATATGTAAATAGGAATATTAAATGGGTCGCAAAAATTTATAAATTATTAAGTGTAATAAAATAGGAGAGATTCTTCTTTTTCTTTTGGATAAGTTGAATCAAATATATTTGTTGTGTAAAAGGTATAAATTTGTGTCCCTGAATGAAAACTCACGCACGCACGTAGATACAACGCGAATCAATGTAGAAGTGGATATTTCAGAGATACAGAAGAATGGACCACAAACACAAATGGGTCTTTGTTTTGGGGGGGTTATATATATAAACTTTTATTATCCCAAGATAAATTTTATTGGTAGTGCATATATATATATATATATATATATATATATATATATATATATATATATATTTTAATGGGGGGTTTGGCATAGAATTATAAGAGTGTTTATTGTTTATTTTCCTCTTCTAACCATAGGTTTGATTTTACTTAAAAAAAAAAAAGAGATTATTTTTCTTATTATAAGAATCCAAAAAAATGTTAATTAATTCAAGCCTTTTTTTTTTCCTCGGCAGTTTTTCCATGTAACTTTTAGATCCATTGTTGTTGCTGCTTAAGTGATTATAGGAGGTGGATAAGGATTTAAAAGTAAACTTTTTAGGATTCTATAGTTTTAATAAAAGCCTCACAAATGTATTGCAAGCAAAATGCAATTAAAGCCAAAATATACAAAAATTAACAAGATTGATGAACGAAATATAAACTATTATGTTGATAATAAACATTTCATAGATTTTTCTTTTTTTTTTTTTGCGCTCCGTTCTTTTGGTTTTTCTAATTCCTTCCATTTCTTTTGCCAAATAAAAAGTAATAATATTAGAGTTATAAAATTTTACCTACTTTATTTAGCAAATACCTGACAATGTAGTTATTATTATTTCTTATTAGGTTATATCAAATTTTCAATCCATAAATTTGCATTGTTAGCAGTCATATCATTGATAAATAAAATTTATAAACTTCTTGATTTAATTAATAAACCTATATGTATCTAAGAGTTCGTTTGTATATATCTATTTTTTTAATAAAAAAGAACTATATTCACAAAATATAAATAAATAGAAAGCATATTAATAAAACATGTTTGGCAAAATAATTTGAAATCACTTTAAATATTTTTTTGAAAAAGCACATACATATTAGGTGTTTCTAAAAAAGAATTTTATTTCTTGAATGAAAAGGAAAAAAGTCCTTTATGCATTAATGTCGATTGCCATCTTTTCGTTTTTTCTAACTCCATTCCATTTATTTTGCTAAATGAAAAGTAATAATGTTGTGGTTGTTAAATTTTATCTACTTTATTTAGCAACTTATGTGACAAATAAATAACAATTTAGAATCGGTTACAATTTAAATTTTATTTATTTTTTATCGGGTTATATTAAATTTTTAATCTATAAGGTTTTGCATTATTATCAATCATGTCAATTGATAAATAAAATTTATAAACTTCTTGATAGTCATAGGACTGCTCAATAATAATTTAGTTTAATTTTTCAACTACTCTATATAATGAAATTGCAAAGCCTAAAAAACATAAATATGTGACCATTTCAATTAATAAATTTATATAAATCTAAGAATCCATATATATATATATATATATATATATATATATATATATATATATATATATATATATATATATATATATATAGGCAATTTGACAAAATAATTTGAAAGAACTTTAAGTGTTTTTTTGAAAAAACCCCTTCTTAAAAAAAGTTCTATTTCTTGAATGAAAAAATAAAATAAAAACCCTTTATGCATTGATGACGATTTTTACATACAAAAAATAATCCTATTTAATTTTATAATTTCATCACTTATGTTAGGTTTGTCATTTTTTTTATTTAATTAAAATTTTATTTTTCTAATAATTTATCACAATTAAAGATACTTTTTAATTAAACAATCGATCACTAGATATTTTTTAAATAATTTTTATAATTTATCATTAAATACAAACTGTTTTATTATTAAATTTAAGTGCTTTTTTAATTAAAATACTACAAATAAAAAATGCTATTAAAAAAAATACTATTAAATAGGTATCGTAAGAAGCAAATTAAAGTGATTTCCAACTCTCTTCTATCCGTAAGACAGTTATCTAATATTAACGAGAGGTCAAATAAAAAAAAAAAACAAATGTATATTTCATTTTCAACTTATTATGATTGAGTGGATAAAAGAGATGATGAGATGTAGTGAAGAAGGAAGCATGGGCCATGATGGATCATGTTTTGCGGCGCGTGCATGTCATAAAATCGAAAGATTGAAACGGGTAAGAGCAATTTGGTAAGCAATTGGAACAGCAATAATAATAACAATTATAGCAAAGAGATTTTCCATGATTATGTCTCTCACTTTAATTAATTTCTACATTCTGACTGTTGTAATTAAAGCGTTGATAATTGAACATTGAGGATATGCTCTGTGACCAAAATCTTTGTACCAAAGGATAACCCACATATCTTTGTTTGAGGTTGACACAAAATCTTCCAGTAAATTTTTTAATTCGTTAAAAGTTTCATTAAAAAATACACAAATTTTTCGGCCCTCAGATACACCTTTTTTATTATTATTATTATTTTTCTTTTTTTAAGAACTAACTACATTTTCATAGCAATTTTGTTATTTATTTGTATACTTAGAAAATAGTTTTTTACTCCATGACTAAACAAGAGGCTAAGTATTCATCTTTGTGAAACCAATTCCTCAGAATTTCTTTCACCAAAAAAAAAAAAAATTCCTCAGAATTTGGATATTAGAATTAACATTGATATGAAATAATTATAAGGAAAAATGTGTTAACTCAAATCCATTCTCTAAACCATTCTCTAAACCATTTGTATGGGTTTCTCTTGTCAATCTTTAATCAAAACTAACAAATCATTTTCTTTTTCAACTATTCCCTCCAAAATTTTCATTATTTCGACAAAAGGGAGAAAAAAAAAACCAAAATTGCATTCATAATTAAAAAGGAAAAATAAATAAATGTATATATAAAAATATATTTAAAACATAGAAAGCAATAATGAAAAAGAACAACATTATGATACATGCAAAAAAATAGATAATTTCAGAGTTTGATTTCCCACAAAATATACAGGTATGATATCTGGATTAAGTGTAGGCTTAAGAGAATCCAATGCCGCTTCTCTCACCTAATTAATAGTATAAAAGGGTGATTCACAAAATCGAGATTTGTTGACCTCTTTTTTTTTTTTTTTTTTGGGTAAAACGAGATTTGTTGACCTTTAATAGTTAGAATTCATAGATTTTATTCCAAAAATTTAAGTTGGGGCCTATAGAATATTTCATTATCAAATCTTTATATTACATGAAACAACTTATAATTGTAGAAAAGGGACAAAGCAGCACAACTTATGAATTAATAAGATATGTATACAGATAAAAAAAAATGTAAGCTACATATATACGACTCCATTTCATCTTGTATATTAATTGTCTACAAAGGTATAAATGGAAAACATTTTTTTTGGTAAATTGATAAATGGAAAACATTGTATTGAAATTAACAACAATGTAAAATAATTAAAAAATAGGTTTTAATATTAATTGATGTTTCAAAATAATAAATAAATAAATAAATATATATATATATATTATCCTCTTTTTCATGAAACCATATGAAATAGTAGAACTTGAAGTTCTTTATTCTCCTATTTGCCTATTTCCCTAACTTTTTTCACCTTTCCCACTTTCTGTTTTCTCTTTCTAAAGAGATTTAGAGGCAATGCTAAAGTTAAAGCAACTTCCAAAGCGAACATATATGGGCATTATATGCCTTGATTTTAAAATATACTTAACAATCACACCAGGATTATTGCATTCTTTATATGTAATAATACATGTCTCGTGATAGTTTTATTTTAATTTCATTATTTCCTTATTTTTGAATACTAAATGGTAGTTTTGCAATGAACTTGATGATCTCTCAGGTGATTGCATATTATTAGTATTATTATTTAGATTAGCTTTTGCTTTGCATAATTTGCATTAACTATAAAAATTACTACCAAAAATTAAATTTGTATGGAATTTTAATTTATTTTGACTTGTGCTAGAAGAGCTCATAAAATTGTTTGTGACTACGTTGAATTAGTTCAATATTATCTACTATATTTTATTTATCATTTATATTATCAAATTAGATGATAGCTTGATACAATCACCATAAAAATATCGGTATCAACGGAAATATTAAAGGTAAAAAATACGGAAATATTGATAAAATATCGATATCAATAAAATTTTAATAAAAATGATGAAAATTAATAACAAAATATAAAAATTTTCAATAAAATTTTAAGATATATTTATTTATTAATTACTTTATCAATTTAACTATAAAAATTAAAAAAATATTGAACACAATTTATATTTCTCATAATAAAGAAATATACAGTACTCATTGACAATAAAAAAAAATACTACTATTTTTTATGATGAATTATTTATTAATTAGAATAATAATACAAATACATAATTACTTAAATATAATTCAATATCACATAGAATTTCTTAGTGGTTGAAAATGTTCACTTTCTATTGCATGTAATTATTAATATGTCAACCATGTAAATCTGTTATTATATGTGATTGTTGCTAATAATCGTGATATGAATATGATATTGATTGGCTCTGTGCATAACTAATGCTCTTTGATGGTTGAGCTTAAAAATGTATCTACTCGAGCTAGAGTCACTATTAGTAGTTTGAAATTCTAAACTTGTATCCCTGAATGAGTCTGGAGCACTTAGAGTTTTAGTTTGTTCTCTCATCAAATTTTGAAAAGAAGCAACACTATTAGAACCCACTTCTTCAGTAATCACTTTTGTAACATTTATACCCTCCTCTACTTGTAGAGTAATTTTTGGATAAGGATTCCTTTCCTTATCATCTATGCAATATGTGAAATGTTAAAAGTATATAAGTATAATAATTACAATTTGAGTAAAAAATACTAATATTATAGTTAATAGTTAATACTGATATTTCAAAAATTTCCATGAAAGTTTTAATGGAAATTATGAAAATTTCTATGAAAATTATGACCAAATTGTAAAAGAATTGACATAAAATTTTAACAAAAATATCATGGAAATATTAGAGAAATATTGGGAATTTCGATGAAAATTACATAATTATAACCATTTTCAATTTTGATTGATAGATAATAACTATATCCTGAAAAAAATAAAAATATCCACAAAATTTCGTGGATATTTTTTATTTTTGCATTTATGGATACAATAACCTCGAACGCCTAAAAAATGAAAATTCATTTTATTTGACCATATAAGGAGCAAAGAGAGACAAATAAAATTGTTGTAAATTGCTATATCTCGTTTTTCTTTTTTTATTGAATAAATTGCTATATTTATATTGATTCAGTATGCTACATAGGAATATCAACCATAATAATATAAGGAGAAACAAATAAATAGATTCTTGATATATTGCGGTTGTTATGAAGAATTATGACTTCAACACTTTTTGCCTTATACGCCCCTTCAAGATGGAGCTTCGAATTGTGATTTCAATCCTGGACTAAAGTTGAAGAAATTATGGATGCAATAATAGTTTGGCTAAGGCATCTGCAAAGTGATCATTTAATGACATATGTTATATTTGAAATCATTACTTTCCACTTTGTAACAAAAAAAAGAAAGAAGTGGAAGTTGATTTTTATGTGTGAATAAAATAAGGGATTCACACAGAGATAAGTTATTACCACAATATCACAAGATATTATTAGTGATGTAGAAAAAGAAAATTGAAACTCACGTAGGAGAGATTGAACCCAATATAAATCGGATATAGTTGAAGAGATAGCCCTATATTTGGCTCTCATTGATGACCTTGCCATTAATAGCAGTTAACACATACTAGCTCACATTCCACCTCATACACATCAAGCACATACACGTTGTTATATTTATTATCGTTTAATATTCTCTACTTTAATTATGTAAATACTTTCCACAGCTAGAGCATCATTATTAGTCTGCACATCTCGTAGGCTTTATATTTCTTTATTATTATATATTTGTAATACTTTGGTTTTACCGAATGAGATTGGAAAATATTTTCCATATTTTTCATAGAGTTCTCTGTTTCTCTTTATGGTATCAGAGCACTACTTGCTCTAAGCAAGAAAATCCTAGGACCTGTCTCCTTTCTTTCTCTGTCTCTTTCCTTAATCCTTTTCGAGATCTCTATCTCCATGGATCCAAATATGCATTCCTCCTCTACGTCTTCTGCTCCAATTGTTGTAACTCCAGAAAATATTATTTCTACAAACTCATCAACAATTGTGGCCATTAACGCAAGCCTCATGTCAATCAAACTTACATATGATAACTACACCGCATGGAGAGCTCAGTTTCTGAATCTTTTGGTTGGCTATGACTTGGTTGGCTTTGTTGACAGTACACATCCATGTCCAGATAAGGTTGTCACCACAGAATCAATATCAACACACAATCCAGATTATAAGACATGGAAGCGCCAGGACAGTTTTATTCTACATGGAATTATCGGATCAGCTTCTTCTTCTCTATCCTCCTTAGTTTCGACCTTTACAACCTCGCATGACGCATGAGAAAAGCTTTAGAAAACTTATGCCAACAAATCTCATACGCGTATGCTAGGTTTACGCGACAAACTTATCAAAGTGCGTAAGGAAAGTCTCTCTATTGATACCTATATGCAAAACATCAAATGCATATCAAATGATTTGGCTTTGATTGGGCATCCCCTCAATGATAATGAATTAGTCATCTATGTACTGAACGGCTAGGGCTCAAATTTTAAAGAATTGTGTGCCGCCATCCGAGCAAGAGATACCTCCATTTCCTTTGAAGAATTGCATGACAAGTTGCTGGACCACGAAAGCATGCTAAAACATGATGTGTCTCCTACCTCTATTACTGCACAATTCCATAAAAAAAAAATATTCCCAGAGGACGACAAGGGTTCAATAATGGGAACAACGATCATTAAGGCAATACACGATTCTCTCGTAATCGAAATCAAGGCCAACGTTCTCAAACTTATTTTTCACAACTACAGAGTGGCCCACAGCAGCCCGCTACTATCTTTCAGCCATATTGGAGTAGTAACAACTTCACTAATCAACCACGAGTTATTTGTCAATTATGTGAAAAACCTGGACATGCCGCTAAAACATACCATTCTCGTCTCTCTCCAAGCGTTGGTGCCGCACCTGCTTCAGGTTCTCATGCTTACTATGTCGTCAATGATTCTGCAAGCAATTCTAATTCTAATTCACGGATTATAGACTCGGGAGCTACAAATCATATCACCACAAACTTTAACAATCTCTCTCTGCATTCAGAATATAATGGTCCTGATGAAATTATTGTTGGTGATGGTAAAAAATTTTGAATTTCTCACATTGGTTCCATCGTTTTGCACACACCCAACACAACCTTTAAATTAAATAATGTTTTGTGTGCTCCATCAATTTCTCGAAATCTTTTATCAGTGTCTCAGTTTTGCTCCTAAAATAATGCATCTATTAAATTCTTACCACACTGTTTTTTTGTGAAGGATCCAACCACGGGGGCATACTTGGCTCACAGCTAGAATAAAAGGCATGTTTATGAGTGGTCGTCTTCATCTGATTCATTGTCCTCTCACAGTCTGTTTTTCACACCTCTCAAATTGATTTTTCTACATGGCACAAGCGTCTTGGTCACCCGTCTCTCCCAGTTCTTCGCAAAATTATGTCTTCTTTTTCTGCACCTCTGTCTAATAAAAATTTTCTTGTATATGAATTCTGCCTTTGTAGTAAAAGCCATAGGCTTCCCTTTGAAATTTTTACTATTCAGGCTTCACAACCACTTGAGGTTCTGTATACTGATGTTTCGGGTCCTGCTCCAATAATCTCGTTTGACAACTTTAAATATTATGTTGTTTTTGTTGATTATTTTACAAAATATTCTTGGATTTATCCTTTACAAAAGAAGTCCGATGTTACATCCATTTTTTTACGTTCTAAACTGCTTGGTGAAAATTATTTTAACAAAAAAATTAAAACTCTATATTCTGATGGTGGTGGAGAGTTTCTAGGACTTTGTTCCGATTTAGCTGCATTCAGTATACAACATCTCAAATTCCCTCCTTATACTTCTCAACATGTGAGAAGTGTAGAACGTAAGCACCATCATATAGTCGAAATAGGTTTCTCCTTGTTATACCATTCTGCTTTACCTTTCAAATATTGGTCTGCTGCGTTTCAAACTGCTGTCTATTTGATCAATAAGTTTCCCACGCCAGTTCTCCAATCCACATCCCCTTTTCATCAACTAATCAATGTTCCCCCAACTTCACAAAATTAAAAGTCTTTGGTTGTCTTTGTTTTCCTTATGTTTGACCCTATAACTCTCATAAGTTGGAACCTCGTTCCAAGCCATGCATGTTTTTGGGTTACTCAACTGAACATCACTGCTATCGATGACTTGACCCTCTAACCAATAAAATATATATTACTCGTCACGTTACTTTTATCGAACATGTCTTTCCTTTTAAACAGACCTCTAGTTGGTCCCAGTCACCTACGGTCGCGTCCTTTTCCAACTGGTACAATATACCCTCCTCTCCTCCATCATCTCCTAACACTAACTTAATTCCTTCGCCAAATTCTGTACAAGTGTCTACCACGCCACTTGTTTACTCATTACGTGTTCCTCCATCTCAGCCCACTCTAGCGTCTTCAAAATCGTTGTCTTCCTTCTCATCTATGCCCTTATCGGACGCCCCACCAAGTATTGCCACTGTGGTTCCTTCCCCCTCGATAAGTTCTCCTTCTTCTGTAGCTCCTCCTACTAATGGTTACCCCATGGTCACACGTTCCAAAAATAATATATTTAAACCCAAATGTGTATTCAAGACCACGGTTTCCACAATTGATGAGACACGTGAACCAAACACCTTCACACAAGCTCATAAATTTCCCCACTGGAGGTTTGCCATGCATGATGAATTTGATGCACTTCAAAGGAATTCCACTTGGGATCTTATTCCTGCTCACTCCTCACAAAATATTGTTGGGTGTCGTTGGCTTTTTCGAATTAAAAGGAACTCGGATGGCTCTATCTCTCGCTACAAGGCTCGTTTAGTGGTTAAGGGCTTTCATCAACGACCTGGTGTGGACTTTAATGAAACTTTCAGTCCTGTAGTAAAACCAACAACGGTTCGAATTATTTTAGCTCTTGCAGTTCATTATGGGTGGCCTTTGAAACAACTCAATGTCAATAATGCTTTTTTGAAAGGCACTTTACATGAGGTTATATTCATGTCACAACCCTAAGGTTTTATTGATCCATCTTATCCTAATCATGTATGTCTTCTCAAGAAAATAATTTATGGTTTGCAGCAATCACCCTAGGCATGGTATACGGGGCTCAAAATTTTTTTGCTTAGTAATAGCTTCATTCAACTCCAAGTATGATGCCTCTCTTTTTATCTATCATCATCACCATGTTTTGTTGTTCTTGCTAGTATATGTTGACGACATTATAGTCACTGACAACACTCCTCAAGCTGTTCAAACGTTCATCACCAATCTTGGTCATTGTTTTTCACTTAAGGATCTTGGCCCCCTAAATTACTTTCTTGGGGTCCAAGCTGTGACTACCATCCGTGGGTTGTTTCTTTCTCAAGAAAAATATATTTCCGACTTGTTACATAAGCATAATATGTATGAAGCTACGACTGTCTCAAGTTCAGTCGCCACCTCTACGGTTCTTACACTTCATGATGATACCTCTCCAGCAGATGCAACCAAATATCGTCAGGTGCTTGGTGCCCTACAATATTTGTATTTCACTCGGCCTGACATCTCATTTGCTGTAAACCATCTCTCACAGTTTATGCACATGCCATCTATCACTCATTGGAATGCCGTAAAATGTGTTCTCCGTTACCTCAAAGGTACCCAACATCATGGTCTTTTCATTCAACAGTCATCGTCTATTTCACTGCATGCCTTCACTGATGCTGATTGGGCTAGTAATCTTGACGAACGTACCTCAACAACGGCATATGTCGTATTCTTGAGAGGTACTCCGATTAGTTGGTGTTCCAAGAAACAAAAGGCAGTAGCTCGTTCGTCCATGGCGAATACCGTGCGATTCTTTGCCCTTACTCGGAACTTATGTGGATATGTAATCTTCTTTTTGAAACCAGGTGTTTTACTTCGGTTCCTACCATTTATTGTGACAATCTTGGTGCCATATATCTATCCGCGAATCCTGTTTTTCATTCTCGTATGAAGCATATTGCCATTGACTTCCATTTTGTTCGGGATCACGTTTCCAGGAAAGAATTGCGTGTTGTTCATGTTCATACTTCAGACCAGCTAGCTGATTCCTTGACCAAACCACTTCCACGCAATCAGTTTTAAGCATAACGAACCAAGATTGGCATCCTAGACAGGCGCTCAATCTTGCGGGGGCATAGTAGCAGTTAACACATACCAGCTCACATTCCACCTCATACACATCAAGCACATACACGTTGTTATATTTATTACCGTTGAATATTTTCTGCTTTAATTATGTAAACACTTTCCACAACTAGAGTATCATTATTAGTCTTCTCTACTTTAATTGTGTAAATACTTTCCACAGCTAGGGCATCATTATTAGTCTGCACATCTAGTAGGCTTTATATTTTTTTATTATTATATATTTGTAATACTTTGGTTTTACCGAATGAGATTGGAAAATATTTTCCATATTTTCCATAGAGTTCTCTGTTTCTCTTTAGCCATGAAGCATTGTTTATTTGAGCTCCATGAAACTGGGTTACCTCCAAGATAAACAAAATATGCACCCGCAGAAGTTCTCATATCTATGTCTTCTGTCCAATTAGCATTAGAAAATGCATGTAGAGAAAAAGGTGTTATATGGTGAGGCAACAAAAACTAAGATACATGGTGCCTTTTGGATATCTTAATACTCGTTTAAATATTGTCCAATGAATCAAGGTTGGTTTGTGCATGAATTGTGAAAGTTTGTTCACTGTAAATACAATGTCTGAACAAGTAAATGATAAGTATTATAAACTGCCAACAACCTTTTGATGCTCAATTATATTGCAATGGTCCACTATTTACCAAGCTAAGGGAGGCGCTGATTTATGACTCTTAGATTCCTATATGTTGTACATTGTAACAAATCTTTTTTTTTTAATAAAAAATGGGTTTTTTAGTGGGAGTCATCAGTTCATAAATATATTAATAATTAAGGTTAGAAATCTATTAGAAATTATGACCTCTTGCTATTTGTTTTTACAACCTTTTCAGAAAATTAAGTCCTCTTGTTATTTGGTCTTTACAACTTTTTCAGAGTCTCAAATAACAAGCTCATACATCTAACAGTTCCTATCCACTTATAATTTGGTAGGTTAATGCACCTAAAATAGAAATAGGGCTTGCTAATACTCAAACCTATAATTTTGAGCCCGTAAAGTGATAGGAACAATGGCTTTTTTTTGTTGAGCTACAGTGTATATTGTAACAAACCTCTAATATAATTTTGTTGTGACGTAAATATACTTTGAAATATGGAAACAACTTCAAACCCTAAGAAGTAACTTAAATGCCCAAGATCTTTGATTAAAAACCGAGAACTTAGTTGCGTAGTTGAATTATTCACTAGTAAGATTAAATTATCCACATATATCAAAATATACATAATCACACTCTCATGAACATAAATAAATCAAGAATGATCGGATTGAGAATTTTGGAAAACCAATTGTGAGAAGATAACTATGCAATTACTAGGCACATGATGTATGTGTTTGACCCATAGATTGCTTCGTACAAATTATACTCATGGTTTGGAAAAGCAACATTAGTGAGTTGATTTTTATAGATGTCCTCTCCAAGATGGCTTTGAAGAAATGCATTATTTACATTTAGCTATCGAAATGTTCAATTGTTGGAAAGAGCGATGCATATAATCGTGGCATGTTTTACAATGACACTAAAAGAGTTGCAATAGTTCAAATCAAGATGTTGTTGGAAGCTATTGGCAACAGGAGAAGCCTTATGCTTGTTTGTTTTATCATTTGGGTTTTGCTTAGATCGAAACACCCACTTGCAAATAATGTGATTATGATTGAGGCCGGATGGAACCAATGTTTAAATAGCACTCCAAATAATGACATTGTTAATTTTAAATTTTAGCGTTGATATATCATCTCCAATATAATATGATACGAAAATGCTAATATTAAAATTTAGGATATGTACTCCAATAGGTAATATCAAAATACTAATAATACTATAGTTAAATATATATATATATATATATATATATATATATATATATATATATTTTAAGGAGTGGGTCATCCCCACTTTGACCAATTTTCTAAAAAGCGGAGATGCCATTTTTAATGCTAAATTGGATATAAATATGACATTTATGCTTAGAACATCTCCAACAAGGTGTCAAAAAGGTGACAACGATAAATTTTGACATTGGCATTTATTTTTTACACTTCAATAATAGAAATGCTATTTTAATGGCAAAAAATAGCAATGTTATTATTATTTTTTAATGAAATTTGATATAAAAAATGACATTGTTATTCAAGTAGTCCATATAAAATGAGGTGAACCCACTTTCTTAAAGCAAAAGTATACATTTATTTTTACATTGCCAAATCTTTTACAATGACCTATTAGAGTGGTATGCTAGATTTTAACATTTACATTTTAAAAGTATCTAATATTTTTAAAAGACTCTTTCAATATTATTTTATTATTTATTTTAATTTTTTAATTAAGAAAAACTATGAAGTTAGTGTATCTTAAAAAATTGATTAAAAAAAAATCTAACCATCGGAAAGTTTAATGTTTAGGAAATTTAGAAAAATGAGAAAAATTTAAAAGGTCAAAGAAAAAATCCATCCGTTTAAAAATTTAGAAATTTAGAAAAAAGACCACAATTTAATCTGTTTGACAATTAAAAATTTTAAAATTTTTAAAGAAATTTACCATGTAGGAAATTAAAAAGTTAAGAAGATATTTAAATATTATCTAATAATTAAAAGTGAAGAAGATATTTAAATATTATCTAATAGGCTTTTATATAGTAGAAAATTAAAAAAATAATAAAAATTTATTTAACCCAAAACTTATTTGAATAATATTTAAATTTAATAGACTTTTGTGTACATTTATAAAATAAAACTATTATAATACAATTTTTAATGTTTGGTCAAATTTTAATTAATCTATAGGATTTTGAAAAATTATATAAAACATATAAAGATGTGGGTCCACCTCATTTTATAAGAATGACTATTTCATTTCTAATGTCAAATTTGACATAAATTGCATTATTGTTGGAGTTGCAAAAGTTTCGTATCAATATCAAAATTTATAATTGATATGAATAACAAGATGCTCTAATACTGTGTTTGAATTGATGAAATATAAGAAGAAAAAATCAATTTTCTTATTTAGATGGTTAAAATGAATAGAAAGAAAAGGAAAATAAAGTAATTATTTTTGCTTAATTTAGTTTTTCACCTAAAATTGAAAAGAAATGAAAGGAAAATATTTTAATGAAAATTTTTAATATTTCAAAATAACCTTTATTAATATTAATATTGTATACAAAATTTTTGAAACATTCTATATGAGAGTATTTTTGTAAACAATGTAAAGTGTATTAATTGATTTTTTATTTTTTTTTCTTTATTTTCCATTAAAACTCCTTCAAATAATAATTATTATGAATAGTATCATTTCTTTTACTTTCATTTTCTTTCCTCATTAAACTTATCATTTATTTGCATTTTCTTCCTTCAATCCAAACAGTGTAAAATGATACGCCAACTTAAAAAAAAAAATGTCTTGCCTAATCACAACGAATTAGTATTGTAAAAACCCAAAAAAAAAATCTCTTAGTCCAATTAATAATTCATTACAAGTTGTGAATACACTTTTAATTAGGTAAAGTCTTAAAGATATAAGAGAGTTGCTGTTATATCTGCCCTATTAATATCACATCCATAATATTACATCAATTATATTCATTTCAAAATATATTTTTTTTGTAAAATAAAAAAATAATTTCATTATAATAATTATTAATTTAGAAATTAAATTTCCTTTATTACACAGTACTAAACAGAACTTACGAGATTCGAATTTCAATCTACCACACAGTATTCATTTAATCTCGCGATGGATATCCATACATGTACGAATAATTCTAATATTACTTTGCAAATTTTTTTTATTATTTGTTTAAATAATTAGGTATTGATGCATGGTAGACAATTGGCAGGTGGGTTGCACAGAAGGACAAATGTCTCCAACCACTGGGCCACTCGTCCAGTTGTTTGCACAATCCGACCCAGACCCCTCTCTCTCTCTCTCTCTCTCTCATTTTCATATGGATATTAAATAAATGAATTGGCAAAGTAAATATTTTTATTTCGATGTGTCTCAAAGAGACCCTGAAACCTCAATAAAAGCAAGCTTGTCTTCAACATTCTCTACTCTGTCTCTCTCTCTCTCTCCCCATCACTCTTTCCTCTTCTTTTTCCTTTTTCCTTTGTTTTGTTGGGTCCCTCATCCTGCAAACCCAGCAAAACCCAACTGTTGGGTCATTATTAAATCTTCTCCAGCCAGCAACCCCAAACCTCACACGCTGATTTCCCTTCACTACTACTACTGCTGTCACTGCCATCACCAGCTTTAGCTCAACCCCCATCTGGGTTTCCTTCCTTCCTTTCTTTCTTAATTTCTCTTCTTCCATTAATTGGGTATTTCCTTTTTGCTCGCATGGCTCGGTCCTTAGACGACGCCGAGTTCTGGCTTCCTTCGCAGTTTCTGACTGACGACGACGTGCTCATGGACAAGGAGAACTTCAACAAGAACGGTGTTAATGGTACTGGTTTTGGACAGGTGCCTGGTCTTGGTTTCCCCACTGAGTTCCCTTATGAGTTCGACTCGTTCTGTTCTAACTCTGCTCTGGGCTCACCGGTTGATTCGTCAGTGGGTTTGACTGAGACGGAGAGCAGCGACGAGGAAGACTTCCTTGTCGGTTTGACTCGCCGGCTTGCTCATTCTACGCTTCACGAGACTCAGAAACTCGCTGTACCAGGCATAGCCCATGACAAGCCTGAGGTATATATACTGTTTTATACAGAAATTTCTCCGTTATTTTCTTTCCATGTTTGTGGTTTGGAAACCGGAGGGTTCTGAAGCTATTTTTGTTCATGCAGATGGTCTTGTCCGGGTCGCCTCAGTCGACGCTGAGTGGAATCGGTAGCTGGTCTGGCCGGAGTACGATTTCGAGCAATGGAAGCCCAAACGGTCCTTCCCAGGTCCCGTCACCACCGACGACGCCGTTCGGAGCTAATAATGACACATGGGATCTGATTTCTGCAGCCGCTGGGCAAGTCGCGAGGTTGAAGATGAGTGGCGAAGGAACCAAGTTCAGTCACCACCATAGCAGAGGACTTCTCTGTCCTCCTCGGAGGCCCAATCCTTCCGTTCCTTTTTCTGTGAGAAACCCCAGCAATACTGGACTCTACACAAACCACGCAAACCAAGGTCTTACTCAGAATCTGACTCAGGTAAGCTATTTTGGAGGGTTTCTTTAACGGAAAATGAAAAGAGGGTTTTGTCCCAACCCTAAACTGTTTTTCCTAAAACCATGGGATTTTAGCTTTTTTCTGATCCGTTTAATTAAGTTATCATTTCCTCTTTGAATCCAAGCAAAAGTTTTTCTCACTTACTTTTCTTTCTGTTTTGCAGATTCAGCATGCGAGGGCGGAGCAAACGCTCAAGTCACAGTTGTCTGGCACATGGGGAAGACAAGTTAAGGTCGACTGGTCAGCTCCGCAACAACAGCAGGACCAGCACCAGCAACAGATCCAGAATAGGGCGAGAAACAGTACTGTGGGTTATGAAAATGGTCGATGTGGGCGTCCAGTGAGTGCGACTCAGTCTGCTTGGCCTTCTATGCATGTCCAACATCTAAAGCAACATCATCAGCACAACAATGAATCTGCAATGCGTGCCGTTTTGCTTGGCGGATCTGGCGTGAAAAGGGAATGCTCTGGAACTGGGGTTTTCTTGCCTCGCAGATATGGCAACCCACAAGAGTCTCGCAAGAAAACAACAGGTACTATTATAGTTTAACTCTTGAATCTTCACGGCTCTTTTGGGATATTTGGACTACTACTATGTTTCTCTCATTGTTATTAATATTATTTTTCGTTTTATGTTCTGGACTATTCAATTTGTTAATATGCTCCGCTCTGTTTCTGTATTTTTGTGTGCGACAAAAGGATGTCCAACAGTTCTTCTTCCTGCAAGAGTGGTTCAAGCTCTCAACTTGAACTTCGATGCGGTGAAAAATGGTTACTCTCAGCAACGTTTCAGTTCTGGTTTCACCCCGGACCTTGGTAAGAGTCTTTTCTTGATGGACTTCTTTTGGGTTTGCAAATTCTCAGATTTGTGGGTTTGTAACATTTTGGGTTCCATTTCTCAGAGGCTATGGTGGCGAGAAGAAATGCTCTCTTGGCACAGCAAAGACCAAGTTTGAGGCCAGAAGGATCATTGAATCATGAAGTACACCTTCCTCAGGAGTGGACGTATTGATTAAAATCCAGACTCTAGTTCCAAACAAAAAAAGAAGAAAAAAAGAAAGAAACAAATGAAGTTACAAATTAAGCCTAGAAGTTTATTTATAGGGGAAAGACATGGTATTTGGTTTTTTACAGAATGAAATTCAAGAATGCGAGTGTAGTTTAGGATCAATAAGAAATCCAGGTTATTTATTTGGAAGGATGTTGCAGCTTTTGTGGTCTATATATATATATAAAGCCCCTACCTGTTGGTGATGAAAAAAGGATAGTAGTAGTGGAAAAGGAGTTCTTTGTTGTAATAATTGGAGAAATTTCTTTATACTTGTGTTTGATGGGCAGAAGGGTGGGGAAATTTTTTTGCTATATGGGTAACATTATGGTAGCCCTAAAACTCAATGTGTAATTTCCCATGAGGAGGTAATTTCTAATAAGATATATTTTTTGTTTTGGCTAAAGGTATTTAGAAAGTGTTGAGCAATGTGTTCTATTGTTCATAGATCTCCTTGTAATTGGTTATTGTGGCACTAGAATGGAGGATTTGTCTAGGTCTTTAGTTTTGGTTTGAATGCATCACTTTGTAAATCCAAAACTAAAGCAAGCATGAAACACAGTGATTTTTAGTAGTTTGCGGTCGTAACAAAGCATAAAATGCAGTGATTTTAAGTAGTTTACAGTTGTAACACATAATTACCCTTAATTATTGATAGTCATTAAAAAAAGCCGTTGTTTCTCTTTAATATTTTTACTTGAAAAGCTTTCTGAGGAACACACTGCTGCGCTTGAACTTTCCAAGGAATAAAGTAATTGAATAAAGCTTTCAGGGGTTTGCTTCGGCATGAAGTGTTTAGGGATACTGATTTAAATGCAAATGGATAGAGGTCTGAAATCAACTGTACGTCTTTTCATTTTTTGTTTTTTTGTTTTCTCAAATAAATTTTCTGATTATGATCTTTGTGGAGCCCATCAATGCTGCTCTGCTGAAGCTGTTTTTTTTTAAATTATTATTTTTTTTTTAAAATGTCCTTTTGTTTCCCGCTAATATAGTTGGAAATTTGAAAGGAAAGCAACCGAGTCATTTCGTATAGTAGTTGTGTCATTTTCAGATTTGGTAGCTGCTGCTGGAATATTTTAAAAGAAGAATAATTTTATCTGTAGATCTCTAAGATTTTAAAGATTTCAAATTTGCTTATGAATGACTTGTAATCAGTATTTGTTAGTCTCTATATTTAATTATATATATATATATATATATATTTTCTAACAGTTGTAATGCTTAAAACTAATGTAAGTAGAATTAGTAAATTAAGGTATTTTCAAATATTTAAAGAAATTGGTTAATTTTTTTAAAAAATAATGATTACACATTCAATAAAAAAATTGCTGATTTTGGTGTTACATTTTGGATTAGAACATTTTGCATGTATTAAAAATTCATATCTATATATTTTTGAGTTACATCAAAATCTCTCCAAGAGAAACAAAAACTTCCATACTTCAACAATTATCTCTTGGAGTATTGTAATCAAGAAAATGAATACCTGTGCAATTTGATTATACTATAGTTGGTTTAATACTCACTATGCATACATGCATGAACAACTCTTTTCTCTCTCTCCCTCTCTTTTTTTCTTTTTTTTCTTTTTTTTTTCCTTTTTTTTTTAAATAATAAAAATATATGTAATATATTTATTTTTGAGCCTGAAAACTCTTTAATTTCCAGGATATACACATTCTTTAAATCATACCTTTGTTATTAAATTCAATTGAAGATAATATATCTTAAATTTTAAGTGAAAATGAAGAATTTGAAGAAGACAAAGCCCTGTTTTATATGCAAATCTAAGTGGAATGGAATTTAGGATGAGTAATAAAAAGTATTAATGCCATACCATTGTGTTTGCATGATCCAAGA